>OX336396.1:33750515-36201238 GCA_946902985.2 Meconema thalassinum
TGTGGCTCCAATACTCCTACTATAAACCTGAGCCATCGAACCTGCTATTTGATTGATGCTCGAAAAAACCTTCATTCCTGCGACTTAACATGCGCACCTGGGAATGGCATTTCAACTACTCCACACACATAAATTATCTTCCCAAAATTTATACAATAAATCAAGCCTCTGCTTGTTATTAACACTGGAAGAATAATAAACTTACAAGTTTATTTTTATTTTACCATTCAGTTCAACCCGTGAATTTACCATACATGTGAAAAGCTTTATTTCACTTTCGAAGTGTATTTACGTCATGATTTTATATAAATACAACAATATCCTATTTGATACAAATATCAATTGCTTCCCGTTTCATGCCTCTCCGTGTTATATGAAACATATACTTTGCTCATAGCAAATATCAACTGTTCAACCAGAACTGAAATGTTGGTTGAATGCGGGCTTGCGCTAACCACTCTCCTTCGGAAAATCTCCTGTTCCAAACTAGAAATGTTTCAACTACTTCATAGGCTCTTTCTCAATACATATGATTATTAGAAAATATAATCTCCAAGAATTATTTAGAAAAATTCTAAAAATTATTATTATTATTATTATTAGTGGATTATTATTATTATTATTATTATTATTTGTTATATTTTAAATGTGTTTAATTATCATCTCATTATGTGAGAATCCACATGTTCGAACCTTCGAATATGGAAAAAAATATCCATTTCTCAACAAAAATAAATTTAACTTTTACAGTTACATCGGCTGATTACCGTGATTTCCCAAAAATATGAAAATTTCAAATAAATGCTCGAAATGCTCGGTCATCGATCCTAAACTGTTCTGAGTGCTGAAAATGCTCAGAATAACTCTAACAAGTCTTGCGTAAATCATTACAAGATTTAAATACGACGAAAAAAATGTGTTGGTCATCTGCAGAAAAATAGTTTGTTCCAATTAGCTAGGCATAATATAATTCAAATGTGGCTTACATTTCTTGATGTTCTTGAAGTGTAGTAAACCTGGTCTGTACCAGATTTATCCGTAGACATGCCCTATCGGACAAGCACGTATAATCCTTGTATCGGCCGCCATTGTAGACCCACAAATCGTCTAGTCAGACATAGTGGTAGTATCTTTCGACGTTTGAATAAACTGTGGTTCCATTTTAATATGAGCTTCTAACAAAGCCATAACAGTTTGTTTGAAATAGGGTCAGATCTAAGTGATCTCTTCTTAAATGTGTCAGTTGTAACATAACTCACTGTAATCTCATCAGTACAAGAAAAACGTTGACAGTCTAAGCAATTAACGGCTGTTCTGAAGATCGTTCCCTGGGCATGGTTTATTAATATCACCATCTGCCATGCGCTAGACAACTTGCAGTTTCCCTTGCGTAGACTAATGAACGCCACCGTTATAGACTAGTCTTCAGTGTACTGACAGATCGAAGTGGTTAAATAGTTACAAAATATGAAAACTGACTTGCAAATGGATTTAAACATCCAAGTATTAAGTTACTATTGGACTGTGACAAAATACTATTTTCTAGACCAAGTCTAGCATATGTCCTTTTAGAAATATAAATATTTCCACCAATGTCTGTAGAAATCAATCACCTCAGTAATTCTCCTCACCAGAAACTTACTAAGTTCCAACTCGTTTGCGCAGCACTTCTCGTGACTATCACGATTTGAAAAGAACTTCAGCGTAGATACGGCAACCATGTGCCTTGGCTCAGCGTAGACGCAACTTGCTCTGCAAGTGCTTGTGATGAAGTGAGCTAACCATGCCTCCTCCAGCTGGCTTTTATACAAAACGGTCAGGGTCACGCGTCATCGCCTGATATCTAGAAATCCTCATATCTCTTGAATCCCTGGTCCGATTTACTTGATACTAATTGCGTTCTCTTTTATTTGGCCGTGCCAGTAATCTGATCCCACTCTCAAGTCTCTGCTCCATAGTTAACTATTTAATCAATAAATAGCCTCAACCTCTGCTATGACTCGCTACGTCACTTGCCATCCAACTATCGGTAAAATTCTTCGAAAAGCTTCGAGAAGCAATGTAGCGCGATATTCAAATATCTGAACTTTCAAAAGCGGCTACAGCCTTTCCCTTGATATCTAGGTGTCTGAAACTTGGAATACCCATTCCTAGATTTGGGCACATCCACCCCACACCTAGCAAAAAATAAAAATTGAATTTTTTTTATTTTTCCTATCTACACATTAAATTATCTGGTTCTTGAATAATAGATCTTCAAATTCGATGCATTATAAGTTCCCACGATGTTACCAGTTCGTGTATTGGCTACTTCATAGCTTCCATTATTGTTTACTTCCACAATATTCAAAATCTTCTCCAGGTTCAATATCAAAAATATCTTGATACTCTTCCAAAATCTTCCCTAGCTCCGGGGACTCCTTCTCAGTGTAGACTTCTCTTCCTTCAGCTTCATGAAAAATCAGAGACCATTGAGCATCTCCCTCGATGTCTTCCTCTTCTTTTCCCTCGAAGTTAATCTCTTCGGTATTCTTGAATTTAATCGTCTCTGTCTTCATGTCTATCACTGCTTGATATTTCTGAATGAAATCTGCTCCCAATATCATGTCAAAAGCCATGTCCTTCATTACAACAAATACATGTCGAAAATCATGTCCTCCAATCGTAATACATAAGTACAATTGTGTTTTACACAGAGATATTTTATTTGGTATTATTCCTTGGATCTTAATTCCTGATACTGGAATTTCCTCTAAATTCTCTTTGAGCTTCCACAGAATATAAAGCTTCTCACTCACCAGACAAAGCATAGCCCCAGTATCGATCAAAGTATCGACAGGCATACCAAATACTTCGCATGATATGATTGGCATTCTAATTCTGGTACCCATTTCTTTTCGTTCGTCATTCTGTTGAATTAAATCATCATCCTCTGCTTGCCATTTAATAATTCTGGAAGTGAAAGTATTCAAAATTCTATCTTCTACTGTGAATTCGAAGTTTTTTTTTCATTACCATTCCCCGGGATTGTTGTGTTCCCGATGGACCTGGATTATTGGGCCTCTGCTCCACAAATTGCAAGTTATCTTGGTGTCTTGCTTCCAAATTTTTCCTCGTGTCCTTGTTAAACTCCTCATTGGACTGACGAGTATCTACATTCCCTCTATTATTATAATTATTTCTACCATAGGATCTTCTTTCCTGGTACCTTCCTTGAGTATCACGTGGTCTTCTCCATCGAGTGTTGTATCGATTACCACCATCTGGTCTCGCATATGGTTTGTAACTGTATCTGTTACTGTATTGGTTCCATCCTCTAGTATTGGAATTTTCCCTCGGCGATTTTTCTTCTCGCTCCTCTCGAATCTCTCGAGGTGTCTGAGAATAACTGTCAGCCATAACAGCATACACAGCGTTGTTACTCTTTGCTCTCTTCTGATGGAAGAATTGAGCGTTTGTATGATCCAGCTTCTGTAATACTTCATCAAACTGTTCCATATTGTAGATATCAGCAGCGATCAAAGTACTCTGGACGTCTGCTGGAAATTGTCGTATCAATGCAGTAATCAACTCGTTATCTGGCATCGGCGGATCTAAATGTTGGAGTTTAGACAGCTGTCCAGAAAAGTACGTAGAGTATCGAGTAGGTTGTGACGTCGAGAATCTCTTCGAATATAACTCTGCTCTGACTTGCTGTTGGGTTTCAGGGGACCAAAACTTCTTCAATAGCCCACGAGAAAACTCCTCAAAAGTGGTTAGAGTGGATCTAAATGCTCTAAACCACAAAAGTGCAGGACCTTCCAAGAACTTCCCTATCACTCGGATCTGTCTTTCTTTAGGGATCTTAGAATCTTTCAGGTAATCACCTGCTTCTCTCAAAAATTCCACGGGTGTTACAGAATCTCGCCCTGAAAATTTTGAAGGCTTATCTTCTATATTCTTAAACACAGTTATGGGGTTGGATTGAAATACTGTCCTGACCTCATCCTGTCTATCAGTCTCTCTAGCTCCTCCTAGATTTATCTGTATCTGTTCCTTTCCCCTTACATTTGGCATTTTCAACAGATGATCAGACTGTTTCTCATCCTTTATTTGAGTTTTCATAGCCTCAAGTTCCTTCTGGTTTTCTTCTGCCATCTTCTTAATTGCTTCAGTCTCTTTACAATTGTCTTTAACATCAATGGATATCTGGTTCATAACAGCTTCATGACTTTTCAATGACCCTGTCATATCTGATATGTCCTTTTGAGTTGCTTGGATATCTTTGGCAATTACTTCGATGTGGGATGACAAAGATTCCCTAATCTCCTTGATTCCCTCTTGATTCTCCAGCTTGAGTGTGTCTTTAATTTCATTGACAACTGTGGTTTTAATTTCAGTTTGCAATTCACTAATCACACCTTCTCTTATTTCTCCCATGACAAGTTCCTTGAATTGTTCCGTTAAACGTTGAACAACTAGAATTCCCATCTCGTTACTCTCCTTCTTCACTCTAACTTCCAGGTTGACCATGTCTTCATCAACTTTCCTAAGACCATGTTCTATCCTATCAGCTAAGCTTTGGGATCGAAGATCGGCATCGCGAAATTTTTCGTCCATTAAACTAGCGTTAGTAGCTAATGAAGTTTCGAGCTCATGTGTTTTATCGCATAATTTATTCATTTTGCTTTCAAGTGTCATTTTCAAAATTTCAGAATTCTCTTTAAATTTACTTTCCATTGAATTAAATTTACTGTTTAAATTTTCTTTCAAATTACTTTTTAAAGAATCAGAACTTTCTTTAAGTTTATCATTCAAATTTTCTCTAAGTTTATTTTCTAAAGAATCAGAATTTTCTTTAAGTTTATCCTCCAAACTTTCTTTCAAATTATCTTTTAACCTGCTTTCTAACGAATCATAATTTTCTTTAAGTTTTTCATCTAAACTTTCTTTCAAGTTATCTTTTAACCTGCTTTCTAAAGAATCAGAATTTTCCTTAAGTTTATTTTCTAAAGAATCAGAATTTTCTTTAAGTTTCTTTTCTAAAGCCTCAGTATTTTCTTTCATAATAGCGGCTACACGCCGTCCAGCCTCTTTCGAACTCTCCTCCAAACTCCTCATCATTCTCATCATTTCTTCCATAATTTCAATTATTATTCAAAACTTAGGGGTATACAACAGTGGCAAACACAAGCTTATAACTAGAACAAGAAATATGACTAGCTAATTGGAACACTATAATAAAATGAGATTTTGTCCTAATGTCGACGTGATGGAAAAACAAAAGTCTCTACTTTTACGAATTACATTTACCACAATATCACAAGAAAAATATGCAAGTTCTCAAATATCCTCCACCTGGATTCTAATAATGTGTATATCCAGTCATCGAACGTTTACTACTGAATTTACTTGACGCCCTAATGGTTAAGCCATTATCAAAATTATCAAACCCATTCTAATTATTAACTAGTTAAATTTTTAATTTTCCCCACTAATTGGGTTTCCTACTAATTTATTCATCCAAACCAGACATCTCTCAACTCCCAAAATATTTAAAAAAAATTATCACAATTTCAAATCGGCATGCGATTGACCATGTCTAAATCGGGACCCACGTTCGAAGCCATTTCTCTCTCTATCTTATTTTATGTGCCCGTTTAGACCGGAGTCCGCACGACCACACATGCATTTTACCAATAATCAGTCAGCACGAGAATCAAAATATCCCGGAGCGCCAGATGGGTTAAAGCAAATCGCAAAAACGACATCAAATTTATAAAAATTCTTTGCTGATTTTTGGCTCAATGCAACAATAAGGATAGAAGGAGATTTAATTGGGTGAAACACATCTGGTAAAATTATCTCAGTTTATTTAAAGTTAAAATCTGACTGCAAGAATGCTCAAAGCAGCATCATCCACGTGTGGCGATCCACACTCTTATTTACACACAAAATACAGAAATCTTCCAAACACATTTGACAATCTTTTTGAAAACACAAGTCCGATTGTTAGTCCTGTGGACTGTGTTCCAAAATTATTAATTTAATTCCAGCTCAAAATGAATTGTCCATACTGGAAATAACGTAGATCACTGTTTGGCTATTTACATGATATTAACACTCGTAGAATAAATGTTTATAGAATTTCTTAAACTTTCACTTGTTTTCCAGTTTTCAAAAATATATCGTTGAAAATATTATCATCATTGAAGCAACACAAATTATTAACACATATTAACAACATCTGAAAAGAATTTGACCTTGAGCATAGCATCGAAGAACTGTGCGAAGCACAACAACAATTAACTGTTCTTCTGACATTAAACATTCGAGAAGTGACTCGATTATGAACTTCAAGTTCCAAACAAAATATATGATTTCTGAATCATTAACTTGATCAATCAATGGTTGAACCAATCAACTATTCAATTATCCACTTGGAAACATTATTATAAAAATATTTATATTTATGGCCATTTCTAGCAATTTTCACAACTTGCAATTCTTCGACAGAATGCGGAAATTAGAATTGTAGTTTTATAATGAATTCATTTAGTTCATGGCACTAGGATTTGAAAATATCCTTCAAATTATTCGTGGTTAAAGAATTATTTTAAATTGGCAGTGGCCCATTCTACTATTTGTGTAAGAACACAATATTACAATAACAACAACGGCAAAGGTCTTCCTCTGAAGAAGAATAAACTACTATCATGACAAATCCGGGTTCTAGCAAAATCAAAGTCTAACTGGAATTCGTAAACAAGGTTGAAATAAGAACTGATGGTTTCAAAGAAATAATCTTCGGGTTATTCATACGACGAAATGTGTGGCTCCAATACTCCTACTATAAACCTGAGCCATCGAACCTGCTATTTGATTGATGCTCGAAAAAACCTTCATTCCTGCGACTTAACATGCGCACCTGGGAATGGCATTTCAACTACTCCACACACATAAATTATCTTCCCAAAATTTATACAATAAATCAAGCCTCTGCTTGTTATTAACACTGGAAGAATAATAAACTTACAAGTTTATTTTTATTTTACCATTCAGTTCAACCCGTGAATTTACCATACATGTGAAAAGCTTTATTTCACTTTCGAAGTGTATTTACGTCATGATTTTATATAAATACAACAATATCCTATTTGATACAAATATCAATTGCTTCCCGTTTCATGCCTCTCCGTGTTATATGAAACATATACTTTGCTCATAGCAAATATCAACTGTTCAACCAGAACTGAAATGTTGGTTGAATGCGGGCTTGCGCTAACCACTCTCCTTCGGAAAATCTCCTGTTCCAAACTAGAAATGTTTCAACTACTTCATAGGCTCTTTCTCAATACATATGATTATTAGAAAATATAATCTCCAAGAATTATTTAGAAAAATTCTAAAAATTATTATTATTATTATTATTAGTGGATTATTATTATTATTATTATTATTTGTTATATTTTAAATGTGTTTAATTATCATCTCATTATGTGAGAATCCACATGTTCGAACCTTCGAATATGGAAAAAAATATCCATTTCTCAACAAAAATAAATTTAACTTTTACAGTTACATCGGCTGATTACCGTGATTTCCCAAAAATATGAAAATTTCAAATAAATGCTCGAAATGCTCGGTCATCGATCCTAAACTGTTCTGAGTGCTGAAAATGCTCAGAATAACTCTAACAAGTCTTGCGTAAATCATTACAAGATTTAAATACGACGAAAAAAATGTGTTGGTCATCTGCAGAAAAATAGTTTGTTCCAATTAGCTAGGCATAATATAATTCAAATGTGGCTTACATTTCTTGATGTTCTTGAAGTGTAGTAAACCTGGTCTGTACCAGATTTATCCGTAGACATGCCCTATCGGACAAGCACGTATAATCCTTGTATCGGCCGCCATTGTAGACCCACAAATCGTCTAGTCAGACATAGTGGTAGTATCTTTCGACGTTTGAATAAACTGTGGTTCCATTTTAATATGAGCTTCTAACAAAGCCATAACAGTTTGTTTGAAATAGGGTCAGATCTAAGTGATCTCTTCTTAAATGTGTCAGTTGTAACATAACTCACTGTAATCTCATCAGTACAAGAAAAACGTTGACAGTCTAAGCAATTAACGGCTGTTCTGAAGATCGTTCCCTGGGCATGGTTTATTAATATCACCATCTGCCATGCGCTAGACAACTTGCAGTTTCCCTTGCGTAGACTAATGAACGCCACCGTTATAGACTAGTCTTCAGTGTACTGACAGATCGAAGTGGTTAAATAGTTACAAAATATGAAAACTGACTTGCAAATGGATTTAAACATCCAAGTATTAAGTTACTATTGGACTGTGACAAAATACTATTTTCTAGACCAAGTCTAGCATATGTCCTTTTAGAAATATAAATATTTCCACCAATGTCTGTAGAAATCAATCACCTCAGTAATTCTCCTCACCAGAAACTTACTAAGTTCCAACTCGTTTGCGCAGCACTTCTCGTGACTATCACGATTTGAAAAGAACTTCAGCGTAGATACGGCAACCATGTGCCTTGGCTCAGCGTAGACGCAACTTGCTCTGCAAGTGCTTGTGATGAAGTGAGCTAACCATGCCTCCTCCAGCTGGCTTTTATACAAAACGGTCAGGGTCACGCGTCATCGCCTGATATCTAGAAATCCTCATATCTCTTGAATCCCTGGTCCGATTTACTTGATACTAATTGCGTTCTCTTTTATTTGGCCGTGCCAGTAATCTGATCCCACTCTCAAGTCTCTGCTCCATAGTTAACTATTTAATCAATAAATAGCCTCAACCTCTGCTATGACTCGCTACGTCACTTGCCATCCAACTATCGGTAAAATTCTTCGAAAAGCTTCGAGAAGCAATGTAGCGCGATATTCAAATATCTGAACTTTCAAAAGCGGCTACAGCCTTTCCCTTGATATCTAGGTGTCTGAAACTTGGAATACCCATTCCTAGATTTGGGCACATCCACCCCACACCTAGCAAAAAATAAAAATTGAATTTTTTTTATTTTTCCTATCTACACATTAAATTATCTGGTTCTTGAATAATAGATCTTCAAATTCGATGCATTATAAGTTCCCACGATGTTACCAGTTCGTGTATTGGCTACTTCATAGCTTCCATTATTGTTTACTTCCACAATATTCAAAATCTTCTCCAGGTTCAATATCAAAAATATCTTGATACTCTTCCAAAATCTTCCCTAGCTCTGGGGACTCCTTCTCAGTGTAGACTTCTCTTCCTTCAGCTTCATGAAAAATCAGAGACCATTGAGCATCTCCCTCGATGTCTTCCTCTTCTTTTCCCTCGAAGTTAATCTCTTCGGTATTCTTGAATTTAATCGTCTCTGTCTTCATGTCTATCACTGCTTGATATTTCTGAATGAAATCTGCTCCCAATATCATGTCAAAAGCCATGTCCTTCATTACAACAAATACATGTCGAAAATCATGTCCTCCAATCGTAATACATAAGTACAATTGTGTTTTACACAGAGATATTTTATTTGGTATTATTCCTTGGATCTTAATTCCTGATACTGGAATTTCCTCTAAATTCTCTTTGAGCTTCCACAGAATATAAAGCTTCTCACTCACCAGACAAAGCATAGCCCCAGTATCGATCAAAGTATCGACAGGCATACCAAATACTTCGCATGATATGATTGGCATTCTAATTCTGGTACCCATTTCTTTTCGTTCGTCATTCTGTTGAATTAAATCATCATCCTCTGCTTGCCATTTAATAATTCTGGAAGTGAAAGTATTCAAAATTCTATCTTCTACTGTGAATTCGAAGTTTTTTTTTCATTACCATTCCCCGGGATTGTTGTGTTCCCGATGGACCTGGATTATTGGGTCTCTGCTCCACAAATTGCAAGTTATCTTGGTGTCTTGCTTCCAAATTTTTCCTCGTGTCCTTGTTAAACTCCTCATTGGACTGACGAGTATCTACATTCCCTCTATTATTATAATTATTTCTACCATAGGATCTTCTTTCCTGGTACCTTCCTTGAGTATCACGTGGTCTTCTCCATCGAGTGTTGTATCGATTACCACCATCTGGTCTCGCATATGGTTTGTAACTGTATCTGTTACTGTATTGGTTCCATCCTCTAGTATTGGAATTTTCCCTCGGCGATTTTTCTTCTCGCTCCTCTCGAATCTCTCGAGGTGTCTGAGAATAACTGTCAGCCATAACAGCATACACAGCGTTGTTACTCTTTGCTCTCTTCTGATGGAAGAATTGAGCGTTTGTATGATCCAGCTTCTGTAATACTTCATCAAACTGTTCCATATTGTAGATATCAGCAGCGATCAAAGTACTCTGGACGTCTGCTGGAAATTGACGTATCAATGCAGTAATCAACTCGTTATCTGGCATCGGCGGATCTAAATGTTGGAGTTTAGACAGCTGTCCAGAAAAGTACGTAGAGTATCGAGTAGGTTGTGACGTCGAGAATCTCTTCGAATATAACTCTGCTCTGACTTGCTGTTGGGTTTCAGGGGACCAAAACTTCTTCAATAGCCCACGAGAAAACTCCTCAAAAGTGGTTAGAGTGGATCTAAATGCTCTAAACCACAAAAGTGCAGGACCTTCCAAGAACTTCCCTATCACTCGGATCTGTCTTTCTTTAGGGATCTTAGAATCTTTCAGGTAATCACCTGCTTCTCTCAAAAATTCCACGGGTGTTACAGAATCTCGCCCTGAAAATTTTGAAGGCTTATCTTCTATATTCTTAAACACAGTTATGGGGTTGGATTGAAATACTGTCCTGACCTCATCCTGTCTATCAGTCTCTCTAGCTCCTCCTAGATTTATCTGTATCTGTTCCTTTCCCCTTACATTTGGCATTTTCAACAGATGATCAGACTGTTTCTCATCCTTTATTTGAGTTTTCATAGCCTCAAGTTCCTTCTGGTTTTCTTCTGCCATCTTCTTAATTGCTTCAGTCTCTTTACAATTGTCTTTAACATCAATGGATATCTGGTTCATAACAGCTTCATGACTTTTCAATGACCCTGTCATATCTGATATGTCCTTTTGAGTTGCTTGGATATCTTTGGCAATTACTTCGATGTGGGATGACAAAGATTCCCTAATCTCCTTGATTCCCTCTTGATTCTCCAGCTTGAGTGTGTCTTTAATTTCATTGACAACTGTGGTTTTAATTTCAGTTTGCAATTCACTAATCACACCTTCTCTTATTTCTCCCATGACAAGTTCCTTGAATTGTTCCGTTAAACGTTGAACAACTAGAATTCCCATCTCGTTACTCTCCTTCTTCACTCTAACTTCCAGGTTGACCATGTCTTCATCAACTTTCCTAAGACCATGTTCTATCCTATCAGCTAAGCTTTGGGATCGAAGATCGGCATCGCGAAATTTTTCGTCCATTAAACTAGCGTTAGTAGCTAATGAAGTTTCGAGCTCATGTGTTTTATCGCATAATTTATTCATTTTGCTTTCAAGTGTCATTTTCAAAATTTCAGAATTCTCTTTAAATTTACTTTCCATTGAATTAAATTTACTGTTTAAATTTTCTTTCAAATTACTTTTTAAAGAATCAGAACTTTCTTTAAGTTTATCATTCAAATTTTCTCTAAGTTTATTTTCTAAAGAATCAGAATTTTCTTTAAGTTTATCCTCCAAACTTTCTTTCAAATTATCTTTTAACCTGCTTTCTAACGAATCATAATTTTCTTTAAGTTTTTCATCTAAACTTTCTTTCAAGTTATCTTTTAACCTGCTTTCTAAAGAATCAGAATTTTCCTTAAGTTTATTTTCTAAAGAATCAGAATTTTCTTTAAGTTTCTTTTCTAAAGCCTCAGTATTTTCTTTCATAATAGCGGCTACACGCCGTCCAGCCTCTTTCGAACTCTCCTCCAAACTCCTCATCATTCTCATCATTTCTTCCATAATTTCAATTATTATTCAAAACTTAGGGGTATACAACAGTGGCAAACACAAGCTTATAACTAGAACAAGAAATATGACTAGCTAATTGGAACACTATAATAAAATGAGATTTTGTCCTAATGTCGACGTGATGGAAAAACAAAAGTCTCTACTTTTACGAATTACATTTACCACAATATCACAAGAAAAATATGCAAGTTCTCAAATATCCTCCACCTGGATTCTAATAATGTGTATATCCAGTCATCGAACGTTTACTACTGAATTTACTTGACGCCCTAATGGTTAAGCCATTATCAAAATTATCAAACCCATTCTAATTATTAACTAGTTAAATTTTTAATTTTCCCCACTAATTGGGTTTCCTACTAATTTATTCATCCAAACCAGACATCTCTCAACTCCCAAAATATTTAAAAAAAATTATCACAATTTCAAATCGGCATGCGATTGACCATGTCTAAATCGGGACCCACGTTCGAAGCCATTTCTCTCTCTATCTTATTTTATGTGCCCGTTTAGACCGGAGTCCGCACGACCACACATGCATTTTACCAATAATCAGTCAGCACGAGAATCAAAATATCCCGGAGCGCCAGATGGGTTAAAGCAAATCGCAAAAACGACATCAAATTTATAAAAATTCTTTGCTGATTTTTGGCTCAATGCAACAATAAGGATAGAAGGAGATTTAATTGGGTGAAACACATCTGGTAAAATTATCTCAGTTTATTTAAAGTTAAAATCTGACTGCAAGAATGCTCAAAGCAGCATCATCCACGTGTGGCGATCCACACTCTTATTTACACACAAAATACAGAAATCTTCCAAACACATTTGACAATCTTTTTGAAAACACAAGTCCGATTGTTAGTCCTGTGGACTGTGTTCCAAAATTATTAATTTAATTCCAGCTCAAAATGAATTGTCCATACTGGAAATAACGTAGATCACTGTTTGACTATTTACATGATATTAACACTCGTAGAATAAATGTTTATAGAATTTCTTAAACTTTCACTTGTTTTCCAGTTTTCAAAAATATATCGTTGAAAATATTATCATCATTGAAGCAACACAAATTATTAACACATATTAACAACATCTGAAAAGAATTTGACCTTGAGCATAGCATCGAAGAACTGTGCGAAGCACAACAACAATTAACTGTTCTTCTGACATTAAACATTCGAGAAGTGACTCGATTATGAACTTCAAGTTCCAAACAAAATATATGATTTCTGAATCATTAACTTGATCAATCAATGGTTGAACCATTCAACTATTCAATTATCCACTTGGAAACATTATTATAAAAATATTTATATTTATGGCCATTTCTAGCAATTTTCACAACTTGCAATTCTTCGACAGAATGCGGAAATTAGAATTGTAGTTTTATAATGAATTCATTTAGTTCATGGCACTAGGATTTGAAAATATCCTTCAAATTATTCGTGGTTAAAGAATTATTTTAAATTGGCAGTGGCCCATTCTACTATTTGTGTAAGAACACAATATTACAATAACAACAACGGCAAAGGTCTTCCTCTGAAGAAGAATAAACTACTATCATGACAAATCCGGGTTCTAGCAAAATCAAAGTCTAACTGGAATTCGTAAACAAGGTTGAAATAAGAACTGATGGTTTCAAAGAAATAACCTTCGGGTTATTCATACGACGAAATGTGTGGCTCCAATACTCCTACTATAAACCTGAGCCATCGAACCTGCTATTTGATTGATGCTCGAAAAAACCTTCATTCCTGCGACTTAACATGCGCACCTGGGAATGGCATTTCAACTACTCCACACACATAAATTATCTTCCCAAAATTTATACAATAAATCAAGCCTCTGCTTGTTATTAACACTGGAAGAATAATAAACTTACAAGTTTATTTTTTATTTTACCATTCAGTTCAACCCGTGAATTTACCATACATGTGAAAAGCTTTATTTCACTTTCGAAGTGAGTAGGGGGATGATAGGGGTTCTGCCCCCCCCCACCACTACTCCCAATGCGAGCCGATAATTCCCGAACCCGTTGTCGGAGATTCACGAATGAGGTGTCGTTGGACTCGGGCTGACGGGGGCTTTGCTATGGACCACTCATTTCAACCCCTAAATAAAACCTACCCCTACTAGGGGGTGAAATTGTAATTTTTAGTGAAAGTCTCTTTTCAAATACGACATGTATAAGGTGCGCTGCTAAAATGAACTTAAATGTTGTTGCTCATATCGCGCATGCGTTTTTCTGGCTGTCGCTATGGATGAACATTTTTGTTTTTGTTTTTTACGCATGCGCACTTGGGATTTTTGTAAGAGGGCGAGCTCTTTGAAAAATATGATTGATAAGAAGGGGTTTTGGTGGTGAGGATAGAGCCAGATAGTCCCCTACTTTCCTACGACGTTTGCCGATATCTCTCAAACGCAAGGTCGGATTTGGACGTGTGACGTGTCAAATCGATTGTCTCGAAGCCCTATACATGTTATTAATAGGTTAAAGTTTTGAGAATGAGGGAAACAGGCTTTTTGGGGGTAAAACCGTGATTTTAGACTTTTCCGATATCTCACGAATGCATGGTCGGATTTGGTCCTATGACGTGTCAAATGGCTTGTCTCGAAACCCTTTTTATTTTGGTAATAGGTTAAAGTTTTTGAGAATGAGGGAAACAGAATTTTTTGTTGTAAAACCGTGATTTTAGACTTTTTGTTATATCTCACAAACCAATAACGCCAGAGACGTATACGAGGGGTCGTAGGACTCGGGGTGACGCCCCTCCCCTATCTCCCTTTCGAATATAGTATTTATGTTTAAAAAAATGCGAAAGAGCCTAACGACACTTATGTTGAAAACATTTCAGTTTTTAAAACTTTTCTTAAATTTGTCTAAAATGTTCATGACGAGTGGTTGTAGATAGAAAGAGACGATACCACTGGACACGTGTTTCAACTAAGCTATTACTGGCCACGGTGGTGATATACCAATACAGTATTCGCTATTTCGATGAGACGGCGGGTCGAGGGTTCGTTTTCTGATTTTTCCTATGATGGAATTCCTAATTCCTAAACCCCCTGAAGGGGGTCTTTAACGTGTAAACGATTATGAGTGACATGACAAATGATAATTCCTTGATTCGATGAAGTTGGCTTTAGATAGAACAAACAGAACTTGGTTATATGTTGCTTGAAGTGAGTATAGAAAACAAACTTGCTGGGGCAGACTGACAGGATGTGAATGTTATTTGATCTTATTGGAATGCATTGACTTGACAGGGCAATGAAAAAAAGCACAGAGATGCTGAGGACACTTGAAGGTCAAACGATATGGCCACCATGGTGGGAGGGGGAAGCTAGGATGATGTCGCCGATCATGTTCAATGGATGAATTTATATTTTGCGAAGCATTGTTCGGAGAGGGTCATGGGACGACTTGTTTTAAGGGTATTTATTTTTTCGATGTTTCCTATGGTGGACTCATTGATTGAAATAATCCAAAACTGCTAGGGCATGGCCTTGAGATTTTATAAACCGATAATGGGATTTTGACATACAAGATCCACTCAGAACTTGACATGATGTCATTCTTTTTATGGCTTATGAATTTCCCCAAAAAAGACCCAAAACAACAAGATCATGGACTTTTGCTTTTCTTAATATATTGCAAACCCATAATGTAAGATGTTTACTGTGAGTGACGAAATCTAGCTAGGTAACGAAAGAATTATTGTAGGATATATGTATGGTGACTGACACGTCTTTGACCATTGGAACTTGTTTTCAGATCTGACTGTAGTACATAGGGAGTATAGGTTGTAGGCATGGATTGACAAACGGTGCACACAAAATTCAATTTATCGATTCAAGAATTAAGAGTAGACTATCATTAATTAATTGGTTAAAGAGTGTAGCTAAAAATAAAAAAATGGTGACTACATTAAACTAAACTGAACCAAGTCGAATCAAACCCAACCGAACCAAACCAAGCCTAAAGCAAACCAAACCTAATCAAGAACAAGCCAAGGGCTTAAGTGTAAAACTTGTGGGGGAATGCAGTCATTGGCAATGTCCAAAGGAAGGGATAACGCTCTACCTCTAGAGGGTAAGGTAAAGCTAGCGCATGGTGCTAATGCATATTCCCAAGTACATGAACCACACACACACAACTATCCTATGCTGTTTTTATGAGTTAACTGTTAAAACTTACTCAGTGGTTACTGAGCAAGATGGTCGCTACACACAACAAGCTTTAAATACTTGAGGCTAATAATCTATACACACACACACACGCTTGTTCTAAACTAAACTGTCTTGCTGGCAGTGCTCACACAGTAGGCAAATGACAGAAATGCTTGGCTAACAGAAATACAATCATTTTCGTTTGTCTAATGTTACCAGCTAACCATTACATGCTATAGTGGTGAGCACATGTGCCTCTTGCACTGGAGATCGTAACTCGATTTCTAGCTCTAAGGCCTAGAATGAATCAAACTAAGAAAGAAGGGTATGGTGACGCAGTGGTTAAACTGTTAGCCTTTCACTAAGGTAGACTAGGGTTTGATTTTAGGTTAATATACATGTCATAAACAAACAAACAAACAAACAAACAAACAAAAAAGCAGAGATAATGTTTAAAACTGATTACACTTGTCTCTTTTCAAATTATTACTTAGATTGCAAATACAAAGGTGGACTGGGTTTGATATTCAGTTAATGCTGCCTATCGCATACTAGCCTGTAAGAAAGCCAAACAAGCAAAAGGCGTAGGTAGAGCAGTGGTAAAATCGCTATGTGTAGAGAACTACCTAACGGTTTTATGAACTGGCAATGGTATGTCGCATAAACAGTGCAGGATACAATCCAGCAACCATAATTTGTATCTTGTGGAGCAGAGAAAACATATATATAGAGAAAGATATAGAAAGCTAGTGTATGTATGGGTAGCATTGATAATTTGACCAGAGAAAATACGATGAGGTAGGGTGGGGAGAGGGAGAATTAACACTTATATATGAATGAATGGTAAATAGTATTTTAGTTTTTTTTCCCCAATAGTTTTGTTTTTTAAATGCAGTGGTAGATAGTCGTTATTTTGTAAAACATTCTTACTTGCAGTAGTAATAAGACTCTATGGTTTCGCTAACACATAGATAGACTGTATTATTGCCATGGTCAAGCACTCACATTAAGATCATTTACAAAATCATAAAATGAAAAATAAAAAATCTTGTTTTGGAAATATCGTTTTTCAACATACACAAAATAAATATATAAAAAATTTGTAAACAGCAAAATGGAAAATCCATGGTCAAGCACTCACATTAAGATCATTTACAAAATCATAAAATGAAAAATAAAAATCTTGTTTTGGAAATATCGATTTTTTTTCAACATACACAAAATAAATATATAAAAAATTTGTAAACAGCAAAATGGAAAATCCATGTTTCCATATAGACAAAATTTAAAAACCTTAAACGGACATTTAAGAAAATATATGCAAATGGGAAATTGACAAATGTGTAAATATGAAAATGGAAAAATCCATGTTTCCATATCATGAAATTGAAAAACATCAAACTGTCATTTAAAAAAATGCAAATGGAAAATTGACAAATTGCAATGTGTGAAATGTGAAATTGAACAAATGGCTATCATTATTTAAAAAAAAAAAGAACATGGTGCTCTATGGTTGAGGTGTGAATCAAACCCTTTCTACTTATTTGGACCACCCGAGACTGAGTAGACTAGTTTAAGTTGTCATACCACTTTTAAAAGTTTGTGTTAAATCTAGGAATTGAACCCAAGAGCTTGTAGGGGAGATCAAAGGTTATAATATGTTAAACAGATAGCCTTGAATGAAGGGTGTGGTAGCTATATAGAGATGAGACGTTTCGCTCGGGGCAGGGAGGCATGGAGATCTGCATCAAACCAGTCAAAGGACTAAAGACTCAAACAACAACATGTACGTTCACCAAAATAATGTTGTGTAACGGTAAATGTTAGTCAACGAACAGTAATGCATTACTAAAACCCATGACACGATACCTAAGAGCTTTTCTAAAATGATTTTAAAATGCCTTTAACCCTATATTGAACACCCAGTTCACAAGACTCATAACTGCAATGTTATGGTAAAACAAAACAAAATCTATATTTCAAAACAAACAAGTGGTTTAGTCAATGTATACTGGAAAAAGTTTTGTAAACACTCAAGTCCTCAAGACCAATTAAATTAGTAACTGTCAGGTTGGCCGAGTGGTTAAGGTGTTTGACTTAAGATCAAATTTCTGTATAAGGAAGCAAGGGTTCGAATCCCTTACCTGACATAACTATTGCCTTAACATGGCTTGGCCACACTGTATTATTATGATACTCAATACACAAACCATAGATATAGTGTATTGTTTAAGGCCACTCTCTTTCTGAACATAGTCAGAGACTGTTGATGGTTAACAATTGTATTAATAGTGGGACATGGGGATAGCAATTAAGAAAAAACAGCCAATACCCATACAATATTTTTATTCATTTTAGTTTTTTTTTACAATAGTTACACACTGAATACAACTTTTTATCTCTTTACCATTGTTTGATATAGATTTTAAACACAACGCTTGTTGTAGATCCTTTTACAACTTTCTCCAGGTACTCTTGTTCTTAAAAACTGGGGAAGCCGCAATGGTTTTATAGACATTAAACCCTCATTCTCTTCTTTTTCATCATCATCATCATCATCATTATTATAAATATTATCTTTATAATTATTATAGTCATTGTCACCATCATTATCATCATCATCATCATCCTCAACATCACTAGAACTATCCAATTCCATTTTTTCCTTTTCAAAAGGGATCTCTTGAAGAGTCTGTGTTGCTTTTGATAGTGTTACGGGTTTATTGAACGTTGACAACTGTCCTAACATGACTTTTTGAGGAGATAAATGTTTTTTCATAAGGAAGTCACTATGTTGAGTAACACTATGTTTTTGTCGGACTTGCTTTTTCTTGTTCTTTTGATCATGTTTTGTTAACACTAACGGTGTTTCATTTGGTATACCACATTGATGAGTACCCACACTTAAGACCTCACCATGTTTACTTTTTAGATGACCTAGACATTTTGTTGTTCTTTGTTTTGAGCACTGCCAAAATATGATGCCATTCGCATTTTCTCGCTTATAGTTATAAGAGTACCCATGATACAGGGCACGTGGTTTACCTTTATTGGTTATAGTATATTCCATAGTAGTCACTGACTTGTATAGTCGATCCGCCTACTACAAAGGTCTGAACACTTGTGGTGAAAGAATGATGTTGTGTTGACGTTTTATGCAGGATAATGTTGGTGGCATATGTGGGTGGCTTATGTTGATGACATGTGTTGTTGGCTGATTTTGGTGGCTTATGTTGATGGTTTATGGTGGTGGCTTATGTTGATGGCTTATGTTGGTGGCTTATGTTGATGACATATGTTGGTGACTTATGTTGATAGCTTATGTTGGTGGCTAATGTTGATGACATATGTTGTTGGCTTATGGTGGTGGCTTATGTTGATGGTATATGTTGCTGGCCTATGTTGATGGTTTATGTTAATGGCTTAGGTTAATATCTTAGGTTGATGGCATAAGTTGATGGCTTATGTTGGTGGCTTATGGTGGTGGCTTATGCTGGTGGCTTATGCTAGTGGCTTATGGTGGTGGTTTATGGTGGTGGCTTATGTTGATGACATATGTTGGTGGCTTATGTTGGTGGCTTATGTTGGTGGCTTATGGTGGTGGGTTATGGTGGTGGATTATGGTGGCTTATAGTGGTGGCTTATGGTGGTGGTTTATGGTGGTGGCTTATGTTGATGACATATGTTGGTGGCTTATGGTGGCTTATGGTGGTGATTTATAGTGGTGGCCTATGTTGGTGGCTTATTTTTGGTGGTTTACGTTAATACCTTATTTGTAATGGCTTATTTGACAAGTTATTGTTGTCAATGTATTTAGAGGATTTTTCTCTTGGTTTTGGAAAGTATTTCAACTCTTTTTTATGGTAGCATAATGCTTACCGCCATGTTTGTAAGCAACAACAACACACTAAAATTCCAAGAATCCAAAGTACTCTAAGGTTAATGATTGTCTCTCAACTCCATTCAACGTCTAGTCAAAAAACATTATATATTTTTCACATTTTACAAAAAAGGTAAATTGGGAAAGTAAGCTATATGTTTAAACTAAAAATCATATCAAATCATATGCTAACTCCAACACCTACGTCTACCCCAATCTCAGTCAAAAAAATATAATATTCTTCAAATTTTTCCAAAACAGTATTTGGAAAGTAGGCCATATTTTGAAAACTAATCATCCTATAAAGTCATATATATATATACTGAAACCAATGGCTTTTATATCCTTAATCTTAAGAACAAAATATGGAATTTTTGACATTTTTTCCAAAAATGTTCATTTTAAAACGGGGCTATATTTTGGAAACTAGGAATTTTACAAGAAAGTTTGTTTAACGTAAATGGCAGGTATTTACCCCCACTACCCGCAAACCAAGTCCCAGGTCTCTGGGGAAAAATCCAAAAAAAGTTCAATTTGGAAAGTAGGCAATATTTTGAAAACTAATCATTCTAAAAAGTCATATATAGACTCAAACCAATGGCTTTTATGTCCTTAATTGGTAGAACAAAACTTAACATTTTTTCAGTTTTTCCAAAAAAGTCCAATTTTCAAAAATTGTCTATATTTTGGGAACTAAGAATTTTACAAAAAAGTTTGTTTAACGAAAATGAAAGGTCTTTACCCCCCTCTACCCAAAACATAAATTTCAGGTCCCTAGGACAAAAACTGTGCAGTATATATATATATATTTTTTTTTGGGGAGGGGGTCTATATTCACTTTACCTCCCCACTTCACAAGATGGCGGCCATAGCTTAACTTAACCTAGCCTAACCTAACCTGACCTACGAGGTGTGATCAAAAAGTTCCAAAAATGTGGCTGCAACTTAACCAAACCTAGCCTAGCCTAACCTAACCTCCCTGTTGACTAGCCCCCTTTGGACGGGTCCTTTTTGAAGGGAGTCATTTTTTTACGTGTCCCGGAGGACGGGTCCTTGTTGACGGGTCCCTGTGGCGGGTCCTTTGGACTGATCCCTATGGACTGGCCTTGCATTTTATCCAAATTATGTCAAAGGGGACCCGCCACTGGGACCCGTCAACAAGGACCCGTCCTCCGGGACACGTAAAAAAAATGACTCCCTTCAAAAAGGACCCGTCCAAAGGGGGCTAGTCAACAGGGAGGTTAGGTTAGGCTAGGCTAGGTTTGGTTAAGTTGCAGCCACATTTTTGGAACTTTTTGATCACACCTCGTAGGTCAGGTTAGGTTAGGCTAGGTTAAGTTAAGCTATGGCCGCCATCTTGTGAAGTGGGGAGGTAAAGTGAATATAGACCCCCTCCCCAAAAAAATATATATATATATATACTGCACAGTTTTTGTCCTAGGGACCTGAAATTTATGTTTTGGGTAGAGGGGGGTAAAGACCTTTCATTTTCGTTAAACAAACTTTTTTGTAAAATTCTTAGTTCCCAAAATATAGACAATTTTTGAAAATTGGACTTTTTTGGAAAAACTGAAAAAATGTTAAGTTTTGTTCTACCAATTAAGGACATAAAAGCCATTGGTTTGAGTCTATATATGACTTTTTAGAATGATTAGTTTTCAAAATATTGCCTACTTTCCAAATTGAACTTTTTTTGGATTTTTCCCCAGAGACCTGGGACTTGGTTTGCGGGTAGTGGGGGTAAATACCTGCCATTTACGTTAAACAAACTTTCTTGTAAAATTCCTAGTTTCCAAAATATAGCCCCGTTTTAAAATGAACATTTTTGGAAAAAATGTCAAAAATTCCATATTTTGTTCTTAAGATTAAGGATATAAAAGCCATTGGTTTCAGTATATATATATATGACTTTATAGGATGATTAGTTTTCAAAATATGGCCTACTTTCCAAATACTGTTTTGGAAAAATTTGAAGAATATTATATTTTTTTGACTGAGATTGGGGTAGACGTAGGTGTTGGAGTTAGCATATGATTTGATATGATTTTTAGTTTAAACATATAGCTTACTTTCCCAATTTACCTTTTTTGTAAAATGTGAAAAATATATAATGTTTTTTGACTAGACGTTGAATGGAGTTGAGAGACAATCATTAACCTTAGAGTACTTTGGATTCTTGGAATTTTAGTGTGTTGTTGTTGCTTACAAACATGGCGGTAAGCATTATGCTACCATAAAAAAGAGTTGAAATACTTTCCAAAACCAAGAGAAAAATCCTCTAAATACATTGACAACAATAACTTGTCAAATAAGCCATTACAAATAAGGTATTAACGTAAACCACCAAAAATAAGCCACCAACATAGGCCACCACTATAAATCACCACCATAAGCCACCATAAGCCACCAACATATGTCATCAACATAAGCCACCACCATAAACCACCACCATAAGCCACCACTATAAGCCACCATAATCCACCACCATAACCCACCACCATAAGCCACCAACATAAGCCACCAACATAAGCCACCAACATATGTCATCAACATAAGCCACCACCATAAACCACCACCATAAGCCACTAGCATAAGCCACCAGCATAAGCCACCACCATAAGCCACCAACATAAGCCATCAACTTATGCCATCAACCTAAGATATTAACCTAAGCCATTAACATAAACCATCAACATAGGCCAGCAACATATACCATCAACATAAGCCACCACCATAAGCCAACAACATATGTCATCAACATTAGCCACCAACATAAGCTATCAACATAAGTCACCAACATATGTCATCAACATAAGCCACCAACATAAGCCATCAACATAAGCCACCACCATAAACCATCAACATAAGCCACCAAAATCAGCCAACAACACATGTCATCAACATAAGCCACCCACATATGCCACCAACATTATCCTGCATAAAACGTCAACACAACATCATTCTTTCACCACAAGTGTTCAGACCTTTGTAGTAGGCGGATCGACTATACAAGTCAGTGACTACTATGGAATATACTATAACCAATAAAGGTAAACCACGTGCCCTGTATCATGGGTACTCTTATAACTATAAGCGAGAAAATGCGAATGGCATCATATTTTGGCAGTGCTCAAAACAAAGAACAACAAAATGTCTAGGTCATCTAAAAAGTAAACATGGTGAGGTCTTAAGTGTGGGTACTCATCAATGTGGTATACCAAATGAAACACCGTTAGTGTTAACAAAACATGATCAAAAGAACAAGAAAAAGCAAGTCCGACAAAAACATAGTGTTACTCAACATAGTGACTTCCTTATGAAAAAACATTTATCTCCTCAAAAAGTCATGTTAGGACAGTTGTCAACGTTCAATAAACCCGTAACACTATCAAAAGCAACACAGACTCTTCAAGAGATCCCTTTTGAAAAGGAAAAAATGGAATTGGATAGTTCTAGTGATGTTGAGGATGATGATGATGATGATAATGATGGTGACAATGACTATAATAATTATAAAGATAATATTTATAATAATGATGATGATGATGATGATGAAAAAGAAGAGAATGAGGGTTTAATGTCTATAAAACCATTGCGGCTTCCCCAGTTTTTAAGAACAAGAGTACCTGGAGAAAGTTGTAAAAGGATCTACAACAAGCGTTGTGTTTAAAATCTATATCAAACAATGGTAAAGAGATAAAAAGTTGTATTCAGTGTGTAACTATTGTAAAAAAAAACTAAAATGAATAAAAATATTGTATGGGTATTGGCTGTTTTTTCTTAATTGCTATCCCCATGTCCCACTATTAATACAATTGTTAACCATCAACAGTCTCTGACTATGTTCAGAAAGAGAGTGGCCTTAAACAATACACTATATCTATGGTTTGTGTATTGAGTATCATAATAATACAGTGTGGCCAAGCCATGTTAAGGCAATAGTTATGTCAGGTAAGGGATTCGAACCCTTGCTTCCTTATACAGAAATTTGATCTTAAGTCAAACACCTTAACCACTCGGCCAACCTGACAGTTACTAATTTAATTGGTCTTGAGGACTTGAGTGTTTACAAAACTTTTTCCAGTATACATTGACTAAACCACTTGTTTGTTTTGAAATATAGATTTTGTTTTGTTTTACCATAACATTGCAGTTATGAGTCTTGTGAACTGGGTGTTCAATATAGGGTTAAAGGCATTTTAAAATCATTTTAGAAAAGCTCTTAGGTATCGTGTCATGGGTTTTAGTAATGCATTACTGTTCGTTGACTAACATTTACCGTTACACAACATTATTTTGGTGAACGTACATGTTGTTGTTTGAGTCTTTAGTCCTTTGACTGGTTTGATGCAGATCTCCATGCCTCCCTGCCCCGAGCGAAACGTCTCATCTCTATATAGCTACCACACCCTTCATTCAAGGCTATCTGTTTAACATATTATAACCTTTGATCTCCCCTACAAGCTCTTGGGTTCAATTCCTAGATTTAACACAAACTTTTAAAAGTGGTATGACAACTTAAACTAGTCTACTCAGTCTCGGGTGGTCCAAATAAGTAGAAAGGGTTTGATTCACACCTCAACCATAGAGCACCATGTTCTTTTTTTTTTTAAATAATGATAGCCATTTGTTCAATTTCACATTTCACACATTGCAATTTGTCAATTTTCCATTTGCATTTTTTTAAATGACAGTTTGATGTTTTTCAATTTCATGATATGGAAACATGGATTTTTCCATTTTCATATTTACACATTTGTCAATTTCCCATTTGCATATATTTTCTTAAATGTCCGTTTAAGGTTTTTAAATTTTGTCTATATGGAAACATGGATTTTCCATTTTGCTGTTTACAAATTTTTTATATATTTATTTTGTGTATGTTGAAAAAAAATCGATATTTCCAAAACAAGATTTTTATTTTTCATTTTATGATTTTGTAAATGATCTTAATGTGAGTGCTTGACCATGGATTTTCCATTTTGCTGTTTACAAATTTTTTATATATTTATTTTGTGTATGTTGAAAAACGATATTTCCAAAACAAGATTTTTTATTTTTCATTTTATGATTTTGTAAATGATCTTAATGTGAGTGCTTGACCATGGCAATAATACAGTCTATCTATGTGTTAGCGAAACCATAGAGTCTTATTACTACTGCAAGTAAGAATGTTTTACAAAATAACGACTATCTACCACTGCATTTAAAAAACAAAACTATTGGGGAAAAAAAACTAAAATACTATTTACCATTCATTCATATATAAGTGTTAATTCTCCCTCTCCCCACCCTACCTCATCGTATTTTCTCTGGTCAAATTATCAATGCTACCCATACATACACTAGCTTTCTATATCTTTCTCTATATATATGTTTTCTCTGCTCCACAAGATACAAATTATGGTTGCTGGATTGTATCCTGCACTGTTTATGCGACATACCATTGCCAGTTCATAAAACCGTTAGGTAGTTCTCTACACATAGCGATTTTACCACTGCTCTACCTACGCCTTTTGCTTGTTTGGCTTTCTTACAGGCTAGTATGCGATAGGCAGCATTAACTGAATATCAAACCCAGTCCACCTTTGTATTTGCAATCTAAGTAATAATTTGAAAAGAGACAAGTGTAATCAGTTTTAAACATTATCTCTGCTTTTTTGTTTGTTTGTTTGTTTGTTTGTTTGTTTGTTTATGACATGTATATTAACCTAAAATCAAACCCTAGTCTACCTTAGTGAAAGGCTAACAGTTTAACCACTGCGTCACCATACCCTTCTTTCTTAGTTTGATTCATTCTAGGCCTTAGAGCTAGAAATCGAGTTACGATCTCCAGTGCAAGAGGCACATGTGCTCACCACTATAGCATGTAATGGTTAGCTGGTAACATTAGACAAACGAAAATGATTGTATTTCTGTTAGCCAAGCATTTCTGTCATTTGCCTACTGTGTGAGCACTGCCAGCAAGACAGTTTAGTTTAGAACAAGCGTGTGTGTGTGTGTATAGATTATTAGCCTCAAGTATTTAAAGCTTGTTGTGTGTAGCGACCATCTTGCTCAGTAACCACTGAGTAAGTTTTAACAGTTAACTCATAAAAACAGCATAGGATAGTTGTGTGTGTGTGGTTCATGTACTTGGGAATATGCATTAGCACCATGCGCTAGCTTTACCTTACCCTCTAGAGGTAGAGCGTTATCCCTTCCTTTGGACATTGCCAATGACTGCATTCCCCCACAAGTTTTACACTTAAGCCCTTGGCTTGTTCTTGATTAGGTTTGGTTTGCTTTAGGCTTGGTTTGGTTCGGTTGGGTTTGATTCGACTTGGTTCAGTTTAGTTTAATGTAGTCACCATTTTTTTATTTTTAGCTACACTCTTTAACCAATTAATTAATGATAGTCTACTCTTAATTCTTGAATCGATAAATTGAATTTTGTGTGCACCGTTTGTCAATCCATGCCTACAACCTATACTCCCTATGTACTACAGTCAGATCTGAAAACAAGTTCCAATGGTCAAAGACGTGTCAGTCACCATACATATATCCTACAATAATTCTTTCGTTACCTAGCTAGATTTCGTCACTCACAGTAAACATCTTACATTATGGGTTTGCAATATATTAAGAAAAGCAAAAGTCCATGATCTTGTTGTTTTGGGTCTTTTTTGGGGAAATTCATAAGCCATAAAAAGAATGACATCATGTCAAGTTCTGAGTGGATCTTGTATGTCAAAATCCCATTATCGGTTTATAAAATCTCAAGGCCATGCCCTAGCAGTTTTGGATTATTTCAATCAATGAGTCCACCATAGGAAACATCGAAAAAATAAATACCCTTAAAACAAGTCGTCCCATGACCCTCTCCGAACAATGCTTCGCAAAATATAAATTCATCCATTGAACATGATCGGCGACATCATCCTAGCTTCCCCCTCCCACCATGGTGGCCATATCGTTTGACCTTCAAGTGTCCTCAGCATCTCTGTGCTTTTTTTCATTGCCCTGTCAAGTCAATGCATTCCAATAAGATCAAATAACATTCACATCCTGTCAGTCTGCCCCAGCAAGTTTGTTTTCTATACTCACTTCAAGCAACATATAACCAAGTTCTGTTTGTTCTATCTAAAGCCAACTTCATCGAATCAAGGAATTATCATTTGTCATGTCACTCATAATCGTTTACACGTTAAAGACCCCCTTCAGGGGGTTTAGGAATTAGGAATTCCATCATAGGAAAAATCAGAAAACGAACCCTCGACCCGCCGTCTCATCGAAATAGCGAATACTGTATTGGTATATCACCACCGTGGCCAGTAATAGCTTAGTTGAAACACGTGTCCAGTGGTATCGTCTCTTTCTATCTACAACCACTCGTCATGAACATTTTAGACAAATTTAAGAAAAGTTTTAAAAACTGAAATGTTTTCAACATAAGTGTCGTTAGGCTCTTTCGCATTTTTTTAAACATAAATACTATATTCGAAAGGGAGATAGGGGAGGGGCGTCACCCCGAGTCCTACGACCCCTCGTATACGTCTCTGGCGTTATTGGTTTGTGAGATATAACAAAAAGTCTAAAATCACGGTTTTACAACAAAAAATTCTGTTTCCCTCATTCTCAAAAACTTTAACCTATTACCAAAATAAAAAGGGTTTCGAGACAAGCCATTTGACACGTCATAGGACCAAATCCGACCATGCATTCGTGAGATATCGGAAAAGTCTAAAATCACGGTTTTACCCCCAAAAAGCCTGTTTCCCTCATTCTCAAAACTTTAACCTATTAATAACATGTATAGGGCTTCGAGACAATCGATTTGACACGTCACACGTCCAAATCCGACCTTGCGTTTGAGAGATATCGGCAAACGTCGTAGGAAAGTAGGGGACTATCTGGCTCTATCCTCACCACCAAAACCCCTTCTTATCAATCATATTTTTCAAAGAGCTCGCCCTCTTACAAAAATCCCAAGTGCGCATGCGTAAAAAACAAAAACAAAAATGTTCATCCATAGCGACAGCCAGAAAAACGCATGCGCGATATGAGCAACAACATTTAAGTTCATTTTAGCAGCGCACCTTATACATGTCGTATTTGAAAAGAGACTTTCACTAAAAATTACAATTTCACCCCCTAGTAGGGGTAGGTTTTATTTAGGGGTTGAAATGAGTGGTCCATAGCAAAGCCCCCGTCAGCCCGAGTCCAACGACACCTCATTCGTGAATCTCCGACAACGGGTTCGGGAATTATCGGCTCGCATTGGGAGTAGTGGTGGGGGGGGGCAGAACCCCTATCATCCCCCTACTGAAGTGTATTTACGTCATGATTTTATATAAATACAACAATATCCTATTTGATACAAATATCAATTGCTTCCCGTTTCATGCCTCTCCGTGTTATATGAAACATATACTTTGCTCATAGCAAATATCAACTGTTCAACCAGAACTGAAATGTTGGTTGAATGCGGGCTTGCGCTAACCACTCTCCTTCGGAAAATCTCCTGTTCCAAACTAGAAATGTTTCAACTACTTCATAGGCTCTTTCTCAATACATATGATTATTAGAAAATATAATCTCCAAGAATTATTTAGAAAAATTCTAAAAATTATTATTATTATTATTAGTGGATTATTATTATTATTATTATTATTATTTGTTATATTTTAAATGTGTTTTATTATCATCTCATTATGTGAGAATCCACATGTTCGAACCTTCGAATATGGAAAAAAATATCCATTCCTCAACAAAAATAAATTTAACTTTTACAGTTACATCGGCTGATTACCGTGATTTCCCAAAAATATGAAAATTTCAAATAAATGCTCGAAATGCTCGGTCATCGATCCTAAACTGTTCTGAGTGCTGAAAATGCTCAGAATAACTCTAACAAGTCTTGCGTAAATCATTACAAGATTTAAATACGACGAAAAAAATGTGTTGGTCATCTGCAGAAAAATAGTTTGTTCCAATTAGCTAGGCATAATATAATTCAAATGTGGCTTACATTTCTTGATGTTCTTGAAGTGTAGTAAACCTGGTCTGTACCAGATTTATCCGTAGACATGCCCTATCGGACAAGCACGTATAATCCTTGTATCGGCCACCATTGTAGACCCACAAATCGTCTAGTCAGACATAGTGGTAGTATCTTTCGACGTTTGAATAAACTGTGGTTCCATTTTAATATGAGCTTCTAACAAAGCCATAACAGTTTGTTTGAAATAGGGTCAGATCTAAGTGATCTCTTCTTAAATGTGTCAGTTGTAACATAACTCACTGTAATCTCATCAGTACAAGAAAAACGTTGACAGTCTAAGCAATTAACGGCTGTTCTGAAGATCGTTCCCTGGGCATGGTTTATTAATATCACCATCTGCCATGCGCTAGACAACTAGCAGTTTCCCTTGCGTAGACTAATGAACGCCACCGTTATAGACTAGTCTTCAGTGTACTGACAGATCGAAGTGGTTAAATAGTTACAAAATATGAAAACTGACTTGCAAATGGATTTAAACATCCAAGTATTAAGTTACTATTGGACTGTGACAAAATACTATTTTCTAGACCAAGTCTAGCATATGTCCTTTTAGAAATATAAATATTTCCACCAATGTCTGTAGAAATCAATCACCTCAGTAATTCTCCTCACCAGAAACTTACTAAGTTCCAACTCGTTTGCGCAGCACTTCTCGTGACTATCACGATTTGAAAAGAACTTCAGCGTAGATACGGCAACCATGTGCCTTGGCTCAGCGTAGACGCAACTTGCTCTGCAAGTGCTTGTGATGAAGTGAGCTAACCATGCCTCCTCCAGCTGGCTTTTATACAAAACGGTCAGGGTCACGCGTCATCGCCTGATATCTAGAAATCCTCATATCTCTTGAATCCCTGGTCCGATTTACTTGATACTAATTGCGTTCTCTTTTATTTGGCCGTGCCAGTAATCTGATCCCACTCTCAAGTCTCTGCTCCATAGTTAACTATTTAATCAATAAATAGCCTCCACCTCTGCTATGACTCGCTACGTCACTTGCCATCCAACTATCGGTAAAATTCTTCGAAAAGCTTCGAGAAGCAATGTAGCGCGATATTCAAATATCTGAACTTTCAAAAGCGGCTACAGCCTTTCCCTTGATATCTAGGTGTCTGAAACTTGGAATACCCATTCCTAGATTTGGGCACAGTATATTCCAGTCTTTCCTGAACAATAATTTCTAGAGCTTATTCTGATTTTTATAAAACGAAATTTAAATGAAAATTACCAAAATATGGCGTTTATAATGATATTTTGTTCAAAATATGCCATAAAACTTAAGAAAGACTAAATATGCATTTATATGCCCAATAAAACCTGTTTAATTTTGATTATCATGTTTGGAAACGTGTTGAAAATACAAGACTATAAGATATAATGTTAAGGGAGAATATATGACTTGTCATAGAAATCCACCCCCTACTCATAACATTGCAAAACTTTCTATGTTTCCCGTACAGCTAGGTGGGAACTACTGTGCTACTTTAACTGAGTGGTGGCCTAAAAACTGCTCATTTATTCACTCGTATCAGAAGATGATGATGATAATTGAAACCACTTTTACAAAAACAGCCATAGTTCAAAATTGGGATTTTTGAACGGTGACCACCACTTGGTACTTTGCTACATGCAGCACCATTTGACATACAAATATTTCACAAAAACGTCCATAGTTCCATCATAAATGCATGTTAAGATTTGCCCTGTTTTACAACCAATGTCCTGTGAATTAATTTCAATTTTATGTTTTCACATCCAATCCAATTTATAAATTTAATGTCAAATGCACTTATTAGTGATATAAATCCTATAGTTCGATATAAAATTAAATATTGTTGCCACCCCCTAGTGGCACTTTTGTTAACAGGATTACGGTGGGTTGAAGCACAACACAGATTGTTCCTTTAAAGAAATAATTAACTTTATTGCGGCCAGAAAGATACACCACTCAACAGCAAATACAAGCAATTAGAACCTTACTCCCGCTACCTCAAGTCTCTTCCTTGAGCGCTCTTGCCCCTTTCACTTGTCAACAAACCACAGAAGTTAAACCGTCTTAATGAGTCCGGTGGCCTTGACCTGCACCTCTTCCTCATGTACACAAACTACAGTTACTTACGATAACCTGCTACACGCTGTTTCGCTGTCCACAAGCTGAGGAAACAATGTCACTGGATTTCCTAACTCGCACGGCACTTCGTCACCACACTTCCGTCGCTCAGTGAAATCACACTCGCTCAAGAACACTGTCCTCAAAAACTCGGTCCCCTCACTTTTGAGGCCGCTTATATAGCAGGCTGGTGACTCAATCAATTCTAGAATCGTCCAGGACACACGGCTTCTCGAGATTTCCTTCACTGGCTGGGTCACGAATATTCTGGACCATCCCTTTCACTTCGCAGCCCGTTGCGTAACGCGCCCGTAATACACTGAGGCAGAGCACACACAGCCCGTGGCAGCTGTGACTCAACGCGGCGAGGCGACAAAACAAACTCACAGCCGTAACAATATACTAAGATTTGATGGAAGTAAAAGAAGAGACTGGACACAGTTTTTTTTTCTACTGAAAATTTCACATTTTGGACTATGGCTGTTTTTGTAAAAGTGTCTTCAATTGTTATTTTAAGGGGCCTAACATCTAGGTTATCGGCCCCTAATGGTTTGGGTGATAGTGAACGATGAGATGAAGGAAGGACGCTCTTAGTTTTACGTGACCGTTAATCATGCGATCATAAGCCACGGGACCTCCTTTTTACGTGGAATCCGAACCCCAGAACATGGCATTTCACATCGAAAATCTCAGATGCATTGACCGGGAATCGAACCCGGTCCACCTTGGTGAGTGGCCAACAGCTTGACCACTGCGCCACCACGCCCCCTAAGTTGAGATGAGAATGAAAACTATAAGACTGCTAAAGAAACTGTTACGCTTCCTATATTACAAGAAGTACACAGTTATCAGCCATCCGATGTAGAATTCCTTACTCTAACTTCTTAAGGGCGTGGTGGCTCAGCGGTCTAGCTGTATGCCTCTCACCAAGGCGGTCCGGGTTCGATTCCCGGTCAATGCATGTGAGATTTTCGAAGTGAAATGCCATGTCCTGTGGTTCGGATTCCACGTAAAAAGGAGGTCCCGTGGCTCATGATCTCAAGATTAACGGTCACGTTAAACTACAAGCTTCCTTCCTTCCTTCTAACTTCTTGTCAGAATTGCAAATGACTAAACTTTCAACACGCAGGCTTATTGCTCAGCAGACATATTTTTATAAAATTATCAATGGTATCTCAGACACGAGTGAAACTTTAGGGCAAATAAATTTCAACGTGAGAAAGAAATGTCTCCGAAAACGAAAACTCCTAATAGTTAAAAAATCTAATACAAATTTCTATAAAAATTCACCGATATTGAATATGTGCTGTACTTACAACAGGCTCTCGGCTGACAACAATTTTGATTTTGGAATGTTCTTGCTAAATTATAGAAGACAATTACACTTACGAGGGAAGTACCCCAGCTCGAACGGCGAAAACTGATTGAAAGTGGGTTTAAAGTATACAGTTATACCTTTGTCAATAGCTATCAATGCCATTGATCTGTAAAAGTACGTGTTTGGTCGCCAGCGCCATCTGAGTAGGCTATGTGATAATGTGATCACCGTGGCATTTGAGTTTGGACTATTGCAATGCGGGAACATTGTAAATAATGGAGTATGTCTACATGTTGCCCTTGTTAAGTGCGCGTACTGTTCCATTCCGCTGCTTTTAATCACTTCATTGCAACTCCACATTTACACTTGGACGTCGAATGAAGGTCAACACAGTATCTTCTATTGTGGGAAAGATGGCTATGTCAACACGGTACTGCATGTGTAAGATTTCTTGTTGCAAGCAAGTGTTCAACCTTTTGCCAGATAATACTGCACCACATCTGTTTCTTGTTAATATAATGGTCCGAATTGCCTGTTGCACGGTAGTTTCTGCTGCGAATTGTGTTTCTGCAATCTTAGGACGCCGTAACTTCCAAACATTGAATGTACACTAATGCGGGTTTTACAGATAAATGCCCGTGATGGGTAGTAGAACAGACATAGCTTCGTATGTTTAGCGCACTGCCAGTTGGGTTTAGCCGTTCGAGTTGGGGTACTTCCCTTGTTAGTTTTGGCTGTCGAATGATTCACTATAACGAAGATATTAAATTTAGCTGCTATTCGTTTTAGGTTTCACTTTCTTACTATCTTTCATTGATATTGTATTAGTACCTAAAGATATAAATCTAGTTTTACATTATGTGACCAAATATTAACAAGTAGTTCCGTGAAGAACTATACAGCCTATTTTCATATATCCTACTTATGTTAATTGCCACTATCAACATACAACATTTCATTTTGATTGCTGTAATAGATTCGTAGATATTGAGAACCGACTAAATATTTCGGATGGTCGCCATGTTGCATTTTATACATGTAGGTCCTAGAGTTATGTACTGTCACATGAAGATTAGTGTGGACCTGCAGCATTCAAGCTTCAATCGCATGATTAGGACACAAGAAATAACAAGGAGATTTTAAAATTTCGCACAGCTGCCATCTTCTGGTTATGGAAACAATTGAAATAAATTAGATGCCAGTGGATTAACATTCGTATAAGAATTTACTGTACCAAGTTTCACTGCACTCGGATGGTTAAATTGCGAGACACGTCTATGTGAATATTTATACTTCGCGTCGCCGCCATGTTGGATTTGTGATCACCAGGTTATTTAAAGTCCTATAGGTGAATTTCAGTTCATAGCCCCTATGAACATAAAAAAATTCAGTTTGATTGCTATTCATTCATTCATTTCCGTGTCCGATCATTTCCAGAATGTAGCAACTCCGATGGCCTTGTTGTTTGCCTCGATCAGGTCCTGGGTAGTGCAGGGTTGTTCTAGTAGTGGACAAATGAGCAGGTGGGCTGGGTCTTGTGTTGCTCCACACTCGCAGGACGTGTCTCCATCAGCTGGAAGGATACCCCATTTCTGCATGTTGGTCTTGCAACGAGGGACGCCCACCCTGAGACGATTAAGTGATTTCCAAACAGGGTAAGGCAGGTCATTTCCTGGGGCTAGCTCTTCCTTAACAGGGATATCCGGCGGCAGCTTGCTCTTCCACCTGGAGATGCGGTTAGATTCCGATGTTCCCTCCAGTGGTTGAGTCCTGGCGATGAAACTCTTTCTTGATTTCAGTCGACGGACAACAGCCTGATGATTATGCAGTGGATGATGGGGATCATTAATCTGCTTCGCCCTCTCTGCATCAGCAGCAACAGCCCTTCTGATAGTTGGGGGAGCTATCCCAACAATCGGGTAAAGTTTGTCGACTGGAGTAGGCTTCATACATCCCGACAAGATTCGTATGGTCTCGTTGATGGCAATGTCAATCTGCTTGGTGTGACTGGATGCACTCCACACAGGTGAAGCGTACTCTGCAGCAGACATGCACAAAGCAAGAGCAGAAGTTCTTAGGACGTGAGGACTTGCCCCCCAGGTGGTGGCTGTGAGCTTCCTCAAAATATTGTTCCGTGAACTAACTTTCAGCCTGGTCTTATGGCAATGTTTCTTGAAGGACAGTGTTCGGTCAAGAGTAACACCTAGATACACGGGTGTTGGACAATGTTGGAGTTGTTTGCCTTGCCATGTAACATCCAGTTCCCGCCGAGCTTCTCTATTCCTTAAGTGAAATGCACATACTTGAGTCTTGTTGGGATTTGGCTTAAGATGATTGGCTTCATAGTAAGATCCAAGGGTATCTAGTGCAGAAGTCAACTTTCCCTCCACCTCTTCAAATGTTTTTCCTTGGGCAGCCACTGCAGTATCATCAGCATAGATGAAGAGCCTAGAATGTTCTGGTATGGGCTGATCGTTAGTGTAAATATTAAATAGCACAGGAGCGAGTACACTGCCTTGAGGTAAGCCGTTCTTTTGTATGCGCCATCTGCTCTTTTTACCATGGAGAAAGACTTGGAACCTTCTATTCTGCAGGAGAGTGCCAATAAGGGATGTTAGTTGGTAGTCGTTGGAGGTCTGGTACACTTTCCTCAGCAACTTTCTGTGGTTGATAGTGTCGTAAGCAGCTGTTAGATCGACAAAGGCAACTCCAGTTATCTCACCTTGTTCATACCCATCCTCGATGTGTTGAGTGAGGTTCAGTATCTGACTGCAACATGACTTTCCAGATCGAAACCCAGCTTGTTGGGGAATGAACTTATCTTCAAGGATGCCGCTAATTCGGTTGAGGATAAGGCGCTCGAAGATCTTGAAACAGTGACATAATAAGGATATTGGGCGAAAGTTTTTAGGATCGTTTGGCTCCTTACCAGGCTTAAGCAGTGCAACCACTCGGGCTTTCCTCCAGAGCCTGGGGATATAAAGCTTAGATACACACTCATTAATCATCGTAAGCAGCCATTGTAGGGTGGTCTGGCCGAACTTTTTGATCTGTTCTACTCTGATGTCATCGATGCCAGCAGCTTTATTCAATTTCAACGTGGAGATGGCAGATTCTAGTTCATTCAAGGTGAAAGGTTCTCGTAGGTTATGGTTCTCATGTCCTGATTGCTATAATAGATTCGTAGATATTCAGTATCGTCTAAATAATTCGGATGGTCGCCATGTTGGATTGTTAAATGTATAGGCCATAGAGTCATGTACCATTAAAGGAAAATTATTGCGTAGGTTCATTTTTCAAACTTTCACTTCGATCGCATGATTACGACGAAAGAAATAAAAACTTAATTTTAAAATTCGCACAGCCGCCATCTTGAGGTCATGTAAACAAATGTACTAAATTAGATACCAGTGCATTACAATGTGTATAAACATTTCCTGCACCAGATTTCATTGCATTTGGAACATTAAATCGTGAGAAAGGTCTATTTAAAATTTTCAAATTCCCTTGGCCACCATGTTCGTTTTGTAGTTAACCGGTTTTTGAATGTCTTATAGATGAATTTCCAGTAGTGACCTTTATCTCAGTACAAAATTTCAGGGTGACACCGCTAATAGTTTCAGAGATATAGAATGCCGGTGAAATATTTCGCACATCTGCCATCTTGTGGTTATGTAAACAATGGAACGAAGTTAGATGTCGGTGCATTGCAATGTGTATAAACATATACTGTACCAAGTTTTATTGCGATTGGTTGGTTAAATCGGGAGAAACGTCTATTTAAAAGTCGCGAATTCGTGGGGCCGCCATGTTGGTTTTGTAGTTACCAGTTTTTCAAAAGTCACATTGATGAACTTCTAGTAGTTCCCTTCATCACCGTACAGAATTCCAGGGTGATATCGGGAATAGTTTCGGAGATATTGAATGCTGGTGAAATATTTCGCACAGCCGCCATGTTGGATTGGTGAGACGTAACAAAATTTGAAAGGCACGGTCGGGGTCGCCCGGAATAGTGCTATGAACTTACCGAGTTTCATTGAAATCTCTCCAGCCGTTTAGAATTTATTAGGGGGGACACACACCTCACACACACACACACACACACGCGGACAAAAGGTGATCTCATAACCCTATTTTTTCATAATTGAAAATAGGCTAAAAATCGTGCCTCACTGACTGTTATTGCGACTTGAACTTGTGTATATTCCTTGTTAATTTAAATTAAAATATTTAATTTTTAATCTTCAATTTATAAGTTTTAATTTCCAATTATCAATTTTAATTTGTATTCTAATGTATTTTTATATTGTATTTTCATGTGTTATCTTGAGTCATATTGCTATATCTTCCAATTGCTGGGATTTCCTGAAAGCGTAGCTTTAGGTCCAGCAGCCAACGTTTTTGCTTTCTTGGCACCACCCAGGGGTCACGTGTAGGGCACTTAATGGTTATTCCTACGGACGTGAAGCAGCGTCAACCCCGTTTAGTTCATATCTTCTCTCAAAACCCTAACCTGCGTGCCGTATGAATCAGAACAACGGTTCACAATAATTTGTCGGACAGATGAAACAATTGGACAGTATAGGCTATAGATTAACGGCGTATCAATACCCGGAGACTAAAACCAAATATAGCAAAAGCAGAGGTCAGCTGCTTTTCTGAGCAACAAACAAGCCAACTACATTCCTAGGGTTCAATACCAGGGTCATCTACTGAAATTCAATCCTCATCCTAAATATTTAGGCGTCATCTTGGATCGATCCTTGACTTACAGTGAACATCTAGGCAAAACATCTGCTAAGATCAAAACCCGCAACAACCTCCTGCACAAACTTACAGGAACGGGCTGGGGCCCAACAGCATCCACCCTCAGAACTTCAGCACTTGCCCTAGTGTATCCAGTAGCAGAATATTGCTGCCCAGTATGGCTTAACAGCGCCCATGCAAAGAAGATAGACGTACAGCTGAACGACAGAATGAGGACTGCATCAGGAACCATCCAATCTACACCTTTGGAATGGTTACCAGTACTCTCCGACATCCCGCCTCCTCATCTTCGAAGACAAATGGCACTGAAGAGAGAATGGCTTAAATGTTGTGACAACCCTCTTCTGCCAATACATCTAGACTGCTCACCTAAAAATCTCAGGCTGAAATCCCGGAATCCTTCTTGGAGACAAGGAAGGAAGTTGGTCCAAGAGCAGTTTCAAGTGAATGAAGCTTGGCGCAATGAGTGGCTGACTTCAAATCCAGACAGATTAGGTCTTATCTCGGATCCAGTTAAGCAGCCCCCTGGTTTCGACCTTCCCAGGAAAATCTGGACGTCGCTGAACCGTATAAGAACACAACACGGTATATGTCAGTTCTGGAAGCCCAAATGGAAAATTGCCGAGAATCCTTTCTGCAACTGTGCAGATGTGCCTCAGACCATCAGTCTCATCGCTATGGGTTGCCCACTCCGAAGGTTCAATGGTCCAATGAAGGAGATTCATCAAGCTAGTGATGAAGCTTTAGAATGGTTAGAGAAATTAGATATCCAGCTCTAACAAAACTGAAGCTACTTGCAGATCAAGGTCTCAATCTGTGTATAATTGTCAATACTGTATAATGTAAATAATTGTATATTATTGCATCTTCATGCCATACGAAATATATAATATATATATATATATATATATATGTGTTATCTGTGTGTAAACAATTGTTTGCTACTGTAATTGGTGCACTGCCCTGTTGTGGCAATAAATAAGTAAGTAAATAAATAAATAAATATATAAATAAATAAATAAATACTTACTACAGACTGTACATAGGAGAAGAAGAAATGGTAAACAAATAAAGGATACTAGCGCACCCGTGCGAGAAATCTCGCATCTTCATAAACCACACTTTCCCCAAAAGGTTTATAATGAGAGACTTTTGCAAAAGGCACACTTCTTACAAAAATGTATATTTATAAAATTAAAATGAAATTAGTCACTGCTAATGTCATTCATGTGCTGAGTCCGATTGACAGCTTACCTGTAACACTCACCGTTTATTCGATATAATATGAAATTATAAGATTTGAGTACTCATTCCTTTGATTTACTGTTTCTGAAATCCATGCAAAATGATAAAGGAAAGACCTCAGAATGTTAAAAATTACATGAAACAGGCGTCACAGCGGCCAAAATGTGAAGTGGACAGCACTTATGGAGTGTATTTTCCTACAGCAACAGTATCTGCAAATCGCACACTTCGTACATTTTGTTTTAAGTTATTTTTTAAAGAAATTATAGATATTTATGAAATTAGAGTGCAATTCGTCACTGTTAATGTCTATTCTCTTTCATTTGAATGCTCATTTGTCACGATCGGCCTCTTGTGTGCGCCGCAGGAGGGATCTATACTACTGAAATAATATACATGATGGCAAATTAAGGACAGGAAGAAAAAATGCCGTCAACCCTCGAAGAATGAGGATTGAGGTTGGGAAATAAGGAGAGACATGAAAGGCAGATAGGAAAGGGAAACAGGAGAGGGCCCGCCCCAAAGTCAGAGGAAAAAGGGGACAAAGCGGACCAAGCTCAGCAATCCCTCGGGGTCACCAACTCTCAAACTCACCAGCAGTGAGCCCCTGAGGGTGTAACACTAACCAGGGTGCATCTGAAGTGGTGGGGCTACATAGGCCTACATCCTGCCTCCTTGAGGGCCTTGAGCAGAAGGCAGGAGATAACATGAAAAGAACAAGAAGGCTGAGCCCTTGGAGAAGAAGGGTATCAGGAAAGATTAGACAAGAGCCAATTAAGGCGCGAAAGAAAGATACTCCCTAGGCCTCGGATACCCTAATACCGTCGGGGTCGGAAGAGAACAAGAGTTGACCAAGGGAGGTCGACAGGAAACAATACGGAGAGGACCACGGCACAAGAAACTGGAAGCAAGCCTGGAGTCGTCTGGGTTCCCGTGGTCGCCAACCAACGTCCTACTAGATGTGAGCCCCTGAGGGGGGGGGACATGAAAAATGAAAATCCACAGCCTGCTTCCAGTCTCCGACCGGGTCAGGAATGGAATGAATGAAGCCCCCATCTAGCGGCGAGGATATGAACTGTGCCGGCTGCCGAGGCCTGACGCACTCCTCTGGGGCAATGAGTAAATGAATGACAGATGAAATGAAATGATAGTGGAGAGTGTTGCTGGAATGACATTTTGACAGGGAAAACCGGAGTACCCGGAGAAAAACCTGTCTGCCTCCGTTTTTTGGGGGGGGGGACATAAGTTTGTAAAAATATGTGTAAAGCGTCAAACTTATTTACAGACAGTATACTGTAGTTCACTTCTATGATTGGTTGAAGGATCGAATCCTGGCGCAGTCAGTTTGCATTTGGGGGTGCGCAAATACAATGGAGGCGCGCCAGTAGATAGGTTAAAGATCCCTTCGGGGCAAAATTCTGGAAACCCGGCGTCTGTAAAAGCCGCAGTAGTTAAAAGGGACGTAAAACCAATAACATGATTATTGTTAACATTTCCTTCGTACTCGTATAGTTGCAGTGTTACGGGAACTTGCATAGCGTGAGGGACAGTCACCGATACATGTTTAATATCTTTCAAACTACTTGAACTAACTTTGAGAGGGTTTAAAGGGTTGCAGGAATACACTGAATTCTATTAAACCGGTCAAAAGCGAAAAAAGGTTACAGTTAAAAATTCAGTGAAAACACTGAATTCTTTTGGTACCTCTTGGTTGCGTCTCGTGATTATTGCTACATAGAATGAAATACTTGTGCTTAATACTGTAAAGAAAATTTATGTTGATTGTTTTTTGGCCGATTTAAAAATACTAATAGAGAAATGTTTGTTCTTATTTAATTATTTATTCCGATAACTAGCCTAGCAATAAACTGCAATACGTTCTGCTACAGTTCAGTATTAGCGTTAGCATAGCTTATGATAGCGGTTTCATAGCTATACACAGTGCAGTTGCAGTTGCTGAAAAAAGGCATTTTGAGAAAAACAAAGTTGAAGTTCAGAATTATACCATAGATTGGATAAAATCTCGGACACCATGCGAAAAAGAACGGCAATGTTCTTTGGACATATTATAGAATGGACCCAGGTAGATAAACCAACCGAACAATGAAATTCTTTGCGACCAGGAAAACCACAGTTCGCTGATATCAGGAGGTGAAGAAGGACCTAGAAGAAACGCCAACATCTGAAGCTGACGTCAGCAACGGGGAAGCATACAAAGCCAAAATTAAGAATTTCACGGGTTTTAAGAGTCATCCTACATCACGGATCCAGGCGCCATGGACTGAAGAAAGGAGGGGAATGCAGAGCGATGGAATGGAGGAATATTGGGCAAAAATAAAGATCCAGAAGCTGAAATCAAATTAACGCGGTCCACAGTCGGCCTAAACGACAGAAGAAGAAGAAGAAGAAGAAGAAGAAGAAGAAGAAGAAGAAGAAGAAGAAGAAGAAGAAGAAGAAGGTTGAAGTTTGAGAAAGAAACTTTCCCAAAATTTTTAAACATTGCAGGAGATTATCGTCTTCTCTCTCCTCAGTACTTTTCTTTTACTGTCTTATTCTCACTCTGCCGTCTAGCTAGGATGAACCTAAAAGTAAAATAGCTATTTTTGGCCATTCCACATTACCCGGTTCCTTTAACAGTTTGCTTAACTGCTTTCAGCAGAGCGCCGCGACAGTAGCGTTCTGCGTTGGTGCGAGCAAACTATCAGTGAAGTTAGAAAATTTAGGACGTGAATAATCCAAAGGACGACGCCCCACTTTCCGCTCAACTAGAAGGAACATTCCCTTGGGGTGACCGGTTTACTAGACTTGCCAGGTCATGGCATACTAAAATACTCAAAACGTACGATAATTCTTGGCACAAGACCCTCAATTACTTGGTATTCCATTTATTTTTAACGAGATCCACTATTAGGTTCTTGCCACAGGCTAGAGCAAAACACGGCATTTGGCCGATATCTTAGTCCCATTCAAGGCTGTGATCTACTGAGGTATGTGTGTTGCTGAGTAATGTGGCTGTGGATGATGTGAAAGCTCCTGATCATAGTGATGTACGCGAGTGACGCTTGGACACACGAGAATCGAGCCGGGCGATTCCGAGAATGTACGAGTAACCAGTGCGAAGGACTCGACTCTCCACGATGACGTCACGATCCATTACTGCGATAAAGGACACAATGCGGCAAAATTCCCAGCACTTGCTAAACTTGCGAACGACTTTTCTCCAAGGCTGGGACACTAGAGATTTACAAGCGAAATCGATTGCAAAATGCGCACTATGTATGCTTCATACTACAACGACTCAGTAATTATAAAACAATAAATATAATAAAAATTAAGTTTCAAAAATCCTCCTAGCCGGGAACTCAACCCCGGCCTGCCGGGTAGCAGTCAGCAACTTTAACCACTCAACCAAAGATAACAGTGAGTTTTTAAGCGTTATCAACAGCCATATATACTACTACTTAGCAAATGATCACATGGAAGGAAATCTCTCTTTAGTGTATTGCGTTCTTTCTCTCTTTCATCAGTCCACTTTTTGCAGGTTTTCAATTTTGAATTTTCTATTATATCACTGTGCATTAATGAGAAACGGAACCAATAATTGTTCTTGGCCTACCGACAATATTATACATCGTGTTGTTTCCATACATGGCTCACAGATAACGCTGACAGCGTCCTCGGCCGCGATTCCGGACTCGAGTATCTCGAGTTTTAAGGTCCCAGACACGAATCCTCGCGAGTCCACTCGCAGCCCATCACTAATCAAAGCAATGGCAAACTACCTCACCTCAAATTGCCTAGACTGACTCATTGTAGTACTACTTTGGGCTTTTGAGGTTTCCATCTGGGTTTGGTCAAATCCGGGGTCTGTCATCCTCGTGATACTAAAAGGAAACCTTACGGATGTTGTTGGAAAGGAAGAGCAGAAAAAGGCTAACCACCTTACCATCCGTAACCTCCGGTTCAGATATCCGGTTAGTGATCTCAAGAACTCTAAACGCGTCGCTACGTCCCTTATTGACATGGACCTCAATTACGTATTTTATAGCCTATTTTCATGTATGAAAGTCAATGCATGTGAGATTTTCGAAGTGAAATGCCATGTCCCGTGGTTCGGATTCCACGTAAAGCGGAGGTCCCGTGGCTTATGATCGCGAGATTAATGGTCACGTCTTAAACTACAAGCTTTCTTTTTCATGTATGAAAAAATATGCTTATGCGATCACCCGTTGTCCGTGTGCGTGTGTATGTGTGTGTCCCCCTCATAAAATCTAAACGCCAGGAGCGATTTCAATGAAACTCGGCAAGGTTATATAATACTATTTCGTGTAACCCCGACCGTACCCTTTAAATTTTATTACGTCACACCAATCCAACATGGCAGTTGTACGAAATATTTCACCGGCATTATATTTCTCCGAAACTATTACTGTACTGATATCACCCTGAAATTTTGAACGGAGATAAAGGACACTGTTAGAAGTTCACCTATGTGACATGGCGGCCAAGCAAAGTTGAAATATTTAAATGGACTTTTCTCGCGATTTAACCATCCGAACACAGTGAAACATGGTACAGCAAATGTATATACACATTGTAATGCACTGACATCTAATTTAGTTGAATTGTTTACATAACCTCAAGATGGCGGCTGTGCGAAATTTTAAAATCTCGTTTTTAGCCTATTTTCAATTTTGAAATAATAGGCTCATGAGATCACCTTTTGTCCGTGTGTGTGTGCGTGTGTGTGTGTGTGTGTGTGTGAGGTGTGTGTGTGTGTCCCCCTAATAAAATCTAAACGGCTGGAGCGATATCAGTGAAACTCGGTAAGTTCATAGCACTATTCCCGGCGACCTCGACCGTGCCCTTCAAATTTTGTTACGTCTCACCAATCCAACATGGCGGCTGTGCGAAATATTTCACTAGCATTCAATATCTCCGAAACTATTACCGATATCACCCTGAAATTGTGTACGGTATTAAAGAGCACTACTAGAAGTTAACCATGAGACTTTCAAAAATCTGGTGACTACAAAACCAACATGGCGGCAAAGCGAAGTTGAGACTTTTAGATAGACTTTTCTCGCGATTTAACTATCCAAACGTAATGAAACATGGTACAGCAAATGTTTATACACATTGCAATGCACTGGAGTCTAATTTAGTTCAATTCTTTACATAACCTCAAAACGGCGGCTGTGCAAAGTATTTCACTGACATTCTATATCTCCGAAACTATTACAGATATCACCCTGCAATTTTGTACTGTGATAAAGGGTACTAATACAAGTTTACCTATGTATAATTCATAAACCTGCAAAGTACAAAAAGAACATGGCGACCAAGCGAATTTGAAATATTTTAATAGACTTTTCTCGTGAGTTAACTCTCTGAGCGCAGTGAAATGTGGTACAGTAAATGATTTTGCAGATTGTAATGTACTGCCATCTAATTTAATTCAATTGTTTACATAACCTCAAGATGGCGGCTGTGCCAAATTTTAAAATTAAGTTTTTATTTCTTGTGTCGTAATCATGCGATCGAAGTGAAAGTTTGAATAATGAACCTGGGCAATAAGTGTCCTTGAATGGTACATAACTCTATGGCCTATACATATAACAATCCTAAATGGCGAGCTTCCGAAATATTTAGACGGTTCTCAATATCTATGAATCTTTTACAGCAACCAAACTGAAATTTTTATGTTCATAGAGACTATGAACATATGTTCACCTATAGGACTTTCAGTAACCTGGTGAGCACGAATCCAGCATGGCGGCGACGCGAAGTATAAATATTTAAATGGACGTTTCTCGCGAATTAACTATCTGAGTGCCGTGAAACGTTGCACGTTAAATGCTTACACAAATGTTGATCCACTGGCATCTAATTTATTTCAATTGTTTGCATAATCCAAAGATGGCTGCTGTGCGTAATTTTAAAATCTCGTTTTTACTTCTTGTGTTCTAATCATGCGATTGAAGTTTGAATACCACACGTACACAAAAATCTTAATATAATAGTACAAAAATAAAAATCCAACCTGGCGACCATCTGAAATATTTAGACGGTTCTCAATATCTACGAATCTGTTACAGCAATTAAACTGAAATTTTGTATGTTGATAGAGGCAATTAACATGAGCAGGATATATGAAAATAGGCTGTATAGTTCTTCATGGAACTACTTGTTATTTTTTGTGTCCTTATCATGGAATTGAAGTTTGAATAATAGGCTATATCTACGCAATAATCTTTATGCAATAGTATACATAACTCCATGGCCTAGGCAATATAAAAATCCAACATGGAGACCATCCGACGGTTCTCAATGTCTACGAATCTATTGCAGCAATAAAACTGAAATTTTTAAATTTGATAGAGGCAATTAACTAAGTAGGATATATGAAAATAGGCTGTTTTGTTCTTCACGGAACTACTTGTTAGGACTGAGTTTACAAAAATTATAGTTCTTTGCGTTCCTGAACGTATTTCTGAAAATCGAGAATTCCGTAAGCTCTAATATCCGAAAGCGTGGATTCCGAAACACTTACTTCCGAAATGGTAAAGGATATTTATTTTTTCCGCATTCACTCATTCGGAAATACATTATTTTATGAATCAAATCACAACATTATTTTCACAATATTCTTTATATAATGGCTAGTGTTCTCTAAATTATATTCTCAAGTTCGGAACTAGAGGGCCTGTGCGAGAGATGTTGCATTTGTTAAACCACCCACCCGGCTTTACTGTTATGCAGGAGCAACGCGACCCAATTCTGCCAGGGGCTATCGTCATGTTTATTTGCTTGAAAGCACGCTATAAACAAATAAATATATTTTCGTTGACTTTTCAAAGAAATGCAAGATTTTTCCTGTACTATTGAGACGATTGGGAAGATTCCGGTACAAACCACACCTTCTAACTCCCTCTGGTTTAGAAGCTTGAGTTTCGTGAAACATACACCTTATACATAATATAGCTTTGGGGCTATTAGATCGAGCGAAACATTACAAACCGACGTTTCGAGACAACTGCTTGTCCCTCTATCATGGTTTGTCAAGAGAGATGGAAAGAAAGAAAAAAAAGGCATAGCCTCCCTAGATAAATGGCATAAGATAGGAAGCCATGCTACTCCATGACCTCCTGAGACCAAGAAGATGTTGGTAATGAAACTATAAAGGGCAGCCATGATTCACTTAAGGGATAACCATCACCTCTATTAAAGTTGTGTGGTTGTTAAGTTATTTCAATCACCTCCCGAATCAAACGAGTTGTGAAATGTTTCTCCATACAGATGACAGAAGTTTCATCAAAAAGAATTTGATGGTCATTCTGTATGGCATGTCCAGCAACCGCAGACTTCTCTGGTTGGCAAAGACGTAAATACCATTGTTTACTCATTCCTCCTTTCCTTCCTTCTTTCCTTCTTTCCTTCATTCTTCCTTTCCTTCTTTCTTTCTTTCTTTCCTTCTTTCTTTCCTTCTTTCTTTCTTTCTTTCTTTCACTATTTCGTTCTTTTCTTCCTTCTTTTTTCGTTCTTTCTTTCTTTCTTTCTTTCGTTCTTTTTTTCGTTCTTTCTTTCCTTCTTTCTTTCGTTCCTTCCTTCTTTCTTTCTTTCTTTCATTCTTTCTTTCGTTTTTTCCTTCTTTCTTTCTTTCTTTCTTTCTTTCTTTCTTCCTTTCTTTCTTTCTTCCTTTCTTTCTTTCGTTCTTTCTTTCGTTCTTTCTTCTTTCTTTCTTTCTTTCTTTCTTTCGTTCCTTCTTTCGTTCCTTCTTTCCTTCTTTCTTTCCTTCTTTCGTTCTTTCGTTCTTTCTTTCTTTCTTTCTTTCTTTCGTTCTTCCTTTCCTTCTTTCTTTCTTTCTTTCTTTCGTTCTTTCTTTCGTTCTTTCCTTCTTTCTTTCTTTCTTTCTTTCGTTCTTTCTTTCGTTCTTTCTTTCTTTCTTTCTTTCGTTCTTTCTTCATTTCGTTCTTTCATTCTTTCGTTCTTTCATTCTTTCGTTCTTTCTTTCGTTCCTTCTTTCGTTCTTTCTTCCTTTCTTTCGTTCTTTCTTTCGTTATTTCCTTCTTTCTTTCTTTCTTTCGTTATTTCTTTCTTCCTTTCCTTCTTTCTTTCTTTCGTTCTTTCTTTCGTTCTTTCGTTCCTTCCTTCTTTCTTCCTTTCCTTCTTTCTTTCTTTCTTTCTTTCTTTCTTTCTTTATTTCGTTCTTTCGTTCTTTCTTTCTTTCTTTCTTTCTTTCTTTCTTTCGTTCGTTCTTTCTTTCTTTCTTTCTTTCTTTCTTTCTTTCTTTCTTTCTTTCGGCCGCGTGGCTCAGGGGTAACGTTCTCGCTTGCTGAGCCCATGGTTGCAGGTTCGAAACCTGGCGCAGTCAGCTGGCATTTGAGGGTGCGCAAATGCGAGGGAGCCGTGTCAGTAGATTTACTGGCACGTTAAAGATCTCCTTCGGGGCAAAATTCCGGCGTCTCTAAAAGCCAGTGTAGTTAAAAGGGACGTAAAACCAATAACATTATTATTATTATTATTTCTCTCTTTCGTTCGTTCTTTCGTTCTTTCTTTCTTTCTTTCTTTCTTTCTTTCTTTCTTTCTTTCGTTCCTTCTTTCTTTCGGCTGCGTGGCTCAGGGGTAACGTTCTCGCTTGCTGAGCCCAAGGTTGCAGGTTCGAAACCTGGCGCAGTCAGCTGGCATTTGAGGGTGCGCAAATGCGAGGGAGCCGTGTCAGTAGATTTACTGGCACGTTAAAGATCCCCTTCGGGGCAAAATTCCGGCACCCCGGCGTCTCTAAAAGCCAGTGTAGTGAAAAGGGACGTAAAACCAATAAGATTATTATTATTATTATTATTATTATTATTATTATTATTTCTTTCTTTCTTTCTTTCTTTCTTTCGTTCTTTCTTTCTTTCGTTCTATCTTTCTTTCTTTCTTTCTTTCTTTCGTTCTTTCCTTCTTTCTTTCTTTCTTTCTTTCGGTCTTTCCTTCTTTCGGTCTTTCCTTCTTTCTTTCTTTCGTTCTTTCTTTCGTTCCTTCTTTCGTTCCTTCCTTCTTTCCTTCTTTCCTTCTTTCTTCCTTTCTTTCGTTCTTTCGTTCTTTCTTTCGTTCTTTCCTTCTTTCTTCCTTTCTTTCGTTCTTTCTTTCTTTCTTTCGTTCTTTCTTTCTTTCTTTCGTTCTTTCTTCCTTTCCTTCTTTCGTTCCTTCGTTCTTTCTTTCGTTCTTTCTTTCGTTCTTTCCTTTCCTTCTTTCTTTCTAGACAAACCTTGATAAAGGGACAAGCAGTTGTTTTGAAACGTGGGCTTTTAAAGTGTCACTTGACCTAATCGCCCCGCACCAAAGCTACATTATGTCTGCAATTGGTCAAGAACGTATACGCAACAGTACACACTTTATAGTTTTATATACAGGGTGTTTCTAAATTCCCATTACAGACATTGAGGGCTTGTAGGGGGACCAAGGCGGTTAAGTTGAGCCCAGGAACTTGTGTCTGGAAACGTACCGTCTTCCCGCTAACCACCACAGCACACGTTCACATCTCCCACATTTTTTGGCGCTCTGTCCGAACCCCTGCTGCTTGTCGTCTGGGTCCAATTACAGGTGGGGCTCGATATGACGACCACAGACGTCAACACAGACACGGTACCTCGGTACCATGTTCTGGTACACACCAAAGCCTGGTCCTCCCAACATCCGCCTGGGATTACACCGAGGTCTAGTAAACCAAGGTTTTCATGTAGGGGGAAGGGCGGGGGGGGGGGGGGGGACAAAGACTGTTCGCGTCCGTAGCATTCCTTAAGCTACACGACTCCCCTGGGTGGTGCTAAAGAACGGTCACTCCGTAGGAAACCGCTACACCAAGGAGTTTAGGCAGCCGGACAATCCCAGCAATCTCCTGGCTCAAAATATTGCTTGATGTCACAAAACGTAAATACAAATAGCCCTTCTCAGGGTTTTCCAGCTAAGAACCATAGAAGGCATGAGTACTTCGAAATGTCTAGTACTACAAAAAATCCTATTACAAAATGAAATCGAATATTTGTTTATGTTCGACCCTCACTATTATGTGTCAGAAAACTGTATCATAATGATGGTCATTATAACACTGTTTTTCATTACGATACAGTTTCTCCAGCCAATCAGAGCTCGTTCATTGACCAATTAGGTAACGATACCTTCGCGCATGCGCTCAAAATCCAGCATGTCGGACATAAACACAACATCGAACTGTAATAAATTACCGACATGGAATACACACCGTCCATATGTTCGCGTAAATCAACTGGCGAATATGAGACAAGAAATAGCACTGTACCTTAATATCATCAACCCTAATTTCTACACAGCCTTCAAACGACTCCGGTGACAATATTACTGAGGGACGGCAGATGTAAACATATGGCCTGCATAATATGGCATTGCAAGCACACAGAGCGCATGCGTCGGTCGTTCAGAGATCTTGAAAGACAGAGATATGTCTCGCACTCGCTCTCCGATAACAACATTCTTGTGGCTGACTCTCAACAGATATTTATGAATATTTATGTTAAAACATATAATAAAGTTATAATTATCGTCGAACATAAACAGTCGTATGCAACTCGCCTATAATGGTAATTAAGACACTCGTAAGGAAATGATAAAACTCGCATACGCTCGTTTTATAAAAATACTCGTGTCTTAATTATAGCCATTATAGGCTCGTTGCATAATGTACTAATATAGATTTATGTAGCTAGTTGTACTTTAATAGCTGGAATTTGATTCAAATTTCATGGATGTGATAATTTAATGTCTTAATGTGCCATATGCTAAGTAAATAAATTCATGTAGGGGATATGTAACATCACGTTATCGTTCAATATCGTACGTACTCTAGTCAGTGGCGCCGAAAATTCGGGAGATTTGAACGTGTGCTGTGTTTTTTTTTTTGCGAATAGTGGGAAGACGGTACATTTCCGGACACAAGTTCCTGTGTTTAACTTAACCGTCTTGGACCCCACTATAAGCCCACAAAGTCTGTATTGGGAATTTAGACACACCCTGTATATGATGATGGTGGTTTGCAGATGAAGCCACTTCCTCTTCGGTTGCGTCGGCATAGTTCTCCCCTTTCGGAATTCTCTCACGATGGTTTCCGGGTCTCCTTCCTCCTTCTGCACTTATTGTATGTCGGAACAGAACAACGGGTGTTCTTTGCCAACAGTTAAGGAAGCTCTCGCTGGTTACGTATCCTGGCATCATGCTGGTTCCACAATATTGAATCGGGTAACCGTTGGGGGGAGTACCTCGCGCTCTTCTGCCGGAAACATAATTTAAATGGCAAATTTTCCATTTCAGAAAACCAAGAAAAAATGGATTCAGAGGTAAGGCAATAGTTATTGTTGTTTTAAGGGGTGGAACTACGAGGTCATCTGCCCCTCCAATCGGAAGCAGCGCACTTGGAAAATGTAAGACCATTCGAAGCCTCCCCATTTTGGAACGGATACTATTCGAATAAGGAAAATGTTAATATTCCGAGTTAAGATCTTGTGAAATATTGCGTAATATTTCGGCGTAATAATAAACAATTAAGAAGTTCGCTTTCAGTTTGTATTATTTTACTAATTTCTAATAAAATTAGAAGATGAAATTGGAAAAGTAGATAGTTTTAAATACCTACGAAGTTGGGTTACAAAAGAAATGATATGCACTAAAGAAATAAAAAAAAGGATTGCAATAGCGAAAGAAGCCTTCAGTAAGAAAAGACAATTATTTTGTGGAGCAATGAAAGTAAGCCTAAGGAAGAGATTAGTGAAATGTTTTGTTTGTAGTGTAGCAATGTATGGAGCGGAAACTTGGACGCTTAGGAAAGAAGAGGAGAGAAGAATAGAGGCTTTCGAAATGAGGCTGTGCTGGAGAATGGGGAGAATAAGTTGGAAGGACAAAGTGAGAAATGAGCAAGTATTAAAGAAAGTAGGAGAAGACAGAATGATGCTAAAGAAGATAAGGAAAAGAAACATGAATTGGATTGGACCCTGCATAAGGGGAGATGGTTTGGTGAAAAGAGCATTAGAAGGGACAGTCCAAGGGAAAATCCGAAGAGGAAGAAGAAGGTTTCAGATGCAGGATTCCATCAAGACCCGATAAGGTGGAGAGACAGACCATGAGGAAACCTGCCATCAGCCAGATAAACTGATGATGATGATGATGATGATGATGATGATGATGGTTGTCAGAGGCTTACGGAATTTCTGAAACATGTGATATTTTCATGCCGCAACAATAGGTTAAAGCTTGAGGCAAACAATTTAATAGCGCTGTATTACTGCATCTCTCATTGTAGGGGGTTCCAACAATTAACATGGCAGGTCCAGTGATTTATACAAATACTAGCAACCCGACCCGGCTTCGCCCGGGAACAGTTATGAATGCATTACGTGATGAGCGCTTTTTTTTTTCAATGTCAATGACCAACGACCAATATCCGTTTTACGTCTCGGCATGATGGGTTAAAATCACTGACTGGACTATTAATTATATTATCATGGAGATGCATGTGCAACAAATTCTTGTCAGACGTAATTTAAGAATGGCGAGGTGCATGAAACACAAATCTCCCTTCCGTCCAATCTTAACTTGACTGTGAATTTTGCGGAACGAAAAGCCGAGTTGCACTTCTAAGGAAACTCCAAACACAACCACTCTTCTCTAAAATTATTAACTCAACACGACTCGACAATATGCTGCAGGCTTAATCTGGGGCAATAAGTTCGTCCGCTATCTAAGCTGTAACTCGGGTGATAGACTCGCTAGCTAGCTCGTAAACTGTCGCTTCAGTAACTGAATGGAGATTGTTGGAAGAAATGAAAACGTAAAAAAAACTTATAGTACGCGATGTATTGAAGATAGAGATATGCTCTCCCGGGCTTTTTTTGTAGAACTTTTCATGCTGAACAATTCTTACACTCATAGTATATACAGTAGATATTTTTAACGGTTTGCCCAGCGTTAGCTTAAGAAGCTCACGGACGCCAGTTTTTTTTCGACCTTTTCACTGAAATCGTTAGTGCTTGACTTCCTTTGGTCATAAATACATTATTTTCTACAGAAATCATCCTCGAGATATCCTTTACAGAATGGTGAAAACCGCATCAAAATCCATCCTGTGGTTCTACTGTCAACCAAAGTATTATGTGCACTCGAGTTTGAAGGTTGTTTGTGAAGTAACCAATAGACCTACATAAAATACAATAACATCATCATTTTCGTCGTTCTATTTTACGTTAGTTCATGTAGGTTTTCAATTTTTAATTTATATTTTAATATTTTTTATCGCAGTTGGAACAAAAAATGTGCCCGTTTCTAAGCGTGTTTCAACCATGCGTCACATTTAAGAATTATTATCTCAACACTCTGTCATCAGATCGAATGCAAATTTCAACACAATATACATTGGAATGTTGTATAACTGGTTTATTAATTTCAAAATTTGTTGTGCCCAAGAAACTAAGTTGTTATCATTTTTGTAAGGTAACTTTTTCTCGGCTCGGGGTGGTTGGAAAATATAGCTCTTGGTTGCGTTGTAATCCTTATACATCAAGAAGTTATGCTGTATGACTGTGAAATACGTAAATTAATTCACTTATTTCATATCGGTTTGTATTTGTTCGTGGAAATAAGGCATGATTCACCAGCCAGCCGCTCCGGGGTAAGCTGTACAGCGTTGCTGAGATGGAGCCCATCACTGCCGAGCGAGGCGAGGTCGTATTTCCCCGTTCAAATATAAACCGATATAAAATAAGTGAATTAATTTACGCATTTTAAAGTCTCACAGCATAACTTCTTGATGTATAAGGATTACAACGCAACCAAGAGCTATATTTTCCAACCACCCCGAGCCGAGAAAAAGTTACCTTACAAAAATGATAACAACTTTGTTTCTTGGGCACACAACATTTTGAAATTAATAAAACAGTTATACAACATTCCAATGTATATTGTGTTCAAATTTGGATTCGATTTGATGGCGGGTTTGCGTGATAATAATTCTTAAATGTGACGCATGGTTGAAACACGCTTTAAAACGGGCACTTTTTGTGTTCCAACTGCGATAAAGAAAATATTAAAATATAAACTAAAAATTTCAAACCTACATGAACTCACGTAAAATAGAACGACAAAAATGATGTTATTGGATTTTAAATATGTCTATTGGTTACGTCACAAACAACCTTCAAACTCGAGTACACATAATACTTTGGTCGACAGTAGAGTTTACCCGCAACATCCAAGAATCGGGGACTTTGTTTTATACTAAGTAGAGTTGTATTAGAAAAATCCTATAAATTCCTAAATTGACCATATAAATCCTAACAGATATAACCTAATTTTAACTTCTTAGTACCTATAAATCCGGGACTTTGTGATTACACCACCAGATGAAATGAGCGAATGTGTTCACCAGCGAGGACTGGTGCAAGGGTATTTTTGACCCAAGGCTTAAATATTGCTTTATATTTTGTTTTTGTCAGCCCTTATTTCCTGTCGCTTACTGTACCTTCCTTCCTAGGCTTGAACTTCACCCTGCAAAAGAAACATGTCCATAGCTTTTGGAACACTCAAGTTATTTCTATATTATTTACGGTCGGGTCAGATTTGCCCATGGCGCCAGTCCTCGCGTAACAATTTTCGGCTTGCGTTAGTTGGAACAATCTGTAAAAAATAAGAGGAAAATCTACCTATTTTGGTGCAGCACAATCACATAGCTCACGTTCTTGTTGATCCATGCTGAGGGTTTAGGGACACCTTGGTCGTCAGTTTCGTTGTTCACAAATACTGAGATGACTGCTTTGCCATCATTATCATAAGCAAATGGTCATTTTCTGCATGTTAAATTTGAATAAGATGTTCAGTAAAGAACATATAGCCTACTTTCTCCTAAATTCATGGGTATTGTAATAACTCTTTGTCCTTTTCAAGTAGTATAATTGAATGTTAGTTGTAGTAGCTTGTTGAAATACAACGTGCTATACGGCTATTAAACATGAATATGAGGTGCCCTTTGCTAGTGCTACCTCTGAACAAAATTGCATTCAATTCGGTTTCATCGTGTTTGAATTGATATGGTGAATAGATTTGCACACATGCATGGCCGCTATCTGCAAACTATTGGGCTGATGACCTTGTCGTTTGGTCAAAGGATGCTTATAACATAAAGGTATAGCGTTGCAGAATTTGGTAGAGATCAGATTATTAGGTTGGTCGTAATTTGATTTAAGCTTTTATCATTTGGGTGGCCGCCATTACGTTTCTGTCAAGATGGCGGCAATATAAAACATGACACTGAGGTTCCCTTTGCTAGTGCTACCTCTATACACAATTTTGTTTAATTCGGTTTCACCGTGTTTGAATAGATAGGGGGAATCGATTTGCACACAAACAGGGCCACCATACGCAAAGTATTGGGTTTATGACCTTTTAGTTTGGTCAAAAGATTCTTCATACATAAAGGTATAGTGTTGCAAAATTTGGTAGAGATCAGATTATTAGGTTGGTCGTAATTTGATTTAAGCTTTTATCATTTGGGTGGCCGCCATTTCGTTTCTGTCAAGATGGCGGCAATATAAAACATGACACTGAGGTTCCCTTAGCTAGTGCTACCTCTGTGCACAATTGTGTTTAATTCGGTTTCACCGTGTTTGAATAGCTAGGGGGAATCGATTTGCACACAAACAGGGCCACCATACGCAAAGTATTGGGTTTATGACCTTTTAGTTTGGTCAAAAGATTCTTCATACATACAGGTATAATGTTGAAAAATTTGGTAGAGATAGGATGATTAAGTTAGTCGTAATTTGATTTAAGCTTTGGACATTTGGGTGGCCGCCATTAAGTTTCCGTCAAGATGGCGGCGATATACAAAGTGGTCCACCAGCCCCTTATTATTTAGTTTTATGAAACCCAACTAGCATTGCATTTCTCCCGATGGTCGATATTGCTCTGCGCTCTGACTGTGTGACAGCAATGCAATTAGGTCATGGGTCTAGCAAAGAAAAACCGACCGTAAACTTTTCCGCGCCAAATACTATGGCCCATTCTACTAACATATGACTTATTGCTCCTTGAAAAAACACACATACACGTAATACGATCGAATTAATAGCTTACGCCACGTGATCTGTAATAGTAGAAAGTTAAATCAACACCATAAACCATGATTTAAGACTTTGACATGGACTTAAACGTTTGAGGTGGGACGGCCACAGTAAATACTGCACTTGCAGCGCTTGGTATCTACCATGTGTTGGTGGCTGAATCGGTACGTTGGTCACTAGTCGTGGCCGAGTGAGGTGCGTGTGAGAGCGCTGTGTGACTGCATTGGAAGAGTGTACGTTTCCTAATACTGGTGCTTCCGATAGTTCCACCGGTGAACTGACCTTCCGTGTGTCATTCGGACAATACTTTTTCAAGTAGTGTTCCAGATAGGACAACAAAACCAGAAAACCCAGAAAACCCCGCTGAAAATCATGTCCGGATACCAGAGGAAAAACACCGTACGCTGCCAATGGGACAGGCAGAGTTCTCGCGCCACACCAGGAGAAATTCACCGCTGGATTAGCGATACTCTGCGGTTGACTGTCGACCAAGTAGAAGCCATCCAGTTAAATGCGCAAGAAAAAACCATGTAAATCAAGGTAATCAGCATATCTACTTATCAGAAATTGTTAAATACTTTTGCAGATCCTATTAAATTTCAGTATGACTCAGGCGAAATGACTAATGTTAAGCTCTCCACAGCGGATTCCAATTTTACCACAGTGCGTATATTTAATGTCCCACTTGAAGTTCCCCCTGAAATTTTCAAATCCGTCCTGTCGAAATATGGCACTGTGAGTGAAGTCAGGAAAGAACAATGGTCTTCTGCGTATCAGTTCCCGGTGTATAATGGAATACGCGCAGTCACTATGGAAATCAAACAAGATATCCCCTCCACTGAGACCTTTGGTGGCCATTCTGTCTACATATCTTATAATGGACAGAAACAGACCTGTTTAATTTGCAATGCTAACACACATCTACGTATCAACTGCCCACAGAAAATGATTCCCCTCGGTATAACTCCTACACAACAATGACGTGCCCAATACTCGGAAGTTGTGACACAGCAAACGTCACATGAAAACATGCTTATTGATCAGTCAGCTGGGACAACACCAGAAGTGACCTCGGATACACATGACGCAGAACTGGTACCTTACACTGACCAGCTCAGCGAGCCACAGAGTGCCCCTGTGCTATCGGCAACCTGTATCGCAGTCTTAGAACCACTTATGCCGTCACTACAGGCTGCCACAGAAATTTTGTCTTCACTGCCCCCACCTTCTCTGGTACCTATCGACTCACTTAAGCAGGTTGATCGGGGATCCGAGAATGTATCTAAGAAGATTAAAACAAATGCCTCGATTGCCGTACCAGCCCAGAAGAATCAAACTGGCTCTACAAACGTTTCCGCAGCTGTGAAAAAGAAACAAAATCTTCATTCTACGTCATCTAGGGACCCACGAACGCTCTCAAACGCTGACAGCCGGCCTATGAATGGCAGTCATAAGGAACTATCTCAACCTAATTTGACATAGTGCACCAGGATAATTCTCACCTGTGTCTTCTTTCGAGTCCACCTTCCAGTATGTCTAGCACAGCTTTTATACTTCTCTTAATGGCGCAATTTCTCACTGTGGCCACGGTGAATATCAATGTAATAGAATGCCCTCTGAAATTTCAACTGTTGGAGAGATTCCTTCGAGATGCAGACATTGACATTGCCTTCATTCAAGAAGTTGCTATACCGTGTTTACCCATATCTGCCTTCTACAAACAATACATCAATACCGGTAATACGAATAGAGGGACCGGATTCCTCATAAGACATGATATCCCACTCGAAGGTGTGCTATGTCATCCATCAGGACGCATAATATCTGGACACATAAACAATACCACCCTGATAAATGTATATGCCCCATCCGGGTCTAATAAACGTGTGGAATGGAAAATGTTCTTTCAACAGAGTATACTGCCTCATCTGCATGACGTTAAGGAAAAACTTATTCTTGCAGGGGATTTCAATTGTATTCAACGCCCAGAGGATTCCACTAGTCCATACAAAGGTGTCAACCCGGCTCTCAGGACCCTTCTTACCTCCCTACACCTCATTGATGCTGTGGATAGTTTAAGGGTGCCCCTGCCCCATTACACCTGTATAAGTCACAACTCCTCATCACGAATTGACCGCATCTACTTTTCACAGGAACTTATCCAGCCTAGACGATATGAAGTGATACCTGCCAGTTTCACTAACCATCATGCTGTCGTATGTACAATCTCTTACCCCCATCCCATATTTCACATAGGAAGAGGTTATTGGAAACTGAATTGCTCGCTGTTACCGGAGGAGGAATGCCAAGATATTTTCAGACAACACTGGACTCGATGGATCCAACAAAAATGCAAATTTCGCGACTGCGCAGACTGGTGGGATATTTTGGTTAAACCAGGGATCCGCCGCGTCTTTAAGAACATATCCTACCAACGAGGTCGGGAAAGAAGGGATACAGTTGAATTTTACTATCGAGTTCTTCGCCAGCTCCAGCAAAGATCTGATGCTGGGGAGCGTATATATGACCAGATTCGGGAAGTTAAAACCAAGCTCCTGTCTCTACAGCAACGAACGCTCGCTCATATAAACGTGGCTTTAAAAGATCGTACAGTGCTCCCAGACGAAAGTGCAAGTGTATACCATATCGCCAAAGGACAACGTGAGCGGCAACGTAAATATATCCACCGCCTCCGCACCAGTACTGGAAGTGTCGTCACCTCCCCTGACGCTATACGTAGTGAAATATCACTATTTTATCAACGGTTCTACGCTCAGGCTCCAATTGATCCACAGCAGGTGACCCTATTGCTTTCATCTTGCAGTACCCATCTATCTCCGGACAACAAAACTCGGCTCAGCGCGGATATTACGGATGAAGAGATTCACTCTGTGGTTAAGCACCTCCCAAACAACCGCTCACCTGGCATTGATGGACTGCCATATGAAATGTATAAACTCTTCTGGCCTCTCATTGGCAAATAATTTTGTCATGTCCTGCGTACCATTCTCCAACGTCGTGCTCTTTGTCAATCACATCACGAGGGTACCATAGTCCTCATACCAAAAACATCCTCTCCCATGGCAGTTGGTGACTTCCGACCAGTTACTCTGCTCTGCAGTGATTATAAAGTCCTTACCAAAGTACTTGCATGCCGATTGAAGACTGTTCTACATGATATCATTGGTGATGAACAATGTTGCAGTATTCCTGGAAGAACTCTGTTAACAAACTTAGCGATACTACGGGACCTACACCTAAAAGCCGAAATGCTCCCCACTGAGCCAATGAGTTTTCTCACCTTGGATCTTGATAAAGCTTTCGATCGCATCAGTCATGAATACTTGTACATGGTCTTGCAGCACTTTGAATTTCCTGCAATCCTTATTGACTACATTCGTATGATAAATTGTAATGCTACGTCTCGTGTGCTCGTCAACGGTTTTCTTTCCCCTCTGATTCCAATACAACGATCAGTTAGGCAAGGATGTCCCCTCTCCATGCTACTTTTTGTCATTGGCCTTGAACCGTTCATTCGGACTACCCAGGTGAAGCTACAGGGTTACAAACTGTCCACACATGTTTTTGGCATGTGCGCCTATACTGATGACGTATCCATATTGATCCGCAATAATGAAGACATCTCCCACATCGAATGCGTCCTTCAGCTCTACCATATCGCCTCTGGAGCACAATCGAACCCCCAGAAAACTGCTTTGCTTCCGCTCAATAACAACTCAGTGATTACCCAAGAGCCCTGGTTCCGGATAGTAAATGAGGTGAAAATTCTTGGCATTACCTGGAAGCAATCGCTTCTGGACATGGTGCAAGCAAACTGGACTAAGGTCATTGCCAAAGTTAGGGGAGTGCTGATCCAATTTGGTCAAAGAAACCTCAATATAGTGCAACGGGTCATAGTCCTCAACGTGTTTGCGCTCTCTAAAATATGGTATGTCGCACAACTTTTCCCACTTCCCAAAATGTTTGAGAGCCAATTGGCAAAATATACAGGTTGGTTTCTATGGCAAGGATTTTTGTTCCGAGTACAACGGGAACAGTTGTATCTCCCATCCCGGCAAGGCGGGCTAGGGCTAACCGCTCATGGCATGAAATGCCGTGCACTCCTCTGCAAGAACGATATCACCATTCTTTCCCAACATGACACTTTTACGAAAGCGCTATACAAAGATATTCGAAACACAGCCCGTGGTTGTGAGAGAGCTTTGCCGAAGATATTTAGGGACCATCAACAGCACCTTCAGGAAACTGTTCGCCAAATGCCTTCAGGGACTGTTCCAACGACGAAAAGTATTTATAACATGTTGCGGCAAGTGGTACACTCCAAACCGCGAATCGAGGCCACCACCCTCTACGTCCATTGGCCCACTGTTTGGAAAAATTTTGCGGCTATGACCATTTCTTCTGCTGTACACTCCCGGGTTTTTATCTTCCTCAACGATCTCATACCAACCGCTCTACGGCGATATACCATCCGTCTTGAAGCTTACCGATGGTGTACTATATGTGGTCAAACTGATACGGCGATACACCGCTTCACATCCTGCACGCGAGTTGCCTCCACGTGGCTGTGGTGTAAGGGAAACGTATGTCAACTATTAAATGTGCCCACGGTTGACCTTGATGACAGGAAGTTGATTCGCTTGTCGGTGACCGCCTTCCCCCAAATTAAACAGACTGCCATTGTGTGGATAATGGGCCAATATGTACACTTCGTGATGGACAATGATCAACATTTCTCGTTCCTGGATCTCAGGTATCACCTGCAGAAAGAGCGTTGGAAGCTTAGTGAAAGTGGACAATTGTACGATAAATATGGACACTATCTGGATTTTCTTGTGATGTAATAGTATGGTATTTATCATATCTGAAAATTCTGTAATTCTGTAAAGAGCTAATAAAAAAAATCGGTTAAAGCCTGACCGTAGGCGGTGAGTGCGAACGCGTTGAACGGCGCTTCGAAACCAGTGGTAGGCATACTTTTTTGAACGAAAGCCCACGCTCCATTTTAGTGGGGATGTAACTACATTGCCACATTTATTCCCTTACGATGTATTTTTGTGAAGAGTACGTTGAATTTTGCTTATTTATAAAAAGAATGCGATCGAATTTGTGCGTTATGCCACGTGACCTGTAATGGCAGAAAATTAAAAAACTGGCATGGATATTAACATAACATATCAAAGTGTCGCTCCGGAGGTCCCGGTTCGATTCCCAGCTCTGCCAAGAAATTTATTACTTGTCTGAGGGTGGAAATTGGGTACACGTAGCCTCGTGAAGCAAATATGAGAAGAGGTGGGTTCGATTCCCACCTCAGCCACCCTGGAAGTGGTTTCCGTGGTTTCCCACTTCTACTCTGGCCAATTCCGGGACGGTTTCTGTCTTATGGCTACGGCCACCTCCTTCCCAATCCTTAATTGAAAATACTCACATCATTACAAGACCGCAATAACTCAGGTTATCAGACAAATTCTACACACACACCCAAGTACACTGGGCTAAAAGACCGCGATGTTCTAGCCCCTCAAATGAAACAAAACAACATATCGAAAGATATTCTGATCGCCAGTGCTTTCATCGAAATATACAGCACGTATTCCTTAGAGTTTCCCTTGGTATCAATTTTGCAAAAAATGAAAGTAGACATATGAGATCTACGCAGGGCCAAAAATTGTGTGTCTGTCTGTGTGTGTGTCTGTGTGTGAGTGTGTGTACGCTTGAATGTCCCCCCCCCCTATCAATTCGAACATGGTGATACCGAATTGAACGAAATTCGGTACAGAGGTAGCACTAGCAAAGGGCAACTCAGTGTCATGTTTTATATCGCCGCCATCTTGCCGGAAACTTAATGCTGGCCGCCCAAATGTTCATAGCTTAAATCAAATTACGACTAACCTAATCATGCGATCTCTACCAAATTTTGCAACAACATATACATATACGGCGAGCGTCTTTTGACTAAACTACCAGGTCATCAGCCTAATAGTTTGCAGATGGTGGCCATGTATGTGTGCAAATGGATTCCCCCTGTCAATTTAAACATGGTGAAACTGAATTGAACTATATTTGATATAGAGGTACAGAGGTAACACAAGCAAAGGGCACCTCAGTGTCATGCTTTATATCACCGCAATCTTGACGGAAACGTAATGGCGGCCACCCAATTTTTAAAAGCTTAAATCAAATTACTAACAACCTAATCATCTGATCTCTACTAAATTTAGCAACAACATACAGTACCTTTATGTGGTAAGCATCTTTTGACCAAACTAAAAGGTCATCAGCCCAATAGTTTGCAGATAGCGGCCATGTGTGTGTGAAAATCGATTCCCCCTATCAATTCAAACACGTTGAAACCGAATTAAACGAAATTTGATACAGAGGTAGCACTAGCGAAGGGCACCTCAGTGTCATGTTTTATATCGTCGCCATCTTGATGGAAACGGAATGGCGGCCACCCAAATGTTAAAATCTTAAATCAAATTACGACCAACCTAATCATTCGATCTCTACCAGATTTTTCAGCAACATACCTTTTTGTCGGAAGCAACTTTTGACTGAACTACAAGGTCATCAGCCCAATAATTTGCAGATAGCGGCCACGTATGTGTGCAAATCGATTCACCATATCAATTCAAACACGGTGAAACTGAATTGAATGAAATGTTGTACAGGGCACCTCATATTCATTTTTAATGTCCGTATAGCACGTTGTATTTCAACAAGCTACTACAACCAACATTCAATTATACTCCTTGAAAAGGACAAAGAATTATAACAATACCCATGCATTTAGGAGAAAGTAGGCTATATTTTCTTAACTGAACATCTTGTTTTGTTATTAAATTTGAACAAAAAGTCTTAGCATATCTTTAGGCCCGTATCACACGACACTCGCTGGCAAGGAAGCTGTTATGTTTGCTGGTACAAAAAAACCTGTATGATTCTGTTCTCTTCGTCAGTACACCTGCTTATATGATTGAAGTGTATCACACGCTAGCATTTTGTACGCTGAGTAGACCCCGTTCCAGTTCTCATACCACTTTTCAAATTTCGTGGCAAAGCCGGAAATCGAACCCAGGACCTCCGGGGTGGCAACTAATCACGCTGACCACTAAGCAACGGAGGCGACTCCATTCGAGATTATTAGAATTTTAGTAGTTCAATATTTATCCTAGAATAATAATAATAATAATATGGCACGTTCTGTATTTAGTTCATAGGAAAACACCTGAAGTAAAATTACTTCATTAAAATCCGTACGACTACGACAAAAAGGGAATGACACACTATGGGTCAAAATGACCCGGCGCCAGTTCTCAAGAGTTAAAATAACATCACCACCACTATGTTATAACTTGTTCCTCGTCCAAGTGACGTCAGACTAGAACCTGTCTTTTGTGGACTAATGCGTGAAGTATGCGCTCGTTTCCAGTAGACTGCGAGCAGTTTTCTCGTGGGAGTTCCCCCTCATCTACAAGGTTACACACAACGTATAATTGAGAACTCCCGCAGCTGCTCTTGGGTTTGCTTTCTACATGATGGAATTCCCAGCCAGAGCGCAGGTAATATACGGGAAGCATAATGAAGAAAATCCATAGCAAGTAAATATTGGATAAGTCCAACATACATGAGAATAACATGTTCAAATACACGTAAGCAATCACAACTCAACCAGCCCAGCTACCTGTCAACTTCTATATTTGTTGGTTGTTTGGTTCCTCAATTTAGGGGCTACGACAATGCAGTCATGTAGCCCCGTGTACTTTGGGTGTGTGTAGAATCTGTCTGATAACCGGTGTTAATTGAGATGGCTGTATTAGTGTGTGTTAAAGCCCGACTCAGGAATGTCTGCCGCGACGCAGTTACGCACTTTAATTCGTTCACACCTCCTCTGGAACACGTGGCACGTCCTGACTCCCCGAGTCCCGATGTAGCAACATGGTTCATTCTCTACTTGGACTTGGCCTTGATAACATAATGCTACGCAATGTAGACGAGAGCATCGCTCAACTGCTTGTCATTGTGCAACTACTTGGCAACATTACATTGGCTCCCCAACTCAGCAGCGGCTAGTATCGAAGCAGTTTGCTCTTTATTTTTAAAATAACATAAAAAGTAAACTACTGGGCGTAGAATTGTGATTCATGTTTCTAAATACTCTGTAAAATGCTGCCTTTCACCCTACTTTTACGTAGAAACCGTATCCTGTCAAACTTGACCCCTCGGTGCGCGTGATACTTCGTTTCGGTGACTCGTGACGCGAGCTGTCAGTCGTGATAATACAGTCCCACTCCTCCCACTGTTCTGAAGCCACGCCTGTCCGGTCATATCGCGGCAGAAACCACTGGTTCGGGCTATATCTGTGATTCAGGTAAGGACTGCAGACGATGAATTTCAAGTTCTTTCTACTTTTGCTACCAAATGCTACCGTCAACGACACCCAACCGTGAACTTGGCTACTAGATGCCACCGAAACCGGCACCTAGCACCGAACGTTGGAACTTTATAGAGCGTTAATCAAATCTAGCCTACAAATTAAGCTTCACACAATAAAATGTAATTAGTGGAAGGTTCTTTTACATGCCATAAATCTATGACATTAGCCTGCTGGCTTTACTTCCCCTCCGAAGGAAGGTATACTGAGGGATTTTTAACGCTCTTCAAAAAATCCGACGATTTCGGTCAGGGTTGAACCCGCGATCTTGGGCATAGAAGGTCGGCATGCTACCAACTACGCCACCGATGCCGCCACTTCTATTTTAAATGTTTTTTTTTATACTGATGTAACCGGCCACGGTGGCCGAGAGCGTGGGTTCGAATTCCTCTTCGGCCATGCTGAAAATGGTTTTCGTGGTTTCCAATTCTCACCACCAAGCGAATGCTGGAACGGTTCTTTCATTTGCTTCCAAAATCGCTTCCCTGACCCGTCCTGTAAATAAAGTAAATGGTCATTGGTTGCATTAATAAAATAATCTATACTAATATAATAAAGCTGAGGAGTTTGTGTGTTTGTGTGTTTAAACGCGCTAATCTCTGGAACTACCAGTCCGATTCAAAAAATTCTTTTCTTTTATGTGATAGCCAGATTCAAGAAGAGTAGTGTAGGCTATGTAGCATTAGGCTACACCTCTCAGGTAACCTTCAAGATTGATTTTTGTTCAGTAAGTCGGTAGAACAAGTGCTCCCGAACAGCTCCATCCGCATGCGCTGGCGTTATGGTTAGTGATACGTACACCGTTTCACCGATCTGAACCAAACTTTGTATACTTACCCTTTGGAACCCTGCGAGTAATACTGTGTACGTGAAATTTATGACAGACCAGTCTATTCCCTGCATTTTGGCCCTTTGGCACAAATCTACACCTTTTCACCGATCTGAAGCAATATTTGCATACCTACACATTGGAACCCTACGAGTGACACTGTTTACATGAAATTTTGGACAGACCACTCCATTCCCTGCTTTTAGGCGCTTTGGCTCAAATCTACACCGTTTCACCGATCTGAACCAAAATTTGTATACCTACCCTACGAAACCCTGCGAGTAACATTGTCTGCATGACATTTTGGACAGACCACTCCATTTCCTGTAATTAGGCACTTTGGCCCAAATATACACCGTTTCACCGATCTGAACCAAATGCTGCATACTTACCATATGGAACCCGACGAGTAACACAGTCTGCTTGAAATTTCGGACCGACCACTCCATTCCCTGCATTTAGGTCTTTTGGCACAAATCTACAACGTTTCACCCATCTGAACCACATTTTGTTTACTTACCCTTTGGAATCCTGCGGGTGACACTGTCCACTTTAAATTTTGGACAAACCACACCATTCCCTGTATTTAGGCCCTTTATCGCAAATCTACACCGTTTCTCCCAATTGCACCAAAGTTTACATACACTTTGAAACCCTGCTGGTAACACTGTCCACTTGATATTTTGGACAACGCTCCCCATTCCCTACATTTTGAATAACATACAAAATGAACTTGAAAATCGCGATTTATGGCCCTAGAACTATTTATGTCCGTAGTAGTGTAACTGTAAAAGTATTTTAATAAGTCTGTTGTTGACGGGCAGTTCTGGCTGCATCACGTCACCCCTACCAGAGTTCTGGTGCAAAAATAGTTGCATCTTGCGCTGTTTATAAATTGCAGTCACGGGGAGTAATTGACGCAAAAATATTTCTTAGGCCCCTTAAAACAGTTATCATCATGAAAATATTATGCCTCTGTATAATTGCAACGGTGTTGGTGCAGTACATTGTGGTTACCAGCTGCAATAACCGTTGGTGCTTTCAGATTCACCGTCATTTATTCCGAACCTTATCGTTGAGCGCTATGTGGCGATAAATGATACTATTGCTACCTCAGTAGCTCGGGACAGCCGAAGTTTTCTTAAGTGTACTGATTATTTTCCTACGGCGCTATGCGACAAAGGACGACACTCTTTGTCTCTACATTTCTAACAGCCAATGAGATATAGACCCTAGGCCGTGACTTTTATTTCACTTACTCCTCTTTCCAATATTGTTTTAAAATTTGTTTGTAAATTACATGTGCCAGTGCTGTAGTTAGTAAATAGCTGTTTCCCTATTCATAATTATCATTATTATCATTGCGGGAAAATGACGTGAATGTTACGTCCATTATACTGTACTACTTATCACCCGCACTACAATCAACACCACCACCGCCACCACCACCACCACCACCACGAAAAGTTATATTTTTCAAATATTTTTTCCTGGTAGTTTGAGTATCATGTGCCAGTTCTGTAGTAGTATTCATTATCATCCATAAAACAAATAAATCCACCGGGCGAAGCCGGGCACTACTGCTAGTATACTGATATAGGCGATCACGGAGGCAGGAGAATCTTCATGTTCTGTGCTCCATAATGCCCAACGTTTCATACGGATATTTAGATTAGCGGGGTTCAGATTAGCAGGACTCTACTGTATTAGCCAAGGACCATAAACATTTTCCATATCGCATCAAAAATTTGCATTGGAGCTGAGAATAAACATTCCAACCTATGCTCCACACAGCAAAGAGTTTATTCATCTCAAAGAAAGACTATATCAAGTTTTTGTAAAGAACAATTTTTAGTCTAATTTTGGGAATACAAACACAAAAATCTTTTAGATTTATGTCATTTTTCACAATTATTTCATATTATCAAAATGAATCACATTTGTAACACACTTGTTTATGAATTATTTTTTTTTATAAAACAAGTAGTTCCGTGAAGAACTATACAGCCTATTTTCATATATCCTACTTATGTTAATTGCCACTATCATCATACACAATTTCAGTTTGATTGCTGTAATAGATTCGTAGATATTGAGAACCGACTAAATATTTCGGATGGTCGTCATGTTGGATTTTATATATGTAGGTCCTAGAGTTATGTACTGTTACATGCAGATTATTGTGAACGTGTAGCATTCAAACTTCAATCGCATAGTTAGGACACGAGAAAAAACAAGGAGAGTTTAAAATTTTTCACAGCTGCCATCTTGAGGTTATGGAAACAATTTAAATTAATTAGATGCCAGTGGATTAACATTCGGATAAAGATTTACTGTACCAAGTTTCACTGCACGCGGATGGTTAAATTGCGAGAAACGTCCATGTGAATATTTATAATTCGCGTCACCGCCATGTTGGATTTGTGATCACCAGGTTATTTAAAGTCCTATAGGTGAACTTAAGTTCATAGCCCCTATAAACATTAAAAAATGCAGTTTGATTGCTAAAATAGATTCGTAGATATTCAGTATCGTCTAAATAATTCGGATGGTCGCCATGTTGGATTGTTAAATGTATAGGCCATAGAGTCATGTACCATTAAAGGAAAATTATTGCGTAGGTTCATTCATCAAACTTTCACTTCGATCGCATGACTACATCACAATAAATAAAATCTTAATTTTAAAATTCGCAATGCCGCCATCTTGAGGTTATGTAAACAATTGAACTAAATTAGATACCAGTGGATTACAATGTGTATAAATATTTCCTGTACCAGGTTTCAGTGCGCTTGGAACATTAAATCGCGAGAAAGGTCTATTTAAAATTTTCAAATTCGCTTGGCCGCCATGTTCGTTTTGTAGTTAACCGGTTTTTGAAAGTCTTATAGACGGACTTCCAGTAGTGCCCTTTATCTTCGTACAAAATTTCAGGGGTTTATCGCTAATAGTTTCAGAGATATAGAATGCCGGTGAAATATTTCGCACATCCGCCATCTTGTGATTATGTAAACAATTGAACGAAGTTAGATGTCGGTGCATTACAATGTATATAAACAAATATTGTACCAAGTTTCATTGCGTTTGGTTGGTCAAATCGCGAGAAACGTCTATTTAAAGTCGCAAATTCGCTTGGCCGCCATGTTGGTTTTGTTGTTACCAGGTTTTCTAAAGTCACATAAGTGAACTTATAGTAGTTCCCTCTATCACCATAGAAAATGTCAGGGTATTATCGGTAATAGTGTCGGAGATATTGAATGCTGGTGAAATATTTCGCACAGCCGCCATGTTGGATTGGTGAGTCGTAACAAAATTTGAAGGGCACGGTCGAGGACGCCGGGAATAGTGCTATGAACTTTCCGAGTTTCATTGAAATCGGTCCAGCCGTTTAGATTTTATTAGGGGGGGACACACACACGAATCACACACACACACGCACACACACACGGACAAAAGATGATCTCATAAGCCTATTTTTTCAAAATTGAAAATAGTAGTGCCCTTTATCTCCGTACAAAATTTCAGGGGTTTACCGCTAATAGTTTCAGAGATATTGAATGCCGGTGAAATATTTCGCACATCCGCCATCTTGTGATTATGTAAACAATTGAACGAAGTTAGATGTCTTAGCATTACAATGTATATAAACATATACTGTACCAAGTTTCATTGCGTTTGGTTGGTCAAATCGCGAGAAACGTCTATTTAAAAGTCGCAAATTCGCTTGGCCGCCATGTCGGTTTTGTTGTTACCAGGTTTTCAAAAGTCACATAAGTGAACTTATAGTAGTTCCCTCTATCACCATAGAAAATGTCAGGGTATTATCGGTAATAGTTTCGGAGATATTGAATGCTGGTGAAATATTTCGCACAGCCGCCATGTTGGATTGGTGAGTCGTAACAAAATTTGAAGGGCACTGTCGAGGTCGCCGGGAATAGTGCTATGAACTTTCCGAGTTTCATTGAAATCGCTCTAGCCGTTTAGATTTTATTAGGGGGGGGGGGACACACACACGAATCACACACACACACACACGCACACACACACACGGACAAAAGGTGATCACATAAGCCTATTTTTTCAAAATTGAAAATAGGCTAAAAAATGAACAGGAAATACCAAGTTTAACTTAAATTTTGTTTTCCAAAGCTTTGCTCGTAGTTTTCCATTACATTTTTTTCCTTTTTTGGAAAAACGGAAGATGACTATAATGTGGCCAAAACCGGTAATTAATTTATAAATATAAATTCAAAAATTTGATTTAAGGAGGTGTAGATATGCGGATGATACTGTTGTCATGGCAGATAAATTATCTACCCTTCAACACATGGTAAATTGCTTAGTACAGGCTGTTCCAGCCGAGATGCTCGCCAGTGAGCAATAGAGTACCCACCGCCTTGCGTAAGTAAACCTGCAACATGGAATACAGCTCTGCTGTGGGGGCTGCCGTCATTGCGCGGTGGATACATCAAGACTGGTAGGAAGCACATGGACTTGTGCTATGACCTTCACCCAGTGACGTATTGTCTATCACCCCCAGTCCCTCTCCAACCGTACTCCGAGCATTACTGCTGAGTACTCGCGTGTACGCATACTCAAACTCGTAGATTTGGAACAGCCTGGCCTAGTACAACACAGTGATGAATTCGGCTTGTGTGTTAACGCTTTAAAAACAAAAATGATGGTGTTCTCTAAAAAGACAATAAGAACAAATCTCACAATAAATAATAATATAGTTGAACAAGTGTCCTCCTTCAAATACTTGGGCACCATATTGAACGAACAATGTGACTCCAAACAAGAAATAAAATCTAGAATTGAACAGGCCAGGAAACAATTCTTTACCTTGCGGAAATTCTTTGTACGATCAGACCTCAATCTACAGTTGTGAATCCGCAAGATCCGTAGTTACATATTTTATGTCTTCTACGTGGTTGCGAATGCTGGACCATGGATCCTTCTATTGAAAAAAGAATCGATGCCTTTGAAATGTATCTATATCGTCGTCTCCTGCGCATACCTTGGATATTGAAAATTTCAAATATCAAGGTCCTACATCGGATGAAAAAGCAAAAATAACTGCTACATGTTATAAAGCACAGAAATACACAATACCTAGGTCACATCATGCGAAACGAGAGGTACCAATTATTACAGCTAATTATTGAAGGAAAGATACAAGGAAAAAGATCCGTTGGGAGACGCAGAAAGTCATGGTTGAAGGACAATAGAAGGTGGCACCGGTGTACATCGGAGGAAGCATTTCATACTGCAATGTCAAGGTCAGAGCTGGCTACGTGGATCGCCAACCTTCGTTTGGAGACGGCGTCTTAAGAAGAAGGTGTAGGGTAGTAGATTTATTAAATAACAATGAGTATGTCTTTTTAGATTGATGGTAAATAAGGAAATACGTGTTTAATTAATTTATTTAATGTCTTCAGTGAAGCCTCCGTGGCTTAGGCGGCAGCACGCCGGCCTCTCACCGCTGGGTCCGTGGTTCAAATCCCGGTCACTCCAAGTGAGATCTGTGCTGGACAAAACGGAGGCAGACAGGTTTTTCTCCGGGTACTCCGGTTTTCCCTGTCAAAATTTCATTCCAGCAGCACTCTCCACTATCATTTCATTTCATCTGTCATTCATTTAATCATTGCCCCAGAGGAGTGCGTCAGGCCTCGGCAGCCGGCACAGTTCATATCCTCGCCGCTAGATGGGGGCTCCATTCATTCCATTCCTGACCCGGTCGGAGACTGGAAGCAGGCTGTGGATTTTCAATGTCTTCAGTAGAGGTGAAGTTAGGGCTCATGGCCCTCTCTTACACTTAACCACGCGATATGGTACCAGTACATATGAGGCAATTTCGGAACAACGAAAAATTATTATGATAAATAAGGAGTAAATTAATTATGCTAATACTAATATTAATGAAAAGTCACATGAATAACGTTGATTCGACTAAATTGTTTGACATTTTGAAATCTATTGGAATAAATTACAGGGATAGGAGGGTGATATACAATCTATCCAGAAACCATTCGAGCTGAAGGACATGCGAGAGAAGCTGGTATTCAGAAAGGTGTAAGACAAGGCTGCAACTTATCACCCATACTTTTCAATCTTTACATTGAACAAGCAATGAAGGAAATTGGAGAAAAAATTAAAGTGAGAGTGAAGATTCAAGGAGAAATAATTTCAACTCTGAGATTTGCTGATGACATCGTCATCTTGGCCGACACGCCTGAGGATTTGAATGAGTTTTTGAATGGTATGGACTCCGTCTTACGGAAAGAATACCCGATGAAAATTAATAAATGTAAAACAAAAATACTGGAATGCAGCCGAAATAAATCAGAAACCTCTATGGACATCAAATTGGCAAGTAAAAAGCTGAAGGAAGTGGGAGACTTCTGTTACTTAGGAAGCAAAATAACCAGTGATGGTCGAAGCAAAGAAGATATAAAAAGTAGGTTCGCTCAGGCAAGGAAAGCATTTCTACAAAAAAGGAATCTGTTGACATAGAATATAGATTTAGGTATTAGGAAGTAATTTTTGAAAGCATTTGTCTGGAGCGTGGGGCTCTATGGAAGTGAAACTTGGACTACTGGTGCAGCAGAAAAGGGGAGAATTGAAGCATTTCAAATGTGGTGTTACAGGAGAATGATGAAGATCAGATGGGTAGATAGGGTTACAAACGAAGAGGTATTAAAACAAGTGGGAGAGGAGAGATATTTCTGGCGACTGCTAATGAAGAGAAGAGATAGGTTAGTTAGACACATTCTAAGACACCCAGGAATAATTAGCTTAGTTATGGAAGGAAGGGTTGAGGACAAGAACTGTAGGGGTAGACCAAGGTTAGAATATGTTAAACAGATTGCCTCGGATGTAGGGTGTGGTAGCTATGTAGAGATGAAACGATTAGTTCAGGACAGGGGGCATGGTCGGCTGCATCAAACCAGTCAAAAGACTGAAGACTCAAACAACAACAACATGAATAATGATAATTATAACAACAATAATAATCACAATACCACAGGCCTTTCTATAATATCCTTAGATATAACCCTAGCTCAGTCATACGTCCTATCGTCCATCACCATTCACACGGGGCAATTAGCAGTAATCAACAGGTAATCTCGGCATGCGGCCTTAAATTTATTTATTGGTATAGAATTTCTAACATCGCAGGAGTTGAATCCACAGCCGAAGAGCGGTTGAACATAGATGAGTGGTTGATGGGAATGGCGAGGGAAGAGCCCGATCGAGTGGTTCAGTTTAAGTTCATATCATTATGTAGTAATCATCATCCCCGTCCTAAGGAAGTTTAATTTTTGAAATCCTCAACTTCCCACCTAAATGAGACATACACCTTGGCCAACTTTCAAACTTTATTCCTCGACTATAGGCGCGGAGATCGATCTTTCTTGGTATCCATTGCGCGAGGTAAGGGATTTCCGAGCTACCAACCTTTAACGTTACGTGACATGACGCCATAAACGTCGCGAATGAGTGTTCCGTCTCCATGACACATTCTGTTGGAGTTCCTCTGGTGACTAGTTAGTTATTGATGTTTTAAGGGGCGGAACTACGAGGTCATCCTGGCAATTACTCAGGATCAATGTACTCTTATGTTATCGGACATTTTTTTGTTCAGTCCTCACCTCATCATGACGTTATGTATGTTGGTTTTCAAAAGTGACACTTTGATCTAGATAAAAACTCTATATTACAGTGAAACCTCTCTAAAAGACCACCCCTATTAAAAGACCATCCCTCTTAATGTCCGATTTTTCTTGGAACCGATTTTAAACCTCATTTAAGGACCACCCTTCTCCCCGACCAAAGACCAGGCATTTTCTCAGTCTGACTTCTTTCAAAAGACCACTTCTCGTCTGTCTTCCCATTGGAGATGGTGATGATGTAAACAATGGTTCTGTTGGCACAGAACTGCATCAGCATACAATGTCATTAGAAAAATTGTTATGTAACTTATAAAAAATACAATAAACGGCTCTCCTAGAAGATTGTTCGAACTCAGAACAAATTAAATGACTTCGGAACTCACTCAGAGATATTCTATAAAATGAAATTGTTTAAAAAAAAGTGCTAATCTGAAACAGAGAACAATTCGTGAATTTTTAAATGACAGAGCTCAGAAAATAACTAATTGTAATTAATTTGTACTAAATGTGAACCAATGCAGATAAATTGTAATGAAGTATTGTACCCGCTCAGCGGATGGATGCTCAGTCAGTCCACGGCTTGGCTACTGCGGTACGGGGTGTGTTACGTCCCTTCCCCAGCAGACTGAACATCCGACATGTAGACACAATCAGGTTGACAAGATTCAGGAAAAACTCAACATGACAATTTAAAAACACAAATTTTTATTCAACATAAGGAAATATTAATTCTCTCAAAACAAAAAATATAAAAACCAAAATCACTTGATATTTTCCCTTCAAGTGTCACTCACAAAAATAATCAACTCAAAATTTATCAACTTAAATCACTTGGAATTATCTCTTCAAGTTTCACTCATAAACCAAAATACATTCATTAATAAAAAAATCACTAGAATTCACTGTAATGTCATTTCATTTCTTTCTTGTGAAGTTTCAGAACTGTTTTTGTCTTGCTTAAATTAAACCCTCAATACTTATTTATATTTATTTTATTTAGGCGTCGAGCGCGCCAACCATTTACATTTAATACTTTCTCCAAGGCTTTTGGATTTTTACATTCTTTCATTTACCCTTCAGGGTCTCTCTATTATTTATGTTTACTTAGATATTTATTCATTAATGCTTTATTAAGTCCTTTGGATCTTAATAATAATTCTTTCAAAGCCTAAGATGTGCAAAATAATATAGTACTGTACAGAAAACATGTCATGTCTAAGGATCGAATCCGTAACTCTCCAGTTACCCCTCATGCATCTAGGTGATTTGCTATTTGCGCTGTGCTGTGTGCTTTATTATTTATTACTGTGGGATATTTATTTATAACAAATTACATTATTTCTTAGCTCGTCATTTGTTTATCTCTGGAAGAAGGAATTTTCTTTATCAACAATATATTATTTGACAAGTCCGTCAAATCTTAATACAACATTCAAACTTTTACTCCGGATGAATTTTTTCACACCCGCAAAAATGATTCTATAATTTATTTTGCTGGCACCTCGTTTGTTTAGATTTTAAAATATTTCCGTGCCGGCCAGACATCACTGGACGGTCGCGCCCATTAAGATATATCCTCTCTCTCTCACACAAGGGCAAGGCCACGACAAGGTCGTTCCTTCCCCTTGTGGTTCTTACAGGCGAGATTTATGATGTCTAGCTACACTCAAAGCCTTTATACTGGGGCAGCTTTAAACCTATGTTTCCAAGACTTACAAATTCATTTTACCACAGAGATTTACTTCGCTCTTTTTTATTATTATTATTATTATTATTATTATTGATCCTTTGTTCCCAGGATAGTGATATTTAATTCGGAGATGATGTATGATAGTTTACGGTTCCTATTTCCTACGACGCTTATAATACCTCCAACAATGCCTATTATTTCAACAATGCCTCCTTTTACAACAATATTATACTGCAACAAATCCTAGCTGGGACGTCCATCCTACAGCGGGAGTTACATATATTCGACGCTTTCTTTATCCTTACAATATTCGACGCTTATTTAGTGGGAATTTCTCATCCACGATTCAACAATACCTTTACAACAATATTCGACGCTTATTTAGTGGGAATTTTCATCCACGATTCAACAATACCTTTACAACAATATTCGACGCTTATTTAGTGGGAATTTTTCATCCACTATTCAACAATACCTTTACAACAATATTCGACGCTTATTTAGTTACAACACGAGGCTCCTACAACAATATATTTGGTGGGAAATTACATCCACGCATTTCGACAATTTCACTACCGTACATTTTTCATTTCACGAATAAATCTATCCGGACTTAACGCATTTTTTATATATTCACTTGATACTATATTTTATTATTTCTTTAATATTGGCCCTTACGGCAACACAACGTGCTTGGATATTATCACAACATTTGCCTGATTTCGGCATTTACACAATTTATTTCATAATTTTTGGCATAATAGCCTATAACATAATATATTCATTTGGGGGTTTTATTCCACCTTTATACTTGGATCTTTACAATTTATTTTTATTTATTGATACTTTATTTCTCGCTCTACTTTTCATTTTTGAGTTCCTAGACACGGGTCTTTAAATACGATTTTCTTATATTTTTACTTACTCATCATTTTATTTTCATTCTTATCATTTATATGAAAATGAAAATCCACAGCCTGCTTCCAGTCTCCGACCGGGTCAGGGAATGGAATGAATGGAGCCCCCATCTAGCGGCGAGGATATGAACTGTGCCGGCTGCCGAGGCCTGACGCACTCCTCTGGGGCAATGATTAAATGAATGACAGATGAAATGAAATGATAGTGGAGAGTGTTGCTGGAATGAAATGTTGACAGGGAAAACCGGAGTACCCGGAGAAAAACCTTTATATATTTACTTTAATTCATTACGATTCTTTATTCTTTCGATACTATTATTTGGTATACAATTTAACCATTATTATTTTACTTTATTCCCTTGGACGTTACAATTTAATTATGGTGCATATTTAATTCATAATTTGGCAACAATTTACGCCATTTAATTCATTATTTTAATCCTTCTTCCAAATTTATTTATTTATTACATATCTCTTTAATCGAGCTTCTTATTTCTTTCTTTTAACTAATCCCAATAACGTTTTATTTCTACCGAGGCGGTCCTCGTGGTTAACAATAATCATTTTATTTAGCATTTCAATTACTTGCACATACATATTCATCAATGAATCATCCATCAGAACTCCCCAGTCGATGAATGGTTCGATTGATATCTAGCACACAGCACAACAACAAAACATTAATAAAGTTTCATCAACTCACCCAGGCTCCGATTCCATTCTCAGGCAGCTTCACCCACCGTCTTGACATCTACTCATCCATCATAACACTCTTTCCTGACACTTTTACCTGACACTTATTCATTTTACACTTGAGACGTGGAAACATAATATAACACTCGGCACAATAGCATTTTTCAACACACGACCCTATTTCAGAGCTTTGGCAATGATGGTTCGTAGTGGTTGGTTCTTGACGATTCCTAACGTTTCTGCATTGAACGTGCTAACTGACTCCTTCCTGCTCTTGAAATCCTTGGCTCCGTGTAAGTCTCTGAACCCCACGTCCCCGTTCACACGTTCCTACTGGATTCTGGATAAAGTTTCTTGTGTTTTGTCCTTACTCGTTCCGTGATATTTCGTTATTTGAGAGATCTAATTCCTAGCTCGGTCCCTACTTTGAGAACCTTCGCTTGTCCAGGTTGTCCATTTAACGCTTTAGATCTGGAGTTTCGAACCCACAGTCTCTCTAGGTCCCTACTCCTTCATTTATGATTAATCTTGCTGATTTTTATCCTTTGAAGGATTTGTCGCTTACACGGTCTTGGTTGACGCAATGTTACTTATTAATCCGTATTTTACGAACTGTCCCTTTTTTGAATTTCGCGTTCCATAATTTTTGCCTGTGTTTCGACTTTGCCTGTGTTACTTGACTAACCCGCACTTTTACGGTCTTAGTGTTCTTTTATTTGACGCGGCGTGACTGATTTTGTCGCGATTTTTATTGATCCAGCGCATAACGCTATAGTGATCACTCAGATTACGAAACGATGACCCGAATGTTCGGTTATTACTTGACGAATTTCAATACAGCGTTCTCGCCGGCTTACTAGCTAGTTGATACGATGTGATAAAACGTCACGTCCCTCTGGACCGACTAACTGTATTAAAGATGAACTGATGCAGCACGACCCCTTCACGGTCTGCCTTAAACTGCATTATCTTGTGATACAGCGTCTCCCCTCAAGGAGTCCTTGTAAACTGCATACGGTCCTCTTGGATCACTCCCTATTTATTTGCTTCTATGAAAAATAAACTACGTTGCAAAAATTATCTCCTGAACCAATTGTGGTATACTTTTGGAAAAATATTCATTTTATAGCTTGCGCACTGAACGTCTCGTTTTCATAAAGTTTTTCCGAATCCGATCGTGGTGATGTATTTATTTAAATAAAATTCGTTCCTCTATGTGTGTGTGGGAGGCTGTTTTTTTAAATACCCCACTCCTTCTTTTAGCTTGGGTGAAGTCCCCTTCGTAAAGCGCTGACTTTGCTTTTCTATTCCGCACGTTATTTAGTGACTTTTACGTTTCTAAAATTTCTCATTTGCTAAATGAATAGCTTTTACGAAAAGTTTTCTTAAAGATTTTGGTTATCTTGGCTAATATTATTAATTTCCGCCAATTTCTCAGCTCCGCCCTCGCGCGCTGTTGTCAATTTATAGCTGAATTTGCATTTTCTCCTTGGATCTTGCATCTCTCTCTACTGTCGGTTAATCCCCTTCGTCTATTTTTAATTCTGAGTAACTGTTTTATGACTGACTGCGCGGTGATGTCATTTATGCAGCTGGCCCGTTGCGCCACACTTTTTATCAGCTCTGTGCGTCACGTATGTGCCTATTTGATATTAACCCTTTTGATACTTCAATATATCGTAAAAACGTCCTGTTTTCTCATTTTCCTGAATAGTCAAGGATTCAAGTCTTGTTCCAAAATTCATTTGGGCACAGTATGTGTTCCAACTGTACTTTATTAATATTGCAGTATAACATTATTTTTAATGCCTACCCCTATTATGAGACCACCCCTCTAAAAAACCAGTTTTCCATGGAACCGTCACTGGTCTCTTAATAGAGGTTTCACTGTAATTCTGATATTAAAATTAAAATAATTTAAAAATTCTATATCCAATTAGTAAAATAGTATTAGTTTACGGACACCCGCAAATTACATGATCACAATTCCTGTTCCTATACTTTTGGTCTCAGGCATACACAGTTTTAAATGGACCTAGAACGTGTTATATAATTATTGCAATCGAGCACATGAGTGTGTTTCCATTAAGAAATATATCCAGTTTTATAGCACGAAATAGAACCGCAGAATAAAGTCAACAGACAGACATTCTTTCACCAAGGAGGAAGCTGTTCCTGATCCAATACAGTGTTGCAACTGTAGGACTACAACGTGAAACATAGGGATCTCTGTAGCTTGAAGGGTCTTCCGCCCTGTCACGGCAAAATAATGTCTGTCTGTTGCCTTTTATGTGCGGTTCTATTTCGGGCTGTAAAACTGGTGATATTTCTTAATGAAATCACATTCATGTGTTCTATTGAAATTATAAATATTCTACAGGTATCTGTGGATATAATCCTCATAGCGTTCTGTCCAGATCGCTTCAAATACACAATTCTTTCCACACTTATCTTCATAGGTTATGAATATTCCCGAATGGGAATATGATGTTATTTCCGTTTGAGCAGATGAATTATCAATTAACTAACTGAAGTACCCGTGCTTCGCTACGCGTCATAAATAAATTAAAATGTGAAGGTGACAGTTAAAACAGGGGATAGGCGAGGTGCTGCGCAGAGGGAAATTAAGGATGGAATATTTTGTCCAACTACACCGCTCGGCGTTGACCGTGTTTTATAGCACAAATTTAGGTTCTACTCGCTAACCGTTGGAGATACCTTTCGGATAGAAAATGTAATTTTAAACCTCGTATATGCCATCTAAAGTTTGCTATTTCTTAGCGTTCTGTTTTTATTTTAAATGGAAATATGAAAGTTTGAAACCAAAGGGTGTAGTGACGTCACTAAAATGGTCGCCATCTTTAAATAGTGCAAAGTATTGAAATCAAAAGTAACCTATATGTTAACCAGGTAAATCAGCTACTTCCATGTAAAATTCATGTAAATCGGACCAGTGGTACCAGCGTGATTGAGTAATACACAGACACACATCATCTCATTTTTAGCCTCGCTTCGCTCGCGTCATAGTCGTGTCATATTGTTATTCAATGAAATGCATGTTTAACCCCATTAACGCCCCTTTAGAACCTGAATACCCAAAAATCCCTCCTTAGTAGACGTTTTCGACAAACAACTAACATATCCCCAAAATATCATTCTTCTAACTTTAATAGTTTTGGTTGGTCGATGAGAGTCAACATCCAAAAATCCTTCCTTAGTGGACGTGTTTCTTCCAGAATTTCACCCATCCCCATAGGCCCCTTAAATTGCATTTATGAAAGGACGGTCGAACACTTATTTATTTATTTATTTATTTACTTTTTAAGCTGATTGATTTCCTCAGAGTTTCAAACTCCTCGCCCATGTCGTTTAAGAGATACATGCTCCGTTAGGAATCTTTCAACCCCCACTTTTCATCCCTTTCACCTCATAATATATACTACATCGAAAAACCATTAGACATGTGTCAGCTTATTTTTAATGATTAGTATATGTGCCAAATATCACATCCCCAAATGAAACCACTCGTGAGATATTGTTATTCAATGAAATGCACGTTTACCCTCATAACACCTCTTTAGAACCTGAATATCCAAAACTCTTTCCTTAGTGGACGTTTTCGACATACAACGAACATATCCCCAAAATTTCATGCTTCTAACTTCAATAATTTTGGCTCGGTGATGATGAGTGAGTGAGTCAGTCATGACATTTTCTTTCATTTATTTTTGATAATTTCACCCCTCCCCATTAACCCCTTAAATTGGATTTATGAAACAAACGGTCAAACACCTATTTACTTATTTAAAGCTGTTTTCCCCCTGAGTTTGATGAGTGAGTAAGTGAGTCAATCAGTTAGGACACTTTCTTTCCTGTTTCCCCCCCCCCCCAGAATTTCACCCCTCTCCAAGGGCCCCTTAAATTGGATTTATGAAAAACGGTCGAACACCTATTTACTTATATTTTAAGCTGTTTTTTCCCGTCGAATTTCTAACTTCTCGCCTATGTCGTTTCAGTGATACACGCTTCGTTAAGAATCCCTCAACCCCCAATTTTCACCCCTTTCACCTCGTAATATACACCACATCGATAAACCCTTAGACCTATGTCTGATTATTTTTAATGATTAGTTTATATACCGAATATCACATCCCCAAAGAAACAACTCATGAGATATCGTTATTCAATGAAATGCACGTTTACCCCCTTAACACCTCTTTAAAACCCGAATAAACAAAAATCATTCCTTAGTTGACGTTTTGGACATACAGCGAACATATTCCCAAAATTTCATGTTTCCAACTTTAATAGTTTTCGCTGGGCGTGATGAGTGAGTGAGTCAGACAGGACATTTTCTTTCAATTATTTTTACCAGAATTTCACCCCTCCCCATGGGCCCCTTAAATTGGATTGATGAAAAAACGCTTGAACACCTATTAACTTATTTTTAAGCTGTCTTTTTCCCCTGAGTTTGATGTTTGAGTGAGTTAGTCACTTAGGACACTCAATTTCACCCCACCCCATTGGCCCCTTAAATTAATTTATTAAAAAACGGTCGAACATCGATTTACTTATTTTTTAGGTGATTTTTTTTTCGCTGAGTTTAAAATTTCTCGCCTATGTCGTTTAAGAGATAGGCCTACACGCTCCGTTAGGAATCCTTCAACCCCCAATTTTCACCCCTTTCACCTCATAATAATACACCACATCGAAAAACCCTTAGACTCATGTCTGCTTATTTTTAATGATTAATTTATATGCCGCGTATCACATCCACAAATGAAACCACTCGTGAGATATTGTTATTCAATGAAATGCAGGTTTAACCCCCTTAAAACCCCTTTAGAGCCTGAATATCCAAAAATCCTCCCTTAGTGTACGCTTTTGACGTTCACCGAACATATCCCCAAAAGGCCATGTTTCCAACTTCAATATTTTTGGCTGGGCGATGATGAGTGAGTGAATGTGTCAGGACATTTTCTTTCATTTGTTTTTCTTCAGAATTTCACCCCTCCCGATGAACCCCTTCAATTTGATTGATCAAAAAAAACTGTCGGACAGCTATTTAGTTACATTAAAGCAGTTTTTCCCCCTGAGTTTGATGAGTGAGTGAGTCAGTCAATCAGTTAGGACACTTTCTTTCCTGTCCCCCCCCCCCCAGAATTTCACCACTCCCCATGGGCCCCTAAAATTGGATTTTTGAAAAAACGGTCAAACACATATTTACTTATTTTTATGCTGATTTTTTTTCCGCTGAGTTTCAAACTCCTTGCCTATGTCGTTTAAGAGATACACGCTCCGTTAGGAATCTTTCAATCACCACTTTTCACCCCTTTCACATCATTAACACATCGAAAGACCTTCAGACACGTGTCTTCTTACTTTTTAATGATGAATTTATATGCCGTGTATCACATCCCCCAATGAAACCAATCGGGAGATATTGTTATTCAATGAAATGCAGCTTTAACCCCCTTAAGACCCCCTTTAGAACCTGAATATCCGAAAATCCTCCCTTAGTAGACGGTTTTGACATACAATGAACATATCCCCAAACTGTCATGTTTCTAACTTCAATAATTTTGGCTGGGCGATGATGAGTGAGTGAGTCAGGACATTTTCTTTCAATTTTCTTTTTTCAGAATTTCACTCCTCCCCATAAACCCCTTAAATTTGTATTTATGAAAAAACAACTGTCGAACAGCTATTTACTTACTTTAAAGCAGTTTTCGCCCCCTGAGTTTGATGAGTGAGTGAGTCAGTCAATCAGTTAGGACACTTTCTTTGCTGTCCCCCCCCCCCCCAGAATTTCATTTCTCCTCATGGGCCCCTTAAATTGGATTTATGAAAAAACGGTCAACATATTTACTTCTTTTTTATGTTGATTTTTTTTTCGTTGAGTTTCAAACTCCTTGCCTATGTCGTTCAAGAGATTCGCGCTCCGTTAGGAATCTTTCAATCCCCACTTTTCACTCCTTTCACCTCATAATATACACCACATCGAAAAACCCTCAGACACGTGTCTTCTTATTTTTAATGATGAGTTTATATGCCGAGTATCACATCCCACAATGAAACAAATCGGGAGATATTGTTATTCAATGAAACGCTGGTCTACCCCCTTAACACCCCTTTAGAACCTGAATATCCAAAAATCCTCTCTTAGTGGGCATTTGCGGCCCTTGAGGAAGCTGCATACCAAATTTCATTCCAATCCGTTCGGTGGTTTCTGAGATTTCGCGATGAATGAATGAGTGAGTGAGTGAGTGGTATTTGACAAATATATAGTAGAAGATAGTGTCAGGTCTTTGTTATGCTAAACTCGGTTGACAGTGCTGTGTGAGCAGTTGAGTAACTAACGGGATTTCAAGTAAAGATGCTCATTTTCTATACCGGTAGTGCAGAGCAAAACTGTCATCCAGACGGCCGTGTCTCGACTTGAGCTATGTTGCCATGGAAACTATCTGTCTTGCCATTCCTTCATGAGTATATTTTATGATTTGATTAGCCTGTGATTGAGTGCAAAAGGGCCAAAATCAGAAGAATGAGAAAGACTATCGTAAATTCATGTAGGCAGCGGTTCCTTCTGGGTCCTAAACTATGTGTGTGCCAAATTTGGTTGAGATTGGTGGAACGGTGTAGATTTGTATACGGAACCAACCCACCCACCCACTCACCCACCCACCCACCCACATACATACATACAGACTTTCACTTTTATATATAAGATATGATAAAATTGGTCCGGTCAACTCAAACATAAAATGAACATTAAAATGTTAAAGAAAACAAATAACTTACGTCAGGGTGGTCCAACCTTTAGTTACCCGAGGGCCAATCGAACTTTAGTATAGGAATGTGGGGGCCAGAGACATTCCAGGAAGAAAATGTATTACATATTTTACTCAAAACATTTATTAAAATTTATATTAAAATAAGTTTAATATTACTGGTTTAATATAGGCTGCCACTTCATTTTACAGTCGAGAAATTAATGTGATGATTGGCACTGCTTTCCTGATACAAGTGTGTCAATGTCCACTGTAAGTTCAGTAAGGCAAAGTCTCAGGCTCGATTCCAGTGAAGCACTTTCAATTCGATTTCTCGTTTATGATTTAATCTGTTTGAGAACAGAAAAAGCACTTTCTCACACATACGTACTGCCAAACAGCGATAACACTTGCAGGGAGAATTTAAGCAGTTTAGGAAAACGTTCTTTAGAAATCAGTTTCCAGATATTTTCAGAGACATCACACTTTTTTATTCTGGTAGCATGGGTCTGCCTGAAGATCACAAATTTCCATTTGAAGGTCGCAGGGCACCTCACTCACTTCAATATCCATGGGGTTGTTGAACAGTGCAAGTTTTGCTTTTTTGGGAGCCAAAATCCTGGAATCTGTTCTGGAACTCTTTCTTGATATCTATTATTATTTCTAGAGGCCAATAACCTAGATGTTAGGCCCCTTAAAACAACAATTATCATCATCATCATCATGTATTATTATTTCACGAAAACCGGGTGAGTTAGCCGTGGTCGTTGCGGCATGTCTGCTGGCAGTCGCTTACATCCGGGAGGCGAGGAGGTTCAAATCCCGCCGCCGGCAAACTTGAAGATGGTCTTCTGTGGTTTCCCATCTTCCTTCCAGGCAAATGCCGGGGTTGGTCCCTAACTATAGGCCACAGCCGCTACCTTCCAACTCCTCGTCCTTGTACATTCCCACTTTTCTCCCCAACGGTACTTGTAGCTCACCCATTGGGTGACTGTCTCGAAACAGCTACAAAACTGGCGAGCCGAACATGTCCTCGGACACTCCCGGCACCAAAAGTCATACGCTAAAAAAACAAAAAAAAAACACGAAACATACTAAAATTGTCGTCACTTTTTCTTCTTTCGACGGCTGACAAGATGGGAAGTGTGCCATATTATTTGCCTCCAATGCAATTTCCATTACATGAAGTTTTTTTGTGGAAGCCCTCAATATGTCCATAAAGCTGGGAGATATTTTGTTTTCTGCCTTGTAGTTTCAGGTTTAATACATTTAGATGGGATGTTAAATCTGTCAGAGAAACAAGATTTGTTAAAAACTGAATTTCTTCCAGTTTTTCTTGATACTCATGCCCAATGTTTTCATTTTTGAGAAAAGCAAGAATTTCATTCCTCAACCCAAAAAAATGTTGCAAGCAATTTTCAGCACATAGCCAACACACTTCACAGTACACTGAAATGTCACCATACTCAGCTTCCAAATTGTCCAGGAGTGCAATAAATGCTGTGTGTCTACAGGATTTATTGCCTCCCCTTATTAAGTTTACAGTATTTTTAACAGTTATCATTGCCTCACTGAGCCTTATATTTTTTCCAGAGAGAGCCTCCCGGTGGATAATGCAGTGGAAAAACAAAAAAATCAATCCTTTTTCTTTACACAGTCCTACTAAACCAATGTTAGGACCAACCATTGCTTTAGCTCCATCTGTTGCAATGCCAGAGAACTTCACAAAACCTCCATATTTAGAAACGACATCATCCAGTGTGTTGAATATGTCAATACCTTTATTGCTGGTTTCTAATGAACTTCATTCCAACAGTTCTTCATGAATTTCAAATTCTTCGTTTATTGTTCTGAAAAAGCTAAGGAGCTGCCGATGTCAACTATATCTGTGCTCTCATCTAGAGCTAGAGAGTAAAATTCTCTTGAGAGAACCTGAAACTTCACCTGCCATATCATTAATTCTTCTACTAACTGTCTGATGAGACAAGGAAATTGTTTCAAAAATTTTAGCTATCCCATTATCTCCAAATGAAGATGCCATTTTTACAGCACATCTCGTAATGAGCTCACCATCCCTAAAAGACGTTTTACTTTTAGCTAGCTCTAAACCGGCAGTGCTTGATGGTTGCTGAAATATATTCTTCTGACTTGTTAGTTTCAGCTTCAAATCATTAAACACACAACTTTTGGCCTTTCTCTAGTATTGATCGTATTTTGATTTATGAAAGCTGGTATAGTGTCTATTCACGTTATACTCCTTCGAAACACCTAGGACTTGAGAACAGATAACAAACACACAGTGTTCAGCAAAGTAACTTTCCTGCCACTTTGACTGAAATTGTCGTTTCTCATCTTCAACACGCCGTCTATTAAGTCCCGCCATATCAGGTACCGCTCTCGCAACAACAATGACAACAAACTCTCGTCGTACTATATCTCTCGAACAACCTCTCTTGTCAAAAATAACCTCTTCGAACAGCCCTGCGCTCCCTCTTATACAGAAATCCGCCACAGCACACGAACAATTGCGAACTTATCGGCAGCCAACCAGTTGTCGCCTGGAGACGGAGCCGCTTCTCGTGCCGTACGTATTCGTGGAAAGACAATTCTGATTACTGGCGTATTTTTCGGGATCTTTCCTTTCCCACCTGGCTCCTTCGTAACATTACTGAATGAAAGAGAAAATCAAAGTAGGCACGCCACGGATTATAACTGTCGAAGAGTGAAGGGCAGTAAGAAGAGCAAGGGCCAACAAAAATGAACAGGAGGGCCGCATGCGCTCCGCGGGCCGCGGGTTGGACCACACTGACTTACGTAATAACAATTAGGTTAAAATAATTAAAATTAAATTTAAATAAGTACAAATAAAATATGTTTATTAAAATTCTGCCCTATAAACGGTTAATGGTTGGTGCTACCAAAATCCATTATTAAAATAAGTTTTTGGCTCTTATGCGAAAAATTGTATGAACTTTCAATGGATTCAATTCTTCACAAATTAAGAAAGTTACAGTGATATTTACTTTTTCGAAAAAGGCCACCATTTCTACCCCTTAAACCAATTTTGCCTATTAACTAACTGGATCAAGATTTTGAATGGTTATATCTAGGGCCCGGATGTTGATGACATGTCATCCTTTTTCTGAGTTGTCTAAAACAATGCTGAAGCACATAGAAACTCCGAACGGGCCACCCCGTCTTCAAATATGTCATTTTTATTTTGCATCTTTTTGCATTTTTTCCTATCTTTCCATTTTAAGAGCATTTTTTAAGTTTGGTAGATTTTTTTGGTCTTATTTTAGAGAAATCGGCCTTTTGAGGTCATTCTTTTCTTTTTTGTTCAATTTAGTCATGTCACAGCTTTATATGAGGGAGTTACGTGTGTCTCAGAGTTAAGAAGAAGCTAGTAGCTGATACAAGATTATTAAAAATATTGAAATATTGATTCCATTTCCTTAATCAACCGGGTGTAAACTAGTCTTAGCAACAACCGTGGCGAAATCACTGCGGGTATTGCATCAAAACTGAAAAAAGTTCTGGACAAAAACACCAAGTATAAAACATTATGCAAAATCTCATACATTCTTTCTGGTGAAAACTACTGCATGGATGGGTTTGAGGAGGATTTAGCAGCAAACCACCTTCCTCACTTCAAGTACGCTCCGATCACATCAGTTGATGTTGAACGCAGTTTTTCGAGAAATAAAAACTTGTTGGCTGATAACTGCAACATCAGAATAACATTCGTAGAGCAGTGCAACTCAAGACTAAAGTGAACATAAACCTTTTGTTAAGTGCTAGAAATCTATTTTGATTGACTTTTCAGTTTGAGCTTGGGATATCATTTTTGAAATATTGGTGAGTTTATTATTATAAGATCATTTTCTCCATTTTATAGCGCATTTTTCGAATTTTTAGGTCATTTATTGCAGTCAGTTTTGAAAGTTTTAAGTGCATTTTTAAACTTTTTTACGCCATCAACATCCGGGCCCTAGCATATTTTTGTATAATTTTGATGTGAAACGCAAAGTTATGCTGAAATTTTTCGGAAGTCGCAATATTTTGCTCATTGCAATAAGTTGATTTATCATGAAATCTAAGCTACCTAAAATCTAAATTAGTCTATTTACGGTATCTATGTCTACAATTTTATAACATGACTTATTGGCTTCCACTGTTCAAGTGTCCACTCGTTGAAGCGTGTACGATTCTTAATCTTATATATAAAAGTGAAAGTCTGTATGTGGTTAAGTATGTATGTAGGCGGGTTTGTTCTGTATACAAATTTATAACTTTCCACCAATCTCAAACCAAATTTTGCATATACATACAGTAGTTCAGGACCCAGGAGAAACCGCTGGCTACATGAATTTTCGATAGTCTTTCTCATTCTTGTGATTTCGGCCTTTTGGCACTCGAGCTAAGGCTAATAAAGTCAGAAACAAGAAGTTCCGTGACGAACTAAAGAGCCTACTTTTCTTAAAATTAAAGATTCATGCCAATCTATACAGACCTATCTAGAATAACGACGAAATTAAGTTGGTAATATCGAAATTTCTAATTAGTTCGAAATATACCTGGTATAATGTAGCCTAATAGAGCACTACAGTTGGCAGCCCTGGTGACTGAATGTATTGTTAGTTCCATATCTTAAAGTACAGAATACAAAATTTGGTTGAAGTCTTATGGATAGCATGGACGTTACATGCAGTTAGACATTGGATCTATCAGCGTGAGTAAAATCAGGTTGGAAACAATGTCATGCATGTGTTGATCAGAAATAATCGGAAATATTATGATCTCTTGTTGTGCCAATTTTGGATGAAATCCATTTGTTAGTATAGAAGTTACATGTATTTTAAAATTGGACCTATCAGCATGCTTAGATTCATGTTGGCAGCATTGAAGTATATTAGTTTCTCCAAATTAATCTAGAATGTCAGGTACTATACGTGTGCAAATTTTAAAACTGTTGGCTTACATACCTTCTGATTAGGGTTAAAAATAGAGACAGCAATTATTAACAGTTGGCAGCCCTGGTTTCTCTTAAGAATAAGCATAGTCATATCTGTTATGGTACACATAGCACATACGAAATTTGGTTGAAATCCAATTGATAATATAGAAGTTACAAGTATTTAGAATTTGGTCCTATCAGCAGGCTTAGAATCATGTTGGTAGCACTGACGTACATAAGTTACTCCAAATTAATCTAGAATGTCAGGTACTATACATGTGCATAGTTTAAGGCTGTCGGCTTGCGTACTTTGTGATATAATGGTATTTGGATAAGAAAATAGAGAGAGAGCATTTATTAACAGTTGGCAGCCCTGGTGGCTTTTATGAATACGTTCAGTCATATCTGTTTATGTACACATAGTACATACGAAATTTGGTCGAAATCCAATTGATAGTGACGAAGTTATATGCATTTAAAAATTGGACTTATCAGCAAGCTTAGAATCATCTTGGCAACACTGCCATGCATGGTGGCCTGGAAATTAAACTGAAATATTATTATCTATATGTGTGCCAATTTTGGAATAGCTCCCATGGATACCTCCCATGATATCCAACATGGAGCTCAAATTTCAATTGCGGGTTTTCAGCAGTTGGTAGAACTGACATAATTTTCAAATATGGGCTTGAAATATTTGGGCATAGATCTTTACTCATACCAAATTCGGATTCGATTGCTGTAGCCGTTTAGGAGTTGATAGGGGGGGGGGACACGGAAAGACAGGCCAGACAGACAGACATTTGCCCGGATCGATCTCATAAGTCTACTTTTCCCTCATTTTTGCAAAATGTGAAAAGTAGGCTAAAAACTGATGATGGAATGGCAAGGCCGGTCGTTTGCATCAGTAGCTCAAGACGGGAACACCAAGTTTCCATCCATCTCTGTAAGAGGTTAACGGATCACTCCATTTTTTTCCACGGCAACAGTAGTTCAAGACATGACCACCAAGTTTCCATCTACAGTATCTCTGTAAGAAGTCATGCCACTACATTTTCTCCACGGCAACAGTAGTTCAAGACATGAACACCAGGTTTCCATCTAACTCTGTAAGAGGCCATGCTATCCATTTTCTATCCAAATCACGATAAGAGCATTTGGAATCTGGACGCCATAAAATTCGGAATACGTATTTTTAGCCTACTTTTCACATTTTGCAAAAATGAGGAAAAAGTAGACTTATGAGATCGGGCTAATGTGTGTCTGTCTGTCTGTCTGTCCTGTCTGTCTGTTTGTCTGTCTGTCTGTCTGGCTGGCTGTGTGTGTGTGTGCCCCCCCCCCTATCAACTCCTAAACGGCTGGAGCAGTCGAAACAAAATTTGGAAGGGGTAAAGATCTATACCTGAATATCTCACGGCCATATTTGAAATTGATGTCAGTGCTACCAACTGCTGAAAACTCGCAATTGAAATTTGAGCTCCATGTTGGATACCTGGGAAGGTATGAATGGGAGCTATTTCAAAATTGGCACACGTATAGATAATAATATTGCAGTTTAATTTCCAGGAGGCCATACATGGGAGTGTTGCCAAAATGATTATAAGCCTGCTGATAGGTCCAATTTTTTTATGCATATAACTTCTACACTATCAATTGGAATTCAACCAAATTTCATATGTGCTATGTGAACATAAACAGATATGACTGAGCGTATTCTTAAGAGCCTCGAGGGCTGCCAACTGTTAATAAATGATGTCATTTTTTAAAATCCAAATGCCAATATATCAGAAAGTATGCAAGCCGACAGCTTTAAACTATGCACACGTATAGTACCTGACATTCTATATTAATTTGGAGTAACTTATATACGTCAGTGCTACCAACATGATTCTAAGCCTGCTGAGAGGTCGAATTTTAAATACATGTAACTTCTATACTATGAATTGCATTTCAACCAAATTTCGTGTGTGCTATGTGTACCATAACAGATATGACTATGCCGATTCTTAAGAGTAACCAGGGCTACCAACTGTTAATAAATGCTGTCTGTATTTTTGATAACCTAATATCAATTTATCAGAAAGTATGCAAGCCAATAGCTCTAAACTTTGCACACGTATAGTACCTGGCATTCTAGATTAATTTGGAGTAACTAATATAGGCCTACGCCAGTGCTGTCAACATGATTCTAAGCCTGCTAGGTCCAATTTTAAAATGCATGTAACTTCTATACTAACTAATGGATTTCATTCAAAATTGACACAACAATAGATCATATTATTTCAGATTATTTCTGACCAATACATGTAAGTCATTGTTGCCAACATGATTTTACGCGCGCTGTTATATCCAATATTTAACTGCATGTAACGTCCATGCTATCCATTGGACTTCAACCAAATTTTGTATTCTGTTCCTTAAGGGATGGAACAAAGAATTTATTCAGTCACCAGGGCTGCCAACTGTAGTTCTCTATTAGGCTACATTATACTAGGTATACAGTATTCGAACTAATTAGAAATGTCGATATCACAAACTTAATTTCGTCATTATTCTACATATAGCCATATAGATTAATCATTGGCATGAATCTTAAATTTTAAGAAAAGTAGGCTCTTTAGTTCGTCACGGAACTTCTTGTTTTAAATGTTATTAACAGGGGTCGTTGTAGAGAATTAAAATTTAAAAAAAAGAAATGCATTGGCCAACCCTGTGCATGCTCTGCTACGTTATTGTATTCCACTGTACTTTCCGACTAGATTTACAGTGATTTCATATTGCACTTTGGTAACATCAGAGTCGAGGAGAACTATGTTCCAAACTCACTTAGGGGAATAATGAATATACTCTGCGAAATATATTGGCATGTATCTTTCTATAACATACGTATAAAGACACCTCACGGGCAAGGCCGATTACAATAGCTAGTAGACTAATAAAAACATATCCATGGTCCTATGTTTTGGTTCTGCAACACCTTAAGTTCCATCTTTTATAATTATTTTCTTACTCCCGAAGCTACAATTTATTGTATATACAGTAGTCTACTTTTAACGACTTATTTAAAACCACCCGCCCAGCTTTAATGTCATGCGGTCTCGATGCGACACAGTTCTGCCAGGGGCGATCGTCTTGTTTATTTGTTAAAACGCACTTTACAAGCAAATAAATATGGTTCCGTTGACTTTTCAGAAATAATAATATCGTATGGCCTCGGGTGCCGGTTTGGAAGCTTTGTTATTTGACACTCAGAGGGTAGCTTGCATGTCGAATTTCGCTGTTCCTTGAAGTAAAATGAAAGTCGAGCAGGTTAGATATCTAAGCTCCTTGAACACTATAGCGCTTTCTAGTAGAGAAATTAGGAACTATGTGTTGGCGGAAACTCCCGAGATTAATTTTGCCATTATGAACACGACCTACTGAATTCAAATGGGTTTTTTAACATGCCAACATCGCATGACATGCGTATCGTATTTTTGCCGCCTTTCAAAACATCACTTACCACGGCCAGGAGCGAACCTGGAAGCTTGGGGTTAGTAGACCGACACGTTAACCACTCAGCCACCGTGGCAAGCTGTTTAGAAATGAAAGATTTTTTCTGAACTATTGAGACGATTTGTAAGATTTCGGCAGTCTACGGACAGCACCTTCTAACTCCCTCTGGTTTAGGAGCTTGAGTTTTGAGAAACATACACCTTAGTGATGATGATGATATTCCTTTGTTAAACCCTCTAAATTCCAAGCGTCCACGTACGTCCACTGTTCATAGTCCCTCACTGAAGGTTTGTTCACTATTGCACTACGCACTTCCTAGTGGTGGATTAACCGTCTTCATTAGAGAACAAGTAGTTCCGTGACGAACTTAAGAGCCTACTTTTCTTCAAATTATGGAGACCATATGAACAGTTGGCAGACCTAGCGACTCTAAATATACTCTTAGTTCCATCTCTTAAGGTCCACATTGCACGTGATAAATTTGGTTGAGATCCAATAGATAGTATGCATGATTCATGTATTTAAATATTACATTTATCAGCATGCGTGAAATCAGGTTGGCGACACTGCCATAAATTGGACGCTCAAACTTAAATTGAAATAGTATGATCTATATATGTGCCAATTTTGAAGGACTTTCTTTTATTTAGTATGGAAGTTACATGTGAGTCAACATTAAACGCGTAGAATCATGTCGGTTATTGAAAATTAACCTACATTTGCAGATACTATATGAATGCAAAATTTAGAACTGTTGGCCTGTATACTTTCTGATATATCGAGATTAGGATAAAAATGTATTGATTGCATTTTTTAACAGTTGGCACCCTGTTGGCACAAAAAAATGCATATTCATATCTACTCCGTTGCGCAAATCACATACCAAATTTGGTTGAAATCCAATAGATAGTATGGAAGTTACATGCATTTAAAGATTGGACCTAATCGGCAGGCATAGAATCATGTTGGCTTGAATTCTACGCAACAGAAGCAATGGTGGACAGAATATGGACAAACGAGAACCAGGAGATGAGACATGTGGTAACAAGACTCGCCATCCACGGTTTCCACCAAAAGATCTGTAAAAATGTTAAATATCATGAACCGAATGAAGAATGCATATGTTCTCTGAGCAATAACCCCTGCGACAAATACCACAACACATCATGCAGCAAACGGACAAAGAGCATAGTTGAATACAGTAAAGATTAATCTACCTGTAATACTTATTTGTAAGCACACCTTATAACTGTCCATTATGGCCACTTGGCTGCAATACATATTTATTAACACTCTCATGCATTGACTCCTGTAAATTAGTCTGATGTAATATTATCTATATGTGTGTCAATTTTGGAACTATTCCCATGCATATCTTCCAAGATATCCAACATAGACCTCAATTTTAAATTGTGATTTTTCAGCAGTTGGTAGCACTGAAGTCATTTTCAAATATAGCCTTGCGATATTCACGCATAGCTCTTTACTCATACCAAATTTGGTTTCGATAGCTGCAGCCGTTTAGGAGTTGATAGGGGAGACACACACACAGACAGAAGGACAGAAGGACAGACGGACGGACAGACAGACGGACAGACATTTGCCCGGATTGATCTCATAAGTCTACTTTTCCCTCATTTTTACAAAATGTGAAAAGTAGGCTAAAAATGCTATCGTTTATAAGGGAATGGAGGAAGCTAGCAACGTTGAGGAATGGGAATAGAGATTTTTACGTTCGAGAATTTTACGGTATGTTGTTCCCCCTAGTGCTCCCTTCTTTTGCTTTGGCATCCACGGGAATCCAGCTGAGTCCAGCAGTGGTTTCACTTAGTCATGCGGGGCTCCTTTCTTTCATATTTCCTGTCGTCCTCCCTTGGTCAACGCGTGTTCTCTTCCGATCCCGACGGTATTAGGATACACGAGACCTTAGGTATCAATAATTTTTTCCGCCTTAATTTTCCCTTGTCTCATCTTTCTTAATCCCCTCATATTCGACGGCTCACACCTCTTTCTTTCTTTCTTTTCATGGTAAGTCCTGATTTCTGCAAAAGGTTGTAATGGAGGCTACACCCACCACTTGTTCCAGTTTTCTTCTTTTTCCATTAACTTTGGGGCGGACTCTCTCCTCTCCTCCTTCCTTTTTTGTTGAGTTTTAAGAGTTCACAACCAAACGTCTAAAGAATGTGGCAAGTAGACTTGTAATCCCTAACACCGCCACTTTGTCGGGACTTGAACAAAAGAGGGCCCTCAATCTTAGTTTCATTCCTTTCATTTTAATTCTTTTTAATTAGTTTTCCTCAACATATCGTCTTCTTGTCTCTTTACGGAGTTAAAGGAAAATTAACATGATACTTAATTTTAAGTGAAAACTCCTCGCCCCTTTTGTCATCACAACCACTAAGAGAGTTACGATCACTCACGTGAGGCTTTCAATCTGGTGGTGCATTGTCGCACCGCTAGAATATTATACCTGGGGGAGGGGGAAATGATAGACAGGGAGCAAAGATTCGAAGTTTACTATAGTGTAGTTAAATTGATATTTAAATATCAATATTTAAAGTTTAAAATTAAATAATTAAATAAATTATGCAGCTGAATGTTTGTGTCTGACAAAGAAAGGAATTATCAAAAAAGTTGGATCTAATAGAGAGAAAAATTCTCAGGAAGATTGAAAAGAAGGGCCATGTTCTTTGGACATATACACAGAATAGACTCGGTTAGATTAACCAACCGGATAAAGCGATTCTTTGCGACCAGGAAGACCACAGTTTGCTGGTATCAGGAGGTAAAGAAGGACCTAGAAGAAATGGCAACATCTAAAGCTGAAATCAGCAACAAGGAAGCATACAAAGCCGAAATTAAAAGGGGGCAGGTACACCTTTAGAAGTGTAAAAACCGCAGATATTTAAAATAGTTTGCCTCTGTATCCCTTTGTTCTGTTGATATGAAATTTTTCACACTCCTAGAAATGCCCTTCATCTTTAGTTAACAACTTGAATATTTGCAATTAACTTTCCCTAGTTATTAAAAATTATCATTTCAAAAAATTGGACTAATTTATACTTTTATCATGCTTTTCCTTGATAATTTCTACAAAACTTCAAATTTCTGGAAGATTATAGTTTTAGAATGTTCATAATGCTTGTGTTAACAATGTGAACTAACATCTTTTGCCTATCTTTTGAAATAATATTTTATTCTCCCTTTTTTATAAGAGTATATTTTTTTGACACATTATTGACATTTTAGCGAGCTATGTTCACTCAGAAAATACAAAAAACAAATGTTAAAGCAATGATTCTAATACACATTCTTAAGACACAAGAGATACATTTGTATACAAAATTTCATAAAAATATCTCAGAAACTCCCCCTCCCCCCCCCCCCCCATTGGTAAGTTTAACGCTCGTTCCCCAAGCTTTAATTTTTCTTTTGTTTTCCTTCATAACTCAAACAGTTTTTGAGATATTTTGATGAAATTTTGTATATACATGTATCTCGTGTGTCTTAAGAGTGTGAACTACTGTCGACCAAAGTATTATGTGTACTCGAGTTTGAAGGTTGTTTGTGAAGTATCCAATAGACCTACATAAAATCAAATAACATCATCATTTTTGTCGTTCTATTTTACGTTAGCTCATGTAGGTTTGGAATTTTTAATTTATATTTTAATATTTTTTGTCGCAGTTGGAACACAAAAAGAGCACGTTTTTAAACGTGTTTCAACCATGCGTCACATTTAAGAATTATTATCTCAAAAACCCGTCATCAGATCGAATCCAAATTTTAACACAATATACATTGGAATGTTGTATAACTGGTTTATTAATTTCAAATTGTTGCGTGTCCAAGAAATAAAGTTGTTATCATTTTTGTAAGGTAACTTTTTCTCGGCTCGGGGTGATTGGAAAATGTAGTTCTTAGTTGCGATGTGATCCTTATACATCAAAAAGTTATGCTGTATGACTGTGAAATACGTAAATTAACTCACTTATGTTATGTCGGTTTGTATTTGTAGGCGGAAATAACACATCGTTCACCACCTACCCGCTCCGGGAAAGCTGTACAGCGTTGCTGTGATGGAGCCCATCACTTCCGAGCGAGGCACGCCATGATGCGTGATGGGCTCTATTTCGGCAACGCTGTACAGCTTTTCCGCCTACAAATACAAACCGATATAAAATAAGTGAGTTAATTTACGTATTTCACAGTCATACAGCATAACTTTTTGATGTATAAGGATTACATCGCAACTAAGAACTACATTTTCCAACCACCCCGAGCCGAGAAAAAGTTACCTTACAAAAATGATAACTTTTTTTCTTAGACACGCAACATTTTGAAATTAATAAACCAGTTATACAACATTCCAATGTATATTGTGTTAAAATTTGGATTCGATCTGATGACGGGTTTTTGAGATAATAATTCTTAAATGTGACGCATGGTTGAAACACGCTTAAAAACGTGGACTTTTTGTGCTCCAACTGCGACAAAAAATATTAAAATATAAATTAAAAATTCCAAACCTACATGAGCTAACGTGCAATAGAACGACGAAAATGATGATGTTATTTGATTTTATGTAGGTCTATTGGTTACTTCACAAACAACCTTCAAACTCGAGTGCACATAATACTTTGGTCGACAGTAGAACCATTGCTGTCACTTTTGGTTTTTGTATTTTCTGAGTGAACATAGCTCACTAAAATGTCAAAAAAACGTCAAATATCTACTCTTATAAAAAGGGTGAAAAAATATTATTTCAAAAGATAGGCAAAAGATTTTAGTTCACATTGTTAACACAAGCATTATGAACATTCTAAAACTATAATCTTCCAGAAATTTGAAGTTTAGTAGAAATTATCAAGGTAAAGCATGATCAAGGTATAAATTAGTCCAATTTTTTGAAATTATTATTTTTAATAACTAGGGAAATTTAATTGCAAATATTCAAGTTGAAAACTAAAGATAAAGGACAGTTCTAAGAGTGTGTAAAATTTCATATCAACAGAACAAAGGAATACCGAGGAAAACTATTTTAAATATCTGTGGTTTTTACACTTGTAAAGGTGTACCTCCCCCCTTTATGAATTTCATGGGTTGTAAGAGTCATCCTACATCCCGACCCAGGCACCATGAACTGAAGAATGGGGAGAATGCAGAGCGATAGAATGAAGGAGTATTGGGTAAAAATAAAGATCCAGAATCTGAAATCAAATTAACGTGTTTCACAGTCAGCCTAAACCACAGAAGAAGTAGAATTAAAGAAATTAGAAAAATAACAATTTACAGTTAAAAGTTCAATATTTAATATTCAATATTTATATTTAGATTTATTAAAAACTAATGAAATCCACCATTATAGCAAATTATTGTCCACCCCGTGGTGCAGTGGCTAGTATTGTAGATCTCTCTTCTTTACATGCAATTGGATGCTATTCAGAATAATATATCAATATTGTTGGATGCACGCTGGACACGAAAGGCAGATCAAACTGTAGGATTTTGTATAATATTAAGAGGAAATACAGTGCAGAAGAACACAAACTTCAGTCTCGGAGCACCCAGACATGGCCCATGAAATGAGTGTTGGAGACTCAAGTCATGTACCATGTATATCCAATTACGCTCGTGTTCCTTGCAATTTAAGAAAACCTGTTCTGCCTCTCTCAAGTTCCCAATGAGAGATGAGACCACAAACCAGTTCTAAACTTGACCTCCCGGGAAAGTACGAGGCTCTAAACAGTGTACGAAGAAGAGACCAGCCGGTAATAAAAATAATTATAGTTGGGATGTCACGATGATGACGTCATGAGAGGGTGCCCCCCTGGGGTTTCTCGTTCGTAAACACAGCCACGTGTATAAAAGCGTTAGCACGCCTGGCAGCCGGCATCACTTGGCAAGGTTACTCTGGTGTGTTAGTGCGAATCAACAGCCGCACAATGAGGTTGTTGGCGGTTTGGATAACGTTCACCATAGCAGCAGTGACATTTGGGTCGCAGGATGTGCCACAAGACGACAGTAAGTAACAGTGATTTATTCAAATTGGAAACAACCCTTCTCGTTTGCATTTGTTTGGAGTAGAAGTGGGAACATTTCTGCGATGGCTGAAATACAGCAGTGCTTCACAGAGTAAACCAGGATGTATACAAGTATAACACAGGAGTAGCTTCATGTAATAATAATAAAATAATATTAATTCACCATTCAACATTCATTAGAAAATCCAGAAGACAGCAATATTGGACAGCTGTAATATCAGTAATAACTAGGGCTCGGATTCAAGCATATTTGCATATTTTTTCCCCTGAATAGTACACATTGAAAGAAGCCTTTCGGTGGAATTTTCACCTCTCTGGGACCAACAGAATTGCAATTTATCGAGCATATAAATGCATAAAACCGCGGTTTTCAGAATATAAGCATATAAATGCGTATTCTTGTGGTTTTCGTCTAAATAGTTTGTTTTCCTTCGATTCCCCCCCCCCCCCCGGCCTTTTCCGAATTTGGGCCCTGACCATCCTTAAGGTTCGAAAACAGAAATAATTATTGAAAAGCCTATCTGGTGCGAATAATAGAACCGCAGGTTTTTAACCTTTAGTGAGGTCGTTCTCGTCATTGAAACTTTTATTGACTTATTTAAGAAAATCATTCAAAACTGAAAACATAGAAAAAAAATTCTTGTTGTACAGACCAATGCAGATCTACTTCATTGACTCGCCTAATTTTGAACATTTTGTAAATGAACTTTTAAACTGTAACTTTTATAAGGAAACTTATTTTGAAACTTGAATGCGAGTATATCGCAGTGTATCATACATACAATTAGAAAATAAAGCCCCTATATAAATATATGTTATTGGTTTTTTCGTTTCACTTTCCTTTCTATAGTTTTTAAAGGTGTGTTTCGAGCATATTCTGCATATTTAACCGCATATAATGTTTTTTTCGAGCATATCTATCGAGCATATATTGGGGTTTTCAAGCATATGTATCGAGCATAAAACACACAGTTTTCGAGCATATCTGGATATTTTATCGAGCATATCGATCCGTGCCCTAGTAATAACTGTGGCTAAAGTTCCGCCTAATCAATACCGTTTATTTTAATAAATGCTTATTTTGTGGTCATTGGGTACATATTTCGAGGCCTAATTGTTTAGGCCCCTTCATCAGCCGACATTGATCAAAAATGACAAAGAAAACATGTGGTTGAAAAGCTTATCACTAAAAAACATTGTTATCAATAAACCTATTATGGTGCACCATAAGGAATTTGGAAGCTGTTTACCCTACAGATACAATAACATAATAAGTAACGTCTACAAACCACAATGTAGCGTGTGTTTATCTTCAAATTTATTATAGTCACCGCATATTTTCGGAAGATTTTACCGAAATGAAGAATGCCCAATGCAGTGATCTACTAGATAAAGTGACATTTTTAGAGTTTAATCATATTGTGTTTAGATTTCAAATTTGAACTTTTTTTTTTAAATCGTTTCTTTCTTCTATGGAACACGTTATTTCAACTGCCTTTTCCCTCGTTCTTTCACATTGGCCCAGTATTCGCGCATTCTTCATCGGTGAGCTTCCTTTCGTTCTTCGGTCCACTTCTTGCCGGTTTTCAATATGGGTTTTGGTGAAAACTCTGTATTTCCCAAAGTTTCTTCTTCAAAGAGTCACGTTCCAAGATTTCAATATCCCGAGTTCTTGTAGGTCTTTTTCCACCTCTGTAAACCAGATCCCATTGGTGTTTTTACCCACAAAGTAGGCACAGATTCAATCGGACAATCTTCCGGAGTTCATTCGTGTTAAATGGCCATAAAAGGAGAGTCTTCTTTTGCGAATGGTGTCCGTTATTTTCTCCACATGTAGATAGAGTTCATCGCTGTGTCGTCTTCTATACTCTCCTCGTTCCTTGACTGGGCTCAAGATCTTTCTCAGAATCTTTCTCTCTTTGGCTTCGAGTTTTTATTTATTTATTTATTTATATTCACTGTGGGGTTTGAAGCCATTTTTCAGTGTTGCCTAAGCAAACAAAAGTTTGGTGCTTTTCAGTCGGTCAACACGAATGTACTTAAAAAGAACTGGGTTATTACCGGTATTAATACACTAGGATGACCAGTTTCGATCGTCAAGTGATCATCATCAGATCCTTTACACTTAGGCTATAACATCTATGTTAGAGAATATGTACGATTGTACATATTGTAAATATTTTTCACCTGTATTCTCAAACATAGATGTTATAGCCTAAGTGTAATGTATCTGATGATGATCGCTTGACGATCGAAACTGGTCATCCTAGTGTATTTATTAATCTCATGTAATTTATATCAGGATTAGGGCATAACTCAGCTCTTTTTGGGTACATTCGTGTTGACCGACGTAAAAGCACCAAACGTTTTTTAAAATTTATATTCATTCACTTATTATTTTATTGTATCTTTAGGACAAACATCTTCCATCTTTCCTGATGGTGCACCATGATAGGTTTATTGATAACAATGTTTTTTAGTGTTAAGCTTTACAACAACCTGTTTTCTTTGACATATTTGATCTATATCGGCTGATGAAGGGGCCTAAACAATTAGGCCTCGAAATATGTACCCAATGACCACAAAATAAGCATTTATTAAAATAAACGGTATTGATTAGGCGGAACTTTTGCCACAATTATTAGACTACTAATTAGTTCATCAATACGGAACCAGCATGAATCTGTCAAATAATTAAAGCTGTAATATTGTCAGAAAATTCTTGAATAGTGATTGAATATCATCCAAGCTTCTTGTGTACGCCCATCGAAGTTTTGTAGAAGACCAGAAAAACTTGTGATATTTGTGATATTATTATTATTATTATAATTAACTAGTGAACCCAACCGAGAACTCTCGTATGTGTATAAGCCACCCACCCGCCTTTCGTGGTATGCGGGCTTGACGCGATACAGTTCTGGCAGGGGCTATCGTTTTGTTTATTTGTGAAACCGTACTTTTTCTTTTTAAATGTTGATTTTTATGAAATCAGAGTGTAATTGATGACCGCTGCGGGTAATTATTTTTCCTTTGAATGTTGGTTTGTTACGATCGGTTACTTAACCTCCCGGGAAAGTACGAAACTCCCATGTTAAGTTTTGTGAAACATACTCCCTAGCGTTTAATATAGACTATGATGTAGTAATAGCCTACTAATAATAATGTCATTGGTCTTACGTCCCTGTAACAACTGTGGTTTTTAGAGACGCCGGGGTGCCGGAATTTATCCCCGAATGGGATCTTGAACATGCCAGTATATCTACTGACACGACTCCCTTGCATTTGCACATCCTCAAAAGCCAGTTGACTGCACCAGGATTCGATCCTACAACCTTGAGTCCAGCAAGCAAGAACGTTACCGCTGAGCCACGCATCATAATGTTTTGAGTTTTAAGTCTCCTTTGACTACTGTGATTATCGAGACCACGGGCTGCCGTTATTTTGTCATGAAGGGCAATTTCAACGTGCCGGTAAATCTATTGACACGGGTTATTCGCGTTTGCGCACCCTCATATGCCACGCAGATGGTCTATAGACAACATTCAAATAACCATATCACACTTGATCATATAGGCTATGTATAAAATCATAAGTGTGTGTGTTGGTTACTCAAGCAAATCTGCACTCCTCCACTACTGTGCCTGAGGTACTCATATGTGTCGTAGAAGTCAAATTTTAAATTTGAAATCCATGTGTTGATGGGGCACACGGTAGATATGCATAAGATAGGCAATATTCTATATGAATGATCGGACATAGCTTATTTTACGCCCATCATTTTCAGAAACAATATTCGTAGTAATCCCGAAAACTACATTTTAAGGGCCTAAAATCAACAGTTTCCAAAATACAGTAAAACCCCGTTTCTACGCGCCCGCTTGTTACGTTATCCCGGTTATTACACTCTTTTGGTAAATACCCTGAGCGATTCGTAATATAACGCTTCTAAATCCCGCTTATAGTGCTTTTTACATGTAAAAAAGAGGAACAATTCAGTGAAAATTGCAACAACAAAAAATTACTTGATTTGTTTAATAGTCAAATAATAATAATAATAATATATTTTTAAATATCGTATGGCCTGGGGTGCCGGGTGCAAGCTTTGTTATTTGACGCTCTAAGGCCAGCTTGCATGTCAAATTTTGTTGTTCCTTGGAACGCTATGATAGTCAAGTAGGTTAGATATCTAAGCTTCTTAACACCATAGCGCTTTCTAGTAGAGAGTGGACGAACTTTTGTATTGGCGGAAAATCCCGAGATGAACTTTGCCATTATGAACACAGCCTACTGTATTAATAAAATGGGTTCTTTAACAGGCCAACAACGTATGACATGCGTGCCGTGATTTTTGTCGCACTTTCAAAAAATCTCTTACCACGGCCAGGAGCGAACCTGCAAGCTTGGGGTTGGCAGTCCAACACATAACCACTCACCCACCGTCTAATAATAATAATAATAATAATAATAAAATACTGTACATTACTGAAATATTGTTTCAAAATCGTATTCCCACTACACAAACCATTTCTCGTCTAGTGCGCTGTCCCGCATATTACGTGTTTAAACCACAGTCCCTTGAAGAACGTAAATACGTTTTTTTCTCTCTGTATTTCCAAAGGTCTCTCCGCTCTTGGAAACTGATCATGAAATGGTCAATCGTAACCAAGTACAAGTTTATTAGTCTTGAATGGTCGTGGTAGCTTCCTGCCTATGATAGGGTCATGGATTTGAGGATAGCAATATTTGCAGAATATGAAATATAAATATTTCACTCAGAGCCCGCGCGCCCCACTTTGAGGATCGCTGCTCTAGAGGATGGCAAGGCGGGAAAGCAAATGCCCTGTGAACGGTGTATCAACCACACTCTTAAAACGGAGTTATGTCTTGGAACGTTCAGTGTCTTGATTACTTCAATGTCTTTCCTTCTTTCTATAATTGAGCAGGCAACTTGCTTACTTGTCGACCTTCTTCGCTTCCACGTAAAATCCCACACCATTCACTCATGACCTCACCTTGTATTGACACTAATACGCGTAATAAAACTTCCCAGCTGTTGCATTCCAAACCAACTCTGTGTATAATTACTATTGAAATATTCGAAAGGCGTAAGTAACGGACTTAGAACTGTATATTATAAACATGCAACGTTCGGCTTTGTGGATGAGTTAAATGCACGCTACATTTTGGCTCGAAGTTTACTAGATTGGGTATTGGCCGCGTCGTAGAATTTTAAACTCGTATGGTTAACCTCTCTGGCTCGGAGATTAATACAGAAGAAAGGAAGCTTGTACTTTTACGTGGCTGAGTTTCCCAGTCAGCTATTTGCTACCCCAGTGCTGAGTTACTTTCAATCTGCTTTTTTCTAAATGTAGAAGTCATGATTTTTAGCCTATTTCAATCTATATATATAAAATAAAGTCGTGTTAGTTACACTATTTATAACTCAAGAACGGCTGAACCGATTTGGCTGAAAATTGGTGTGGAGGTAGCTTAGAACCGGGAGACGGACATAGAATACTCTTTTTTAAAATCCCGTGACGTGACATAAAACGTCAAAGAGAATACAAGTCACTATAAAACGTAACGCATATGACAGCTAAGGCAAGTCGTTTCCAGGCAACAGTAGCTCTTGTCGAGACACGGCCGACTGGATGAGAGCAGCACTCTCCACTACCGGTATAGAAAATGAGGCTCTTAACATGAAATCCCGTTAGTTATTCAACGTAATTTGTATAGGGGTAGTAAATCCAATTTATAATAGATGGCGCGAGTAGCTTCAACAAAATGGCGTGCGTTTGTTTCAAGAAAGTCCCACATGCGTTCATATACCATTCATCTCATTGCGATGAAACTTGGGTGAGATGTTCTGTACACTTCAGGTAAGGTTTCTGGCTGAGTAAATCCACTTAACAATTGGTAGCGCACGAGTAGATTCAACAAATGAGTGACGATGGGCGAAGCGTTTCAACAAAGTCCTGTATGCGTTCATATACCATTCGTCAGATAGCGATGAAACTTGGGTGAGAGGTTGTGTACACTACAGGCAAGGTTTCTGGCTTATTAAATCCATGTTATAATAGGTAGCGCACGAGTAGATTCAACAAATGAGCGATGACGCGTGAAGCGTTTCAACCAAGTCCCGTATGCGTTCATATACTATTCGTCTGATAGCGATGAAACTTGGGTGAGATGTTGTGTACACTTCAGGGAAGCTTTCTGGGTTAGTAAATCCCCTTTACAATAGGCATCGCACAAGTAGATTAAACAAATGAGTGACGACGCGCGAAGTGTTTCAACATAGTCCCGTATGCGTTCATATACCATTCGTCCGATAGCGACTAAACTTAGGTAAGTTGTTGTGTACACTTTAGGGAAGGTTTCTGGCTTAGTACATCCACTTTACAATAGGTATCGCACAAGTAGATTCAACAAATGAGCGCCGGCAGGCGAATCGTTTATAAAAAGTCCCGTATGCGTTCATATACCATTCATCCGATTGCTATGAAACTTTGGTGAATTGTTATGCACCCTCCAGGAAAGTTTTCTGACTTAGTAAATTCTTTTTACAATAGGTAGCGCACGAGTAGATTCAAGAAATGAGTAACGGCACACGTATCGTTTAAAAAAGTTCCGTATGCGTTCATATGCCATTCATGTGATTGCAATGACATTTGGTAAAAGTTGTTTCCACTCCCGTGAAGATTTCTGATTTTGTAAATCAATTTTAAAATATGCTAGCGCACGAGTAGATTCAACTAATGAGCGACAGCGCGTGAATCGTTTCAACCAAGTCCCGTATGCGTTCATATGCCATTCATTTCACTGCGATGAAACTTTGGTGAGATGTTGAGCACGCTCCCAGGATGTATTTTGAGATAATAAAATCAATTTTACAATAGTTTAGAGGTGGTTAACGGAAAAAGAAAAAAAATATTGGGTATCCAAAAGTACTTCAACAAACAAAGTTACAACGCCAACACTTTTTTTGATTGGCATTGCAACGCATGCCCGGTACAGCTAGTTTATGAATAAATAGGCTTATGAGATCACTTTTTGTCCATGTGTGTGTGTGTGTGTGTGTGTGTGTGTGTGTGTGTCGCCCTAATAACTCCAAAAGGCTGGAGCGATGTCAATGAAACTCAGTAAAGTCTTAGTAGTATTTTGGACGTCCCTGACCATGCCCTTCAAATTTTATTACGTGCCACCAATCCAACATGGCGGCTGTGCGAAATATTTCACCAGCATTCTATATCTCCGAAACTATTACTGATATCACCCGGAAATTGCGTACACTAGTTCATCTATGTAACTTTCAAGAACCTGTAAAGTACAAAACGAACATGGTAGCCAAGCGAAGTTGAAACATTTTAATAGACTTTTCTCGCGATTTAACCATCTGAGCGCAGTGAAATATGGTACATTGTACCATCTAATTTTGTTCATTGTTTACACAACCTCAAGATGGCGGCTGTGCGATATTTTTGTGTATTTATCATGCGATCAAAGTGAACGTTTGAATAATGAACCTTCGCAATATTCGTCATCTAATAACACATAACTCTATGGCCTACATATATACAAATCCAACATGGCGACCATCCGAAATATTTAGATGTTTCTCAATACCTACGAATCTACTGTATTTCAGCAATCAAACTGAATTTTTGTATGTTGATAGAGGCAATTAACATAAGTAGGATATATGAAAATAGGCTGTATAGTTCTTCACGGAACTACTTGTTAACTTATCAGAGGGGCTTAATCTAGTAACACTTCGGGAGTGATGAACCTAGTAGAAAACTACTTAAATTAGCCGAAATATCTTCTGTAATGATGAATTATAATTGTGGAAATGGTGTCGTAGTAGATGTTTACTCCTCCACCATCCCTTTTTGATGTGTAACATCTTTCCGCTCGGTTGCTGGATAGTTTTGTGGGAGTGATTTTGAAAATTGGGGAAGGAAGTGAATCGGGCGGAAGTGGATCGAACGGAAGTGGATCGGACGGAAGTGAAGACGCACTGCCAGCTGGATGTACAATTGAAGATGTGTGTATTGGAAACAAGGTAGAGTGTGCTCTGTAGCGCGAGAATGTTGTGGCAATACAGTAGGCAGTGCATTTAGCAGGCACTGGTATGACGAGCACAGTGGCAAATGTTTCACCGAATTTCATTTGTCATTGAGCAGTTTATGAAGCTTCACGTTCAAGGTTGAATATCACATGGGGTAGGACAAAGACGACAAATGACATTTAAGTAAGCGGCATTATTGTCAAGCTGTGGGTGAGTAGTCAAACATTAAATGCATAACAGAATGTTGTTATATGAGTGGAATAAAAGCTGTATTTTCATCATATGTGAGACTAGGTCATTTCATGATTGTAGGAAGCCATGTTTTGATTGTTTACGACGAACTGTATGAGAGCCTTGATAATAATGAATGTTATAGTTACTGAGGAATGTGCTCACAGTATTTGAGAGTATAGTCGACGTTGTGTGTCACTTTGTTATTATGAATTACTAGCAGAAGTACCCACTCTTCAAACGGTCTTCGGTATTAATAACCAGACGTAATGAATTGAGCTACTGTTGCAATGGTTAGGGGCTTGGAACCTGTTTGTCGACAAAGATATATGATTAGTTGAAACATGCTCTGAAGCTAATTTACCTAACGTGTACTTCCTGACGTGAAAATAAAATTGAAAACCTCGTAGACGAAACGCAATTATACACGTCACATAAAAACTGACCCTCACTGTTGTGTCAAGTCCGCATCCAGAGGAAGACCCCTTTAATAAATTATAAAGGCTTGTGGTGCATGGAAATTCAGGTTTTTTTAGCCTCCAATCGCCCAAATTCCTAAAAGCGAAAAAATAAAATAAAAAATAAATTATTTCAATCCAGGAATTTTTGAAAATAATGTTGCTGTTTGAAGATATAATAGACCTTCTGTACGACATATCGCACGTTTTAGTCTTGTGAAAAAATCTAGGGTACCCCTTGACCCCCTTAAGCGCATTGATGAATTTTACAGTTTTTGTTGGTTCCGTGATAACTTTATAGCCATTTGCAAACTTTCACAGAAATTTAATAAATGGAGTGGCATTACTTCTTGTATAAATAGATAGAAAGTCGGTTGTGACTTTTTGAGACACTGTTGTCATGGATACTGGCTTGCATTTATACATTAGTTTATTAAATGAAATTAGTTTTCTGGGAATATCTCGGAAACTCTTGGTTTTAGAGCCTCAAAATGTAGTTTTCGGGGACCCTTTACGGCTGTTTAAGGGCCCCGAGTTTTTTTTCTGACACCAGGGGGCTGAAAATAAGCTTTGTCTCGTCGTTGTAGGCCGTAGTATAATAATAATAATAATAATAATTACAATAATAATATAACAATATAGGGATAGGGATATAATAGACCTTCCGTACCACAACAGCACGTGTAAATCGCGTGAAAAAATTCTAGAGTACCCATTGACCCCCTTAAGCGAATTATATGTATTGATTAATTTTACAACTTAATTTGGTTCCGTTATAACCTTATAGCCGTTTGCAAACTATCTCAGTAACGTAATAAATGACTGCGGTGGCGTCTAGTAGCTAAGTTCTGAACTTGGCCTAGTAGTCGTTGACGGTGGCGCTTGGCGGAAAAGTAAGAACTATTTGAAAAATTCTAAATTGCAGGACTTAATTTAAAAAACAGATAACACACACTAATACAGTCATCACAATTATCACCGGTTATCAGACAGATTCTACACACACCCAAAGTACACGGGGCTACATGACCGCGTTGTCGCAGCCCCTAAACTTAAGAACCAACCAACCAACGTAATAAATGGAATTGTATTGCGTCTTACAGCAATAGATGGACCTGTGAGTTTTTCTGTTGCCATGGTAACCGGCTTACTTTCTTTCGTTATTGTATTAAATGAAATTGATTTTCTGGGAATATCTCTAAAACTGTTGGTTTTAGGGCCTTAAAATGTGGTTTTCGGGGTCCCTTTGGGGCCCCCGAGTTTTGCTTCTCACATTGAGGGGCTGAAAATGAGCTTTGGCTCGCCCTTCTACGCGTATTTCAGCAAGTATTTTAAGGTGGTAGGCCCCCTTTTATGATTGGTACAGAGAAGAGTTACATCAATGATTAGTGTCGTGCCTCTGAAGGATATCTGAACCAAATTTTACGTTGATCCACCCAGCCGTTCTCGAGTTATAAGGGAACAACCACTTTGTCCACAGACAGACAGACAGACAAACAGACAGACATACAGACAGACAAAAAAAATATTTTCACGCGTATCCGTCATAAAACAGTCTGAAACGCGTAAATAACGCAAATTTCCGTAGAAATTCAGAAAAAAACAGACAAACTTTCATTCTTATATATATAGATAGATAGATTAATGTAAAAGGAAGGAAGGAAGCTTGTAGTTTTGCGTGTCCGTTAATCTCACGATCATGATCCACGGTACCTCCCTTTTACGTGGAATGCGAACCACAGGACATGGCATTTCAATTCGAAAATCTCACATGTATTGACCGGGAATCAAACCAGGTCTACCTTGGTGAGAGACTAACAGCTTGACCGCTGCGCCACAAATGTGACAGTAGCATATCTCCAATTCAATCTATACATTCATCATAGTACCTGTATGAAAATGGAGTGTAAATTAACATTTTAAGAATGTCCAAGCTGTGTAGTATACTAGTAGGATAACATGTCAGATGTTACACATCATATGCGACTACTGTAAGGCTCGTATCTTTTTTTAATTCATAACACGACTTATATCCTCATCATCTGCCAGTCATGTATTAGGCCAGGTGTCCTGTTACGGTCTCCTTCCATCTTTTAGCTGGACGTCCAATAGATCAAACCCCCTTTGGTTGGTATCGTACAATCTGTTTGGGACTCGTCCCCTAGGCATTCTGTTGACGTGGTCTCTCCGGTTCTTCCTATAGGTTCCTATGTAGTTTAATACAGGTTCTGTCTTTAGTTCTTTCATGACGTCCTCATTTCTTTTGTGGTCCCAACGTGTGTATCCTGCTGTGCGTCTCATAAACTTCATCTCAGCAGCAGTGATCCTAGTTTCATCTCCCATGCTTCACTTCCATATGTGAGGACAGGTCTAGCTAGTGTTTTGTAGACTCATAGTCTTGTGTCCCTCTGGACTGAGGATGGTTTCATTATCGATTTCACTGTGCCTATGGTTTTATTATACTTTATGATCTTATTAGAAATATCTGCATCATTGTCGAATGATATAGGGTAGCCTATGTAGTTGAATGTGTTTACTCTTTCCAACAGTTTGTTGTTGAGGCAGATCTTACTCGGAATTTGTTCTTTGCCCTTGAAAGAGAGTACTTTTGTTTTTTCTGAAGATATTTCCATGTCATATTCAGTGGCTATTCTACTGACATGATGTATGGAACGTTGTAGGTCGTCCTCTGTGCTGGCGAATGGTGCTTGGTCATCGGCGTACAGAAGCGTGCCTAATTTCAGGTTTCTGTTGATTGTGATACTGCCGTGGGGGAGACGTCTCCAATCATTTATAAGGACATTCATGTTGATCGGTCTCCATGGTGTAACTGTGTTGTTAACTCTGACTGCTATCAAGTCGCTTGAATTTAGTTTAGACTTATATAGGCCTACATAGTGAAATTTCAGTTGGGTCAGCCATTGTGGGAGTGATTTATAGGACAAATAAAATATTGCCAACCCTACGCATACGGTACCAGGGGATGTTTGTTTTATGCTGCGTTCGCTCCGCTCGATTCGTTCGATTCTTTGTATTTCTATGCTAAGAAGGCTTTACAAATAAAAATAAGCCTAACCTGGAGCTAACCTTGCTTACTTATAGTACAAGCAGTAATTTTCGGCCAGACAGAAGCCAATAGTAACTCGCTCCGCTTGCTGAGCTCGTTACGTAAGACCTGTGTAGTATATTTTGTCTACCATACATTGGCAACAGTGAAACGACGCCTTGATAACTGTTGAAGACACCTAATGCTCCTCTTTCAGTAACAGTTGAACAACGACAAGCCATGACAATTGCTGTAGTTGAATCAACAATAAATAACCACTAAAGTCATATGTTAACGTAATTTAGCACATATTAAATGGACAGTAAGTAATGACTGCCGGAATATCAAATTAGGTATCAAAATCATGAAAATGACATGAAAGTTTGATGCTTTTCCAGTCGGTCAACACGAATTTTTCCCAAAAGAGATGGGATAATCCTGAAAGAAATTACATGAGATTAATAAATACGCTTGGATGACCAGTTTCAATCGTCAAGCGATCATCATCAGATCCATTACACTTCGGCCCTAAAATTTATATCAGAAAGTATGGGTGACAATATTTACAATCTGTACACTTATATACAGTAGTAGCAGTATGAGTTGAGATAATTCAACTCGTCAATATTTGTAAGTTGTGGTCTATGTGATGTTTTGTTAAAATACTGGATGAATATCTATGACTTAAGTAATTTTTCTAAGTTTTCCCTTATTGATTTTGATGTTATGCAAATGTCCACTTAACAATACACAATTATCTTTTTATATATCACTTGATGTCAATATACACTTTGAGACATGTTTCGGCTCTGTGAGCCTTCTTCAGTCAAAATCACTAAAAAATTCCCCTAAACAGTCTAATGTTTGGTCTCTCAATAAAAATTTGTAAAACATTTTTACATCGTCAAGATGATTAAAACACATGAATATAAAATGCTTAAAGAATTAAAAAATAATTTAAAAATGTACAAAATTTCGAAACGTGGGCCACATTCTTGTTGATCCATTTTCAAACAGGGGACCCCATTGTACGAGCGTCTTGAAAAAGGATCGTGTCTAAATATGTCATGTAGAAACAGGTAATCGGAAGTTGTTTGTTTAGTGCTTTGCAAATGTTTTCAACAACCGCAGTTTGGAGACCATGAACTGTCACCTCACAACTTTGAAAGAGATACCACAAATGTCACAAATGTTTTACAAACTTTTATTGAGAGACCAAACATTAGACTGTTTTAGGAGAATTTTTGAGTGATTTTGACTGAAGAAGGCTCACAGAGCCGAAACATGTCTCAAAATGTATATTGACATCAAGTGATATATAAAAAGATAATTTTGTATTGTAAAGTGGACATTTGCATAACATATAAAATACTGGAGTTGGTGGTTGATCTCCAAACTTGCTTGTTTACAGTGAATATGTGGTCAATGCAGGTTGTATTGTACCGGCTACTTATCTGATGATGTCTTGCGCCGTCCTGATGAGAGCAGTTGTCTTGGTCACTAGCTACTCTCAACTGGGACCATCTCTTTTGGGAAAAACTCGTGTTGACCGACTGAAAAGCATCGTTTACTAAGGCAACACTGAAAATGGCTTCAAACAACATAAAATAACACATTAACCAAGTGAAGTTTAGCATCCTGGTTCATCACTCCCGAAGAATTACCCTTATCTACGTTTATTTTAATTTTCATCTTCTGTGGCCACACTTGTATCATTTCCACACCAGGGCCCAATATAATATTATTTCCTAAAATTAGTTGGCAAGTAATATTTGTTGCTTCTCGCTAGCGCATAAATAAATATTCTTTGATCCAAATTCATAATATGGCGTGAGCAATTTGCTTGCTATTCCGCCATGTTTGTTTTTCTCTCAGATAAACTCCAGCAGTAGAAAACTGAGGGGCCTGTTCCACGAATGAAGTTTGCAACTTTTCACCTTGCACTTTGCACTTTTCAGTTCAGATTTTGTTCCACCATCATTTTTCAGATTTGTCTTTCAAAGTGAAAAGTGAAAAGTGAAAAGTGAAAAGTTAGGATTTTTTTCACATTTGAAGCCTGTTATGTTCCTTCATTGCTGCAGAAATGCAAAGTGCAAAGGAATGAAGTGAAAAGTTTTCAGAAATCTATGCAAAGAGACGATTCCCTTTTCAGCTGTTAATGAACACGTCTCGGCACTAGTTCCTCGACGCAGAATTTGGTTTAGTGTTAAAAATTTGTTACGACGAGAGCTTTTGTTATCATCAAGTGAGGATAGTGATGAAGAATCCAACATGAGGACGTACAAAGACAGGATGAACTTTCATAACCTCATTCTCACGGAATTTCGTGAGTTTTCGTATTACCCCAATACATCTGACTACAGTATATTCTTGCAATAATTGGCCATTTATTGAAACCTGCAGCAAAAAGAAGTCGATCTCTTTCAGAAAAATAACAAATTCTTATATGCTGACATTGGTTAGGAAATGGTGCCCAATATGCTAGCCTATTGCAGCAATGCATGGGGCATGAAAATAAACTATTTGCAGAACTGTTACTGAAGTCCTCAAGTTCACCACGAAAAATAAAGCATTACAGCATGGAATAAACATATTCGGATCATTCCTACGCAAATACTTTTCACTTTGCAAAGAAGTTGAAAAGTAATACATAGATCTTGGTGGAACAGAAAGACTTTGCACTTTGCAAGAATTGAAAAGTGCAAAGTGAAAAGTTGCAAAGTTCATTCGTGGAACAGGCCCCACTGACTTCTACAAAATGCTGTATTAAAACGCAAGTACTACTATATAATGCCCAACAGATGGCAGTATATATGCTTATGTATGCATGTTTATATTATGATTCGTTAGTTCGTTACGCTGCGTCCCTCCAGCATCTCTCCATGTGTTCCGAGATCAATTTAAATGCCGTTCCACTACACTCAGATCAGTTTAAAGGCCATCCCAGCCCACTTCACTGCGCTCTTCCAGTTCATTTCATGTGTTCCTGTATCAGCGTAAAGGCAAGCCAACTAAGCTGTACCCTTCCAGCTCATCTTTGTGTGTCCCTAGATCAGTATAAAGGCTATCCCACTACGCTGCACCCTTCCAGCTCATCTTTGTGTGTCCCTAGATCAGTATAAAGGCTATCCCACTACGCTGCACCCTTCCAGCTCATCTTTGTGTGTCCCTAGACCTTAGTAATGGCATTCGGGGCACAGTCAGTGCCTGTGAATGCTGTGAAAGGTTCAACTCATAGGGTTAGGACTACTGTACTGACTCAGTGAGGAAAGCAATGGCAAACTACCTCACTCCTCTTCTTGCCTAGAACGCTTCAAAATAGTGCTGCCTTGGGTTTTTGTGGGTATCTACTCACAAAACGTAACGGCGGTACTTTTTGAGGATCCAACCAGCCTTCGGGCTGACTATCTAACAGACAGATCAGTATAAAGGCTATCCCACTACGCTGCACCCTTCCAGCTCATCTTTGTGTGTCCCTAGATCAGTATAAAGGCTATCCCACTACGCTGCACCCTTCCAGCTCATCTTTGTGTGTCCCTAGATCAGTATAAAGGCTATCCCACTACGCTTCACCCTTCCAGCTCATCTTTGTGTGTCCCTAGATCAGTATAAAGGCTATCCCACTAAGCTGTACCCTTCCAGCTTGTCTCCACATGTTCCTAAATCAGTCTAAAGGCCATTCCACTAAGCTGCATCCTTCCAGCTCATCTTTGTGTGTCCCTAGATCAGTATAAAGGCTATCTCACTACGCTGCACCCTTCCAGCTCATCTTTGTGTGTTCCTAGATCAGTATAAAGGCTATCCCACTACGCTGCACCCTTCCAGCTCATCTTTGTGTGTCCCTAGGTCAGTATAAAGGCCAGCCCACATCGCTGCACCCTTCCAGCTTGTCTCCACATGATTCTAAATCAGTCTAAAGGCCATTCCACTAAGCTGCACCCTTCCAGCTTGTCTTTGTGTGTCCCTAGATCAGTATAAAGGCCAGCCCACATCACTGCACCCTTCCAGCTTGTCTCCACATGATTCTAAATCAGTCTAAAGGCCATTCCACTAAGCTGCACCCTTCCAGCTTGTCTTTGTGTGTCCCTAGATCAGTATAAAGGCCAGCCCACATCACTGCACCCTTCCAGCTTGTCTCCACATGATTCTAAATCAGTCTAAAGGCCATTCCACTAAGCTGCACCCTTCCAGCTTGTCTCCACATGTTTCTAAATCAGTCTAAAGGCCATTCCACATCGCTGCACCCTTCCAGCTTGTCTCCACAAGTTTCTAAATCAGTCTAAAGGCCATTCCACTAAGTTGCGCCCTTCCAGCATGTCTCCACATGTTTCTAAATCAGTTTAAAGGCCATTCCACTACGCTGCACACTTCCAGCTTCTCTCCATGTGTTCCTAGATCAGTCTAAAGGCCGTTCCACTAAGCTGCACCCTTCCAGCATGTCTCCACATGTTTCTAAATCAGTCTAAAGGCCATTCTACTACGCTGCACCCTTCCAGCTTGTCTTTGTGTGTCCCTAGATCAGTATAAAGGCTATCCCACTACGCTGTACCCTTCCAGCTTGTCTCCACATGTTCCTAAGTCAGTCTAAAGGCCATTCCACTACGCTGCACCCTTCCAGCTTGTATTTGTGTGTCTCTAGATCAGTATAAAGGCCAGCCCACATCGCTGCACCCTTCCAGCTTGTCTCCACATGTTTCTAAATCAGTCTAAAGGCCATTCCACTAAGCTGCACCCTTCCAGCTTGTCTCCACATGTTCCTAAATCAGTCTAAAGGCCATTCCACTACGCTGCACCCTTCCTGCTTGTCTCCATGTGTTCCTAGATCAGTTTAAACGCTAAATGCCGGGTATGGTGTATTACATTGTATCTATCATATCCATCTTACTGCTGTGAACGGAAATGTAACCGTGGTTTCCTATCTTGCTCATCACATCCGGTGCTGTTAGTATCGCAGCGAATGAAATGCGTGTGCTCTTCACTAATGGCCTTGAGCAGTGTTTGTGCGGCATGTGTGAAGTAATTAGAGGTCGACCTTGAAGTAGAACTTCGTCCATGAGCAATCGATTATGATGAGACTTAACATGTAGGTTATATTCCCATTGCTAATGATTGAAATATAACGTGTATTCAGAACCATTGTTGATTTTTCGCGGCTGAAAACCACGCAATTCAGCCATTATTAGATTCGTTATGCCCATCCAAGGAGCGTGTTAGACCTTATTTAGCAGGACGTGTCCTCTCTCCATCCATTCACTGTTCTCTCTTTTCCCCCCAGGGGCTCACATCTAGTGGGACGTAGGTTGGCGACCATGGGGCCCCAGCTGAGTCCGGCATTGCTTCCACTTACTTGTGACGGGCTCCTCTCCGTCCTCTTTCCTGTCGACCTCTCTTGGTCAACTCTTCTTCTCTTCCAACCCGACGGTATTAGTGCATCCGAGGCCTAGGGAGTCTCTTCCTTTCCCGCCTTAAATGACCCTTGACTCATCTTTTCTGATACCCTCCTTCTGCGAGGGGTCAGCCTTCTTTTTCTTTTCCTGTTATCTCCTGCCTTCTGCTCAATGCCCTCAATGAGGCAGGGCGTATGTAGCCCCATCACTTCTGGAGCACCCTGGATAGTGCTACACCCTCAGGGGCTCTCGGCTGGTGAGTTCGGGAGTTGGCGACCCCGAGGGAATCCAGAGCTGGGTCCGGTGTTTCCCCCTTTTATCCATTACCTATGGGGCGGACCCTCTCCTCTTTCACTTTCCTATCTGCCTTGTATGGCTCTCCTTCCTTCCAAGTCCCTCAATCCGCATTCTTCGAGGGTTGAGGGCATTTCTCTTCCTCCTGTCCTTTATTTGCCTTATTCTCCTTTTGTTTTCCATTTCTTCTTCTAGTATGTAAGTTAGTAGTTAGTTTTCGTTATAGTTTACATTTCATTATCATCTTCACGATCACCCAAACCATTAGGGGCCGATAACCTAGATGTTAGGTCCCTTAAAACAACAATTATCATCATCATGTTCTCTCTTTTGCGTTCTACTGTCCATCCTGTATTCTTCCATGTAGGTTTCTTGATACATATCTGTCCGTTTACTAGGGTAGTAAATTTTGTTGTATTTTGAATGATTGTTTCGTTAACCCGCGAAGACTGGCGCGTGGGTATTTATGACCCGAGGCTTTAATAATGCTCTGTATTTTCGTCTTGGTCAGCCCTTATTTCCTGTCGCTTACTGTACCTTCCTACCTACTGTCGATCAAAGTATTATGTGTACTCGAGTTTGAAGGTTGTTTGTGAAGTAACCAATAGACCTACATAAAATCCAATAACATCATCATTTTCGTCGTTCTATTTTACATTAGCTCATGTAGGTTTGGAATTTTAAATTTATATTTAAATATTTTTTGTCGCAGTTGGAACACAAAAAGTGCACGTTTATAAGCGTGTTTCACCCATGCGTCACATTTAAGAATTATTATCTCAAGAACGACGGAAATTATGATAGGCCTATTGGATTTTATATAGGTCTATTGGTTACTTCACAAACAACCTTCAAACTCGAGTGCACATAATACTTTGGTCGACAATAGCCTTGAACTCCACCCTGCAAAATAAACATGCCCATAGCTTTTGGAACACTCAAGTTATTTTTACATTATTTACGGTCGGGTCAGATTTACCCATGGCGCCAGTCCTCACGGGACAATTTTCGGCTTACGTTAGTCGGGACAATCTCTAAACAATAGGGGGGAAATCCAACTATTTTGGTGCAGTACAATCACATAGCTCATGTTCTTGTTGATCCATATTAAGGATCTAGGGACACCTTAGTCATCAGCTCCTTTGTTCAAAAAAATCGAGATGACTGCTTTAGCGCCAATATCAAGGCTAATTATAATGTTACGAACATTATTGACATTTTCTGCATGTTAAATTGGAAACATATAAAAAAACTCATTTTATATTGGGAATAGTTGATAGGAAGACACCAGATGTAAAATTACTTCATTAAAATCCATACGACTACGACGAAAAGGGAGTGACACACTATGGGTCAAAATGACCCGGCGTCAGTCCTCGTGTTTTATATTTTCACTCCAGTATGAGAACCCTCCGTCGGGCGCAGGGACTTGTTGCAAAAACGTCATTAACACCTAATTAACGCAATTAATTTTGAAGTGATAAGCGGCATTCATTAGGATATACTTAGGGAGTTTATTCAACTTCAGGCTTTTAAAAACTTACAATTTTTTATTTATTTTTGCTTACAAACAGACTTTAAAAAATAGCTCACATTTACAACCCACTATCAAATTGCGTTCAGTTTTCATTAGAAAAATTCAAACAAACATTAAAATTACGAACAAAACTTAAATAATATTTCTGATTATTAGTTCGGGCGCAATGCGCGACACAGGCCTGGAGGACCTTTACTCGGGTCAGGCGGTGGGATTACTAAATGGGAGCATTTGGAACGCGACGTAGAGATAGGAAGGTAGTAAAATGGAAAGGCACATAGGCACCCTCCGCGAGGGTGGGGAAGTAAGAATTGATTTGCAGCGCCCGACGGAGGGTCAATACCAATTTCTTGTCTAGTGTTCTTTCTACCAGATAATTGTTGTGGTTTTACGGTGCGTGGTTTACAATTTTCTTCGTAAGCCTATTGTAATTCATTCTGTATGTGACCACAAGCCTCCGTGGCTTAGGCGGCAGCACGCCGGCCTCTCACCGCTGAGTCCGTGGTTCAAATCCCGGTCACTCCATGTGAGATCTGTGCTGGACAAAACGGAGGCAGACAGGTTTTTCTCCGGGTACTCCGGTTTTCCCTGTCAACATTTCATTCCAGCAACACTCTCCACTATCATTTCATTTCATCTGTCATTCATTAAATCATTGCCCCAGAGGAGTGCGTCAGGCCTCGGCAGCCGGCACAGTTCATATCCTCGCCGCTAGATGGGGGCTTCATTCATTCCATTCCTGACCCGGTCGGACACTGGAAGCAGGTTGTGGATTTTCTGTATGTGACCATATAATTCCATTCTCCTTTCTTTGATGGAACCTGTGATATTTTCAATGCTTACTTTGATAGATTTCATGAGGTTCGTATTTCCTTATTATTCCATCGCAATATTCCTTAGTTTACTGATATTATAAGTAAGAAATACATAGATTGTGGTTATTTCGTGGAATAAACGGGTCAAAGGATGTCGAATTACGAATGCTATGAATGTCACAAAGCAATCTGCCTGCCCCATGCCTTGCCAACCTTACACTTTACTGGGCCAATGTATCTTTACAGCACCCGAGGCCATACGATATTATTATTATTATTATTATCATTAATATTATTATTATTATTATTCATATACTGTATCATCGTCGTCGTTGTCGTCGTAGATCCCATGGTTAGTTAGTGGTGGAATGTCCATTTCATGATCCTAATGTCACGGGTTTGATTCCTGGCCGAGAAATTCGGATTTTAATAGGGCAGAAAAAATCCACGGCACTCCGAGTTTTAAGATGTCGGCTCGTAGAAGACCTCTCGTGTCACATTTGTTGCTCACGAGACAAAATTAAATCTTAGCCCCAGGTCGCCCGGTCGAGTTCTGATTTACACTGCCAGATGGCAGTCGAAATTGGGGAGTAGATCGCCTCAATGGCACCAACTCAAAAAACCTACGCTTGGGTAGTGAGACAATACTACGATCATCATCGTCATCTTCAGCATCATCATAATCATCAACAGAATTAAAACCGACAGTAGTGGCTACGCTGGCTAAAGCGCAGTGTTAGGTCATGGGGCCAAGCTCTCTGCTGACTCGGTAGACGTGTGGGTTCGAGCCCCACCGTCGGCCGTCCTTGAAATGGTTTTCCGTGGTTTCCCATTTTCAACACCAGGCAAATGCTGGGACGGTACCCTCTGACAGGCCACGGCCGCTTCCTTCCACATCCTTCTCCAATTTCATTCACCTTAATCAATTCCATCTCTCATCCCGACGCGCAGGTCGTCCATGGGCGTCGAATAGAAAGACCGGCACTAGGTCTCTGAGGAGACCACAGGAAAAAAAAAAAAAACAGAATTAAGGCGCACGGTTCCAAAATCTTCCTTATATAGTTTTAACGAAAATCGAGTTTCCCTTCATCTCCATAGTTCATATGATTTAGCATCTTTATCAACAAGAAAATAGTTCCAACACCCGCCTTATCCTAAGATGATGTTTCCAACACCCGCCTTATCCTAAGATGATGTTTCCAACACCCGCCTTATCCTAGGATGATGTTTCCAAAATCCGCCTTATCCTAGGATGATGTTTCCAAAATCCGCCTTATCCATATATGTGGCACCGAAAGTGGAACGTACCTCAATGAATACTTTATGGAGAAGGCGTCAGCACGATATTTATGAAGTTCTATGTACACTGTGTAAGTGTGTATTCTTTGAAACTGGTGGCAACGCGTTTCCCAATTATTTCACGCGAGTTTTTTACACGCACATTACTTATTTTCTGGATAAACATTTCTTAATTTTTACCATACTTTATGACTTTATGTTCGACCCTGACTATTATATGTCAGAAAACTGTATCATAATGATGGTCATTATAACACTATTTTTCATTATGAAACAGTTTCTCCCACCAATCACAGCTCAAGAAACAGTTGTTTCACCAATTAGGTGGCGATAGCATCGCACCTGCGCTGAGTTCCAAGGCCTTCGAATTTAAATTTCACTGCCCGGCCTAGTGGCATAGTAGGGTAATCGAGGAGGCCATGGACAAATACAAGGCATTTTCTGCGTCTCATGCGCTCTGTTCAGTACAGAAAACTGGCGAAATGTCGATAGATATTTATGACTATTTATCTTCGAACATAAAATACTTATAATAATTATCGTCGAACATAAACAGTCGTATGCAACTCGCCTATAATGGTAATTAAGACACACGTATGGAAATTATAAAACTCGGATATGCTCGTTTTATAAATATACGCGTGTCTTAATTATTGCCATTATAGGCTCGTTGCATAATGTACTATTAAAGAACATAAACAGTAAAACAATTTTGATTATAATATCACTTAATGACGAAAGTTATCATTATACAGTTTTAGTTACATTTCCAAACACGAGTTGTATGCATATCGCTGGTATATGAATAAGGACATATATCTCGATATAATAAACATGAATAAATGCATTAATTTTATTGAATTTGACAAGAAACGTTGTTATCGTCTCCTGTAAAGTTTACCAAAATGGATAAGGTGGATTTTGGAACCGTGTGCCTCAAGACAAATTCTCCCTGTTATGTCATGGAATATGGTACATATGATTCTGTTTGCTTACAGGTCGTGTGAAGCGACATCTGCTGGGTGTCTTGGGGAACCTCGGGAATATCGGAAAGACTCTTCTGGGGGGCAGTGGCTCGCAGTCTAGCTCCAATGCTCAGAGTTTTTCCCTGGGAGGTTCACTGCCGTTTGGGATCTCGGGAGGCCTGTCTTCCTCAGCCGCCAACTCCCAGTCCAACAGTGGCGCCGGAGGTGGAGGTTACGGGGGCAGTGGTAGTCAGAGCTCAGCCTCATCCAGCGCGGGTTCGCACGGCTATAGTGGTGGTGGAGGTGGTGGGGCACAGTCCTCTGCAGGGTCCTCCGCCCAGGCTTCTAGCGGGGCTGGAGGTGGAGGTGGAGGTGGCGGGTACCAGCCAGCATACAAGCCTATTGGAGGAGGAGGAGGTGGAGGAAGCGGCGCGTCGAGTAACGCTGCAAGCCAAAGTTCGTCAGGATCATTCGGAGGTGAGTGATGCTCGTCTTATTGCTATTACATAAATTATTATTATCTTGTCGGAGCCATTTTTTCAGCCTTGCCTTAGTAGCGGCTTCGGTGGCATAGTGGGTAGCATGCTGAACTGTTATGCCTACGATCCCAGGTTCAAACCCGGCCGAAGTCGTCTTTTTTAAGAGCGTTAAAATCCTTCAGTATGCCTTTCTTCGGAGGGGAAGTAAAGCCGGCGATCCCATGTCATAGATTTATGGCAAGAATAAGACCCTTGCACTAACTACACTTGTGGAAGCTAAAATTTGTAGGTTAGTTTGCTAACGCTATATTACTTCCAACGCTCACCACCAGGTGCTGACTGCGATGACATTTACTAGCCACGTCCGCAGCTAGGTGTCGTGGACAGTAGCACTTGGTAGCAAAAGTACGAACTACTTGAAAAAATTAATCGTCTGCAGTTCTTCTACCTAAATCACAGATAACAGAATCACACTAAGACAGCCATCACAATTAACTCCGGTTATCAGACAGATTCAACACACTCCCGAAGTACACGGGGCTACATGACCGTGTTGTCACAGCCCCTAAACTGAGGAACCAACCAACCAGATTTTTAGTAGTAATTGTTATCATTGTTATTGATTCATATAGGGGCATCGTGGTCATGTAGCCCTGTGTGTGTAATTTGTCTGATAACCTGTGCTACTGTCATAGTTGTGTCAGTGTGAGTATTTGTAATTGAGACTAGGATTGGAGAAGGCGGCCGTGGTCGAATTTAGTTACCAACCCGGCAATTGCCTGGCGTAAAAGTGGAAAACCACGGAAAATCTCTTCTAGGATGGCTGAGGTGGGAATCGTTGGACTTACGAGGAAAAGTGTACAACGTTCCAGCCCTCACACCAGTATTACAATTTCTTGGCAAAGCCGGGACTCGAATCTGAACGTCAGGAGTGTCAGTCAAGAAGGCTGGCTACTGCGTCATGAGCTAATCGATCCTGATCATTAAATCCCTGAATGTACAGGGTCATCGAAAAATAATGCCAACATTTAAAAAAATTATAGCACTGAAACCCTTTATGTTAAACGTGTAATTCTTTCACTGAACGCCAGCTGGTTAAAGTAAGTTGTTTTGAAGGGGACGTGACCTTGCTATGCGCACACTAGATGCGCAGTAGCCAAGGTCGGCCGGGGGTGCACGCGCCAATGAAGTCCTGACCTCACCCCTTTGGATTTTTTTTTCTGGGAGTACATTAAAGACATTGTGTATGCAGAAAAAATCGGGATTTGGAGCACCTGCGGGAGCGAATTTATGCCGCAATCTTGACATTGACTCCTGAAATGATTGCACGTACCAATCCAGCCATTGGGAAAGCGTGCGTTCAATGCTGATGATGGTGGTCGGCCTGGCCTAGATTTTTTCTCTACAGTCCCTGTTTCCTTAAACCGATTAAACCATCGAATGACAGCTTTGTAATCAGGTGCAGTTTGTCGGGCGGTGCAGTCATTGGCGCGCGCGCCCCCGGCTGACCTTGGCTACTGCGCATCTAGTGTGCGCATAGTAAGGTACGTCCCCTCCAAAACTAAACTTACTTTAACCAGCTGGCGAATTACACGTTTAACATAAAGGGTTTCGGTGCTATCATTTTTTTAAATGTTGGCATTATTTTCGATGACCCTGTATTATTTAATTACATCATTCTCTAGGTTTCATTTTATTGTCCATTCCGATATTTACCTGTGTGTGTTATTTGATAAAACTAGGTGGGATCAGAAACTAAGGTTAAGTTACAAAGCCTGCAGTGGAAAGTGCACTTTTTATTTCAAACAACCAATACAGCCAACTGATAGTACATACAGGGAGATTATTTTGCTGGAGCTGGGCCGACGACCAGCTACCGGGCGCGCGCGCCTTTCGCCAGCCAACCGAGCTCGCGCTGCGGATTGCGCGCCGGTGGAAACCGTAACAAAGTACATTAATTAATGGTAAATTCACCAGAAAATCATGATTAAAGAACTTACCTATCCCCAGGAGAAGCTGAGAATGTTCTCCTTCTGCTGACAGACGGGGTGTACCGTGTAAATTAGCGTTTACACGTTGTGATTCCCTTCTGTTGTGAGGGATATCTGCTGCCGTATATTGTTCTCCAGCTCCACTAGAGTACGGGTAATTGATCTGTACACTTTGTATTTTAAATTAACCCACAATTGAACATCAAACGGGCTTAGGTGCGTGCTTCGATTAATTACAGTAAACACGCAGAGGGGTGCAGGAGTAGCTACATAATGTAACGATGTAACTTCCAAAGTTACTGTCTGTCAGCTGAAGGAGAACATATTTAGTATCTCCTGTGAAAATATACTGGTGACTTGAGGTCATGCAGATTCCAAAAAAATAAAAAAATAAACATATGTGCTTCTTTAATTAAATCTTTCAGCGGTTGTTTATGTTACCTTCTTATCTGAGCACTGGCACTACACACCATGGTTGTTGAAATTTTAGTGACATAATGACTTTAATGTCCCTGGTTAGCTCGCCTCCGCCCCAGCTCGGTTGGCTGGCGGAAGGCGCGCGCGCCCGGCAGTCGGCCGCCAATTCCGCTCCAGCAAAAGAATCTCACTTGACATTAGGTTATATTGCTGTTTTATATCCCTCGTCAAACGGCGAGATATATTTACTTTTGCTATGTAATGATATCAACGCCGCGGTGAGGGTCATTATCAAACCTTATTAATCTGATAAGAGGACTGAATGTTTCTCTCTAACCAAATGGTACTTAATGAAGAGAAGGTGGAAGATAAGGAGGAGTCGAAAAATGAAGAAGTGGAGTATCAGGTCAGGTGTAGCAGGAGGAGATGGAGGAGGAATAGGATAAGAGGGATGAGAATGATAAAGTGGAGGAAGGAAAATACGAAAAGGAGAAGGGGAGGAAAATTGAGAAGGGGAAGATGGAGGAGGTTGAAGAGAACGAGGAACGAGGAACGAGGTTGAAGAGGATGAGGAGAAGGATGGGTTGAGGAGGAAGATTAGCTGGAGGTAGAGAAACGAGATGCAGCAGGAAATACAGCAGAAGAAGGAGGAGATAGATGAGGAGAAGGAGGAGGGTGTGGAAGAGGTGGAGGTCGATGAGATAGAAGAGAAGAAGGTGATGAAGAAGGAGGTGCAGGAGGGCAGAAGAAAGAGGTGGAGGAGGATGAGGAGAATGATTAAGTGGGGGAGGAGGAGCAAAAGGAGAAGAATGGGGAGGACAATGAGGAGGAGGAAGAGGAGTAGAATGAGAGAAAGAGGTGGGGGAGGATTAGGAAAAGGATAGGGTGGAAGAAGAGAAACGGGATGGAGGAGGATGAGGTAGAGGAGAAGAAGAAGGAAGGTGGGGGGTAGGGAGGAGGATGAGGAGAATGATAAAGTGCTGAAGGAAAAGCACAAGGAGGAGAATGGGGAGGAGGAGAAGAAGAAGGAGGATTAGAATGACGGAAGGAGGTGTAAGAGAATGAGGGGAAGGGGGTGGAAAGGGAGAAGTCTCCATATCGATTCAAGCACTTGTCGCTACGAGTTATAAGTTTGAATATTCCCTCCTGGTAAAAATCGTGTCTTTGCGTGTTCAACCATGTTGTCGCGAAATGTCTCACCTCCTCGTCTGAAGCAAATCGTGGACCTCCTAGGTGCTCCTTCAAGTGAGGAAACAAGTGAAAGTCACTTGGAGCGAGATCTGGGGTGTAGGGAGGATCGTCAATGATATCCCAGCGAAACTGCCTCAGCAGCGTGGTGGTCTTCTGGACTGCATGAGGTCGTGCGTTGTTATGCGTTGTCGGTGAGAAGTCCTGGCCGCGGTTGGTTGTTTCGCCCACTGAAATGGAATAACTGAGTGGATCTCCTCGCGAGACCAGTTTTCCAAACGAGTCACCATTAGTTGTTCACGTACAACAAAAATATTAAGCGTAGATGAATTATTTCATCATGAACGTTTCCCATCATCCAATTACAAATACGTACCCGCTTATCTTGATCACGTGGATGCAGTTCGCGTACTACAGTAATCTTGTATGGTTTCATTTTCAAGATTTTCGTAGCCCGCCATGCTCAGCTTTACGAACCCCGGTTTCTTGCCCAAGTCGTCTTAGGGATTTTGTAAGCGTATGTTCTAATTTTTCTGAGATTTCATTTACTTTTTCCAGGTTAGAAACACGTTTTTGAACACTTCGCTTCTTATCGAGTAATGAACCAGTTCCCCTCAATTTGTTCATGAGTTTTCGCACGATCTCTCTATGCACACCTGGAAGATGTGTTATGAAACGTCTCACGACTTCTCTGCAAGACTCTGTTTTCACATAATTATCGAACATAAATACCCTTTCCCTTACCGTGTCCACATGTGGAGACATTATGAGAATTATACCCCGAAGTAACACTTCACAACTTGAGAACAGTTGGAGCGACAGATCGACACCTAATCCACGTTCTAAGCACGAACCAGAACTGCGAAGTGCGCGCTGTGCAACGGGAAGTGGTGAATCAATGGGAGGCAGAAGAGCTGGGCGCGCCGGTCGGCCAACAGACGAGAGAAACTCACTGTATATTCGAATTAACCCCACACTAGGAATTTCTCTATAACAGTCGAAACTCGAGGAATATTGGCCTTGTAACCTTAGTTTCTGATCGCCCCTCGTATATTGAACATTTTGTTATAATACTATTGTCATTTCAGGTGGTGGAGGCGGCGGTGGAAGATACCGTCCTCCCCCTCCAGAATACGAAGATGACTATTCTCCAGGATACATTGGTGGAGGCGGAGGAGGAGGTGGAAGCAGTGCTTCAAGTAACGCTGCAAGTCAGAGCTCTGCAGGATCATATGGGGGTGGTGGCTATCAACCGCCTCCACCTCCACCACCACCCCCACATGGCCCACCACCAGGACACCGCAGGAAGCACCACCACCATGGTGGAGGAGGTGGACAAGGAGGCTTCATAGGAGGTGGATTTGGCGGTGGAAAGGGTGGACATCAAGGTGGATATGGCGGCGGTCAACAGGGTGGTGGATATGGCGGTGGTGGTTTTGATGTGAACGGCGGTGGAGGTGGAAATTATGGAGGCGGTGGATACAACAAAGAATACAGTAACTCTCAAGCAGCCAGTAACGCCGCAAGTCAAAGTTCATCAGCTGGCTTTGGATCTGGGGGAAATCAGGAGTTCGGAGCAAGTGGAAATAAAGGTTTCGGAGCAGGTGGAGGAGGTTATGGAGGAGGTAATGCAGACTTCGGGGCGGGTGGAGGAGGTCATGGAGGAGGTAACTTGGAGTTTGGTGCATCAGGACATAAAGGAGGCGGAGGAAATCTAGCGTTCGGTGGTCAAGGTGGTTACGGTGGCGGTGGAAATAGTGGTTCATCGTCCAATTCTGATGCGTCTAGCAACTCTGGAAGCTATGGAGGAGGTAATGCAGACTTCGGAGCAGGTGGAGGAGGTCATGGAGGAGGTAACTTGGAGTTTGGTGCATCAGGACATAAAGGAGGCGGAGGAAATCTAGCGTTCGGTGGTCAAGGTGGTTACGGTGGCGGTGGAAGTGGCGGTGGAATTAGTGGTTCTTCGTCCAAATCTGATGCGTCAAGCAGCTCTGGAAGCTTTGGAGGAGGTAATGCAGACTTCGGAGCAGGTGGAGGAGGTCAAGGAGGAGGTAACTTGGAGTTTGGTGCATCAGGACATAAAGGAGGCGGAGGAAATCTAGCGTTCGGTGGTCAAGGTGGTTACAGCGGAGGTGGTGGATCTAATGGTGGAGACTTTGGGGCATCAGGATCGGATGATTTGCTAATACAAGAAGTATTTGGAAATGGAAAGGGAGGAGGAGGAGGTGGAGGAGGTTTCGACGTCAGTGGCGGCGGAGGATACGGAGGAGGAGGTTCGGCTAGTAAATCTAACAGCGATTCTTCCTCTGGATCGTTTGGAGGAGGTTCTGGTGGTGGAGGGTCCATTAGCTCATCCAAGAGCGATTCATCCTCTGGATCATTTGGAGCGGGAGGCCATGGAGGGTCATCAAGTTCATCCAAGAGTGACTCTTCCTCCTCGTCAGGAGCCTATGGGCGTCTTGGTGGAAGTGGAGGGAGCTCATCCAAAGCTTCATCTAGTTCATCATCGGGATCTGGTGCAGGTGGAAGTTACGCTTCCAGTCAATCAAGTTCATCCGCTGACAGTGATACCATCATATTTGCAAAATAACAAATGATACGTACTGTTCTAGATCAGGGTTGCAAACATACTTACTCAAAGTCTGACAGATAAGTACTGTTGTAGAGCAGGGCTGCCAACATCTGACGCAAGGGTGTAAGAAAACCGGTAAGAGCACGAATAAGCTTAAACTCAGTAAAGAGCATTATGATTACCTTGATAAAATAGCATAAATAAAAATATAAACCTTTCCTGTATGAAGTATTGTGTTTTATTTGAAAGACAATTAGAAGACAATTCAGACATCGAGAATATTAGTAAATGCTTGAAATACTGTAATATTCTCTATTGGGACACTTTACTGGTGAAATACCAGAGTGCCTAGTCAAAAAATATTGTACTTTCTTAAAGTTAATAGTAACGTTAGCTACAAAACTTCCCAAAGGCATGCCTATATTTTCTAACTCTATGAATACCTATTTCATATTATTAGCACCTTTACCATGCAAACGCATCTTCCAAAAATGTGTGTTTCAAAAACAACTTCCTCTCATCAGATAAAATTCTTAACTCCTCTTGTCACAGTTTTTGCGTTTAACGTGAGCATTTTGGCTAACAGCTGCCACACGGACCAATATCATAAAAAATTGAGTGTCCACGCAAAAAGAGGATGATTGGCATCCCTGCTATCAAACTTACTGAAGGACAATACGTACATTTTGTAACCGAGCATACTGACATAATATAAGAAGTATGCTACCTTCTGTTTTCCAAGACTTGTAATTTATATTGTAAGGTAAAGTGTTGTGAATACGATTTTTTTATGTCAAAGTTATATACAAGTTAAGATAAGATTTTGGCGGGCATTATCAATGCAGTTGCAAAAAGTAAGATATTTCTTGCTAAGTAACAAGGCATGCTAAATGTTACAGTGTGAATCAGAGTCGTCTGAAAGAATTTGCTCTTGCACATGTCGCTTAGTCAACCAATAAGGAGAGCAGTCCATGATGACGCATCGTCAACCAGCGCTCACACAAACTGAGATAATGGTAATTTATACTACAGTGACCGGAAAAAAAGTACAAACAAACGATCACTTGAAAAATTCAACATTACTTTCATAGAAATCATAAATATGAACGATAGACCTAGTAAAGTACATACTGTAGTTATAGCGTGGAAGTAAGGTTAATGGGTTTCCTGGATGCATTACCATTATTCATGTCATTGCTTCACTTAACAATAGCGATTCATTGGCCTGATGCTGTTTCCCGCGGGAAGATATGCACGCCATCGCTATCGTCAACAATGCAATGTTTTATTCTTTCTTCTTTTGCCACTTGTTGTCATAGGAATAGATCAATACTGCCATATCCTCAGTTGTTCTTGTAGGCCTACAATTCAGAAACGAATATGCGCTTGAGGCCTGAAGATGTTGCCAGGGCAGTGGCTCTGTCCGGAAATGGTGGGACGCACATCTTTCCGCGGGAAACAGCATCAAGTCAAAGAATCGCTATTGTTAAGTATGACGCTTAAGAAAAGAATTGTGAAGTGTTATGTTGTCTCTTCCCTTCTTTATGGTGTTGAAGCTTGGACCTTGTCCGTAGCTACAGAAAAGAAGATTCGAGCTTTTGAAATGTGGATATACCGGCAGATTCTTAAAATCTCGTGGACAGAACATGTGAGTAATGCCGAGGTTCTTCAGCGTGTGAGCAGCCAACCTGAGCTGTTAAACACAATTAAGAAGAGGAAATTGGAATACGTGGGACACATGATGAGGAATCCAAAATACCGTCTACTCCCAAGTTATACTTCAGGGTAAAATTGAAGGTCAGCGTGGACCGGGAAGGAGACGAATAACCTGGATGGATAATTTAAGAACGTGGTTTGGGCTGTCTTCCACGGAACTCTTCAGGATTGCACAGGATAAGAAGGTGTTAGCCATGGTGGTAGCCAATGTCCGTATCGGATAAAGTAGAAGAAGAAGAAGATTGTTAAGCGAAACAATGACATGAAGAATGATAATACATCCAGGAAAACAATCAACCTTACTTCCATGCTATAAACAGTAACTTATGTACTTGGCCCAGAACGCTCATATTTGTGGTTTAAATGAATTTTAAATGCATTTTTCTAGTGATCGGTTTTCTTTGTCGGTTAATGTATTTCCATGACAATCTGGCTTGAAACATTCTGCCCAAAAATTTTATATAATTCATAGTTTCTATAATCATGAGTAAGAACTTCGCTGTGTATAAATTAATAGAGCAGACGTGGCCTGTTGCAATTTGCAATGAACAATGACTACGAATACAAATCAAGCAGTGGAAAATTATTATTAGAAGGATATACGCTGGTTACGCATGCGACTGAGTAAATTAATATACGAATATCACTCCTAGGCCTGTCTCCAACAATGCAGTAAGGAGAGGACATATTTAGGAGAAAATATATATTAATAAATACGTAATCCCATGTAAGTCCGAATCATAACCTAACTTCTGCCAAATAGCAAATTGCATTAACCTCCTTCAGGCCAGGGCCTATGAAGTAGTGAATATTGATTAAAAATGAATAATTTATTATAATGAACACATATTTGTCTCATGTTTTGATAACTATAGCTTTTGAAAGTCATCGAATCTTTGTGTCATCTGTGATTAGTTTTCCCTCCGATGGGAAGGACATTTTGATATATTTTCCTAATCGTGAGGAAGATGACATTTTTATTCTGATTGAAGTATCTGTAACTAATCCTGAGTAAAGAATGTGTCCCCCGAAGAGCATTGCCTTTTAGATTACTCGGCTGTGAGTGAGTGAGAGAATGGATATATGCGAAGAATGAGAGAGAGAATTCCATGACTATATCATTGTAAATACCTCCTTCATTAGTGGATGTTGTTTTTGTTTAGGTCCACACATATTTCATTCACATGTATTAGTTTTGTTTCTAATGTCAGAAACTTCCTTTATACATGTACAGCGTGAATTATTTTTTATGTGAGAATAAATGCTTTTTTTTCTCTAGCCGTGTTTGTGTCTGTGGAGGTCACGTGGTTGTTATTCCCTGGTAACTTGATTGCAGACTTCTTCCCATCCTGAAACGTATCATTATCGCCTCTTTTCCTGGTCTCGTCTGAGTTCCACGTGCAATTACGGAGCCTCATGCAACGCTGCAAGTGATCTTAAATGCGATAATGATCCATATTTAATGAGGTAGTTAAAGTAACAATAACAAGGTCATGTTCTTGCTAATTTCCATTTTATATACCTTCTGAATGCTTTGCTAACACGACTGACCTTCAAGGGAGTTCAAGGCTTGCATCGCGGGAGTATGCGAGTCAATTTCATATGTAGGCCTATTCCCTATCATTCTTCAGATGTCAGTACTGCCAGGCAAGAGCAGATCCTGAAATATTTGACAGGATTGTTTTACATCGTCTGAGAAGATTAAGGCCCAGTAACCTTCTCTTCCACACCGTATGTGCTCTCCATTCCCCCCTTTCTCAGCTAATCGTTTCATCTCTACATAGCAACAAATCTGACATTCGAGGCAATCTATTTAAAATATTCAAACCTTGGGCGAGGCCATACGATATTATTATTATTATTATTATTATTATTATTATTATTATTATTATTATTATCTCCATCATTCTCCCGTAATGCCACATTTAGAATACTTTCATTCCCTTATTTTCTGCTGTATCAACAGTCCAAATTTTACTTCCATATAACGCCATATTCCAAATATTTTTTTCACAAACGAGTTTCTAGTACCGTACCTAATTCCATATTTAATGTCAACAGAAATTTCATTATGTAAAAAGCGTCTTTCGACACAAGGTATACAAGTGGGAAGAGATGTCAGAGAAAGCAGCATCTCCAGCCAAAAGACCAAAGTGGACCGATGAAAGGAAGAGGGCCTTTAGTGCACGAATGAAAAAGTACTGGAAAAACAGGAAGAACAAGAAGTCATGATTGCTTCGCGTGGTCTAATACTGTGACGAGTAAAATAATAAATAATAATAATAATAATTGTATGAGTCAGAAACGACCACAATTGGAGCATCTGGCATCATAGAAACAGAAAAAAGTGAACGTAAAATTCTAAGAAACATATTTTGAGCAGTACACGGAGATGGGATATGGATGAAAAGACCTACCAAAGAGCTGTATGAACACACAGACAGACCCACAGATATCATTAGAAAACGCAGACTAACTTTCTACGGGCAAATACAGAGAATGAACAATAAACTACTTACAAATAAAATCTTTGATGTAGTAAACAGTTCAAAAAGGAAAACAAATTGGTATCATGAAATAGAGGACGACTTAAAGCAATTAGGGTACAACAAGCAAATGATAGAAGACAGAGAAAAATTCAGAAACAAAATTAAGAACGCTAAATTTTTAGTAAGTGAAAGGAAGAAGATAGGGACATTGTGGACGGAACAAAGGGAACAGGAGAACAGTCAAAGGATGAAGAGATTTTGGGAAGAGAAGAAGAAGAAGGGAAAGAAGTGAAAATTGTGACGTCATGAGATATTTAAGTTCATACACTGTCCATAAGGGCAAAAATGATGTAATAATAATAATAATAACACAACGCACATGCTCCTATCTTTCCTTTTCCCAGCTCTCTCTGCCTCTGAAGGGTTGGTTAATAGCTAGGGATTCGCAACTCACCAGGCATGCTGGGACTGCTTGCACGACACATGCAGATAAGATACATTTACGTGTGGACAGTCGAGTCAAAACAGCATCTTTGGTTTTATTCATAAAGCAGGGATGTCCAATTAATTTTTTGTAGAGTAAAAATATTATTTCACTAAATTATAACATTTCTGACTGTCAAAACTTGGTGGTGGCGTGAGAGCGTGGGTTCGATTCCCAACTCAGCCGCATTGAAAATGAATTACGTGGTTACCCATTTTCACCACCGGGATAGCTTGCCACGGTGGGTGAGTGGATAGCGTGTCGGTCTACTAACCCCAAGATTGCAGGTTCGCTCCTGGCCATAATAAGTGATTTTTGAAAGGCGTCAAAAATATGGCACTCATGCCATAAGATGATGGCATGTCAAAGAACCCATTTGAATTCAGTAGGCCAAGTTCAGAATGGCAAAATTAATCTCGGGAGTTTCCGCCAACAAAAAGTTCCTAATTTCTCTACTAGAAAGCGCTATGGTGTTCAATGAGCTTAGATATCTAACCTCCTTGACTTTCATAGTGATTCAAGGAACAACGAAATTCGACATGCAAGCTACCCTCTGGGTGTCAAATTACAAAGCTTGCACCAGGCACCGAGGCCATACGATATTATTATTATTATTATTAATCGCTCTCGATTAATTTAAAGTTATTTCAAGTATATCGCTCTCCTAGCTTACATAATGTTATTGAACCTGTTCAGTGCGATATTGATTTAGTATTTTTTTTACGAAAGGCATCTTGAAGAATAGGTTGGTTTGTTCCTTAGTTTAGGGGCTGCGATAACGCGATCATGTAGCCCCGTGTACTTTGTGTGTGTGTAGGATCTGTCTGATAACCGGTGTTAATTGTGATGGCTGTATTAATGTGTGTTATCTGTTTTAATTCAAGTTAGGACTACAGACAGTCATTTCAAGTAGTCCCTACTTTTGCATTGTTATGCAAAAATGTGACTTTGCATGAACTTCCGGGCCTAAGTCATTATATTTATATTCCAGACAACCCAATTCCCTCATTTTACGAAGAAAAGAAAAGAAAAGGAAAGACAGACAGACAAGAAAGAAAGAAAGAAAGAAAGAAAGAAGGAAAGATGAATCATTGTGTATAGTAATGATCGGGGTGATTCGAGTTTTAAGAGGTGGAACAACGAAGTCATCCGCCCCTAGTATTGTAGTCCAGATGTTCTCAGCAAGGCGCACAAGCTCCCCTGAGAACTACCATTTAAATTCTGTTGCTCAAACAAGAATAATAATGTTTTCATTACAAGTTTTTATATATTTTTTACCCCACGAGGACTGGCGCGTGGGTATTTTTGACCCGAGGCTATAATAATGCTCTATATTTTCGATTTTGTCAGCCCTTATTTCCTGTCACTTACTGTACCTTCCTTCCTAGCCTTGAACTTCACCCTGCAAAAGTAACATGCACATTACCTTGTGGACACCCAAGTGTTTCTATATTATTTACCCATGGCGCCAGTCCTCACATGACAATTTTCGGTTTAGGTTAGTCGGGACAATCTTAAAAAAAACAAGAAGTTCCGTGACGAACTAAAGAGCCTACTTTTCTTAAAATGTAAGATTCATGCCAATGGTTAATGACGAAATTAAGTTGGTAATATCGAAATATCTAATTAGTTCGAAATACTGTATACCTGGCATAATGTAGCCTAATAAAGCACTACAGTTGGCAGCCCTGGTGACTGAATATATTCTCAGATCCATTTCTTAAGGTACAGAATACAAAATTTGATTGAAGTACAATGGATAGCATGGACGTTACATGAAGTTAAACATTGGATCTAACAGCGCGCGTAAAATCATGTTGGCAACAATTCAGTGCATGTATTGATCAGAAATAATCTGAAATAATATGATCTATTGTTGTGCCAATTTTGAATGAAATCCATTAGTTAGTATAGAAGTTACATGAATTTAAAGTTGGAGGTCTCAGCAGGCTTAGAATCATGTTGGTAGCACTGACGTGTATAAGTTACTCCAAATTAATCTAAAATGTCAGGTACTATTCGTGTGCGTAGTTTAAAACTGTCGGCTTGCATACTTTCTGATTAATGGGTATTTGGATTAAAACAAATTGAGAGCATTTATTAACAGTTGACAGCCCTGGTGGCTCTTAAGAATACGCTCAGTCATATCTGTTTATGTACACATAGCACATACGAAATTTGGTTGAAATCCAATTGATAGTGTAGAAGTTATATGCATTTAAAATTTGGACTTATCAGCAGGCTTATAATCATTTTGGCAACACTGCCATGTATGGCCTCCTGGAATTTAAACTGCAATATTATTATCTATACGTGTGCCAATTTTGAAATAGCTCCGATTCATACCTTCGAAGATATCCAACATGGAGCTCAAATTTCAAATGCGATTTTTCAGCAGTTGGTAGCACTGACATCATTTTCAAATATGGCCGTGAGATAATCCGGTATAGGTCTTTACTCCTACCAAATTTTGTATCGTTTTCTGCAGCCGTTTAGGAGTTGATAGGGGGGGGGGACACACACAGCCAGACAGACAAACAGACAGACAGACACACATTTGCCCGATCTCATAAGTCTACTTTTTCCTCATTTTGGCAAAATGTGAAAAGTAGGCTAATAAGGGGGAAAATCCACCTATTTTGGTGCAGTACAGTCACATATCTCACTTTCTTGTTGATCTATATTTAGGGTCTAGGGACACCTTGGTCATCAGCTCGTTCGTTCAAAAAATTTGAGATAGCTGCCAATTATATTGCTACGAAAATTATTGTTAGTTTTCTGCATGTTAAATTTGAAAAATATAAATAAAACCTCATTTTACATTGGGAATAGTTCATAGGAAGACACCAGGGGTAAAATTACTTCATTAAAATCCGCATGACTACGAGTAAAAGGGAGTGAGACGCTATGGTTCAAAATGACCTAGCGCGAGTACTCGTGTAATATTTTTCACGCCAGTTCTCAACGGTTAAATTAATGCACACAATGGCCATTTATTTTATTTTAAGGACAATTGTTTTTATTCAACATTCACTATGTAAATATTGTAAAATTATTTTCATTAAAAAAATGGCTGTTAATATTATATATCAGTTATACTTAAAAATTTACGTTATAAAATAATTATTGAAGGTCAACCCCGCATGAAGTTCCATAAAATAACATTTCCTACTATTTAGAACTGTTTCTTAGCTAAGATATTTTAAAAAGGTGTAGTTATATGTCCATCTGTTCATATTTTCTTTATATTCAAAATACAAACGCTAAGAAACACGAGTGATCGTAATTGCCGTAGTTATTTCATAGTCCATATTTTTCGAAACGTGACGCATATTTGACCAATAATTAGTGCATTTTTGCATGCATATTTATTCATATAATAGGGCATGAAATTCCGGGCCTAAATAACGACCATTGAAATGAAATACTCGTTTTAATTATGACTGACTAAACATGTTTGTTTATGTTCTATCTATCCCATGTTCCACAATAGCAACTTATATTCATAGCATATATAATATTATTAATACAGCCATTGGCCATTCATTTTGGATGGAAATCTGCCGTGGAGCTATTCAAAGGAACCGTCCCGGAATTTGCCGGGCGGTGAAACTGGAGGAGACCATGAAAACCATTAACAGGACGACCGAGTTGGGATTCGAACCCAAGCTCTCCCGATGCCAGCGAGGCACGAGGTAGCACGTTACTACTCTCGGCCACCATGGATACATTCCTGTTTACTAAAGCGTTCATTCTATGCTACGTTATGGTACTGTAGGCTACTGTTCGACTAGAATGAGTTAGTTGAGTAGCATCAGAGGCAAGGAGAAGTGCGTTCTAAACTCAGTGGCGAATACACACTCTCAATTAATGGCAAGTATCTTTCTAAACCATACCACCCGTGCAACGCCGAGCACAAAAGCTGAAATAAATTAAGACAAACTAGTTGAAACCCGTCAAAACATGACGGATAATGGACAACATATTTACTGAAGAAGTTTCCTATATAAGTTACACTCTTTGTACGATTACTTTTTGGCACTATTGCAACTATAAGGGCGTCGAAAGATTGCACTCTCGACATTGCAATATACTGTTGGCCATGACTGAAAATCGGGATGAGGTAAATTATAGACACCGATACGTTCCTGTGTTTCTCATTGAGCCTTATTGATTCTGATAAATATGCCAAGCGAATTGGAAATTGTTGCCTCTTAAAAGAAAATGTACTGTATGTGTTTTATCGGAAGGTGAAATCAAGTCTGCCAAGTATTAGCTGCACTTATTACATCCAAATCCAAGCAATTTCTTACTATTTCTTACAATTAATATGGTTCCATATAGGAGGCATTGGGAAACGTTCAGATTTCTAAGGAGCATAACTAAGGCTCAAACGTTTGGAGTATGTGGAGGCGAATTACTTAAATCCAAGGAATTGAATAATTCTATAGTAGGGTTTAAGTTCTTCAATACTACCCTTATTTTATAATTCTATTTCAATGTATACCGTGGAAACATCATAAATAATATTTCCCTCCTTTATAATTCTTATAAATAACTATCACATTAAATCGCGATGGACATCCACCATGTCTGTCATGAACCAAACTGATTTTGCGCATGTGCTAGGGCCAAGAATTTTGCAATAATCGTTATTAATTAAAACATATATGGTAACATACATGTTTATTTTAAAGACACTCCGCAAATCTACAGACCAAGAGCTTTCGTCAGTGTGCATTACGAATCCAATCGGTTCAGCCGTCCTCTCATTCTCGCGGTAACAGAAAACACCATAGCGTTTTAAATATATAGATAATTATATAAATACGAGCGTGCTGTATCAAGTTAGACCTGTGTTGCATGTTGCTCTACTCCATTATTATCGAGATAGCGACTGCACGCTCACTTCTTCAAGACGTCCTGCTCTTGACCTTCCCAAACATACATCACGGTCTTTGTTCCCGTTCAAGGGCCCGACCATTATAATAATAGACTACCCAGACTCACGATCTTCCGCACTTATACTCATTATTGCACGCTCAGAACACCTCTCAAGTGCGGAAGATGATCATGATGATGATGATGATAATTGTTGTTTTAAGGGGCCTAACAGCTAGGTTATCGGCCCCTAATGATCTGGGTGATAGCGAAAATGGCAATGAAATGGAAACCAGAACGAAAATCAAGTGAGACGGAAAATACTTACAAAAAGGAACTCAGATTGAAACAAATCACAAAATGTTCTTAAAAAAAGGGAATTTAGAACGAAGAGATTCACAAAAAGAAGAGATTAAAAAAAAGACGCAAAAAATGAAGGCTAGGTTCAAAATACGTCAAAATGCAAAGTAGAGTCGAAATACTTACAAAATGCAATTGAAATTCAAAATACTTACAAAATGCAAATGAGAATCAAAATACTTGCAAAATGCCCACCACACAAAATGCTATCTAGATTTAAAATTCTTGCGAAATGCCGGTTTGGTTGAAACTACTTACAAAATACAATTGAAATTCAAAAAACTCACTAAAATGCTCTGCACCTACATTGAAAAACTTACTATAACGCAATTTAGATTGTCAATCTTTACAAAATGCAAATGAGGTCGAAAATACTCGCGAAATGCAATTTAGATCGAAAAAAACTTACAAAATGCAACGTAGATTAAAAATACCTACAAAATGTAGTGTAGACGCAAAAAAAAACGCTAATTGGAATTTAGATACACCGGGAGCCAATTAACAAAAACAGTGCGGGAATCTTAAAGAGAAAAGGAAATATAATGACAAGAAAACAAGAGGTCTGACCCCTCGAAGAATGAGGGATCAGGAAAGATGAGACAAGGGCCAATTAAGGGGGGAAAGTGAAAGACTCCCTAGGCCTCGGATACCCTAATACCGTCGGGGTCGGAAAAGAACAAGAGTTGACCAAGAGAGGTCGACAGGAAGGAAGACGGAGAGGAGCCGGCAAAAGTAAGTGGAAGCAATGCCGGACTCAGCTGGGGTCCCGTGGTCGCCAACCCACGTCCCACAAGATGTGAGCCCCTGGGGGAGGAAGATGATCACATAATAATAATAATAATAATAATAATAATAATAATAATAATAATCTTTACGAGCCTTACAGTAGTCACATATGATGTGTAACATCTGACATAGAAGAAATCTCATAAGAAATTGTTAATACACCGGTATTGTATGTCTACCCCTTATTATTCCCGTTTACCTACAGGGTCGGGGATGAGATGCGATGGAAGTATTTGTGGCGGATAGTTTTTACGGACGGATGCCCTTCCTGACGCCAACCTCACAAGAGGAGTTCATGAGAGATGAAATAAATACTGGTGAATGAAACTGGGTAAGGATGTGGAAGGAAGCGGCCGTGGCCTGTCAGAAGGTACCGTCCCAGCATTTGCCTGGAGTTGAAAATGGGGAAACCACGGAAAAACATTTCAAGGATGGCAAATTTTTTATACACCGGTATTTTATAATATTTTTGGCACAAATATTAATCTATTGTAAAAGGGAGTGTTTTACAGATATTATAGTTTATAATAAGGAACTCATTTTATTAGAGGTTTTGTAGCTTCCACCAGTACTAGCCTAAATAAAGAATACGATATGGATCAACTAGATTAATAGACGCGACACCGCTCATAACCTTAAATTCCCTATAAATAGGCCAACTTGCGAGTAAATGCAATGTGCACAGCAGTACTCTTGAAAGGCTTGCCCAGTTCCCGGACCTCTTGATTCACAGACCAACACGTAATTTCATATGGATTCTGTTAAAATGAGTCATATTGATAGATAAATATAGTTTAAAACGATAATCTTGCTCCATATTCTTAGTCATTAAAGTCAATCCAGTCCATATTTCGGCAAAAAAGTATTAAATTCTATTAAATTAGCAGTCCTGTCAATAATGGAGAAACATTTAATATTTTAACTGGGGTGCAACTCTTCTTCACGCCTGTCCACGCCTGAATTGATAAGGTAAGGTGATAAACGGCGTGGTGAAAGAGAGATGAGTGAACCCGGAAGATGTGAGATCAGCTGAGCATCAGAATCACACATAAGATCGACTATGTCTGTCCCATAATTTCGTTAGTAATGAAATCCCATTCATCGACGATATGCCAGTAGTTTCCGGATTATTTCGTTATTCGGGCATTCCCCTTGATGGCGCAATACCACTATCTACTGTAGTTCCTACCAGTGATTCACAGTTTGAATTAGCAGAGAGACGGATCGTAGTGTTCTTGCACGTACCGCTATGCCTACAAGTGCAGTGTTTTCAGTTGCCTATTGACATTCATTGAAGACATTAACATTGTTACAAGATGCCTAAAGTAGCACAGTCAACCAGTTTAAAATTAAAAAGTTACGTAACAGAATTAAAAAACATGGTTTATCAACTGACAGTATGGTATTATTTTGTAATTTGTGTCAATGTTCAGTGGCATCTACTCAAAGGTTTCTGGTGCACAACACATTTCAACCAGTAAACGTCAGACTAACAAACTGCGAGATTCCAAACTGAGACAGTTGTTTCTAACACAACCATCAACTTCGAGTGTAACGTCCGAGTTCAACACCGATCACTGCCGCGCTCTCATCTCTGCTGACATCCCTCTCTTCAAACTGAATAATCAGTACTTCAGGGAATTCCTCGAGAAATACACTAAGCGAACTATCTCGGATGAGTCAACGTTCAGAAAAAATTTTGTTTCAGCCATATACGATGAAACTGTTCAGAAGAAAAGACAAGAAATTAAAGACGGTACGATTTGGGTTTCCATTGACTAGACAGCCAAAGAAGGTAGGCTAATTGACAACGTAATCATTGGTTTGTTAAGTGAAGATTACTGTAAACGGATTCTTTTACACTGTGTTCTAGAAAAGTGCAATAACAAAACTAGAGCAAAACTGTTCAATGAAGCTATGGGTATCCTCTGGCCACAGGGCGTTCAGTATGATAATTTGTTACATTTTATTAGCGATGCCGCACCTTATATGATGAAAGCCAGATAAGCATTGTGTGTTGTATATCCTAAGATAAATCATTTAACTTGTGTAGCACATGCCTTTCATCGTGTTGCAGAAGTGGTCATTCATTCATTCATTTCCGTGTCCGGTCAACATTTCCAAAAAACTGCAGCTGCGATGGCCTTGTTACTTCCTCTAAAAACATCTTCTATTGTGCATGGGTTATCCAGGAGGGGGTAGATAAGTAGGTGAGTTGGGTCTTGTTCAGCTCCACATTCACAAGAGGTGTCTGCGTCTGCTGGGAGGATCCCCCATTTTTGCAGGTTGGTCTTGCATCGAGGGACACCCACTCTTAAGCGGTTGAGTGACCTCCTCACAGGATAAGGTAGGTCGGCGCCAGGAGCCAGTTCTTCCTTTGGTGACATGTCTGTGGGCAGTGAGCTCCTCCATCTGTCTCTGTCTCTTGCGTTCTCTCCAGCAGCAGAGTCCGAGCAAGGAAACTCTTGCGGGATCTGAGGCGAGACCTTGCTGCCTGGTGCCCATATAGTGGCAAGAGGCAGTTACCCCAAAGTAGATCTATTGATTTCCTCAGTCAAAAAAGTTTTTCTCAAAGCTCTCAAAAGAGTTCATCTTTGGAAAGAAATGTACCCAGAAATTCCATTGCCACCTAAGTCAGTTCTGACTATGTGGGGTACGTGGCTGCAAGCGGTTGAATACTATGCTGAACATATAGACTCCATTAAGAACGTTCTGCATGCCATGGACTCGGAAGATGCAGCCTCAATTGAAGCTGCGCAAACAGTTGTTTGCGACACAAGTGTGAGCAATGACTTGATTTAAATTCAGCATAATTTTTCATGCATCACAAAAACACTCAAAAGTCTCCAAAACTCGCATCTCTCACTTTCTGAAAATTTCGAAATTGTGAATAGAACTGTGGAACTGCTAAATCATGGTACAGGTAAAGTTGCATATGTAGCAAAATGAAGATGGACACAGTACTTTCAAAGAACCCTGGATATGAAAGAATGGAGAAGGTTGCTGCAATTGTGTGTGGAGATTTAAGCGTCAAGTTACCATTGGATTTAACCCCAGCAGACGTTGAAAAGTTTAAATATGCCCCCATTACCTTTTCTGATGTGGAACGAAGTTTCAGTCAATATAAATCGGTACTTAGAGACAATAGGAGAAGATTCACTTTCCAGCACTTAAAAGAACATTTTAGGATCCATTGTTTTGGTAACAGAGATTAAAATATTGCGTGTTCTTCAAAGATCATATTAAATTGAGAAGTACAGCATTATGGCTCATGTAGATCTACTGTCTATAGCTTCTTTGAACTTTGATATCAAATAGAAATCATAGTTTTTTGTAATTTTAAGTCGATATATAATTCCATACTTCAATTAAAATAACTAAATATATATGTAAGTCACATATTTTATGAATTATTAGTACACTAGCAACCCTACCCGGCTTCGCCCGGGAACAGTTATGAATGCATTACGTGATAAGCGCTTTTTTTCCAATGTCAATGAACGACGACCAATATCCATTTTACGTCTCGGCATGATGGGTTAAAATCACTGACTGGACTATTAATTGACCGTTGTCAGCATGATAAGTTGTATAATGCACTCAAGAACTCAGGAATAGATGAGAAAGACATTCGGATCATCATTAACTTATACTGGGGTCAAAAGGCTAGTATCAGAATTGATGGACATATATCGAGATCAGTGGAAATAATGCGTGGTGTGAGACAAGGATGCATTCTTTCACCGCTTCTTTATAATATCTATGCAGAACAGATTTTCTCCGAGGCACTTGATGGCATTCAACAAGTTATTAAGGTCAATGGTAATTATATTAATAATATACGGTACGCAGATGATACTGTATTGATTGCAAATAGTTTCGAAGGACTTAAAGAGATTGTTACTATGGTGTATCAAAAGAGTAAACAATATGGCCTTGACCTCAACATTAAGAAAACAAAATATATGATAATATCGCGAAAACCAGCATTGTCACAAGTCCTTTTAGTCGATGGACATCAGATTGAGCGAGTCAAGAGTTTGGTTTATTTAGGACAGAATATTAAGGAGAATTGGGATCCTTCGGTTGAAATAAGATGCCGTATAGAGAAGGTTAGATCCATCTTTACGACAATGAAACAACTACTATGCTGTCGAGATCTCAGTATGACGCTTAAGAAAAGAATTGTGAAGTGTTATGTTGTCTCCACCCTTCTTTATGGTGTTGAAGCTTGGACCTTGTCCGTAGCTACAGAAAAGAAGATTCGAGCTTTTGAAATGTGGATATACCGGCGGATTCTTAAAATTTCGTGGACAGAACATGTGAGTAATGCCGAGGTTCTTCAGCGTGTGAGCAGCCAACCTGAGCTGTTAAACACAATTAAGAAGAGGAAATTGGAATACTTGGGACACATGATGAGGAGTCCAAAATACCGTCTGCTCCAAGTTATACTTCAGGGTAAAATTGAAGGTCAGCGTGGACCGGGAAGGAGACGAATAACTTGGATGGATAATTTAAGAACGTGGTGTGGGCTGTCTTCCACGGAACTCTTCAGGATTGCACAGGATAAGAAGGTGTTAGCCATGGTGGTAGCCAACGTCCGTATCGGATAAGGTAGAAGAAGAAGAAGAAGAAGAAGAAGGACTATTAATTATATTATCATGGAGATGCATGTGCAACAAATTCTTGTCGGACGTAATTTAAGAATGGCGAGGTGCATGAAACACAAACCTCCCTTCCGTCCAATCTTAACTTGACTGTGAATTTTGCGGAAAGAAAAGTTCACAGGCGAAATGAAGAAAAGCCGAGTTGGACTTCCAGGGAAACTCCAAACACAACCATTCTTCTCTTAAGTTTTTAACTCATCACGACTCGACAGTTTGCTGCTGGCTGTATCTGGGGCAATAAGCTCGTCCGCTAGCTAAGCTGTAGCTGGGGTGATAGACTCGCCCCTAGCTAGCTCGTAAACTGTCGCCTCAGTAACTGAATGGAGATTGTTGGAAGAAATGAAAACGTAAAAACACTTATAGTAGGCGGTGTATTGAAGATAGAGATATGCTCTCCCGGGCTTTTTGTAAAACTTTTCAAGCTGAATAATTCTTACACTCATAGTATTTAGATATTTTTAACGGTTTTCTCAGCGTAAGCTTAAAAAGAGCTCTGACACCAGGTATTTTTTTCAACTTTCCCACTGAAATCGTTACTGCTCGGCTTTCTTTGATCATAAATAAATTATTTTCTACAGAAATCATCCTCGAGATATCCTTTACATAATGGTGAAAACCGCATCTAAATCCATCCAGTGGTTCTCGAGTTTACCCGTAACATCCAAGAATAATAATAATAATAATGTTATTGGTTTTACGTCCCTTTTAACTACACTGGCTTTTAGAGACGCCGGGGTGCCGGAATTTTGCCCCGAAGGGGATCTTTAACGTGCCAGTAAATCTACGGACACGGCTCCCTCGCATTTGCGCACCCTCAAATGCCAGCTGACTGCGCCAGGATACGAACCTGCAACCTCGGGCCCAGCAAGCGAGAACGTTACCCCTGAGCCACGCAGCCAGCTAACATCCAAGAATCGGGGACTTTGTTTTATACTAAGTAGAGATATAAATCCGTTCCCTGGTGATGAATGTATTAGGGACAGAGATGAGGTAGGTGTCCCGGGAGTTGAAGTAAGGTACTATCCCGGCATTTTCCTGAAGGGAGTGTAAACAATCCCTGAAATAAACCACTCTCATGATAGCTGCTGTCAGTACTTAGGCTACTGCGGCTACCCGCGCGGCCGTGGTGCACGATTTAACGAGCACTGCTACTCCGCGAGGTAAGTCAGAGTGAAATAGTTGCCGGGATAAATATTAAATATATTCAGTTGTGTGAATACAATCACAGAAGACGTATCTGTAGGCAGGTCACGTGTCATAGGTCGAGGGTCGAGGCCAGTCCAAGGTCAGCCTGCAGGTGCCAACCGGTTGCTCTTTACGTAAGAGGCAGTTCCAATGACGCATGGCCGCAGGCATCCAATGACGGTGCAATGGATGTTCCCCAGGACCGCAAGCTAATTGACATTATCATTGCGAAACTTGACCTAGACATTGCTTGAGGAACACACATCGCAGTGGCGCCAAGAGCGTGAGGAAGCATTATTGGCGAGAATTTATTGTTGGTGATTGTTGCTATAAGAGACAGAACTCCCAACGTGGGTTGGCGATCACTTGCTTTCACTTGCTCCTCTCATTCATCTTTGCTGTCGACCGCCCTTGGTCAACGCTTGTTCTCTTCCAACCACGACGCTATTAGGGTATCCAAGGCGTCGCAAAGTGGGTCAAAATCGAAATCTAGGGGGACAAAATTATTTTTACGTTTTAATCGTGAATTTAGAGTTAAAGCAACGTATATATTTTGTTTACTTCATAATAAACATCAGTTAAGACCTTTTTTAATTACGTCTACACATGCAAGAAATTGTCTATACTAGGAGTTGGATAGAGCATTCAGTTATCTCTTCAGAACAATTTTCTACCCCTAATTTACTTTTAACAAAGTCACAAAGTGCCATTTTTGACATAATCGTCGAACCCAGTGCTTTAAACAGTTGTAAACGTGTGAGAACTGGTTGCACGGCATCTTCTAAAACGTAATTAGCTAAGTAAGTTGCAAAGAGATGCAAAAAAATCTCTTAACAGGCGTAAACTTCAAGACTTTATCTACATTTTATCATTAGGTAGAAAGTTACGCAGAGTGACGCGACATACTAAAAATCTAAGTGAAAATATAATTTTAAGAATAATAGTTAAATATTATATAATGCAAATATAGCTAAAATTACGTAACAATTACGCCCATTAATAACTGAAACACCTTACAAAGATCAAACCTTCAGCTGCATGTTCCATCTTAAAGCATCACACTAACCACAAAGACCACCAAACCACAGCCATTTATATTCACCCTCCAATTCAGACTGCTCGAGCACTGGTGACAGATTTTCACTAAGATGCGTTTATATCCCAGAATAGTGAGCGGCAATTATATGAGAATGCAGTAGAAGTACTAGATTTTGATTTTTTAATTATGAAAATAAATAATTTTGTCCTGTTAGATTTCTATTTTGACCCACTGTGTGCGTCGGATGTGTAACATTTATCCACATCATCCCTTGTCTTTTTATTTTCTAGGTACAGTCATTTTTCGAGCGGTCAAACCTGATTTTTTAATGTTTTTATATCTCTGAAAACTGCCATGGCCTTATTCGATGCCAAAATTATTCCTATTCTGACTTATGGGATAGGGATTGTTTGGGATAGGCTGAGGACAACCGACCTTAGGACGCTGGAAAAGGTTAAAGCACGCTATTTAAAAACAACCATTGGAGTATGCAAGTAAACAAGGTCTAGATTAGTTTATGAACTATCTAAAGAAAATATGCTATTAGAAGATCTACGCTTGAAAATGCTACTTGCACCCATTCCGGCCTTCAAAGAGCTAGTCAGAGAACATATAGCAAAGAAAAAAAGATATTTGCATGGAATTTTACACAACGGATGCCATCATAACGACGGACTGGAAGGAAGCAAACTATCAGCTCAGACATTTTGTTACCAGATTTGCAGTGCATGGCATTCATCACAAGTGTTGTAGGACCATACGTGTCCACGAGCCATGCGCGGACTGTGTTTGTCGTATGTGTGGGAAACTCTGTGAGATGTAATCACGTGATGGCTTCAGTGTTGCCAATTTGGTGTTTTTAGCACCAGATCTGGTGTTTTTCGTCTGGTGCCAGAAATGTTCTAATAGCGCCATAGCAAAATACTGGTGTTATTTCAATAAAACCAGTGCCAAACCTGGTGCTTAACGGATTTTTCCATGAAATTGTCTTCTATGACAAATAAGTAAATCCTGGAAGCCATGTAATAGTTTTATTAAAATTAATCAATTAAGATACGGTAGGCAATGTTCAGCATTACACGTGTCAAGGTCAACACTCCAACAGGGGAAGTCCCTGAAATTCTCATTCGCGTGCATAAGTGCTAATTAAGCGCAACATGCAGGGCTCAGTGCAAGTGCACTTGTACAAAGAATCGACCTATCATCTATTTTCTTCCCAGCTCCCAGGGGATTTCCCAGTTTAATGCGAAGGCAGTTAGTGTACTTTCGCTCCCTCACTCTAATGCAGACGTAGGGAGAGTGTTTAGTCAAGATTAATTGGTGAAAACAAAGCAAAGAAATCGAATGAAAGTTCAAAAATTGTATTCCATTCTGTGAGTGCGATTTGGACTAAAAACAGAGGGAAAATGCTATCACGACTACGAACTTCCGAAGGATATAATAGTGGCCAAAATTGGAAGTATGCAGAGCTACAGCAGTAATACAGTACACCTTCCTGCTCTAAAGATGTAATAGCGGCAGCAGGCTCCGCAAGTGAAGAAGACAATTTTTAATGAAAGAAATGTAAGTAAAAATCCGTTTATACAGTATGTTTATAATTTTTGGTGTTTTTCTAGTGTTATGAATCATAGAGTCCAGCTGGTGCTTTTCTGGTGTTTTAAAGCATAGGATTTAGTTCTTTCCCATTTCAAGATTTGGCAACACTTGATGGGTTGTACAGATAGAATTTTATCACTCAATTCTGTTATGAATCAACTTGATTGATTATGTGCCTAGATATATAACAGGCCATTTGGCTGCATTAATTAATTATTTAATCCCATGCCTATTTTAAGAGACCATACAGGAGTATAATGGGAAGGCTGGGATATCATGTTTATGATTAGGAGGACTATGGTGACAATGTTTCATTTTTGGGCAGTATTGATGACTAGGGCTCGAATTTTTAGGTATTTTTTTTTAAATGTAAATACATATTTTAAGCTTTTTTGGTTCGTATCCTGGCGCAGTCAGCTGGCATTTGAGGGTGCGAAAATGCGAGGGAGCCATGTCCGTAGATTTACTGGCACGTTAAAGATCCCCTTCGGGGCAAAATTCCGGCACCCCGGCGTCTCTAAAAGCCGCAGTTGTTAAAAGGGACGTAAAACCAATAATATTATTATTATTATTTTATGTATTTTAAGCTTTTTTCTATAAATACATACATTCCTGCTTTTCACTTATTAGCACATAAAAAGACATAACAGTTACATTTTTAAAAATCAGTATGCTAGATCTTTCAGTTTATTGCATTTTTGTTCTGTGTTACTTCAAAGGGGAAGAACCTGTGAGCTATCTAATCTTCATGCAGAGCGTGTGTCAGGTTGCAACTGTGTTATTCTTAACTTGTCGCCCCGTGCCACTCCCTGTGGAAGCTGGGGATTTCCTTGGCCATAGGCTTATTGCACCACGTACTAGACCTCCACCTCTCCCAGCTACCTGGAAACAGTGTCACTCACAACATGCAGTTAATTTCTGGCACTGTGAAGTTTAAGGGAGTTCTACAATGCCTAAAGTAAAATCAAATACAAGTTATCGTCTGTTGCAGAATTTTAAGATAATTTTACTTCTGATGGGGGTGTTCTGTTCTGCCAACCATGTGGGAAAGCAATCAAGGCTGAACAGCGATCTCAAGTTACACAACACCTCGAGGGCAAGAAACATATTGCCGCAGTTTCACGCCTTCAGAATAAGTGTTTCGCCATAATTGTCGGTCATTTGTGATGGACAACCTGAAGGTGTATCTCGTTGTGTATTGTAATTCTTCAGCAGTCAGTGAGACATAGCATAAATTGCATTCCTGAATACTGCATATTTATTTTTATTTACATTACTAAACTAAATTATAATTAAAAATTTTTACTTTTTTGTCACATATTTCAGGTATTTTTAATGCATAAACAAGATGTTCAGTAAAGAACATATAGCCTACTTTCTCCTAAATGTATGAGTATAGTTATAACTCGTTGTTATTATCAAAGAGTATAATAGAACTATTCTTTGTTGAAGGCCATAGAAACGATTTTCCTCCACCAAACGCCACAATCTAGATAAAAACTGCTACCATCATTGAAGAAAGAAAGATAAGAAGTATCTCAAGAATGTTATGGATCTGGAGACATAATCGACCGGACTGGCTGCGTGGCTCGGCGGTAACGTTCTCGCTTGCTGGGCCCTAGGTTGCAGGTTCGTATCCTGGCGCAGTCAGCTGGCATTTGAGGGTGCACAAATGCGAGGGAGCCGTGTCAGTACATTTACTGGCACGTTAAAGATCCCCTTCGGGCCAAAATTCCGGCACCCCGGTGTCTCTAAAATCAGCAGTAGTTAAAAGGGATGTAAAACCAATAACATTATTATTATTATTACGACCTGCCGTGGGCAACATCCAACTTTGAGTTGAGGCATGTCTTTACACGTCTGGTTGTGCATGGATTTCACAACCCTAATTGAATTAACAAATCTTTCCATGACCCTACAGAGACGTGTGTATACAAACTATGTGGATATTTTCGATAATATAATCCTAACAGAGCGAGTGCATTCTAGCGGCCAGAAGAAGAAACTTTTCAATAAAATCTGGAAGTTACCTTTTTGGCAGATAGATGTCTCGAGTAAATCTGCTGGCGAATTATGTTTTAATTAAATATATATTTTACACCGTAATGTGCACAATATAACGCTTAATAACATTTTCAAGTAACGCAAAATAGGCTGTTACAAACCCTTTAAAATAAAAAGTTAAAATGTATCGTAGTATCATCTTGTCATTCTTCAAATTCGATGCGCATAGAATGATAATGGTATAGTAATCAATGGATCCCCACGTAGACTAGTCGTGACATCTATTGGTGAAATATCGAACAATATAATCCTAACAGAGCGAGTGCATTCTAGCGGCCAGAAGAAGAAACTTTTCAATAAAATCTGGAAGTTACCTTTTTGGCAGCTAGATGTCCCGAGTAAATCTGCTGGCGAATTATGTTTTAATTAAATATATATTTTACACCATAATGTGCACAATATAACGCTTAATTTTAAAACATCTGAGTCATTACAAAACAATAAACATATAACATTTCAAGCAAAAAACCTAGCTCTGATCGGGTTTGAACCATCGGCATTTGAGCGATAGTCTAACGCTCTACCACTGAGCTAATTGTGTCAACGAATATCGTTCTATTTAAAATGACTTACATAGAACTTGTTAGCAAATAATGATTTATACTAAACGATTTCATCACTGGAGTATATTATTTATATATAAAGCATTTCATACAAAGTTTATTTATTTTTTACCAGTACGCTATATTGCATGCAATACTCAAATTAGTGAAATATAAGTCCGGCACAAGATATCCGCTGCCATCTTGTCTTATTACTGAATCAGTTCAGCTTTTTAAAATCACGTCTGCACTATAGTATTACAAAATAAACTTTTAATTTCGAACGTGCCTCTTCCGTTAGAACAGTTAAAACGATTCTCGGCTCGATAATCGGAACTGGTGGGTCCCATGATATGGATTATAAAGTTTGCATAATTCGCACGGCCGCCATCCTGAAATGGTATGGCGGACGACCTTGTAATTTGGTCACAAGACGCATCCTATACAAAGGTATGTTGTTACCAAATTTGGTAGAGATCGGATGATTTGGTTAGTCGTTATTTGATTTTACGTTTTGAACGTTTGAGTGGCCGCCATTCAGTTTTAGTAAAGATGGCGGCGATATAAAACATGACACTGAGGTGTCCTTTGCTAGTGCTACCTTTGTACCAAATTTCGTTCAATTTGCATTCACCGTGTTCGAATTGATAGGGGGGGACAGACATTCAGAGTACACACACTCACACACACACAGACACACACACACACACAGACTCACACACACACATACACACACACACACACACACAGACAGACACACTTTTTTCGCCCTGTGTTGATCTCATAAGTCTACTTTCATTTTTTGCAAAAATCGAAAGTAGGCTAATAATTTCCTGATTTTCAGCACCTAAAAATCCGAGCCCTAGTGATGACATTTCAAGCCTTCAGCCATACCCGTAAATTCAGCTTTTTATTGGAGTGGCATAGATTACCGGAGATTCTGGGGGATATTCCACATCCCCCGAAATAATGGGGGATCCGGTGGCACTGTCCCGGAAATACGTAACAATTTAACATTAAAATTGTGGATTTTAAATCCTTTTGAGATAAAGCCTCCGTGGCTTAGGCAGCAGCACGCCGGCCTCTCACCGCTGGGTCCGTGGTTCAAATCCCGGTCACTCCATGTGAGATCTGTGCTGGACAAAACGGAGGCAGACAGGTTTTTCTCCGGGTACTCCGGTTTTCCCTGTCAACATTTCATTCCAGAAACACTCTCCACTATCATTTCATTTCATCTGTCATTCATTTAATCATTGCCCCAGAGGAGTGCGTCAGGCCTCGGCAGCCGGCACAGTCCATATCCTCGCCGCTAGATGGGGGCTTCATTCATTCCATTCCTGACCCGGTCGGAGACTGGAAGCAGGCTGTGGATTTTCATTTTTCAAATCCTTTTGAGATATATTTTCAGCCACAAAGTTATTGCTAATGCCCAGTTTCGTTAGAGATGAAGCAACTAAAACTATTTTAGTTATAGTTATTGTTTTAAGGGGCGGAACAGTGAGGTCATCTCCCCCTCTTAACAAATATAAAGTTATACAAATATAGATACATTTAAAATTTAGAGTTTGTCACCTAAATATGATTTTAAACAAGTAGTTCCGCGAAGAACTATAGCCTTCTTTCATAGTAACTTATATCCTACTTACGTTAATTGCCTCTATCTACATACAAAATTTCAGTTTGATTGCTCTAATAGATTCGTAGATATTGAGAACCGTCTAAATATTTCAGATGATCGCCATGTTGGATTTTAATATATGTAGGCCATAGAGTTACATACTACATATTACATGAAGATTATTGCATAGGTATATTATTGGAACTTCAGCACATGGTTAGGACACAAGAAATGAAAAGGAGATTTTAAAATTTCGCACAGTCAGTGCATTACAATGTGTATTAACATTTGCTGTACCAATTTCTACCGCGCTCGCATGAGAGAAATGTCTATTTAAATATTTCATCTTCACTTGGACGCCATGTTCGTTTTGTACTTAACAGGTTTTTGAAAGTCAAATAGGTGAAGGGGGCGTGGTGGCTCAGCGGTCTAGCTGTATGCCTCTCACCAAGGTGGTACGGGTTCGATTCCCGGTCAATGCATGTGAGATTTTCGAAGTGAAATGCCATGTCCTGTGGTTCGGATTCCACGTAAAAAGGAGGTCCCGTGGCTCATAATCACAAGATTCACGGTCACGTAAAACTACAATCTTCCTTCCTTCCTTTCAAATAGGTGAACTTCTAGTAGTGCCCTTTATCACCGTACACAATTTCAGGGTGATATCGGTAATAGTTTCGGAGATGTAGAATGCCAGTGAAATATTTCGCACAGCCGCCAAGATGGATTGGTGAGGCCTAATAAAATGTAATAGGGCACGGTCGGGGTCGAACGAAACCGTACTATAATCTTACCGCGTTTCATTGAAATCATTCCAGCCGTTTATATTTTATTAGGAGGGGTTGGGGGGTAGGAGGGGCCGACACATACGCACACGGACAGAAGGTGATCTCGTAAGCCTATCTTTGTTTAAATGAACAGAGGCTTAAAGTGCCTAAATGTAATTTATAATAGGACTATGATTTGCAGTGGTTTGGAACATGCAATACTAATTTTGAATAATAATGGTTCAGTAGTTCCGCTAATAATAATGATAATATCGTATGGCCTCGGGTGCCGGGTGCAAGCTTTGTAAGTTGACACCCAGAGGGTAGCATGTATGTCAAATTTCGTTGTTCCTTGAAGCACTATTAATGTCAAGGAGGTGAGATATCTAAGCTACTTGAACACTATAGCGCTTTCTAGCAGAGAAATGAGGAACTTTGTGTTGGCGGAAACTCCCGAGATTAATTTTGCCATTATGAACACTGCCTACTGAATTCAAATGGGTTCTTTGACATGCCAACGTCGTATGACATGCGAGTCGTCACTTTTTCGCCTTTCAAAAACCACTTACCACGGCCAGGAGCGAACCTGCAAGCTTGGGGGTTAGTAGTCCGACACTTTAACCACTCACCCACCGTGGCAAGCTAGTAGTTCCGCTGAGAAGGTAAATTTTGCAGATGTCATTTTCTAAAAAATTGCAATGACATTTTTGTTCAAGTTTTAAGACAATATTGTAGGCTCTAGTTGTATTGCCAACAAATACATTATGATATTGATTCAAAATTAAATTGGAACAAGATGTTCAGTAAAGAACATATAGCCTACTTTCTTCTAAATGAATGAGTATAGTTATAACTCGTTGTTATTATCAAAGAGTATAATAGAATCATTTCTTGGTTGAAGACCTTAGAAACTATTTACCTCTACCAAACGCCACAACCTAGAAAAAACTACAACCATCATTGAAGAAAGATAGATAAGAAGTATCTCAAGAATGTTATGGATCTGGAGAGATAATCGACCGAACTGGCTGCGTGGCTCAGCGGTAACGTTCTCGCTTGCTGGGTCCTAGGTTGCAGGTTCGTATCCTGGCGCAGTCAGCTGGCATTTGAGGGTGCACAAATGCGAGGGAGCCGTGTCAGTAGATTTACTGGCACGTTAAAGATCCCCTTCAGGCCAATATTCCGGCACCCCGGCGTATCTAAAGGCAGCAGTAGTTAAAAGGGACGTAAAACAAATAACATTATTATTATTGTTAATATTACATAATCGACCTGCCGTGGGCAACATCCAACTTTGAGTTGAGGCATGTCTTCACACGTCTGGTTGTGCATGGCTTTCACAACCCTAATTGAATTAACAAATCTTTCCATGACCCTACAGAGACGTGGGTATACAAACTATGTGGATATTTTCGATTGCTATTTGCCTGAAATAAAAGTATTAATTAATAACCTGAACTAGCACCAACGGCTAGAATTCAGTTACTATGTGAAATCGTTTTGTTCTTTACTTCAAATAACATTTTCAAACCCATGAAAATAAAAAGTAAAAATTTATCGTAGTATCATCTTGCCATTCTTCAAGTTCGATGCGCATAGAATGCCAATGGTATACGGTACTAACCAATGGAGTCCCACGTAGACCAGTCGCGACACCTAGTGGAGAAGTATCGAACAATATAACCCTAACAGGGCGAGTGCATTCTAGTGGCCATAAGAAGAAACTTTTCAATAAAATCTTGAAGTTAATAAGTAGGCCGGAGTGCAGTTACCTTTTTGGCTGCTAGATGTCTCGAGCAAATCTGCTGGTGAATTATGTTTTAATTAAATATATATTTTCCAACGTAATATGCAAAATATAACGCTTAATTTTAAAACGTCTGAATCATTACAAAATAATAAATATGTAAAATTTCAAGCAAAAAAAACTAACTCTGATGGGGTTTGAACCATAGGCATATGAGTGATAGGCCAACGCTTTACCACGGAGCCATTTGTGGCAACGAACATTGTTTTATATAAAATGACTTACATATAACTTGTTTGCAAATAATGATTTAGACTAAACGATTTCATCAGTGGAGTATATTATTTATTTATAAAGCATTTCATACAAAGTTTATTTATTTTGTATCAGTACAGTACGCTATATTGCATGAAATACTCAAATTAGTAAAATATAACTCAGGCACAATATATCCGCTGCCATCTTGTCTTCATACCGAGACGGCTCAGCTTTTTAAAATCACTTCTGCACTATAGTAACTTATTACAAAATAAACTTTTAATTTCGAACGTGCCTCTCTCTTCCTTTAGAACAGTAAATCGATTCTCGGCTCGATAATCGGAACTGGTGGGTCCCATGATATGGATTATAAAGTTTGCATAATTCTCACGGCCGCCATCCTGAAATGGTACGGCGGATGACCTTGTAGTTTGGTCACAAGACGCGTCCTATATGAAGGTATGTTATTACCAAATTTGGTAGAGATCGGATGATTTGGTTAGTCGTTATTTGATTTTACGTTTTGAACGTTTGAGTGGCCGCCATGGCGGCGATATAAAACATGACACTGAGGTGCCCTTTGCTTGTTCTACCTCTGTACCAAATTTCGTTCAATTCGGTTTCACCGTGTTCGAATTGATAGGGGGGGGACAGACATTCAGAGTACACACACTCACACACACACACACACACACACACACACAGACTCTCTCTCTCACACACACACACACACACACACACATACACACAGACAGACACACAATTTTTGGCCCTGTAGTGATCTCATAAGTCTACTTTCATTTTTTGCAAAAATCGAAAGTAGGCTAAAAATGGCGGGATATAACTTACGGCTATGGCCGCCTACTACCCAAATCCACCTCAATTACACATACACACACTAGTACCGACATCACAGTGACACAGGTTATCAGACGACTTCTACTGTACATACACACACTGAAGTACACGGAACAACATGACCACAATGTCACAAAGCCCCAACAACATATTACTGTATTTCCATCCTACATATTGACTGTTGATGCGCAACCATATGACACGGTGCGTTGCAGTCGTTTCCTCACTTGAACAATGATGATGATGATAATTGTTGTTTTAAGGGGCCTAACATCTAGGTTATTGGCCCCTAATGGTCTGGGTGATAGCGAAAATGACAATGAAACGGAAACCATAACCAAAATTAAGCTGGACTGAAGATACTTACAAAATGGAACTCAGATTGAAATGGCTCACAAAATGTCGAGTGGAAATACTTACACAAGGTAGCCTACCGGTAATTGAGAAGAAAAATACTCACAAAAGGAATTTAGATGAAAAATCACCACAGAATGTAGTTTAGTTTCAAAATACTTACAAAATGCAATTGAGGTTCAAAATACTTACAAAATGCAATGTCGATTCGAAATACTCAACAAAATGCAATTCAAATTCAAAATGCTTATAAAATACAATTGAAATTCAAAATACGTACAAAATGCAATTGAGGTTTAAAATACTTACAAAATGCTATGTAGATTCGAAATACTCAACAAAATGCAATTGTAATTCAAAATACTTACAAAATACAATTGAAATTCAAAATGCTTACAAAATACAATTGAAATTCAAAATACGTACCAAATGCAATTGAGGTTCAAAATATTTTCAAAATGCAATTGAAATTACGTACAAAATGAAATTGAGGTTCAAAATACTCACAAAGTGCAATTGAAATTCAAAAAGCTTACAAAATGCAAATGAATTTGAAAATGCTTATAAAATATATGGTAGATTCAAAATACTCACAATAAGTGGAAGCCCGCGATTCAAAATACTGTAGAAGTTACAAAATGCAATGTAGAATGGAAATACTACAAAATGCAATGTAGAATGGAAATACTACAAAATGCAATGTAGAATGGAAATACTACAAAATGTGGTTGAGTTAAAACAAACTCACAAAATGTAATTTAGAGACACCGGGAGCCAATTCATAAAAATAGGGCGGTAATCTTAAAGAGAAAAGTAGAGCCCTGCGCGGATAAACAAAACCTTATCCGCATCCGCCCCGCATCCGCACGACTGTTATCCGCATCCGCCCCGCATCCGCACGACTGTTATCCGCATCCGCCCCGCATCCGCACGACTGTTATCCGCATCCGCCCCGCATCCGCATGACTGTTATCCGCATCCGCCCCGCATCCGCAAGACTTGTATAAAAATCCGCTGATATTTCAATTCTGTTTTCCTGACCTCCGCTTTAGACAAAAAACTGGCTATACTTCTTTGGCTACTTTCGCACTTGTGCCGCAGTAGGTTTGATGTGCCTGATTTGTGTCCTGAGTATGAATACACTTATTTACAGGTAAAACATCCTACTATATCGTTCATCTCTTTGGTTCCATTGAAAACGTAACCAAATATCTGCCTTATCCTTGACTTGAGCTTTGTTTCACGCACTATTGAATATTCACCTTGTTTTGTTTTAATAAATATTTTATCAATGTTGGTTAAATGATGTCCATACTCCCGGTCGCGGTAACATTTACTAAGTGAACTTCTCTTTAAGTTTGGAGAAAGGGATTGACATTTGGCCGGAACTTCCAGGTCAGTCATCATACTTTTGCCTCTTGACCCATCAATGTTAGCATAGTTGATGTCATAACTGTCTCCGTTGCAATATCACAGCCCACGCGTTTCAGTGCCAAGATGGAAATAAATCTACAGATAAACCTGGAACCAGATCTTCCAGGATAGCTTAGATAGCGAAGCAGCTGACTTGAGAAATGTTAATGATGTCACCACGACGAACTAACAAACTTATTGACAGCATTATATCTCGTGGGTAATGGCAGTGAGAAATTGATGATGATGATGAGATGTCAAGACCTTCTACTACAAACCTACGGTACGGTACTTAATAAAATGTAGTTGAAACCATATGAGTAAAATAATCTTCTCGTGTATAACCGCAAAACGTACCCGAATATTTCGTACGCAATAGGCTATAGGAGTATTCCTCTTTTAAGCATGAAGCTGTAGATTGGCTTATCAAATATGTAATATTATCGAAAGTTCCACATCGTATTCTAAAAACTATCCGCAAATTTACTCCAAACATTATCCGCAGCGTATCCGCTATCCGCACAGCCTTGCAAACTATATCCGCGTGGCGAAAAATGCTGCGGATATCCGCGGGTTTATCCGCGGATATCCGCATCCGCGCAGGGCTTTAGAGAAAAGGAACTACAGTAGGCCTAAAATGAAAAGGAAAAGAAGGCTGATTCCTAGAAGAATGAGGGATGAGGAAAGATGAGAGAAGAGCCAATGAAGGCGGGAAAGGAAGAGACTCCCTAGGCGTCGGATATCGTAATACTGTCGGGGTCGGAAGAGAACATGAGTTGACCAAGAGAGGTCGAAAGGAAAGAAGACGGAGAGGAGCCCGGCACAAGTAAGTGGAAGCAATGCCGAACTCAGCTAGGGTCCCGTCTTCGCCAACCCACGTCCCACTAGATGTGAGTCCCTGGGGAAATGTTGAACAATGACTCGTATTATAGGCAATATAATTGTGGCCTACGCTCTAACTAAGTAAACATGAAATTCGTGATGTAAAGTAAATATGTGGGACTACGTATTGTCCTTAAGGATTTAACTACCTCAGTAATAGTTGATTGCATTGTAAAACTGTATTTTAGACAACCATGAAGCTGATCATATCACAGCTTAATCTGTCGTTTAAAAGTTACAGCCCCCTCCGCAATAAAATCTTATTGTTCTTTTAGACCTCGCTCGCGAAGACGGTCAGAAAAACGATTGCCAACGCCATGTTCACAGTCTTTGGCTTTGTCCTATTTATCGCCTCCACAACATTTCTTCCAGGTAAGATGTAACATCTCTTATTAATTCTGTCACGGACTCGAGAAGTAGTTCAGTATCGCTTCGGTCTTCGTGGTGTAGGTGAATATCGTCTCGCACTGACTTTTTATATCAGTTACACAGTACAACTCACTCACTCACTTACTTACTACTGCTAATAATAATAATAATAATGATAATAACCTCGCAGCAGACATCAGAAAGAGGCCGACTAAAATTTTACGGCCAAATCAGCATACTTCCACAAACCAGACTTATCAACAAAATTCGTAGATACATACAGCGGTTCAAGATTACTACATCCTGGATGATGCAAGTCAAAATTGATCTGGAAAATGCACAGGTCGTCCCAGAAGACGTCATAGACAAAAGCGTCTTTCGACACAAGATACACAAGATATCAGAGAAAGCAGCACCTACAGCCCAAAGACCAAAGTGGACCGAAGATAGGAAGAGGGCCCTTAGTGCAGGAATGAAAGAGTACTGGCAAAAACAGGAAGAACAAAATAATAATAATCATGATTGCTTCGCGTGGTCAAATAGGCCTATAACGTGTGAAATAATAAATAAATAATCAGAAAGTTTTGAAATCAAGACAGGAGTAAGACAGGGAGATGGTCTCTCACCTCTCCTCTTTAACTGTGCACTGGAAAAGGTTATATGAGAGTGGCGAAAGGGCATTTGCCGATGACCTGGCACTTCTATCTGATTCAACAGAAACATCAGTGAAACAACTCAATATTCTCGGACAAGAAGCAGCGAAGATAGGACTGCAAGTGTCATTTGAGAAAACACAATACATCACGAATATCAGGGAATCACCTCATGAACTACTTCTTGAACAGGGAAGGATCAAGAAAACCAACAAATTCAAGTACTTGGGTGAATGGTTGGAACCCAATCTCTCCGAAGGAACAGCATTATCAACTCGAGTAAATAAGCTAGAACTGTCATACCGACTGACTAAGAACATCTACAATAAGAAGTGTCTTTCCCGTAACACCAAAATGAAGCACTATCAAACGGCCATCCGCCCTGAAGCTTTATATGCCTCTGAATGCCTCATATTAAACAGGAAAGGACTCACGGACAAACTAGAAATCCAAGAGAGGAAGATAATGAGGAAGATATTGGGACCAATCAAGGAAGGGAGTAAATATATTAAACGGCCCAACCAGGAGCTCTATAGTTACTCTGAAAGAATTACAGACGTGGCCAGGAAGAGACGTCAAATATTTTGTGGACACTTCTCCAGGATGCATCCAACCAGGCTGACCAACCAGCTACTCACATACTGGCAAAGAAGGAAGACCAAGTCACCATGGCTGATAGAAGTGCACAAAGATCTGCTGGAACTGGGAGTTACGGAAAAGGACATAAAAGATCGAAAGTCTCTCAGGAGTAAATTAAAGCAAATAAAGTTCCAGGCAAAACCCCCAAGGAAGAAGACAGATGCCCTCTGGACAAAGGAGAGAAAAGAACAACACAGCCAGAGGATGCGTGACTACTGGGCAAACATCAAGGCCAACTTCAAGCAAAATAGTTGAATATCATGGTCCGTAGTTGGCCTATACGGAACAAGAAGAAATAATAATAAGAATAAGAATAAGAAGCAAACAGGCCAGATATTATTATTTACTGACACGGCTCCCTCGCATTTGCGCACCCTCAAATGCCAACTGACTGCACCAGGATTCAATTCCACAATCTTGGGATCAGTAGGTGAACGTTACCACTGAACCACGCAGTCTGTCAAGGTTGAAGGAATCTCGGAGACAATGAAGAAGAGCAGACTGGCCATCCTGAGACATGCAGTATGTACAGAATAAACGACAAAACACTGCTTAGTTCTGGAGAAAAAAAAGTGACAGTCAGTCTGAAAGACTAGACTTTGTATCATTTTAAATGCTACAAATGCTGAAAAATGCTAGAAAGGCTGGAGGCTTCTCGCTTCGCTGGAAGCCAAAGACTCTTGACATGTTAGAAAATTATCTGCATAATACTTATCTTGCTTATCTTGTTTCAAATTACACGCGAACGGCAAGTGCAAACCAAGGGCAAAGAAAGGTCAAGGGCGGGGGACGTGCCCCTTCCATCCAGTCTAAAAACACTTATAGTGGGCGATGTATTGAAGATAGAGATATGCTCTCGCGGACTTTTTTGTAGAACTTTTCATGCTGACCAATTCTTATGGTCATAGTATATTGATAGTTTTAACGGTTTGCCCAGCGTAAGCTTAAGAAGCGCACGGACGCCAAGTTTGTTTTCGACTTTTTCACTGACATCGTTACTGCTTGGCTTCCTTTGATCATACATGAATTATTTTCTACAGTATCTTTCCTCGAGATATCCTTTACAGAATGGTGAAAACCGCATCAAAATCCATCCAGTGGTTCTCGAGATTACCCGTGACATCCAAGAATCGGGGATTTTTGTCTTATACTAACGAAGTAGAGATTGTCGGGAACACATGCACCAAGCGGTACTATGACGTCACACACCTCACGGCATCTGGGTACATTTCGTCCCGTCACCGTAACGTAACGCCAGACCCCAGCGTAACGACGAAGTCGACAAGATCATTTAAAATGATAAAATACTCTTGATAATACATTTCCAATAGACATATAAAAATAAAAACAAGTAGTTCCGTGGAGAAATATACAGCCTATTTTCATATATCCTACTCATGTTGATTGCCACTATCAACATACAAAATGTCAGTTTAATTGCTGTAACAGATTCGTAGATATTGAGAACCGTCTAAATATTTCAGATTGGCGCCAGGTTGGATTTTTATTTTTGTACTATTACATTAAGATTATTGTGTACGTGTGGTATTCAAACATCAATCGCATGATCAGAACACAAGAAGTAAAAACGAGATTTTAAAATTACGCACAGCAACCATCTTGTGATTATGCAAACAATTGAAATAAATTAGATGCCAGTGGATCCACATTTGTATAAGCATTTAACGTGCAACGTTTCACGGCATTCGGATAGTTAATTCGCGAGAAACGTCCATTTAAATATTTATACTTCGCATCGCCGCCATGTTGGATTTGTGCTCACCAGGTTACTGAAGTCCTATAGGTGAACATATGTTCATAGTCTCTATGAACATAAAAAAAACAGTTTGCTTGCTGTAAAAGATTCATAGATATTGAGAACCGTCTAAATATTTCGGGAGCTCACCATTTAGGATTGTTATATGTATAGGCCATAGAGTTATGTACCATTCGAGGACAATTATTGCCTAGGTTCATTATTCAAACTTTCACTTCGATCGCATGATTACGACACAAGAAATAAAAACTTAATTTTAAAATTTCGCAGAGCCGCCATCTTGAGGTTATGTAAACAATTGAATTAAATTAGATGGCAGTGCATTACAATCTGCAAAATCATTTACTGTACCACATTTCACTGCGCACAGAGAGTTAAATCACGAGAAAAGTCTATTAAAATATTTCAAATTCGCTTGGTCGCCATGTTCACCTATAGGACTTTCAGTAACCTGGTGAGCACAAATCCAACACGGCGGCGACGCGAAGTATAAATATTTAAATGGACGTTTCTCGCGAATTAACAATCCGAGTGCCGTGAAACGTTGCACGTTAAATGCTTATACAAATGTTGATCCACTGGCATCTAATTTATTTCAATTGTTTGCATAATCACAAGATGCGTACTTTTAAAATCTCGTTTTTACTTCTTGTGTTCTAATCATGCGATTGAAGTTTGAATACCAAACGTACACAATAATCTTAATGTAATAATACAAAAATAAAAATCCATCCTGGCGACCATATGAAATATTTAGACGGTTCTCAATATCTACGAATCTGTTACAGCAATTAAACTGAAATTTTGTATGTTGATAGAGACAATTAACATGAGCAGGATATATGAAAATAGGCTGTATAGTTCTTCACGGAACTACTTGTCAAATCTCCAATTTTGGCTTCTCTGCAGTTGGCAGATCTGCTTGATCTTGAGACGACCCCAGTGTTTGTTTGTATCCTCTGCTCACTCAGTTCAGTCCAGGCGTGCAATGCAGTGAAGTGCAGAGCAACTCAGTAGCAATGTGCACTCCGCAACAGAATGCGCAGTGTGTTGTTTGTATCCTCTGCTCACTCAGTTCAGTCCAGGCGAGCAATGCAGTGCAGTGCAGTGCAGTGCAACTCAGTAGTAATGTGCACTCCACAACAGAATGCGCAGTGTGTTGTTTGTATCCTCTGCTTGCTCAGTTCAGTCCAGGCGTGCAGTGCAGTGCAGTGCAGAGCAACTCAGTAGCAATATGCACTCCGCAACAGAATGCGCAGTGTGTTGTTTGTATCCTCTGCTCACTCAGTTCAGTCCAGGCGAGCAATGCAGTGCAGTGCAGTGCAGAGCAACTCAGTAGCAATGTGCACTCCGCAACAGAATGCGCAGTGTGTTGTTTGTATCCTCTGCTCACTCAGTTCAGTCCAGGCGTGCAGTGCAGTGCAGTGCAGAGCAACTCAGTAGCAATATGCACTCCGCAACAGAATGCGCAGTGTGTTGTTTGTATCCTCTGCTCACTCAGTTCAGTCCAGGCGTGCAGTGCAGTGCAGTGCAGAGCAACTCAGTAGCAATGTGTACTCCGCAACAGAATGCGCAGTGTGTTGTTTGTATCCTCTGCTCACTCAGTTCAGTCCAGGCGAGCAATGCAGTGCAGTGCAGAGCAACTCAGTAGCAATGTGCACTCCGCAACAGAATGCGCAGTGTGTTGTTTGTATCCTCTGCTCACTCAGTTCAGTCCAGGCGTGCAATGCAGTGCAGTGCAGAGCAACTCAGTAGTAATGTGCACTCCACAACAGAATGCGCAGTGTGTTGTTTGTATCCTCTGCTCACTCAGTTCAGTCCAGGCGTGCAGTGCAGTGCAGTGCAGAGCAACTCAGTAGCGATGTGCACTCCGCAACAGAATGCGCAGTGTGTTGTTTGTATCCGCTGCTCGCTCAGTTCAGTCCAGGCGAGCAATGCAGTGCAGTGCAGAGCAACTCAGTAGCAATGTGCACTCCACAACAGAATGCGCAGTGTGTTGTTTGTATCCGCTGCTCGCTCAGTTCAGTCCAGGCGTGCAATGCAGTGCAGTGCAGAGCAACTCAGTAGCAATGTGCATTCCGCAACAGAATGCGCAGTGTGTTGTTTGTATCCTCTGCTCACTCAGTTCAGTCCAGGCGTGCAATGCAGTGCAGTGCAGAGCAACTCAGTAGCAATGTGCACTCCGCAACAGAATGCGCAGTGTGTTGTTTGTATCCTATGCTCACTCAGCTCAGTCCAGGCGTGCAATGTAGTGCAGTGCAGTGCAGAGCAACACAGTAGTAATGTGCACTCCACAACAGAATGCGCAGTGTGTTGTTTGTATCCTCTGCTCACTCAGTTCAGTCCAGGCGTGCAATGCAGTGCAGTGCAGAGCAACTCAGTAGCAATGTGCACTCCACAACAGAATGCGCAGTGTGTTGTTTGTATCCTCTGCTCCCTCAGTTCAGTCCAGGCGTGCAATGCAGTGCAGTGCAGAGCAACTCAGTAGCAATGTGCACTCCACAACAGAATGCGCAGTGTGTTGTTTGTATCCTCTGCTCCCTCAGTTCAGTCCAGGCGTGCAATGCAGTGCAGTGCAGTGCAGAGCAACTCAGTAGTAATGTGCACTCCGCAACAGAATGCGCAGTGTGTTGTTTGTATCCTCTGCTCGCTCAGTTCAGTCCAGGCGTGCAATGCAGTGCAGTGCAGAGCAACTCAGTAGTAATGTGCACTCCACAACAGAATGCGCAGTGTGTTGTTTGTACCCTCTGATCGCTCAGTTCAGTCCAGGCGTGCAATGCAGTGCAGTGCAGAGCAACTCAGTAGTAATGTGCACTCCGCAACAGAATGCGCAGTGTGTTGTTTGTATCCTCTGCTCACTCAGTTCAGTCCAGGCGTGCAATGCAGTGCAGTGCAGAGCAACTCAGTAGTAATGTGCACTCCACAACAGAATGCGCAGTGTGTTGTTTGTACCCTCTGATCGCTCAGTTCAGTCCAGGCGTGCAATGCAGTGCAGTGCAGTGCAACTCAGTAGTAATGTGCACTCCGCAACAGAATGCGCAGTGTGTTGTTTGTATCCTCTGCTCGCTCAGTTCAGTCCAGGCGTGCAATGCAGTGCAGTGCAGAGCAACTCAGTAGCAATGTGCACTCCGCAACAGAATGCGCAGTGTGTTGTTTGTATCCTCTGCTCACTCAGTTCAGTCCAGGCGTGCAATGCAGTGCAGTGCAGAGCAACTCAGTAGCAATATGCACTCCACAACAGAATGTGCAGTGTGTTGTTTGTATCCTCTGCTCGTTCAGTTCAGTCCAGGCGTGCAATGCAGTGCAGTGCAGAGCAACTCAGTAGCAATGTGCACTCCACAACAGAATGCGCAGTGTGTTGTTTGTATCCTCTGCTTGCTCAGTTCAGTCCAGGCGTGCAATGCAGTGCAGTGCAGAGCAACTCAGTAGCAATGTGCACTCCACAACAGAATGCGCAGTGTGTTGTTTGTATCCTCTGCTCACTCAGTTAAGTCCAGGCGTGCAATGCAGTGCAGTGCAGAGCAACTCAGTAGCAATGTGCACTCCACAACAGAATGCGCAGTGTGTTGTTTGTATCCTCTGCTCACTCAGTTAAGTCCAGGCGTGCAATGCAGTGCAGTGCAGAGCAACTCAGTAGCAATGTGCACTCCGCAACAGAATGTGCAGTGTGTTGTTTGTATCCTCTGCTCGCTCAGTTCAGTCCAGGCGTGCAATGCAGTGCAGTGCAGTGCAACTCAGTAGCAATGTGCACTCCGCAACAGAATGCGCAGTGTGTTGTTTGTATCCTCTGCTCCCTCAGTTCAGTCCAGGCGAGCAATGCAGTGCAGTGCAGAGCAACTCAGTAGTAGTGTGCACTCCGCAACAGAATGTGCAGTGTGTTGTTTGTATCCTCTGCTCACTCAGTTCAGTCCAGGCGTGCAATGCAGTGCAGTGCAGAGCAACTCAGTAGTAATGTGCACTCCACAACAGAATGCGCTGTGTGTTGTTTGTATCCTCTGCTCGCTCAGTTCAGTCCAGGCGTGCAATGCAGTGCAGAGCAACTCAGTAGCAATGTGCACTCCACAACAGAATGCGCAGTGTGTTGTTTGTATCCTCTGCTCACTCAGTTAAGTCCAGGCGTGCAATGCAGTGCAGTGCAGAGCAACTCAGTAGCAATGTGCACTCCACAACAGAATGCGCAGTGTGTTGTTTGTATCCTCTGCTCGCTCAGTTCAGTCCAGGCGTGCAATGCAGTGCAGTGCAGAGCAACTCAGTAGCAATGTGCACTCCACAACAGAATGCGCAGTGTGTTGTTTGTATCCTCTGCGCGCTCAGTTCAGTCCAGGCGTGCAATGCAGTGCAGTGCAGAGCAACTCAGTAGTAATGTGCACTCCGCAACAGAATGCGCAGTGTGTTGTTTGTATTCTCTGCTCGCTCAGTTCAGTCCAGGCGTGCAATGCAGTGCAGTGCAGAGCAACTCAGTAGCAATGTGCACTCCACAACAGAATGCGCAGTGTGTTGTTTGTTTCCTCTGCTCACTCAGTTCAGTCCAGGCGTGCAATGCAGTGCAGTGCAGAGCAACTCAGTAGTAATGTGCACTCCACAACAGAATGCGCAGTGTGTTGTTTGTATCCTCTGCTCGCTCAGCTCAGTCCAGGCGTGCAATGCAGTGCAGTGCAGAGCAACTCAGTAGTAATGTGCACTCCGCAACAGAATGCGCAGTGTGTTGTTTGTATCCTCTGCTCGCTCAGTTCAGTCCAGGCGTGCAGTGCAGTGCAGTGCAGAGCAACTCAGTAGCTATGTGCACTCCGCAACAGAATGCGCAGTGTGTTGTTTGTATCCTCTGCTCACTCAGTTCAGTCCAGGCGTGCAGTGCAGTGCAATGCAGTGCTGTGCAGAGCAACTCAGTAGCAATGTGCACTCCACAACAGAATGCGCAGTGTGTTGTTTGTATCCTCTGCTCACTCAGTTCAGTCCAGGCGTGCAATGCAGTGCAGTGCAGAGCAACTCAGTAGCAATGTGCACTCCACAACAGAATGCGCAGTGTGTTGTTTGTATCCTCTGCTCGCTCAGTTCAGTCCAGGCGTGCAATGCAGTGCAGTGCAGAGCAACTCAGTAGTAATGTGCACTCCACAACAGAATGCGCAGTGTGTTGTTTGTATCCTCTGCTCGCTCAGTTCAGTCCAGGCGTGCAATGCAGTGCAGTGCAGAGCAACTCAGTAGCAATGTGCACTCCACAACAGAATGCGCAGTGTGTTGTTTGTATCCTCTGCTCACTCAGTTCAGTCCAGGCGTGCAATGCAGTGCAGTGCAGAGCAACTCAGTAGCAATGTGCACTCCACAACAGAATGCGCAGTGTGTTGTTTGTATCCTCTGCTCACTCAGTTCAGTCCAGGCGTGCAATGCAGTGCAGTGCAGAGCAACTCAGTAGCAATGTGCACTCCACAACAGAATGCGCAGTGTGTTGTTTGTATCCTCTGCTCACTCAGTTCAGTCCAGGCGTGCAATGCGGTGCAGTGCAGAGCAACTCAGTAGCAATGTGCATTCCGCAACAGAATGCGCAGTGTGTTGTTTGTATCCTCTGCTCGCTCAGTTCAGTCCAGTTGTGCAATGCAGTGCAGTGCAACTCAGTAGCAATGTGCACTCCACAACAGAATGCGCAGTGTGTTGTTTGTATCCTCTGCTCGCTCAGTTCAGTCCAGGCGTGCAATGCAGTGCAGAGCAACTCAGTAGCAATGTGCACTCCACAACAGAATGCGCAGTGTGTTGTTTGTATCCTCTGCTCACTCAGTTAAGTCCAGGCGTGCAATGCAGTGCTGTGCAGAGCAACTCAGTAGCAATGTGCATTCCGCAACAGAATGCGCAGTGTGTTGTTTGTATTCTCTGCTCGCTCAGTTCAGTCCAGGCGTGCAATGCAGTGCAGTGCAGTGCAGAGCAACACAGTAGTAATGTGCACTCCGCAATAGAATGCGCAGTGTGTTGTTTGTATCCTCTGCTCACTCAGTTCAGTCCAGACGTGCAGTGCAGTGCTGTGCAGAGCAACTCAGTAGCAATATGCACAGCGCAACAGAATGCGCAGTGTGTTGTTTGTATCCTCTGCTCACTCAGTTCAGTCCAGGCGTGCAGTGCAGTGCAGTGCAGTGCAGAGCAACTCAGTAGCAATATGCATTCCGCAACAGAATGCGCAGTGTGTTGTTTGTATCCTCTGCTCACTCAGTTCAGTCCAGGCGAGCAATGCAGCGCAGTGCAGTGCAGAGCAACGCAGTAGCAATGTGCATTCCGCAACAGAATGCGCAGTGTGTTGTTTGTATCCTCTGCTCACTCAGTTCAGTCCGGGCGTGCAATGCAATGCAGTGCAGTGCAGAGCAACGCAGTAGCAATGTGCATTCCGCAACAGAATGCGCAGTGTGTTGTTTGTATCCTCTGCTCACTCAGTTCAGTCCAGGCGAGCAATGCAGTGCAGTGCAGTGCAGAGCAACGCAGTAGCAATGTGCATTCCGCAACAGAATGCGCAGTGTGTTGTTTGTATCCTCTGCTCACTCAGTTCAGTCCAGGCGAGCAATGCAATGCAGTGCAGTGCAGAGCAACTCAGTAGCAATGTGCACTCCACAACAGAATGCGCAGTGTGTTGTTTGTATCCTCTGCTCACTCAGTTCAGTCCAGGCGAGCAATGCAATGCAGTGCAGTGCAGAGCAAATCAGTAGCAATGTGCACTCCGCAACAGAATGCGCAATGTGTTGTTTGTATCCTCTGCTCGCTCAGTTCAGTCCAGGCGTGCAATGCAGTGCAGAGCAACTCAGTAGCAATGTGCACTCCGCAACAGAATGTGCAGTGTGTTGTTTGTATCCTCTGCTCACTCAGTTCAGTCCAGGCGTGCAATGCAGTGCAGTGCAGAGCAACTCAGTAGTAATGTGCACTCCACAACAGAATGCGCAGTGTGTTGTTTGTATCCTCTGCTCGCTCAGTTCAGTCCAGGCGTGCAATGCAGTGCAGTGCAGAGCAACTCAGTAGCAATGTGCACTCCGCAACAGAATGCGCAGTGTGTTGTTTGTATCCTCTGCTCGCTCAGTTCAGTCCAGGCGTGCAATGCAGTGCAGTGCAGAGCAACTCAGTAGCAATGTGCACTCCGCAACAGAATGCGCAGTGTGTTGTTTGTATCCTCTGCTCGCTCAGTTCAGTCCAGGCGTGCAATGCAGTGCAGTGCAGTGCAGAGCAACTCAGTAGCAATGTGCACTCCGCAACAGAATGCGCAGTGTGTTGTTTGTATCCTCTGCTTGCTCAGTTCAGTCCAGGCGTGCAATGCAGTGCAGTGCAGAGCAACTCAGTAGCAATGTGCATTCCGCAACAGAATGCGCAGTGTGTTGTTTGTATCCTCTGCTCGCTCAGTTCAGTCCAGGCGAGCAATGCAGTGCAGTGCAGAGCAACTCAGTAGCAATGTGCACTCCGCAACAGAATGCGCAGTGTGTTGTTTGTATCCTCTGCTCGCTCAGTTCAGTCCAGGCGTGCAATGCAGTGCAGTGCAGAGCAACTCAGTAGCAATGTGCACTCCGCAACAGAATGCGCAGTGTGTTGTTTGTATCCTCTGCTCGCTCAGTTCAGTCCAGGCGTGCAATGCAGTGCAGTGCAGTGCAACGCAGTAGCAATGTGCACTCCGCAACAGAATGCGCAGTGTGTTGTTTGTATCCTCTGCTCGCTCAGTTCAGTCCAGGCGTGCAATGCAGTGCAGTGCAGTGCAACGCAGTAGCAATGTGCATTCCGCAACAGAATTCGCAGTGTGTTGTTTGTATCCTCTGCTCGCTCAGTTCAGTCCAGTTGTGCAATGCAGTGCAGTGCAACTCAGTAGCAATGTGCACTCCACAACAGAATGCGCAGTGTGTTGTTTGTATCCTCTGCTCGCTCAGTTCAGTCCAGGCGTGCAATGCAGTGCAGAGCAACTCAGTAGCAATGTGCACTCCACAACAGAATGCGCAGTGTGTTGTTTGTATCCTCTGCTCACTCAGTTAAGTCCAGGCGTGCAATGCAGTGCTGTGCAGAGCAACTCAGTAGCAATGTGCATTCCGCAACAGAATGCGCAGTGTGTTGTTTGTATTCTCTGCTCGCTCAGTTCAGTCCAGGCGTGCAATGCAGTGCAGTGCAGTGCAGAGCAACACAGTAGTAATGTGCACTCCGCAATAGAATGCGCAGTGTGTTGTTTGTATCCTCTGCTCACTCAGTTCAGTCCAGACGTGCAGTGCAGTGCTGTGCAGAGCAACTCAGTAGCAATATGCACAGCGCAACAGAATGCGCAGTGTGTTGTTTGTATCCTCTGCTCACTCAGTTCAGTCCAGGCGTGCAGTGCAGTGCAGTGCAGTGCAGAGCAACTCAGTAGCAATATGCATTCCGCAACAGAATGCGCAGTGTGTTGTTTGTATCCTCTGCTCACTCAGTTCAGTCCAGGCGAGCAATGCAGCGCAGTGCAGTGCAGAGCAACGCAGTAGCAATGTGCATTCCGCAACAGAATGCGCAGTGTGTTGTTTGTATCCTCTGCTCACTCAGTTCAGTCCGGGCGTGCAATGCAATGCAGTGCAGTGCAGAGCAACGCAGTAGCAATGTGCATTCCGCAACAGAATGCGCAGTGTGTTGTTTGTATCCTCTGCTCACTCAGTTCAGTCCAGGCGAGCAATGCAGTGCAGTGCAGTGCAGAGCAACGCAGTAGCAATGTGCATTCCGCAACAGAATGCGCAGTGTGTTGTTTGTATCCTCTGCTCACTCAGTTCAGTCCAGGCGAGCAATGCAATGCAGTGCAGTGCAGAGCAACTCAGTAGCAATGTGCACTCCACAACAGAATGCGCAGTGTGTTGTTTGTATCCTCTGCTCACTCAGTTCAGTCCAGGCGAGCAATGCAATGCAGTGCAGTGCAGAGCAACTCAGTAGCAATGTGCACTCCGCAACAGAATGCGCAATGTGTTGTTTGTATCCTCTGCTCGCTCAGTTCAGTCCAGGCGTGCAATGCAGTGCAGAGCAACTCAGTAGCAATGTGCACTCCGCAACAGAATGTGCAGTGTGTTGTTTGTATCCTCTGCTCACTCAGTTCAGTCCAGGCGTGCAATGCAGTGCAGTGCAGAGCAACTCAGTAGTAATGTGCACTCCACAACAGAATGCGCAGTGTGTTGTTTGTATCCTCTGCTCGCTCAGTTCAGTCCAGGCGTGCAATGCAGTGCAGTGCAGAGCAACTCAGTAGCAATGTGCACTCCGCAACAGAATGCGCAGTGTGTTGTTTGTATCCTCTGCTCGCTCAGTTCAGTCCAGGCGTGCAATGCAGTGCAGTGCAGAGCAACTCAGTAGCAATGTGCACTCCGCAACAGAATGCGCAGTGTGTTGTTTGTATCCTCTGCTCGCTCAGTTCAGTCCAGGCGTGCAATGCAGTGCAGTGCAGTGCAGAGCAACTCAGTAGCAATGTGCACTCCGCAACAGAATGCGCAGTGTGTTGTTTGTATCCTCTGCTTGCTCAGTTCAGTCCAGGCGTGCAATGCAGTGCAGTGCAGAGCAACTCAGTAGCAATGTGCATTCCGCAACAGAATGCGCAGTGTGTTGTTTGTATCCTCTGCTCGCTCAGTTCAGTCCAGGCGAGCAATGCAGTGCAGTGCAGAGCAACTCAGTAGCAATGTGCACTCCGCAACAGAATGCGCAGTGTGTTGTTTGTATCCTCTGCTCGCTCAGTTCAGTCCAGGCGTGCAATGCAGTGCAGTGCAGAGCAACTCAGTAGCAATGTGCACTCCGCAACAGAATGCGCAGTGTGTTGTTTGTATCCTCTGCTCGCTCAGTTCAGTCCAGGCGTGCAATGCAGTGCAGTGCAGTGCAACGCAGTAGCAATGTGCACTCCGCAACAGAATGCGCAGTGTGTTGTTTGTATCCTCTGCTCGCTCAGTTCAGTCCAGGCGTGCAATGCAGTGCAGTGCAGTGCAACGCAGTAGCAATGTGCATTCCGCAACAGAATTCGCAGTGTGTTGTTTGTACCCTCTGCTCGCTCAGTTCAGTCCAGGCGAGCAATGCAGTGCAGTGCAGAGAAACTCAGTAGCAATGTGTACTCCGCAACAGAATGCGCAGTGTGTTGTTTGTATCCTCTGCTCGCTCAGTTCAGTCCAGGCGTGCAATGCAGTGCAGTGCAGAGCAACTCAGTAGTAATGTGCACTCCGCAACAGAATGCGCAGTGTGTTGTTTGTATCCTCTGCTCACACAGTTCAGTCCAGGCGTGCAATGCAGTGCAGTGCAGAGCAACTCAGTAGCAATGTGCACTCCACAACAGAATGCGCAGTGTGTTGTTTGTATCCTCTGCTCGCTCAGTTCAGTCCAGGCGTGCAATGCAGTGCAGAGCAACTCAGTAGCAATGTGCACTCCGCAACAGAATGTGCAGTGTGTTGTTTGTATCCTCTGCTCACTCAGTTCAGTCCAGGCGTGCAGTGCAGTGCAGTGCAGAGCAACTCAGTAGTAATGTGCATTCCGCAACAGAATGCGCAGTGTGTTGTTTGTATCCTCTGCTCACTCAGTTCAGTCCAGGCGTGCAATGCAGTGCAGTGCAGAGCAACTCAGTAGTAATGTGCACTCCGCAACAGAATGCGCAGTGTGTTGTTTGTATCCTCTGCTCACTCAGTTCAGTCCAGGCGTGCAATGCAGTGCAGTGCAGAGCAACTCAGTAGTAATGTGCACTCCGCAACAGAATGCGCAGTGTGTTGTTTGTATCCTCTGCTCACTCAGTTCAGTCCAGGCGTGCAATGCAGTGCAGTGCAGAGCAACTCAGTAGTAATGTGCACTCCGCAACAGAATGCGCAGTGTGTTGTTTGTATCCTCTGCTCGCTCAGTTCAGTCCAGGCGTGCAATGCAGTGCAGTGCAGAGCAACTCAGTAGCAATGTGCACTCCGCAACAGAATGCGCAGTGTGTTGTTTGTATCCTCTGCTCGCTCAGTTCAGTCCAGGCGTGCAATGCAGTGCAGTGCAGTGCAGAGCAACTCAGTAGTAATGTGCACTCCGCAACAGAATGCGCAGTGTGTTGTTTGTATCCTCTGCTCGCTCAGTTCAGTCCAGGCGAGCAATGCAGTGCTGTGCAGAGCAACTCAGTAGCAATGTGCACTCCGCAACAGAATGCGCAGTGTGTTGTTTGTATCCTCTGCTCGCTCAGTTCAGTCCAGGCGAGCAATGCAGTGCAGTGCAGAGCAACTCAGTAGTAGTGTGCACTCCACAACAGAATGCGCAGTGTGTTGTTTGTATCCTCTGCTCGCTCAGTGCAGTCCAGGCGAGCAATGCAGTGCTGTGCAGAGCAACTCAGTGGTAATGTGCACTCCACAACAGAATGTGCAGTGTGTTGTTTGTATCCTCTGCTCGCTCAGTTCAGTCCAGGCGAGCAATGCAGTGCAGTGCAGAGCAACTCAGTAGCTATGTGCACTCCGCAACAGAATGCGCAGTGTGTTGTTTGTATCCTCTGCTCACTCAGTTCAGTCCAGGCGTGCAGTGCAGTGCAGTGCAGAGCAACTCAGTAGCAATGTGCACTCCGCAACAGAATGCGCAGTGTGTTGTTTGTATCCTCTGCTCGCTCAGTTCAGTCCAGGCGTGCAATGCAGTGCAGTGCAGAGCAACTCAGTAGCAATGTGCACTCCGCAACAGAATGCGCAGTGTGTTGTTTGTATCCTCTGCTCGCTCAGTTCAGTCCAGGCGTGCAATGCAGTGCAGTGCAGTGCAACTCAGTAGCTATGTGCACTCCGCAACAGAATGCGCAGTGTGTTGTTTGTACCCTCTGCTCGCTCAGTTCAGTCCAGGCGAGCAATGCAGTGCAGTGCAGAGAAACTCAGTAGCAATGTGCACTCCGCAACAGAATGCGCAGTGTGTTGTTTGTATCCTCTGCTCGCTCAGTTCAGTCCAGGCGTGCAGTGCAGTGCAGTGCAGTGCAGAGCAACTCAGTAGCAATGTGCACTCCGCAACAGAATGCGCAGTGTGTAGTTTGTATCCTCTGCTCGCTCAGTTCAGTCCAGGCGTGCAATGCAGTGCAGTGCAGAGCAACTCAGTAGTAATGTGCACTCCGCAACAGAATGCGCAGTGTGTTGTTTGTATCCTCTGCTCACACAGTTCAGTCCAGGCGTGCAATGCAGTGCAGTGCAGAGCAACTCAGTAGCAATGTGCACTCCACAACAGAATGCGCAGTGTGTTGTTTGTATCCTCTGCTCGCTCAGTTCAGTCCAGGCGTGCAATGCAGTGCAGAGCAACTCAGTAGCTATGTGCACTCCGCAACAGAATGCGCAGTGTGTTGTTTGTATCCTCTGCTCGCTCAGTTCAGTCCAGGCGTGCAGTGCAGTGCAGTGCAGAGCAACTCAGTAGCAATGTGCACTCCGCAACAGAATGCGCAGTGTGTTGTTTGTATCCTCTGCTCACTCAGTTCAGTCCAGGCGTGCAGTGCAATGCAGTGCAGAGCAACTCAGTAGTAATGTGCACTCCACAACAGAATGCGCAGTGTGTTGTTTGTATCCTCTGCTCACTCAGCTCAGTCCAGGCGTGCAGTGCAGTGCAGTGCAGTGCAACTCAGTAGTAATGTGCACTCCGCAACAGAATGCGCAGTGTGTTGTTTGTATCCTCTGCTCGCTCAGTTCAGTCCAGGCGTGCAATGCAGTGCAGTGCAGAGCAACTCAGTAGCAATGTGCACTCCGCAACAGAATGCGCAGTGTGTTGTTTGTATCCTCTGCTCACTCAGTTCAGTCCAGGCGTGCAGTGCAGTGCAGTGCAGTGCAGAGCAACTCAGTAGCAATGTGCACTCCGCAACAGAATGCGCAGTGTGTTGTTTGTATCCGCTGCTCGCTCAGTTCAGTCCAGGCGTGCAATGCAGTGCAGTGCAGAGCAACTCAGTAGCAATGTGCACTCCGCAACAGAATGCGCAGTGTGTTGTTTGTATCCTCTGCTCATTCAGTTCAGTCCAGGCGTGCAATGCAGTGCAGTGCAGAGCAACTCAGTAGCAATGTGCACTCAACAACAGAATGCGCAGTGTGTTGTTTGTATCCTCTGCTCACTCAGTTCAGTCCAGGCGTGCAATGCAGTGCAGTGCAGTGCAGAGCAACTCAGTAGCAATGTGCACTCCGCAACAGAATGCGCAGTGTGTTGTTTGTATCCTCTGCTCGCTCAGTTCAGTCCAGGCGAGCAATGCAGTGCAGTGCAGAGAAACTCAGTAGCAATGTGCACTCCACAACAGAATGCGCAGTGTGTTGTTTGTATCCTCTGCTCGCTCAGTGCAGTCCAGGCGTGCAGTGCAGTGCAGTGCAGTGCAACTCAGTAGCAATGTGCACTCCGCAACAGAAAGCGCAGTGTGTTGTTTGTATCCTCTGCTCACTCAGTTCAGTCCAGGCGTGCAGTGCAGTGCAGTGCAGAGCAACTCAGTAGCAATGTGCACTCCACAACAGAATGCGCAGTGTGTTGTTTGTATCCTCTGCTCACTCAGTTCAGTCCAGGCGTGCAATGCAGTGCAGTGCAGAGCAACTCAGTAGCAATGTGCACTCCGCAACAGAATGCGCAGTGTGTTGTTTGTATCCTCTGCTCGCTCAGTGCAGTCCAGGCGTGCAATGCAGTGCAGTGCAGAGCAACTCAGTAGCAATGAGCACTCCGCAACAGAATGCGCAGTGTGTTGTTTGTATCCTCTGCTCACTCAGTTCAGTCCAGGCGTGCAATGCAGTGCAGTGCAGAGCAACTCAGTAGCAATGTGCACTCCGCAACAGAATGTGCAGTGTGTTGTTTGTATCCTCTGCTCACTCAGTTCAGTCCAGGCGTGCAATGCAGTGCAGTGCAGAGCAACTCAGTAGCAATGTGCACTCCGCAACAGAATGCGCAGTGTGTTGTTTGTATTCTCTGCTCGCTCAGTTCAGTCCAGGCGTGCAATGCAGTGCAGTGCAGAGCAACTCAGTAGCAATGTGCACTCCGCAACAGAATGCGCAGTGTGTTGTTTGTATCCTCTGCTCACTCAGTTCAGTCCAGGCGTGCAATGCAGTGCAGTGCAGAGCAACTCAGTAGCAATGTGCACTCCGCAACAGAATGCGCAGTGTGTTGTTTGTATTCTCTGCTCGCTCAGTTCAGTCCAGGCGTGCAATGCAGTGCAGTGCAGAGCAACTCAGTAGCAATGTGCACTCCGCAACAGAATGCGCAGTGTGTTGTTTGTATCCTCTGCTCACTCAGTTCAGTCCAGGCGAGCAATGCAGTGCAGTGCAGTGCAGAGCAACTCAGTAGCAATGTGCACTCCGCAACAGAATGCGCAGTGTGTTGTTTGTATCCTCTGCTCGCTCAGTTCAGTCCAGGCGTGCAATGCAGTGCAGTGCAGAGCAACTCAGTAGTAATGCGCACTCCGCAACAGAATGCGCAGTGTGTTGTTTGTATCCTCTGCTCACTCAGTTCAGTCCAGGCGTGCAGTGCAGTGCAGTGCAGAGCAACTCAGTAGAAATGTGCACTCCGCAATAGAATGCGCAGTGTGTTGTTTGTATCCTCTGCTCGCTCAGTTCAGTCCAGGCGTGCAATGCAGTGCAGTGCAGAGCAACTCAGTAGCAATGTGCACTCCACAACAGAATGCGCAGTGTGTTGTTTGTATCCTCTGCTCGCTCAGTTCAGTCCAGGCGTGCAATGCAGTGCAGTGCAGAGCAACTCAGTAGCAATGTGCACTCCGCAACAGAATGCGCAGTGTGTTGTTTGTATCCTCTGCTCGCTCAGTTCAGTCCAGGCGAGCAATGCAGTGCAGTGCAGAGCAACTCAGTAGTAGTGTGCACTCCACAACAGAATGCGCAGTGTGTTGTTTGTATCCTCTGCTCGCTCAGTTCAGTCCAGGCGAGCAATGCAGTGCAGTGCAGAGCAACTCAGTAGCAATGTGCACTCCGCAACAGAATGCGCAGTGTGTTGTTTGTATCCTCTGCTCGCTCAGTTCAGTCCAGGCGTTCAATGCAGTGCAGTGCAGAGCAACTCAGTAGCAATGTGCACTCCGCAACAGAATGCGCAGTGTGTTGTTTGTATCCTCTGCTCGCTCAGTTCAGTCCAGGCGTGCAATGCAGTGCAGTGCAGAGCAACTCAGTAGCTATGTGCACTCCACAACAGAATGCGCAGTGTGTTGTTTGTATCCTCTGCTCGCTCAGTTCAGTCCAGGCGAGCAATGCAGTGCAGTGCAGAGCAACTCAGTAGCAATGTGCACTCCACAACAGAATGTGCAGTGTGTTGTTTGTATCCTCTGCTCACTCAGTTCAGTCCAGGCGTGCAATGCAGTGCAGTGCAGAGCAACTCAGTAGCAATGTGCACTCCACAACAGAATGCGCAGTGTGTTGTTTGTATCCTCTGCTCACTCAGTTCAGTCCAGGCGTGCAATGCAGTGCAGTGCAGAGCAACTCAGTAGTAATGTGCACTCCACAACAGAATGCGCAGTGTGTTGTTTGTATCCTCTGCTCACTCAGTTCAGTCCAGGCGTGCAATGCAGTGCAGTGCAGAGCAACTCAGTAGCAATGTGCACTCCACAACAGAATGCGCAGTGTGTTGTTTGTATCCTCTGCTCACTCAGTTCAGTCCAGGCGTGCAACGCAGTGCAGTGCAGAGCAACTCAGTAGCAATGTGCACTCCGCAACAGAATGCGCAGTGTGTTGTTTGTATCCTCTGCTCGCTCAGTTCAGTCCAGGCGTGCAATGCAGTGCAGTGCAGAGCAACTCAGTAGTAATGTGCACTCCACAACAGAATGCGCAGTGTGTTGTTTGTATCCTCTGCTCACTCAGTTCAGTCCAGGCGTGCAGTGCAGTGCAGTGCAGAGCAACTCAGTAGCAATGTGCACTCCACAACAGAATGCGCAGTGTGTTGTTTGTATCCTCTGCTCACTCAGTTCAGTCCAGGCGTGCAATGCAGTGCAGTGCAGAGCAACTCAGTAGTAATGTGCACTCCACAACAGAATGCGCAGTGTGTTGTTTGTATCCTCTGCTCACTCAGTTCAGTCCAGGCGTGCAATGCAGTGCAGTGCAGAGCAACTCAGTAGCAATGTGCACTCCACAACAGAATGCGCAGTGTGTTGTTTGTATCCTCTGCTCACTCAGTTCAGTCCAGGCGTGCAGTGCAGTGCAGTGCAGAGCAACTCAGTAGTAATGTGCACTCCACAACAGAATGCGCAGTGTGTTGTTTGTATCCTCTGCTCACTCAGTTCAGTCCAGGCGTGCAATGCAGTGCAGTGCAGAGCAACTCAGTAGCAATGTGCACTCCACAACAGAATGCGCAGTGTGTTGTTTGTATCCTCTGCTCACTCAGTTCAGTCCAGGCGTGCAGTGCAGTGCAGTGCAGAGCAACTCAGTAGTAATGTGCACTCCGCAACAGAAAGCGCAGTGTGTTGTTTGTATCCTCTGCTCACTCAGTTCAGCCCAGGCGTGCAATGCAGTGCAGTGCAGAGCAACTCAGTAGCAATGTGCATTCCGCAACAGAATGCGCAGTGTGTTGTTTGTATCCTCTGCTCACTCAGTTCAGTCCAGGCGTGCAGTGCAGTGCAGTGCAGAGCAACTCAGTAGCAATGTGCACTCCACAACAGAAAGCGCAGTGTGTTGTTTGTATCCTCTGCTCACTCAGTTCAGCCCAGGCGTGCAATGCAGTGCAGTGCAGAGCAGAGCAACTCAGTAGCAATGTGCACTCCGCAACAGAAAGCGCAGTGTGTTGTTTGTATCCTCTGCTCACTCAGTTCAGCCCAGGCGTGCAATGCAGTGCAGTGCAGAGCAGAGCAACTCAGTAGCAATGTGCACTCCGCAACAGAAAGCGCAGTGTGTTGTTTGTATCCTCTGCTCACTCAGTTCAGCCCAGGCGTGCAATGCAGTGCAGTGCAGTGCAGTGCAGTGCAGAGCAACTCAGTAGCAATGTGCACTCCACAACAGAAAGCGCAGTGTGTTGTTTGTATCCTCTGCTCACTCAGTTCAGCCCAGGCGTGCAATGCAGTGCAGTGCAGTGCAGAGCAACTCAGTAGCAATGTGCACTCCACAACAGAAAGCGCAGTGTGTTGTTTGTATCCTCTGCTTGCTCAGTACAGTCCAGGCGTGCAATGCAGTGCAGTGCAGAGCAACTCAGTAGCAATGTGCACTCCACAACAGAAAGCGCAGTGTGTTGTTTGTATCCTCTGCTTGCTCAGTTCAGTCCAGGCGTGCAATGCAGTGCAGTGCAGAGCAACTCAGTAGCAATGTGCATTCCGCAACAGAAAGCGCAGTGTGTTGTTTGTATCCTCTGCTCACTCAGTTCAGTCCAGGCGTGCAGTGCAGTGCAGTGCAGAGCAACTCAGTAGCAATGTGCATTCCGCAACAGAATGCGCAGTGTGTTGTTTGTATCCTCTGCTCACTCAGTTCAGTCCAGGCGTGCAATGCAGTGCAGTGCAGAGCAACTCAGTAGCAATGTGCACTGCGCAACAGAATGTGCAGTGTGCTGTTTGTATCCTCTGCTCGCTCAGTTCAGTCCAGGCGTGCAATGCAGTGCAGTGCAGAGCAACTCAGTAGCTATGTGCACTCCACAACAGAATGCGCAGTGTGTTGTTTGTATCCTCTGCTCACTCAGTTCAGTCCAGACGTGCAGTGCAGTGCAGTGCAGAGCAACTCAGTAGCAATGTGCACTCCACAACAGAATGTGCAGTGTGTTGTTTGTATCCTCTGCTCACTCAGTTCAGTCCAGGCGTGCAGTGCAGTGCAGTGCAGAGCAACTCAGTAGCAATGTGCATTCCGCAACAGAAAGCGCAGTGTGTTGTTTGTATCCTCTGCTCACTCAGTTCAGTCCAGGCGTGCAGTGCAGTGCAGTGCAGAGCAACTCAGTAGCAATGTGCATTCCGCAACAGAATGCGCAGTGTGTTGTTTGTATCCTCTGCTCACTCAGTTCAGTCCAGGCGTGTAGTGCAGTGCAGTGCAGAGCAACTCAGTAGCAATGTGCATTCCGCAACAGAATGCGCAGTGTGTTGTTTGTATCCTCTGCTCACTCAGTTCAGTCCAGGCGTGCAATGCAGTGCAGTGCAGAGCAACTCAGTAGCAATGTGCACTGCGCAACAGAATGTGCAGTGTGCTGTTTGTATCCTCTGCTCGCTCAGTTCAGTCCAGGCGTGCAGTGCAGTGCAGTGCAGAGCAACTCAGTAGTAATGTGCACTCCACAACAGAATGCGCAGTGTGTTGTTTGTATCCTCTGCTCGCTCAGTTCAGTCCAGGCGTGCAATGCAGTGCAGTGCAGTGCAGTGCAGTGCAGAGCAACTCAGTAGCAATGTGCACTCCGCAACAGAATGCGCAGTGTGTTGTTTGTATCCTCTGCTTGCTCAGTTCAGTCCAGGCGTGCAATGCAGTGAGGTGCAGACCAACTCAGTAGCAATGTGCACTCCACAACAGAATGCGCAGTGTGTTGATTGTATCCTCTGCTCACTCAGTTCAGTCCAGGCGTGCAATGCAGTGAGGTGCAGACCAACTCAGTAGCAATGTGCACTCCACAACAGAATGCGCAGTGTGTTGTTTGTATCCTCTGCTCACTCAGTTTAGTCCAGGCGTGCAATGCAGTGCAGTGCAGAGCAACTCAGTAGCAATGTGCACTCCGCAACAGAATGCGCAGTGTGTTGTTTGTATCCTCTGCTCACTCAGTTCAGTCCAGGCGTGCAGTGCAGTGCAGGGCAGTGCAGAGCAACTCAGTAGCAATGTGCACTCCGCAACAGAATGCGCAGTGTGTTGTTTGTATCCTCTGCTCACTCAGTTCAGTCCAGGCGTGCAATGCAGTGCAGTGCAGTGCAACTCAGTAGTAATGTGCACTCCACAACAGAATGCGCAGTGTGTTGTTTGTACCCTCTGCTCGCTCAGTTCAGTCCAGGCGTGCAATGCAGTGCAGTGCAGAGCAACTCAGTAGCAATGTGCACTCCGCAACAGAATGCGCAGTATGTTGTTTGTATCCTCTGCTCACTCAGTTCAGTCCAGGCGTGCAATGCAGTGCAGTGCAGAGCAACTCAGTAGCAATGTGCACTCCACAACAGAATGCGCAGTGTGTTGTTTGTATCCTCTGCTCACTCAGTTCAGTCCAGGCGTGCAATGCAGGGCAGTGCAGAGCAACTCAGTAGTAATGTGCACTCCACAACAGAATGCGCAGTGTGTTGTTTGTATCCTCTGATCGCTCAGTTCAGTCCAGGCGTGCAATGCAGGGCAGTGCAGAGCAACTCAGTAGTAATGTGCACTCCACAACAGAATGCGCAGTGTGTTGTTTGTATCCTCTGATCGCTCAGTTCAGCCCAGGCGTGCAGTGCAGTGCAGTGCAGAGCAACTCAGTAGTAATGTGCACTCCGCAACAGAATGCGCAGTGTGTTGTTTGTATCCTCTGCTCACTCAGTTCAGTCCAGGCGTGCAATGCAGGGCAGTGCAGAGCAACTCAGTAGTAATGTGCACTCCACAACAGAATGCGCAGTGTGTTGTTTGTATCCTCTGATCGCTCAGTTCAGTCCAGGCGTGCAATGCAGTGCAGTGCAGAGCAACTCAGTAGTAATGTGCACTCCGCAACAGAATGCGCAGTGTGTTGTTTGTATCCTCTGCTCACTCAGTTCAGTCCAGGCGTGCAATGCAGTGCAGTGCAGAGCAACTCAGTAGTAATGTGCACTCCACAACAGAATGCGCAGTGTGTTGTTTGTATCCTCTGCTCACTCGGTTCAGTCCAGGCGTGCAATGCAGTGCAGTGCAGTGCAGAGCAACTCAGTAGTAATGTGCACTCCACAACAGAATGCGCAGTGAGTTGTTTGTATCCTCTGCTCACTCAGTTCAGTCCAGGCGTGCAATGCAGTGCAGTGCAGTGCAGAGCAACTCAGTAGTAATGTGCACTCCACAACAGAATGCGCAGTGTGTTGTTTGTATCCTCTGATCGCTCAGTTCAGTCCAGGCGTGCAATGCAGTGCAGTGCAGAGCAACTCAGTAGTAATGTGCACTCCGCAACAGAATGCGCAGTGTGTTGTTTGTATCCTCTGCTCACTCAGTTCAGTCCAGGCGTGCAACGCAGTACAGTGCAGAGCAACTCAGTAGTAATGTGCATTCCGCAACAGAATGCGCAGTGTGTTGTTTGTATCCTCTGCTCACTCAGTTCAGTCCAGGCGTGCAATGCAGTGCAGTGCAGAGCAACTCAGTAGTAATGTGCACTCCACAACAGAATGCGCAGTGTGTTGTTTGTATCCTCTGCTCACTCAGTTCAGTCCAGGCGTGCAGTGCAGTGCAGTGCAGTGCAGAGCAACTCAGTAGCAATGTGCACTCCACAACAGAATGTGCAGTGTGTTGTTTGTATCCTCTGCTCCCTCAGTTCAGTCCAGGCGTGCAATGCAGTGAGGTGCAGACCAACTCAGTAGCAATGTGCACTCCACAACAGAATGCGCAGTGTGTTGTTTGTATCCTCTGCTCCCTCAGTTCAGTCCAGGCGTGCAATGCAGTGCAGTGCAGAGCAACTCAGTAGTAATGTGCACTCCACAACAGAATGCGCAGTGTGTTGTTTGTATCCTCTGCTCACTCAGTTCAGTCCAGGCGTGCAATACAGTGCAGTGCAGAGCAACTCAGTAGCAATGTGCACTCCACAACAGAATGCGCAGTGTGTTGTTTGTATCCTCTGCTCACTCAGTTCAGTCCAGGCGTGCAACGCAGTGCAGTGCAGAGCAACTCAGTAGCAATGTGCACTCCACAACAGAATGCGCAGTGTGTTGTTTGTATCCTCTGCTCACTCAGTTCAGTCCAGGCGTGCAACGCAGTGCAGTGCAGAGCAACTCAGTAGCAATGTGCACTCCGCAACAGAATGTGCAGTGTGTTGTTTGTATCCTCTGCTCACTCAGTTCAGTCCAGGCGTGTAGTGCAGTGCAGTGCAGAGCAACTCAGTAGCAATGTGCACTCCGCAACAGAATGCGCAGTGTGTTGTTTGTATCCTCTGCTCACTCAGTTCGGTCCAGGCGTGCAATGCAGTGCAGTGCAGAGCAACTCAGTAGCAATGTGCACTCCACAACAGAATGCGCAGTGTGTTGTTTGTATCCTCTGCTCACTCAGTTCAGTCCAGGCGTGCAATGCAGTGCAGTGCAGAGCAACTCAGTAGCAATGTGCACTCCGCAACAGAATGCGCAGTGTGTTGTTTGTATCCTCTGCTCACTCAGTTCAGTCCAGGCGTGCAATGCAGTGCAGTGCAGAGCAACTCAGTAGTAATGTGCACTCCACAACAGAATGCGCAGTGTGTTGTTTGTATCCTCTGCTCACTCAGTTCAGTCCAGGCGTGCAATGCAGTGCAGTGCAGAGCAACTCAGTAGCAATGTGCACTCCACAACAGAATGCGCAGTGTGTTGTTTGTATCCTCTGCTCACTCAGTTCAGTCCAGGCGTGCAGTGCAGTGCAGTGCAGAGCAACTCAGTAGTAATGTGCATTCCGCAACAGAATGCGCAGTGTGTTGTTTGTATCCTCTGCTCACTCAGTTCAGTCCAGGCGTGCAATGCAGTGCAGTGCAGAGCAACTCAGTAGCAATGTGCACTCCGCAACAGAATGCGCAGTGTGTTGTTTGTATCCTCTGCTCACTCAGTTCAGTCCAGGCGTGCAATGCAGTGCAGTGCAGAGCAACTCAGTAGTAATGTGCACTCCACAACAGAATGCGCAGTGTGTTGTTTGTATCCTCTGCTCACTCAGTTCAGTCCAGGCGTGCAATGCAGTGCAGTGCAGAGCAAGTCAGTAGTAATGTGCACTCCACAACAGAATGCGCAGTGTGTTGTTTGTATCCTCTGCTCACTCAGTTCAGTCCAGGCGTGCAATGCAGTGCAGTGCAGAGCAACTCAGTAGTAATGTGCACTCCACAACAGAATGCGCAGTGTGTTGTTTGTATCCTCTGCTCACTCAGTTCAGTCCAGGCGTGCAGTGCAGTGCAGTGCAGAGCAACTCAGTAGCAATGTGCACTCCACAACAGAATGCGCAGTGTGTTGTTTGTATCCTCTGCTCACTCAGTTCAGTCCAGGCGTGCAATGCAGGGCAGTGCAGAGCAACTCAGTAGCAATGTGCACTCCACATCAGAATGCGCAGTGTGTTGTTTGTATCCTCTGCTCACTCAGTTCAGTCCAGGCGTGCAATGCAGTGCAGTGCAGTGCAGAGCAACTCAGTAGCAATGTGCACTCCACAACAGAATGCGCAGTGTGTTGTTTGTATCCTCTGCTCACTCAGTTCAGTCCAGGCGTGCAATGCAGGGCAGTGCAGAGCAACTCAGTAGCAATGTGCACTCCACAACAGAATGCGCAGTGTGTTGTTTGTATCCTCTGCTCACTCAGTTCAGTCCAGGCGTGCAATGCAGTGCAGTGCAGAGCAACTCAGTAGTAATGTGCACTCCACAACAGAATGCGCAGTGTGTTGTTTGTATCCTCTGCTCACTCAGTTCAGTCCAGGCGTGCAATGCAGTGCAGTGCAGAGCAACTCAGTAGCAATGTGCACTCCGCAACAGAATGCGCAGTGTGTTGTTTGTATCCTCTGCTCACTCAGTTCAGTCCAGGCGTGCAGTGCAGTGCAGTGCAGTGCAACTCAGTAGCAATGTGCACTCCACAACAGAATGCGCAGTGTGTTGTTTGTACCCTCTGCTCGCTCAGTTCAGTCCAGGCGTGCAGTGCAATGCAGTGCAGAGCAACTCAGTAGCAATGTGCACTCCACAACAGAATGCGCAGTGTGTTGTTTGTATCCTCTGCTCACTCAGTTCAGTCCAGGCGTGCAGTGCAATGCAGTGCAGAGCAACTCAGTAGCAATGTGCACTCCACAACAGAATGCGCAGTGTGTTGTTTGTATTCTCTGCTCGCTCAGTTCAGTCCAGGCGTGCAATGCAGTGCTGTGCAGAGCAACTCAGTAGTAGTGTGCACTCCGCAATAGAAAGCGCAGTGTGTTGTTTGGCTTGTGAAAAATTAAACAGTTATAACAGTGCAACGTAATTTTTGACGCCAGTTTAGACCTTTCTTCACGGATCTGTTCAACAACAGCTTCAGAAGTCTACCTGGTGATTTTGCTTTTAAAACACTACCGGTTTCCTTGAAAGACTTAAGGTGGGGGCCTACACCTTTAATGATACAAAAATCATGTAATTTCACTTTTTTATTCCTCAGCAACAGAAAGTATTAAAGAATTGTAACTTGGTCTTCCAATCACACTGTGCTTAGCCAATATGTTCGTGTATTTACAAGTCATACGGCGAATGCACTTCTGGAAATTAGGCATTTAAAATGGCGGCTGCATATAGTGCAGTGTTGCACCGTTTCCCTAATATTTTACACAAATATCATTGTTTTCCAAAAATTCATTTTTCATTGTATTTAATAATGCAGTAGCTAGAGATTGATCCAGAATCATTGGAATCTATAAAGAAAAAATATTATTTTAAAAAGCTTATAAGCCTCCGTGGCTTAGGCGGCAGCACGCCGGCCTCTCACCACTGGGTCCGTGGTTCAATTCCCGGTCACTCCATGTGAGATGTGTTCTGGACAGAATGGAGGCAGACAGGTTTTTCTCCGGGTACTCCGGTTTTCCCTGTTAAAATTTCATTCCAGCAACACTCTCCACTATCATTTCATTTAATCTGTAATTCATTTAATCATTGCCTCAGAGGAGTGCGTCAGGCCTCGGCAGCCGGCAAAGTTCATATCCTCGCCGCTAGATGGGGGCTTCATTCATTCCATTCCTGACCCGGTCGGAGACTGGAAGCAGGCTGTGGATTTTCATTTTCATATTAAAGTGTAACTTTTTTGCAAGTTTTTTCACTGAATATTTAACCAAAAAAACTATGACATGTACAGCAACAGTTCTAGGTGATATTGTTCTCCCCTATAAGATATACATGTATTCTAAATTTCACTTCATTATCTTGAAAACTCTGGCAGTTACTAAGGAAACGGGTTTGAAAATCCATAGTTACGGAAAACAAGCAAAAAGTTACCAATGTGTAGGAAAACATCTAAAACTACCCTGCACGGTTTTGGTCATAACTTCAAAAGTATTGCACATATCAAAGAAAATGTTGCATTGATTTGAAGAGGAAAGATCAATAAATATACAAAAAAAATTGAAGAATGAAAAATTTTGATCCTTAAAGGTGTAGGTCCCCCCATTAAGCCAATGACGGATAGTCTTTGCTATAGGCAGTTCACCGCCATACTGACGTCTAAAATAACATTGCACTGATCTAACTGACTCAGTTTGCACACGCCAAATAACACACTGCGCTTTCTGTTGCGCAGTGCACATTGCTACTGAGTTGCTCTGCACTGCACTGCACTCTATGCACGCTTGGACCGAACTAAGGGAGCAGAGGAAACAAACACACACTGGGGCCGTCTCAAGGTCAAGCAGACCTGCCAACTGTAGGGGAGCCAAACTTGGAGAGTTGATCAACCACACACCACAAACTAGAATAGTTGATGATGATGATGATGATAATTGTTGTTTTAAGGGGCCTAACATCTAGGTTATCGGCACGAAAACTAGAATAGTATATGTCACTTTGTACAGATTGTAGGACACATTAAAACTAGGGAGTTCTTTTTCAAACACCCTGTATACTGTAGAGTATCATTTAAGCCACGGTTCAAAAATACCCAATGGCCAGTACTCGTGGGTTCAAACATAGGATCATTGACTGTCCAATTCGTGCTCATGTTTGTTTTCATTTTCCAACAGCACATGGGATTGATGTTCGACGCGTCAGGCGCCATGCGCAAATGATGATTCCTATGTACTCAGGAATGCCACATTATACCGGAGGAGGAGAGACAACTTTCCATAAGCAAGGGGCTAAACTGGGTGCTGGATTACTGGGAGTAAAGGCATCAGTCGGTCTACACTTCACCAAGGGCAAGAACCACACTTACGAAAATTTCGATTCCAACGCGCCCATGCCCCTACCTCTTCCTATGGTACCTGTGGGTCTGCCCCCACCTCCCTCTGGTCAGCCATATCCTCCTTATGGCTTTCCCCCTCCTCCCTTTGGTCAGCCATATCCTCCTTATGGCCTTCCCATGAACAGCTATGTCCCTGGAATTCCCAGTCTACCATTTGGTGAAGAACCAGGTCGTGCTGTACGGAGCATCAGAGACTACCAAAGAAGCTACCCCAATAGCCTGGCCAAGATAATGCCCAAAATCACCGAAGAATATGAAAATGACAGCAATAAAGCGCATGGAGGAATCCCGGGTAAAGAAGTCCATGTCCGCCGATTAAACCCAGCGTCAGAAGAGCAGTCATCGGCTGAACACCAGAGTGGAGAAACATCAATAAAAGGTACCGCTTTTCATATATCGTCACTGTTATAACAGACACATCAGTGATATGGTATTAGTTTGCAAAATATGAATTATGCAGGAAAACATTACAAATATTAATTACTGAATCCATTCACCATTACGTGACTTTGCATAAAACCTGAGTTGCATTCGTCTTTCTTTCTTTCTTTCTTTCTTTCTTTCTTTCTTGCTTTCTTTCTTCGCTTTTTAGCTCTCCTCTTTGATCTGGCCTCCTTAGTCATGATCTGAGCTGACTTTTGAAACTAAAACATTAAAACTAACGGAAAAAAGATATGGTATTAGTTTGCAAAATATGAATTTTACAGGAAAACATTACAAAATATTAATTACTAAATTTATTCACCATTACGTGACTTAGGAGCGTGATGGCGCAGTGGCTTATCTGCTCGTCTTTTACCCGGACGGCTGGAGTTCGAATCCCGGTGACAGCGGGGCGGAATTTTCACCTGAAAAATCACGTGGTGACAGGAAGGGTATCCGGCCTTAAATCCCCTGCCAAAAACAAAATGAGTCTGGGTGACTCCGGCGACCCCAATTAATTGGGAAAAGCCGAAGAAGGTTTATTACGTGACTTTCCATAAAACCTGAGTTGCATTCGTTTTTATTTCTTCGCTTTTTAGCTCTCCTCTTTGATCTGGGTTTCTTAGTCATGATCTGAGCTGACCTTTGAAACTAAAACATTAAAACTAAAGGAAATAGGCTGTAGACACGGTAAAATAAATTTAATCCACATTTTAAATCAATACTGCACAGTTCAAAAGAATTAGCGGAACATGTTTTTGAAAGTAGGCTGTACTCCATAGAACAATAATTCACACACCTAGGCATACAACCAAATAAACCTTTATTGTTTACTGTTGAAGTATACAACAATTCATCGTTGGATTCCCGGTCATTTGCACAACAGAAAGGGAACCGTCCAACTGGTGACGAAAACAAAGTGGAAACAGGTGCTCCTTCAGGCATCCAGGGTGGATTTTATCACCGTTCGATAGCTTCAGTATCGTGAATGCCCTCCATGAGCATCGATCACAGCTTGGGACCTCCTTAGCATGCTCCTTATAAGTCTACGGAGGTCCGTTTGTGGTATCAAATCCTCTTCTTCCAAGAGGGCATGTATGAGGTCTTGAAGAGTCTGTGGTGGAACAGGACTACCAAGAACCCTTCCGTCAAGCATATCTCACACATACTCGATGGGGTTAAGGCCGGTTTGTAAAGTTTCTCACTCATATACTTAATTACCAGGATGGGCGCCAGTCTTAAGACAAATTTGGAAAATAATAATATATATTTATAGCACATCAAAGAAGCTCTCTCTCAGGTTGTGGGGTGGACGGTACACTATCACTTAGTTAGTTATTATTATGGGGTTTGAAGCCATTTTTCAGTGTTGCCTTTGTAAACAAAAGTTTGGTGCTTTTCAGTCGGTCAACACGAATGTACCCAAAAGAGCTGGGTTATGCCCTAATCCTGAAAACAAATAAATGAAATTAATAATTACACTAGGATGACCAGTTTCGATCGTCAAGCGATCATCATTAGATCCATTACACGTAGGCTATAAAATCTAGGTTTGAAAATACAGGTGAAAATATTTACAATCACCATAAGGTGACGATTTCTAAATGTAACATTGGCTTAACCTCATACACCATATGCTTTGAACTAACCTCTCTTTACCTAGAGATAGCTTGCCACGGTGGGTGAGTGGATAGCGTGTCGGTCTACTAACCCCAAGATTGCAGGTTCGCCCCTGGCCGTGGTAAGTGATTTTTGAAAAGCGGCAAAAATACGATACGCATGTCATACGATGTTGGCATGTCAGAGAACCCATTTGAATTCAGTAGGCCGAGTTCATAATGGCAAAATTAATCTCGGGAGTTTCCGCCAGCACAAAGTTCCTCATTTTTCTACTAGAAAGCGCTATTGTGTTCAAGGAGATTAGATATCTAACATCTAACTTCCTTGACTTTCATAGTCAAGGAACTACGAAATTCGACATGCAAGCTACCCTCTGGGTGTCAAATAGCAAAGCTTGCACCAGGCACCCGAGGCCATACGATATTATTATTATTATTTTAAACCTAGAGATCACCTCCCATCACGTCGGGTTTCTTAAAGCCACTTTGTTTTGAAAAGGCTAAATTTGGATCTTTAAGCATACAGGCTCTTCATTAGTGATAGACCTACACGGATTGGTGAAGTATTGGTGTTACATATCTACCATTTCAAGTTTCAATACGGAACTAGGCCTACTATTTGTCATGAGCAGCTGATCACCGTCACCATCTATTTCATTTCATTTCATTTTATTCTGTTCTTATACCCTAAATTTTATGGTGTACCATATTAGGTTTAAATACGTATCTTATTACTGTGCTACCCTTTGTTTTGTTTTTCTCAATAGCTGATGAAGGGGATCAAATGTAATTAATCCTCGAAACATGTACTGAAAACAAGTTAAATAATTATTTTTTCTTTATAGTATTGATTCAAGCGGTTGTTCATTTCTTGTTAATAAATATTCTAGCATAACAATACGGAACCACCATGAGTCATTTAAATAATGGAATATACCCAGTTCAACCGAAATCCTGTTAACGCCCTGGGATTATTTGAATCTCGTCCGACAGGTTTTCTTTTCTTCTTCAAAAATTATTTCGATCGTTGAGGGTTTTCTTTTTACGTGTCGTACGGATGTCATGCCAACGATTACGGTGTTGAACCGCGCCACCCTATCTGAGGGCTGATTATCGGGTACAGTACAGTGTTTTATATTTGTTATGTTTCTTTTGTTTTCTGTCATGGGCCTTAATGGCCTGATGGAAATGAAAATCCACAGCCTGCTTCCAGTCGACCGACCGGGTCAGGGAGTGGAATTAATGAAGCTCCCATCCAGTGGCGAGGATATGAACTGTGCCGGCTGCCGACGCCTGTCGCACTCCCCTGGGTCAATGATTGAATGATAGTGGAGTGTTGCTGGAATGAAATTTGTTACAGGGAAAACCGGAGTACCCGGAGAAAAAGCTGATATGTACAATAAATGAAGATGATGATGAAATCAGGAAAGTCATTGACAGAGCAGCTTGTAGGCGCAGGACTAGAGAAAGCATACCGGAAACGATAAGAAAAAGGAGATTGATAGTTTCGGACATATTTACAGAATGGACATTGTGAGGTTTGAAGCCATTTTTCAGTGTTGCCTAAGTAAACAAAAGTTTGGTGCTTTTCAATCGGTCAACATGAATGTACCCAAATAGAGCTGGGTTATGCTCTAATCCTTAACCTTATGTAATTTATTTCAGGATTAGGGCATAACCCAGCTCTATTTGGGTACATTCGTGTTGACCGAATGAAAAGCACCAAACTTTTGTTTATAGAATGGATTTGAAGCCATTTCTTTTTCAGTGTTGCCTATACAAGATGGCTATTTTGTAGCTTTTCAGTCGGTCTACACAATTGTGCTCAAGGAATTGGTAGGGTACAAGATATAAATATGTAAACACACTCCTGGAAAAGATTACATGTTTTAGTTAGTGATCACACTTAAATGGGCAATTTAGGATTACGTGTATCCACCCTCAAGTAGCCATCATCACATCCTGATCACCGTGTTCAAATGTTAAATTTTCACTTATGTAAATACACTATCGTTGTCATTGTGAATTTACTGTACATTCCTTCCTTCCTTCCTTCCTACATTCCTTCCTTCCTTCCTTCCTTCATTCATTCATTCATTCATTCATTCATTCATTCATTCATTCATTCATTCATTCATTCATTCATTCATTCTTGCATTCCTTCCTTCCTTCCTTCATTCTTTCATTCCTTCCTTCCTTCCTTCATTCTTGCATTCATTCTTACATTCCTTCCTTCATTCATTCATTCATTCCTTCATTCCATCCTTCATTCCTTCTTGCATTCCTTCCTTCATTCCTTCCTTCATTCTTGCATTCATTCCTTCATTCATTCATTCCTTCATTCATTCCTTCATTCATTCTTGCATTCATTCTTACATTCCTTCCTTCCTTCCTTCCTTCCTTCATTCATTCATTCATTCATTCATTCCTTCCTTCATTCCATCTTTCATTCCTTCTTGCATTCCTTCCTTCATACATGCATTCCTACCTTCATTCATTCCTTCATTCCATCCTTCATTCCTTCTTGCATTCCTTCCTTCATTCTTGCATTCCTTCCTTCATTCTTGCATTCATTCTTACATTCCTTCCTTCCTTCCTTCATTCATTCATTCATTCCATCCTTCATTCATTCTTGCATTCCTTCATTCATGCATTCCTTCCTTCATTCATTCCTTCATTCCTTCCTTCCTTCCTTCATTCTTGCATTCATTCTTACATTCCTTCCTTCCTTCCTTCATTTATTCATTCATTCCTTCCTTCCTTCCTTCCTTCATTCTTCCTTCATTCATGCATTCCTTCCTTCATTCATTCCTTCATCCCTTCCTTCATTCATTCATTCATTCCTTCCTTCCTTCCTTCATTCATGCATTCCTTCCGTAATTCATGCATTCCTTCATTCATTCCTTCCTTAATTCATTCCTTCATTCATTCCTTCCTTAATTCATTCCTTCATTCATTCCTTCCTTCATTCGTGCATTCCTTCATTCATTCCTTCATTCATTCCTTCCTTAATTCATTCCTTCATTCCTTCATTCATTCCTTCATTTATTCCTTCATTTATTCCTTCATTCATTTCTTCATTTATTCCTTCATTTGTTTATAGTTTGACACGGTCTCTTGAATGTTCACAGGTGCTCTCACCTCGGATGTCGAGAGTTATGTCAGGCCATCGATCCGAGTAACTAGAAGTCCCGCAGAGGTTCCGAACCGATATACTGTCAATGTCGAGGAGGATAAGAAGAAACGAGGAAGTTTCAACAGAATTAAATTCTTAGGACTTGGAGCTCTTCTTAATTTATTCATAAAGCATAACACAACTAAGGTGACTGAAGAATTCCGCAGTGGAAATATTCCTCGGCAGCCTGATTTAACAAAAGGCCTGTACACCCGCAAACGATCCCTCATGGAAGACTGGGACAATCTGCAATTGTCCACCAAAAATGAGATTCTGCGCAAACACAAAAAATATAGACCTAGCCCCAAAATAGATAACAAATACTATGAATTACTAGAGAATCAGCAGGAGGAAGAGGAGGAAGTGCGAGAGGATACTGAATTGAAAGATAATTCTAAAATACGCAACATTATATTGGAATCTATGTCGAATACTTCGCAAGAAATTACTGATTCTGAAAATGAGTTTGCAACAGTACAAACGTTATTAAATAGCAGTTTTCCTGTAACCAACTTAATTAAGAGCAATCGATCAAAGAGAAGTCCACAGTTCGGGAATCCGCTTGTATCACAAACTCAAGAGAATTTCAACTCTCTCCGTGGAGTAAATAATAAATGGAACTTGCTTGGGCTTCACGCTAAGCTTGGTCTAAATGTCGGTTCGAACCGCACCTTAGGAACATACCAGTTTGACTCCTTCAACCCCGGAAGTCCTATGATGGGCAATGGTCAGATGTTCCAGCCACCTCAGTTGTGGGGTGGGCCACCTCAGATGATGACACCACCCGTGTTCCCTGCAGGCTTCCGTAGCCGTCGGTCTTCACCCACTGTGATGACGATACGCTCCGGGCGACGTTTTATGAGGATTCCAGAAGCATCCGAAGGGGAGGACAACAATATTTAATCGGAGCAGAAAATCGGAGGTATTCATTATTCCTAATTTTTAAAATTGTCTACTAACACGAGCGTCGTTACGGGATACGGCACAAAATCCAGGACACATTCCTCACACGTAGACGAAGAAATTATGTTATATTAATAATGATATTTATTGCAACCAATGGTCAAATACAATAATAATTACAATTGCGCACAATGAAGTCATGTAGAGAATTCTGTTAATGTTACTGTTCTCTTATTACAAACTTTTACATGATATCTTTCACACGACTTTCCACACAATTCACACCTACAGTTTTCGTCTGGGTCGAGGTAGACCTTCTTGCTGCACAGCTTGAAATGAAAACCATGAACAGCGAAACGTATCATGAAATGGCGAAGTTCATACATAGAATTCCTCCACTCTGAGGTCATCATGGCATCTGTCTGGTAGAAATCCATCCAGATGTTGGCTTTCTTCTCTTGAAGTTCTTGCAGTATTAACTGATATTGCTTTGTAAATGGCAGTAACATTCTTATACGTAACTCTTCTATGTAAAATGGTTGTCTCGTTAGTTCATAGGTCGTCCTTGACGGTGCATTTTGTCCTAGACAGAGAATCTTTTTCATGTATATGGCCTTTACCCTTTCTATCTGAGCAAGGTCGTTAATCGAGAGATGCTCCCATATTAATTTTATTGCATATGTCATGAATGGAGAAATTTTTATGTGAGAGAGTTCTAATGCAGTCTGTATGGAGAGTTGTCTTATTAGTTTTATCTCATTCATGGCTATAACCACGGTAGCAGCTCTATCTTTTACATGTTTGGAGAAATTCCGTCCAGTCGTTTGGAGTATCAGGCCAAGATACTTGTAGGAGTTTACCCTTGTTAGCTCCACATTGCCATACATGATTTTCACTGATGCTGGTAACCTACCTCCATTCCTGAACGTCATGTGTACTGTCTTTTGTGGATTAAGCTTGAGGTCATTACTGTCTGCCGATCTTACAAGTTTATCGAACGTCTCATGTAACATTTGCTGCGAGATCGACGTTATTGCCATATCATCTGCGTACATATAAATGTTTACACCTGGTGTTTCTATGGCATCGACAACATCTCTAACTGCGATATTGAACAGCAACGGACTTAATGGATCGCCCTGTAGGACTCCTGTTGTCTGAAGGATAGGCTCCGATCTTGTAAGATTGTCATCAACGAGTACGTAATTTTTCATGAGTATTGCCGTTATTATCCTACTCAGATAATGGTCTCTTCCTATGTTATATGAACATGGTCCGGAAACGCTTTGTTTTCATGTTATGACTCATTGTTTCCAACTCATTAATCATGGGAAACACACAAGAACAGAACGTACCAGCATACCACATGCAACTCTTGCTCACAGGAAATGTTCAATGTGCCCTCCGTGCATCAACCCACCATCCCGTCGGTCGTAGTGATTCTCGGACGCGCTGATGTATCCCTGGAGGATGGCGTATGGTTTCTCAGCCTTCCATAATACGGGCACGGAGACTCTGAACATCTTGTTCTGGGGTTCAATACACAGGAGCTTTCAAATGTCCTCACAAATTAAAGGCCGGTGATTTTAGTTCCGGAGAGCGTGAAGGCCAGGCAATTGGTCCACCTCTACTTATCCATCTGTCACCAAATCTGTTATTTAGAAGCCGACGGACATTAACACTAAAATGAGGAGGAACTCCATCGTGCAGGAAGTACATGTTTTGTCGCACAGCTCAAGGCACAGCTGCTAAGTCGCATGGCAACGGGGCCATGTAAAACAAAACACTGGCGGTGCACCTACGATAATGACAACGTAACCAGACGTAACCAAGAGTGCATGTTCCCCATGTTTTTCACCTCATCCTCTTGTGTGTTTCCCATGATTAATATTATTATTAATTAAACACAATGTGTACAAAGAAAGAATATATTGTGTCCGCTGGCCGAAGGCTTCGGGGAGCCACCGGTTTCAAATGACCCTTCCGAGACCCTCTTCCAGTTAACACACAAGTATAGGGGAGATTACATTCATAGGCTGGAGTAGCACAAAGTCTTCACTCGGGGGTGTCGGGAATTAGTGAGGTTCGATCTTTAACCAGCTCAGAGGAATGCATCGATAACAAAACTAAACAAGAAAAGAGAGGTCAGTCTTATGTTAAAATCACAAATAAATTTTATACAGAATAGATCCCTAGCCTAGCATGAGAGTTGCAAAACGGCTAGTCCGATACTATTCTGCCCTGAAAGAAAATATAAAATAGTCCTAAACAAGATCTAAATTACTCTCATGGTCCTAATACAAAATTCGACTAAAATGAACAAGCTAAGAGAATGACACGTAAGATCGGCCCTAAGCAATTACATCGAAATGACTACGGGAGGATCAAACATCAAAAGAATCTACAGCAAAGCAAGACATTTACTTGTTTACAAATACTAGAACATTTACATTTAGTAGCAAAGGGGAAAATTTGTCCTATGCTATGATGGTGCCATCTCTAACATTTATCTTTAGAGTTAATGTTTAGCTAGTCCTAAATATCATTAATTAATAAACGAGATGCGTTTATTACTAAGAAAATCAAGCTATGTGCACAATGTTGCTGAATAAATAAAAAAGCTATGCTAATACAACACAAATGCATACAATAATTCAGCACCCCTATGGTTGTGCAATTGGCACTGCCTGCGTACTCGATTTGTTACTATTTGTAACAAACGGTCATAGTGCCAAGGTGTTAAGGAAGTAGAAAAATATAGGAAAGCCTGCAAAGGCGATAGTAATTAAACAATTACCTCGACTCATATTGCTACTAATCTGATGTGTGTGCTTCTGTTATCACATCACCAATTAGTTGTCGACTATTCATGTGAAAATGTATCAAAATGTATCTAAAATAGCTTAAAAATATCTAAGTGTTAACATTTGGTCCAGAAAATAGTTTATTTTTAATGTTTAGAAATTTTATTTACACTCAGGGGGAATTATAAGATTCGTTAGTTTTCAAAACCCTATTTTTTATTATTAAAGCTTCACACAATTATTTATCCCTGACAGTATTGTTGTTCAATTTATGGACCTATAAAAGCGTTCAGTGTATTTAGGTAACGTGTGTATCCAACTTAAGCAAAATAACTCAATAGTTTAATAGTTTACTAGACACTCTGTGTCTTCACCAACATTTCTTCAATATTTCCTGTGTCTCCACCAATTACTTCATAATTATTAGACATCCTGTGTGCTCACCCATTACTTTACTCTTATTTCGGATTCATTGATCCAGGCGCCCTCGGTTTGGTACGACTTCAAATAGTTCATTACCACCGGTATAACCACAATAACAATGTCGGAGGTATTAATCCACTGTCACGACTCATATGATACTCTCATAACGTTAATTTACTAAAGTGAGGATTCCTAATTGATACACGTTTGAAGTGCTGGTAATAAAGATTATGTGCACAGAAAACACATCCTGACAACGCTTTAAATAAACATGAAGGCTTCTGATACAAGCTAAATGTGTGTGTGAGCATTTATAAAATTGCCTCTTCCCTGAATAAGGTCGAACCTGCGTTCATTTGGTTACGAAATACAGTTGCGTTAATTGCCTGTCTGGCTTCTCTTAAAGAAATAAACCTGTTTTCAAGTATTGATCTGGCCAACAAATGTGAATAACGGAACTCTGCATTCCACTTGTAATAATGTTAAGAATCTCACAGCCTTCTAAACAAAATACTGATGCACTAGCTAGAATCAAGTGTGCTGTGTAGTGGGTTTGGCTCGTAACCTTGGCCTCGATTTAACATCTGCCTAACTAGTTTATTTGTCGTCAGCTTGACAAAATAAAAGTTGATAATAACTGTTTTGAAATGATACGAAATGAGCATTGAAAATCCAGCCTTCCTGGCGTCTATAAATGTTTAATAAAACTATTACTTTCCACACGCGTCTTATAATTAACTACCTGCATTGTGCACGTAATTAAATGAAACCAAATTAAACTAATATACTGTTTCCAATTCATACAATACGCTACAAATACTTGATCTGACTTACGGATGCAGCGTCACTTGGTTCGAGACCCGCTATGAGATGTTATATGCGGTCTCGTGTATGGCCTTAGATTATCTTCTCATTGTATTTGGACATCTTCCGCTGGTAATTCCCCACGCATGATTTAGAAATCACATGCCATCGCGTGGTTGGGGCTGTATTTGAAGATCTGATGGTTTAGCATGATTGTAATGTTAGCGTTGGTAATAACGTAGCACATAATTAACGAAAACTTGCGCGCACTGAAGCTAATATGCGGTAAAAAAAATGCCCATTTTCACTCCGCCACTGGCTCTAGTCTTGTCGCTTGTGCGACCCTCACTCGTGACTTTTGCACTGATATTTACAGAAAATATTAACATAAAATATTAAACCAAAAATACTGCCCATCCGGCAAATAAAGATTGTACTCGTAGATTTTGTACAGTTAATTAATTACACAGTTTATGTAACACTGAAGTGTGTGTGTGTGACCATGCGGTCATAAAGTTTGCTTTACATAAGTCCATCATTTCACCTCGGAGAATGAAAATATTTCACAGTTTATGTAATAATGAATGTCTCCAATCTTTAAACTGTTAAATAATGCCATGATGGCTATCCATGAGAAAAATATCCACTGATTTTCGTGCCACATGGTTTCCCTTCACGGACGTACTTTCATTTGTGCTCCAACATGCACATCGATGTTGCCTCATCCAAAGACAAATAGGAACTGGTGTTACCAAATATGGCGTGCTCTACCGACTGAGCTAGCCGCGTAAATTGATAGTTTCATTGATTTACGAAGTATGCTGTACTTCAAATATGCAGAATTACTTGGTTATAATTATAATTGTTTTTTGGAATGTCGAAAATATATAAAAATATGATCATAAGCGATATTATTCAGCTTCTTCCCGCCGCTCGCAGGGTATGTTCAGTTACATTCCAGCATAAGTTTTAGTCTATGTTATCTGAGCAAACATGCGTCAACGGGCGCAATATTAATATATGAATAAGATAATACTGATTTGTATCAGTCTTGAGTAAATGAGCTGATCGGTTGTGATCTTTCAGCACAGTCTCCAAGATGATACAGAGAGCATAGCTCCCCACATAGGCGACATATGCACTTTTCTGTCGGTTTGTGATATGTTGGATTTGTACATATTTTACTATGAAAACCAGGTGCAGCGTAACGCATGAAGACGTGGCGTAACATGAAATTTGGTCCTCTCCATTCGTGATTTTTCATTGCTTCAGTATCGAAAAATTCCCTAGGAATTTGACGTGCTTTAGTTTTCCTTTCTTCCAAGACCGCGTCCAAGGGAGCCGTGTTGGGTAGCTTGAAGAGCGATTTGATATCTTCCAGAAAGAATGTTTAATTTCCAAGAAGATATGCGATTCGATTTTCCGAAAACTTGGATATCTGTAGAATGCGTTTTAATTACATGGCTTTTATATTTTCAAGTCGTTTTAAGTTTGTCACCGAAAGATTATTCCATATGAGATGAATACCATATGTTGCTACTGGGGCCACTTTAATTTTAAATAGTTTAGTGTAGCTAGTGATAGATTGTATGCTTTAGGAATTTCATACATTGCTTTGATGGCTGCTGCTGTTTTTTCTTTAATGTGTGTAGTAAAAATGCTGTTCCTGTTGTTTGCAGAGTGATTCCCAGGTATTTGCACGAGGTAACGATTTCAAGCTGATCTTCGCCACAGGTGAACTTGTCCGATGCGGACAATTTCCCAGCCCTTCTAAATTTCATAACTTTTGTTTTCTCACTGTTAATACTCAAGGAGTTATCCTTCGCCCAGTACCGGAGTCTATCTAGGCAATTCTGCAGGATGACAGTATCTTTGGCTAATAACACCATAACATCTGCATACATTATAAGCTTTACATTGGTTTGTAAGTTATGTACTTGTCCACTATACAATACAAAATATCTTTTTATTTATACATTTGGATACATGTTTCGGCCCTGTGAGCCTTCTTCAGTCAAAATCAAAAAATTCTCCTAGATCATTCTAAAGGTTGGTCTCTCATAAAAAAAATTTGTAAATCAAATTTTACATCGTCAGGATGCTTAAAATACATGAATATAAAATGCTTAAAGACATTGGTTTCATAAAGTATTTGTACAATGTCTGCTGTCATCACATTAAAAAGTAAAGGACTCATAGGATTCCCCTGCAAACTCCTTTTGATTGAATTATGGGGGATGTATAAGTGATTCCATCAAAAATCTTCACAAAGTTAACGCTCAGGATTAGCTTCAATATCTCCGCTTCATGTTCCATTACACCTGTCTCAAGTTTGTGGATTAGTAAGTTGGAGACAGATGAGGTGTTACATGGAAGCAAAGCGTTTCCGAACCCAAGTCCATATAACATAATTTCTACGTCTACGTGTGAGGAACGTGTCCTGCATTTTGTGCCGTACTCGTTTGTTACACCCTGTAGTTCAGTCGCCCAACTGATACCCACTTCAGAGACTTTCATATCCTAAAACATTCCACTCAGACCCACCCAGCTAGTTATAAGGGTTCGGTGTTTATTTACTTATTTATTTGCGCACAACAGGATTTTCATCCCAATTACAGTGGCATAAAGATTACACAGTATGTTATCTTATAACTTATACTCAGGGCTGGATTAGTGACGGTACGCACCCGTACGCCGTACCGAAACCTCTTTGCGTCTTTGTTAACACAAACGGTCTCCTCACTACTTTTCCTGAAGTTGAATGGCCCATCACTCACTCGTTTTGACCGTTCAAAGTACGTGGAATCTTGGCAGCTTCGGGGACGGCACTCCGCTCTGGATACTAACAGCAAGGTGAGGGAGAGAGTAGGCACTTACATACTTACTTACTTCTTGCAGAACCTTGGTCTCCGCAACTATCATCTTCCAAAGCTTTCTGTAGAATGCCTTGGTCCTCAATCTCCTGACTCCCATGGTACGTAGATCGTCCTCCACTTACTCGATCCACCGCTTTCTATGTCGTCTACCTCCTGGATGCCCCTCCAGCACTTTCTTAGGTTCTCTTATTTCCTCCACTCGATGGACATGTCCAAGCCAACGCACTCTAGCAGTCTTCGCCACTGTTACTATATCCTGTTCATTGTACAGGTCTCTAAGCTCCTGATTTGTTCTAATGCACCATCCAAGCTCCGTTTTAACTGGTCCAAAGAGCTTCCTGAGTACCTTTCTTTCCCATGTCATTAACCTTTTTTCGTCTGTTTTATTTAATACCCAATTCAGAGAGGAGGCACATGCAACGAAAACTTTTCAAAACTTTGGACAATTTTATAAACTGTGAGGTAAAACATGTTTAAGTACAGTACCTTTTATTGATTTATTTATTTATTTATTTACACTCTATACGCCCACATTGGAGCACCAAAAATCAAAACTTATATACAAAGTCTTCAAATACTAAGTTCAGTTCTTAATTCTTAATAATTTTTTCTTTCCCAATGCTTCTTCATTCTGGAAGATCTTGCAGCTCGTTCTTCTGCAGATATAACATATTGCTTACGCTGGGAAATTTTGAATGTAAGTCCAGTGTATTCGTTATTCAGAAGCCGTTTCTCCTCTCTATGTTCAATTTGATGCTTAGTAATTTTCAATTCATCTAAATCCATTTGTATTTCTTTAAACCATGTGATTTTTGTTTTACTGTTCCAAAAGAAGTCAAAAAGTTGTTTCAGGAGTCTATTGTTTGGCAAGCGGGATATGTGTCCAAAAAAAACGCAATCCTTCGTTCTTGTATCGTGTCAATGATATATTCATTTTCCTTGTTAAGTATTGAATTGGGCAAAAGTCTCCACTGGCCCTCAACCTGGTGTTTTTATTGATTATTGCACGAAGAATCCGTCTATCAACCTTCTGTAGTTTGTCAAGTTGTTGATCGGGTGTTTAGTTTAAATAAAGTTTCACTTGCATACAGTACGTTTGATAATAAATAATTATTTCAGAAAACTGTAAAGACAGAACTATAAAACAAGAATTAAGAGCTTGTGTGTATTTTCAAACATAATGTATTTTTTTTAAATGCTTTCACGGCCGGTGAATTAAAACTCAGCAATTCTTCTAGGTTTGTGCCGTGTCTTGTGTGGGGTTTCGCCTAGGACACCAAGCTGGCTCATCGGCGGGCTCTTGGTGTCCCCGTCCGGACCCCCACAGGAGTGATGAACTGCGCGCTACCTCCCTTGATATAGAGTGCAACTGCACTACTTGACTGCGAGAACTAAAAGCTCAAGCATTCTGAACCTCCCTATGAAGGCTTCCAAAAAAGATGGTATATTGGCTTTCACGGCCGGTGAATTAAAACTCAGACACTCAAACTCAAACTCAAACTAAGACACAGCACAAAACCTAGAAGAATTCCTCAAGACTCGGCACAAACCTAGAAGAATTGCTAAGTTATAATGTATTTTTTTAAATTACGTAAAACAATTACATTGAAATAATGTACATTGTTTGAAGGGTAGCCTAGTTGGCCAACATCAAGGGCTATGGTAAGAAAAATGATGCTACAGCAGTCTCAATTTAATTTAAAATTGCAATTAAAATTAGATTGCTATTTTGTCCCTTGTTAATTTTTAAAGGTGTTCAGAAAAACGTAAAAATATCGTTTTTAGAACTCTATGTTTCAACATTCCATAAAGCCCCCCTCCCCCCCTCCCACCACCACCACCCGGTAGTCCACAGTACCGGAATCTCTTTCTTTTACAAAACAAGCACTGCTTATACTAACTTAACTTAAACTAAACAGTAACTAAACAATACTAATTAAAATAACTAGGTGTCAAATTAAAACAGTATAGTGCAAATATAAGGTGCGTTCAAAAAGTAACGAGCCGGAGGCTGTAATGCGCAAACTGGTGACGACATCGGCTAATCGTGGCGTGTGTAACGAGGTGTGGTTCCGACCAGAGCGTGGAAGGTCACAGCCCGTCGCTAGAGGGCACGCGTGCACGTCACGTGACGATACAAAGCAAGCAGCAGCATGCATCAATCGTCCAACGCTGCCAGTCGAATTGCAAACAGTGACATAGCGGCGTCAACCGAAGATCAAAGAGGTGTTGTTCGGTTTCTGACAGCGAAAGGAGTAGGGGGAATGGACATTCATCGCCGAATGTGACAAGTGTACGGCGAACACTGCATGTCCCTTGCAAGGGTCAAGGCCTGGCACAAGCGCTTCAGGGAAGGACGGGTGTCGTTAGCCGATGATGCCCGGTCTGGGGCACCCCCCTGCATTACCGATGACAACGTCCAGCTGGTTGATGCACTCATTACCCAGGACCGCCGAGTGACAGTGAACGCCATAGCCGCCGTGGTCGCTCCATGACAATGCACGACCACATACGCCCAACGCAGTCGCGACACTCAAATAAAAGCGGCACTATTGCACATACAACAATTTATTGTCATGATTTACACATACAGATGTTTGTCCTCTTCAATGTACTTCCCCTCCAATGCGATGCATTTGTCCCACCTCCTTTGCTATTCCTGGAAGACGTGCAGGAAGCAATCTTTAACATCCTCTTCAGAATCACCTCTAAAGCTTTAACTGCCTGGGTCTCTTTGTCGAATCGACGTCCCTCAAGGCCCTTTTTTGGTCACAGGGTTGAGAAAAAAGTCACACGGGGCCAAGTCAGGACTGTAAGGTGGATAGGGTACCGTAGATATGCCTTTTTGTGCCAGGAACCCTGTAACAGCATTGGCGACAAGCAGCCTGGCATTATGGCGAAACTTCCATTGTCCAATCAGGTTCCTTCGTTTTTTTGGGGGATGTGACCCTTTACCAATTGCTCCCAACTGATATCCCAAGGATGTGTGCAAGCTGTCTGACAGTCAGACGTGAGTCTACACGAATAATGGCAATAACAGGTGCACCTTATCCTCCCTGCAATTCCGCGCTTTCCCGGCCCTCTTTCAACGCCTTATGCCAACGAAAACAGGCACAACGAGACATTACAGACTCCCCATAGGCTCTCCTCAAATCGTCGTAGGTTGCAGATGCGTTTTTGTTTAACAGAACACAAAACGGTATTGCATAACGCCGCGCAAAAACTTACCATGGCAATGTTTGGAGGCAATATGAAACACGTGTCACGCCTTCAGGCTACCCAAGCCTCGACTGAGGCAGGTATCGCGGTGAACTTGTCAGTGATTCTCGACTATAGTACGTGGTTCCTCCACACGCAGACAGATGTCACTTGTAGGCACTTTCAAGGAAGGAGAAAAATCATTGCCACTTTTAATTGAACACCCCTCGTAATTCCCCGTGTATTTGGGTATGGGTTAAGTTTTGGGATAACCTGTGTTTATTGTGATGGTTGTATGCTAGTGTGTGTATTTGTGAATTGGGGATAGGTTTGGGAAGAAAGTGGCCCAGCATTTGTCTAAACCACGGAAAACCACTTCCAGAATGGATCTCCTCACGAGGCTGAGTAACTCCTTTCTAGCCCTTACACCAGAGCCAGGAATCGAACCCTGACCTCCAGGGTGACAGCCAAGAACGCTAGGCGCTACACCACAAGGTGGTCATCCTGGAATAGGCATTCTGTAGTTTACCACTTTACTCTAGGTAAATGCCGAGATGGTTCTTAACTATCGTAAGGCCACGATCGAATCCTTCCTAATCATCACCTTAATTACGCACGCACACAAACACACACACACAATAGTTCAGACACCACAATAACGCAGGTTATCATACAAATTCTCACACACCCAAGTACACGGGGCTAATTGTCCACCATGCCAAAATCCCTCAAATGAAACAATCACATCTTCCATCCACTCTTCATTCTGCATAACTTCTGTCTTTCCAAAAAGATGGTATATTGGCTTTCACAGCCAGTGAATTAAAACACAGCAATTTCTCTAGGTTTGTGCCGTGTCTTGTGTGGGGTTTCACCTAGGACACCAAGCTGGCTCATCGGCGGGCTCTTGGTGTCTCCACAGGGACCCACACAAGTCACGGCACAAACATAGAAAACTTGCTGAGCTTTTATTTCTGTCTTTCTGTTTCCAGGAGTCTGAATTACAGCTGACTGCGGAGATTGCTTGCTCTACTCATCTAGAAATAGGACTAGGACCTGCATTGGGACATCACTGTGTGCTGTACTCTGTAGTGATACGTGAGATTCGCGGTTTCATTGGCGACAAGCTGGCCAGATTTTAAACACCTATACATCTGTGCTGCTTCTCTGGTTGGGTCACAGTTTGCTTGAACCATCCTGAAGGATTCTTCATCATCATATTCTAAATGCCTTGTCGATGCAACCACGCTCTTATGTCGTTGGCGGTTTGTTTCAGTTCCATGTAATTGTCACATCCCATTATATTCTTGATGTCTTCCAAATACTTCATCCTAGGCCGTCCTCTTCCTTTCTTTCCCAGAATTTTCCCTTCAAGAATGTTAACGTTGAAAGTGTCCAATAAATTTTATTTTTCTCTTTCCCATTTCCTTCATTAATCTTCTCCCTTCTTTGACTTCCCTTAAGACTTCCAGGTTGGTTTTCTTTCCATCCAGCTCGTTCTTGTCATTTTGCGCCATATCCACATTTCAGCAGCTTCAAGTCGATTCTTTTCCAATTCACCCAGAGTCCAACTTTCACTTCCATAGAGCAGTGTACTCGTTACAAAAGATTTTGCAAAGGATTTTCTTACATCTATATTCATATGTTTGCTGGATAAAATGTTTTTCTTAGTCATAAATGCCGGTTTTGCCAACGCAATCCTTCTCTTCACTTCCGTTAAGCATCTATTGTCTTCTGTGATTAAACTACCAAGATAACAATATTGTTCCACTTGTTGAATTCTCAAGTCACCAATGTTTATATTGGAGGATTCTGTGCCCGTAATTAACACTCTACAACAGTCTGAGCGTATCCTATAGAGGGTGTTTTAGTGAGAGTATGCCAAACGGATACCGGTAATCAGACCCACCACACTGAGTACATCGACGTAGCAGACATGTGGTCTCCGAAACCACCCAAACGTGTTATGGACGTAAACACTTGTACCCCGACTGGGGTGTCCTGAGTAGTTATTTGTGTTTGTTGACAGTAAATGTTTACACTCGTGCAAATGAGTAAGCATGGGCACGGTTATTATTTATTTGGTTTTATTTATTTATTTATTTATTTATTTATTTATTTATTTACATGCTTACACAGGTAGCATTGTAACTGCCGACTATGCCATGAACGGACTAGAGTTACTGCATCGGTGTGTACAAACATGACGGCCACCAACATCGATACAAGCTTGGCAAAGACGTACGAGAATCTGTATGACCGCGCTACCTTCTGGGCGATAGAGGAACCACGAACACAGTATTGGCCGTCTACATGTTCATGCCCATCAGTTCACCGGCTACCTGTGCAATAGCCTCGTGTACACATTTACTCTGAGCAATACACATAACTACTCAGTAAGCCCCATTTGTGTAACACATGTTTACGTCCATAGCACCACTGGGTGGCCTCTGAAACCATATGAGGCATTCCCGACCAGACCACAGCAGGTCAGATACCCAATCTGACGGAACAACAAGAAGTTCCGTGAAGAACTATACTGCCTACTTTTCATGCCAATGATTATTCTACAGAATATGAACCTATCTAGAATAATGACGAAATTAAGTTGCTAATATCGAAATTTCCAATTAGTTCGAAATACTGTATACCTGGCATAATGTATCCTAATAGAGCACTACAGTTGGCAGCCCTGATGACTGAATATATTCTTAGTTCCATCTCTTAAGGTACAAAATACAAAATTTGGTTGAAGTCCAATGAATAGCATGGACGTTACATGCAGTTAAACATTGGATCTAACAGCGCGCGTAAAATCATGTTGGCAACAATGTCATGCATGTATTGGTCAGAAATAATCTGAAATAATATGATCTATTGTTGTGCCAATTTTGAATGAAATCCATTAGTTAGTATAGAAGTTACATGCATTTTAAAATTGGACCTATCAGCAGGCTTAGAATCATGTTGGCAGCACTGACGTATAATAGTTACTCCAAATTCGTCTAGAATGCCAGGTACTATACGTGTGCAAAGTTTAGAGCTATTGGCTTGCATACTTTCTGATATATTGATATTAGGGTAACTAATATAGGGACAGCACATATTAACAGTTGGCAGCCCTGGTTGCTCCTTAGAATACGCATAGTCATATCTGTTATGGTACACATAGCACATACGAAATTTGGTTGAAATCCAAATGATAGTATGGAAGTTACATGTATTTAAAGTAGGAACTGTCAGCAGGCTTAGAATCATGTTGGTAGCACAGACGTATATAAGTTACTCCAAATTAATATAGAATGTCAGGTACTATACGTGTGCATAGTTTAAAGCTGTCGGCTTGCATACTTTCTGATATATTGGTATTTGGATAAAATAAATTAGGAGCATTTATTAACCGTTGGCAGCTCTGGTAGGTCTTAAGAATACGCTCAGTCATATCCGGTTATGTACACATACAACATACGAAATTTGGTTGAATTCCAATTGATAGTGTAGAAGTTATATGCATTTATAAATTGGACTTATCAGGAGGCTTATAATCGTTTTGGCAACACTGCCATGTTTGGCCTCCTGGAAATTAAACTGAAATATTATGATCTGTACGTGTGCCAATTTTGAAATAGCTCCCATTCATACTTTCCAAGATATCCAACATGGAGCTCAAATTTCAATTGCGATTTTTTAGCAGTTGGTAGCACTGACATCATTTTCAAATATGGCCGTGAGATATTCAGGTATAGATCTTTACTCCTACGAAATTTTGTTTCGATTACTGCAGCCGTTTAGGTGTTGATAGGGGGGGGGGGACACACACACAGCCAGACAGACAGAAGGACAGACAGACAGACAGACAGACAGAAGGACAGGCAGACAGACAGACAGACAGACAGACACACATTTGCCCGATCTCGTAAGTCTACTTTTTCCTCATTTTTGCAAAATGTGAAAAGTAGGCTAAAAATATTTTTTGTAGAGATTACATTTTTTCGTGATAATTTTGTTAAAAATAATAAATGTAATTATTTACAACCCTTTGGAAAGGATATTTTCAAATTGGAATGAACTTGGGATCATCTGAATAGCCCGATACACTTCGTTTGAACGTCCTTCTAGGTCTAGCTTTTCCGCACATAAGTTATCAGTGAGGTAACCAACCCTTCTTTGCCTTACTGCACCTCGTACAAATCCCTACGCGTCAAGATAGTGCGAGTCCCCTGCTGGCGCGTCTCTGGAATCAATAATCAATTTCTACAGTTAAGAGCAATAACTGTTACTTGCCACATAAAGTCAAATATTATCCCTAAATAATGGCATCAAATCATGATGCGAATTTGAACATATTGTTTTATAAACCTTGGTGAAACTGAAAACAACACACAAAATAAACGAATGTTTCACGTCACGTCTTTAACTGAATAAATAAATTGTATTTCCAATCAATTAAAATATAATTATACCAGCAATAAAGAGCACCCCTGAAGGATTACATTCCATATTCTTTAACAGGAAAAATATAATCGGAACACTCACAAAACTACGATAACACTGTGTCCAGTTCTGCAAAATCCGCAAAACGGCGACCATGCAATGGAAGCATAGGGGCAGTCCACCGCCAAAGAAATGTCAAACAGTGCCATGAGTTGGCAAGCGAATGGTGACAGTGTTCTGGGACACAAAGGGCATCATCCTCATTGACTGGCTGGAATTGAGGGCCACGATTAACAGTGCAGCATATGTGACAACCCGTAAGCGCTTACGTCGTGCCATTCAAACTAAGTGGCCAGGAAAATGGGCTAAAGGTGTGCTTCTGCAACATGACAATGCCCGCCCCCACACTAGCCGAGAGACCACCGCTGCCAATGATCAAATGGGATTCACGGTGCTGCCACACCCACCATATTCTCCCGACTTGGCACCAAGTTTGGGAACAAGAAGACACCTCTGGACACAGCTGTCAAGGCATAGGAACGCTTCACTCCGAACGAATGGTTTCAGGAAGGTCTGTAGAGACTGACACATCGATGGCAAAAGTGCATAAAGTTACAAGGATATTATATTGCGAAGGTGGTCATAACAACTCATGTGTAATGTACTTCATTTGGGTAGAGAAAAAATAAAGTGTTAAACAATATAGTACGGCCTTCTGGTTTGGTTCCCTATGTCAATTTGCTCAGTGTGGCGGCCCGGATTGTCGGTATCCGTCTTTCTGAAACACCCTTGTCACCTTGCCACCAATAAAATAGTTTCCCTTCTGTAACAGCGGCCAATGAGCACAGGTTATGATCTGTGTGCACAGAATATGAAGTCTATCTTACAGTTCAATGAATCCACAATTTTCACGTATCTCTAGCAATAGGATGTGAACTAAAGTTATACAAAGTGAAGTATTATTTTTTAACGTATTTTTCCATGTTATATCTCAGTTTTGGCCTCAGATGGCCTTACCGGCTCCAGTTTGCACATATTATGTCATTTCATTTTACAGGATCTTTGTATGATCCTATAAAATTCAGATACATCAGTGATAAAGGACGTATAGAAAATGAACTTACGATATGTTGCAACTATTGAAGAACTCTGCATAGTACCTCCAAGTGATTTTAAATACCCAGCCTTATCCCTCTTACTTTCTGCCATGCTATCTTGATTTGAATATCTCCTGCACGATGCAAAATAGACTCTTAAATAAATCTTTCCCAGTGATGAATTTGTATCCATATGAAGTACAGTCCTAAGTTTAGCCAAACTCCGCGAGAGGCACCTGGGAGTCTACAGGAAGCGATGATGATGATAATTGTTGTTTTAAGGGGACTAACATCTAGGTTATCGGCCCCTAATGGTCTGGGTGGTAGCGAAAATGACAATGAAAGAAACCATAACCAAAATTAAGCTGGTCTGAAAATACTTACAAAATGGAACTCAAATTGAAATGGCTCACAAAAATACAGTGGAAATACATACAAAAGGTAATTTAGAAGGAAAATACTTACAAAAGGAATTTTGATTGAAAAATACGCACAAAATGTAGTTTAGGTTCAAAATACTCACAATATGTGGAAGCCCGCGATTAAAAGCACTGTACTGACAAAATGCAATTTAGATTGAAAATACTTATAAAATGTGGTTGAGATTCAAAATACTCACAAAATTAAATTTAGAGACATGGGGAGCCAATTACCAGTCCCATCCTGGAAGGCATCCTTATGAAGTTTGAGAAGTTCCCTTACCTCTCGGCTCTGTTCAGGATTTAGCTCTTGACACGCTGCCTCGATAAGACTGTCAAGCCACACTGAAGGTATACCGGATGAGGAGGCAGCTGTTCGCACTCGGCGTACGACAGAGGACACAGACGAACATATTCCCAGGCTGGTTCCTTCCAGAACGGTTATTGCGCGATCATGAAAGTTCATTACCCGCACAGGGATTTTCGCCCCTGCAAGGACCAAAGCTTTGGCTACCAGCATTCCCTGTCCAGTTTCGTCTTCGCCAAACGTAGGCCCTACCATGACGACAAAACCTTCGGGGATTTCACCGTCCAGCTTCCCTTCTACCATTACTTCACTACGTCCTGGCAGTACCATGTCTTCCGCTGCTATCACCCGTACCGACGCGGCATTCCTCTTTTGCAGCACTCCCTACTCGTTTCCGACTCTCAAAATTCCACTTCCCAAGTCTAGTGCGAATGTGTACTTACTGTCGACCAAAGTATTATGTGTACTCGAGTTTGAAGGTTGTTTGTTAAGTAACCAATAGACCTACATAAAATCCAATACCATCAACATTTTCGTCGTTCTATTTTACGTTAGTTCATGTAGGTTTGGATTTTTTAATTTATATTTTAATATTTTTATCGCAGTTGGAACACAAAAAGTGCACGTTTTTAAGCGTGTTTCAACCATGCGTCATATTTAAGAATTATTATCTCAATAATCCGTCTACAGATCGAATCCAAATTTTAACACAATATACATTGGAATGTTGTATAACTGGTTTATTAATTTCAAAATTGTGTGTGTCCAAGAAACAAAGTTGTTATCATTTTTGTAAGATAACTTTTTCTCGGCTCGGGGTGGTTGGAAAATGTAGTTCTTGGTTGCGATGTAATCGTTTTACATCAAAAAGTTAAGCTGTATGACTGTGAAATACGTAAATTAATTCACTTTTTTATATCGGTTTGTATTTGTACGAGGAAATAACACATGGTTCAACAGCTAGCCACTCCAGCAAAAGCTGTACAGCGTTGCTGAGATGGAGCCCATCACCGCCGAGCGAGACGCGCCATGGTGCGTGTGGGCACCTTTTCGGCAACGCTGTACAGCTGTTCCCGGCGCGGCTTGCTGGTGAACCATTGTTATTTCCTCGTACAATTACAAACCGATATAAAATAAATGAATTAATTTACGTATTTCACAGTCATATAGCATAACGTTTTGATGTAAAACGTTTACATCGCAACCAAGAACTACATTTTCCAACCACCCCGAGCCGAGAAAAAATTACCTTACAAAAATGACAACAACTTTGTTTCTTGGGCACACACAATATTGAAATTAATAAACCAAGTTATACAACATTCCAATGTATATTGTGTTAAAATTTGGATTCAATCTGATGACGGGTTATTGAGATAATAATTCTTAAATATGACGCATGGTTGAAACACGCTTAAAAACGTGCACTTTTTGTGTTCCAACTGCGATAAAAAATATTAAAATATAAATTAAAAAATCCAAACCTATATGAACTAACGCAAAATAGAACGACAAAAATGATGATGTTATTGGATTTTATGTAGGTCTATTGGTTGCTTCACAAACAACCTTCAAACTCGAGTGCACATAATACTTTGGTCGACAGTAGTCATGATTTCCATCCCGAGAATAACGTCCTCTTCCACCTCAGCAAGAAAGACATGATGGCGAAACTGGGTATCACCGATGATGAAGTCGACGACTGCCTCCCCTCGAACGTTGGCTGGTTCCCCCGTTGCTGTTCGCAATGTCCATCTTGTGGGTGTTATTGCTCTTCTCACGATCGGATGATGGTCATTGTGGGCCCTGTGTCCAGCAGTAGGTCTCTGGGTTCTCCATCCACATGGCCACTGACAAAAATTGAGTTGGCTTGACAACCCAGAGACGCGACGATAGCAGAAGTGGGGGCATTCCTGATGTTGGCGCGGGTAGACAGTCGCCCCTTTCCATCAACCCTCTTTAGTTTCCCTCGCTGGTACTCGTTATTCGTAAGTTTAGGGCATCGATCTCTGAGGTGCCCAACCTCCCCGCAGCCCCAGCACCTCGTCCGTTTCTTCTTGGTCTGCAAGGCTTGAAGAACTTTCTCCACGATTTCTTCTAAGGAAGGCACAGGTTGGACCTCCTTGTCTCCCTCCAGAGCTCGGATGCGCGCCTGGCTGCGCACGGATTGTTGAACAGCCTCGAACTCAAGGGCAAGGGTCAAAGCATCATTCAACGTTGGTGGGCGCGCCAGATTCACAGCCCGCTGTGTCTCGGTCTCGCGGAGCCCGTCGAGAAACTTCTCGGTAGCAAGACTCTCGTATACGTCGCTGGGCACTGTTGGGTAGGCGCTCCTAACGAGACGGACTATGTCTGCTTCGGACTCCTGTAGGCTTTCGTTAGGTCTTTGGCAGCGATTTCTTAACTGGGAGCGATATAGCTGCTCCATGTGTCGATGTCCGAACCGCATTTCCAGTTTTTTAACAAGAACGTCGTAGTTCTGTCTCTTCGATAAGGGAACAGCTTGTAGGACTCGTAGGGCTTCTCCGCGCAGCGACAATCTCATCATTGCAGCTTTCGTGGCCTCTGGCCACCCATTAATCATGGCGGCGGTCTCAACAAGGTGAAGTATTCTTCCCATGCAGATTTCCCATCGAATGTCGGCAGGTCAGAACGCCCAACTGCGGGAACGGGTGCACGATCCATTGGCAAGTCAGTCCGCCCAGTGGCGGGAACAGGTAAACTCTCCTTACCTTCCGATGGTTCAGCAGCGGCAATGGTTTCGTTTCGTTGCTTGTCCTTATTTTGAAGCAGGGCGCTCGTAAGCCCGTCCTCCAACTTCCGCAGCGACTCTTGAAATTCCTCCCTCAGCTTCGTTTCCGTAGTGAGTGTTACTTCTCGAAGTTTCCTCTCAAGATTTGCATTATTTTCCATTATATTCCTTTCCAGAATTGTGGAGTTTTCTACTATTTTCTTTTCTAAATTTTCCACATTGTCCGCCATTTTCTTTTTCAAAATTTCCACCATCTGACCTATACCGTCAATCCCGCAGGGAAGCTCTAACAGGAATACACCAGGGTCCTCGCCAGCGTCCAGCAGTAACTGACGTAATCGCACTTGTAGCGTAGACTTAGTTCCCGTGGCATCAGCTTCCCTTTCTTCCAATTCCTGTGGTAATTCCGAAATCTTCAGTGCTGAAAGTTTTACTTTCCTTGTCGCCATTTTACAGTTCAAAATACAAGATACTCAGACAGTCAGCACACAATGAACTAGGCCTCTAGTTGGTGCACAAAAGACAGTCACTAGCAATCAACTAGACACTTCCTTAAGGTAGGCTTTTTCAAAAGAACGCACTGTTTCACACAGAAGCACTCACGTATAACCTGACCCTCACATCTGACACCAATTGTATCGTTTTCGGGGTTCGTTAATAATAGGTCAAGCTATAATGCACTAAATCTTTATTTACAATAATATTATTTACACTAATTACCACTAAATCAAATTAGGCCTACTTACTTGCACACACACACACACACACACACACACACACACACACACACACACACACACAGAGTTTCACTTTACACAGCTATTAATCACTATTTATGGACACTGATCTCTGCCAGTCAGTATCGCTGGCAATCGCTATGTATGTTCTTTATTTCCACTGCAATGTCCACATTTATATCCACAGGTCGCTCGGCACACTCTTTCAGCGGAGACTCATCCAGGACTGACTGTTCGTCGCACATCACAAGTATATAACCAATCCAGCTCCTGGTCTCGAATGTTCTCGGTGTTGCCCCTTCCAGTAGCATCTAGTAAGTCCTCGTGGTTGGTTTCCAGAACTCTAGCTCCTCCCAGTACTTGTTCAGGACCTTCTTGTCGCATCCAGTAGTTTCCAGAAACAGCACAGTCAGGTAGCCTTGCGCCAATAGTTTGCCTGATTCGTAGCGCTATTGTATTGGTGGTGGCCTTGGGTAGGGGCTGCCCTAATTAGCCTTGGCCTAATTGGTTGCCCAGCGTTCTCCGTACACCCCGCCCACTTGACATGAGGAGAAAGGGGTGGCGGCCGACGGTAGCTGCACGAATCGTTACAGTATATTACAGGATGGAAACTATCACGGAAGCTACAGGAAAGAAATCAGTCTCAGTCATTGTTGATCAGCCCCAGCCTAATAATAATACAACAGACCCACTTGACAAGCGAGACAGAGGACGAAGTTTCCTTGACCGCGCCCATTTTGTTGGCGGCGGAGCTGTCCTTGCTAAACAAAGGCCTCTGTGCTAAACGCAAGGTCATGGACGCGCCGAGTATTGCTAGAAAGGACTGAAAGTACCGAGTCAGTGACATCACCCAATAGTTCTGGGGTAGCCGAGACGCCACGTTAACTATACTCAGTAAGCTGGGAGAATACGATTGACAGTTCTCGTCTCACCATGTGGTCTGAAACGAAGTTGCCAATCTGAAGTAGCCAGAGATACAGCTGACCAGGCATTGAAGCACGTGGGCTGTAATATTACAACGCAGAGTATTAAGACATCAACTATGTGAACATGGATTGGTCAAGAGGTAGAGGGGTGATGACTGACGTGGAATTTCCGGCCAAATGCCAATCCCTTTCTCCAAGCGTACAGAGTAGTATTATTATTTATTTAGCGTATGGCTTTTGGCGCCGGGAGTGTCCGAGGACATGTTCGGCTTGCCAAAGGCTGTAGCTGCTTCAAAGCGGACACCCATGGGGTGAGCTACAAGTTCCGTTCAATTTCAGGCAGTTCCAACTTTTGCTACCAGATGTCACTGACACCTAGTGGTGAACGTTGTAACTTTGATAGAGCGTTTCAACAAAATCTAATCTACAATTTAGCCTCACACAAGTTTAATTAGTGGAAGGCTCTATGACATGGGACCGACGGCTTTACTTCCCCTCCGAAGGAGGCATACTGAAGGATTTAACGCTCTTAAAAAATAGAAGACTTCGGCCGGGTTTGAACCCGCGATCTTGGGTAGAAACTCAACATGCTACCGACTTTGCCACCGAGGATAGCAGTAACTACGAAATGGTAAGCAGTCCAGTCGAGTTCCAGCAGTGATAGCCAGCTGTAAACAGACAAGTGAAAGTCCACTGCGGATCTGAGCTTTGTGTGTGCAATGGAGTGAGGAGTTGAGTCAGTATACTTATACAGGGTGTTTCAGAAATACATTTACAAACTTTGAGGATTGGTTCCTTACACCAAAAGAAGAAAAAAATGTTCATATACACATATGTCCCAAAATCATTCGTTTTCGATGTATTAGGGAAAACAGTGACGAATTAATTGACAGCCTGTTTGGAAGTGTTTAACACATGAACTCATATCAAACAAGAAGTTCCGTGACGAACTAAAGAGCCTACTTTTCTACTACAATGATTAATCTATATGGACCTAATTAGAATAATGACGAAATAGAGTTGGTTCTATCGAAATTTCTAATTAGTTCAAAATATAACTGGAATAATGTAGCCTAATAGAGCACTACAGTTGGCAGCCCTGGTGACTGAATATATTCTAAGTTCCATCTCTTGAGGTACAGAATACAAAATTTTGTTGAATCCAATGAATGTCATGGACGTTCCATGTAGTTAGACATGGACTTATCAGCGCGCGTAAAATCATGTTGGCAACAATGTCATGCATGTGTTGGTCAGAAATAATCTGAACTATTATGCTCTATTGTTGTGCCAAATTTGGATGAAATCCATTTATTTGTGTAGAAGTTACATGTATTTTAAAATTGGACCAATCAGCAGGCTTAGAATCATGTTGGAAGCACTGACGTATATTAGTTACTCCAAATTAATCTAGAATGTCAGGTTCTATAGGTGTGCAAAGTTTAGAGCCGTTGGCTTCAATACTTCCTGATATATTTATATTAGGTTAAAAAATAGAGACAGCATTTATTAACAGTTGGTAGCCCTGGTGTCTCATAAGATTACGCTCAGTCATATCTCTCTATCTACACATAATGCATACGAAATTTGGTTGAAATCCAACTGATAATGTAGAAGTTATATGCATTTCAAAATTGAACCTATCAGCAGGCTTAGAATCATATTGGCAACATTGTATTGTATGGCCTCCTGGAAATTAAACTGAAATATTATTATCTATCTGTGTGCCAATTTTGGTATAGTTCCCATGCATACCTTCTAAGATATACAACATGGAGCTGAAATTTCAATTGCGATTTTTCAGCAGTTGGTAGCACTGACATCATTTTCAAATACGGCATTGAGATATTCAGATAGAGATCTTTACTCATAAGAAATTTGGGTTCGATTACTACAGCCGTTTAGGAGTTGATAGGGGGGGGGGGGGTGAACACACACACAGCCAGACAGAAGGACAGACAGACAGACACATATTTTCCCGGATCGATCTCATAAAAGTCTACTTTTTCCTCATTTTTACAAAATTCGAAAAGTAGGCTAAAAAGGTTCCTGACACTACAGATAAAGTCTAACGGACCGTGCAAGCCATGGAACGGGTCCTCCTCTACCCAACCATCTGTCCTGGAAGTTCTCCGTCAGTGCAGTGCGAACAAGGTGACTAAAGTGTGCAGGAGCCCCGAGCAGTGAAGAACTATGAGCAGTGGACTTGGCAGCCTGTTGCGTCAGAATTGTAGTCTACAGTGTCTATAGATAATTGTATACAGTAACCGTAATAAATGTACTGTTTAGCAACGCACTAGTTTTGTTGTGAATCAGTCGAGTGAGGCCTAATTGCCGGCACAATAATATTAGTACGATTTTTTTACTTCAGAATGATTTATTTTCAATGAAATAAACAAGTTGAAGTGCCTGGTTTCTACCAAGATGCCTCAAGACACAGCATACCCCTCAATCCTTGTTAGGACATTTCAGTAAAATACAATTTGTGAATTAAATTTGGATGCTTCATAATATTTGAAAAGTCAGGTGTTAGCATTCTTGAGATGTGGTGCTGCAATATAGCCACAGAGCCAACACACAGGCATACAAAAAAAACTTTTTTTTGTGCCGGGGATTTTGCAACTGATTTTAGGTATACTTGGGTCGCTGAATCTAAATATGAATTGAATTCTTTTAGATATCAGTTTTCCTCCATCACCTCTACTTTTTTAGATCTGTGTTGATTTTATGTGCAGTTTTACACGAAATGTGCAGTTCTAACTCCATTCTTAATCATAATATACAAGGATTGGGTCATGTATATTGTGTCGTATCGTCAGTCTGATATCCTTGCTTCTTGTGCCTATGGGATAGTAGAGGCAAACACCACTGGGTTAGAAAAGAGTGGCCTAAGAGAGAAAACATGGATGTTGGGGGGTGGGGATGTTGAACGAGAGATAATCATCTTTCCTCCACTGCATATCAATCTGGGCCTTATGAAGCAGTTTGTGAAGGCTCTTGATAAGAACGGATCATGCTTTGCATTTATAGGAAATAAAATGCCTCACTTGAGTATGGAAAAACTTAAAGCAGGGATATTTATTGGCCCACAAATAAGACTACTCATTAAGGATCCTGACTTCATAAATTCGATGAATGAATCTGAGCTAAAAGCCTGGACTTTATTTGTTCATTTGTAAAACACTTTCTAGGCAAAGCTGAAAACTATGTTGAACTGGTAAACGAGATGCTTAACAGTTTCAAATCTCTTGGGTGCAACATGAGTACCGGTTACTAAGGTGCACTATTTACACAGCCACTTGGAGCGTTTTCCTGAAAATTTAGCAGACACCAGTGAGGAACAAGGTGAACGATTTCACCAGGATATTAAAACTGTGGAGGACCGCTACCAAGGAAGATGGGACATGCACATGATGGCAGATTACTGCTGGAGCTGAAAAAGGGACTGTTCAAGAATATCACGGAAAAGAAGCTTCCGAAGTGTCCAGTGACTGGTTGGTTTCATTCTAGACTTTTACCTCTATGTCTGTATTTGTATAATACTGTATAGTAATGCAATTTCCAAGTTTAGTTTTTTATTACCATGCGAAAGGGTGATGTAGGCTATATTTCACAAAAATGTCATATCTCAGAAACTAGAGCTGCTAGGCAAAAACTAATGGCATATTTGAATTTAGGGCATCAAATTCATATAAAATCAGCTTAAAAAGCCCCGGCACCAAAATCACTGTTGACCAGTGTTATGTTTTATCAAGAAATTCTTTACTAAGCCGAGCTTCTGGAACAGTTCCGCAACTTCTCGATACTTAGTGAACAGACGGTACCTCGTACGTTAAAGATGTGATTCATGTATCCATCTTGGTATTTTTCTCGAAAGTACGGAACACAATCTTCCCAGATGTCCTTTCTGACGGGGCAATGTCAAATAAATTTTGTAATACGGTGACGTTCGTGAAAAGTGTTACAATTTTTTTTTTTTTTTTTTTTTGTCGTGTAGCCTCCTGAGAGGCCGAGTGCAGGTCTTTCTAGTCGACGCCCGTGGGCGACCTGCGCGTCGGGATGAGAGATGGAATTGATGAAGATGAATGAAACTGGGCAAGGATGTGGAAGGAAGCGGCCGTGGCCTGTCAGAAGGTACTGTCCCAGCATTTGCCTGGTGTTGAAAATGGGAAACCACGGAAAACCATTTCAAGGACAGCCGACGGTGGGGCTCGAACCCACGCGTCTACCGAGTCAGCAGAGAGCTTGGCCCCTTGACCTAACGCAGCGCTTTAGCCCGCGCAGCCACTACTGTCGGTAGTGTTACAATGAAAGGTGATGATATCGTTTTATCTCTCTTCTGCTGCAACGCTCTCTCTCTTCTGTTGCTGCGCTCGAGTGTTGCTAATGTCGTTTTTGGATGTCATGGGCGAACCTCTGGATGGATTTTAATGCGGTTTTCACCATTCTGTGAGGAAGATTTCTGTAGTAAATAATGTATTTATAATCAAAGGAAGTCGAGCAGTAAAGAGTTCAGTGAAAAAGTCAAAAAAACGCATGGCGTTTGTGCGCTTTTTAATCTCACGCTGGGCAAACCGTTAAGAATATCTATATAACTTACCATGAGTGTAAGAATTGTTCAGCATGAAAAGTTCTACAAAAAAATCCGCGAGAGCATAGCTCTATCTTCAGTACATCGCCCACTATAAGTGTTTTTTTACGTTTTCATTTCTTCCAACAATCTCTATTCAAATACTGAACGACAGGTTACGAGCTAGCTAGGGGCGAGTCTATCACTCCAGTTACAGCCTAGCTAGCGGGCAAACATATTACCACAGATACAGCCAGCAGCAAACTGTCGATTCGTGTTGAGTTAAAACTTCAGAGAAGAGTGGTTGTGTTTGGAGTTTCCCTGGAAGTACAACTCGGCTTTTCTTCATTACACCCAGGGGGTACCGTTACGAGCTCTGCGCGACAAATGGTAGCCATTGGTCTAGCGGTATGTGACGTCACCTCGCGGACACAGGCATCGGCAAGTCCCACAGCACTGCAGCACCTGCATATATTTTGCTTCAGGCACATTTTCGTAATATATACGAGTTAATAGCTACGTAATTGCACACACTTTTCAATCTACTATTGTTAGAATATTTCTGAATAATGTTGGAAATGTTGACGCTGAATTAACACATAATGAATATGAGTTAATTAACGGCTATGAAGTGTTACACATCTTAGAATCCAACAATTCCGTTCTTAACTATTCATTTTAGATGATTGGGAAATATTGGTCATCAGTCTCATGCACTTAGACATGTTGAATTTGCCTGATAACCTGTGTTTTTGTAATAGTACCGGTATGTGTAATTATAATTTTCAGCCTTGAAATATGCACCATTCCGACATTTTCCTGGGGGGAGTGTGGAGAACTCTCAGGAACACCCCACACGCTGTCAGAATTCGAACTTTAATCTCCGTACAGTTATGGGTCACGACTCAACGAACGCACCTATGCTGTGTGGTCAAAAAATATGTCTAAAGAATATTGGAAATGTTAATATTTAAACCAATCCAGGTATGGTGGGTTAGCATAGTCTATAAATGAATCAACAGCAAACAATATTTCAAACATCGTGGTCAAGTAGCCCCATGTACTTGGGTGTATGTGTTAAATCTGTCTGATAGCCTGTGTCATTATGATGGCTGTACCAATGTGTTAAATTGGGGTAAGGAATTGGGTAGGAGGCCGTAGTCAATTGCGTGTCTCTATTTCCGTGTTTGGAGATATGGCATTTACCTGGAGTTGAAATGAAAAACCACTTCAAGTCCGGCAAACGGTGGAATGCAAATCCACATGGCCCCGATAAACAGGGCTTAGGCGTTAACAAGGAGAAACCATGCACTGAACGCAATGAGCAGCTGCAGACTTGAGAACTTGTGAAGCAAATTTCTGTCGGCCTAAAGCAGTGGTCCTGAACCCGTAGAAGTCTGCGGACCACTCAGCCTAAAATTGAATCATGTACGGACCCCCCCCCCCCTCCCCCCAATACACCTTATCAGTTGTAACCGTTCCTCAATAACCCTTATTTTAAAGATATTTCAATTCAAACCCTGATAGCCATCGCCGCGAATACATTCGGACGATTCTCGTCACGAATGGGGAGAAGCACATTAAAAGAAATCTTATGTATTTGCACTTTGGTGTCGAAGCTTGAGTAAATTATGCCATGACGTGAGTAGTGGCAGATATGTATGTTACTCTTATTAGTATTCCCTTTTTCCAACAGGGTCGGGGATGAGATGCGGTGAAAGTCTTTGCGGCATTTTTTTCTTCGGCCGGATGCCCTTCCTGACGCTAACCTCATGAGAGGAGTTAATGAGAAATGAAATGAATGGTGGTAAATGATACTGGGCAAGGATGTGGAAGGAAGCAGCCGTGGCCTGTCAGAAGGTACCGTCCTAGCATTTGCCTGGAGTTGAATATGGGAAACCATGGAAAAGCATTTCAAGGACGGCCGACAGTGTCAATCGTCTACCGAGTCCGCAGAGAGCTTGGCCCCATGGCCTAGTGCTGCGCTTTAGCGAGCGTAGCTACCGCAGTCGGTCCATTCGTGGCAGATATTTTTCTCAATATTAAGAAAACGGTAGTCTTTTTAACATACTTGTCACTCAGTAGCACAATGTCCCAATGCCAGCCGGGGCCGTAGAGAGCAATCGTCACCCCAAGACAAAGTCTTCCGGGCCCCTCCAGTTTTATTCAACCTAGGTCATAATTTTGAAATTACGGTATTGAAAATCCACAGCCTGCTTCCAGTCGACCAACCGGGTCAGGGATGGAATGATTGAAGCCCCCATCTAGCGGCGAGCATATGAACTGTGCCAGCTGCCGAAAACTATCGCACCCCTCTGAGGCAATGATTAAATGAATGACAGATGAAATGAAATGATGGAGAGTGTTGCTGGAATGAAATATTGACAGGGAAACCCGGTGTACGCGGGGAAACAGCTGTCTGCCTCCGTTTTGTCCAACACAGATCTCACATAGAGTGACCGCGATTTGAACCACGGACCCAGCGTTGAGACCCCGGCGTACTGCCGACTAAGCCATGGAGGCTTACGGTATTGAAAATGAAAATCCACAGCCTGCTTCCAGTCTTCGACCGGGTCAGGAATGGAATGAATGAAGCCCCCATCAAGCGGCGAGGATATGAACTGTGCCGGCTGCCGAAGCCTGTCGCACTCCTCTGGGGCAATGATTAAATGAATGACAGATGAAATGAAATGACAGTGGAGAGTGTTGCTGGAATGAAATTTTGACAGGGAAAACCGGAGTACCCGGAGAAAAACCTGCCTGCCTCCGTTTTGTCCAGCACAGATCTCACATGGAGTGACCGGAATTTGAACCACGGACCCAGCGGTGAGAGGCCGGCGTGCTGCCGCCTAAGCCATGGAGCCACGGTATTAAGCTTGCAAATTTTAACCAACCCCCCAAAAAAGAGCTTCTGGCTGTTTTGCCCCATTAAACTTCAATCATCATTACCATCCGTGGAATTATATCTTGCCCTAATGATTATTAATTTACTTTGTTTTTAGTTATTCAGCCACTCTCACTAATTTTTGACCCTCATTGGTTGTTATTTTACTTTACGATGCCTTAAAAATTCAGTTTCCTTTTTATCTGAACGTGTTCAGATTCTAAAAGAAAAATCCCTCCTTTCAGAAATGTAAAGTATGAGGTAAAGAGTCATTTCTTTCTGAGATTGAATTAGAAACGTTAAGGACTCTTGAACTCTAGCACGTTATAAAATGGATGACTCTGGCAACTTAACCATTTCCCCGGAAAACGAAAAACACAATGGTTATTTATGAAATTAATTACCGGTATGTGTTCTCTTTGTAACGTTTTGTATACTGTTCACTGCCAGTGTTTACATCGAAGTGTGTAATCAGAAAATTTCGTAATAGTTTTGACATTAAATTAAATAAAGTTGTCCATTCTAAGTCCTTTTACCACTTCGGGCCCACCTCGTAGGTCCGCCCCTAAAAACAACAATAACTAACACTTCAGGCCCCTCAGCAAATCTGGGTCCCGGGGTTACAGCCCCACTTGCCCCTCCCTCTCGTCGGGCCTGATGCCCTTTTAGGTATATACTGCGAAGGAATTGCACGGACGCGTAATTTCTTCTTCAGAGGCAAACCCAATAATTCATTTTTGAGGTTCCGTACGTAGTCCTATGGTAAGAAATGTGCAGAACAAACTTGGGCATTTCTAGCATTGACGCTATCCTTCGTCTGCATCTTAAAATCCACTGCCTTCGAACTTCCTTGCCGTTAGGAAAAGGAGTGGTTAATCACTTCAGAATTTCTGCCGCCATTACTTTGTACTCAGAAACAGCACAGTTACTGTGGGTAACCATTTTTAAAAGCGCATTATTTCACATCGAAATGGATCATACAACTACAATACAAAGCACGGTATTTACTTCAGGCGACAATGTCTTGTCCGCGAAATAACGTCAGCGTAGAGGGAGCCGCCTGCCGACTGAAGCGGGAACTGAGATATCGGCCTACCTGATAGTATTATAGTTACCTTGATTTCGCCTGTGAACTTTCCGTTCCGCAAAATATATAATTTACAAAAATAAGAAGGAGAAATGTATCAAGAGCGACAGTTTAAACAAATTAATTCGAGTATACGTTGTCACGCTCAAATATCGTCGCGCATCGTAGTTGCACTCGCCCAATAATTTTCTCTTGGTCAACCTCTTTAGCCTGATCTGGTGTATTCTTTTCAAACCGTATGATTGAATCAAGCAATAATAATAATAATAATAATAATAATAATAATAATAATAATAATAATAATAATAATAATAATAATAATAATAACACAGAAGCAGATGATTCAACTCCACTACTCTTAAGTCAGCAAGAGACTCAAATTCAGGTGCGCAGTGATTTGGATAGATTCAATGCCTGGTTGTCCAAGCCACTACACGGAAGACATCCCAATGAAGTCATCCAAACTCACGTCGACAAGCTAGCGTCGAACTTTTGGTTGATTTCTGGGCAGATGTTTCCTGAAACAGAAGGCTTTATGATGGCTATTCAGGACCAGGTTGTCCCCACGAGGAACTACCTAAAGTTCATAACCAAGGATGCATCTGTGCAAGATGACCATTGCAGATACGGTTGCCCAACATCTGAGACTGTTCAGCATATTATATCGGGTTGTCGCCATTTTGCAGGGACAGAATATAGGAAGAGACATGATTTTGTTGCCAAGATAGTCCATCAAGAATTGGCTATACAACTTCAACTGCTGAGCCAAGAGAAAGTGCCGTACTACAAATATGCTCCTGAACGTGTACTGGAAAATGACAGCTTTACGTTGTACTGGGATCGTACTGTATTGACAGACCAATCAGCTGTGCACAACAGACCTGATTTAGTTCTTGTTGACAAATGCATGAAGCACACCACCTTCATAGATGTGGCGATCCCAAACAGTGGCAACATACTAACAAAGCATGTTGAAAAGCTGTCAAAATACACAGAGCTTTCAGAACTGATAAGGAAGCAATGGCACATGGCACAAGTCAGGACAGTTCCTATTATTATCTCCAGCACTGGCGTGATTCCCAACAACTTAAAGGAATCGCTCACGGCGTTGAAATTAGACCCAGGCCTTTTCAAACTGATGCAGAAAACAGTCATACTTTCTACGTGTCGCGTAGTAAGGCTGTTCTTGGGCAATCAGGCCTGAAGCAATGAGGGGAATATGAAGCTACTACTCAATGCAGTCACCAAGAATTTGCTCCTTGTGATATGTACGGTATCTGGGATTGTAAATGTTTTCTTTCCAGCAAATGCTGAGAATGTGTACGCGCATGCGCAAAATAATAATAATAATAATAATAATAATAAGAATAATGAACATCCACAGCCTGCTTCCAGTCTCCGACCGCGTCAGGAATGGAATGAATGAAGCCCCCATCTAGCGGCGAGGATATGAACTGTGCCGACTGCCGATGCCTGACGCACTCCTCTGGGGCAATGATTAAATGAATGACAGATGAATTGAAATGATAGTGGAGAGTGTTGCTGGAATGAAATTTGACAGGGAAAACCGGAGTACCCGGAGAAAAACCAGTCTCCCTCCGTTTTGTCCAGCACAGATCTCACATGGAGCGACCGGAATTTGAACCACGGACCCAGCGGTGAGAGGCCGGCGTGCTGCCGCCTAAGCCACGGAGGCTTAATAATAATAATAATAATAATAATAATAATAATAATAATAAAAGATACGAGCCTTACAGTAGTCGCATATGATGTGTAATATCTGACATGTTATTCTACTCGTATACTACACAGCTTGGACATTCTTAAGATGTTAATTTACGCTCCGTTTTCATACTGGTACTATGATGAATGTATAGATTGAATTGGAGATATGCTACTGTCACACTTGCTTCAACAAACATCACATATTATATTGTAAATTAAGAGGAGGAATGAAACCATAGTCTCTAGCCTATCTATAGACTACTAGAAATAATGTTCAATGGTGTTACGGCTGTGAGTTCGTTTCATCGCTCGCCGCATGAGTCAAAACTGCCCCAGGGCTGGACTGCTCTCCCTCGGTGTATTGCATGCGCGTTACGCAACGGACTGCGAAGTGAAAGGGATGGTCCAGAATCTACGTGACACCACCAGCGAAGGAAATGTCGAGAAGCCGTGAGTCCTGGACGATTCTAGAATTTATTGAGTCACCAGCCTGCTATATAAGCAGCTTCAACAGTGAGGGGACCGAGTTTTCTGTGGGTGTGTGTTTGTGAGTGAGTGCGACAGAAGTGTGGTGACGAAGTGCCGTGCGAGTTACGAAATCCAGTGACATTGTTTCCCCAGCTTGTGGACAGCGAAACAGCGGGTAGCGGATTATCGTAAGTAACTGTGGTTGGTGTACATGAGGAAGAGGAGCAGGTAGTTTCTGTCAAGGCCACCGTACTCATTAAGACGGTTTAACTTTTGTGGTTTGTTGACAAGTGAAAGGGCCAAGAGCGCTCAAGGAAGAGACTTGAGTAAACTGGAGTAAGGTTCTAATTGTTTGCATTTGCTGATGAGTAGTGTATCTTTCTGGCCACAATAAAGTTAATTATTTCTTTAAGCAGTAATTGGTGTTGTGCTTCTTACCTACCGTAATCCAGTTAACAAAAGTGCCACTAGTTGGGTGGCACGTAACAACTGGTGTCAGAAGCGGGATTACGAACTTAAGCACAACACCTGACGGTCCTGGTTTCAAAACCCGAGCAGGTCATTTTCTCTAATTTTCCTGTGAGTGCATGCCCTTTACAAGGCAACCAACTAAAATGGAGGCGCAATTGGCAGCATTGCTAGAAAAGTTAAACGGCATAGAAGACGGCCAGAAGAATTTAACCAAGGACCTAACTGCCAAATTAGAAGACGGCCAGAAGACTAGAAGACGGCCAGAAGAAGATGGAAGACGGTCAAAATAAGTTCGCGGAGGACCTGAAGAAGACGGAAGACAGCCAGAAAAGTTTAGCCGAGGACCTAACTTCCAAATTAGAAGACGGTCAGAATAAGCTAGCAGAGGACCTAACCGCCAAATTTCTGGATGGCCAGAAAAATCTGGAAGAGTGTCTGCTGACGAAATTACAGGAAAGTCAAAAGAAATTGGAACAGGGTCTGCGTCAAGAAGTCAACACCGTCTGCCAGGGCCTACGTGAGGAAGTCACAGCAGTAGAAAAGAAGTTCGACGCCTTACAAGAGGAAGTTGACGAACTGCGCCAACGCCCACTGACGGGGATGGAAGCGAGATTCAACGCTCTTCATGAGGAAGTTGCCGAGCTGCGCCGACCCCCGCCCACAGGTACACCGGGAATATCAGGAACGGGACAGAGCAGAGTGACGCCCCCAACCTTCGACGGAAAGGTCCCGTGGAGCACCTATTTACGTCAGTTCGAGGCAGCCTGTTCAATAAACAACTGGAACAGCACGGAAAAGGCTACAGCCCTCATTGTAGCGCTGAGAGGGGACGCCCTTAACGTCCTTCAGGCCATCCCGACTGGATCCCAGGACTACGCTTCACTAATAGCCCATATGGAGTCCCGATATGGAGATAGCCATCTTCAGCAGGCCTACCAGATGCAGCTCCGGACCCGGGTACAAAAGAACGCGGAAACCCTGCAGGAGTTCGAGATGGACATCGCACGTCTCATAAGGCTCGCCTACCCAACAGCGCCGGCCGACTTTCTGGAGCAGATAGCGACGCAGACTTTCACCGACGGGCTACGGGACTCGGACACTCAACAGGCGCTGCGACTCGCGCGCAATAAGACCCTGACAGATGCGCTGAGCCACGCACTTGAGTTCGAGACGGCAAAACAGGCATCCAGAATGCACGCGCGAGTGCGTCAAGTGGACGTCGACGAACCAGTAAAAGCCAACGAGACCAAGCCCCTGGCCGACGAATTAATGGAGGCGCTAAGCCGTTTCTTCAAGAATCGCAGTACCACCAACATAAACGTAGCCGAAGGACATCCGGAGAGGCGGCCCGGAAGAGGACTACCGACCTGCTGGACCTGCCGTAAGAGAGGCCACCTGAGCAAGGACTGCGGTGATCGCCGCCGCCAAGGGTTTCCGTCGGGACAGTCAGTCGTAGGGAAACCGCGCGGCCCAGGAAAGCAAGTATCAGCCAGCCTAGGGGGGCAGAGGTTGGCTTGTGACAGTCGTCAAGCCCCGGCAGTCCAAGTTCGTGTGACGCAGTTACGGAGGGATAATAGCAGCCTGATGGTCGACGGAGTCGTCAACGGAGTGAGCTGGCCCATGCTGATCGACACGGGAGCGTCGAGGACCATCGTCAATCCCACCGTGATCCCGAAGTGGAGAGTGCAACCCACACAAAGGAACCTCCAGCTAATAACCGCGACCGGAGAGACCGCACCGGTACATGGCGAAGCATCACTGGAGCTCGTCATTGGTCGACGGGTGGTGAAGCATCCAGTGCTTGTGGCTGACGTATCAAACGAAGTGATCATCGGACTGGACTTCCTGGACCAGAACAACATCATCTTGGACCTGAGTACCAACACTCTGCACTTCGGAGGTGAGGAACTTGCTTTGCAACCTGCGCACGAGTCCATCACCGCACGACGAGTAAGGCTGAGAGAAGACGTCATCGTTCCCGCCAGGACGGAGGTCAGCACTGCCGTAATTGTCGACGGAAATGCTGAGGGAGTGGCGGCTGTCATCGAGCCAAAATATGAGGACATCCAGACAAAAGGATTGCTAGTTGCCAAGACTCTCATCAACACGACGTATCGGCCGTACGTCCGCCTGTCCAACCTGAACGACTACGACATTACGGTTCACCGGGACACCAACCAAGGAGTCTGCGAACCCGTTACCAGGATTGCCCGCATCACAGATACGACAGACGGACACCTGCAGACGGACAACCGAAGAAGACGCACACTGCCAGAGGAACTACAGAAACTGTACCAAGGATCCCAGGACCATTTGGACGAGGAACAATCACGCCAACTTCAGGACCTGCTACGTGAATTCCAGGACGTCTTCTACTTGGGGAGCAAAGACATCGGCAGGACAAGCTTGGTCCAGCACAGAATCGACGTTGGGGTCAGCGCACCGATTAGGGCCCCATTCCGACGTGTCCCGCTCGCCAAGCAAGCCGAAGTCGACAGGATGGTAGAAGAGATGAAGGAGCAAGGGGTGATCGAGCCATAACATAGTCCTTGGAGTTCTCCGGTCGTGCTAGTGAAGAAGAAAGACGGTTCCACCAGGTTCTGCGTGGATTACAGGCGGGTGAATGACGTCACGAAGAAGGACAGCTACCCTCTACCCCGGATCGACGACACCCTGGACACCATATCAGGGTCGAGATGGTTCTCCACCTTGGATTTGAAGAGTGGCTACTGGCAGGTGGAGGTCCGCCCTAAGGACCGCGAGAAAACTGCGTTCTCCGTGGGCAGCGGGCTCTGGCAGTTCACCGTCATGCCATTCGGTCTGTGCAACGCCCCTGCGACCTTCGAAAGGCTAATGGAGTCCATTCTGAGGGGACTACACTGGAAGACCAGCCTGGTCTACCTAGACGACGTCATCGTTCTGGGGAGAAGCTTCGAGGAGCACTACAACAACCTGTAGGAGATCTTGTTGAAGCTGCGGGCTACCCAGCTGAAGTTGAGCCCCAAGAAGTGTCAGCTCTTCCAGAAGTGGGTCCAGTACCTTGGGCATATCGTCTCCGAGGAAGGGGTGCGCACCGACCCAGAGAAGACCGCAGCTGTGAGGGAGTGGCCAGTTCCGAAGGACAAGTCCCAACTACGAAGCTTCCTGGGACTCTGCACTTATTACCGTCGCTTCGTGAAAGGATTCGCCGACATCGCCAAACCTTTACATCGACTGACTGAGAAGGACCAACTCTTCACGTGGACAGCAGAATGCCACAGTGCCTTCGAACAACTCAAGCAGGCTCTTTGCACCGCGCCTATTCTGGCCTACCCCAGACCTGGAACAAGGTTTATCGTCGATACCGATGCCAGCGACTTTGGCATAGGGGGGAACCTGTCGCAAGTAGTGGACGGCGAGGAGAGAGTAGTGGCCTACTTCAGCGAGGCCTTGTCAAAGCCAGAAAGGAACTACTGCGTCACCAGGAAGGAGCTGCTCGCCATCGTGAAGACCATTGAACACTTCCACAAGTATCTGTACGGGCAAGAATTTCTCATCAGGACCGACCATGCATCCCTGCGGTGGCTCCTGAACTTCAAGCAGCCCGAGGGTCAACTCGCGCGGTGGTTAGAGAGGCTTCAACAGTACAACTTTGAGATTCAGCACAGGAAAGGCCAACTGCATTCTAACGCCGACGCCCTGTCACGAAGACCGTGCCCCGAAGACTGCACCTTCTGTGCCCGAAGGGAGGGGAACACCGGGATACAGTGCCGAAGGACTACCGTGGAACTACAAGGGAGTTGGAGCCGCGAATCTTTCACGCGGGCGCAAGCAGAAGATGATGACCTGGGACTTATAGCCGAATGGAAGAGGGCCTGTGTCCCCAGACCCGGGTGGAACATTGTGAGTGACTGCAGCCCAAAGTTTAAGTCCTACTGGGCGCAGTGGGACTCGCTGATTGTAAGGGATGGCCTCATCTGCCGTACCTGGGAGAGCACCGACGGGAAGACATCTCGGGAACAAGTCGTCGTTCCAAAGGCTATGACGGAGGAAGTCCTGAAGGAAGTTCATGGAGGATCATCTGGTGGACACCTAGGGATAAAGAAGACCCTGGAGAAGCTGAGAGAGCGGTTCTACTGGATCGGATGCCGAAAAGACGTGGAGAACCACTGCGCGAGGTGCCACGATTGCGCAGCCAGCAAGGGGCCCAGGACGAAGACGACGGGGTCCACTGAAGACCTACAACGTGGGCGGCCCCATGGAGAGAGTGGCCATCGATGTTGCTGGGCCATTCCCGTTAAGCGAGGCAGGGAACCGCTACATATTAGTCGTCAGCGACTACTTTACCAAATGGCCGGAGGCGTATGCGCTCCCTAACCAAGAAGCCGCGACGATTGCAGAGACCCTGGTGAAGGAATTCGTCAGCCGGTACGGAGTACCCCTGGAGCTGCACACCGACCAAGGGAGGAACTTCGAGTCGCAGGTGTTCCTGAACCTATGCCAGCTGCTGGGAATCCGGAAGACAAGGACAACGCCACTACACCCTCAGTCCGACGGGATGGTAGAGCGATTCAATCGCACCATCGAGAACCATCTTCGAATAGTCGTCAGCGAGCACCAGAGGGATTGGGACAAACATCTTCCACTATTTCTCCTGGCCTACCGCGCCGCCGTGCATGAAGCCACCGGGTGCACACCAGCCCGGGCCTTGTTTGGGAGGGAGCTCCGTCTACCTGTTGATCTTGCCTTTGGCCGACCTGGGAATGATCCGATCCTGGTAAGCCAGTATTGTCAAGAACTGGTCGACCAACTGGAGGACGTGCACGCGTTCGCGAGGAGGAAACTGCGGATTGAGACCGACCGAATGCAGACCCGATACGACCAGCAGACGGATGCCGGCGGATTCCACGAGGACGACCTGGTCTGGCTCTTCAACCCATTACGGAAGAAAGGCCTGTCACCCAAACTGAAGAAGTCCTGGGAGGGCCCGTACCGAGTCGTGAAACGGATCAACGATGTCGTCTACAGGATCCAGCGGAGCCCGAGGGCGAAGATGAAGATCGTGCATCGAGATCGCCTGGCAGCCTACGGAGGGACACAGACGGACCAATGATTGATCGGGACGATCAGCCTTTTTAGGAAGGGGGTGGTGTTACGGCTGTGAGTTCGTTTCATCGCTCGCCGCATGAGTCAAAACTGCCCCAGGGCTGGACTGCTCTCCCTCGGTGTATTGCATGCACGTTACGCAACGGACTGCGAAGTGAAAGGGATGGTCCAGAATCTTCGTGACACCACCAGCGAAGGAAATGTCGAGAAGCCGTGTGTCCTGGACGATTCTAGAATTTATTGAGTCACCAGCCTGCTATATAAGCAGCTTCAACAGTGAGGGGACCGAGTTTTCTGTGGGTGTGTGTTTGTGAGTGAGTGCGACAGAAGTGTGGTGACGAAGTGCCGTGCGAGTTACGAAATCCAGTGACATTGTTTCCCCAGCTTGTGAACAGCGAAACAGCGGGTAGCGGATTATCGTAAGTAACTGTGGTTGGTGTACATGAGGAAGAGGAGCAGGTAGTTTCTGTCAAGGCCACCGTACTCATTAAGACGGTTTAACTTTTGTGGTTTGTTGACAAGTGAAAGGGCCAAGAGCGCTCAAGGAAGAGACTTGAGTAAACTGGAGTAAGGTTCTAATTGTTTGCATTTGCTGATGAGTAGTGTATCTTTCTGGCCACAATAAAGTTAATTATTTCTTTAAGCAGTAATTGGTGCTGTGCTTCCTACCCACCGTAATCCAGTTAACAAAAGTGCCACTAGGGGGGTGGCACGTAACAATACAATCAAATTTCCCAACTCCTGCTTGGTAAAAAATATTGTAATAAAAGTTAGGTAGGTAGGTTGGTTGGTTGGTTCCTTAGTTTAGGGGCTGCGACAACGCGGTCATGTAGCCCCGTGTTCTTTGGTGTGTGTAGAATCTGTCTGATAACCGGTGTAAATTGTGATGTCTGTATTAGTGTGTGTTCTGTTTTTAATTCAAGTAAGGACTGCAGACATTGAATTTCAAGTAGCCTAGTTCCTACTTTTGCCGCCAAACGACACCGTCAACGACTACTAGATGGCATCGCACTCAGCACCTGGCGGCGAACGTTGGAACCTAAGAGCGTTGTTTAACATCTAATTTAGCTTCACATAGGTGAAATTAGTGGAAGGTTCTTTAACATGCCATAAATCTTTGACATGGGAACGCCGGCTTTACTTCCCCTCCGAAGGAAGCTATACCGTACTGAGGGATATTTTAACGCTCTTAAAAGTTCGATGAATCGTAATTTAATGTAGATTCTGTTAAAATGACGCATAGTGTTATGATAAATATCGTTTAAATCGATAATCTAGTAGCAAAAATAATTGCCGGTACTGGGGTTCGAATCTGAGACCTCATGATTCGCAGACTAGGAAGTTATCATCGCAGCTATTACAACTACAGATATCTAGAGTGCAAGACGCTTACTTATTTTCACGCACCGCCATGAAAGGCTGGCTCAGTTCCCGCGCAGTGTGGGTTAATATCTGAATAGCCATTGTGCAGAAACATAATACCGGCATTGCCGACTAGTTACAATGTTTCATATTAAAGCATATCATCATTTAAGTACTGATACGAAGACTTTGACCATTTGGTTTGTGTTTCAATCATTTGACACCAGAGTTCGCATAACTTTGCATTGAAAAAGGCGTTATTCGGGGAGTGGATGCCCATCACTTTTATCCAGAGATTGAAAGACAGACCCTTAATAAATCGTAATTGTTTTCAGCAAATATGATATGAGGCGCCTAGAATCAAAACCCGCCAAATCCATATTTTATGAAAATTGAGATAAGCCTTGTTTCATATAGCTTTTGCTGCGCTGAATTCATTAAAACTATTATTTTGTTACAAAACCCGCTACATCCTACTGTAAAACGAAGTCAAACTTGAGGCATAGTTGCAATATCCGCCAAGTCCAACGACAGTTTCGCCATTTTTGGTCACAAAACCCGCCACATCCACATCAGCCAGGAACACCCAGATCCGCCATCTTACCTTCCATGATGCTTTGCGAAGTGTGTACTCTTTACCCACGTGCATTAGTCGGAGAATGTACCCCTCCTGCCTGACGTGATTAGAATGGTTTATGTTGTTGTACTTTCTGATAATAATTTGTTTTGGATAATTTTGACAAAGAACGAGAAGAACAATAACATTCTGGTCTGGGTGATGTTTTCCACAGAACTGACATTTGCGAACACAAACGTGTCACGAAACCTGATTTTGATATGACTCACGTAAAGCCAGAAGCCATAAACAGAGGGATTGTCCTTCAGGCACAAGAAGTGAAAGATGTTTCGAGACTGCTTTCGAAGCATTCTGGAGGAAGATGGAGGGAAAATGTAGAGCTGCAGTTTTATTGCAATCTGCAAAGTCGTGGCGTACACGAAGAGAATGATGATGATTGAGAAACTACTATTGAGGATGAGGTAGAAACAAAAATTGTGTAGCTATAACGTCTAGTAAAGAATGTGATTTAATAGTTGAATGACGATAGTTTTGTCTGTAAAGGCCTGGACCATAGTAATTGAATATGAATTTAATTTGACGCTTTTCCTTATTATTGTTCAGTACTGTAGGCTACAGTATTGCCGGCCCCGTGGTGTTGGGGTAGCACGCCTGCCTCTCACCCGGAGGCCCAGGGTTCGATTCCCGGCTCCGTCAGGGATTTTGGAAACTGACGTGAGGGCTGGAACGGAGTGCACTCAGCCTCGTGAGGACAATTGAGAAACTGACAGTGAGGCAGCGCCCCAATCACGAAAACCAAGATTAACGGCCGAGGGGACCCGATGCGCTGGTCATGCGGCACCCCAATATCTGCAGGTCAAATGGCTGGGGATTAGGCCCTTCACGGGCTGTAGTGCCAGGGGTTATTTACTGTACAGTATTATTACCCTTTCAGGAATTGATTGCCGGCGGTGGACATGGGAACTACTCTTTATGTAATTGTGTCACACGTCAGCTTGCTTCGTTGACAGGTACAGTTGCGCGTGTAGGATATGACTCAGCTCCACCGACTGTAGTGGCTACGCGGGTTAAAGCTCCGCGTTAGGTCAAGGGGCCAAGCTCTCTGCTGACTCGGTAGACGCGTGGGTTCGAGCCCCACCGTCGGCTGTCCTTGAAATGGTTTTCCGTGGTTTCCCATTTTCAACACCAGGCAAATGCTGGGACAGTACCTTCTGACAGGCCACGGCCGCTTCCTTCCACATCCTTGCCCAGTTTCATTCATCTTCATCCTTTCCATCTCTCGTCCCGACGCGCAGGTCGCCCACGGGCGTCGACTAGAAAGACCTGCACTCGGCCTCTCAGGAGGCTACACGAAAAAAAAAAATCAGCTCCAGTTTTGGATTTAACTGTCCATGGTGACATGAGCTCCTGTGACGCTTATCTGACGCAATTCAGCGTGACCTATGTGCAGATTGCACTCTGTCATCGCTGTGTCCTCCGCTTCGCCCCGCAGAGCTCATGCTACAATAAACATAAACGCTGGCACAGCCACACTCAGCGGCAATCAAATCTTGAATGGGTAATATTAGTTTTTTTCTTTTTCTGTTTATTCTAATAAAACACAACCGCCCCTTAAAACAACAATAACAACAACAACAACAACAAAACACAAAAATTATACGATTTTGTTTATTTTATAACCTATATTTAGTTAACTTTCATTCAAATATTAATTTCTGAATAATGCTTACGCAGTTTCTACAATCTCTTCGCAACTTCAAATGTATTAGGGCTCATAGATATCAAAACCTTCCAAATCCAAATCTTAGTAACAAACCCCGACAAATCCGAATTATTGCATTATATTTTTCTAAATACATTTTTAACTATATCGGGGATCAGCTTCGTACTTCGTCACTGTTTTTAAAAATAATTCATTCATTTTTTAGTGAAGAAAGTATTTCGTTTTGGGTATTGGTTCGTTTGTGACAGTTTTTGACACTTTGCCGAAAAAGTGAAGGAATGGATTTGGCGGGTTTCGATTCTAGGCACCTCATATACGGTAATAAATATTATCACACCAAAGAACGACAACTTGAAGATGATTTATTGTTGCAATAGCAGTAATGGGGCCTCCAAATATTGGAGTAAAGCATATGCGATAGTAAGTCGTGGTACTAATCGCCGCCACCGCGCGCTCATTGTTTCCTGTTACACTTTACCACAATCCCACTTCCGTCCTATTTTTCGAAATCACTCCCACAAAAATATCCACTCCCGGCACTAAAAGCCATACGGTAAATAAATAAAGCCAGCAACCGAGCGGAAAGATGTTACACATCAATAATCATTTGGCCTCATGCACATACTGTTTGCGCGCCAAGAGAAGTCCACTGGGTTTGAACTACAGATGCCTTACCAAGTACCGCGCTTTCAAAAAACATCAACTCATTCCCTTCCGGCTTTACTCATTCACGCATTTTAGCCTACTTTTCACAGTTTGCAAAAATGAGGAAAAAGTAGACTTATGAGATCGATCCGGGAAAATGTCTGTCTGTCTGTCTGTCTGTGTGTGAGTTCCCCCCCCCCCCCTATCAACTCCTAAACGGCTGCAGCTATCAACACCAAGTTTGGTAAGAGTAAAGATCTATAATTGAATATCTCACGACCATATTTGAAATTGACGTCAGTGCTACCAACTGCTGAAAAATCGCAATTGAAATTTCAGCTCTATGTCGGATATCTCAGAAGTTTTGCAGGCGAACTATTCCAAAATTGGAACACGTATATATAATAACATTCCAGATTAATTTTCTGAAGTTCATATATGCCAGTGTTGCCAATATGATTCTAAGCCAGCCGGTAGGTCCAATTTCTAAATGCATGTAACTTCTATATTATCGATTGGATTTCAACCGAATTTCGTATGTACTGTTACGTTTACGGTTCTTGAAATAACCGGTCAGGCATATACAAATACACTACCGTACTTCTTTATTTATCAAAGCTTACACTACTAAATATTAATGTAGTGTTCATTAATATTTAAACTGGGAACGTCGAACTCTAATCTTTTTGAAATTACTACACTCCAAATCTCAACACTGCCTTTCCACCGAATCCTAAATCTCTTCTCTCTCGTATCGTCGCCTTCTCGATTCATCCACTGCCAGCTTGCCGGCCCAACTCACAATTGCAGCCAGCACGCCACGCGCTCGCACGAGTCTGCCACCAGGTGCGCTCACACGAGTCTGTCACACTGTCCCCTCCTTAAGATTGTTCCGTCCCGGAGCAGACACCCCACCCCGTCTTTGGGACCAGCAGCATGCCAGAATTTCAATCCCTGTGCGCCGAAAGACTTCTTCTAGCATGCTTCTTACGATCATCCAGTCCAATCCATCCTGCCCACAGCCCAACTTGGGCACAGCTAATCTGGATATGTTCCGCTGCAGTAGGAGCTCTCGCATCGCAAGTAGACTATCCCAAACGGCACGATAGGTCGGTTTCTGATGGGAAAGTTCTTTCGTCACTAGATAGAATAGCGATCGCTCGTTCCTGGGTAAATACAACACGTTTCCGACACGAGGCTCTTGACGCTGCAGCTATTCAATCCCACCATACTTCCGCCGGAATACTTGGGCGATTCCTCGGCTCATCCTCAGGTCCTTAGCCACAGAGTGAGCCAAGGCATACTCACTGGAGGTTTGGAATAAATCCTGCCGAATCTCAGTACTGACGCCATAACAAACATTGCGGTCAGTACCACATTGGGACATGAATTCTTCGAACGATCGTTCCGACTCCGGGACTCGACATATACGGGCGAGTTGCCCGTGCTCCTCGTCATGGTTGTCGCCCAGGAACGATGCCAGCCGATTGAAGTGGACCACTCGGGGTTTGCCATTCGGTCTCCCCCTGATACGGTAGACGACGTCGTTAATCCTCTTCAGTACCTCATATGGTCCGTCCCAGGAGCGTTGCAGCTTTGGAGAGAACCCTCGCCGTCGTTTAGGGTCGAAAAGCCAGACTAGATCTCCTGCTTGGTACCCGCCCGATTCGGCTCTTACGTCGTATCGCTCCTTCATCCTGTCGCTCACATTCTGAATGTTTGTGCGAACGCGGTAGTGAATGTCATCCATCCTTCGACGAAGGCCGTAGATGTAGTCCTCCCCAACGACATTATCCTCAGGTTTGCAACCGAATGCCAGGTCACACGGCAACCGCAGTTCTCGGCCAAACAGCACATTAGCTGGTGTTTGGCCTGTGGTCTCATGGATAGAAGAGCGATATGCCAGTAGAAACAAGTGGAGAAACTTGTCCCAGTCCCGCTGGTGGTCGGAGACAATTTTCGACAGGTATTTCTCTACTGTCCTGTTCATGCGCTCCACCATTCCATCGGACTGTGGGTGCAGGGCAGTCGTTCTCGTTTTTCGGATTCCGAGAATCTGGCACATCTCCTGGAACACCGACGACTCGAAATTTCGCCCCTGATCGGAATGCAGTTCCAAGGGTACACCAAATCGGCTCACCAGCTCCTTTATTAGCGTCTCGGCAACCACCACAGCTTCTTGGTTGGGCAACGCATATGCCTCTACCCACTTCCTGAAGTAATCTATTGCCACCAAGATGTATTTATTCCCACTCTCAGTCGTAGGGAAAGGGCCCGCTACATCGATGGAGATCCGTTCAAACGGGGCACCAACGTTGTACTGTCTCATCGCTGCTCTTCCCTTCTTCTGTGGCCCGTTCGCAGTGGCACAAACCACGTACTTCCTACACCATTCACGTACGTCATCTGAGTAATTAGCCCAATAAAACCGCTCTCGAACTTTCTCCATGGTTTTTCGAACTCCAAGGTGCCCCCCAGACGTTCCATCATGCAGCAACTGCAGTACCTCGGGCACTCTGTTTCGTGGAATAATACCCTGTAGCCTCTCCTAGCCCCGTCCTCTCTCCCCAGTACCCTCTTTAGCACCCCGTTTTCCAAAATCACGGAATTCCATTGAGCCCAGTAGGCTTTCGCAGTGCGCGTGTAGGGTGCTACCTCTTCCCAAGTCGGTCGTTGCTCAGACGTCTTCCACCGCAGTAGGTGTTTTAAGTCCGGGTCATTTTCTTGATCCTTACGGATTTCCTAATCCTTCCAGTGGTCGTCGATCACAGTGCTTCTTCTCACTGCTGCAACCTTTTCGTCAATCCGATTGCAGTGCTTGCAGTCTTGTGCGCATGGTCTCCTTGACAGAGCATCAGCATTTCGGTGCTTAAGGCCAGCCCTGTGTTCAGTGCCGAAGTCGTACTGCTCGAGCCTTCAATCCACCTGGCTACCTGTCCCTCCGGGTTCTTGAAGCTCAGTAGCCACGTAAGCGCTGCATGATCAGTCCGTAGAAGGAACTTCCTCCCATAGAGATATTTGTGGAAATGCTCCACTGACTTCACCACAGCGAGCAATTCCCTTCTAGTTACGCAGTAGTTCCTCTCCGGTTTAGAAAAAACCTCGCTGAAGTAAGCTATCACCTTTTCTTGCCTACCTTGCAGTTGGGAAAGCACGCCACCTACTCCCACATTGCTAGCATCGGTGTCCAAAACGAATAGTCCTTCCGGTTGTGGGTAACTCAGGATAGGAGCATTGGTCAATACCTCCTTCAGTTGTTAGAAGGCTTGTTGACAGGTCGAGTCCCACACAAAACTCCGACTTTCATCGGTAAGTCTGGTCAGAGGCTTAGCAATGTTAGCATATCCTGGCACGAATCGACGGTAATAGGTGCACAGTCCGAGGTAACTCCTGACTTCTTGTTTATCTTTCGGTACTGGCCATTCCTTCACCGTGTTAATCTTTTCCGGATCCGCGGTGACTTCCTCTCCGGAAACAACATGGCCGAGGTAGTTAACTTGTTTCCGAAACAGGAAGCACTTCTTGGAGTTAAGCTTAAGGTTGGCTTGCTTAAGACGTAAGAACACCTGGTCAAGATTTCTCAGGTGATCTTCAAAAGTTCTTCCCAGAACGATGATGTCATCCAAGTAGACCAAGCATGTTTCCCAAGACAGCCCTTTTAAAACGCGATCCATCAGTCGTTCAAAGGTCGCAGGGGCATTACAGAGTCCAAATGGCATAACTGTGAAGTCCCAAAGCCCAGAACCAATCGTAAAGGCGGTCTTCTCCTTGTCCCTGGGGTCCAATCCTACCTGCCAGTATCCACTCTTGAGATCCAACGTGGAGAAGATCGTGCTCCCATCCAAGGTGTCTAGGGCGTCATCGATGCGTGGTAGTGGGTAACTGTCCTTTTTCGTCACATTGTTCAGTTGACGGTAGTCTACACAAAACCGTGTAGATCCATCTTTCTTCTTCACCAGGACCACTGGCGAAGCCCATGGGCTGCTTGAAGGTTCAATCACCCCATCGCGAGCTATATCATTTATTATCTGCTCTGCTTCCTCTCGCTTGGCTAGTGGTAATCTTCTGGGAGTCTGGCGAATTGGTCTTGAGTCACCCGTATCGATGTGATGTTGAACCACGTTCGTTCTTCCGTTACTGGTTCCGTCCTGGAAGCCATCCTTATGACGTCGAAGAAGTTCCCTCACTTCTCGGCTCTGCCCAGGATTAAGCTCTTGACACGCTGCCTCGATAAGACCGTCGAGCCACACCGAAGATATATTGGATGAGGAAGTAGCTGTTTGTACTTGGCGTACGACGGAGGACACAGTCGAACAGCTTCCCAAACTGGTTCCTTTCCGAACGATTATCGAGCGATCATTAAGGTTCATTACTCGCACAGGAATTTTCGCCCCTGCACGGACCAAAGCTCTGGCTACCAGTATTCCACGTTCAGGTTCATCGTCAGCAAACCTAGGCCCTATCATGACGACACAGCCATGAGGAACTCCACCATCCGGCTTTCCTTCTACCATCACTTCACTAAGCCCAGGTAGTACAACATCTACCGCTGCGATCACCCGTACCGATGAGGCGTTCCTCCTCTGCAGCACTACCTCCTCGTTTCCGACTCTCAAAATTCCACTCTCCAGGTCCAGTCCAAATTTACTCAGTCATGATATCCATCCCGAGAATGACGTCCTCCTCCACTTCAGCGACCAAGACACGATGGCGAAACTGGGTATCACCGATGACGAAGTTGACGACTACCTCCCCGTGAACGTTGGCTGGTTCCCCCGTAGCCGTTCGCAGTGTCCATCTCGTGGTTGTTACTGTTCGTCTCACGATGCCTGGTCTGATTATTGTCATTGTGGCCCCTGTATCCAGCAGTAGGTCTCTGGGCTCTCCGTCCGCATGGCCACTAATAAAAATAGATTTGGCTTGACAACCCAGAGACGCGACGATAGTAGAAGTGGGGGCATTTCTGGTGTTGCCACTGGTTGACAGTCGCCCCTTTCTATCAACCCTGTTTAGTTTTCCTGTGGCTGGTGCATCCCGTTCGTAAACTTAGGGCATCGATCTCTGAGATGCCCCATCTCCCCGCAGCCCCAGCACCTCGTCCGTTTCTTCTTGGACTGCAAGGCTTGAAGTACTTTCTCCCCGATTTCTTCTATGGAAGGCACTGGCTGGACCTCCTTGTCTCTCTCCAGAGCTTGAATGCGAGCCTGGCCGCGCACGGATTGTTCGACAGCCTCAAACTCAAGAGCCAGAGTCAAGGCATCATTCAATGTTTGCGGACGCGCCAGCTTCACAGCCCGCTGCGTCTCAATCTCGCGGAGCCCATCGAGAAACTTCTCGGTAGCAAGACTTTCATACACATCGCTGGGCACTGTTGGATAGGCGCTCCTAACGAGACGTACTATGTCTGCTTCGAACTCCTGTAGGTTCTCGTTGGGTCTCTGACAACGGTTTCTCAACTGGGAGCGATACAGCTGTTCCATGTGACGATGACCGAACCGCATTTCAAGTTTCTGTACAAGAATGTTGTAGTTCTGCCTTTCCGACAAGGGAACAGCCTGCAGGACTCGTAGGGCCTGCCCGCGCAGCGACAAACTCATCAATGAAGCCTTCGTGGCATCCGACCATCCATTAATCATGGCAGCGGTCTCGGACAAGGTGAGGTATTCTTCCCACGCAGACTTCCCATCGAAAGTCGGCAGGTCAGTCTGACCAAACGCGGAAACATGTATACGCTCCTTACCTTCCGATGGTCCACCAGCGGTAATGATTTCGTTTTCCTGCTTGTCTTTATTTGGAAGCACACCGCTCGCAAACTCGTCCTCGAACTTCCGCAGGGATTCTTGAAATTCTTCCCTCAGTTTGGTTTCGGTAGTGAGCGTTACTTCTTGAAGTTTCCTCTCGAGGTTGCCAGTATTTTCCATTAACTTCCTTTCCAAATTCTCTGAGTTTTCCGCTATTTTCTTTTCCAAATTTTTATATAGTCTGAATTTTCTGTTCGTATTTTCTTTTCCATGTTTTCTAATACCTGACACAAACCCTCAGTCCCACCAGTAATCTCGAAAAGAAATGTTTCTGGATCCTCATCTGTGTCCACCAGTACCTGTCTTAACCTCGCTTGCAGCACAGATTTTATTCCCGTAGAATCAACTTCCCTTTCTTCCAGTTCCTGACGTAACTCCGAAACTTTCAGTGCTGAAAGTTTAACTTTCCTGGTCGTCATTTCATACTCTAAAATGCGGTACCTCAAGACTTTCACTATGTATTTACTCTATAGCCTGACCCCACACGTCTGACACCAGTTGTTACGTTTACGGCTTCTATAATAACAAATGCATTTCAACCAAATTTCGTATGTGCTTTGTGTATCATAACAGTTATGATTATGCGTATTCGTAGGAACCAGCAGGGCTGCCAACTGTTAATAAATGTTCTCTCTATTTGTTTTTAATCCTAATATCAATATATCAGAAATATATGCAAGCCTTCAGCTCTAAACTTTGCACACGTATAGTACCTGACTTTCTAGATTAATTTGGAGTATCTAATATACCTCAGTGCTGCCAACATGATTCTAAGCTTTCTGATAGTTTCAATTTTAATTAAATGTAACTTCTATACTAACAATTATTACCAATTGGCACTATGCTATACTAGATCGTATTATTTCAGATTAATTCTGAGCATTACATACATGACATTGTTCCCAACACGATTTTACGCGCACTGATAAATCCAATAACAAGCAGCATGTAACGTCCGTACTATCCATTAGTCTTGAACCAAATTTTGTATGTGCATTCTATACCTTAAGAGAGGGAGCTCAGAATATATTCAGAGTCACCAGGGCTGCCAACTGTAGTAAGTTACTGTATTAGGCTACATTATTTTAGGTGTATTTCAAACTGCAGTACATAGAAATGTTGGTATTAGGAACTTGATATCGTTATTATTGCAGATAGGTCTATATAGATTGGCATGAATCTTACATTTTAAGAAAAGTAGGCTGTTTAGTTCGTCACGGAACTACTTGTTTTCTTTATTTGTAGACTACACTGTGCTCTGCAAATGGACCAACAGCGGTAGCTACGCTCGCTGACGCGCAGCGCTAGGCCATGGGGCCAAGCTACCTGCGAAGTCTGTAGACATGGGTTCGAGCCCCTCCATCAGTCCTTGAAATAGTTCCCCGTGGTTTCGCCATTCTCAACTCCAGACAAATGCTGGGACGGTACCTCCTGACAGGCCGCTTCCTTCCACATCCTTGCCCAGTTTCATTCATCTTCATTCATTAAATCCTCTGGTTGGTTGGTTCCTTAGTTTGGGGGCTGCGACAACGCAGTCATGTAGCCCCGTGAGTGTGTGCCGAATCTGTCTGAAAACCCGTGTTAATTGTGATGACTGTATTAGTGTGTGTTAACTGTTTTTAATTCAAGTAAGGACCACAGACGATAATTTCAAGTCGTCCCTACTTTCGCTACGAAATGCTACCGTCCACGACAACTAGCTGTGAACTTGGGTACGGCTGGCAGCCAGTGCCAAGTGACGAACGTTGGAACTTAAGAGCATTAATCAAACCTAACGTACAAATTTTGATTCATACATGTTTAAGTAGGGTGAGAATGTATGTTTTTAATATTGCGTAATCGCGAGGACATATTGCATCATCATGACGTCATCTGATAGCTATGCGGATGTGAGCACGTGCACGTGCACATGTTAGCGTGGGAAGAGGTTGACCTTTAACCGCTTGAAGCAGATAACCTTTGGGTAACCGCTTGAAGCAGATAACCTTTGACTTATTTATGCGATGGAGATAAAAATTAATGGGTGTTGACGTCATTTGATACCCATGAAAGTTTGCAGCTGTGCGAGCGATCACGTGATATGTCTGCAGTGTTCGCGTGAGACGTGGTTGACCTTTAACGTCATTGGGTAAGAATGTAATCTTTGACTTCTTTAAGTAATAGTGATAAAAATATAATGAGATGATTGCGTCAGAAGCTTGTTTTGTAGCATTTGGTTTCTTGAGTGTAGGTGGGGGTGAAGGATATATAAATGCATGTGTGCGTGGATGAGTTTAACTTCTACGTTTGCGCGAAGAGAGAGTGTGTGTGTGAAAGAAATAAAGAAAGTCAACGACGAGGAACAAATTGTGTGTGTGATGGATGTTCTAACGAAGTTCAATAACCTAGCCACTTGCGTTGAGTATTCTAATAAGAAACTAACAGAACTAATAATTGATTTACCGTATGTGGTCCAAATTATTCGGGCTGTGGAGACGAGATTTGGAAGAAAAATAGTGGTGGACATTATCATTGAAGGTGAAATAACAAGTGTATTTCTACCAACAGTATTTGCAAAACTAAGCGCATCAGAGATCGATGAACTAAACTCACTTAGAGGCAAACTGATGTTGGTGTATTTGGGGTTGAAGAACCGCTCACATCAAGTTGTTTTAAAACTGTAAATTTTTGGTGAGTATATATATATATGCAGATTATATATGTATTGATTGATATAACGAATGATATATATATTTAGTTGCTTATTATTTCTTAATTTGTTTATTTTTTTCAGATTATCTAAAAACCAATAAAAGGAACAGCAAAATGAAGTGGAAAACTGTTAACTTTCTGAGTGGAACTGAACATCGATCGCACCCGGTAATAGAGTATCATCGTGTATGCTTTCATCAGTCTGAAGAAGAAGAAGACGAAGAAGAAGGAGAAGATGATAATGAGGTGAGTCATAATGAGAAAGAAGCTTGTTTTAACAAATGGACATCTTCGAGTGGAATTTCAACATTTTCAGTCTACGTTACTAATGTTAGCAAATCAGATGATAGTCAGCGAGAGGTGACAGAAACAGTTCTAAGATATTTGTTACAAGAATTATGTGAAGATGAACATTTTATTTGTTTCTTCGGATACAATACATTTGATGAGGTTTACAAAATTGAATTTTCCATCACTTGTTTTGAAGTAACAAAATTGAATGAGTATAGAAACAAATTGCTTGGTAAACTTCAGGACGAATTTCCCTTTGAAGCCATTCATTGTTCGCTGGAGATTACAGGCAGCAATTTATCTCAATGGCCTGAATACATAATACAAGATTATAGGATTATGGTGAGCCGATGTTACAGCAAGTTGTTTTAAAACAGTAAATTTTTGGTGAGTATATATATATATGAGTTACAGCAACTGCTGGTTGTGTATTAACAACAGTGCGAATTGGACAATTGCTTAGACAACAATGGCAACACCTCCTAGCAAACGTAGAAAGGTTGATATTGTAATACATAATAATAACAGTGAAAATATAAGAAACCAATTGGACAATGCATTTGAAAGTGTTTCTAATTTTAGAAGTGAACTAAACGGTGCTATTTCAATATCATACCAAATCGGGGAATACACTCAAACGGACTTGATTGAGAACAGTGATGAGTTGATTGAATGTTGGAGAGTTATTAGTGAGCACATATTGCAACAAGCTGTGAATTGTGAAGAAATTACACTTCAAATAAAGGATGAATCTTTCTTAAGCTGTGAGTTAATTGAAACAGCATTCAATTCTAGAGTGTACACACTTGCAGTTTCAAATGTTAAGAATGAGTTTTTGGATCCTCGCGAATTTTTAGCAAATGCTAATATTTGGTTTATAAAGTATGTTAAGAAAGCGTTAACTGTGCAAGCTGTAAAGGTGAATTCAGTTTTTTGTGCACAGTATGTGCTTCGCGACAAATTAGAAACAAAATATTTTGCTGTCAAAAATAAAGTAGTTTTCGAGTATACGGATGTAAATGAATTTTATAATAATCATATCATTGAAGGTACATTGACAAAAATGAGCGAATTTGAAGCAAATGGCTCTGGGTGGGCTTTAGAAAAAATTCATAGTTTGAGAATTAATATAAATAAATATGTGGATTTCGAGTAGGAATGTCCAATACTAGTAGATTGCCTGATGTAATAGTCAATAAACATGCAGTGCTAAATTTGTATGATACAAAGGAAGCTTGTTTTGCGTGGAGTGTGGTTGCTGGTTTGTATCCAAAAACGCGAAACGTGAATCATCTTTCTTCCTATCCTAATTACAGAGATGTTTTAAATTTAGATGATATTCCAATTCCAATGCAAATGAAATATTTAAACAAGTTTGAAAATCAAAACAATATTTCTGTGAATGTGTATGGAGCACAATATGATGAAAACAAATGGGTGTATATGGGAACAAACGAAGTAAAAGGAAAAAAAAAACATTTACTATTGTACCTTTGTATGTATCAGATAAAGTATATGAAAGGAGTGTGGACTTATTGATGTTGCAGATTGGAAACAGTGAAAGTTATCGCTTTTGTTTAATTAGAAATATCGCTCGCCTTGTGCGTTCAAGCGTCACTAGGAATTGTAGACGGATTTATATATGTAGACGTTGTTTGTCATATTATTCTCTTGAGGATGAGTTAAATGTTCACTTTGCAGACTGTAAACAGTTTCCTGTTGCAAAAAGCATATTGCCAACTGACGAACAAAGATTTGTTAATTTTACAGAATTTAAATTTAAAGATAGAGTTCCATTTATAATTTTTGCAGACACTGAATGCGTTTTGTCTCCTATTTCCTCTTGTTTTCCAAATAGTGACATTCCTAACTCTACATTAACCCGTAAACATATTCCTTACAGCATTTCTTTATACCTTCATTGAAATTTTGATAGTGATTTGTGCAGTTTTAAACTCTTTAGGGGAAATAATTGCATAGAATTGTTTGTAAAGGAACTTTATAGTATTGTAGATAAACTTCAAACATATTATTTATCAGCTAAACCGATGTTAAAGATGACGGAAAACGAAGAAAGATTATTTTTGTTAAGTAAAATTTGTCATATTTGCGAGAAACCGATTGCAGATAATGAACTCAAAGTACGTGATCATTGTCACATAACTGGAAAATATAGAGGAAGCGCACACAATAGTTGTAATTTAAATTACAAAGTAACAGGGGTTCTGCCTATAGCATTTCATAATCTAACGGCGTATGATGGACATTTTATAATTAAAGAAATTTGTGAGAAACATGAAGGTGGGGAGTTACATAATCCTGGTCATATAAGATTGTTAGCAATGAATATGGAACGTTATAAAGGGTTTACAAAGCATGTATGGGTTAAGAATGGATTCATTCAGTTAAGATTTATCGATACATATAATTTCTTGTCCTGTTCATTAGATCAATGTTCATCTTCGTTAAGTGAAGATTCAAAGCAAATAACTCGACGTTATTTTAATGATGATGCACAGTTTCGACTTACTGCGAGAAAAGGCGTGTTTCCCTATGAATACGTCACGAGTATGGATGTACTTAACGAAACTAAATTACTTGAAAAATCCAATTTTTATAGCAGTCTTTATAATCAAACAATATCGAACGAGGAGTATGAGTTTGCTCAATCGGTGTGGGAAACGTTTTCCTGTCAAACATTAGGAGAATACGCCGATTTGTATTTAAAAGTTGACACACTTCTTTTGGCAGATGTCTTTGAAAATTTTAGATCGAATGACATGGAAACTTATGGCATTGATGCAGCTCATTTTTACACTGCTCCATCTATGTCTTGGTGCGCGATGAAAAAGATAACCAACGTTCAACTTGAATTGCTTCAAGATATTGATATGTTACACTTTTTTGAACGATCTATTCGAGGAGGAAATGTTCAGTGTATAACACGACATGCGATTGCTAATAATAAGTATATGAAATCTTATGATGAGAAAAAGCAAGAGTCCTACATAATGCACTTTGACGTTAATAATTTATATGGATATGCGATGATGGAATATCTTCCAACGGGTGGATTTAAATGGGTTGCAAATGTTGAAGGCTTTGAAGTTGTTACGTGCCACCCCCTAGTGGCACTTTTGTTAACTGGATTACGGTGGGGGTACAAAGCACAACACCAATTACTGCTTAAAGAAATAATTAACTTTATTGCGGCCAGAAAATTACACTAATCAGCAAATACAAGCAATTAGGAGCCTTACTCCAGTTTCCTCAAGTCCCTTCCTTGAGCACTCTTGGCCCTTCCACTTGTCAACAGATCACAGAAGTCCTAATGAGTACGGTGGCCTTGACAGAAACTACCTGCTCCTCTCCATTATGTTCACCGACCACAATTACTTACGATCACTTGCTGCAGGCTATTTCGCTGTCCACAAGCTGGAGAAACAATGTCACTGGATTTCGTAACTCGCACAGCACTTCGTCACCACACTTCTGTCGCACAAGATAATCGCTCGCACTAGCTCGTAAAACACAACAACAACTGCTAGACAGGTCGCACTTATATAGCAGGCCGGTGACTCAATAATGATTCTAGATCCATCCAGGGTTCACGGCTTCTCAAGGTTTCCATCGCTGGTCCAGTCACGAATATTCTGGACTATCCCTTTGTCTAGTAGCCCTGTTGCATAAGGCGCGCGCAATACAGGAGGCAGGACACAGCCCAGCCCTGGGGCAGTTGTGACTCATGCGGCGAGTGATGACACAAACTCACAGCCGTAACACCACCCCCTTCCTAAAAAGGCTGATCGTCCCGATCAATCATTGGTCCGTCTGTGTCCCTCCGTAGGCTGCCAGGCGATCTCGGTGCACGATCTTCATCTTCGCCATCGGGCTCCGCTGGATCCTGTAGTCGACATCGTTGATCCGTTTCACGACTCGGTACGGGCCCTCCCAGGACTTCTGCAGTTTGGGTGACAGGCCTTTCTTCCGTAATGGGTTGAAGAGCCAGACCAGGTCGTCCTCGTGGAATCCGCCGGCATCCGTCTGCTGGTCGTATCGGGTCTTCATTCGGTCGGTCTCGATCCGCAGTTTCCTCCTCGCGAACGCGTGCACGTCCTCCAGTTGGTCGACCAGTTCTTGACAATACTGGCTTACCAGGATCGGATCATTCCCAGGTCGGCCAAAGGCAAGATCAACAGGTAGACGGAGCTCCCTCCCAAACATGGCCCGGGCTGGTGTGCACCCGGTGGCTTCATGCACGGCGGCGCGGTAGGCCAGGAGAAATAGTGGAAGATGCTTGTCCAATCCCTCTGGTGCTCGCTGACGACTATTCGGAGATGGTTCTCGATGGTGCGATTGAATCGCTCTACCATCCCGTCGGACTGAGGGTGTAGCGGCGTTGTCCTTGTCTTCCGGATTCCCAGCAGCTAGCATAGGTTCTGGAACACCTGCGACTCGAAGTTCCTCCCTTGGTCGGAGTGCAGCTCCAGGGGTACTCCGTTCCGGCTGACGAATTCCTTCACCAGGGTCTCTGCAATCGTCGCGGCTTCTTGGTTAGGGAGCGCATACGCCTCCGGCCATTTGGTAAAGTAGTCGCTGACGACTAATATGTAGCGGTTCCCTGCCTCGCTTAACGGGAATGGCCCAGCAAAATCGATGGCCTCTCTCTCCATGGGGCCGCCCACGTTGTAGGTCTTCAGTGGACCCCGTCGTCTTCGTCCTGGGCCCTTGCTGGCTGCGCAATCGTGGCGCCTCGCGCAGTGGTTCTCCACGTCTGTTCGGCATCCGATCCAGTAGAACCGCTCTCTCAGCTTCTCCAGGGTCTTCATTATCCCTAGGTGTCCACCAGATGATCCTCCATGAACTTCCTTCAGGACTTCCTCTGTCATAGCCTTTGGAACGTCTTGTTCCCGAGATGTCTTCCCGTCGGTGCTCTCCCAGGTACGGCAGATGAGGCCATCCCTTACAATCAGCGAGTCCCACTGCGCCCAGTAGGACTTAAACTTTGGGCTGCAGTCACTCACAATGTTCCACCCTGGTCTGAGGACACAGGCCCTCTTCCATTCGGCTATCAGTCTGCTTGTGCCCGCGTGAAAGATTCGCGGCTCCAGTTCCCTTGAAGTTCCACAGTAGTCCGTCGGCACAGTATCCGGGTGTTCTCCTCCCTTCGGGCACAGAAGGTGCAGTCTTCGGGGCACGGTCTTCGTGACAGGGCGTCGGCGTTAGAATGCAGTTGGCCTTTCCTGTGCTGAATCTCAAAGTTGTACTGTTGAAGCCTCTCTAACCACCGCGCGAGTTGACCCTCGGGCTGCTTAAAGTTCAGGAGCCACCGCAGGGATGCATGGTCGGTCCTGATGAGAAATTCTTGCCCGTACAGGTACTTGTGGAAGTGTTCAATGGTCTTCACGATGGCGAGCAGCTCCTTCCTGGTGACGCAGTAGTTCCTTTCTGGCTTTGACAAGGCCTTGCTGAAGTAGGCCACTACTCTCTCCTCGCCGTCCACTACCTGCGACAGGATTCCCCCTATGCCAAAGTCGCTGGCATCGGTATCGACGATAAACCTTGTTCCAGGTCTGGGGTAGGCCAGAATAGGCGCGGTGCACAGAGCCTGCTTGAGTTGTTCGAAGGCACTGTGGCATTCTGCTGTCCACGTGAAGAGTTGGTCCTTCTCAGTCAGTCGATGTAAAGGTTTGGCGATGTCGGCGAATCCCCTCACGAAGCGACGGTAATAAGTGCAGAGTCCCAGGAAGCTTCGTAGTTGGGACTTGTCCTTCGGAACTGGCCACTCCCTCACAGCTGCGGTCTTCTCTGGGTCGGTGCGCACCCCTTCCTCGGAGACGATATGCCCAAGGTACTGGACCCGCTTCTGGAAGAGCTGACACTTCTTGGGGCTCAACTTCAGCTGGGCAGCCCGTAGCTTCAACAAGATCTCCTGCAGGTTGCTGTAGTGCTCCTCGAAGCTTCTCCCCAGAACGATGACGTCGTCTAGGTAGACCAGGCTGGTCTTCCAGTGTAGTCCCCTCAGAATGGACTCCATTAGCCTTTCGAAGGTCGCAGGGGCGTTGCACAGACCGAATGGCATGACGGTGAACTGCCAGAGCCCGCTGCCCACAGAGAACGCCGTTTTCTCGCGGTCCTTAGGGTGGACCTCCACCTGCCAGTAGCCACTCTTCAAATCGAAGGTGGAGAACCACCTTGACCCTGATATGGTATCCAGCGTGTCGTCGATCCGGGGTAGAGGGTAGCTGTCCTTCTTCGGGACGTCGTTCACCCGCCTGTAGTCCACGCAGAACCTGGTGGAACCGTCCTTTTCCCTCACAAGCACGACCGGAGAACTCCAAGGACTATGTGATGGCTCGATCACCCCTTGCTCCTTCATCTCTTCTACCATCCGGTCGACTTCGGCTTGCTTGGCGAGCGGGACACGTCGGAATGGGGCCCTAATCGGTGCGCTGTCCCCAACGTCGATTCTGTGCTGGACCAAGCTTGTCCTGCCGAAGTCTTTGCTCCCCACGGAGAAGACATCCTGGAATTCGCGTAGCAGGTCCTGACGTTGGCGTGATTGTTCCTCGTCCAAATGGTCCTGGGATCCTTGGTACAGCTTCTGTAGTTCTTCTGGCAGTGTGCGTCTTCTGCGGTTGTCCGTCTGCAGGTGTCTGTCTGTCGTATCTGTGATGCGGGCAATCCAGGTAACGGGCTCGCAGACTCCTAGGTTAGTGTCCCGGTGAACCGTAATGTCGTAGTCGTTCAGGTTGGACAGGCGGACGTACGGCCGAGACGTCGTGTTGATGAGAGTCTTGGCAACTAGCAATCCTTTTGTCTGGATGTCCTCATATTTTGGTTCGATGACAGCCGCCACTCCCTCGGCAGCTCCGTCGACAATTACGGCAGCGCTGACCTCCGTCTTGGCGGGAACGATGACGTCTTCTCTCAGCCTTACTCGTCGTGCGGTGATGGACTCGTGCGCAGGTTGCAAAGCAAGTTCCTCACCTCCGAAGTGCAGAGTGTTGGTACTCAGATCCAAGATGATGTTGTTCTGGTCCAGGAAGTCCAGTCCGATGATCACTTCATTTGATACGTCAGCCACAAGCACTGGATGCTTTATCGCCCGTCGACCAATGACGAACTCCAGTGATGCTTCGCCATATACCGGTGCGGTCTCTCCGGTCGCGGTTATTAGCTGGAGGTTCCTTTGTGTGGGTTGAACTCTCCACTTCGGGATCACGGTGGGACTGACGATGGTCCTCGACGCTCCCGTGTCGATCAGCATGGGCCAGTTCACTCCGTTGACGACTCCGTCGACCATCAGGCTGCTATTGTCCCTCTGTAACTTCGTCACACGCACTTGGACTCCTGGGGCTTGACGACTGTCACAAGCCAACCTTTGCCCTCCAAGGCTGGCTAATACTCGTTTCCCTGGGTCGCGTGGTTTTCAGACGACTGATTTCCCGTCGGATACCCTCGGCGGCGGCGATCACCGCAGTCCTTGCTCAGGTGGCCTTTCTTACCGCAGGTCCAGCAGGTCGGTAGTCCTCTTCCGGGCCGCCTCTCCGGTTGCCTTCCGGCTGTGTCGTTGCTGGTGGTGCCGCGACTATCGAAGAAACGGCTTAGCGTCTCCATTAATTCGTCGGCCAGGGGCTTGGTCTCGTTGGCTTTTACTGGGTCGTCGACGTCCACTTGACGCACCCGCGCGTGCATTCTGGATGCCTGTTTTGCCGTCTCGAACTCAAGTGCGTGGCTCAGCGCATCTGTCAGGGTCTTATTGCGCGCGAGACGCAGCGCCTGTTGAGTGTCCGAGTCCCGTAGCCCGTCGGTGAAAGTCTGCGTCGCTATCTGCTCCAGAAAGTCGGCCGGCGCTGTTGGGTAGGCGAGCCTTACGAGGCGTGCGATGTCCATCTCGAACTCCTGCAGGGTTTCCGCGTTCTTCTGTACCCGGTTCCGGAGCTGCATCTGATAGGCCTGCTGAAGATGGCTATCTCCATATCGGGACTCCATATGGGCGATCAGGGAAGCGTAGTCCTGGGATCCAGTCGGGATGGCCTGAAGGACGTTAAGGGCGTCACCTCTCAGCGCTACAATGAGAGCTGTAGCCTTTTCTGTGTTGTTCCAGTTATTTATGGAACAGGCCGCCTCGAACTGACGTAAGTAGGTGCTCCACGGGACCTTTCCGTCGAAGGTTGGGGGCGTCACTCTGCTCTGTCCCGTTCCTGATGTCCCCGGTGTACCTGTGGGCGGGCGTCGGCGCAGCTCGGCAACTTCCTCTTGAAGAGCGTTGAATTTCTCTTCCACCCCCGTGAGTGGGCGTTGGCGCAGTTCGGCAACTACCTCTTGTAGGGCTTTGACTCTCTCATCCACCCCGGTCGGCGGGCGTCGGCGCAGCTCGGCGACTTCCTCTTGTAGGGCTTTGAATCTATCTTCCATCCCTGTCGGCGGGTGTCGGCGCAGCTCAGCAAATTCCTTTTGTAGAGCGTTGAATCTCTCTTCCACCCCCCTCAGCGGGCGTCGGCGTAGCTCGGCAACTTCCTTTTGTAAGGCGTCGAACTTCTTTTCCACTGCCGTGACTTCCTCATGCAGACCCAGTTCTAATTTCTTCAGGTCCTGTGTCAACTTATTCTGACCGTCTTCCATCTTCTTCTGGCCGTCCTCTATCCGCTTCAGGTCCTCCGCTAGCTTATTTTGACCGTCTTCCATCTTCTTCTGGCCGTCTTCTAGTTTGGCAGTTAGGTCCTCGGCTAACTTCTTCTGGCCGTCTTCTAGTTTGGCAGTTAGGTACTCGGCTAACTTCTTCTGGCCGTCCTCCATCTTCTTCTGGCCGTCTTCCATCTTTTTCTGGCCGTCTTCCATCTTCTTCAGGTCATCCTTCAGGTCCTTGGCTAATTTCTTCTGGCCGTCTTCCATCTTGGTTTCCATGCCATTTAACGTTTCTAGCAATGCTGCGAATTGCTCTTCCATTTTAGATGTTTGTCTTGTAAGGGGCATGCACTCACAGGAAAATTAGAGAAGATGACCTGCTCGGGTTTTGAAACCAGGACCGTCAGGTGTTGTGCTTGAGTTCGTAATCCCTCTTCTGACACCAGTTGTTACGTGCCACCCCCTAGTGGCACTTTTGTTAACTGGATTACGGTGGGGGTTCAAGGCACAACACCAATTACTGCTTAAAGAAATAATTAACTTTATTGTGGCCAGAAAATTACACTAATCAGCAAATACAAGCAATTAGGAGCTTTACTCCAGTTTCCTCAAGTCCCTTCCTTGAGCACTCTTGGCCCTTCCACTTGTCAACAGATCACAGAAGTTAATCCGTCCTAATGAGTACGGTGGCCTTGACAGAAACTACCTGCTCCTCTCCATTATGTTCACCGACCACAATTACTTACGATCACTTGCTGCAGGCTATTCCGCTGTCCACAAGCTGGAGAAACAATGTCACTGGATTTCGTAACTCGCACAGCACTTCGTCACCACACTTCTGTCGCACAAGATAATCGCTCGCACTAGCTCGTAAAACACAACAACAACTGCTAGACAGGTCGCACTTATATAGCAGGCCGGTGACTCAATAAATGCTTCTAGATCCATCCAGGGTTCACGGCTTCTCGAGGTTTCCATCGCTGGTCCAGTCACGAATATTCTGGACTATCCCTTTGTCTTAGTAGCCCTGTTGCATAAGGCGCGCGCAATACAGGAGGCAGGACACAGCCCAGCCCTGGGGCAGTTGTGACTCATGCGGCGAGTGATGACACAAACTCACAGCCGTAACAAAGTTTTAACTATTGATGATACTTCAGAAATCGGATATATCTTGGAAGTAGATTTGAGTTATCCTCAAGAGTTACATGACAAACATTCAGATTACCCTCTATGCCCCGAAAAGTTGACAAAGCTAATGACTACCCTAGATAATAAACAACGTTATGTTTTGCATTATAGAATGTTAAAGTAATGTATTCAACTAGGAATGAAATTAGAACGTATTCACAGAATAATCGAATTCAATCAGAGCCAATGGCTAAAACCATATATTGATGTGAACACAGAGAAACGAAAACATGCTAAAAATGATTTATTTTTTATTTTTTATAAATTGATGAATAATGCAATTTTTGGTCGTTCACTGATGAATGTGAGGAAGTTAAGGGACATCAAATGGGTTACCAAATGGCATGGAGCCCGTGGTGCTAAGTCTTTAATGTTGTTTGAGTCTTCAGTCTTTTGACTGGTTTGATGCAGCTCTCCATGCCTCCCTGTCCTGAGCTAATCGTTTCATCTCTACATAGCTCCGACACCCTACATCCGAGGCAATCTGTCTTTAATAGCTAAGGCTAATTTTAAACATAGAATTATATTCGATGAACAATGTATGGTCATCAAGATGAGCAGACTAAAGATTTTTCACAATCAACCAGTAGTTGGTGCATCTATATTAGATTTGTCTCAATGTAAAATGAATGACTTTCATTACAATGTTATTTTAGCAAATCCTGAATCAAATGTGAGGTTGTTATACACAGACACAGATAGTTTTATGTATATATTCTATTATGATATTTATGAGTTCATGAAACAACATTCAAATTTGTTTGATACTGGAAACTATGAAACAAACAATCCTTTTGGCATTGTGAGACAAAATAAAGGTGAAATTGGTTTAATGAAAGATGAAAATGCTGGAAGGATTGTTGAAGAATTTGTGGGGTTAAGACCCAAAATGTATGCAATAAAATTGTGTGATGAAATGAATAGCTTGTGTAAGGCTAAAGGCATTAAGAAGAGCGTGAGTAAAACTATGAATATTGATGAGTATCGAAAGTGTCTTTATAACAGAGATCAAGCCAGCAAAGTTCAAGTTTGTATAATTTCAAAATCTCATTCTGTATTTACTGTTCGGCAAAATAAGTTGGCAATTTCATCAAACGATGATAAAAGACACATAACTGAAAACGGAATTGATACTTTACCGTTTGGTCATTTTTCTCTGAAACAAATTTGAGATTAAAGCATTTCATCTCTCTTACTTACTTTATTTCTTTCACACACACACTTTTATTTTGTGTGTTCCTTTGCTTATGAAAAAAAAACCGAATAAATAATAACCCAAATTTTGTGTGTATTATTTACAACTCCTCCCCCCACCATTCCCATTTCCCTGAAAAAAAAAATATATATATATATTTATATATATATAATTACATTATATTACTTATCGTTTAGTAATGGTGCGTTGTAAGAGGAGCAACTCTGCCACTCAATATAAACGATCAGGAAGTGGATCATTCATAAGTCGTGTACTTAATAAAACTATTGATAATTTACCTGTGGAATTACACATTCCAGGATATGAACATTGTGGACCAGGAACAAAATTAGAAAAGCGATTGAGCCGTGGTAATCCAGGAATAAATATATTAGATAAAGCGTGCAAAGAGCACGACATTGCTTATGCAAATCATAAAGATTCAAACAAAAGAAGAGAGGCTGATGAAATTTTAGCTTCAAAAGCTTGGTCTCGTGTACAATCTCGTGACGCATCATTAGGAGAGAGAGCGGCTGCATTAACAGTCAGTGGCATAATGAAAGCTAAGTCTAAGCTTGGTGGAGGTAAACGAAAATTAAATATAAAAAAAAACAAGAAAAGATTTAAAAAAAAGAGAGCATCGAAAAAGCAAGGTGGTATTTTACCCCTGCTTCCGATATTTGCAGCCTTGTCGGGCTTGGGGGGTCTAGCAGGCGGAGCAGCCGGGGTAGCGTCTGCTATAAACAAAGCGAAAGCTGCACAAGAAGAATTAAAAGAAATGAAAAGACACACTCGAATGATAGAAGCAATGCGAGGAAAAGCAGGTCAAGGCATTTATTTAAATCCTCCTGCATACAAAAGATAATTAACCAAATACCAAATGAAGCATTAAGTAATTTCGATTTAGCTAAATACGCACATCATTTAAAGATTCCAAATTTTAGAGGAGTCTTTATGCGAGATACGTTACCAAGACATCCTCGAAAAAATGAAAACTGTATTGTTAACCTTGAACCGATGGTTAAATCTGGTTCACATTGGGCGGCTTTCAGTAAACGAGGTAAATACGTGCATTATTTTGATAGTATCGGTAATTTAAGACCACCATTAGAAATTTTAACATATCTAAAAAATTGTTATCTACAATATAATTTTCATTCATATCAATCGATTACTTCTTCGATTTGTGGACATTTATTTTTAGTCTTCTTGTATTGTATAAATAAGGGAAACACAGACTGTCTTTATACATTTCAAAGATGGCTTTCGAAAGACGGATAACTCTTGAAGGTAAAGGCTCAAAGATTGATGTTACATTGGAGAATCCGCTTCATCTTGTAGGAGCAGAGTTTTTTGAAATAGGACTTGCAGGATTGTATACATCTAATTCTATTCGAAATGTTACCAACCGAAATAATAAATTTCGCATTCATTTTACAAATTTTTTGTTATCAATTGATTTAGTGGTACCACCAGGTATTTATGAATTTGAAGATCTAGCCTCAACATTTGATGATTTACTTAGTTATCACTCATTGTCGAAACTTATAACAAATCATATACAAAAAACAAATCTTTATTTGGAAGAGGATATAAATGGAAAAGGACGCAACCGTCTTGTTTTGTCTTCTCCGTTTAATATTGATTTCAGTGTACCCAACAGTGTAGCAGAGGCTTTAGGTATTGAAAAGAAAGTTTACCCTAAAGAGAATAAAAAAGAAATTGAGATTGATCGAAATAGAATCGAAAGTGAAGTAAAAATTAACGAAAATAATAACGTTTTAGCCATAAAGATGAACGATGTGGATACAACAATTTTAATAATACCTGATGCTAGCTATACGTTTCAACAATTAAGTGCAAAGATTAATGAATTATTACTAGCACATTTATTATCAGTTTCATTAGGTGAAAAAGACAAATTTCCTTCATATATTTATATTAATTATGATAAAGTGTTCTCTAATTGTAAACTATATTCGAAAAACTTTGATATAGATTTTGGTGTTGCAGATTCTATTGCAGATTTGTTAGGATTTTCTCATAAAAAGTTCGAGGCAAACACTACTCATCATTCTGAATATATGATTAAAATTAACACTGTTAATAGTATTCGAGTATGTTGCAACCTCGTGCTTGGTACTAGTTCTTATTTGAACCATAAACCAACACACTCTTTATATAATTTTAAAGCTCATGTTCCTGCTGGTTATCCGATTGTTGTACAACCAACAACAATTAATTTTATGCCTATGAACAGCAAGGTTATTCAACATGTATCTGTGCAACTTGAAGATCATCTTCAACAGCTCATTGATTTGCTAGATGAAGATTTAACTGTAGAATTAATTATTCGTCCAGCACGTTATCTTGCTATATAAAGTAATGAAATACTGTTATATTTTCATTCTAGTTGAGTAAACTTACTAGAAAACATTCACAAATATGGTTATACTATATAATACTCAAAGTTTGAAAAAAAAGAAGTCAACTCTGATTCGAAAAAGAAATATAAATCAATCAGCTAAAATTTCTAAAAAAACAAAAAAAAAAAAAAGAACGCCATCACACCTTAAAATCTAAGAAACAGTTATCGAGTAACAACAAACATTTCTTACAATCTTTAGGCTATCGTGTACTTTAATTTCAATATAAATATATATGCAATTGTTAAACTTATTTAGTTTCTATCTATATTTGAAGCTGTTAACATGTTTAACATGTTTAACATAACAGATAAAAGAGAGGTTGACAACAGAGTTGTGCGACGAGAAGAAAGTGTTTACCAACCTTATTCAGCTAATAAATTTGAAAATAATGATGAAATTCGAATACCAATTCAAAATGAAGAAAACATAGTTTTATTATCAGAAGGTGTTCTTCACTTAGAAGGACAAATTATTACTTCTAACGAAAATCCGGCTGCTTCAACTACAGCACATCCTGACTAAAATTTTGGGGCTAATCTTTTTAGCGAAATTCGCGTTACGTTAAATGGTAAAGAAATTGATCGTACACGCCATCGAGGCATAACAAGTTCTATAAAAACGTTTGCATCATATTCAAAAAACGAATATACAGCTTTACAAAATGCTGGTTATTTTCCCTCTTTAACAACACCAGCAAGTGAAGCAAATATTGTTGATAGTATCACAAAACGTTTCCATGTAATACTTCCTTTAAGCAACCTGTTAGGTTTAGCAGAGGATTATAGAAAACCGATTTTAAACTGCAAGCATGAGCTAATACTTCTCAGATCGTCGAGTGACGCACGTGCGTTGCAATCTGCAACCGAAAATGATCTTTCTAAGGTCAAGTTATTTAAAGTTTATCTAAAAATTCCAGTTATATTATTATCGGACGAAGAACAAATTAAAAGATTAAAACTAATGCAGAAAAATATTCCCATTCAGGTTGGTTTTCGATCATGGGATGTTCATGTCTTGCCATCTCTTCCTAGAACAACTAAATATAGTTGGACTGTAATGACAACTTCTGAAACGCAAAAACCACGTCAATTTTTATTAGGTTTTCAAACTAAAAGAAATGTACTAAATACGTGCTCTCCCTATTTTGACCATTGTAACATTAAATCTATAAGAGTTTTTTTTAATTCAATTTTTTATCCCTATGAAATGCCAACTTCTGAAATTGCTATAAATGACTACAGCGAATTGTATGACATGTTTGTTAAATTTCGTAATGTATATTATCAGATCGATGATTTTCGTTCAGAGACTCTAGTTTCACGAGATGAATTTAAGTCTCATTGTCCGATTATTGTAATTAATTGCCTTGAGCAAGTGGAGGCAGTGAAGACATCTTCAGTTGACTTGCGAATTGAAATCGAGACAAGTGAGAATATACCTGAAGATACAACTCTTTATTGTGTTCTTATTCATGATCGTCAAATATCTTACAGACCATTAACTAATGAAGTAATTTTCTAAACCAATATTTGCTAAGTTATAAGCAATCAAGTAAAGAAGTATTCTCACTTTAGTTGCAATCATGGAATTGACAACAACAAACTCTTCTTCTACTGATGCTGACACGTGGAATAAGAAGCAGCCAATAGTTGCAGACATTCGCAAGCTACCAAACGGCAGTTTGGAACTTGCTTACTGTATGTTAAATAACAGCAATATACCTTCATTCAGTCCTGAGTTAACATGGGTCGCAGCGTATTGTGAAAAAACTCTTTCTTCTTTTTTTGACTCTATTAAAAATAAATATGAATATTTAGTTGTGTATAATTTGCCACAATAATTTTCTTTGTTTGCACTAAAAACACTTTCCCCTGGGTCATTAATCGATCTTAATACGATTGATGGAATGTCAGATCTAATGTTGAAGCATAGCCAACGTTTACCTACAGATTGTCCAAAACATTTACCATCTCTTGCATTGGGAAGCAATGGTTGTGCTAAATTTAATGTCAATGCTGTTCAACATTGGTTAAATTCTTCTGATGGCATCATGAAAATCGTGTGTTCGATAATAAACAAGTTTCGAAACAATGGACTTCAAGATTTTAATAAGTTTGATTGGAACTACTTTCCTATAAACATACTTACTACACACATCAAAAAAAGTTTTGCATCACCTCGGTTCCCAGATCTCCGGCATATAGACGTTGACTGTGTATATTGTATCAAAGATACAGTCCCTTTGACTGTTCATAGATGTCACTAAAACTGCTCAAAGATGTAAACAACCATGCATGAGCAGGGCCTATTAGACGGAGGGGGTACGACAGCCGATCAGTTCCAGTCATTCCACCAGGACGAAGGTACGCTGCTCATGTTGTCTGTAGTTCTACCATGCCTAGAAGGTCAATACCGCAGTTCGATCGCGTCCGCATTGTTACTTTGTGTCAAGAAGGGCTCTCAACAAGGGAAGTTTCCAGGCGTCTCAGAGTGAACCAAAGCGATGTTGTTCGGACATGGAGGAGGTACAGAGATACAGGAACTGTCGATGACAGGCCTCGCTCAGGCCGCCCAAGGGCTACTACTGTAGTGGATGACCGCTACTTACGGATTGCCGCTCGGAGGAACCCTGACAGCAATGCCACCATGTTGAATAATGCGTTTCGTTCAGCCACAGGACGTCGTGTTTCAACTCAAACTGTGCGCAATAGGCTGTATGATGCGCAACTTCACTCCCGACGTCCATGGCGAGGTCCAGCTTTGCAACCCCGACACCATGCAGCGCGGTACAGATGGGCCCAACAACATGCTGAATGGACCCCACAGAATTGGCATCACGTTCTCTTCACCGATGAGTGTCGCATATGCCTTCAACCAGACAATCGTCGGAGACGTGTTTGGAGGCACCCTGGTCAGGCTGAACGTCTTAGACACACTGTCCAGCGAGTGCAGCAAGGTGGTGGTTCCCTGATGTTTTGGGGTGGCATTATGTGGGGCCGACGTACGCCACTGGTGGTCATGGAAGGCTCCGAAACGGCTTTACGATACCTGAATGACATCCTCCGACCCATAGTGCAACCATATCGGCAGAATATTGGAGAGGCATTTGTCTTCATGGACGACAATTCTCGACCTCATCGTGCACATCTTGTGAATGCGTTCCTTCAAGATAACGACATCGCTCGACTACAGTGGCCAGCATGTTCGCCAGACATGAACCCTATCGAACATGCCTGGGATATGTTGAAAAGGGCTGTTTATGGACGTCTTGACCCACCAACCACTCTGAGAGATTTACGCCGAATTGTCGTTGAGGAGTGGGACAATTTGGACCAACAGTGTCTTGATGAACTTGTGGATAGTATGCCACGGCGAATACAGGCATGCATCAATGCAAGAGGACGTGCTACTGGGTATTAGAGGTAGTGGTGTGTACTGCAATCTGGACCACAAATGCTGCAAGTCTAGCTGTATGCTGGTACAACATGCAATGTGTGGGTCTCATGAGCAATAAAACGAGCTGAAATGTTGTTTGTGTTGATCTCTATTCCCTTTGTATTTAAAGGTTCCGGAACTCTTGGAACCGAGGTGATGCAAAACTTTTTTTGATGTGTGTATATATGAGCCACAACGAATTCGTCTGGAGTGGGAATATCTACCAGATCATCTAAAAAGAAAATTTCAACTGTTTCATCTTCGCTGCAAATGTGATAACTGTAACCGCTATCTATAAAAGGTAATTCATTAAATCTACTAGTGTTCTTGACACCTATACATATTTTGTTTTTGTTTGCTTTTTTAACACAGTGTATACTTTTTGTCTACAGAAAATAAACATCTGGACAACTAAAAGAGCAAGATCATCTCAACACACACTCATCAGGACAACTAAAAGAATGAGATTACTTCAACACTCATACAAGAGAAATAAAATTGTATTAATTGTAATCCTAAATGAATAAAGAAGAAAAAGTCTTTGTACCACTTCATATTAAAGTTTCTTTAATGATCAACCACCTCCTCACTCCACATGTATATAAAATAATATTTGTCAGGTGAGGGATTCGATCCCTCGCTTTCAATTTCTGAAAATTGGATCTTAAGTCTAACGCCTTAGACCGCTCGGCCAACCCAACACACGCAAATCTTGCATATTAGCCAGCGTGTTTTGTTGATTCATATCAGTTCACATTTAGCTTTGTGTGGTGAACATTTTTTTTTGTGAAGTAAAGCATCATCATGAAGTATTTTAATTGTGTAAAGTATTCCAAAAAACAGTTAATGCAAATGATATTGGGTCAAAAAGGAATGAATTTAAAATCTGAAAGAGATCGGCTAAAAACATTTAAGAACTGGTCTTCAGACAGTTTTACGAACACTGCATGGTTAGCAGCTGAGGGATTTTACTATTATGGATATAAGGATATGGTCAGGTGTGCTTTCTGTAATCTGCAACTTAGTTATTGGGAAGAAGATGATGATCCGTTTGAAGAGCATAAGAAATGGGCTTTTCCTTGCCCTTACGTGAACAATATTTCTCCTAACATAGAATTAAAATCTGAATATGAAAGACTTAAAACTTTTCAAAATTGGCCTCTTCCCTCTCCAAACGAATTTTGTTTAGCATCAGCAGGATTTTATTATACCGGTCATGGTGATAAGGTGAAATGTATATTCTGTAAGATTTAAATTGAATATTGGAGAGAAAACGATATTCCTTTAAGTGATCATAAAAATGGGCACCATATTGTCCATATTTAAGAGGGTTTTACGTTGGCAACGTTGATTTAAATCCTGAAAATCCTACTATTATTCCATATAATACAAGTTATGATGATACGTGTGGAAACAATATATGTTGATGTGATGTGATTTTTTGTGCAGTGTGCATTCTCAGACGTAAACGTAGACATGCTGAAGTTTGTTAAGCAGTCAAACACTCTACCAGTAATTTCATTTACTAATGGTGAAAATCAGAGTAAAAGTGAAAAAAGAAAGCATAGTGTTTTACTACCGAACACTATTCGATGTATCATTTGCGGTCCATCGAACTGTGGCAAAACAAACGTAATGCTAAATTTATTATGTCACAAAAATGGAGTTCGTTTTGAAAACGTTTATATTTATTCTAAATCACTTGCTCAAAGTAAGTATGTTGAATTAAAAAAGTTTTTGGACTCTATAAAAGAAACAAAAAGTGATTTTTTTCTGATAATGACGAAGTTATGCCTCCAGAAATGGCTAGAAAAACTCCATATTTGTTTTTTATGATGTAGCCAGCAATAAACAACAACACATGAAAGATTATTTCAGTAGAGGTCGTCATCACGAAGTTGACGTATTTTATCTTTGTCAAACATATTCTTGTATACCTAAACATCTAATTAGAGATAACGCTAATTTTTTAATTCTTTTTAAACAAGACGGAACAAACTTGCGTCATGTATATAACGATCATGTAAATACAGATATGAGCTATGATCAGTTCTTCGATATTTGTTCTTATTGTTGGCAAAACTCTAAGTTTGGCTTTTTGGTTATCGATAAAGATAGCGATTTACAAAATGGTCGATATCGCAATGGATTTGATGTTTATTTTCAGTTATAAATAATAGTTCAAAAGAGCTAAATGCTCATTCGCGTTATACACTTTGTGTGGTTAACAACCTAACTATGGCATCGTTTAACAAAATCAATAACGTGTCTATCAGACCACCAACTTCACGCCATGATATTGCAACTAAATCGTATGTTGATGATAAGCTACTGCAATATGGAAATCAAGTAACAACAACAACAAGCGATGGGCATCTAAGTATTAACGGCAAACGGTTAAAAGATGTTGGAACGTCCATACATGTTGAAGATGCTTGCAACAAAGGTTATGTATTGAAGTTACTGAATGAGCTAAATAAAATTGAGTCTATAGAAGACATACAACGAAACATTAACGACCTTAAATGTTTAATTTTTTCAATTTGTAAAATAGAGAAACAACAACTTGACTTTGAAAACAAACGTCTCGCAGGCTTAGCTTTACCATCATATGCAAATGATGCAGTAAACTTTATTGCAATGCAGCAACATACATCGAATATTAAAAAATATCTGGAAAACCGAATAACCGAAGTGTTACAACGAGTAGAATTCATTCATGGTTTAGTGAGTGAATTTTCAGAAGATCACTTTCCGTTTGATGATGATAGTCTCGACTTGGGTAACAAAAGAATAAGAAATGTTAAAGATCCAATTCAAAATCAAGATGCGATATCGTATTCTTTTCTTAAAACTCATGTAACAAAAGAACTCGATGAAATTAAAAAATCTCTTTTGAATATAAACAAAGATGATGAAACTGTAGATATGTTAAATAGAAGAATAACAAACATATCTCAACCAATCGATTCGTTAGATGCAATAAACAAATATTATTTAGAAAACTTTTCTGCTTCTCGAAAAGATCTAGAAGACTTAATCACTAAATTTAATAAACAAAACTTCTTAAACGTAGACGATGGTGGGACTTTAAATATGATGAGTAGACGAATTACTCACGAAAAACAATCCCATATACGATAACGATGTTGCAAATAAGACGTTTGTTGAACAATATGCCGCTTCACGAGATGAATTTGAAAAAATGAAACAGACTATAAACAATCTACAACATCAAAAACAAACAAATGTTGAGTTTCCTGTTAACGACCAAGATGTGACAAATAAACGGTTTGTAGAACACTATGCTGCTTCACGAACTGAAGTTAATCAACTAAAAGAAATGTTAAGCAATTTACAAACTCGTATTGAGGGTGTTGCTAACAATCTAAATATTGTTAAAAAAAGAAGAACTTGAAAGTTACGCTGCTGCATCCAAAGAGGAATATAACAAGTTAAAAACTGAACTAGAAAATATTGAGCAATTGGTTAACAAAGAACCACTCGAAAGTTTTACCGCATCCAAAGAAGAATATGGTATATTGCAAGATGAAGTAAAGAAAAAGAACTTACCGAAATTTATTCTGAAATTCTCCAACACACCATCAATCCATTCACCGGTATACACGCTTCATAATCATAATATACAATACCAACTTCCCTATAAAGGTATATTAAAACCAATTTTTGTTTCACCAATTGTGTATGCAATTTTAAATATACGTCAAGAGATTGAACTGGATGGCAGTGACATTGTAGTTGAAGAACAAGATGAAATACAGTTTCGACTTAGAGACCCCGAGAAACATAAAACCAATGATCTTCCTCTTCAAATTGATTTTGAATATACTATAAATAAATAAAACAACTACAATTTTAGTTTAGTCATGGAGAAGAGCTTGAAGATTAAAGCTGAAAGTCGAGTAAAGGATAAACTTTCTCGCTTAAAAAAAGATGTTAAGGACAAGTATCTTTCACTTCAAAATGATGTTAGACGTCAAGAATTAGATATAGAAACTAAGTTTAAACCAGTAACAAATTCATTAAATCAGCTTGTAGCTATTGCTAATACAACGTCAACTAAGAAAAAAGAAAATCAAAAAAGAAAAAAAATGATGATTCTGAATCAACTGCTACTTCAGACGAAGAAGATGGAGATAGCATCAAAATAATTAAACTACTTAACCGCTACTTTGATCCGTTCATTAAACAAAACGTGGATAGAACATTTGGTATAACGATAAGAAATGATAAACAATACTTGGGACGTGAACGAGTTTTCTTTGATAAAAAGTTGATAAAAGTTGGTGGTGAAAAATTTCCTATAACAGAAGGTCTACTTGAATTGATTCAAAGGAAAGTACCAGATCACTCTCTAATCGATAGGAGTGATTTAAGTTCTTATTTGAAATTATTAAATGTTTCAAACGTGCACAAAAGAAATTATGCAAGCAATGCAGCTCCGAGAGGAACACAATCTCATAAGTATAAAAATATAATCGAACCCCTTCTTACTGAAGACATAGATAGAATTATAAAAACAACAGATGAGAATGAAGAAGCAAATACTACGATGCATACTGGATATGGCCAAAAGAAACACATCACACCACAAGCCATTTGGAAATTCGAAGGAGGAAACAATATTGAATTTGTCCATTGGAATGAACCAAACAAATTAGTATCAAGACTTAAAAAATTAATTGCATCGAAAGCTGCAGGTCACACAGGACTTGACAGCGAAATCTTTGCAATTGAAGAAGAACTAAGAAATGCAGGATATATTGAATAAAAATTCATACATTTGTAAAACAATGCACAGTATGTTATAAATCTTTGTTTAGAAATTAACTATGAACGAAATCAGACGAGAAATTGCAAAAGAACTTCATGCACCTCTTAGAAAAAAGTTTAAAAGACGACATGTTATTAGCAAAGGAATCGATGACCTCCATGAAGCTGATCTTGTAGACATGTCAAAACTTGCAAAATGGAATAATGGATTTAAATATTTATTAACCATTATTGATGTTTACTCAAAATATGCATGGGCAATTCCTCTTAAAACCAAAAAAGGAAGTGAGATTGTAAAACGTTTAAAATTTGTTTATTCTCAAAGTAAAAGATTGCCCAATTATTTTCACACTGATCGAGGAACGGAATTTTACAACCGTGAATTCAAAACATGGTCTCAGAAACAAAATCTAAAGCATTATTCCACTGGGAGCTCCATAAAAGCGAGTGTAGTAGAAAGATTTAATCGAACTCTTAAGGAATCGATGTGGAAAGAGTTCACAACACGTGGTTCATACCGATGGGTAAATATTTTGCCTGAGTTATTAGTAAAGTATAATCACAAAATACATCGCAGCATTGGCATGAAACCTATTGATGTAAAAAGAAACAATCCACCCCGCTTGCCAACACAATATAATGAAACTTTAAGAAAACCAAAATATAAAATCAGTGACATTGTAAGAATATCAAAAATCAAGAAACACTTCACAAAAGACTACGAAGCTAATTGGACTACGGAATTATTTACAATTTATAAAGTTCAAAATAATAAAAATTTGCTGATATTTGGGGCGTTTTATGAAGCAGAGTTACAACGAACCAAACATCCTAATATTTACTTAGTTGACAAAGTACTACGTAGAAAAGGAACCCAAGCCTTCGTATCTTGGCTAGGATTCGATTCAACTCACAACTCTTGGATTTCGAACAAAAACATATTCTAATTAAAACAATGTAAGTTTTTTTAATTCATCGCAAAAAATATTATTATTATTATTATTAATATTATTATTATTAATGTGTCTCTATATATTTTCAGCTCACGAAAACCAACACACTCAAGAAAGAAAAGAATGATTGTACTTACCTTCCACACAAGATAACCAGCATATTCAACTCTGCAGACAGCATCTTCAATTCTCAGCATCTTGGCGGAAAAAAAGAACTACTTACCACTTTAAGAACGAAGATCACACCATTTTGTTTTCACTATTTCGTATTATATAATTAATGTAAACCACAATGATTAAAATAAATATATTAAAAAAACATACATTGAAAAAATATCACTCTCTCCACCCACTGTCCTTTTTAAATAATTTCAAGAACATCATCATCGTCCTCTTCCTCTTCTACTCGATGTTCTTCTTGCATATGCTCTTCCTCCTCTAGTGGAGGAAGATCAAGCAGGTTGATTGGCCTTAACCAGATCGCTCTGAGTTTTTCAATTATTATATTTAAATTATGTTCCGTCACCCGGTTAAAAATAATCTCTTGAACGTGGCACGGGTCTCTCACCAACTCCAAAATTTCGCAACTAAAAATCTCCTTTTCACTTGCTGACAATGTATCATACCACGCAGCCTCCTCAACTTTCGTGGCACTGACGACGAAATTTAGTCCTTGCATGCTGGCGCTATTTGCCAAAGACTTGATTGCTTGCAGTTTCTTCAACTTTTGTATTAGGCTTTCACATAGACTCATGTTGATTTTGATATCTAACTACTGCTCCATAGTAATCTCCTCTTATATAGTATAAACTTAAAGAAGCAAAAAGCTCTTTAATCGTATCACATGAATGAGGCTCTGTGAACGGACATCCAAACTTGTTCTCTCATTAAAATAATTTCAGAGTTCAATATTGATGGTTAAGAATTTAAAACAAAACAAGCCAATATTCATTTCATGCAGTCAATGATATATATTTGTCTTATAAAACAGTCTATGCAGAAAGAGACCACAGAGCATGCAAGCCCGCAAAAAATGTTAACTAACAGCTGCACATCCTATATGGAGCAGCAAGCAGGACCTCCCACGTTCAGCAGCCAAAGAACGATAACAGCCGCGCGGGGGCAAAAGGTTATCCGATTCAAGCGGTCAAGGGTCAATCTCGTCTTAGTGCTAACACATGCAGACCAATTAGCAAACGCATGTGAATAACCAACTGGCTCTCCGTGGGCACGTCGCGCCCAGACAGTCTCATTCAAATGTTAGTACACCTAAAACATTTCCGCTAACCAAGACGCCATTTGAACATTTCCTTTTCATTTTTGTCCTATACACCTGAGAGTTGGTTTACTGGTAGAGGAAATAGAGAGCTTTCATTTATGTCAAACAAACTTTTTTATAGATTTCCTAAATTTGGAAAATATAGCCTATTTTCAAAATTCTATTTATTTTGTCCTAGAGAGTTGAAATTTGGTGTGGGGCTAGAGCAGGTCAAGACCATTCATTTATGTCAAACAAACATTTTTGTCGCGAACACTGCAGACATATCACGTGATCGCTCGCATGATGATGCAATATGCCCTCGCGATTACGCAATATTCAAAACATACATTCTCACCCTACTTGTTTAGTTAGTGGAAGGTTCTTTTACATGCCATAAATCTATGACACGGGACAGCCGGCTTTACATCCTCTCTGAAAAAAGGCATATTGAGGGATTTTTAACGCTCTTAAAAATCTGACTACATCGGCCGGGTTTGAACCGGCGATCATGAGCATAGAAACTCAGCATGCTACCAACTATGCCACCGAAGCCATTGATTAAATCATCTCATGGGGTTGCTGTCAGGAAGGGCATCCGGCCGTAAGAATCACCCGCCACATGGACGTTCATCGCATATCATCCCCGACCCCATTAGAAACTGGAATAATGAGTTGACATACTCTGAAAATGGGAAAAGTGGAATGGGGCCTTCAGTGACAGGTAGTGATGGGCGAATGATACTGAAGTTCAAGCAGGCGCAGGTTGGCCCGCTATGCAACGTAGGCTCGATAGGGTATTGAACCTGTTCGAACTCTCACGTCATCTGTTCCAGGAGTTCGAGGCGGTCTCAAGCACATCACCAGTGACAAGCTATTAACTTAAAGCTGGATGAGCAACAGGCACTATGCGGGAGATAGTAGTTCGTAGCACGCTGAACTGCTGTGCCAAAAATGGCGGGTTCAATCCCGGCCGAAGTCGTCGGATTTTTTAAGAGAGTTAAAAATCCTTCAGTATTCCTTCCTTTGGAGGGGAAGTAAAGCCGGCGGTCCCATGTGATAGATTTATGGCATGTAAAAGATCCTTCCACAGACTAAACATGTGTAAAGCTAAATTGTTAGGCTAGATTTCGTCGAAAAGCTCTATCAAAAGTTCCAACGTTCACCACTAGGTAGGCCTATCATTGATATCTGGTAGCGAACTACTTGAAATTGAACGGAACTTGTAGACCACCCTAATAAGGGTGTCCGCTGGAAGCAGCTACAGACTCAGGCGAGCCAAACATGTCCTCGGACACTCCCGGCACTAAAAGCCATACGATAAATAAATAAATAAATAAATAAATAAAATAAATAACAAGAACAGACCACGCAGGCGTGCAGCCGAAATCCCGCTCCTGGTCACAGCTTGTCAAACGTCTCCTGGTGAGCAGACAATAGCTAAGATTTTTTTGAATTGAAGCCATTTAAGGTGATCTATTCTCGAATTTCGACGTTCTGCTTACACTGTCCCCCCTGCACCAAAACCAGAACCCCATCGAGCAATTTGTCTCCTTCTCCCTCTCAATAGAGGATTCGGTGGTGTAATTGATAGCATGCTGAGCTTCAATGCTCAAAGTCACGGCTTGAAACCCAGCCGAAGTCGTTGGATTTTTAAGAGCGTTAAAAATCCCTTAGTACTGTATGCCTTCCTTTGGAGCAAAAGTAAAGCCGGCGGACCCTTGTCATTGATTTCTGGCATGTAAAAGAACCTTCCACTAATTATACTTGTGTGAAGCTAAATTATAGTTTATATTTGACTAACGCTCTTAGGTCCCAACCTTCGTTGCCAGGAGCCGACTGCGGTGGCATCTAGTAACCTAATTCAGAACTATTTGTCGTTGACGGAGGCTTTGGTAGCAAAAGTACGAACTATTTGAAAATTGAATGTCTGCAGTCCTTACTAGAATTAAAAACAGACTAGCTGACCCGTGCGAGAAATCTCGCATGTTCATAAACCACACTTTCCCCAATAGGTTTATAATGAGAGACTTAGGGGGGAATGGTTGTTATGTTTTTATTTCCACCAAATGATTATAGAACACTATTTACATTACAGGATAAAGGAAAGACCTCAGAATGTTAATATGACATGAATCAGGCGTCACAGCGGCCCGTGGACAGCAATTATGGAGGGTATTTTCCAACATCAACGGTGGTTTGCAAATCGCACACTTCGTACAATATTTTTAAAGTAATTTTTTTAAGAAATTATAGCTATTTATGAAATTATAGTGCAATAAATCACTGCTAAAGTCTATTCTCTTTCATTTGAATGCTCATTTGTCAAGATCGGTCGCTTGTGAGCGCCGCAGGAGGGATCTATACTACTGAAATAATATATATATGATGATGATGATGATGATGATGATGATGATGATGATACCACACACTATTAGACTACAGCCATTATAATTAACACCGGTTATCAGACAGATTCTTCACACACACCCAAAGTACACAGGGCTACATGACCACGTTGTCGCAGCCCTTAAACTGAGGAGCCAACCAGCCTTCTCCTCCCCAATGAGGTACTTATTGTGGTTAGAGCACTTTATTACCCAAACAGGATCACGTTTCCAAGAGGTCACTGCGCATCTCAGCAGTTACAATGTTATCGCTAATGAAAACTGCATTATTACCCGTAATTACTGACGGGATCGTGGTGATTACTTCAGAGTAATGAATCATAAAGTGCAGCTCCATTACTGATATTGCCTAAAATTACAATAATAGCCTACAATACCAATAAACAAAACACACGAATACTTTCAGTCAAGCAATTCCTGTTCTCTTGCTCCCCAGCGATATTGAAAGTACTTTGCGTACTTTTAATGCCTCAAGGCAGTTGCGGCTGGTGTAGGAAGTCTTGATGATGATAATTGTTGTTTTAAGGGGCCTAACATCTAGGTTATCGGCCCCTAATGGTTTGGGTGATCGTGAAGATGATAATGAAATGTAAACTAACTACTAACTTATATACTAGAAGAAGAAATAGAAAAACAAAAGGAGAATAAGGCAAATAAAGGACAGGAGGAAAAGAAATGCCCTCAACCCTCGAAGAATGCGGATTGAGGGACTTGGAAGGGAGGAGAGCCATAAAAGGCAGATAGGAAAGTGAAAGAGGAGAGGGTCCGCCCCAGAGGTAATGGATAAAAGGGGGAAAACCGGACCCAGCTCAAGAATCCCTCGGGGTCGCCAACTCCCGAACTCACCAGCCGTGAGCCCCTGAGGGTGTAGCACGATCCAGGGTGCACCAGAAGTGGTGTGGCTACACACACCTGGCCTCCTTGAGGGCCTTGAGCAGAAGGCAGGAGATAACATGAAAACAAAAAGAAGGCTGACCCCTCGCAGAAGGAGGGTATAAGAAAAGATGAGACAAGCACTAATTAAGGCGGGAAAGGAAGAGACTCCCTAGGCCTCGGATACCCTAATACCGTCGCGGTCGGAAAATAACAAGAGTTGACCAAGCGAGGTCGACAGGAAAGAAGACGGGGAGGAGCCCGGCACAAGTAAGTGGAAGCAATGCCGGACTCACCTGGGGACCCGTGGTCGCCAACCCACGTCCCACTAGATGTGAGCCCCTGGGGGAGTAGGAAATTAGTTGTGTGTTGTAACCCAGCCCCCCTCCATAAAGTAATAAAAATATCTAGAAACATAATTTATGGAAACACGTAAAGGCTCTCCCCTGAGTCAACACATTCCGCATTCAGAATTAACAAAACATACAATAACACCTGCAATGACAAAATATTCACGTTCTCATTTCGTGTGACTGGTGCTGCCGCTCTGTGGTCGAACGAAGAATCGTTGTGATGTCTTGGATCTGGTCTTGGCTGTTGTGCCTACATACAACGGAAAAGTCGTGCACGCATGCGCAATAGGCAGAGTTCATGTTTGCTGGCAATAAACATAGAAATTCTCACTGAGCTGCGATCTACACAGGCAGCGCCGGGCGAAGTGTGGAGCGCACGACTATTGTCTACCAAAATATTATGTGTACTCGAGTTGGAAGGTTGTTTGTGAAGTAACCAATAGACCTACATAAAATCCAATATCATCATCATTTTCATCGTTCTATTTTACGTTAATTCATGTAGGTTTGGAATTTTTAAATTATATTTTAATATTTTTATCGCAGTTGGAACACAAAAAGTGCCCGTTTTTAAGCGTGTTTCAACCATGCGTCACATTTAAGAATTATTACCTCACATACCCGTCATTAGATCAAATCCAAATATTAACACAATATACATTGGAATGTTGAATAACTGGTTTATTAATTTCTAACTTTTGTGTGCCCAAGAAACAAAAATGTTATTATTTTTGTAAGGTAACTTTTTCTCGGCTCGGGGTGGTTGGGAAATGTAGTTCTTGGTGGCGTTGTAATCTTTATACATCAAAAAGGTATGCTGTATGATTGTTAAATACGAAAATTAATTCACTTATTTTATATCGGTTTGTATTTGTACGGGGAATTAAGACATGGTTCACCAGTTAGCCGTTCCGGTGAAAGCTGTACAACGTTGCCAAGATGGGTTCCATATCAGCAACGCTGTACAGCATTTCCCGGAGCGGCTAGCTGGTGAACCATGTCTTAATTCCCCACACAAATACAAACCGATATAAAATAAGTGAATTTACGTATTTCACAGTCATACAGCATAACCTTTTGATGTATAAGGATTACAACGCAACCAAGAACTATATTTTCCAACCACCCCGAGCCGAGAAAAAGTTACCTTACAAAAATGATACCTTTCGTTCTTGAACACACAACATTTTGAAATTAATAAACCAGTTATACAACATTCCAATGTATATTGTGTTAAAATTTGGATTCTATCTGATGAAGGGTTTCTGAGATAATAATTCTTAAATGTGACGCACGGTAGAAACACGCTTAAAAACTGGCACTTTTTGTGTTCCAAATGCGACAAAAAATATTAAAGTATAAATTAAAAATTCCAAACGTACATGAACTAACGTAAAATAGAATGACGAAAATGACGATGTTATTGGATTTTATGTAGGTCTGTTGGTTACTTCACAAACAACCTTGAAAATCGAGTACACATAATATTTTGGTAGACAGTAGATGCATTGTAGTAAGTTTACGTCTATTCTTTGGCCGACGTCTGTTCTAATGCACTGGATTTGATTGTAGATAATATTATTATTAAAGTAATTAATTTTCAAATAAAACAATGTGCTGCAGCACTTCAGCACATAAGGTGCAACCTCCCCTGCTTCAAGGAGCTTGTCGCTAGAATTTTTGTGATGAATGTTTAAATTTTACATCAGAGCGGATTCCATGTAAATCGGTAAAAAAAAAAAATATTCGCAGTTTATAAAATTGACTAGGTAATAATCCCCGTCGTTGACAGGTTCATACGGCAGAATACCTCAAAACTTTGTATTAGGATGGCTCATATAATAATGTGTTTTTTAAGTTTGGTATTTTATAAAATTTAAGTTTTGTTGGTTCGCCAGTGCTATTTAGATAAGGCTATGACTAGAATCCCTCCCTATATTATTCTGCTAAGGTTCCATTCCAGTTTTGTACCGAAAATAAGGTCCCATTAACACCAACCTACACATATGGGGTACCTACAGGTTCAGCATAACCCAATGCTTACCCGAAACGCACTGACTTACTCTTTAAATGCCTCACAATTAAATAAATAACTTAAAATATGCATATTTACAATGAAATAATGAAGGAATGCAACACGGTAACCATGGTAACAGAATCTCACAGGTCCATCTATTTCTGTAAGACGTAATGCAATTCCAATTATTACATTACTGTGAAAGTCTCCAGACGGTTATAAGGTTATCACTGAACCAAATTAAGCTGCAAATTTCATCAATACATACAGTACAATGCGCTTAAGGGGGTCAAGGGACACTCGAGAATTTTTTCACGCAATTTTCACGTGTGAGTGTGGTACGAAAAGTCATTTTCACCCGACTATAAAGGGTCTCCGAAAACCACATTTAAAGGCCCTTAAATTAGCAGTGTCTGTGATATTCCCAGAAAACTAACTTCGCTCTGATATACCTATGAAGGAATGACAAACCCCTAACCACTGCACCAGTAGCTGAATTGATAAAGTCTGATTATTCATACCAAGGATAAATCAGTCATAGCATTCATGATTGAGAATTTGCTAAGTGTACTCTTTACAACTAGAATATTCACAGGCAAAGCCGCGACGGGTAATGCTAGTTATATATAATTTGTTGAGGTGGACCACGTTAAGTTTTGATTCACTTGGCAATTTGCTTCACTTTCCTCTGAGCCTAGAATTCCATCATTCTCTGTGAGTGGGCCATCTTGTGCTCCGCTGTCCAGGTGGTAACTTGTCTTCTTTTCGGTTTCGGCGACTCATCTCGGGTTAGTCCATTAGTCAGTATCTTTTTGCAGAAGGGATCGTAGACATTGAGAACCGTCTAAATATTTCAGATGGTCGCCAGGTTGGATTCTTATTTATGTACTATTACATGAAGATTATTGTGTACGTGTGGTATTCAAACTTCTATCGCATGATTAGGACACAAGAAGTGAAAATGAGATTTTAAAATTTCGCAAAGCTGCCATCTTGTGGATATTAAAACAATTGAAATAAATTAGATGCCAGTGGATTGACATTTGTATAAGAACTTAACGTGCAAAGTTTCACTGCACTCGGAGGGATAAATCGCGAGAGACGTCCATTTAAATATTTATATTTCGCATCGCATCCATTTTGGATTTGTGCTCACCAGGTTACTGAAAGTCCTGTAGGTGACATTATGTTCATAGCCTCTATTAAGATTTAAAAATTCAGTTTGATTCCTGTAAACGATTCGTAGATATAGAGAACCGTCAATTTTTTTCGGATGCTCGCCATTTTGGATTGTTATATGTATAGGCCATAGAGTTATGTACCATTAAAGGAAAATTATAGGGTAGCTTCATTATTCCAACTTTCACTTCGATTGCATGATTACGACACAAGAAATAAAAACTTAATTTTAAAATTTTGCACAGCCGCCATATTGAGGTTATGTAATCAATTGAACTAAATTAGATGCCAGTGCATTACAATATGTATAATCATTTACTGCACCACATTTCACTGCGCTCAGATGGTTTAATCACGAGAAAAGTCTATTAAAATGTTTCAAATTTGCTTGGCCACCATGTTCGTTTTGAACTTTACAGGTTTTTGAATGTCACATAAATGAACTTGTAGGAGTAACCTTCATCACCGTACAAAATTTCAAGGTGATATCTGTAATAGTTTCGGAGATATTGAATGCCAGTGAAATATTTCGCACAGCCGCCATTTTGAGGTTATATAAACAATTGAACTAAATTTGACGCCAGTGCATTACAATGTATATAAACATTTGCTGTACCATGTTTCATTACGTTTGGATGGTCAAATTACGAGAAAAGTCTATTCAAAATTCTCAACTTCGCTTGGCGGCCCTGTTGGTTTTGTAGTTACTAGGTTTTTGAAAGTCTCGTAGTTGAACTTGTAGTAGTGCCCTTTATCACCGTACAAAATTTCAGGGTGATATCAGTAATAGTTTCGGAGATACTGAATGCTGGTGAAATATTTCGCACATCCGCCATGTTGGATTGGTGAGACAGAATAAAATTTGAAGGGCACGGTCGGGGTCGGCTAGAATGGTGTTATGATCTTACCGAGTTTCATTGAAATCGCTCCAGCCGTTTAGAATTTATTAGGGACACACAGACACACGGACAAAAGGTGATCTCATAAGCCTATTTTTTTTTCCATAAAATGATAATTGGCTAAAATACGCACAAAATTTAGTTTAATTTCAAAATACTTACAAAAAGCAATGTAGATTCGAAATAGGCTACTCACAAAACGCAATTAAAATTGAAAATAATTTATAGACACGGGGAGACAATTCATAACAAAAGGGAGGCAATCTTAAAGATAAAAGGAACTATAATGGAATGAAAAAGAAGGCTGATCCCTAGAAGACTGAGGGATGAGGAAAGACGAGGAAGGGCCAATTAAGGCGGGAATGGAAGACACTCCCAAGGCCTCAGATACCCTAATACTGTCGGGGTCGGAAGAGAACGTAAGTTGACCAAGAGATGTCGACAGGAAAGAAGACTGGGAGGAGCCCGGCACAAGTAAGTGGAAGCCAAGCCGGCTCAGCTGGAGTCCCGTGGTCGCCACCCACGTCCCACTAGATGTGAGCTCCTGGGGGATTATGGATATTGAGAATACACGGAGAGTTTTGGAAGAAAATCCGCAAACAAGTACTCGTAGGCTATCAGAAGAACTTGGTACATCAAATGATATCATTCATCCTCAGATTAAGAAACCTGGAAAATCAATCAGAAGCTGTACATCCATACCTCATGAATTGACCCCTGAACAGGCGTAGAGTGAATATCTGTCATCTTATCGTTAACCCCATTTATCAGGAGAATTGTCACATGTGATGAAAAATGGGTCTGTTACTGAAACGCTGATGCCTCGAAATATTGGCTCAGTTCCCATCAACCTGTCAAATCCATCGTTAAAACCATTGATCTGGACGCGCTAGGCTGTAACCATTATTAATTAATATGATATTTCAAAAAAAAAAAAAGTCAGTTTGAAAGACTAGACGTTATGTCATTTCAAATGACGCATGCTACAAATGCTACAAATGTTACGAAGGCAGGAGGGCTTCTCGCGCGCTTCGCTCGAAGCCCCAGAACTCTTTCAACAGACTCCATTACGAACTTAGAGCAAACTATTTCAACAATTAGTTCCATCCAATAAGGGGTTGAAGGTTTCAATCTGAGATCTTGCCCACCTCTTTAAGGGTCACCCTGTATTTGAGTCTGACATCTTTTACTACTCTTTAAGGGTCACCCATTATTTGAATCTGATATCTTGCAAAACTCTTTAAGGGTCACCCTGTATATGAATTGAATCTAACATACTGTACACCTCGTTAAGTGTCACCCTGTATTTTGCTCTGACATCCTCCACACATCTTTAGGAGGCACCGTGTATTCTTGTGTGACATCTTGTACACCTCTTTAGGAGTCATCCTGTATTCTTCTCTGACATTTTGTACACCTCTTTAAGAGTCATCTTGTATTCTTGTCTGGCATCATGTACACCTCTTTAGGAGTCACCCTGTATTCTTATCTGGCATCATGTACACCTCTTTAGGAGGCTCCATGTATTCTTTTCGCTTCGCTCGAAGCCCCAGGTGCTCGACACCCCAGGACTCTTTCAACAGACTCCATTACCCAATAACTTAGGCTTCCCACGTGACTGCATGACGTCACGCATTCACCGTCCTTTACCCATTAACTTAGGCTTCCCGCACGGCTGCATGACGTCACAGTCTCCGTCTCCGTAACGTAACCGTCTCCGTCTCGCATAACGTTTGACCCAAAGCATAACGACGAAGTCGACAAGATCATTTGAAATGATAAAACCATTGGATTGGAAAAACGAAGGTTAGAATGGCCCATTCCCAGATCAATTTTGAATCATTAGAAAATGTATTTATTGCTAATTTTAAAAGATCCTCCCGCCCCCCTAGGTTCATGTCTTCTGCACCGTTACAATAATTTCAATTGGTAATGTCTCCCAGAAGATGATGATGAAGATGATAATTGTTATTTTAAGGGGCCTAACATCTAGATTATCGGCCCCTAATTGTCTGGGTGATAGCGAAAATGTCGATGAAGTGGAAACCAGAACGAAAATTAAGTGAGAAGGAAAATGCTTACATAAAGGAACTCAGATTGAAACTACTCACAAAATGGAGAGCGGTAATGCTTACAAAAGGGAATTTAGAACGAAAATACTCACAAAAGGAATAGATTGAAAAATACGCACAAAATGTAGGTTAAGTTCAAAATACGTACAAAATGCAATGCACAGTCGAAATACTTACAAAATGCAAGTGAAATTCAAAATACACACATCAAAAAAAGTTTTGCATCACCTCGGTTCCAAGAGTTCCGGAACCTTTAAATACAAAGGGAATAGAGATCAACACAAACAACATTTCAGCTCGATTTATTGCTCATGAGACCCACACATTGCATGTTGTACCATCATACAGCTAGACTTTCAGCATTTGTGGTCCAGATTGCAGTACACACCACTACCTCTAATACCCAGTAGCACGTCCTCTTGCATTGATGCATGCCTGTATTCGTCGTGGCATACTATCCACAAGTTCATCAAGACACTGTTGGTCCAAATTGTCCCACTCCTCAACGACAATTCGGCGTAAATCTCTCAGAGTGGTTGGTGGGTCAAGACGTCCATAAACAGCCCTTTTCAACATATCCCAGGCATGTTCGATAGGGTTCATGTCTGGCGAACATGCTGGCCACTGTAGTCGAGCGATGTCGTTATCTTGAAGGAACGCATTCACAAGATGTGCACGATGAGGTCGAGAATTGTCGTCCATGAAGACAAATGCCTCTCCAATATTCTGCCGATATGGGTGCACTATGGGTCGGAGGATGTCATTCAGGTATCGTAAAGCCGTTTCGGAGCCTTCCATGACCGCCAGTGGCGTACGTCGGCCCCACATAATGCCACCCCAAAACATCAGGGAACCACCACCTTGCTGCACTCGCTGGACAGTGTGTCTAAGACGTTCAGCCTGACCAGGGTGCCTCCAAACACGTCTCCGACGATTGTCTGGTTGAAGGCATATGCGACACTCATCGGTGAAGAGAACGTGATGCCAATTCTGTGGGGTCCATTCAGCATGTTGTTGGGCCCATCTGTACCGCGCTGCATGGTGTCGGGGTTGCAAAGCTGGACCTCGCCATGGACGTCGGGAGTGAAGTTGCGCATCATGCAGCCTATTGCGCACAGTTTGAGTTGAAACACGACGTCCTGTGGCTGAACGAAACGCATTATTCAACATGGTGGCATTGCTGTCAGGGTTCCTCCGAGCGGCAATCCGTAAGTAGCGGTCATCCACTACAGTAGTAGCCCTTGGGCGGCCTGAGCGAGGCCTGTCATCGACAGTTCCTGTATCTCTGTACCTCCTCCATGTCCGAACAACATCGCTTTGGTTCACTCTGAGACGCCTGGAAACTTCCCTTGTTGAGAGCCCTTCTTGACACAAAGTAACAATGCGGACGCGATCGAACTGCGGTATTGACCTTCTAGGCATGGTAGAACTACAGACAACATGAGCAGCGTACCTTCGTCCTGGTGGAATGACTGGAACTGATCGGCTGTCGTACCCCTTCCGTCTAATAGGCCCTGCTCATGCATGGTTGTTTACATCTTTGAGCAGTTTTAGTGACATCTATGAACAGTCAAAGGGACTGTATCTTTGATACAATATACACAGTCAACGTCTATATGCCGGAGATCTGGGAACCGAGGTGATGCAAAACTTTTTTTGATGTGTGTACTTACAAAATGCAAATGAGAGTGAAAATACGTACAAAATGCAATTGAGGTTCAAAATACTTACAAAATGCAATTGAAATTGAAAAGGCTTAAAAAAATGTATGGTAGATTCAAACTACTCAATTGGATGGACAATACTTACAAAATGCAATTGAGATTGAAAATATTTGCAAAAAGCACTTTAGGTTGAAAATACAAAATGCAATTGAAATTCAAAATACTCGCAAAAGTTTCGCCCCCTATATTGAAAGACTTACTAAAAAGCAATTTAGATTGTCAATCCTTACAAAATGCAATTGAGGTTGAAAACACTCGCAAAATGCAATTTACATCGAAAAAACCTACAAAATGCAACGTAGATGGAAAATACCTATAAAATGGAGTGAAGAGGCAAAAAAAAACTCTTTAGGAAATTTAGATACATGGGGAGCCAATTAACAAAAAAAGTGCGGGAAACTTAAAGGGAAAAGAATATGTAATGAAAAGAAAACAAGAGATCTGACCCCTCGAAGAAGGAGGGATCAGGAAAGATGAGACGAGGGCAAATTAAGGTGGGAAAGTGAAATACCATCGGGGTCGGAAAAGAGCAAGAGTTGACCAAGGGAGGTCGACAGGAAAGAAGATAGAGAGGAGCCTGGCACATGTAAGTGGAAGCAATGCCGGACTCAGCTGGGGTCCCGTGGTCGCCAACCCACGTCCCACTAGATGTGAGTCCCTGGGGGACCCGGAAGATGAAACAAGGAATCAAGGCGTGTACAGTATACCACGATGACGTCTGATTCAGAATTAATAACTTTACAACGTATCTTACTTGGTGCAGTTATTGGCCGCTTAGACCAACAACTGTTGATGTGCCAGGTACCGGTGGATCTTTGTGTTCCTCGCCCTGGGGTGTGATAAGGTTGTGGTCTCGGATTTGTTCATTTATTTATGTTTATTAATGTAGATACACACATCAAAAAAAGTTTTGCATCACCTCGGTTCCCAGATCTCCGGCATATAGACGTTGACTGTGTATATTGTATCCAAGATACAGTCCCTTTGACTGTTCATAGATGTCACTAAAACTGCTCAAAGATGTAAACAACCATGCATGAGCAGGGCCTATTAGACGGAGGGGGTACGACAGCCGATCAGTTCCAGTCATTCCACCAGGACGAAGGTACGCTGCTCATGTTGTCTGTAGTTCTACCATGCCTAGAAGGTCAATACCGCAGTTCGATCGCGTCCGCATTGTTACTTTGTGTCAAGAAGGGCTCTCAACAAGGGAAGTTTCCAGGCGTCTCAGAGTGAACCAAAGCGATGTTGTTCGGACATGGAGGAGGTACAGAGATACAGGAACTGTCGATGACAGGCCTCGCTCAGGCCGCCCAAGGGCTACTACTGTAGTGGATGACCGCTACTTACGGATTGCCGCTCGGAGGAACCCTGACAGCAATGCCACCATGTTGAATAATGCGTTTCGTTCAGCCACAGGACGTCGTGTTTCAACTCAAACTGTGCGCAATAGGCTGCATGATGCGCAACTTCACTCCCGACGTCCATGGCGAGGTCCAGCTTTGCAACCCCGACACCATGCAGCGCGGTACAGATGGGCCCAACAACATGCTGAATGGACCCCACGGAATTGGCATCACGTTCTCTTCACCGATGAGTGTCGCATATGCCTTCAACCAGACAATCGTCGGAGACGTGTTTGGAGGCACCCTGGTCAGGCTGAACGTCTTAGACACACTGTCCAGCGAGTGCAGCAAGGTGGTGGTTCCCTGATGTTTTGGGGTGGCATTATGTGGGGCCGACGTACGCCACTGGTGGTCATGGAAGGCTCCGAAACGGCTTTACGATACCTGAATGACATCCTCCGACCCATAGTGCACCCATATCGGCAGAATATTGGAGAGGCATTTGTCTTCATGGACGACAATTCTCGACCTCATCGTGCACATCTTGTGAATGCGTTCCTTCAAGATAACGACATCGCTCGACTACAGTGGCCAGCATGTTCGCCAGACATGAACCCTATCGAACATGCCTGGGATATGTTGAAAAGGGCTGTTTATGGACGTCTTGACCCACCAACCACTCTGAGAGATTTACGCCGAATTGTCGTTGAGGAGTGGGACAATTTGGACCAACAGTGTCTTGATGAACTTGTGGATAGTATGCCACGGCGAATACAGGCATGCATCAATGCAAGAGGACGTGCTACTGGGTATTAGAGGTAGTGGTGTGTACTGCAATCTGGACCACAAATGCTGAAAGTCTAGCTGTATGATGGTACAACATGCAATGTGTGGGTCTCATGAGCAATAAAACGAGCTGAAATGTTGTTTGTGTTGATCTCTATTCCCTTTGTATTTAACGGTTCCGGAACTCTTGGAACCGAGGTGATGCAAAACTCTTTTTGATGTGTGTATATTGTGGTAATACTTGTGCGTCAAAAGTGAGAAAGCAGGTTGAGAGTGTAATTTGAGTTGTCACGCACCACGGCGTGTAACATTTTTCAGGAATCGCTGAATGTGCAGAATCTTGTATTCAAATACCGTGGAACGAGGCTAATTCGAACTTGTATAATTCGAAATCTTCTTTAATTCGAATTTTTCTCTCGGTCCCTAGCATTTTGTATACAATCAATGCTAAAAAATCGTGTTTAATTCGAATTATATTTTGGATAATTCGAAGTTTTTACGTTTAAAAAGCCGACCGGACGAAAATGTCTCAGTTTGTGGTAAGCTGACCGACGCAGAAATCATCGCCGATGTACTGAACTCCGAAAAACAAGATAGTGACGACGCATCTGGCGATGAACTCGTGGAGGAAGTTCCCGAAAAAACTGTCCCGAGTGCAGCCCAAGCAACAAACCACATCACAAAACTTAGGCGTTACTTTTAGGTAGAAATGACGTAAGTGATTCTGTTTTTCGTTCATTAAATTTGTTAGATTCTTTTGTGATGGCCGCGAGACTTAATTGTAGGAAACAGGTAAAAATCTCAAACTTTTTTGAAAAACAGTAGATTTCTCTAATACTTAACTAGATTGTTGGATTACCACTGTTGTTAAATAGGTGAATAGTACATTTTGGTTTTATTTTATCACTTGAAACTTTTGATGTTATTCACGATACATTGTACAGTACCGTTGTCTATTAATCTGCTTTGTTGAACGTAAATCATTATGTAAACGTAATACAATATCTTTTCTCTACCCTTTTCAAAGAACTTTCTTAATTCGATTTTTTGGATAATTCGAATATTTTTACTGGTCCTTTGAGGTTCGAATTATCCAAGTTCCACTGTACCACAAGATCTAAAATTTCCTGCTCTCAAGACTGGTTCCCACTCATCTAATCGCGCCTTCGCGGGAATATTCACCTCGCATTGATAATCTGCGAACACGCGAGACATACTGTAACACGTTCATTCGCATTCTGAGCGCTATTCACTTCCATTTTAAGTACATTCCTACCAGTAGGCGAGATGTTTATAATACAGTTTATGTTCAACGATGTATAGCCTCCGTGGCTTAGGCGGCAGCACGCCGGCCTCTCACCGCTGGGTCCGTGGTTCAAATCTCGGTCACTCCATGTGAGATCTGTGCTGGACAAAAAGGAGGCAGACATGTTTTTCTCCGGGTACTCCGGTTTTCCCTGTCAAAATTTCATTCCAGCAACACTCTCCACTGTCATTTCATTTCATCTGTCATTCATTTAATCATTGCCCCAGAGGAGTGCGTCAGGCCTCGGCAGCCGGCACAGTTTATATCCTCACCGCTAGATGGGGGCTTCATTCATTCCATTCCTGACCCGGTCGGAGACTGGAAGCAGGCTGTGGATTTTCATTTTCATGTTCGACCATGTCGAAATGTAAATATTATTAGCAGAAAGCTGTACTATAATAAGGCTCATTATAGTACAAGTTTTCATTATGGGACAGTTTCTCCCACCAATCAGAGCTCAAGATACAGTTTTTTGACCAATTAGGTAAGGATAGCATCGCACCTGTGCTGAGTTCCAAGGCCTTCTAATTTAAATTTCAATGCGTGGCCTAGTGTCATAGTGGGGTAATCGAGGAGGCCATGGTCAAATACAAGGTATTCTCTGCGTCCCACGCGCTCTGTTCAGTACATAAAACTGGCGAAATCTCGACAGATAATTATGAATATTTATGTTCGAACATAAAATAGTTATAACAATTATCGTTGAACATAAAAAGTCGTATGCAACTCACCTATAATGGTAATTAAGACACTCGCGTACGCTCGTTTTATAAACATACTCGTGTCTTAATTATTGCCATTATAGGATCGTTGCATAATGTACTATTTTAGCAGAAGACATGTTATTTTGTATAAATTTCCCCAAAGCCAAAAGGCAAAGCCGTCCTATATCATGGTCCTTTCCTTCAACAAACACAACGAAAGGACCGTGATCAGTTAGTTTATAATCATTATTGGATGGTAGTCGAATTGAGGAACGCGAACTAACGGCCGATGCCCGAGTTTCGGTGTCGCGTGTTAATACCCAATATGATGGAATTGTACGAATAGGCACCTGTGATGCAAATGCATGTGTAGTCTCACAATCAGTGGAAGCACTGGGATGTACCTGACATTTGAGAATCTGGCATATATTTTGCTGTTGAGGCAACCGTTTAATATTTATTGTTGATTTTCTGTATCATTGCCTATTCGTGACTTTGTTAACCCGAGAGGACTGGCACATTGGTCAGCCCTAATTTCCTGTCGCTTACTGTACCTTCCTTCCTAGCCATGAACTTTACCTTGCAAAAGTATCATGTCCGTAGCTTTTTGAACGCTCAAGTTATTCCTATATTGTCTACGGTCGGGTCAGATTTACCCAAGGCGCCAGTCCTCGCGTGACAATTTTCGGCTTACGTCAGTCGGGACAATCTGTAAAAAATAAGGGGGAAAAAATCCACCTATTTTGGAGCAGTACAATCAGCTCACGTTCTTGATGATGCATGTTTAGCGTCTAGGGTCACCTTGAGATGACGGTTTGCCCTCACTATGAAGGCCAATTACACCGTAACGATAATTATTGTAATTTTTCTGCATGTTAAATCTAGGTAACAAGAAGTTCCGTGACGAACTAAAGAGCCTACTTTTCATGCCAATGATTATTCAACAGTATATGAACCTATCTAGAATAATGACGAAATTAAGTTGCTAATATCGAAATTTCTAATTAGTTCGAAATACTGTATACCTGGCATAATGTAGCCTAATAGAGCACTACAGTTGGCAGCCCTGATGACTGAATATATTCTTAGTTCCATATCGTAAGGTACAGAATACAAAATTTGGTTGAAGACCAATGAATAGCATGGACGTTACATGCAGTTCAACATTGGATCTAACAGCACGCGTAAAATCATGTTGGCAACAATGTCATGTATGTATTGGTCAGAAATAATCTGAAATAATATGATCTATTGTTGTGCCAATTTTGAATGAAATCCATTAGTTAGTATAGAAGTTACATGCATTTTAAAATTGGACCTATCAGCAGGCTTAGAATCATGTTGGAAGCACTGACTATATTAGTTACTCCAAATTCATCTAGAATTCCAGGTACTATACGTGAGCAAAGTTTAGAGCTATTGGCTTGCATACTTTCTGATATATTGATATTAGGGTAACAAAAAGAGGGACAGCACATATTAACAGTTGGCAGCCCTGGTTGCTCTTAGGAATACGCATAGTCATATCTGTTATGGTACACATAGCACATACGAAATTTGGTTCAAATCCGAATGATAGTATGGAAGTTACATGCATTTAAAGTTGGACCTGTCAGCAGGCTTAGAATCATGTTGGTAGCACTGACGTACATAAGTTACTCCAAATTAATATACAATGTCATGTACTATACGTGTGCATAGTTTAAAGCTGTCGGCTTGCATACTTTCTGATATATTGGTATTTGGATAAAATAAATTAGGAGCATTTATTAACAGTTGGCAGCCCTGGTGGGTCTTAAGAATACGCTCAGTCATGTCTGGTTATGTACACATACAACATACGAAATTTGGTTGAATTCCGGTTGATAGTGTAGAAATTATATGCAATTAAAAATTGGACCTATCGGCAGGCTTATAATCATTTTGGCAACACTACCATGTATGGCCTCCTGGAAATTGAACTGCAATATTATTATATATACGTGTGCCAATTTTGAAATAGCTCCCATTCATACCTTCCAAGATATCCAACATGGAGCTCAAATTTCAATTGTAATTTTTTAGCAGTTGGTAGCACTGACATCATTTTCAAATATGGCCGTGAGATATTCAGGTATAGATCTTTACTCCTACCAAATTTTGTTTCGATTGCTCCAGCCGTTTAGGAGTTGATAGGGGGGGACACACACACAGCCAGACAGACAGAAGGACAGACAGACAGACAGACAGACAGACAGACACACATTTGCCCGATCTCATAAGTCTACTTTTTCCTCATTTTTGCAAAATGTGAAAAGTAGGCTAAAAATATAAATAAACCTCACTTTATATTGGGAATAGTTAATAGGAAAACACCAGGTGTGAAATTACTTCATTTAAATCCGTACGACGCGACAAAAAGGGAGCGGCACTCTGTGGGTCAAAATGGCCTGGTGCTAGTCCTCGTGTGCCATTTTTCGCCTATTTTTCACATTTTGCAAAAATGAGGAAAAAGTAGACTTATGAGATCGATAGGCACAATAGCAAAACCGTACAAAATGGACAATATTCCTCCAATAATTACCTAAAACTTTTGTCTGAAACAATTTTTGATATGACCCACCATTACGCCACGGGGTGAGCATAATGATTTAAATTATAAGAAAATGCCAAGTGCCAAGAGAGGTTGCCATGACAACTTTACTTTTAATTGATAAGGGATGAGCCATCAGCAGTTGCTATGACTACGCCACTGCACGAGATAACATTCAGTTTTCCATCTGTCTGTGGGAAGCGACTTCGGTATCCGAACTGGTAGCATGCTGAACTTCTATGCCCAAGATTGCGGGTTCAAACCCGGCTGAAGTCGTCGGATTTACTAAGAGCGCTAAAAAACCCTGAGTTTGATTTCCTTCGCAGGAGAAGTTACAACGTTCGTTGCGAGTTGATGGTTCCGGTGGCATCTAGTAGCCAAGTTCACAGATAGGTGTCGTTGATGGTAGTATTTTAGGTAGATTTCATTAGAAAGCTAACTATTGCAATGGGTACCATGTTTCGATTTCCGGAAAATTTCGACATATCTTCGCGTTTCACATCCCCCAGACCCCAAAACCACCGTCAGTTCAAAAGTTTATATATAATTTATGTATGTTTATATATCATATATATATGTATATCAGTTTCTTGTGGACACGATAACTGCCGTAATTTTGCACCAATCACTTTGAAATTTTTACCGAATATGTATACCCATAAAATCTCGGTCGAGTTCGTTACTGGGCTAAATCAATCGTATGGGATGAAAATAGGGGACTTTTTTCGAAAAAATGAAATATTGCTATAACTCTCTTAATATGTGAAATATCGAATCCGTTCAAAGTTCATACTATGTGCCGGATAAAGCTCAAAAATTTATGTTTGAAGAGTTTTTTTTATAGCACCAACCATTGACCAAAGGGGTGGGAAAAAGTGTTTTTTTCGGGAAACATTAATCATATCTCTCTTAATAGGCACAATATCAAAACCGTACAAAATGGACAATATTCCCCTAATAATTACCTAAAACGTTTGTCTGAAAGAATTTTTGATATGACCCACCATTACGCCAAGGGATGAGAAAAATGATTTCGGAATTATAAGAAAATGCCAAGAGCTATCAGTGGTTGCCATGGCAACACTACTAAATTGATGAGGGATGAGCCATCAGACGTTGCCATGACAACGCACTTGCGCGAGATAAGATTCAGATTTCCATCTGACTAAGTGTGAAGCGGCTTCGGTGACGTAACTGGTAGCATGCCCAATGTTGCGGGTTCAAAGCCGGCCAAAGTCGTCGGATTTTCTAAGAGCGTTAAAAATACCTCAGTGTGCTTTCCTTTGGAGGGGAGGTTCCAACGTTCGTTGCGAGTTGCTGATTGCGGTGGCATCTAGTAGCCAAGTTCAGAGCTAGGTGTCGTTGACGGTAGTATCTGGTAGCAACATTAGGAACTACTGCTTGAAATTGAGCGTCTGCATTCCTTACCTGAATTACAGACTAATACAGCCATCACAATTCACACCGTTTATCAGACAGATTCTACACTCACCCAAGGTACACGGGGTTACATGACCGCGTTGTCGCAGCCCCTAAACTGAGGAACCAACCAACATCTCTGCGGGAGATATAATTTTGCGTGAAGAAGTAACAGACCGTTACATAGTTACACATCAGTGCCGAAACCTTGCATAAGGACAGTGTGACCACAAGTATAAAAATAAACTCCAAATGACAAGAAGGTTACCGTCATCATAAGACAATAAAATGTTTAAAATATGCATAAAATGACGAAAAACAAAGTTAATTAATCTCCAATTATAAAATACTTTCTCTCAATAAATGAGGTCTGATCCTTCTACGAAAACCTGCATATTCTGCCTATTTTCGCCTATCCCCAAGTTTGTCCGGTGAAATCTACCTCCGCCTTCCGGCGTGCCGAGAGGACTTTTTGTAAATATAGAAGGTACCTGGTCTATTCTGGATAGTGAAATCACTCTTGATGCGAGGAGACTGTTGGTAACACTCGCCCAAAATAATGAAAAGTTCGGGAACACAATAGTACACTCGCTTCTCAAAAGATAGCGAGCCGCGAAGCAAGCAAATTCCAGAAACGACCCGTGTGGTTACTATACAGCAACTGGCATTGGTTGTTGCTGGCCAAATTGGCGCATGCTAGCGGATAAAGCCGAACTGGTACGATCGGTTACGATGTGAGAAGCGCCCTTTTAAATCCTGTCTCAGCGCCGTACCTCCTGCCTCTCGATCTCTTTTAAACAGATGATGTTGCTTATATGAGGGGCCTTGCGACATCGTTGTCATGTAACGCCGTGTACTTGGGTGTTTGTGTAACCACATTTAGCATTGTATGAAGCTTAATTTGTAGATTAGATTTGATTAACGCTCTATTAAGTTCCAACGTTCGTCGCCAAGTGCCACACTTCTGTCTCGGGACAGTCGGATGTGGATCTGCAAAGATGCGCGCGCATCCGGCAGCGAGGAGCATTTGAATAGCGCCGACTTGAAATGCTCCTCGCTGTCTCATTGTGTGATTGTTACCTACAAGAATTATCCCACCTGCGTACTTGTCTTTCATTCCTGTATGATTCTGTTCATCCTCGTCGAACACCAGCTTTTATAACTGAAGTGTATCACACGCTAGCATTTCGTGCGCCAAGTTGTAAGAAATAAAACATGGAGGGCGGTTGTCATTTCGGGGTAACATTTACAGTCTAACGCAAAGCGGTCGTGAAACTTGCTTTAAGTACATTTCAAAATATGCGTGGTACAGAATGAATGCATTCCAACCAATATTTAAGATCTAACTGTAATAATTGGATATTTAACCATACGCAATATTAATGAGCATAACAAAAGACGATAAACTCTATTGGAAAAGTGTGCAAGAAACTTTTTACTTCTTTTTAATTATTTTATTATATCCTCCTCACGTCGTACAACTTAGTTTTGTCTACATGATCTACGAGGACGATAGTAAACATGTTTTCTCTCATTTAAAATTCTATTTTCCCTAAATAGGCTACTGTTTAAAACCATGGACGGATACTATTTAAATAGTTCAAAATTTATCCCAGAATAATAATATTAGCCTATGACACGTTCTGTATTTGGTTGGTTGGTTCCTCAGTTTAGGGGCTGCGACAACGCGGCCATGTAGCCCCGTGTACTTTGGGTGTGTGTAGAATCTGTCTGATAACCGGTGTTAATTGTGATGGCTGTATTAATGTGTGTATCTGTTTTTTAACTCAAGTAAGGACTGCAACTTTGAATTTTTCAAACAGTTCCTACTTTTGCCGCCAAACGCCACCGTCAACGACTACTAGGCCTAGTTCAGAACTTAGCTACTAGACGCCACCACAGTTGGCTCTTGGCAACGAACGTAGAAACCTAAGAGCGTTGTTTTCATTCCTAACCTATACAATTTAGCTTCACACAGGTGTAATTAGTGGAAGGTTCTTTAAGGGGACACTATTGGCTACCCAAAAAACATTTTTTTTGGTCCCAGTGATCCAAACTGCACCAAATTTTATTTCCATACGACCAACATCTTTCATAAAGCAAAAAGTGAAAAATTATTCCTGTCAGTTGATCAGTATGGGCAAAAATGACTAAAAGATAGTATTTTCCTTAAAAAAATTGATACCAACTATTTACCACTAAAAATTACTGAAACTTTACAATCTTTTTACACTATGTACTCATTGCACAGACTAATAATTCTGTGCATGGGTTTGGAAAAATACGAAATAGTTCCTGAAATAAAAAATTGTTTCACAAAATTAATTTTTATTTCCAAAAATTAAAGTTAAAAATTATTTAAAAATAAACGATAACTATTTTAACTAATATGAATGCACATAATTATGGGAGATAGATATCTTCACATGCTACAAAAATATTATTGACATTGGTTAATATTTGCTACTGAATAGTTGGTGTAAAGTCCAAAAAAATGAATTGTGCAGCAAAACAATTTTAAAACATTAGAATGTTTTTCTTCTTCACCCAGTGTCTAAAAGTCCCCAGAACCATATGTTTCCCTTCCCTTTCTCTTATGGCGTCTTCTTCACCCAATTTCATCTCCTTGGACTGTTTTCTCATAAATTTCATTTGCTCCAGGCTGCGTCTAACTCTCTGCTGAATTCGCCGTTGATCCCGTCCTTTGCAGAAATGTTGCTATGTGGATATACTGTATTACAAGGAATGGGAATCTTAAAACTCAGCAATTTTTCTAGGTTTATTCGGTGTCTTGCGTGGGGTTTTGCCTAGGAACACCAAGCTGGCTTATCCGTGCATGGACCCCGACCGAGTTATCTACTTCAATAAGTGGTGTGGAAATGATAACGACGAATGTATCAATTTTTAATTGCTAAATAGTTTTTTTTGGTGTTCAGTTTTTTCACTGACGTTGACTTGTTGTTTTTGTTATTGTAGGCAACAATTACACAATGAGACAGCGAGGAGCATTTCAAGTCGGCGCTATTCAAATGCTCCTCGCTGCCGGGTGCGCGAGCATCGTTGCGGCTCCTCATCCGACTGTCCCGAGACAGAAGTAAGTGCCGGTTGTGGTGTCATCTAGTAGCCAAGTTCACAGTTAGGTGTCTTTGTCGGTAGCATTTGGTATCAAAAGTAGGAACTACGGTACTTGAAATTGATCGTCTGCAGTCCTTACTTGAATTACAGATAACATACACTAATACAGCTATCAAAATTAACACCGGTTATCAGACAGTTTCTACACACACCCAAATTACACGGGGCTACATGACCAGGTTGTCGCAGCCCCTAAACTAAGGAACCAACCGAGGTTATAAAACGTGTCGTCTCAGAACTCACGAGTCTTGAAGCTCACGAGTATCAAAATTCACGATTTCCAAGAACAGGATTAGTAAGAGTAGGATCGAACCAGTTTCTTTACCCGGACCTGTCTCAAATCTCAGAAACCGGGCCAGTTTTATTTGAACGGATAAATGCTCACCCTACGCACATAACGACTGTAGATACAGTATTTGAAAATGTAATTGGAATTGTGCGAAAAGGTCCATTGTTAACACCAGCTGGAATTACGTGACCTCCTGTAGTTGGCACCTCTCATCAAGAGGTGGGCCTGTCATGTAACCTCGCACCCTATGGCCTATAGGGCAGAATATTATTAGATAAATGTCATTTGTATTTACTTAAATTTTACTGTAATTACTCTAGCCTAATTTTAATTATTATTAACTTTTATTTATTTTACATTTTTACTGCATTAAATCATAAAAAGTAAAAAATGAAATATTTGAAAACTGGAATCTAGTCCAATAAATTGCACAACTCTGTATGATTCTTTTCTTCTATTGAGCAGCTTTCGGCACAAGTCACAATATATTATTGAGTATTTTAGATTTAGTTTTCAGTTCAACCCTTTCCTGTTGATTCTATGGCAAATCACAGTACTTGCTTTCTATTTGGGGTTATGCTACTTGTGTTTGCGCAACTTATTTTGGTGGATAATTGGAGATTTTTCCCGTTCTTCGTGGTGGATCGTTAACGGGTGTCCAGATCTTTCGTCATATCGGGGTGTCAGGGAACATTTGCACTGCGATATTTTTCAGTCACCTATGTAATGTAATTAATTAGAGTTCCAAGACCTTGAAATTTAATTATGTTTCTCCGTATCCTCGTCGACATTGACAATATAGCCTATAGGTACGGAACCTATGCGGGTTAGATCTTCAAATTACTCGGTATGATGACCTGAAGTTACTCTTCATCTGAGGTAAGCGTACCTGTGAACATAAATACACAATTTTAAACACTGAAATTCAATACATTTAAGGGCTGATAACCTAGATGTTAGGACTCTTAAGAACAACATTAATGAACACTAGCATTACCCGTCGCGGCTTCACCCGCGAATATTCTAGTGGTAAAGAGTACACTTAGCAAAATCCCAATCATGAATGCTATGACTGATTTATTCTTGGTATGAATAATCAGACTTTATCAATTCAGCTACTGGTGCAGTGGTTAGGGGTTTGTCATTCCTTCATAGGTATATCAGAGCGAAGTTAGTTTTCTGGGAATATCACACACACTGTTAATTTAAGGGCCTTTAAATGTGGTTTTCGGAGACACTTTATAGACGGGTGAAAAAAACTTTTCGTACCACACTCACACGTGAAAATTGCGTGAAAAATTCCAGAGTGTCCCTTGACCCCCTTAAGCGCATTATACTGTATGTATTGATGAATTTTACAGCTTAATTTGTTTCCGTGATAACCTTATAACCATCTGGAAACTTTCACAGTAATCTAATAATTGGAATTGCATTGCGTCTTACAGAAATAGATGGACCTGTGAGATTCTGTTACCATGGTTACCGTGTTGCATTATTTCATTGTAAATATACATGTTTTAAGGTATTTATTTAATTGTGAGGCATTTGAAGAGTAAGTGAGTGCGTTTGGGTTATGCTGAACCATTAGGTACCCCATATGTGTAGGTTGGTGTTAATGGGACCTTATTTTCGGTACAAAACTGGAATGGGACCTTAGCAGAACAATATAGGGAGGGATTTTGAACAGCAGGTAAGATATGATCTTCAAGCAAGGTTATTTTTGCATTGATAGGCAAGTTCAACTGGAACCTGAGTGAGGGCGCTGTCGGTGCGAGCGAGGGAGCAAGGGAGGAGGCATGATGATGATAATTGTTGTTTTAAGGGGCATAATACCTATGTTATCGGCCCATAATGGTGTGGGTGATCATGAAAAAAGAAACTATAAATAAACCCAAGTAAAACATACAACTAAAACTAACTACAACCTACACACTAGAAGAAGAAAAGGAAAACAAAAGAAGAGTAAGGGAAATTATAGAAAGGGGAAATAAATGCCCTCAACCCTCGAAGAATGGCGATTGAGGGACTTAGAAAGAAGGAGAGCCAAGAAATGCAGATAGGAAAGGGGAAGAGGGGAGGGTATATTGGCTTCCACGGCCAGTGAATTAAAACTCAGCAATTTTTCTAGGATTGTGCCGTGTCTTGTGTGGGGTTTCGCCTAGGACACCGAGCTGCTCATCAGCTGGTTCTTGGTGTCCCCGCCCGGACCCCCACAGGAATAGCGATCTAGCGTAGAGTAGCTCCAGCGCAATACCTCGCTTTTTATGAAGCGCACCTGCACCGGATAAAGTCCATTTGCCGCCCTCTCAATAGTTCATATTTACTTAATACATTAATGTTTATACAACAAAAGGATAGAGTTGATTGGCGTTTTCATCTTTTTTAAACACAAAGTTCATTTAGTTTAGATAAAACTACAAATTTAATGGCTTACATAATAAAAGTTATAATGAAATTAGTTATCTCCTTTTTTACTTACTTCTTTTAAGATTCGTTAAAAAAAAGAAATGGGTTTTGGACTTAATTAATTAATTAATTTGTTCTTGGAGATCCGTGATCACTATTTTACACATATTGTTATTTTTTAATGCTAATGACTATCTTTTGCGTAATTGAAGAACTGTGTTCAATTGGAATTTAGTTGTCCTACAGGTGAAATGAAATTACACAAAATGTAGTTAATTACTGGTTTATTTGTTGAAAAATATACAAACTTCTCTAAAACAACTCACCCCACGTAATCTTCGTGTTCAAATTTGCATAGCTTTCTTACGAGATTTCTTAATGGCAAACTCGTTAATAATGTCCTCATATAAAAGTGTTTTTGTTGTATTTGCCTCAATACAAAGTAATGAAATACTAGTTCTTAACTCTTCTAAGGCAGGAAGAACTGTATAAGGACTAAAACATATTTTTAAGTACCGTAACTTGTACGGAAAATATTAGTCTATTAACGTCTGAAATACTTCATTTTTGCTTTTGTTTGAATTGCCAAACAGCCGCCCCTGAAAATTTGCTGCTCGTGGCTGCAGCCTAGCTAGCCTCTTGAGAAATACGGATCTGCTCCCTATGAAACCTTCCAAAAGGATGGTATATTGGCTTTGACGGGCAGTGAATTAAAAAAATTGCTGTGTTTTAATTCTTTTGTTCAGTATCGTACCTGCTTTCTATTTGGGGTTACGCTACTGTACTTGTATATGCTCAGTATTTGTATTCTTCCCGTCCTTCGTGTGCAGTTTCGTCATCAGAATCCAATAAGGAGAGAGTTCATTCATCGTTGGCAAATGTTCCATTATTGTCATTCCGTCGGTGAACTTCATAAGGCAAGCATTGTGGCTTCATTTATTTGTTTATTTATTTATTTTATGTGTTCGGTAGTGGCGATGTTAGGGCTCATGGCCCTCTCTTACACTTAACCACGCAATATGCTACCAGTACATAGGAGACAATTTAGGAAATACAAAACATAATTATGATGATAAATAAGGACTAAATTAATTATGTTAATACTAATATTAATGAAAAAGGCACATGAATAATTATAATGAAAAATCTAGAGCCTGCTTCCAGTCTCTGACCGGGTCAGGAATGGAATGAATGAAGCCCCAATCTAGCGGCGAGGACTTAAACTGTGCCAGCTGCCGAAGCCTGTCGCACTCCTCTGGAGCAATGATGAAATGAATGACAGATGAAATGAAATGACAGTGGAGAGTGTTGCTGGAATGAAATTTTGACAGGGAAAACCGGAGTACCCGGAGAAAAACCTGTCTGCCTCCGTTTTGTCCAGCACAGATCTCACATGGAGTGACCGGGATTTGAACCACGGACCCAGCGGTGAGAGGCCGGTGTGCTGCCGCCTAAGCCACGGAGACTTAATAATGATAATAATAATAATACTAATTATAACAATAAAATAATAATGATGATAGCAAACACTCGTCTCGAGTGGGTTGGCCTTCCAATTCCGAATGACTCATCATCGATGAGTCCGGAGGTGACTAAAAAGCCCAATGCGGGAGACACACAGTTTTCCGCTGTGATGACAGGTAGTATCAGGTCCAGGTGAGACATCCGCATTCATTCCCGGTCTTCTAATGAACACTCTGTTCTTTCTGTGCTACCTCCGATCTTCTATCATACGTCGGCGGTTTTCTTCAAAAAGTATCGCACCACGATGAACAATTCATCTCCAGAATGAGTGATCAAGAGCTAAGGTCTTCCAGTAGTTGATATCAATATGGCACATTAGCCTTTAGTACGTCTTTGAATCGCTTCCTCGGACCTCCCACACAGCGCTTGCCCTCAGTTAAAATAATAATAATAATCACAATGTCACCGTCGTTCGTATAATATCCTACATAAAATCCTAGCTCAGTCATACGTCCATGATTATTCACACAGGGCAATCAGCAATATTCAACAAAGTCAGGGGCGTATATAAGTGCTTTGGTAAAAGAAACAAATAATGTTAAATTTGCTTGTAACCTAATCTTAACTTATTGTCTAAGTTATAAACAATATTATGATTGAAATTAGACTACCTCATGGTGTAGTGGCTAGCATTCTTGGCTGTCACCCCGGAGCTCCGAATTCGATTCCCTGCTTTGCTAAGAAATTTTAATTCTGGTCTGAGGGCTGGAACGGGGTACACTCAGCCTTGTGAGGCAAAACTGAGAATTACACAGTATTTTGAGAAATAAATTATCAATTAGTAAAAAAAAACTGGTTACCTTTCTGTTTAATTAATTGATTAATATTTAGATATTTGCCATTCATATTCCATAGGCCGTAATAGAAAAATCATTTAGTATAACTTTTTATTTATGTGTTGTATTTTACAACTTTTTTTGTATCGCCAGTAATTGTAGTTTTTTTGACAAATCCATTACGGCTCAACGTGTGCACCATTTGTCATTCAGATACATCCCAACGTAAGTCGATTTTCCGCCACATATGGACCAGCATTTCCGGGGTAACAGAAGCGATAGCATGTCTCAGTTCATCAAGATTTGCAGGTAGGGGGGGGGGGATGTACACCGTATCTTTCACAAAGCCCCATTGACAGACGCCCAGTGGTGTGTTATCTGGAGACCGTGGCGGCCAGGTAATTGTTCCGCCACGACCTATCCACTTAACTGGGAAGATCAAGGAATTCCCTGACGTCTTACAAGTAGTGCGGCGGGGTGCCATCTTGTTGGCAACATATGCGCCCATCGTGGTCATCTTCATCCAACTGTCCAATAAGGAAGTTCTGAGCATATCCTGATAAATGATGCCGGTGATGGTTCTCTCAGCAAAGAAGAAAGGTCCGTACACCTTTACTCTCGAAACAGTGCAAAAAAACCTTCTGAGGGATAGCAGTTTCGAGTGACAGACGCCGTGTTGATTTTTCCGGACTACGGACGAACCTCTCCCTAACTGTTTCCACCACATCGCCAGTCACAGGTGCGCGGCCTGGCGCCTTTGTGTGTAGCACAGAACAACCTGTTTCGATAAATGTCTGGTGCCATTTGTACACTGTTGGTCTGCAGGGTGGGTCTTTGCCAAAATCTGTGCGAAACCTCTGCTGTACTCTCGTTGCTGACTTGGTTTCTTCAAACCAGAACACGCACTTCGCTCTTTCCACTCCAGTGAAAGACGTCATTTCCAACAAGTGGCAGGCGGCGCGCGTGGCGCACAACTGTGCAACTACAAACTACGTGAGTCAAAACTTGAAGTGTTTTGCAATATAATAACATATAACCCAAGTCTGTAAGTGGTTCCAATAAATAATTACACATTATTGAATTTGTTAACTACATAGAGAGTCACCCTGTATAAACTTATGCTCTAAGATATTGGTTGATATTTCTGGGAATTTTGCAGTGACAATCCCCAGAGAATACTCACAATTTTCCAGGATAGACTGCCCCCCCCCCCCCTCCCACGAAAAAGAAAGTACGTGAGTAGCTCTAATTTTGGAACTGGCGAGTTTGAACTATGAATACAAGTTGAACAGATCGTATCACTTTAGTTGTTGTTGTTGTTGTTGTTTCATTTAAGGGCTTGGACATTGTGGTCATTTAGCCCCAGAAATGTGTGTATCGATAAAATCTGTCTGATAACCTAAGTAATTGTGATGGCTGTATCAGTGTGTGTATTTGTAATTCAGGTGTGGATTGGTAAGGAGGCGACCGTGGCGTTACTCTCTGTCTGGAGTTGGAATGGAAATCACTTCAAACAACTTCTAGTGTGGCTGAGGTAGTAATCGAACCTATCTCTTCTCAGTTTTGCGTCACGAGGCCGTGGGTACCCCGTTCCAGCCCTCAGACAAGAATTAAATTTCCTGGTAAAACCAGGAATCGAACCCGGACCTCTGGGCGACAGCTGAGAATGCTAGCCACTACACCACGGGGTGGTCCGATCGTATCACTAACTTTAAATGTATTTTTCCAAGGGTACGAATTATTCTACGTGAGGAACTCTTATCCCAAATTATTACCTCTTTAGCAATGAAATGTGGTACTGTGCCCGTTTAGACCGGAGTCCGCACGACCACATATGCAATTTACCAATAATCAGTCAGCACGAGAATCAAAATATCCCGGAGCGCCAGATGGGTTAAAGCAAATCGCAAAAACGACATCAAATTTAAAAAAATGCTTTACTGATTTTTGGCGTAATGCAACAATAAGGATAGAAGGAGATTTAATTGGGAGTAACACATCCTGTAAAATTATCTCAGTTTATTTTGAAGTTAAAATTGACTGCAAAAATGCTCAAAGTAGCATCACTCACGTGTGGCGATCCACACTCTTATTTACACACAATATACAGAAATTTTCCAAACACATTTGACAATCTTTTTGGAAACACATGTCCGATTAATAGTCCTGTAGACTGTGTTCCAAAATTATTAATGATTAATTCCAGTTCAAAGTTAATTGTCTCTACTGGAAATGTCGTAGTTCACTGTTTGAAATTTTACATAAATATTAACACTCGTAGAATAAATGTTCATAGAATTTTTAACTTTCACTTATTTTTCCAGTTTCAAAAATATATAGTCGAAAAATATTATCATCATCGAAGCAACACAAATTATTTACACATATTAATACCATCTGAAAAGTATTTGACCTTGAGCATAGCATCGAAGTACTGTGCGAAGCACAACAACAATTAATTGTTCTTCTAACATTAAACATTCGAGAAGTGACTCGATTATGAACTTCAAGTTCCTAACAAAATATATGATTTCTGAATCATCAACTTGATCAATAAATGGTTGAACCATTCAACTATTCAATTTTCCACTTGGAATCATTATTATAAAATATTTATATTTATGGCCATTTTTAGTAACTTTTACAACTTGCAATTCTTCGACAGAATGCGGAAATTAGAATTGTAGTTTTATAATGAATTCATTTAGTTCATGGCACTAGGATTGAAAATATCCTTCAAATTATTCGTGGTTAAAGAATTATTTTTAATTGGCAGTGGCCCATTCTATTATTTGTGTAAGAACACAATATTACAACAACAACGGCAAAGGTCTTCCTCTGAAGAAGAATAAACTACTATCATGACAAATCCGGGTTCTAGCAAAATCAAAGTCTAAATGGAATTCGCAAACAAGGTTGAAATAAGAACTGATGGTTTCAAGAAATAACCTTCGGGTCATTCATACGATGAAATGTGTAGTTCCAATACTCCTACTATAAACCTGAGCCATCGAACCTGCTATTTGATTGATGCTCGAAAAAACCTCTTCATTCCTGCGACTTAACATGCGCACCTGGGAATGGCATTTCAACTACTCCACACACATAAATTTTCTTCCCAAAATTTATACAATAAATCAAGCCTCTGCTTGTTATCAACACTGGAAGATTAATAAACTTACAAGTATATTTTATTTTACCATTCAGTTCAACCCGTGAATTTACCATACTTATGAAAATCTTTATTTCACTTTCGAGTGTATTTACGTCATGATTTTATATAAATACAAAAATATCCTATTTGATACAAATATCAATTGCTTCCCGTTTCATGCCTCTCCGTGTTATCTGAAAAATATACTTTGCTCAATGCAAATATCAACTGTTCAACCAGAACTGAAATATCGGTTAAATGCGGGCTTGCGCTAACCACTCTCCTTCGGAAAATCTCCTGTTCCAAACTAGAAATGATTAAACTACTTCACAGGCTCTTTCTCAATACATATGATTATTAGAAAATATAATATCCAAGAATTATTTAGAAAAATTATAAAAAATATTATTATTATTATTAGTGGATTATTATTATTATTATTCGTTATATCATTTTAAATATGTTTAATTATCATCTCATTATGTGAGAATCCACATGTTCGAACCTTCGAATATGGAAAAAATATCCATTCCTCAACAAAAATAAATTTAACTTTTACAGTTACATCGGCTGATTACCGTGATTTCCCAAAAATATGAAATATTCAAATAAATGCTCGAAATGCTCGGTCATCGATCCTAAACTGTTCTGAGTGCTGAAAATACTCAGAATAACTCTAATAAGTCTTGCGTAAATCATTGCAAGCTTTAAATACGAAGAAAAATAATGTGTTGGTCATCTGCAGAAAAAAATAGTTTGTTCCAATTAGCTAGGCATAATATAATTCAAATGTGGCTTACATTTCTTGATGGTCTTGAAGCGTAGTAAACCTGGTCTGTACCAGATTTATCCATAGACATGCCCTGTCGGACAAGCATGTACAATCCTAGTATCGGCCGCCATTATATACCCACAATCCGTCTAGTCAGACATAGTGGTAGTATCTATTGACGTTTGAATTAACTGTTGTTCCATTTTAATATGGGTTTCTATCAAAGCCATAACAGTTTGTTTAAATGGGGTCAGATCTAAGTGATCTCTTCTTAGATATGTCAGTTGTAACATAACTCACGGTAATCTTATCAGTACAAGAAAAACACTGACAGTCTAAGCAATCAACGGCTGTTCTGAAGACCGTTCCCTGGGCATGGTTTATTATATCACCATCTACCATGCGCTAAGCAACTTGTAGTTTCCCTTGCGTAGACTAATGAACGCCACCGTTATAGACTAGTCTTCAATGTACTGACAGATCGAAGTGGTTAACTAGTTACAAATAATGAAAACTGACTGAAATGGATTTAAATATCCAAGTATTATGTTATTACTGGACTGTGACAAAGTATTAGTTCTAGACAAAGTCTAGCATATGTCCTTGTAGAAATATAAATATTTCCACCAATGTCTGTAGAAAATCAATCACCTCAGTGATTCTCCTCGCCGTAAACTTACTAAGTTCCACCTCGTAGCGCAGCACTTTCGTGACTATCACGACTTTGAAAAGAACTTCTGCGTAGATCCGGCAACCATGTGCCTTGGCTCAGCGTCGTAGCAACTTGCTAGGCAACTGCTTGTGTTAGAATGAGCTGACCATGCCTCGGCCAGCTGGCTTTTATTCAAAACTGCCAGGGTCACGCGTCATCACGTTGTAATCTAGAAATCCTCATATCTCTGGTATCCCTGGACCGATTTACTTGATACTAATTGCATTCTCTTTCATTTGGCCGTGCCAGTAATCTGATCCCAGTCTCAAGTCTCTACTCCATGGTTAACTATTTAATCAATAAATAGCCTCAACCTCTGCTATTACTCGCTACGTCACTTGACATCCAAGTATCGGTAAATTATTTCCAAATGCTTCGAGAAGCAATGTAGCGCGATATTCAAATATCTCAACTTTCAAAAGCGGCTACAGCCTTTCCCTTGATATCTAGGTGTCTGAATCTTGGAATACCCATTCCTAGAGTTGGGCACAGTACAGAGATTAGGCATTGCACTCTTAATACAATATGTTTCCCGCAATACCCCCTAGTGCAGCGAATCCACGACCTACTAGCCGGGCTGTGCCAAGCTGACACTCGAATCACCTTTCTGTGGCTTCCAAGCCACATGGGAATTGCGGGAAATGAGTTAGCGGATCAAGCTGCTAAAAAGGCGGTATCACTACCACCTCGACCAATGGAGGTACCCGCTAGACACATTCGCTCTCAGTTACGCCTACAAGTTCTGGCATTTTGGGAGCGTCAGTGGCTAGCTGACCCACTGCCCAGTAAACTGAGAGCGGTCAAGGGAACTACTCGCGTGTGGCGGAGCTCTTTCCGGTCACGAAGGGTGTCCGTCATTTTGTGTAGGCTACGGAGAGGTCATACAAGATCCACCCACTCGTTCCTAATGAGAAGGGAAGACCCCCCCCCCACTTTGTACTTGTGGAGCCGTTTTCACCGTGGCCCACATTTTAACCGAGTGTGTGGATCTTGCTGACTTACGAAGAAACCTTGGTTTGCAGATGACACTCAAACTTATATTAGCCGATGACGCGGTGGCTGCTGATCTCGTTATCCGCTTTATAAGTGAGAGTGGGTTAGGGCCAGCAATCTCAATTTTCCAGTGGACATTGAGTCAACGACTAGTTCGTTTTTGAACGATCACTTTTTGTTTTTCCGTAATTTTTGTTTATTTTTATAATTATTATTTTATTTAATTTTTTGTTTTATTAATTTTAGGTCTTTTCAAATTTAGGCGTCCACCTTTAATTTTTAAATTCAATTCCAAATTTGTATTCTTTAATCTGTGTTAAGAGGGGCAGATGACCTCGTAGTTCCGCCCATTAAACAACAATAGCTAACTAACTAACTAACTAACACTCTTAATACAGTAAAACCTGCCTAAACCGGACCCTCTATATACCGGAAACCTGGACAAACGGAAACAAAATTCGGAACGGAGGTATTATCTATGTAAATGGACACCGTAAACCGGAAAACTGCCTAACGTGGAAACGGAAAAAATCCGGAACTGTAGGGGTAAATAACCTAATTAAGACGGATTATCTTATCCATAATACAAAGCTATGTACAGTACGAATTAATGGAGGCGCTAAGCCGTTTCTTTGATAGTCGCGGCACCACCAGCAACGACACAGCTGGAAGACAACCGGAGAGGCGGCCCGGAAGAGGACTACCGACCTGCTGGACCTGCGGTAAGAAAGGCCACCTGAGCAAGGACTGCGGTGATCGCCACCGCCGAGGGTATCCGACGGGAAATCAGTCGTCTGAAAACCACGCGACCCAGGGAAACGAGTATTAGCCAGCCTTGGGGGGGCAAAGGTTGGCTTGTGACAGTCGTCAAGCCCCGGAAGTCCAGGTTCGTGTGACGAAGTTACGGAGGGACAATAGCAGCCTGGTGGTCGACGGAGTCGTCAACGGAGAGAGCTGGCCCATGCTAATCGACACGGGAGCATCGAGGACCATTCGTCAGTCCCACCGTGATCCCGAAGTGGAGAGTGCAACCCACACAAAGGAACCTCCAGCAAATAACTGCGACCGGAGAGACCGCACCGGTACATGGCGAAGCATCACTGGAGTTCGTCATTGGCCGACGGGCGATAAAGCATCCAGTGCTTGTGGCTGACGTATCAAATGAAGTGATCATCGGACTGGACTTCCTGGACAAGAACAACATCAGCTTGGATCTGAGTACCAACACTCTGCACTTCGGAGGGGAGGAACTTGCTTTGCAACCAGCACACGAGGCCGTCGCCGCACGACGAGTAAGGCTGAGAGAGGACGTCATCGTTCCCGCCATGACGGAAGTCAGCGCTGCCGTAATTGTCGACGGAACAGCTGAGGGAGTGGTGGATGTCATCGAGCCAAAATATGAGGACATCCAGACAAAAGGATTGCTAGTTGCCAAGACTCTCATCAACACGACGACTCGGCCGTACGTCCACCTGTCCAACCTGAACGACTACGACATTACGGTTCACCGGGACACCAACCTAGGAGTCTGCTAGCCCGTTACCTGGATTGCCCGCATCACAGACACGACGGACGGACACCTGCAGACGGACAACCGAAGAAGACGCGCACTGCCAGAAGAACTAGAGAATCTGTACCAAGGATCCAGGACCATTTAGACGAGGAACAATCACGCCAACTTCGGGACCTGCTACACGAATTCCTGGATGTCTTCTCCGTGGGGAGCAAAGACTTCGGCAGGACAAGCTTGGTCCAGCACAGAATCGACGTTGGGGACAGCGCACCGATTAGGGCCCCATTCCGACGTGTCCCGCTAGCCAAGCAAGACGAAGTCGACCGGATGGTAGAAGAGATGAAGGAGCAAGGAGTGATCGAGCCATCACATAGTCCTTGGAGTTCTCCGGTCGTGCTAGTGAAGAAGAAGGACGGTTCCACCAGGTTCTGCGTGGATTACAGGCGGGTGAATGACGTCACGAAGAAGGACAGCTACCCTCTACGCCGGATCGACGACACCCTGGACATCATATCAGGGTCAAGATGGTTCTCCACCTTGGATTTGAAGAGTGGCTACTGGCAGGTGGAGGTCCACCCTAGGGACCGCGAGAAAACTGCGTTCTCTGTGGGCAGCGGGCTCTGGCAGTTCACCGTCATGCCATTCGGTCTGTGCAACGCCCCTGCGACCTTCGAAAGGCTAATGGAGACCATTCAGAGGGGACAACACTGGAAGACCTGCCTGGTCTACCTAGACGACGTCATCGTTCTGGGAAGAAGCTTCGAGGAGCACTACAGCAACCTGAAGGAGATCTTGATGAAGCTATGGGCTGCCCAGCTGAAGTTGAGCCCCAAGAAGTGTCAGCTCTTCCAGAAGCAGGTCCAGTACCTTGGGCATATCGTCTCCGAGGAAGGGGTGCGCACCGACCGAGAGAAGACCGCAGCTGTGAGGGAGTGGCCAGTTCCGAAGGACAAGTCCCAACTACGAAGCTTCCTGGGACTCTGCACTTATTACCGTCGCTTCGTGAAAGGATTCGCCGACATCGCCAAACCACTGCATCGACTGACTGAGAAGGACCAACTCTTCACGTGGACAGCAGAATGCCACAGTGCCTTCGAACAACTCAAGCAGACTCTGTGCACCGCGCCTATTCTGGCCTACCCCAGACCTGGAACAAGGTTCATCGTCGATACCGATGTCAGCGACTTTGGTATAGGGGAAATCCTGTCGCAAATAGTGGACGGCGAGGAGAGAGTAGTGGCCTACTTCAGCAAAGCCTTGCCAAAGCCAGAGAGGAACTTCTGCGTCACCAGGAAGGAACTGCTCGCCATCGTGAAGACCATCGAACACTTCCACAAGTACCTGTACGGGCAAGAATTTCTCATCAGGACCGACCATGCATCTCTGCGGTGGCTCCTGAACTACAAACAGCCCGAGGGTCAACTCGCGCGGTGGTTAGAGAGGCTTCAACAGTACAACTTCGAGATCCAGCACAGGAAAGGCCAACTGCATTCTAATGCCGACGCCCTGTCACGAAGACCGTGCCCCGAAGACTGCACCTTCTGTACTCGGAGGGAGGAGAACACCGGGATACAGTGCCGACGGACTACTGTGGAACTTCAAGGGAACTGGAGCCGCAAATCTTTCACGCGGGCACAAGCAGAAGATGATGACCTGGGACTGATAGCCGAATGGAAGAAGGCCTGTTTCCCCAGACCCGGGTGGAACATTGTGAGTGACTGCAGCCCAAAGTTTACGTCCTACTGGGCGCAGTGGGACTCGCTGATTGTAAGGGATGGCCTCACCTGCCACGCCTGGGAGAGCACCGACGGGAAGACATCCCGGGAACAAGTCGTCGTTCCAAAGGCTATGACGGAGGAAGTCTTGAAGGAAGTCCATGGAGGATCATCTGGTGGACACCTAGGGATAAAGAAGACCCTGGAGAAGCTGAGAGAGCGGTTCTACTGGATCGAATGCCGAACTGACGTGGAGAACCACTGCGCGAGGTGCCACGATTGCGCAGCCAGCAAGGGCCCAGGACGAAGACGACGGGGTCCACTGAAGACCTACAATGTGGGCGGCCCCATGGAGAGAGTGGTCATCGATGTTGCTGGGCCATTCCCGTTAAGCGAGGCAGGGAACCGCTACATATTGGTCGTCAGCGACTACTTTACCAAATGGCCGGAGGGGTATGCGCTCCCTAACCAAGAAGCCGCGACGATCGCAGAGACCCTGGTGAAGGAATTCGTCAGCCGGTACGGAGTACCCCTGGAGCTGCACTCTGACCAAGGGAGGAACTTCGAGTCGCAGTTGTTGCAGAACCTATGCCAGCTGCTGGGAATCCGGAAGACAAAGACAACGCCGCTAAACCCTCAGTCCAACGGGATGGTAGATCGATTCAATCGCACCATCGAGAACCATCTCCGAATAGTCGTCATCGAGCACCAGAAGGATTGGGACAAACATCTTCCACTATTTCTCCAGGCCTACTGCGCCGCCGTGCATGAAGCCACCGGGTGCACACCAGCCCGGGCCATGTTTGGGAGGGAGCTCCGTCTACCTGTCGATCTTGCCTTCGGCCGACCTGGGAATGATCCGGTCCCGGTAAGCCAGTATTGTTAAGAACTGGTCGACCAACTGGAGGACGTGCACGCGTTCGCGAGGAGGAAACTGCGGATCGAGACCGACCGAATGAAGACCCGATACGACCAACAGACGGATGCCGGCGGATTCCACGAGGACGACCTGGTCTGGCTCTTCAACCCATTACGGAAGAAAGGTCTGTCACCCAAACTGCAGAAGTCCTGGGAGTGTCCGTATCGAGTGGTGAAACGGATCAATGATGTCGTCTACAGGATCCAGCGGAGCCCGAGGGCGAAGATGAAGATCGTGCATCGAGATCGCCTGGCAGCCTACGGAGGGACACAGACGGACCAAGGATTGATCGGGACGATCAGCCTTTTAAGAAGGGGGTGGTGTTACGGCTGTGAGTTTGTTTCATCGCTCGCCGCATGAGTCACAACTGCCCCAGAGCTGGGCTGTGCTCTGCCTCAGTGTATTGCGTGCGCCTTATGCAACAGGACTACTAGGACAAAGGGGTGGTCCAGAATATTCGTGACCCAGCCAGCGATGGAAACTTCGAGAAACCGTGAACCCTGGATGGGTCTAGAAGCATTTATTGAGTCACCGGCCTGCTATATAAGAGCGACCTGTCAAGCAGAGAGTGAGTTTCTTTTCGAGCTAGTGCGAGCGTTTATCCAGAGCGACAGAAGTGTGGTGACTCGCGAAACCCCTAGTGAAGCCGATTCTCTTGACAGCGAGGAAGTGAGAGGCATACAGGGGACTGCCTGTGCTTTGAGCGAGTGTGATTTCACTGAGCGACAGAGGTATTGTGTACATAAGGACGTTGTGCAGGTAGTTTTTGTCAAGGCCACCGACTCATTAGGACGGATTAACTTCTGTGGTTTGTTGACAAGTGAAAGGGGCAAGAGCGCTCAAGGAAGAGACTTGAGGAAACTGGAGTAAGGTTCTAATTGCTTGTATTTGCTGTTGAGTGGTGTATCATTCTGGTCGCAATGAAGTTAATTATTCCTTTAAAGGAACAATCTGTGCTGTGCTTCAGCCCACCGTAATCCAGTTAACAAAAGTGCCACTAGGAGGGTGGCACGTAACAATAGAAAGGAACATGGTATAAAAAATATAGGAAATTCCAATTAGAACTACTATTGTGTTAACTACGGCGGGAAAGATATCCCACATAATTTCTAAACAAATGGTTATAGAAATTCTAAAGGAAGCTAAGATTGGAGCACAAGTATGTTTATTGATTCCAAATCTTATAGCCTATTCATTAATTATGGGTTCTGTGTGGATGTCGCAACATTCTGTCCAGCTAAGTTATAAGGAGGGTAGTGTCAAATTCAGATGGATGGATAAAGATGTGATCATGTCATTTAATAATTCAAGTGAGTTGTATGGTGGTTCTAAGAAAATATGTATGATTGAGGAGGTATTAACGACTAAAGGAGTCGATATTTGTAGCGAGGTTATTGGTGAAATTGTTGGGGGTATCTCTTGAGAGGGAACCTTGTTTATTACATTTTTTTAGGCAGTATGATGACGAAGGATTATCTAGATGATTTCTTGCGTGAGGCTGCATTATAGAGTGCGTTAGAGTGTGATCGTGTGGATCGATTGTTGAAGGTGTTGTAAGAGAATTAGTGTATATTTGAGAACCGTATTGGATTACCTAATTGCTACGAACATTCATTAAATGTACATGATCGCAGTATTTTTGTAGATCATCGCTACCCCGTGCCTTACAAATTCCAGGAAGCTGTGAGTAGGCAGATTGAAAGCATGTTGCAGGATAAAATTATAGTACCCTATATTAGCCCATATATTAATTCATTAAGGGTAGTTCCCAAGTCAGAAAGGAAAGTAAAGCTATATTTTGATGCCCGTAATTTAAGTAGGCAGATTGTAAGCATGTTGCAGGATAAAATTATAGAACCCTATATTAGCCGATATATTAATTCGTTAAGGGTAGTTCCCAAGTCAGAAAGGAAAGTAAAGCTATGTTTTGATGTCAGTAATTCTATTAGCCAGATTTTTATGAACAGTTAATATTTCAGTAGAAAGGATGGTTAATAAAAGGATTTAAAGGTAAGTGATTTTTTGTAGTGGAGAAATTAAGTTGATTGGTCATACGGATTCCGCGAAAGAAAGGTAATCTGAAGTAGAAAGAAGTGTAATTTTGATAAATAAGGTGAGTCATTACGGGAGAGAAAGAAAGGTAATCTGGAGTAGAAAGAAGTGTAATTTTGAGAAATAAGGTGAGTAACTACGGGTGATAAAGAAAGATAATCTTGAGTAGAAAGAAGTGTAATTTTGAGAAGTAAAGTAAGTGAATACGGATTCCGCGAAAGAAAGGCAATCTGAAGTAGAAAGAAGTGTAATTTTGAGAAATAAAGTGAGTGAATACGGATTCCGCGAAAGAAAGGTAATCTTAAGTAGAAAGAAGTGTAATTTTGAGAAATGAGGCGAGTAAATATGGATTCCGCGAAAGAAAGGTAATTAAAAAAAAGTGAGTAAATATGGATTCCGCGAAAGAAAGGTAATTTTGAGAGAGAAAGGTGAGTAAATACGGATTCCGCCAAAGAAAGGTAATCTTGAGTAGAAAGAAATGTAATTTTGAGAAATAAAGTAAGTGAATACGGATTTCGCGAAAGAAAGGTAATCTTGAGTAGAAAGAAGTTTAATTTTGAGAAACAAAATGAGTGAATAAGGATTCCGCGAAAGAAAGGTAATCTGAAGTAGAAAGAAGTGTAATTTTGAGAAATAAGTTGTGTAATTACGGGTGATAAAGAAAGGTAATCTTAAGTAGAAAGAAGTATAATTTTGATAAATACGGTGAGTGTCACAGGTGATTAAGATGTGTAATCTTAGGTAGAATGGAGTGTAATTGTGAGAAATAAGGGGATCTTGAGTAGAATTGAGTGTAATTGTGAGAAATAAGGGGAGTAACTACGGTTAAAAAGGTGAGTAACTAAGGTCAAAAAGGTGAATAACCAAAAGATGTAGAAAAATTATTATACGGTACTTACAATGTGAGATCCGTAAGGAAATACGAATCATGAGTAATAGAAGTATAACTGATGGTAAGTAAGGAAAGTCGCTTAATAATAAGTGAATGACTGTGGTTTTAACGAGAGGGTAGTGGCGAGGTGTTGCGCCAATCTATGATATTGTGTGCCTTGGAGAGCACAGAGGAAATATAAAGCGTATTTTGTCGGATATAAGCTTGTGTATCTGAGTGATATATATATACATATGTGGGGTAAATTAGCGCACTACATTTGCACTGAACGATGTTGCCTTAGGTAATATAAGCCAATAAAGTTTCATTTTTTCTATAATATGCCTGTGTTACTAGATACATATAATTCCTGAGAGACTGGAGTAGATCTTTTATTCGCATCACATACCAAGTGTTGTGAAGAGATTAAGTGAATTGATCAGTTGGCAGTCCCACAAACTAGCCATAGTGTATTCAGTCCGACACCAGACTGAAAATTGAATTCTACGTCCTCTAGATATAAGCAAAGGTGTATACCATCCAAATATACATAAGTGCAACGATGACTTATGTCCAAAAGAAAATATAAAAGTGAAGAGCATTTTCATGTATATTATTTACAGGTCACTTTAATTATGTAAAGAAGAGAGAAAGAGACACTATGAACAGTTAGAAGACTGGAATGATGAAATTAAAAAAAAGTAAAACTTGAAGGGTATAATTTGTCGATATTTGTAATTATTGTGAAGGGTATAACATTTGATTTGTACATGTGTTGAAGAAAATTATGGTGATATGATTGTTGTCATATACCATAATCCTCTGGGGGCGAATGTGATGGTCCCAATTTGTGACCAGAATGATATAATTTTATATATTTTATTATTAATATTATTATTATTATTATTATTATTATCAATATTTTTTAATTTTTCATTTTTACCTTTTATTAGTTATTATGTTAACTAATATGTTTATATATCTATTATTATGCGGTAATGTGGAATATTATGCTAATTGAATGGAGTTGGAGCTACACACATTATATTTGAAATAAGTTAGACGCTTGACTGAATATTATATCTGAAGAAAATACGTACAGAGGAAGAAAGAGGGTGTTCGCGAAGGCCGGCTTATCCACCGCTTCCTGGTAACGATTTGAATAGACACTTATGTCTTTCACTTCAAGAATTACACAAATAAACAAATTTTACTTGGAAAGGATTCTTTGGAGAATCGCCATTAACAATACCTGTCAGGCAAGGTAATGAATGGGGCTTGTGTACAAGGAGAGTACAGTAGGCGAGGGGTCCTTTGCAACTTTATACAAAAGGTGGGCTGGACCTCCCGAGAAATGTTACTAAGAAGTATTGTCATTATTGATATGTGAAAGGCGAGTTAAAATTGCCTAGTGACTTCAGAAGTGTGGGGGTGGGCGCGTGCCTTACCTGGGAACGTTATATATATATGACGGCCGCCCAACTGGACGATGATTATTATTGAATTGCTGGCAAGAGATGGAATGGGGCTGTTTGGAGCAGAAGAATGGAACTTGTAGCGAGATGGAGTTGGAAATTAACATTCATCTGTAACGCAGTGCTATATTATACAGTTGACTATTTAAGTATGTGAATTTGATAAGACATTCAGTCTCATCACTCTGTGACATGGTTGTGTACGAGGCTATTGTCACAGGGATGGTTTATGGAATGTATTCCGTCATCCACATATAAATTCATTACGTTGAGGAAGATAAGGGTCATCTTGAACTCTATACGCAACAATCCATCTACAATGATCTTCAATGCGGTGAGCTACATAAACAGTTTTACTCCAGTCAAATCAGAAGGCTCTTATTTTTTTCTTTTTTTTTCTTAGTCGTTACCCTCCAGGTTGGTGGAACCCACGGACTCATCGAGGGAACTCACCACTACCGCCTCTATGGGCAGTGTCCTAGAGCTGGGAACATCTAATCGGAGTGGATACAACTGGTGAGGTGTGATTGGCACCTCGCCCAGGCGGCCTCACCTGCAAAGCGAACAGGGGCCTCATGAGGGAAGGTAATGAATGGTCAGGATGGAGAGACAAGGAAGAGGGAAGGAGGCGGCCGTGGCCTTGAAGAAGGTGCCATCCTGGCATTTGCCCGAAGACGAAGTGGGAAACCACGGAAAACCACTTCGAGGATGGCTGAGGTGGGAATCGAAACCCCTCAACTCATTTGGAACACCCGAGGCTGAGTAGACCCCGTTCCAGTCCTCATACCACTTTTCAAATTTCGTGGCTGAGCCGGGAATCGAACCCAGGACCTCCGGGGCGGCAGCTAACCATGCTGACCGCTACGCTACGGAGGCGACAGAAGGCTCTTATGCTAATTAAAATCAATATATATTTTATTCAAGTAACTCAGTATACTCCAATTTCCAATCAAGACCCATAATACAAGTATATTCAGTGGATTCTTTAATTTAAATTTATTATTATTGATACGTGCAAGGGCACGTCTCTACCATTTCAAACATATATTTAATCAGGGACGCTGTTGTTGAAGTTTGAATCGTGCGCTTGGTCGATCAGTACCGCCTGTCACCACAAGATGGTAGCTGCAGTCGGACTTTGCAAAGATACAAGTAGTTCCTGTTTCTCCCCAATAGGTGGTGTGGTCTTCGCCTTATAAACTCTATATACGCATGACATAATTGAAAAACAATTATGATTCTACGTCATAAAACAAAGAACGGTGTGTATTCATGATACCGCCAAATTATGAACTTATTTATGACATTGTTGTTTTGATGTGTCTTTCTCTGATTGGGCAATATTTATTTACATGAAGACAGTTCGATAAATGACGAGCGATTCCCCGCCATTTTTTGTGGAGTCCTTTAGCTGTCGAGTGTAAACATCAAGCTATCTGGTGAAAAGGTGTCTCCGTTTGTGCCGGGGGCTTGCCCCCTGGCCTCCGTGAAATGTGGATCTATTCTATCTAAAGGAAATAATCTGTGCACTGAAGGATATAAATTCGAGATTTCATCTTGAAGAGGAAATGTGGGATACTTATCGTAACTTGCTGCAAGGAAAGGTTGCTTGTGTACAAAACGGCGCGTGTGCTGGGGTAGCCATGATGAGGCAAATCTGATGCCTTTTAAAATTATTTAATGTGTGTTAATTATTTTATTGTCATTGTGTCTCCTCGGAGAAGGATGTAAGGTACGTTTTTTTTTTAATTTAATTTATTTAATTATTTTATTTTGGGATCTCCAAGTTTGGTCGTGTACGAATGTTGATCTTCTGTTGTGTTCTAGCTTGTAGGCCAAAAATTTCTTTTTCGTTTTAATAACGTTTCCTTATATATATTAAGTTTCTTATTTATTTTTTTGTTTACCTTCTGGAGACACTTTTATTTGTTATTTCACGTTTAAATTATTATTTATTTTCCTTTGGCAAGCTTGGGTTTGTCCCTTTTTTTTTAAATCCATGTAAGATCCGTCCAGTTTTAAAACGACTTGCATTAGTAGTGTTTGATGTAATTGTTTTTTTTTCCACCGTTCATTTCCTTCTACTAATGTTTATATTTAATCTTATTATTTGTTTGCCGTAATTTTGATCTGGCATGTTTTTGGTGTGGCCATAGCTTTTGTTTACCGTGATGCATTGTGGTCTCGTTGTCAGTCTTTTTGGCGCGGGTCTCAATAGCAGACGTGTTGTGAATTAACTTAATCCTTTTTTTGTGTAATCTTGTTAATGTTAATTTCGTGATTTTTGGTAATGTCCTTGTGTTTTCCGCCGGCGAGCATATCATTTTTTTTTTTATTTTCTATCCCATTTAATTTTTTTGAAAGTGTAATTTAATTTTCAATTCCTTTTGTTTTGGCGTGGCCTCAACATCTGCATGTCGGATCGTGATTGCATTACCTTGCAATTCATCAAGCCCGTTCTGAGTATGTTATGCATGTAATATTTATTTTTACCTTTGGGCTGTTTAATTTTTTTTTAAATTTAAATTAACTTTTTCCTTTTCTTGGCTTTTGCAAGCAAGCATGTTAGGCGCTATCTGGCCTTCTTGTAAATTTTGTGTGGATTGATGCATGTTCAGTTTAGGTGAAGGTTCCTTAAATTTTTAATATTAAACCTATTGTTTTTTTTAAATTCTTTGGTTGTGGCATTATTTAGCCGACGGCAGTCCCGTTGGTTTTTGGGGGGTGTTTGTACGATAGCCTGTGTGTGTTGTCCCCTTATCCATCTTCCTTCCACTCCTTTGGAGCTCTTCTGTCGGGACATGTCATCTGGAGGTGATGTTGCTGCGGAAGTGACCCGGACCCCTGAATACAGGTAAGTTGGCCCATCCACGTTTCCCGTTCTCGTCCCATTCTGGTAAGCAAAGCGTTGGTTATCGAGAAGCCGACGTGCTGCTGGCCAAGCGATGGTGTCTCTTCGCGTAGCAATTATTATTATCTTTAGTAATTTATTCTTTTTGCACTTATTGTTTTTATATATTAAATTCATTTTTAAATTCAAATGTTTGACTGGTTTCCTTTAGTAGCTAGTAATTACTATAAGGCAACACCACACTCCTAAACTAATTATCGTAAGGTTAGATTACGTATGTTTCACTACGGCTGGATATAGGAATTTCGCTGCTCTACCTCTGTTTAACCGAGGTTTAATATATTATTTTGATCATGATATACTGTATGAATGGTCTGGCGCCCTGGCTACACATAATACTACACATTATTTCCTTTTTAGTGATGCTGACAACAATACAGATAGGCTATTAAATTAATACACAGTTAAATGTTTCATATTGATCACCCAAAAGTGGGCGACTATTTAATTATTAACCTTTGCATATTAACAGTAAAGAAGTTCATTAAACCATTACAAATAACGCGCAACAGTGGAGCGCTTGGCATATAATAAGTTTATTATTAATATTCAACGAGGGGCACTAGTACATATAAACCATTACACTATTGTACCCATGTGAGTAATTTCCATGGAAAACATGCTTCTGCCTCCAGCTAGCATCAGTCCTCAGGCGTGTACCGTCCACCCACTGAGCAGTTGCATATTTTTGATCTGAGACAAAAATGTATCAACTCTACAATAATAAAGCACAACTCTATTCTAAAGACTTTAATTGAGCTCTAAATCATGGCTTCACACAAACAAAAACACAATCCCAACAATAATACATAAAACAATGCAAAATTTATTCCTTCAATCCACTAATATTCGCATTTTATTGTCGCAAATCCAAATGATTATTTATTCATCTACCATGAGATTAACATAAAATTCATTCTCAAGTGCGCTGATGCACTGGTAAATTACACATATAACTGTACTTACAATCTTACGTCACCTATTGTGACCACTTTAATTTCACAATCTAGTTGTTTATTCTCAACACATCCTACTTTACGTTATGCGTACAATTATGTTCGGTATTTCCCTTCCCACCAAAATACTCTACCATGCATTAACCAATTTATGGGTTGCACATCATATTTACTTGCAACTCCACTGTTACTTGTAATTATACCCCTTTATGCAGTTCCACTGTATACCGTCATGTGTTCAATTTCAATGATTCCGTTACCGTTGTGTCGGGTGGTATATTATGCTACCCTTGCGTGGGCATAGCATATGGCATCTAGTGTCCACCTTCGGAAATAGGCGACAATGTCAGTATAAAAATGCAACTTTCAACATCTCATATGTTTGCCAAGTATTAAGTTATCAGAATGATCCTTAATTATCAATGTGTTTCAAACCACACTAATTCATTATACTATACAACAATGATTCTTTTATTACAAACAGGGTTTCAAAGTCTTTCCACTCTAAACGTCACCCTCCAAGGGTCGTTTAATATCTCTCCCCTGGCTCTTCCTGTATACAATGGGTCTGCGCTGGGCGGTAACAAAATACTTGCTACGTCCCTCGCTCTGTCCCTCTCTTTTATCTCCAAGCAGTAGCATGTGGCTTTAAATACAATAGTGCAGTCTCACTGACCTGCACAACACACATGATCTAACTAAACTGGTATGCAAGACAGGGTATGGAATTGTTTAAGCATTTATTCATATCCTTAGGATATTAATATCTGGCCTCAACAGGTCCATTTATATTATATGAAGGAACGAGATTCATCAAACACATGTCGAATTGGAATAACCGGCTTCTTGTTAAATAACGCGGTCAGGTACACTTCCAGCCGTCAAAAATTCACTCCCAGGAGCTGAATTTATTCAATAGCTAGTTCTCGGTCGATATCAGGTGTCATGCTGAGGTGTCCAATTTTATCCTCCCATGCACCACTGGATTCAAACCCGGAACATTTCATAGCAATCCTCAGAGCTAGGGTTTCCGTCACTAAATACGCTCAGGCAAATAATAATATCTCTGTATGCCCTTGGCTATACGAGATTTCACAGGTCGATTAGATTACCTGGCTCTCATGACCATTGTGATATGATCCCGTCCTTTAATTAGTAAGATAAAATCTATCAATTACTCTTACAAGCTTATTCATCAAGCTGCGATTCAAGTCACTATTAAACCCTTCAAGTTCCTATATTCTTGTATATTTATTTCCATTATCATAATATACTCTGATATTAAATTCCTTTGCTTAGCCCAACACGTATAATACTACTGCTTGGATACACAAGTATTCCAATTAGCATATATATTTTGCTTACAAACAATCTCCCTGATGTGTATTCACTTATTCTCATTATTATTATTACTGACATAACTTTTCCCTATACCGACACAACGTAACCGTATTTATATAATCAATAACCGAACATCCGTGTTCGTTACGTTAACTTTCTATATAACTCAATTGCCATTTTTACATTAGTGGTAACGATTTATCCACTCAAAGATGTACAAAGACATCTCAACTTGACTAATATCAACACAACATTAATATCTCGAGGTTCTACCTCCCAAAATTGACTCTTATTGGCATATTCTATAAATTTTGAAATCACTCAACATACAGTGGACTATATTTACTAAAAATCATGGTTTTGGGTACTCACATTGGTTAATCTGGGGGCTCCGACCACTCATTTCCACCAGTAATGCCCGCCATCATTTGCAAATTAGCAAGGCATTATCACACTTTTCACACACATTTTACATAATTTTTGCCTTACAAAACACACTGCACTTTGCTTCTCCATGTCGAAGCTGTTGCTTCCTTATTCACACAACACGTTATATCACTTATTACACTATTAATTTTACATATATTTAAATGACCATCACACGATCGCTATGTACATTTCTTAATGGTCGACCCTTCCTTGCAGAATATAAAAAATGCAGGCTTTGAAGATCTATCCTTCACTGCTATCCCGCATCTTGTTCGAAAGTCTCGATTCTCTGCCTAATGATTCCTAGCGGTCCCCAATCTGTCTATCAATTTCTATCCTTAGATAAATTTCCCGATATCGCATATATATGCTTCCACATCGTCCTGAGCATTAATTACAGTGGTATCCCTGCGAAATTTCATCACTCGCATAACAAAGTTTATACCTGCGCAGTTCGACATCCTATTATATGTCTAACCAATAGCTTATATATTGCGCTCGTCCATTGTACATTACTCTAGTACAATTACCACTTTCAATTGTCCTTCGGCCGGACTTACAGTCCCCCTTAATGATCTGCTTATAACACAACATTGGACAGCTCCACGTACATTATTATGATACCACATAATATCTCCTCGTCCTGAGGTACGATTTCCTCATCTGATATTGTCCTACCTTGTACATCACACGGTACATTTCCTGCGTACTCAATAGTAATCACTTGTAATGCCGACTATAAAAGTATGGCACGACTGTCCTTATTAATTGTTCTTAATTAATGCCTTACTGCATGGCTATTATGTTGATGAGCAATCAACATACTGAAGTCCGCGCGTCCCTTCCTGGACTCCGGCGACGTGCGCTTCGCACTAGACTATGGTTCGACTGACCCCGACTGTTCGTTCCACTGATCTTATATTCGTTTGGAGATAAAAAAAAAGGTAGGTCGAAAATTTCCTTGGAGCTTCATCTCCTCTCTCCATATATTTCTGGTCTTGAAATAACGTTTTCCTGGTCCATTTTTCCTCGCTTATCACATATCCGTCTGTGTGCTCGAGGATCGATCGGCCAATTAATTAATATTAATTGCCATTGCCAGCGCGTCCCCACGCCGTGTCACCTGTTTTTCCCCGAAGACTTGGTCAGATTCTGGCGCTGGCCTCACTTCTACGGTGTCAATGCGTGTTACATTAAATCTGCCTCGATTTCAATGTTTGACGGCTTGATAATTAGCCACCTGGCCATTCATTCACATACAGTAGGTGCAATCCTCATGTCTCTGAGTTACTCCATTACCGAGTAATCATTAAATTATTCTGGTATCGTCTCACCCCCCTGGACTCTTCTTTATGTAACGGGGAATCACTTGCCCATATATTACCGTCCTGCCTTGTCCAAGACAGCATAAATAGGTCAAAGTGACTGGCATGGCTCCATGAAACCACGCCTCTATTCCAGGGCCATTTACAAACTGTCAAGAGTTCAAACTCTCTGCGCTAAGTCCAGAATTGTATGCATCCTACAGCCCAATACTGCCGTATTCTGCTAATATTTTCTACACTATATTAACAAATAATGTCAGAATTTGTTCATATCACAACAGTGATTTAATGTGTATTTCCTCTAGGGGATTTTATGGCTTAAACTCCCTCAAAAGATCTTGTGTTCGTTTCTTGCTGGTATCTCTAGTCTGTACTCATCTATCTCAGAGATCCAGGTTCGACACCAGTCAGCCTAACACCGTTGGGTTCACTATGTAGCCATTTTTAAGATAAAACTATAGTGTTTTTACCAAACATAATTTTATACGAATTTCTACTCGCTTCCTAAGAATAAAATATAACCCCCTATTCATGGTTAAAACTTTATTTCAACAAATAGTTTCCGAGAAACATGCACCAATGTTAGTATGGTAAAATATAAACAAGATGTTCAGTAAAGAATATATAGCCTACTTTCTCCTAAATGCATGGGTATTGTTATGACTCTTTGTCCTTTTCAAAGAGTATAATTGAATGTTGATTGTAGTAGCTTGTTGAAATATAACGTTCTATACGGATATTAAACATGTATATGAGCTGCCCTTTGCTAGTGCTCATCTGTAAAAAAAATTCATTCAATTCGGTTTCACCGTGTTTGAATTGATATGGGGAATCGATTTGATCACATACATGGCCGCTACCTGCAAACTATTAAGCTGATGACCTTGTAGTTCAGTCGAAATATTCTTTATACGTAAAGGTATAATGCTGCAAAATTTGGTAGAAATCAGATGATTAGTTTGGTCGTAATTTGAATCAAGCTTTTAACATTTGGGTGGCCACCATTACGTATTCGTCAAGATGGTGGCAATATAAAACATGACTCTGAGGTGTTCTTTACTAGTGCTAACTCTGTACCAAATTTCGTTCAATTCGGTTTCACCGTGTTTAAATTCATAGTGGGAATCTGTTCGCATACATACATGGCCGCCATCTACAAGCTATTGGGCTGATGACCTTGTAGTTTAGTCGAAATACTCTCGGAATATAAATATGTGTTGTTGCAAAATGTGGTAGAGATAGGATGATTAGGTTAGTCGTAATTTGATTTAAGCTTTGAACATTTGGGTGGCCGCCATTACGTTTCCGTCAAGATTGCGGCGATATAAAACATGACACTGAGGTGCCCTTTGCTAGTTATACCTCTGTACAAAATTTCGTTCAATTCGGTTTCACCGTGTTCGAATTGATAGGGGGGGGACAGACATTCAGAGTACAGTACACAGACTCACACACACACAGACACACAGACAGCCACACAATTTTTGGCCCGGTGTAGACCTCGTACTTTCATTTTTTTTTGCAAAAATAGAAAGTAGGCTAATATAAACCTCTATTTATGGTTAAAAATTGATTTCAACAAATAGTTTCCGAGAAACAAGCACCAATGTTTGTATGGTAAAATTTAAAAAATACTCGCTCAAGGACTGGTCTCCTTGGTGCCTTAAAGTCTAGCTTATCAAGCCCAAAACTGTTTTTTACTCCTACTGCTCGAGAGAGAACATACCGGCCATTGGTGTCCTCTTCCATTTCCAGTTAACCAAACGATGTTGAGGCCGGGGGTGAGGTCGACGTACGTGGACTTCATCACCAAAGCTTTTATTGTAGTGATTCAGATTTGGTTTACATCTATTTGGCATTATCCTGGTAAAATTCTGAGGACGATTCTTGAAGTTCTTGCCGATGTTTCTCGTAAACAAGTTACGTGCTAGAGGTAGTGCTGGTGCTTGTCGTACGATTGGATGGTTAGACGGGAAGTAATACCACATGATGAGTGGTTGTGATGATGGCGAAAGGAGAGGCTGGAGAGGTGGAGGTGGTGGTGTTGAAGATGGTTTTGGAGATGATAGTGATGGACAAATTAGCAGAGGTGGTGATGCAGGTGGAGAAGGTGATATGAAGGGCTTAGACAGGTGTACCCGCAAGAAGAGCTTCCGAAACTAAACGATGCGCAGAGACCAATATCAATCAGCGTAGATTAATGCTCATTCTGGGGCTCCTGTGTGTCCCCAAATGCTGATTACCGGGCTCACTGCATTCTTCAAACATGTGGGCTCGCTGGTAGACGCGGTCTACAACTGGAATTCAAGCGTAGAATGCAAGGAAGCAGCAAACAGTATAGGCTAATTAGGGTATAGGTTACTGTGTCCTGACTCAGATAAGGCATGTCTGTGTAAGGCATTACATACACGCGCTGAGATATCATTTAAACCCAGTCAGAGTTTAGCATGCCAAGACTCCGGCTGGGCAGACAGTCCGTTCAGAACTGCTGCCAGCCAGCTACTGGAGTGAAGTGGATTGGGCGTGTACTGCCACTACCGAGCCCACCCGAACATTGCCGAAGATCTGCGCAGGATCCTAACACGATAATAATCCATGGGGTTGGATGGAGGGGGGTAGTGCACGTAGGGTTGTAAGACGAGGATGATAATAGCCCAGGGGATTGCATGGAGGTGGTGGTACCGGATAATATGGAAGACAGAACGATGATAGTTGTTACTTCATTTGACGGACTTGAACATCATGGTCATTTAGCTCTGTGTGTGTAGAATAGGCTATGTCTGTAAACCTGCGTTATTTTGTTCCTTGTAGTAGTGAGAGTATTTGTAATCCAGGTGGCTATGTCCTTAAGTTAGGAACTACCACACCGTGTGCCGGAGTAGAAGTGGGAAACCACTAAAAACCACTTCCACGATGGCTGAGGTAGGAATCAAACCCATCTCTTCTCAGTTCTGCATTACGAGGCTGACTGTAACCCGTTCCAACCCTCAGACCAGAATTCAAGTTCATGGCAGAGCCTGGAATCGAACCTGGACCTTCGGGGTGATAGCCAAGAGTGTTAGCCGCTACACCAAGCGGTGGTAGGACGATGGTGGAGTTGGCGGTGCAGGTGGTTTTGGAAGACTACGACGGTATTACTCCAGCGGATTGGGTGGAGTTAGTGTTAGTTTCTGGAGGATCCATAAGTATGAGTGGTAATGGAGGACTAGTCTGGTTGTAGCTCAGGAGATGGTGTGCTTGTGGTGGTGAAGGAGTAGGAGTATTAAGCTGGGAAGAGTAAAGAACAGTGAGAGGAGGTGGTGACACAAGAAGATAGGATAGTCTCTGAGACTTACGCCGATAACCGTCCAAGGGACGGTGTGGAGATGGCTTTTGAGGATTAGGTCGGTAGTTATCCACAAGATTAGGCGATTGCGGTGGTGCGGGTGGAGAAGATGCATTTGAAGAATTAGATAAGAAACAGTCCATTAGATTGACTACTAGTGGTGATGCAGGTAACTTTTGAAGATTAGGTAGGAAATAGTTCAGTAGATTGGCTAATAGCGGTGATGCAGGTAACTTTTTAAGAGCAGGTAGGAAATAGTTCAGTAGATTGGCTAATAGCGGTGATGCAGGTAAATTTTGAAGATTAGATAGGAAATAGTTCAGTAGATTTGGTAATAGCGGTGATGCAGGTATCTTTTGAAGAGCATGTAGGAAATAGTCCAGCAGATTGGCTGATAGCGGTGATGCAGGTAACTTTTGAAGATTAGATAGGAAATAGTTCAGTAGATTGGCTAATAGCGGTGATGCAGGTAACTTTTTAAGATTAGGTAGGAAATAGTTCAGTATATTGACTAATAGCGGTGATGCTGGTGACTTTTTAAGATTAGGTAGGAAATAGTCTAGTAGATTGACTAATAGCGGTGATGCAAGTACCTTTGGAAGATTAGATAGGAAATAGTTCAGTAGATTTGGTAATAGCGGTGATACAGGTAACTTTTGAAGATTAGGTAGGAAATAGTTCAGTAGATTGACTAATAGCGGTGATGCAGGTGACTTTTTAAGATTAGGTAGGAAACAGTCTAGTAGATTGAGTAATAGCGGTGATGCAAGTAACTTTTGAAGATTAGATAGGAAATAGTTCAGTAGATTGGCTAATAGCGGTGATGCAGGTAACTTTTTAAGATTAGGTAGGAAATAGTTCAGTATATTGACTAATAGCGGTGATGCTGGTGACTTTTTAAGATTAGGTAGGAAATAGTCTAGTAGATTGACTAATAGCGGTGATGCAAGTACCTTTGGAAGATTAGATAGGAAATAGTTCAGTAGGTTTGGTAATAGCAGTGATGCAGGTAACTTTTGAAGATTAGGTAGGAAATAGTTCAGTAGATTGACTAATAGCGGTGATGCAGGTGAATTTTTAAGATTAGGTAGGAAATAGTCTAGTAGATTGACTAATAGCGGTGATGCAAGTAACTTTTGAAGATTAGATAGGAAATAGTTCAGTAGATTGACTAATAGCGGTGATGAAGGTAACTTTTGAAGATTAGGTAGGAAATAGTTCAGTAGATTGACTAATAGCGGTGATGCAGGTAAATTTTGAAGATTAGATAGGAAATAGTTCAGTAGATTAACTAATAGCGGTGATGCAGGTAACTTTTGAAGATTAGATAGGAAATAGTTCAGTAGATTGACTAATAGCGGTGATGCAGGTAATTTTTTAAGATTAGGTAGGAAATAGTTCAGTAGATTGGCTAATAGAGATGATGCAGGTAACTTTTTAAGAGTAGGTAGGAAATAGTTCAGTAGATTGGCTAATAGCGGTGATGCAAGTGGTTTGGGAGGATTAGGTTGGTAATAGTCCAGCAGATTGGGTGACTGTGGTGGTGCAAGTGGATTGGGAGGATTAGGTTGGTAATAGTCCAGTAGATTTGGTAATTGTGGTGGTGCAGGTGGTTTTGGAGGATTAGGTTGGTAATAGTCCAGTAGATTTGGTAATTGTGGTGGTGCAGGTGGTTTGGGAGGATTTGGTTGGTAATAGGGCAGCAGATTGGGTGATTGTGGTGGTGCAGGTGGATTGGGAGGATTAGGTTGGTAATAGTCCAGTAGATTGGGTGACTGTAGTGGTGCAGGTGGTTTGGGAGGATTAGGTTGGTAATAGTCCAGTAGATTGACTAATAGCGATGATGCAGGTAACTTTTGAAGATTAGGTAGGAAATAGTCCAGTAGATTGGGTGACTGCGGTGATGCAGGTGGTTTGGGAGGATTAGGTTGGTAATAGTCCAGTAGACTGGGTGATTGTGGTGGTGCAGCTGGAGAAGATAGTTTATGAGAGTTCGGCAGGTACTTTTCCAGGGAATTGTGTGGAGCAAGTGGGAAAGGTGGTTTTAGAGTGTTTGGCTGATAATTGTCTAGGGGTTTGAGTGAAGGAGGTGGAGAAGATGCTATTGGGGGTGTAGGTTGGTGATAGTCCGAAGGTGGAGGTGGAGTGGGTGGTTTGGGATGTTTAGCTTGGTAATTGTCCAGAGGTTGGAGTGGAGGAGGTGGAGAAAGTGGAGAAGATGGTATTGGGAATATTGGTTGTTGATAGTCCAAAGGTGGAGGTGGAGTGGGTGGTTTGGGATGTTTAGCTTGGTAATTGTCCACAGGTTGTAGTGGAGGAGGTGGAGATGGTGGTTTTGGATTTTTAGGATGGTAATTGTCCAAGGTTTGGAGTGGTGCAGATGGTATTGGAGGTATAGGTTGGTGATAGTCCAAAGGTGGAGGTGGAGGTGGTTTGGGATGTTTAGGTTGATACTTGTCTAAGGAATGGGGTGGGATTGGTGGTGCAGGTGGTTTTGGAGGGTTTGGGCGGTAATTGTCCTGGGGTTGGGGTGGAGTAGGTTGTGCAGGTGGTGCAGGTGGTTTTGGAGGGTTAGGCTCGTAATTGTCCAAGGGTTGGGGTGGAGTAGGTTGTGCAGGTGGTGCTGGTGGTTTTGGAGGGTTAGGGTGGTAATTGTCCTGGGGTTGGGGTGGAGTAGGTTGTGCAGGTGGAACAGGTGGTTTTGGAGGTGTCGGCTGGTAATTGTCCAGGGGTTGGGGTGGAGTAGGTTGTGCAGGTGGTACAGGTGGTTTTGGAGGGTTAGGGTGGTAATTGTCCAGGGGTTGGGGTGGAGTAGGTTGTGCAGGTGGTGCAGGTGGTTTTGGAGGTGTCGGCTGGTAATAGTCCAGGAATTGGGTTGGAGTAGGTTGTGCAGGTGGTGCAGGTGGTTTTGGAGGGTTAGGGTGGTAATTGTCCTGAGGTTGGGGTGGAGTAGGTTGTGCAGGTGGTGCAGGTGGTTTTGGAGGGTTAGGCTCGTAATTGTCCAAGGGTTGGGGTGGAACAGTTGGTTTTGGAGGTGTAAGCTGGTAATTGTCCAGGGGTTGGGGTGGAGTAGGTTGTGCAGGTGGTGCAGGTGGTTTTGGAGGGTTAGGCTCGTAATTGTCCAAGGGTTGGGGTGGAGTAGGTTGTGCAGGTGGTGCTGGTGGTTTTGGAGGGTTAGGGTGGTAATTGTCCTGGGGTTGGGGTGGAGTAGGTTGTGCAGGTGGTGCAGGTGGTTTTGGAGGTGTCGGCTGGTAATTGTCCAGGGGTTGGGGTGGAGTAGGTTGTGCATGTGGTGCAAGTGGTTTTGGAGGTGTAGGCTCGTAATTGTCCAAGGGTTTGGGTGGAACAGTTGGTTTTGGAGGTGTAAGCTGGTAATTGTCCAGGGGTTGGGGTGGGGTAGGTTGTGCAGGTGGTGCAGGTGGTTTTGGAGTAGTCGGCTGGTAATTGTCCAGGGGTTGGGTTGGAGTAAGTTGTGCAGGTGGTGCAGGTGGTGCAGGTGGTTTTGGAGGGTTAGGGTGGTCATTGTCCAGGGTTTGGGGTGGAGTAGGTGGTTTTGGAGGTGTCGGCTGGTAATTGTCCAGGGGTTGGGGTGGAGTAGGTTGTGCATGTGGTGCAGGTGGTTTTCGAGGTGTAGGCTCGTAATTGTCCAAGGGTTTGGGTGGAACAGTTGGTTTTGGAGGTGTAAGCTGGTAATTGTCCAGGGGTTGGGGTGGAGTAGGTTGTGCAGGTGGTGCAGGTGGTGCAGGTGGTTTTGGAGTTGTCGGCTGGTAATTGTCCTGGGGTTGGGTTGGAGTAAGTTGTGCAGGTGGTGCAGGTGGTGCAGGTGGTTTTGGAGGGTTAGGGTGGTAATTGTCCAGGGTTTGGTGTGGAGTAGGTGGTTTTGGAGGTGTCGGCTGGTAATTGTCCAGGGGTTGGGGTGGAGTAGGTTGTGCAGGTGGTGCAGGTGGTTTTGGAGGCGTAGGCTGGTAATTGTCCAGGGGTTGGGGTGGAGTAGGGGGTTTTGGAGGTGTCGGCTGGTAATTGTCCAGGGGTTGGGATGAAGTAGGTGGTGCGGTCGTTTTTTGAAGGTTAGGTTTTTTATCGTCCAAACAATTGGGAGATTGTGACGGTGCAGGTGGTTGTGTGAGGAATGAAGAGTTAGGCCGGTAATAGCTCAGGATATTAGGTGGTTGTGGCGATGCAAATGGCGTGTTTTGAGGATACCGCTGGTAATAGTCCGAGGAAATGGGGTATTTTGGTGGCCGCGGTGAATTTTGATGGGAGGGAGGGTATTTGCCATGTAGCTGAAATGAAGATGATGGAAGATTTGGAGTGTGTAATGAGTATGAGGGTATGAGTGGATGCTCGGGCGGGTATGAGGAGGGGTTGATTCCCGGTGAGTTTGTAGAGGAGTTGTTTTGTGGTGTGTTTGAAGACGGGTTGTGGCCCGGTGAGTTGGGAAGGGGGTTGCTAATTAGTGGATAGGTTGGATAGTATCCTTGGTGTGACGATAGCGTTGGGAATAAAGGATTGTAGGGTTGTGCACGGGGAGGATAATAGACGCCGAGGGGTACTGCTGCAGAAGCATGAGGAGCTCCTGAATCGTAAGTTTCATAAGTGTGGTTCTTGCTCTTGTCGATAGATAATCCCACTGATGCCTTTAATCCGAATAACCCAGCACTCAATTTCGGTCCTTTCTTATGGACCTTTGTTTCCCCGCCAGCTGTGTGACGCGGTAGTCCTTGATATACAGGGTAACCCATCTGCGCATGTCGTCCGACGCGAAGTTGAGTCATGTTGTCAAATTCTTGTGCTGTTAGAAAAAATAAGAACACAATTAACGCATAGCTTTATTTCAAACATTCCAGGTCAGTAACATTTAGATGCGTACGAAAAACTCGCATTTGGTCTGTTCAGAATTGTTACAGGCTGTCTTAGTTACGAGAAAAATTCAGTAGATGGCACTGTTAGTGACAGATCGACAAGTAACATATAATTTTATCCATAATGTAGAATTTTAGGCTTATGCCGTGTATTTTTAAATCAAACTCGACGGGTTTCGAAAGAAACCATGTCTTTCTTCATCAGGAATAAACGGAAATACGACTAAATATTTGCTAAGAAAAAGCTACAAAGAAACTGAAAAAGGTGCCCTAAGATGGACGCCATTTTAGCCCCATGTTAGGGTCAACGAAAAGCAGCAGTTTATTATTTTCTGAGGGTTCTGATAATAGGTAGTCAGGAATCACTGAGATTGTAGCCGGTGTCGCAGTTGAAATTATCTGGCTGTTTACGTATTTCAACCGCCTCCCTGACGATTCTGGGACGACATTGCATACACGGCATAAGCCCAAAATTCTACATTATGGATAGTATCCCGGGCCGTGAATGTCTAAAATGATAACATATAATTTTGTCAAGTCGAGTTTCAGTCTGTAGATTCTAACCGCCATGACTTGTAATATGGCGCGCTATTTCAGAAGGAATGATCCTGGGCGAGAAATATTTTTGTATATTGACGTTATGTCTTCCATTTATACCTAAAAGACGTTTGTGTTATCTTCTAAACAACCACATAGTTAAATGGGTAAGTGTTCTGTTAAATTCAAGTATAAAGTCCATTGAGAAGACTGATAAATAGAGCAAGGATTTGCCTTGAACCACTCGTGAATTACGATTTTTTGAAAATCCATTAAAAACCCTAACTTAGTTCAGGCTGCTAAATTGTCAGACTAACATCCAGACCTGAAAGTGTTAACAAAGAGTTCCAATTAAGATTGAGTCTGTAAGGTTTCCAGGCATTATGTCAATGATGCCTAATATCGCTTTTTTTTTTTCTTTTAGTCTAGTAGAAGATTCCCGAGAGCAGAGTTCTGTCGTGGGCAGGGCCGGATTAAGATTTTATGCGCTCCTAGGCCCGTGGGTTTTTGCCGCCCCTTTTTCATACCCATCGTGAATGAGGAAAATTTAGACCTCAGAAAGGTCTTTGTGAAGGTAATTTTTATTTTATTCTAATGTGTCGTGAAGTAAAATCAATTAAATAAATTAAAATACCAGTGAGAGAATTAACTGTTTCTAAATTTGTATATATAAACTATGAACAAATAGGCCAACGAGATATTAAAATAAGTTTAAACAATTTAAGACTCATTATACACTTACAGATATTCAGATATACATACACACTACATCATACAACCTACTACTGTGCATAATTAATTATTCAAATTAAACTGATATAAAAATTAAGACTTAAATTTTCCCCTAATAATTCATTATAAAATCCTGTTCTAAAGCTGAAGTCAAACAAGAAGTTCCGTGAAGAACTATACAGCCTATTTTCATATATCCTACTTATGTTAATTGCCACTATCAACGTACAAAATTTCAGTTTGATTGCTGTAATAGATTCGTAGATATTGAGAACCGATATTTCGGATGGTCGCCATGTTGGATTTTTATATATGTAGGTCCTAGAGTTATGTACTGTTACGTGAAGATTATTGTGTACGTGTAGCATTCAAACTTCAATCGCATGATTAGGACACAAGCAGTAAAAAAGAGATTTTAAAATTTCGCACAGCTGCCATCTTATGGTTATGGAAACAATTCAAATAAATTAGATACCAGTGGATTAACATTTGTATAAAGATTTACTGTACCAAGTGTCACTGCACTCGGATGGTTAAATTGCGAGAGACGTCCATGTGAATATTTATAATTCGCGTCGCCGCCATGTTGGATTTGTGATCACCAGGTTATTGAAAGTCCTATAGGTGAACTTATGTTCATAGCCTCTATGGACATTAAAAAATTCAGTCTGATTGCTATGATAGATTCGTAGATATTCAGAGCCGTCTAAATATTTTGGATGGTCGCCATGTTTGATTGTTAAATGTATGGGCCATAGAGTCATGTACCATTAAAGGAAAATTATTGCGTAGGTTCATTATTCAAACTTTCACTTCGATCGCATGATTACGACACAAGAAATAAAAACTTAATTTTAAAATTCGTGCAGCCGCCATCTAGAGGTTATGAAAACAATTGAACAAAATTAGATATCAGTGCATTATAATGTGTATAAACATTTCCTGTACCAATTAGTTTCATTGCGATTGGAACATTAAATCGCGAGAAAGGACTATTTAAAATTTTCAAATTCGCTTGGCTGCCATGTTCTTTTCGTTGTTAACCGGTTTTTGAAAGTCTTATAGATGAACTTCCAGTAGTGCCGTTTATCTCCGTACAAAATTTCAGGGTGATACAGCTAATAGTTTCAGAGATATAGAATGCCGGTGAAATATTTCGCACATCCGCCATCTTGTGGTTATGTAAACAATTGAATGAGGTTAGATGTCGGTGCATTACAATGTGTATAAACATATAGTGTACGAAGTTGTATTGCGTTTGGTTGGTTAAATCGCGAGAAACGTCTATTTAATGGTCGCAACTTCGCTTGGTCGCCATGTTGGTTTTGTAGTTACCAGTTTTTCAAAAGTCACATAGATGAACTTCTAGTAGTTCCTTTATTACCATAAAAAAATTCAGGGTGATATCGGTAATAGTTTCGGAGATTTTGAATGCTGGTGAAATATTTCGCACAACCGCCATGTTGGATTGGTGATACGTAACAAAATTTAAAGGGCACGGTCGGGGTCGTCCGGAATAGTGGTATGAACTTATCGAGTTTGATTGAAATCGCTCCAGCCATTTATAAGTTATTAGGGGGAGACACACACACCATGACACACACACACACGCACACACAGACACACAGACAAAAGGTGATCTCATAAGCCTATTTTTTTTTTCAAAATTGAAAATAGATTAAAAACTGCTGTTACAAAACATTTGTTGTAAACTGATGGCCACAATATAAATTGGAAAAGTGTCAACATTTTGGAAAGTATAATTTAAATCATAAAATTATACGAAATTGGTTTAAAAGAAATCATTAGTAGTAAAGGTCAATCATTTCAAATGATCTTGTCGAATTCGTCGTTATGGTTGGGGTCCATCGTTATGCGTTACGGACACGGACACGGAGACGGACGTGACGTCATGCAGCCGCGCGGGAAGTGACGTCATGCAGCTGCGCGGGTACGTGACGCCATGCTCACGCGGGGAGCGAGAAGCAGACGCTAATGATTACTGGAGTCTGCTGAAAGAGGCCTGGCGTCGAGCGACCTGGGGCTTTGAGCGAAGCGAACACAAGAATACAGGGTGACTTCTAAAGAGATATACTAGATGCCATATAAGAATACAGGGTGCCTCATAAAGAGGTGTGCAGGATGTCAGAGCAAAAAATTACAGTCAGTCTGAAATAGGAATACAGGGTGCCTCCTATAGAGGTGTTCAGGATCGAACCATTCCCAATATTCCATTCCTACTCTCACTCAAGAATATTCCCCCCCCCCCCCCCCTCCTACTGTTCAGCCCGCCACTGCTCGCTGCCAGGTTCTACAACTCATCTCCCAACTCTCTACCGTTACACTAGTCTAGCCAGATCGAACACAAGCCTGCCTGGGGCAAAAACACTCCTTTTCAGAGAAATAACAACTCCGCAACAAGCTTCACGGAAACCCAAATTAAAATCGAAAATTACATTCTACAAACACCAAATTCAGTAAACTTCCCTCATTTCAGTTGCTCTATACTTTAAACAGACACAGAAGGCATAGTCATGACTCCTTCATGGAGTAGGCTATTGTCTAATCATGTTCACCTCTCCTTCACCTTTACCATAAATTTCATAAACTCTATTTAAAAATCAGAAACTCACTCCACAAATCTGTAAATCAGTATTCTTCCCTTATTTCAGAAACACTATTCATTAAACAAACATATAAGGCATAGTCATGACCCCTTAATGGAGTAGGCTATTGTCTAAATCTGGACACTCATACTACATCCTTGTACTAATTCAAATTTACGGCCAAATGATCCTTCTGACAGGGAGGCAAAGGTTTCCGCCGGCTTGCCTGAGATGATGGGCCACAAAACCGCTATCAAAAAGTACTCAATTTACGCTTTATTCAACCAAACACATCTCTAATACAAGTACAAGAAACACATTTCTTCCCGTGACCCTTAAAGAGGCGCCCGCGCGGGAAGCCTAAGTTAATGGGTAATGCAGTCTGTTGAAAGAGTCCTGGGGCTTCGAGCAAAGCGAGAAGCCCTCCTGAGCCTTTCTAACATGTGTAGATTTTGTAGCATGCGTCATTTGAAATGATACAACGACTAGTCTTTCAGACTGACTGTGATTTTTTTGTTTTGCTTGTTTGTATTCCGGTTGCTATGGTTTTATTTATCGACTGTCATTGCTTTGTAGTTCAATGTTTGTTCTTGAGTTACAATCATATTGAAGTTTTGTCATTTGCAGATAGTGAGTGGAGTCATGGACGCTACAAAATGGAGTGCCAAGTGGAGAAATTGGAACATTTCCGACATATTCTTCTCTTTGAATTCAATAGAGGGACGAAAGCAGTGGAGTAGGCCGGAAACAATTGCGCCGTGTATTGGGACACTGCAATTGGAGAGAGCACGGAAAGGAATTGGTGTTCTCGTTTTAAAGTTTTGACCTTAGTGACTCCCCACGTTGAGGAAGGCCGTCGGAATTTGACGAAGATCGTTTAAACGAATTAATTCACATTGATCCACGTCAGTGTACACGAGAACTGGCAAATGTGGTGAACTGTGATCATTCCACCATTGTGCAACATTTGCATTCAATGGGTAAGGTTCAAAAATCCGTTGTATGGGTACCGCATACTCTAAGCCAAACTGACAAAAATCAGCGGGTGAACTCTGCTTGCTCGTTATCGATTGGCTCGTGAACAACATCGACTATACCTAACCTGTAGCGTTACTGGTGACGAGAAATGGTGTCCTTACGCTAACATAAGGAGAAGAAAGATATGGTTAAGCCCAAACAAACAAGCAACTCCCCGTACAAAGACCTGTGCGCATCCACAAACGATAATGTTGTGCATGTGGTGGGACACCGACGGTCTGCTGTACTACGAATTGCTTCCCCGAGGTGTAACCATCACTGCTGACATTTATTGCCAACAACTGAAATGTCTTGCAGGTGCAATCCAAGAAAAACAACTGCCTGAAATTATGCTCCTCCATGATGACACCCGTCCGCACTCTGCTAACCCGACAAAAAACACTATACAGGTGTTGGGCTGGGAAATCATTCCACACGTACCTTATTCGCCAGATCTTGCGCTCTCAAATTTTCACCTTTGCCGCTCTCTATCGAACAACCTTCAAGGAACTTTCTTTCCGGATGAAGATGCGCTACGAACATGGATTGACGAATTCAGCACTAAACCACGTGATATCAACAGGCGCGGAATCGAAATTTTACCACAGCTTTGACAGACTGTTGTAGATAGTGAAGGAGAATATGTTACTGATGATTAACTTCTCTCTTATGAAACTTATATCCTCTGATGTGTTTAATAAACTTGATGTCGATAAACTTACAGACAACGCAAAAGGTGAAAATCATTCACGACCGCACTGTGACAACGTTACGATAGACTTTTTCAAAGAATTCAAGTGTGAAGTTTTGGACCATCTGCCGTTTAGTCCAAACCAGCACTGAATGATTTTCACCTTTTTCGAGAATTGAAGGTGTAATTGGGCGGCAACGCCTCGCCAAGAAGGAAACACTTCACGAGACTGTCCAGACGTACCAATCTCGGTGGCAGCAGAATTTTCTGCCGAGGGCATTGGAAAGCTGGTGTAACGATACGACAAATGGTTCAATCGTTTTGGTGATTATGTTGAGGCATAAGAATAAAACAAGCAAATATTTAGTAGTCAAATCAGTTTGGTATGTCAATCTGTTATTTTTATACAGTTCATCGGAACTTGTATGTAACCCCTCAAATCCAAACTATTGGGGCTGTAACCTGTTCGGATTTCAATTTGTTCGGATTAGCCGAAAAATATCCATAACATAATAATCCAGCCCTCGTTACGATATAAAGGTGTACATTGAGCTAGTGACAGTGAGGAAGAAGAAACTTCGACAGTTAATGTGACTTATACTGAAGCTGCATCTGCTCTGCTTTTGACATCGCATTGCACTTCGTAGAACAACTCGCAGAAGCCACGCCAAACGATGTCATGTTCATACGACGTTGGCGTGCAATTGCCTCCGCGGGAAGGTTTTCGTCACTTCGACAATTATTGAAAATAACTGATATCAAAAAGATTGAGTGTTATTTTGAGTTTTTCTATGGTTATTTCATTGTTTGGCAAAGTGATAACAATAACCAACTTTTCTCTTTTTCAATCCTGGATGAGATAAGTAGCCTATGTACAGTAGACACATTTACACTTTGTTAGGTACGACAACTGTACTTCTTTGTCAATTTTTCAAACAATTATGCAAATTAAGGTTATGATGGCCGGCCCCGTGGTGTTGGGGTAGCGCACCTGCCTCTTACCCGCAGGCCCCGGGTTCGATTCCCGGCTCCGTCAGGGATTTTAGAAAGTGAGGTTGGGGCTGGAACCAGGCGCGGATTCAAGTTTGGGGGTGTCACGGGGGTCATGACACCCCCCCCCCAAAACGGAGACCAAATTTTTTTGCAAACTCAAAAAACGAAAACACAATTACCAGACGAATAAAACTTAATGAATTTTAACTGAAAAACAGTTCTTTTCATTTTATTCAATACTGAAAATATCTTTATTGCGATTATTATGTTCTGTTACAACTGTACATATTTACAACTTCATACCTGTTACATGAAAATGAAAATCCACAGCCTGCTTCCAGTCTCCGACCGGGTCAGGAATGGAATGAATGAAGCCCCTATCTAGCGGCGAGGATATGATCTGTGCCGGCTGCCGAGGCCTGACGCACTCCTCTGGGGCAATGATTAAATGAATGATAGATGAAATGAAATGATAGTGGAGAGTGTTGCTGGAATGAAATTTTGACAGGGAAAACCGGAGTACCCGGAGAAAAACCTGTCTGCCTCCGTTCTGTCCAGCACAGATCTCACATGGAGTGACCGGGATTTGAACCACGGACTCAGCGGTGAGAGGCCGGCGTGCTGCCGCCTAAGCCACGGAGGCTCCACCTGTTACATAAAAACGATTATTTATATAACAAAATCAACTCGTCTATTTTGTTTAGCAAACCTTGTGATTACCGAATCGATATTTATATTGATGTCACGATGAATGTGCAGCAACGCACGGATAGGAATTTGGGGATTTTTTCGCACCAAAATTTTTTGCCGACGTCCAAACTGCAAGCTTGGTTGGCAATTTAAGCTGTGACTTTCTCCCTTTGTCGGTACCAACTCGACTTGCCGAAACTTTAACGTACCTTGATACTTTTCTCGAAGCTTGATGTAAAAGTCGTAAAACACGTCGTTGCAATTTGTACGAATATTTTTGGTGCGCTAAACGCATCAAATTTCTATCCATGTAGCTTGCAAAAAAAATTGGTCTGGTTTTGTACGTTTGTTTATTTTGTGATTGCGTTTTTTGTGATACCATTTTTCTTAACAATTTCGATTCTCTGACCCCCCCCCCCCCCCCCCAAAGCCAAACTCTAGATCCGCGCCTGGCTGGAACGGGGTGCACTCAACCTCGTGAGGACAATCGAGTAGTTGTCTGACTGTGAGGCTGCGCCCCAGTCACAAAAACCAAGATTTACGGCGGAGGGGACACGAGGCGCTGACCACGCGTCACCCCAGTACCTGCAGCCAATGGCTGGGCAGCGGTCGCTTGGTAGGCCTAGGCCCTCATGGGCTGTAATGCATGGGGTTATTCTTATTATTATCATTATTATTATTATTAATATTAAAATTATAATCTATAATATATAATTGTTTTATGGCTGTATAAATAAGTTCCCTTTCTGTGCGTGTGTTTTTCAAACTTAAAATTGTCGAAAAAAAAAACTCATTCGGATTAACCGGGATTTCTGATTTCCGGGGTTTCACTGTATTTTAACCACATGTAATTTTTCCAGATTATCGTTTCGCTTGTCCCAGTTATTGGAATTATATTATGATGACTGACTGAAAAGCTTCTCTGAAAAGTGGCTTCAACAATCACAATTTCGAGACTGGCCCACACTAGCGCAGTGCTGTGGTTTCCGCTGGAACTCGGTGAGTGTCTTCATGCAGTGACTAGTTCTACAGTTTGTCGTACGGGAGCGTTGAAGACAATGGGCACAGGCTAGCGGTTTAGCCTTTATCCCATAGGTGGCAGGCACATTGGAAATGAATTTGTGCTATTTTCCGATGCCAGTGGAGAAGCCAGAATATTCAGTAATTTGGGATACTCAAGTTATTTTGGGGATGCGATTTAGAAATGTACTTCTCCTCTTTTCACAAACCTGAGGTAATAATCTCATACTGATTTCAGGGAACGGATTTTAATGTGCTAATATTTTTTTGTTGGTTCCTTAGTTTAGGGGCTGCGACAACGCGGTCATATAGCCCCGTGTACTTTGGGTGTGTGTAGAATCTGTCTGATAACGGTGTTAATTGTGATGACTGTATTAGTGTGTGTTATCTGTTTTAATTCAAGTAAGGACTGCAGACGATAATTTCAAGTAGTTCCTACTTTCGCTACCAAATGCTACCATCCACAACACCTAGCTGGGAACTTGCCTACTTCTAGATGGCATCGCAACCAGCACCCGGAGACGAACGTTGGAACTTAAGAGCATTAGTCAAACCTAACCTACAAATTTTGGCTTCACACAAGTGTAGTTAGTGGAAGGTTCTTTTTCATGCCATAAATATATGTGACATGGGACCGCCGGCTTGTCTTCCCCTCCGAAGGAAGGCATACTGAGGGATTTTTAACGCTCTTAAAAATCCGACGACTTCGGCTGGGTTTGAACCCGCGACTTCGTGCTAGTAATTAATTACAGATTTTTAAAGATTGATTTCTTTCCTAAAATTGCATATTCTGAAAATGTTATAATGTTTTAGGTTAGGATTACAATACAGGCACCACGGAAGCTGGAAACTGAATTTTGGCTAAATTGCATGAATGGATTTAGAAATAATGCACCGATACATAATTTTTTACACTCGCATCGATAATGATAATTCAGATAAGAATTTAGGAACCCATAATAACATATGATAAGCAGTTAAAGTTTCATGAACATCAGGTGTAAGGCTCCAGTGATATTCATATTTTTATCAAACATACGCTGTGGTGATTAACGCCCCCTTAAGTTCTGGAAAGGGAGTGTTCTATTGTCTCTTGTCTCTTAAGGATATATTTATATTGACTGTAACTGCGTTCAATATCAGAAGAGGATAGGGGCAGTTGCGGCAGGTGTAGATAATCAGTAGTTTGCTGTAACCCCCCTCCCCATTTGTAACAATAACAACATTTAGAATCATTCATGCAGAAACACTCAAAATTAAGTTGGGAGTGTTGAAAAACCTTCTGGTGGGAACATATGATAATTTCCTCTATTTTCCCCCCAGTTTGCTTTGAGCGATTCCCTCTAAAATGCTACCGCAGAGTCTAGAAGGTGCCACCGGCCACGTTCTCATTTCGTGTTGACCAGTGCTACCGCTCTGTGGTCGAACGAAGAACCGTTGTGATACCTTGGCTCTGGTCTTGGCTGTTGACCCAAAGGCACAACGGAAAAGTTTGGCATGCATGAGCAAAAAGCAAAGTTCATGTTTACAGGCAATAAACGTAGAAATTCTCGCCGAGCTGCGATCTACACAGCCAGTCGCAGAGTTGCCAACCTCTCAAACCTCAAAATCCCAACTTCCCACTCAGAATGTTCCTTTTCACTCGAAAATATCCCACGTAATAATTAATTTTTTTCAAAACAAATGTATAATGTATAAAAAATGTGCCCCAGAGTCTCGATAAGGGGAAGATGACCTCGTAGTTCCGCCCCTTAAAGCAACAATAACTAACTAGAGTCTAGATAATGTGTGCTAAAATTGGTTTTAACGAAACACAAAACTGTCTTGTAATCTATCATTATCATACACTTAAACATTCACTTAATACACGTTTGTATTCATTTAAGGATTGAGATGTTAATCTTTCCGTGTATAAGTCTTTGAATTTCTTTGAAAAAGAAGATTTCACAAAAACACAAAACTTAAGTTTCAATCTCCAAAATTAAACAAACCTGTCTGTTATCGCACAAGCGACAGTTAGCGATTGTAATGTAATACTCAACTTCCGTGAAAGGTTTAATTTTATTCTATCGGCATGTACTATTTTTAAATATAAATAAATCAAAGTTTGTAAGATTCAGTTTAAAAGCAGTTGAATATGATTTTAATGAACTAAAAATACACATTTTGAACTGTAATCAAAACTGTGACTGTCCTAAAATAGCTAAAGTGGATACAGTTAAATATCTGGGATTATAGATAGTGACATGAAATGGAAAAGCCAATGCAAACACCTTATAAGTAAAATAAGAAGAACAATCTATATATTTCACAATTTAAAACATATTGTCAATTATAAAATAATAAGAGACATCTACCATGCTCTAGTCCAGTCAGTTCCTACATATGGTATGGGGAGGCGCCTATGAAAATGTACTAAAAGTGTTCAGATAGTGCAGAATCTCATACTACGAATAATGTTGAAGAAAGATAGATTATATCCGACTATGAGACTGTATGCTGAGACATGGGTCTTCAATATTAAACAATTGTATGCTTTTGAAATATATAAATACATTTTTAAAGATAGAAATAGAATTCAGGTTGTTAGTCATGGGTATGAAACCAGAAGTATTACAGAGAATCACTCTATTTTATATCAACCTGAGTTAAGTATAGAGCCGGCCCCGTGGTGTTGGGGTAGCGCACCTGCCTCTCACCCGGAGGCCCCGGGTTCGATCCCCGGCTCCGTCAGGGAATTTAAAACTGACGTGAGGGTTGGATCGGGGTGCACTCAGCCTCGTGAGGACAATTGAGTAGCTGTCTGACAGTGAGACAGCGCCCCGATCATGAATACCAAGATTAACGGCCGAGGGGACCCGACGCGCTGATCACGCGTCACCCCAATATCTGCAGGCCAAATGGCTTGGCAGCGGTCGCGTGGTCGGCCTTAGCCCGTCATGGGCTGTATAGTGCCAGGGGTTTTGTTTTGTTTTGTTTAAGTTAAGTATAGCCAAACGTAACTTTCTGTATTTCTCACCAAAATTATACAACATTCTCCCAATTAAAATAAAAGAATTTAAAGGAAATCATGCAAACCTGAAGATGCATATAAAACATTTTCTCAGAGAAAAAATAAAAAAATAAAATTGAAAAGTTGAGCCTTCAAGTTTATACAAACACAAATTCAATTTTCCTTCTTATTTATTATTTTTTGATGCAGCGATTTCAATGAAACTCGGTAAGGTCTTAGTACTATATCGGCCGACCCCGACCGTGCCCTTCAAATTTTATTACATCCTGCCAATCCAACATGGCAGGTGTGCGAAATATTTCACCAGCATTCTATATCTCCGAAACTATTACTGATATCACCCTGACATTTTCTACGGTGATAAAGAGCACTACTACAAGTTCCTCTATGTAAATTTCCGAAACCTGTAAAGTACAAAACGAACATGGTGGCCAAGTGAATTTGAAATATTTAATAAATCTTTCTCGCGATTTAATCATCTGAGAGCAGTGAAATATGGTACAATAAATGTTTATACTCATTGTAATGCACTGCCATCTAACTTATTTCAATTGTTTACATAACCTCAAGATGGCGGGTGTGCGAAATTTTAAAATTAAGTTTTTATTTCTAGTGTATTAATCATGCGATCGAAGTGAACGTTTGAATAATGAACCTACGCAAAAATCGTCATCTAATAGTACATAACTCTATGGCCTACATACTGTATATTAAAATCCAACATGGCGACCATCCGAAATATTTAGACGGTTCTCGATATCTATTAATCTATGACAGAAATCAAACTGAAATTTTGTATGTTGATAGAGGCTATAAACATAAGTTCACCTATGGGACGTTCAGTAACCTGGTGAGCACAAATCCAACATGGCGGCGACGCGAAATATACATAATTATTTAAATGGACGTTTCTCTCTATTCAACCATCCGAGTGCAGTAAAACTTGGTACGGTAAATGCTTATACAAATTTAAATCCACTGGCATCTAATTTATTTCAATTGTTTTCATAACCATTGCTGCAGAGGTGCAAAATTTTAAAATCTCGTTTTTATTTCTTGTGTCAAAATCATGCGATTGAAGTTAGAATAGTACTCCTACACAATAATCTTCATGTAATAGTACATAAATCTAAGACCTACATACTCGTATATACAAATCCAACATGGCGACCATCTGAAATATTTAGACGAATCTATTACAGCAATCAAACTGATAGAGGCAATTGACATAAGTAGGATATATGAAAAAAGGCTGTTTTATATTGATTTTAATGTTGTTGTTGTTGCTGTTGTTGTTTGAGTCTTCAGTCTTTTGACTGTTTTGATGCAGCACTCCATGCCTCTCTGTCCTGAGCTAATCGTTCGTTTCATTTCTACATAGCTACCACACCCTACGTCCGAAGCAATCTGTTTAACATATTCTAACCTTGGTCTACCCCTACAGTTCTTGTCCTCGACCCTTCCTTCCATAACTAAGCTTGCTATTCCTGGGTGTCTTAGTAGCCTATGTGTCCTACTAACCCATCTCTTCTCTTCATTAGCAGTCGCCAGAAACATCTCTCCTCTCCCACTCGTCTTAATACCTCTTCGTTTGTAACCCTATCTACCCATCTGATCTTCATCATTCTCCTGTAACACCACATACCAAACGCTTCAATTCTCCTCTTTTCTGCTGCACCAATAGTCCAAGTTTCACTTCCATAGAGTGCTCCAGACAAAGGTTTTCAAAAATGTCTTCCTGATACCTAAATCTATATTCGATGTCAACAGGTTCCTTTTTGTAGAAATGCTTTCCTTGCCTGAGCCAAGCTACTTTTTATTTATCCTCTTTGCTTTGTCATCACTGGTTATTTTGCTTCCTAAGTAACAGAAGACTCCTACTTCCTTTAGTTTCTCCCCTACCAATTTGATTTCCATAGAGGTTTCTGATTTATTGCGGACACATTCCAATATTTTTGTTTTACATTTATTAATTTTCATCATGAATTATTTCCTCTAGACGGAGTCCATACCATTCAAAAACTCATTCAAATCCTCAGACGTGTCGGCCAAGATGACGATGTCATCGGAAAATCTCAGAGTTGAAATTATTTCTCCTTGAATCTTCACTCCCACTTTAAATTTCTCTCCAGTTTCCTTCATTGCTTGTTCAATGTACAGATTGAAAAGTATGGGCGATAAGTTGCAGCCTGGCCTTAATGAGTGTGGTAAATTTCCAAACTTACTTCAATATTGTTTTACAGTAAAAGGTAACTGCCTCATTCTATGTACAATATACATTAAACATTTTGGTTTCTGCTGGCTATAGTTCGTATTATTGCAGTGAAATACATGAAATAATGTAATTATGTTCCTAGGTAAATATGCCAGGCTATACTGCAGTGGGTTGCAGAAATTCAATATTTGAACATGTCACGAGGACCTTCCAAAAGAGCGATAGAACTTCCCAAAATATCTCTTCGTATCTTACGTTCTACTAGCCGTATCAGCATGAGATTTTGTATGAATAAACTTAAATTATTCTTAACCATCTCTGTTTTCGCGTTGTTTGTTTCAACGTTGTGTTCGGTGAATAAAGTCAGAACGGTCGACCTGGCAACATTGGCGACACACAACGCCTCCCTGCCCTGTGCTAATCGTTTCATCTCTACGTAGCTACCACACCCTACATCCGAAGCATTCTGTTTAACATATTCTAACCTTGGTCTACCCCTACAGTTCTTGTCCTCAACCCTTCCTTTCATCACTAAGCTTGCTATTCCTGGGTGTCTTAGTAGCCTATGTGTCCTACCAACCTATCTCTTTTCTTCATTAGCAGTCGCCAGAAACATCTCCCCTCTCCCACTGTTTGGCACAGTGCGTGTTTAGAAGGATGAATTTATGCAACCTACCATGCACATGTGTTTGACGGGTGGCAGTGAGAAGGGTGAATGTTCTGAGGAATGGAATGGCTGGCGACGAGACCTAGTGTCTGAGGTACGACCCCGAAGTCAAACGTGAAAATATGGAGTGGCGGGGCCCAGGTCCAGGGTCACCGAAAAGCCCTGAAGGGCCAGAGGTTTTCGAACTTTTCGGACATCCAGCGTAATGTGACGACCCAAATGAAGGCTATCCCTAAAGATTTTCCAGGACTTGTACAGACATTCTCAGATGTGCATAACCATCCACGGGGATTACTTCGAAGGACAGTAACTGCTGTTTCAGGTAAGCCAACAATCCGTTCGTAATATAGACTCATTCACCGAACTTTTCGGTCACGTGACGAGCCTTTTCAACACCATCCCAAAGGACGCCTTCTTGCAAAGTTTCCAGGACGTGTATCGCCGATCTCAGGATTGCATAGTTAAGGGAGAGGACTATTTCGAAGGACAATAGGGTCACTGTCGTGCATTGTTCATCTATGTTGATAGTACAGGACTGTTCACCGAACTTTATTGTCACAGGTTGTACATCATATTTGCTGACCGTTTAGTCCCTCAATGCTCCATATAAATACACTGAGCGGCAGAGAAAACCGTTCACTTGAAAAATTAAACATTACTACCATTTAAATCATAAATACAGTATGAGCGCTCTGGGCCTAGTACATAAGTTACTGTTTATAGCATGGAAGTAAGGTTAATTGTTTTCCTGGCTGTATTAACATTCTTCATGCCATTGTTTCACTTAACAATCTTCTTATTCTTCTTCTTCTACCTTATGCGATACGGACGTTGGCTACCACCATGGCTAACACCTTCTTATCCTGTGCAATCCTGAATAGTTCCGTGGAAGACTGCCCAAACCACGTTCTTAAATTATCCATTCAGGTTATTAGTCTCCTTCCCGGTCCACGCTGACCTTCAATTTTACCCTGAATTATAAATTGGAGCAGACGGTATTTTGGATTCCTCATCATGTGTACCCAAGTATTCCAATTTCCTCTTCTTAATTGTAGGCTATTTAACAGCTCAGGTTGGCTGCTCACACGCTGAAGAACCTCGGCATTACTCACATGTTCTGTCCACGAGATTTTAAGAATCCGTCTGTATATCCACATTTCAAAAGCTCGAATCTTATTTTCTGTAGCTACCGACAAGGTCCAAGCTTCAACACCATAAAGAAGGATGGAGACAACATAACACTTCACAATTCTTTTCTTAAGCGTCATACTTAACGACAGCGATTCATTGACATGACGCTGTTTCCCGCGAAAAGATATGCACGCCACCATTTTCTATCAGAGCCACTGCCCTGGCAACATCTTCAGGCCTCAAGCGCATATTCGTTTCAGAATTGCTCAAGAATAACTGAGGATATGGCTGTATTGATCTGTTCCTATGTCAACAAGATTAGTGGCAAAAGAAAAAAGAATAAAACATTGCATTGTTGACGATAGCGATGGCGCGCACATCTTTCCGCGGGAAACAGCATCTTGTCAAAGAATCGCTATTGTTAAGTGAAACAGTGACATGAAGAATGGTAATGCATCCAGGAGACCAATTAACCTTACTTCCAGGCTATAACTACTGTGTGTACTGTACTAGAGCGTTCATATTTATGATTTCAGTAAAAGTAATGTTGAATGTAACAAGTGATCGGTTTCTTTTGCTGGTCTGTGTAGATTCAGTAGTGTTTGAAATATCGTATAAGACACAACCGAGCTCCTTCTCCCATAGTGGCAGGTAGTTGAAACTTAGCAGGAACATGGCGACATTGTCGTCACTGTCTTAATAGAGCCACTGTAGAATATATCGGCCTGTTGCGCACTCAGTAGGACGACTGTCAAGTTATGACGCAATGTTCTTGGGAAGGCAGATATCGTTGATTCTCAGCCAGACAACGAGGCGCCACGTTCTCAGGCGGCTACAATTCTCTGCCTAGCATTCAAGTAAACTCCCATCACTAAAGTCCATTCGCCGAGTCGAGACAGTGCCCCTGGCTACCCGGACGGGGAAACACGCGCAGTTGACGTCATCTGCTCTGCCGGACAGGGGTAGCCAAGAAGCTCCGAGATCATTAGTCATGCCGTAGCCCTAGAAAAGACGAGACTTGCTGCTCTGTGTACTGTTGCCTGTCATAAGCAGTTAAGAACTAATTAATTAATTAATTAATTAATTAATTAATTAAACAAATAAATACAATTCAGCCTGCTACACATGTAGGCTATACTCAGCACTGAAGTTGGCGTACGTTAAACAAGCACAGCTCTATGCACCACTTGCTGCAATCACGTGTGTACAACTGTGTTTACTTCCACTATCTCGACTCGGCGAACAGACTTTAGTCACTGCATCTTTGTATCAAGTGATTTGCCATCTCGTGGCGCTGTTAAAAATCGTGCTAAAAGCAATGCTGAATTAGAACAAGAAGTTCCGTGACGAACTAAAGAGCCTACTTTTCTTAAAATTAAGTTTCATGCCAACGATTAATCTACTGCTTATGAACCTATCAAGAATAATGACGAAATTACGTTGGTAATAACGAAATTTCAAATAAGTTCGAAATACTGTATACCTGGCATAATGTAGCATAATAGAGCACTACAGTTGGCAGCCCTGGGGACTGAATATATTCTTAGTTCCATCTCTTAAGGTACCGAATACAAAATTTGGTTGAAATCCAATGGATAGCATAGACGTTACATGCAATTAAATATTGGATCTAACAGCGCCTGTAAAAGCATGTTGGCAACAATGACATGCATGTATTGGTCAGAAATAATATGAAATAATATGATCTATTGTTGTGCCAATTTTGAATGAAATCCATTAGTTAGTATAGAAGTTACATGCATTTTAAAATTGGACCTATCAGGAGCCTTAGAATCATGTTTGCAGCACTGACGTATATTAGTTACACCAAATTAATCTAGAATGCCAGGTACTATACGTGTGCAAAGTTTAGAGTTATCGGCTTGCATACTTTCTGATATATTGATATTGGGTAACAAAAATAGAGACAGCATTTATTAACAGTTGGCAGCCCTGGTTGCTCTTAAGAATACGCATATTCATATCTGTTAAGCTACACATAGCACATACGAAATTTGGTTGAAATCCAAATGATAGTATAGAAGTTACATGTACAGTATTTAAATTTGGACCTCTCAGCAGGCTTAGAATCATGCTGGTAGCACTGACGTATATAGGTTACTCCAAATTAATCTAAAATGTCAGGTAATATACGTGTGCATAGTTTAAAGCTGTCGGCTTGCATACTTTCTGGTATGTTGGTATTTGGATAAAAAAAATAGAGAGAGCAATTATTAACAGTTGGCAGCCCTGGTGGCTCTTAAGAATACGCTCAGTCATATCTGTTTATGTACACATATATCATACAAAATTTGGCTGAAATCCAATTGATAGTGTAGATGTTATATGCATTTAAAAATTGGACCTATCAGAAGGCTTACAATTATTTTGGCAACACGGTCACGTATGGCCTCCTGGAAATTAAACTGAAATAGTATTATCTACATGTGTACCGATTTTGGAATAGCTCCCATGCATAGGCTACCTTCCAAGATATCCAACATGGAGCTCAAATTTCTAGTGTGATTTTCCTGCAGTTGGTAGCACTGACGTCATTTTCAAATATGGACGTGAGATAATCCGGTATACATCTTTACTCATACTAAATTTGGTTTCGATTTCTGCAGCCGTTTAGGAGTTGATAGGGGGGGGGGACACACACACACAGCCAGCCAGACAGACAGAAGGACAGACAGACACACATTTTCCCGGATCGATCTCACAAGTCTACATTTTCCTCATTTTTGCAAAATGTGAAAAGTAGGCTAAAAATATACTTCTCCTAGAGCGCTCCCATGTGCAACAAATTCTTACCTGAGCAATAAGATGAATGTAGAATTGTGATAACCATGAAGATGGTAAACATGGTGAATTTGATCAACTGCTTGGTTAGTTGACTTTTGTAAAAACAATGCTCAATAAGATCTCTAAGTGGAGGATATAAAGTTTCAAACGTTGCAATAACTCAGCATTTATATGATGACATAGAACACTGTTTTTACAATCAATTGCGATTTATGAACTATTACTGTCACAATGCAGCGCTAGAGTGATCAAATGACTAGCTGATGAATGCCAATTTCCGTACAACAATACTCAATTGTGATGACAAATTAAACACAAAGTCACATCGCGTAGAACAATTTCTCTTGTTCAAATCCTGTCAGAATACACGTTCCCGTTACTTTAGAATTTGTCCTCACATGTTGCACGACGATCATCTTCAAGAGCATCTGTCACAAGTTTCACACTTCGTCCATCTGTTGATGTTTTTGACCTTTACGCTTACACAACTTTCTCAAAATAATTTAGTCCAACTACGGTCCACTGTTGACTCACCGCACACTTCACTTAAAGTATTGTGATTTCCGGTAATGTTTTTGCCTCTTGAAGTCTCGATCTGAATGTACGAGTCAGAGGTAGACATATTTAAGCAAAAACGCTTTAACTTTTCTCACAGGGATAGGAGAGTGATCTACAATCTATACAGAAACCAGACAGCAGTCATTCGAGCTGAAGGACATTAGAGAGAAACTGGTACTCAAAAAGGTGTAAGGCAAGGCTGAAACGCATCTCCCATACTTTTCAATCTTTACATTGAACAAGCAATGAAGGAAATTGGAGAAAATTTTTAGAGTGGGAGTGAAGATTCAAGGAGAAATAATTTCAACTCTGAGATTTGCCAATGACATAGTCATCTTGGCCGACACGCCTGAGGATTTGAATGACTTTTTGAATGGTATGGACTCCGTTCCGTCTTGAGGAAAGAATTCATGATCAAAATTAATACATGTAAAACAAAAATAATGGAATGAAGCCGAAATAAATCAGAAACCTCTAAGGACATAAAATTGGCAGGTGAAAACCTAAGGAAGTAGGAGACTTCGGTTACTTAGGAAGCTAAATAACCAGTGGTAGACGAAGCAAAGAGGATATTCCTTAGCTCAGGCAAGGAAAGCATTTCTACAGTAAAGGAATCTGTTGACATCGAATGTAGATTTAGGTATTAGGAAGTCAGTTTTGAAAACCTTTGCCTGGAGCGTGGCGCTCTATGGAAGTAAAACTTGGACTATTGGTGCAGCAGAAAAGAGGAGAATTGAAGCGTTTGAAATGTGGTGTTACAGGAGAATGATGAAGATCAGATGGGTAGATAGGGTTACAACTAAGCGGTATTAAGTCTAATGGGAGAGGTCAGATGTTTCTGGCGACTGCTAATGAAGAGAAAAAATAGATTGGTAAGACACATACTAAGACACCCAGGAATAGCAAGCTTAGTTATGGAAGGAAGGGTCGAGGACAAGAACTGTAGGGGTAGACCAAAGTTAGAATATGTTAAACAGATTGCCTCGGATGTAGGGAGTTGTAGCTATGTAGAGATGAAACGATTAGCTCAGGACAGTAAAGCATGGAGTGCTGCATCAATCCAGTCAAAAGACTGAAGACTCTAACAACACCAAACTTTTCAACGCCGTATACCGTTTCGGGTATTTTCCCTCGGCCTGAAAAGTAGCCAAAGTCATTATGATAAGCTAGCCTAATACTAACGGCACGTTTCCCCAAAACTACAGGCCAATCAGCCTCCTTTCAGTCATCTCCAAGCTGTTCGAAATGACCCTACTTTCAGGACTTAACCCTAATATCAGCGAAATCATTAATGATGAGCAGTTAGGTTTTCGCAAAGGTCATACCGCTGTAAAACAACAGGTTCTCAGGGATATAGAAATCCAACGTTCGCCGCCATGTGCCAGTTGCGGTGGCATGTAGTAGCCAAGTTCGCGCGTAGCTGTCGTTGACGGCAGCATTTGGTAACAAAATTAGGAACTACTTGAAATTGATTGTCTGCAGTCCTTACCTGAATTACAGATAACACACACTAATACAGCCATCACAATTAACACCGGTTATCAGACAGATTCTACACACACCCAATGTACACGGGGCTACATGACCGCATTGTCGCAGCCCCTAAACTGAGGAACCAACCAACTTACCATAGAAATCATTACGTGCGCCTTTAATGAACGACGTATTACAGGAGTTGCTTCTTAGACATCAGTCGTGCTTTTGATAAAGTTTGGCACAACGGCCGGCTGTACAAAGTGTAGTACAACGGACTCCCAGATCACCTACGTAAGTTCATAAATTCTATGTTCAAGTGGATGACGCCCAATCCTACATATAAGTAGGATCAAAGCCTGTGTACACCGCGAGGCAGTGGCATAGCACCCTCCCTTTTTAGCGTCGATATCTCTGCCATCCCCGAAACTGATGCTACCAGTCTCCACCTATATGCAGATGATACTGCTATCCCCATCACCTCCTGGAGAGGTCATAGAATTGAATCCAAATTCCAAGTCACTTTAGACATTCTAGAACCCTGCCTAGAGAAATGGAAAATTAAGATTAATGTCAGTTAATGTTCTGCCACGATGTTTACAAAAAAAAAAAAAAAAAAACCACAGACATACTGAAGTCCAGTATCTCAACTTCTTTGGCGAGGAAATCAGATGGCAGTCAGCAACAAAGTACCTGGGAGTCACGCTTGATCGAGGCCTTACTTTCGCTCATGGGGTCACACTGCGCGCTAATCAAGCGAAGCTCTGGCCTTTACTTAAGTCCCAGAGCTCACTAGATGAATTTAGCAAGCTCCTTACATACATCACAATTGTGCGTCCAGAGATGGAATATGCCAGTTCTGCCTGGGGTTATGCAGCTCCCACTACCATCAACAAACTTCAGGTTGTCCAGAATCATGCGCGCTATCAGGTGCCCCTTGTTCCGTGCGCAACACCCAACTACATACTGACTATAATCTCTCGACCATCCGTCAGAGAATACACCGGCAGGCAGTCAAACTGTACAGAACAGCCACACTAAGCACTAATCCACTCATCGACAGATTGGGTGATTACCAAGCCAGGGGGAGCCGCCACCAGCGCCCCCGCGTTAATTTTGTTGCGTACCTGTACTTCATTTTCGAAATTCATACTCTCAGACTCTCCCTTTACACTCTGATTTTCGTTTCACGAATTTCTCACTTCTACTATCCTATTCTACATTCTGCATTTCTAGTGTTTCAGTATACCTACAGTACAGCTGGAATGGTTTTGTTCCAAAAACTGTGCTATGGTTGGCTTTTTGTAAATCGTTAGAAAAGCACAAAAAATCTTACCGGTAACTCAAAATTTTAGAATAATTTGCAGGATCATTTTGCCGGAAACTGAAAAAACATTGAAAAGCGTTTTTCTCTGAATCGACGTTTTTTAAAGAAAAGTTTTTAAACAAAAAATATACAGGACATTGTCACCTACAATTCGTCTCATTAAGGTCATGTCATAAGTTTTGAAATGCAGAAGCTAGGTGGCGCCAAAGTTTCCAAAATAGTGTTTTTTCACTTGTTGTCCTAGAGTTTTTTCACAAAAGAGTGAATCAGAAATTTGTTCCTCTCAAAATTGTCTGCAACATTTATTTAAACGTTTGTTTCCTCCGACTTACCGTTCCAAAGTTATAGCGCAGCAAATGCAACTCTGCGTAGGCAAGGCTACTATTGTTACTGCGGAGAGAGCGGTGGACATAGTTTAGACCGGGACCAGTGTCAGACAATTTTCACACTTCGCAGACTCACCGGCATAAAAAGCGAAACACTACGAATTTCAGACAAAACTCAATGTTGGACCGCTTCAAACCTGGTACAAATTGAATGTTGTGAGATTGCAGTGATATGGCAATGTATTATGAGTTAATTAGCCCATTTGAGAAGCTTCAGTGCAATAATTGATAAACATTGTTGATCGTGACAATTACAGCACCAATATTACTGTTTCCCGCCTTTGGACAAGAATAACCACAGACAGCTGTCGTAAGGTTTATTGCTGTGAATTCTCGTGCCGCGTATTTTTGTGGACATTACGGCTAGTCTACAATAGTTATTCTCGCTTCTAAGTCAGATTATAATGGCTCTTTCTCCTGAAAACGCAGGAAGGGCAGTGGCATTAGTTTAGGATGGGCGCAGTTTACGCTATGCGGCAAACGTTATAGGCACATCTTGTTCCAACGTGTACAGTACTGTTAAAAGGTACAGAGAGGACAATATTTACTCCAGGAGGCCCGGTTCTGGTCGTAAGAGAAGCATTACTGAGCGCGATGATCGCTTTCTTGCAATGCAAGTTCTTCGTGATCGACACACAACAGTTGTGGAGGCCAGAAATCGCTTGCAGAAAGTACGGGGCACGAACATCCGTGAAAGGTCAGTAAGAAGGAGGTTGTTGGAAGTGGATTTACAGTCCAAGAGGCCCACCACAGGACCTCTCCTTAGACATGAGCACCGCGCCGCTCGTATACAATTCGCCAACGTCCATCGAAACTGGACTGTGGAGCAGAGGAGCTCAGTGCTGTTTATGGATGAATCCCGATTCTGTTTGATAGCACCGGATGGGAGGGGGAGAGTATGGAGAAGGCCCGGGGAACGTTATTCACCCTGTACCTTCTCTGCAAGGACACCGTTCAATGGAGGCTCTGTGATGGTCTGGGCCGGGATTACCACGGATACGCGAATGGAGCTTGTGTTCGTTGACAATGGGAGCCTGACAGCCCACCAGTACATCAAGGAGATTTTAGTACATCACGTCGTGCCTTTCTTCACCTGTCTTTGGGGAGAACTTTATCCCGAAGCATGACAACACTCGCCCACACGTTGCCGTCTGTGTACGTGAGTACCTGGATGAAGTCGGAATTGAGCGCATGGTGTGGCCTGCTTGTAGTCCCGACCTAAACCCGTTAGAGCATGTCTGAGATATGCTTAGGAGGCGTGCCAGGAGTAGTTCTCCTGACTTCGAGCTTATCTCTAGGAAGAATGGGAGCTCATACCACAAGAGAACATTCTTGATTGCATCTGCAGCATGCCTGATCGAATCACAGTTGTAACTGTGGCTAGAGGTGGTAAAACCCGTTACTGAGCCAATGGAAATGTTGTGCAAACAAGTGGACAAACGGACTAAGTCGTAAAGTAATCATTCGTAATCATACAGTGTAACGGGTCGGAGGACAGTACGATGGTTTCCAGGTTTCGACATTTCCAAATTCATGTTTGTATACTGTTGTGATTGTTATGATAAATAATTTGTAGCAATTATTGTGCTATTTAGGGTAATTAACTTATGATTCACTGCCATATTGTTGTAATGTCATAATATTTGATTAATACAAGGTTTGAAGCGGTCCAACATCGAGTTTTGTCTAAAATTCGTAGTGTTTCGCTTTTTATGCCGGTGAGTGTACTTTACTTTATATATTGTTGCTTATTTTCTTCTTCTTCTTCTTCTTCTTCTTCTTCTTCTTCTTCTTCTTCTTCAAGTGCCTCGTCCTCCAAGAACATTGGCGATCAGTAGCATGATCTGCTGTTTGTCCATTGCTGTTCTAAACAGTGTCACTGTATTAAGTCCGAACCACTGGCTTAAGTTCTTTAGCCAGGATATTCATCTGCGTCCTGGACCCCTAATGCCATCAATCTTCCCTTGGATAATTAATTGCAAGAGGTGGTATTTGTTGTTGCGCATGAAATGGCCAAAGTATTTTAGTCTTCTCCTTTTGATGAATATCTGAATCTTTGTTCATACGCCGCAGTACTTCCACATTTGTGACTTTAGCTGTCCATGATATCCTTAAAATCCTGCGATACGTCCACATTTCAAATTATATAAGTTTCTTACTTAAAACCTCGGTGAGTGTCCATGATTCAACTCCATAGAGCAGGACACTAAAAACGTAGCATCGAAGCAGTCGGGCACGTAATGACAGACTTAAATCACGGCTGGTCAAAACTCTTCTCATTTTCATGAAAGAACTTCTGGCCTGCTCAATTCTACAGTGAATTTCTTGACTTAAGTCCCAGTTATCATTGATTTGACATCCTAAATATTTATATGATGAAACCCTTTCAAGTGTAAGCATGCCCTGAATTTCATCTTTGTTTCTACTAACAACCATCCGCATTGTTTCTTTTACATTTAAATGTAATCCCATGGCATTACTCTCTTCAGAAATAGGATCCAGTAGTGTTTGTAGATCATCCATACTTGTTGCAAGGATGACAGTGTCATCAGCATATCGGATGTTATTAATGATAGATCCATTTACTACAACTCCTTGTCATAATGTTCAGTTTTTAGAAACAGGTAAAGAAGAGTGGTATCACCATTGTCATCAAGAATATAAAAATCAAGCAGTTCATTAAAATGCTAATGTAAATCCAGTTCGCTCTTTTTTAAGTACGGTAACTGGAGGACATATTTTCAGATATTTCCAAATTACTGAGTTATATTAAACTGTGGAAATATCCCTACATATGAATCTGCCTAATAATTCAAATAGCACTGTTTCCAAATATCTAGTTTGTACTGGCCGTTACAGCGGATCCATCAAGTTTTTCCTTTTCTTCACAAGCTATCAGGAATACTTCGCATTACTCTTCTTAGCATAAAGAATTTTGTGCGAAGTGATAAATTCGTATTGTACAGTACGTTACTCGTACTTGTGGCGCCCATGGTTTTAGCAAATTTTCGTTTTAGAAAGAAAATATTTCATTTGATTATTTCTGACCGTAAAGTAAAATATATAAGACTCACTAAATCATGTACTTCTTACTTAGTCGCTTTGATAACGACAAACATCGCAGGATCATTTAACTATTATACATTCGTACTTAAGAATGTCACATAAATGTTCCTTGAGTTAAGAGCCTGCCAATGTCTGTTCTGTAATTTTCTTCTTTCAGAAGCACATCATTATCAATCTCCCCTTGAACTTGGGCTTTATCATCTGATTGATCTATATTGAATTGTAACTTTCAGTCGGCCAATACGACTATAAATCCGATTAAATTTGGATTAAATTATCTCATCCGCTCATATAAGTAGAGTAGGCCGCATGTTGCGCATCGAAAATTGCCTTGCAAGAAAATTCCATTCGAATCATATTGCCTACAACATTACGAAGTCTATCAGAATTGAATTCACCATTTTGTCTCAACTGATCTACCATCTACATTCGGTCGAGAGTGCGAATCTCCGTCGCTTTGATAACGGCACAAAAACACCGCAGAACAATTTAACTATTAGCCTATAAATTTCTTCGATTGTAGAAGATCTAACACTAGAGGTTAAGAATCTATAACAATGGTAGATTGCCGTTCATTAGTAGCAATAATTGCTCTGTTCTCAAGAAATTGACCACAGTACTAAGGCACACCTTGAATAGAAATATACGGCATTTCGCAGCACGAATAACGATCGCAGTAAGGCAGGACGGCGCAAAATTAGACGAGTGTACAACACAGTCAGGTCCGTATTTAGTGCTCCTGAAGCCCCTGGCCAAAAAAAATAAAAGTAAAAAATTCTTTGCTAAAATATGTAGATTTATTAAAGTTTCCTTAACATATGGGGCTGTTTCTTCACTGACCGTGTATTTAACTATGAGTGGGAATCACTATAAATATGTGCTTACTAAAATTACAAATATAAAATAAAACTTAATACAAAGAATTTATATTTAAATTTTATAGTTATCATACACAAAAAATGGCAAAAACACCAATTATTTAAATAACAAGGGGATTCCTTCCTGCCTTGCCATTTACAAACAAGATTAGGATTTCATTAGTCCAATTTCACTTTCAAGTCAGATTCAAAAGCAAGAATACCAAGAATAACACACTCCCGTTTTGTGTGTCCTTAAATAATCAACATTGCAAATGTGCGACAATGAATAATTCTCTTGTGTGTGTGTGTTTGTGTGTGGAGCGTGGGGGGTTCATCTTTAATAACTTGGCGTTTAATGCCCATGCGGTTTTGTACACAGTTTTCCAGATTTTTTCCGCCCCTAAAACCTGTCACCCTGGGCAGCTTTCCTGAAGTTATTCAAAGTGCAGCTGATATTTCTACCGAAAACAGCAGGTGCGAAGTCATGGAAGAAATGGACGACGACGACGTGGATGACGAAGACAACGAATGGGAGGTAAAAGTACACACTATTGGAGAAGCACTGTCTGTTGTGAGCGACCTTCAGGAATTTGCAGCCTCCAAGAATGTTCCAGAACTCCTGGAGTTAATTCCGGATGCAAAGGGGATCTCTTGTAAAGAAGTCGCGACAATGCACTTTGAAAGATATGTGGAAACAAAGAAACGAGCAGAGAAACTGAAATGTTTGTACGTAAGTTGAAACAAGATGTTCAGTAAAGAACATATAGCCTACTTTCTCCTAAATGCATGGGTATTGTTATAACTCTTTGTCCTTTTCAAGGAGTATAATTGAATGTTGGTTGTAGTAGCTTGTTGGAATACAACGTGCTCTAGGGATATTAAACATGAATATGAGGTGCCCTTAGCTAGTGCTACCTCTGTTAAAAAATTCATTCAATTAGATTTCACCGTGTTTGAATTGATCCGGGGAATGGATTTGCACACATACATGGCCACTATTTGCAAACTATTGGGCTGATGACCTTGTAGTCAGTCATAAGATGCTTTCCACAAAATGGCATGTTGTTGCAAAATCCGGTAGAGATCAAATTATTAGGATGGTCGAAATTTGATATAAGATTTTAACATTTGGGTGGCCGTCATTCCGTTTCCGTCAAGATGGCGGCGATATAAAACATGACACTGAGGTGCCTTTTGCTAGTGCTACCTCTGTACCAAATTTCGTTCAATTCGGTTTCACCGTGTTTGAATTGATAGGGGGAATCGATTTGCACACATACTTGGCCACCATCTGCAAACTATTGGGCTGATGTTCTTGCAGTTTGGTCAGAATATGTTTCCCACATAAAGATATGGTGTTGCAAAATTTGGTAGAGATATTATTAGGTTGGTCGTAATTACATTTTAGCTTTTAACATTTGGGTGGCCGCGATTACGTTTCCGTCAAGATAGCGGTGATATAAAACATGACACTGAGGTGCCCTTTGCTAGTGCTACCTCTGTACCAAATTTCGTACCATTCGGTTTCACCGTGTTCGAATTGATAAGGGGAATCGATATTCACACAAAGATGGCCGCCATCCACAAAATATTAGGCTAATGACCTATTAGTTTGGACAAAGGATGCTCCCTCCATAAAGGTATGTTGTTGCTAAATTTGCTACAGATCGGATGATTTGGCTAATCGTAATTTGATTTAAGCTTTGAACATTTGTGTGGGCGCCATTACGTTTCCGTCAAGATGGCGGCGATATAAAACATGACACTGAGGTGTCCTTTGCTAGTGCTACCTTTGTACCAAATTTTGTTCAATTTGCGCTCACCGTGTTCGAATTGATAGTGGGGGACAGACATTCCGAGTACACACTCTCACACACTCACACTCACTCACACACACACACACAGACTCACACACATACACACACACACAGACAGACACACTTTTTTTCGCCCTGTAGTGATCTCATAAGTCTACTTTCATTTTTTGCAAAAATCAAAAGTAGGCTAAAACACCTAAATGATATTACGTGTACCTAAAAATACATAATTGGACTTATGTTCCATTTGTTATAGGCTACTATATTTGAATTTTTAGTCCATAATTTTTAAAAGTAAACCTGAAGACAGTGTTTATTCCTAGCTCTAGTTGATTGAGAGAAATCCTACCTGCCAGAAATTTCAAATATTTTCAGCACTTTTCAGCTGATATCTTATTGTCTGGTTATTTACTATCAGGAAAGTGGGAATAAATCTCTTATTATTTCCAAGAAGCTTATATTCCAAACTAGCAACCCGGCGCGGCTTCGCCCGAGAACAGTTGTGAATGCATTACGTGATAAGCGCTTCTTTACGATGTCAATGAACTACGACCTACATCCGTTTTAGGTCTCGGCATAATGGGTTAAAATCACTGACTGGACTATTAACTATATTATCTTGGAGATGCATGTGCAACAAATTCTTGTCAGATGTAATTTACGAATGGCAAGATGCATGAAACACAAATCCCCCTTCCGTCCAATCTAAAAACACTTCTAGTGGACGATATATCGAATATAGAGATGTGCTCTCACGTACGTTTTTGTAGAACCTTTCATGCTGAACAATTCTTACACTCATAGTATGTTGATATTTTTAACGGTTTGCCCAGCGTAAGCTTAAAAAGCGCACGGACGCCTGGATTTCTTTCGACTTTTTCTCTGAAATCGTTACTGCTTGGCTTTCTTTGATCATAAATAAATAATTTTCTACAGAAGCCTTCCTCGAGGTATCCTTTACAGAATGGTGTAAACCGCATCAAAATCCATCCAGTGGTTCTCGAGATTACCCGTGACATCCAAGAATCGGGGACTTGGTTTTATAATAATTAGAGATAAACAAAATAAAGCGGACTAGAGTGTGAAAATCACCTCTAACAACCTTGGTCTTATTGAATTTGAATAATTAACATATTTAAGGAGAGTAAATGCTGCCTAAAAGTTTGAAGTTCTCAGTGATAATTTGATAAAAGACGTATCATTATGTAAAATATTTACACTCGCGCTGCAATGAAATTTTCTACTAACAATTAGGCATTAACTTTAGGCTTCGCGCAGTTAATGTCAAGTTTTGCTACACTTTAAAGAGAAAAAACTATTTAATAACCTATTCTACCTTTTAAAAACCTAAAAAAAAATTTGTTTTTTAGAAACCAAAAAATGACAATTTTAAAACCTGTAAATCCAGTCCCTCATAATAATAATAATAATAATAATAATAATAATATTAATAAAATATGCATAAGTAAACAAGTATCATTATTGATCACTGTCATTTCAGTTAAATCAAAATATGTTTTCAAATTTATTTTTGTAAAATCGTAAATGATCATTAAATACATAAATAAATAATAATTATGTATATTTAAAATAGTAATATTGCTTTCATGACATTTCTAGCCTATTTTCAATTTTGAAACAAGAAGTTCAGTAAAGAACATATAGCCTACTTTCTCCTAAGTGCATGGGTATTGTTATAACTCTTTGTCCTTTTCAAGGAGTATAACTGAATGTTGGTTGTAGTAGCTTGTTGAAATACAACGTGCTATAGGGATATTAAACATGAATATGAGGTGCCCTTTGCTAGTGCTACCTCTGTAAAAAAAATTCATTCAATTTGGTTTCACCGTGTTTGAATTGATCTGGGGAATGGATTTGCACACATACATGGCCGCTATTTGCAAACTATTGGGCTGATGACCTTGTAGTCAGTCATAAGATGCTTTCCACAAAAAGGCATGTTGTTGCAAAATCCGGTAGAGATCAAATTATTTGGATGGTCGAAATTTGATTTAAGCTTTTAACATTTGGGTGGCCGTCATTCCGTTTCCGTCAAGATGGCGGCGATATAAAACATGACACTGAGGTGCCTTTTGCTAGTGCTACCTCTGTACCAAATTTCGTCCAATTCGGTTTCACCGTGTTTGAATTGATAGGGGGAATCGATTTGCACACATACTTGGCCACCATCTGCAAACTATTGGGCTGATGATCTAGCAGTTTGGTCAGAATATGCTTCCCACATAAAGATTTGTTGTTGCAAAATTTGGTAGAGATTAGATTATTAGGTTGGTCGTAATTACATTTTAGCCTTTAACATTTGGGTGGCCGCGATTACGTTTCCATCAAGATGGCGGTGATATAAAACATGACACTGAGGTGGCCTTTTCTAGTGCTACCTCTGTACCAAATTTCGTTCCATTCGGTTTCACCGTGTTCGAATTGATAGAGGGAACCGATTTTCACACAAAGATGGCCGCCATACGCAAAATATTAGGCTAATGACCTATTAGTTTGGTCAAAGGATGCTCCCTCCATAATGGTATGTTAATGCAAAATTTGGTAGAGATCGGATGATTAGGTTAATCGTAATTTGATTTAAGCTTTGAATATTTGTGTGGCCACCATTACGTTTCCGTCAAGATGGCTGCGATATAAAACATGAAACTGAGGTGCCCTTTGCTAGTGCTACCTCTGTACCAAATTTCATTCCATTCGGTTTCACCGTGTTCGAATTAATAGGGGTAATCGATCTTGACACAAAGATGGCCGCTATCCGCAAACTATTAGGCTAATGACCTATTAGATTTGTCAAAGGATGCTTCCTCCATAAAGGTATGTTGTTGCAAAATTTGGTATAGATCGGATGATTAGGTTAGTCGTAATTTGATTTAAGCTTTGAACATTTGTGTGGCCGCCATTACGTTTCCGTCAAGATGGCGGTGATATAAAACATGACACTGAGGTGCCCTCTGCTAGTGCTAACTCTGTACCAAATTTCATTCCATTCGGTTTCACCGTGTTCGAATTAATAGGGGTAATCGATTTTGACACAAAGATGGCCGCCATCCGCAAACTATTAGGCTAATGACCTATTAGATTTGTCAAAGGATGCCAAATTCATAAAGGTATGTTGTTGCAAAATTTGGTAGAGATCGGATGATTAGGTTAGTCGTAATTTGATTTAAGCTTTGAACATTTGTGTGGCCGCCATTACGTTTCCGTCAAGATGGCGGCGATATAAAACATGACACTGGGGTGCCCTTTGCTAGTACTACCACTGTACCAAATTTCGTTCCATTCGGTTTCACTGTGTTCGAATTAATAGGGGCAATCGATTTTCACACAAAGATGGCCGCCATCCGCAAACTATTAGGCTGATGACCTACTCGTTTGGTCAAAGGATGCTCCCCCCATAAAGGTATGTTGTTGCATAATTTGGTAGAGATCGAATGATTAGGTTAGTCGTAATTTGATTTAAGCTTTGAACATTTGTGCGGCCGCCATTACGTTTCCGTCAAGATGGCGGCGAATTAAAACATGACACTGAGGTGTCCCTTGCTAGTGCTACCTTTTTTTTAAACCAAATTTCGTTCAATTTTCGCTCACCGTGTTCGAATTGATAGGGGGGGACAGACATTCAGAGTCCACACACTCACTCACACACACACACACACACACACAGACTCACACACATACACACACACAGACAGACACACTTTTTTTCGCCCTGTAGTGATCTCATAAGTCTACTTTCATTTTTTGCAAAAATCGAAAGTAGGCTAAAAATAGGTTTATGAGATCACCTTTTGTCCGTGTGTGTGTGCGTGCGTGTGTGTGTGTGTGTGAAGTGTGTGTTTGTGTGTCCCTAATAAATTCTAAACGGGAGGAGCGATTTCAATGAAACTCGGTAAGTTCATAGCACTATTCCGGGCGACCTCGACCGTGCCCTTCAAATTTTGTTACGTCTCACCAATCCAACATGGCGGCTGTGCGAAATATTTCACCAGCATTCAATATCTCCGAAACTATTCCCGATATCACCCTGGAATTTATTACGGTGATAAAGGGAACTACTAGAAGTTCACCTATGTGACTTTTGAAAAACTGGTAACTACAAAACCAACATAGCGGCCACGCGAATTTGCGACTTTTAAATAGACGTTTCTCGCGATTTGACCAACCGAACGCAATAAAACTTGGTACAGTATATGTTTACACACATTGTAATGCACCGACATCCAACTTCGTTCAATTGTTTACATAACCACAAGATGGCGGCTGTGCAAGATATTTCACGGGCATTCTATATCTCTGAAACTAAGTGCGGTATCACCCTGAAATTTTGTACGGAGATAAAGGGCACTACTGGAAGTTCGTCTATAAGACTTTCAAAACCGGCTAACTACAAAACGAACATGGCGTCCAAGCGAATTAGAAAATTTTAAATAGACCTTTCTCGCGATGTAATGTTCCAAATGCAATGAAATCTGGTACAGGAAAAGTTTATGCACATTGTAATGCACTGGTATCTAATTTAGTTCAATTGTTTTCATAACCTCAAGATGGCGGCTGTGCGAATTTTAAAAGTAAGTTTTTATTTCTTGTGCCGTATTCATGCGATCGAAGTGAAAGTTTGAATATTAAACCTACGCAATAATTTTCCTTTAATGGTACATAACTATATGGCCTAAACAATTAACAATCCAACATGGCGACCATCCGAAATATTTAGACGGCTCTGAATATCTACGAATCTACTATTATAGCAATCAAACTGAATTTTCTGATGTTCATAGGGGCTATGAACTTAAGTTCACCTATATGACTTTAAATAACCTGGTGATCACAAATCCAACATGGCGGCGACGCGAAATATATATATTCACATGGACCGTTCCCGCAATTTAACCATCCGAGTGCAGAGAAACTTGGTACAGTAAATCCTTATACGAATGTTAATCCTCTGGCATCTAATTTATTTCAATTGTTTCCATAACCACAAGATGGCAGCTGTGCGAAATTTTAAAATCTCCTTGTTACTTCTTGTGTCCTAATCATGCGATTGAAATTTGAATGCTACACGTACACAGTAATCTTCATGTAACAGTACATAACTCTAGGACCTACATATATAAAATCCAACATGGCGACCATCCGAAATATTTAGTCGGTTCTCAATATCTATGAATCTAATACAGCAATCAAACTGAAATTTTGTATGTTGATAGTGGCAGTTAACATAAGTAGGATATATGAAAATAGGCTGTATAGTTCTTCACGGAACTACTTGTTAACAATGTACCTACATTTTAATAAACATGAATTGTTGTTTTCTCTTAATTATTCCAGTTCCTATAACTTAAAAGAAAATCAAACTCAGAAGATATTTTGTTTATGAAACCTTTTGAAACAATCACACTACTGTCGACCAAAGTATTATGTGCACTCGAGTTTGTAGGTTGTTTGTGAAGTAACCAATAGACCTACATAAAGTCCAATAACATCATCATTTTCGTCTTTCTATTTTACGTTAGTTCATGTAGTTTTGGAATTTTTAAATTATATTTTAATATTTTTATCGTAGTTGGAACACAAAAAGTGCACGTTTTTAAGCGTGTTTCAACGAAGCGTCACATTTAAGAATTATTATCTCAAAAACCCGTCATCAGATCGAATCCAAATTTTAACACAATACACATTGGAATGTTTTATAACTGAATTATTAATTTCAACATTTTGTGTGTCCAAGGAAAGAATTTGTTATAATTTTTGTAAGGTAACTTTTTCTCGGCTCGGGGTGGTTGGAAAATGTAGTTTTTGGTCGCGTTGTAATCCTTTTACATCGAAAATTTATGCTGTATGACTGTGAAATACGTAAATTAATTCACTTATTTTACATCAGTTTGTATTTGTAGGGGCAAATAAGACAAGGTTCACCAGCTAGCCGCTCCGGAAAAAGCTATACAGCGTTGCCGAAATGGAGCCCATCACGCATCATGGCGCGCCTTGCTCGGAAGTGATGGGCTCCATCTCAGCAACGCTGTACAGCTTTTTCGGGAGCGGCTAGGTGGTGAACCATGTGTTATTTCCCCGTACAAATACAAACCGATATAAAATAAGTGAATTAATTTACGGATTTCACAGTCATACAGCATAACTTTTTGATGTATAAGGATTACAATGCGGCCAAGAACTACATTTTCCAACCACACCGAGCCGAGAAAAAGTTACCTTAGAGAAATGATAACAACTTTCTTTATTGGACACACAACATTTTGAAATCAGTAAACGAGTTATACAACATTACAATGTATATTGTGTTAAAATTTGGATTCGATCTGATGACAGGTTTTTGAGATAATAATTCTTAAATGTGACGCATGGTTAAAACACCCTTAAAAACGAGCACTTTTTGTGTTCCAACTGCGATAAAAAATATTAAAATATAAATTAAAAATTCCAAACCTACATGAACTAACGTAAAATAGAACGACGAAAATGATGACGTTATTGGATTTTATATAGGTCTATTGGTTACTTCACAACCAACCTTGAAACTCGAGTGCACATAATACTTTGGTCAACAGTATTGTTTACCGGTTAAAACAAAATAACAACTTGAAATATCCTGACAGGGTCGCAAATTCAATGCTTGCCGCGGTGCCTGAATACCTACTGTAGATACGCCTCTGCCTGTATCCAAGCAACACTGTCTACAGGATGAATTCCAGAAGCGTTCTGATCTAAGGCGTGTGTGTGTATGGTTCTAGGCGGCTGTAATCACGATGGGAGAGGGGAGTTTTATAGTGGCGTTACCAATAACCTACAAGAGTCATTTGTTATATTTACTCCGCAATTGATGCAATCATTGAATAATGTGTGACACATCATGTTAGAAGGAACAATGGCTTTGTTTGTTGACTCCATTGTTCCTCTGTTTTGAGTAATTAACTTTGATTCCGGGTAACAAATGTATCATTCGTCTCAGCGAAAATACCCATCGCGACTAATTGTCCTACACTTATCAGTGGCACGAACATCGCACGGTTTTCAGATTTTCTTAATCTATTCACAGAGTTGCAATTGGTGTTGTTGCGTTGGTTTTGGAAAGAAAACAAGAGTATATATAGCGGAACAGGAAGTGCAGTAGAGCTCCGCTCATCATGAAGCCAATATCCGTGCTTCTCCTCCATGTCGTCTACTTTCTTTGGGTCGACGGGATCTTTGGTGAGTTATACAGGGTTCTTCTGGAGGCATTCAACTCTGGATCCTCCCTTATCTAGAGGGGGAATATTAAAAAAAAGGTCAAATATGTACTAGGTAATAAAATAACATCATAGGTTACCATCGTCTATAAGAAGTAAAGTACATGGAGGCGGTGGGGTAGTTGGTATCATGCTGAGTTTCTATGCCCAAGGTCACGGGTTCAAGCCCGGCTGAGGTCGTCTGATTATTTTTTTAAATCGTTAAAAAATCCCTCAGTATGCCTTCCTTCGGGGGGGGGGGGGGGGGGAGTAAATCTGGAGAGCCATGTCATAGATTTATGGCATGTAAAAGAACCTGCCACGAACTAAACTTGTGTGAAGCAAAATTTGTAGGTTAGGTTTGATAAATGCTCTTAGGTTCCAACGTTCGTCACCAGATGCGATGGCATCTATCAGGAGGCAAATTTACTGCTAGGTGTCGTGGACGGTGGCATTTGGTAGTGAAAGTAGAAACTACTTGAAATTATTGTCTGCAGTCCTTACTTGAATTGAAACAGATAACACACACTAATACAGTCATCACAATTAACACCGGCTATCAGACAGATTCTACACACACCTAAAGTACACGGGGCTACATCACCGCGTTGTTACAGCCCCTAAACAAAGGAACTAACCATCCAACCGAAATCCATTTCAATAAGATTGCGTATTCAGTACGATGTGTTTTATATGAAAAAAGTCTCAGTTCATGTTGAAATAGAATTCAATACAGAAACTTTAATTTTATACTGTTAATCTGCAGTTAGTCTGCTGTGGCTCAGGGTGCAGGATCGAATCCTGGCGCAGGTAGCTCTCATTTGAGGGTGCGCAAATGCGAGGGAGCCGAGTCAGTAGATTTACTGGCTCGTTAAAGATCCACTTCCGGGCAAAATTCAGGCACCGCAGCGTCTTTAAAAGGCGCAGTAGTTAAATAAGGGACGTAAAACCAATAACATTATTGTTATTATTATTATTATTATTATTATTATTATTATTATTATTATTAACTGAAGTTATGATGGCTAACCTTAAGAACAGCAAATTAAAAATGTCCTAAGGTTAGCAAATGACGGTAGATCACTCTAAAAATTAAATTCTGGAGTGCGCATGACTGCTTTCAATACGCCACAGTATGATAATAATATATTGTATGTGCCCCCCTTATTATTCCCGTTCTCCAACGGGGTCCGGGGTGAGATGCGATGAAAGTCTTTGTGGCGGATGGTTTTTACGGCCGGATACCTCTTCCGGACGGCAAGCTCATCAATACAGTTTTCAAACATGCCAAAATCCTCCTGCTAGCCGATGATACAAAGTTCTTTATGAAAGTTCAATCTCTTCAGGACTGTATTCTTCTTCAGGAACACTTTGGCGTCTAGAAGAGTATTGTTCTTTAAATGGGTTACTGCTCAATGAAACTAAATGTAAACTAGTTAGATTCACAAAGAAGAAATAGAACATTGAATTCCCTTATCACTTTCTATCGTGTTCTCCACATCATGCTGTTAGAAGTATTTGTGACCTGGAAGTAACATTCTCAGACACACTTAATTTTAATGAGCATATGGAAAATATTAAGAAAAAGGCATTGCAGAGATTAGGTTGTATAACTCGTTATTCCAAGGAATTTTGTGACTCAAATATTTATTTGCTACTGTACTTGACCCTCGTCAGACCCTTAATTGAATATTGTATACCGATTTGGAGACCTTTCAATAAAACACAAATTGAGAGTTTAGAGAAAGTACAACACAAATTCCTACGAATTTTTGCGTATCGTTTCCTACTCCCAATAACGAATCGTAACTACTCTGAAGTAATGATGCATTTGAAGCTGCCAACTCTTAAATCCTGTCGTGATAATTTTTAGCCTACATTTCACATTTTGCAAAAATGAGAAAAAAAGTAGACTTATGCGATCGGGCAAATGTGTGTCTGTCTGTCTATCCTTCTGTCAGTCTGTCTGGCTGTGTGTGTGTTTCCCCGCCCCCCCCCCTATCAACTCCTAAACGGCTGCTGCAATCGGAACGAAATTTGGTAGGAGTAAAGATCTATACCTGAATATCTCACGGCCATATTTGAAAATGATGTCAGTGCTACCAACTGCTGAAAATTCTCAATTGAAATTTGAGCTCCATGTTGGATATCATGGAAGATATGAATGGGAGCTATTTCAAAATTGGCACACGTATAGATAATAATATTGCAGTTTAATTTCCAGGAGGCCATACATGGCAGTGTTGCTAAAATGATTATAAGCCTTCTGATAGGTTCAAATTTTAAATGCATATAACTTCTACACTATCAATTGGATTTCAACCAAATTTTGTATGTGCTATGTGTACATAAACATGTATTACTGAGGGTATTATTTAGATCCACCGCCAACTGTTAATAAATGCTCTCAATTTTTAAATAAAAAAAAAACATATATCAGAAAGTGTTCAAGCCAACAGCTCTAAACTTTGCACACGTATAGTACCTGACATTCTATATTAATCTGGAGTAACTTATATACGTCAGTGCTACCAACATGATTCTAAGCCTGCTGATAGGTTCAACTTTAAATGCATGTAACTTCCATACTATCATTTGGATTTCAACCAAATTACGTATGTGCTATGTGTACCATGACATATGTGACTATGCGTATTCTTAAGAACAACCAGGGCTGCCAACTGTTAATAAATACTGTCTCTATTTTTGTTACCTTAATATCAATATATCAGAAAGCATGCAAGCCAATAGCTTTAATCTTTGAACACGTATAGTACCTGGCATTCTAGATTAATTTTGAGTAACTAATATACGTTAGTGCTGCCAACATGATTGTAAGCCTGCTGATAGGTCCAATTTTAAAATGCATGTAACTTCTATACTAACTAATGGATTTCATTCAAAATTGACACAACAATAGATAATTTTATTTCAGATTATTTCTGACCAATACATGTATGTTATTGTTGCCAACATGATTTTACGCACGCTGTTAGTTCCAATGTTTAACTGCATGTAACGTCCATGCTATCCATTGGACTTCAACCAAATTTTGTATTCTGTACCTTAAGAGATGGAACTAAGAATATATTCATCACCAGGGCTGCCAACTGTAGTTCACTATTTGGCTATATTATGCCAGGTAGCCTATACAGTATTTCGAACTAATTAGAAATTTCGATATTACCAACTTAATTTCGTCATTATTATAGATAGATCCATATAGATTAATCATTGGCACGAATATTAAATTTTAAGAAAAGTAGGCTCTTTAGTTCGTCACGGAACTTCTTGTTATATTCTTAATATGTACAAGATCGTAAACTCCTCTCACATAGACTGCCAAGAATTACTAAATGAAATCAATATCTATGTTCCCCCACCTCCCGTTCGATGCGCAAGCATCATGTCTTTGAAACAAACTGGCATCCCTCTAATTATGGTCTAAATAGTCCCATTGACAGAATAATGCGAATCTCAAATGGGGTCAGCATACTGATGAAAGGCCCCTTAGAATATATCTGTTTTCCTCCTCATTAGATAATTTGTATGAATACAGTAGATTGTACTAGTACACAAACTATGCTTGGGTATACTACATTGTAAATATTTGATTATACTCATTAACTCTTAATGTCTTTTATCCTGTATAAAAGAAAATGGTGGAAGCCGTCAATAAAGATGTATGTATGTCAAGAAGTTAATGAGAAATGAAATGAATGATGGTGAATGAAACTGGGGAAGAATGTGGAAAGAAGCGGCCGTGGCCTGTCCGAAGGTAGACGCCTCTGATGTAGAATCACAAGAAACTGGCAGTTAAAGTGGTAAGATGAAGTTATTCTTCCTGGAGGCCGATGTAAAACCCAGAATTGGACGAGCGGAAATTTTAAAAAGTACTTAAATATTTGCTGGGTGCTGCGTAGCCCAGTCAGTAAGGCCACTGAGTTTCTATCTGAAAGGGTTTGATTCTTATCCAGGTAGTGGGTTTTAGAAACAGAACTACCACTTTCAGAAACGCAAAATCACCCTGGGGTTCACTCAGCCTACACCAGAAATGAGTATCAGGGACATTCCTGGGAGCAAAAGTTACCAGGCAAGGAGCTAACAACTTCATCCCGTCTAGTGCCGATGTCACAATGGGTGGAGCCCTCTCCCCTCCACAGTTCTAAGGGACTCCAAGGGCTGCACAGAGTTGCCTTTGCCCCCACCCCCTTTTTTACAGACTTATGTTTATTTCGAAAAAGAAAAGAACAAGTAGTTCCGTGAAGAACTAAATAGCCTATTTTCATATATCCTACTTATATTAATTGCCTCTATCAACATACAAATTTTCAGTTTGATTGCTGTAATAGATTCGTAGATATTGAGAAGAGTCTAAATATTTCGGATGGTCACCATGTTGAATATTTATAAATAGGCCTTATAGATATGTATTATTACATGAAGATTATTGTGTAGGTGTTTTATTCAAACTTCAATCGCATGATTAGGGCACAAGAAACAAAGACAAGATTTTTAAATTTCGCTCAGCCGCCATCTTGTAGTTATGAAAATAATTTAAATGAATTAGATGCCAGTGGATTGAAATTTATATAAGCAGATATCGTACCAAGTTTCACTGCGCTCGGATGGTTAAATCGCGAGAATCGTCCATTTGAATATTGACATTTCGCGACACAGCCATGTTGAATTTGTGCTCACCAGGTTACTGAACACCCCATAGGTGATCTTATGTTTATAGCATCTATACAGATACAAAATTTCAGTTTGTTTGCTGTCATAGATTAATATATATTGAGAAACGTCTAAATATTTCGGATGGTTGTCATGTTGAATTTTATGTAGTCCAAAGAGTTATGTACTATTAGATGAGGATTATTGGGTACATTCATTATTCAAACGTTGATTTCGATCTCATGATTAGAACACAAGAAATAAAAAACTTAATTTTAAAATTTCGCACAGCCATGATCTTGAGGTTATGTAAACAATTGAACTAAATTAGATGTCAGTGCATTAAAATTTGGCTAGTCATTTGCTGTACCATGTTTCACTGCTTTCATAAGGCTAAATCGCTTGGCTGCCATGTTCGTTTTGTAGTTAACAGGTTTTTGAAAATCACATAGGTACACGTCTAGTAGTTCCCTTTATCACCGTACAAAATTTCAGGGTGATATGAGTAATAGTTTCGGAGATATAGAATGCCGGTGAAATATTTCGTACAGCCGCCATGTTGGATTGGTGAGACGTAATGCAATTTGAAGGATACGATCGGGGTCTGCCGAAATAGTACTATGACCTTACCTAGTTTCATTGAAATCGCTCCAGCCATTTAGAAGTTATTAGGGGGGACGCACACACACACAAACACACACACGCACGCACACATACACACGGACAAAAGGTGATCTCACAAGGCTATTTTTTTTCATAAATGAAAATAGGCTAAAAAGAGCTATCAGCATTTTAATGAGATTAATGTTCAAAATAAAATATAACGCATTACCCCAACCATAATTGTACCCCTTGGTTAAAGTGACTCTTTCCAACCTCTGAAGTGGAATGATTTATCATAAATTATGCATGTTAACCCGTATAATACGTCATTGAGGTTTCCTTACCATTACAAGTATCAATATTATTAATAACAGTAGGCTTATTATTTTCAGATAGGGGCAGATGACCTAGTAGTTCCACCCCTTGAAACCTCAATAACTAACTTAGTATCAGAATTTCTCAGCCTCAAGTTGGAAATGTTGAATGCGTAAAGTAATACTCTTCACCGCTAACGTTCTGATGTGAAATCAGCGCGCTACATCATAGGTTGCAGTTACCATTAGCGATTAACCAAAGGGTTTAGGAAATCAGGATGGAGGATCCTCTCTTTCATTATTGGGGAATATTATGTCCATAAATACTCCGTAAATTCTTTTCAGATACCTTGTAAATAAAATATACTAAATAATATGAACTATTAATCGAACCAAAACCTAACGATGATATATCCAATTAAAGCTAAACGTAACAACACATAACGTAGTATATTTAAAAACCAATTCCACACTTACTGCAGGTATGACGGAGTTATAAAAATGGCCATTCTGATACCAGGAACATTGATTATATGATGCAGAGTTAATTGCTGAAGAAATGGGCGACCAAATGGCTATTTAAAACGAATACCATCACATTAAGTTGCGCATGAGAAGCACCGTTATCATTACGAGCGACAGGATGAGGTGGTTACCGATCCAAAACACAACGTCATTAAGTCATAATTAACATAATTGAGACAATGTTGAACTCAAATTACATTATTTTAAAACATTTCATCGGCTTAATTAGATTTCCATCATCTTATACCGTACAAGTTGTTGTTGCTGTTGTTGGTTCTCTTAGGAGCTTTGCCACCTCGTGGTCATGGAGCCCCGTGTTATTGGGTGAGTGTGTGATATCTGTCTGTTAACCTGTGTCATTGTGATGCTTGCACCAGTGTGTGTATTTGTAATTGAGGCCAGGATTTGGAAGGAGACGGTCGAGGCCTTAAGTTAGCAACCATACCAGCATTTGCCTGGAATAGAAGTGAGGGAAACCACGACCACTTCTAGGACAGCTGAGAAGGGAAATGAAACCATCTCTTTTCTATACTGAGTTTACCCAGTTCCAACAATCAGATCAATTACATTTGCTGACAAAGCCAGAAATCGATCCCAGGACCTTTGGATCTGGAGAATCCATATCTACCCCTAGATCACCCAAGGCGGTAAAATACACTGAACAAGTACTAAGATTTTATTACAATTAATGGATAAGCAACTGTATTTATATAACGTGCGTTCAAAAAGTAACGAGCCGGAGGCTGTAATGCGCAAACCGGTGACGACATGGGCTAATCGTGGCGTGTATAACGAGGTGTGATTCCGACCAGAGCGTGGAAGGTCACAGCCCGTCGCTAGAGGGCACGCGTGCACGTCACGTGACGATACGAAGTGAGCAGCAGCATGCATCAATCGTCCAACACTGACGGTAGCATTGCAAACAGTGACATGGAGGCGTAAAACGAAGAGCAAAGAGGTGTTGTTCGGTTTCTGACAGCGGAAGGAGTAGGGGGAACGGACATTCATCGCCGAATGTCACAAGTGTACGGCGAACACTGCATGTCCCTTGCAAGGGTCAAGGCGTGGCACAAGCGCTTCAGGGAAGGACGGGTGTCGTTAGCCGATGATGCCCGGTCTGGGGCACCCCTCGCCCCCTGCATTCCCGATGACAACGTACAGCTGGTTGATGCACTCATTACCCAGGGCCGCCGAGTGACAGTGAACGCCATAGCCGCCGTGGTCGGATTGAGCGTCGGAAGTGTGCACACCATCATGAAGGAACGACAGCACTTGCGGAAAGTGTGTGCCCAATGGGAGCCCCACAATCTTCAACTAAACCAGGAAGCATGTCGAATGGCCTACTGTCTTGGCCTTGGTTGGACGATTGATGCATGCTGCTGCTCGCTTTGTATCGTCACGTGACGTGCACGCGTGCTCTCTAGCGGTGGGCTGTGACCTTCCACGCTCTGGTTGGAACCACACCTCGTTAAACACGCCATGACTGGCCCATGTGGTCACCGGTTTGCGCGTAACAGCCTCCGGCTCGTTACTTTTTGAACGCACCTTATATACGTCTAATAGCTAGACCCCGCATGCGTTGCAATCCAATCAGACAGATAGAACGAAAGGAAGATACCGGTAATAATAATGTTATTGGTTTTACGTCCCTTCTAACAACTTTGGTTTTAAGAGACTGCAGGGTGACGGAAATTTGGCCCGAAGGGGATCTTCAACGTGCCAGTAAATCTACTGACACTGCCCTCGCATTTGCGCTCCCTCAAATGCTAATTGGCTACGCCAGGATTCGATCCTGCAATCTTGAGCTCAGTAGGCGAGAATGTTACCGCTGAGCCACGCAGCCAGCCCAAGAAAGATAGAAATTGAAGTGCCTTTGGATAAACAACATTCTTTGTTTCTCTGTCTGGTGCACCGGTCCTTATAAATTATACCAGACCCAAAACAACTGTGAACATGAGGGAAGAGCCAGATTACCTCGCTCACTCGCGCCAGCCAATAGCATAGCAGGGCGTTGCCTAGTTAACTCAACTGGCATGGCTCGATGCGCCGTACGAAATCGTTATTTCTCTCCGCGCACGAAAATAATTAATTCTTCAAGTATTTTGATGACCCTATGTTACAGAGCTAAATAGTTTGAAGCTGACTGTCCAAACCCCGTTACGCTACGACCAGCCGTTCGGGAGATAACATCTGCCCTTGAACTGAAGGGATAATTAGAGAGAGAGTGATTTAGGTGTTGAAATATTTAGGTTCGCTTGGGAAGATAACAAAGAGTGACGCCATTGCTGTATCAATTCAGTAGTGGAGATTTAACAAGTGCTGTGAGCTGAAGTTTTGAACTCATAACAATGTCACTTAGCAAACCGAGTGGCAGCCGAACAGTTTTACACAGCCAGGCAAGAAATATAATTTTCGGGGTATAGCCTATGGAATTTAAAATAAGTTTTCGAATACAGAAGTGAAAACACAAAATCTGATGACCTATGTTATTGTGGTGTCGGCAATTATGTTTTTCTTATTGGTGTAAATGAGTCGAAAAAAACTAACCATTTCCCAGGTTTACCTCACAAGGCATAGCGTACCCAATTCTAACCCTGAGACCAGAACTAAATGTCTTGATTGAGCCGTGAATCGAATCCGGACCTCACGGGTTGTTGTTGTTGTTGATGATGATTGTCTTAGGGGCTTTGCGACATCGTGGCCTTGTAGCCCTGTGTATTTGGGTGTGTGTGGAATTTGTCTGATAACCTTTGTCACTTTGATGTCTGTACGAGTGTGTATTTGTAATTCAAGTAGGATTTGGGTAGGAAGCGGCCGTGGCACGTTAGGTACCATCCCGGCATTTGCCTGGAGTAGAGGTGCGAATCCACAGAAAAACCACTTCCAGGATGGCTGAGGTAGGAATTCAACCCACATCTTCCCAGTTTTGCATCACGAGGCTGAGTGTACCCTATTCCAGCCCTCAGACCAGAATTACATTTCTTGGGAATCGAACTCGGGCTTCCGCGGTGAGATCCAAGAATGGACAGCAAGTGTGCTAGCCAGTACACCACAAGGTGGTCTCCAATAAACAAAAACTGATCCCAATAAATTGTTTTCTGTATTTCTATTACCTTATAAAAAGTCCACAAGCAATATTAATCAGAATGACTTGGGGTGTAGATTACGTCATGTGAAATAATAACGTTGTTGTTGTTTCATTTCGTTTTTCATCTTCGTACTTTAGCCCCGTGTACTTGTCTGAAAATCTGGGTTATTGTGGTGTCTGTATTAGAGTGTGTGTATTTGTATGCTTGTGAGGATTGGGAAGGATGCGACCGTGGCCTTATGTTAGGAACCATACCGGTATTTGCCTGGAGTAGAAATGAGAAACCACTTTCAGGATGGCTGAGGTAGGAATCTAATCCGCATCTTCCCAGTTTTGCCTCACGAGGCTGAGTGTCCCCCGTTCCAGCCCCCAGACTAGAATTAAATTGCTTCGCAGAGCCGGGAATCGAACCCGGATCTCCTGGGCCACAGCCAAGAATGCTGGTCGCTACACCAGGAATGCACGAATAACGTTTGTGTGATATCTTATATCTGCCTCATATCAGAATTATAAAAATGTGCGCACACCGTTGTGAGCATAGATATTCGTAGGATTAGACCCCCCAGCTCGTACATGCTCTTACATTCGGAGCGCCTTGTGTTCACGGAGAAGGTCGTGCGTATACTGCGACTGTAGAGCTGTGTCGTCTCCGCAAGTTTCACTGTGGCAACAGCGCTCAGCTGGACGCAAGCTACTGGGCGAGCCCATGTTCACAGTTGTTTTGGGTCTGGTATAGAATGTGCTGAGACATCCATGTCAGGACATGTCACCTCGCGATCATTCAGCAAGCCTTTCTCACACCTTGCATTGCGGTGTCATAAGTATACAGATTGTGCAATTTGGTTACTGTGGGATTTAAGGCTTCCTGTTAAGTCCCTCACCCTTCTGTGTTACATAAATAATTTGTAGCCAGAAACCTTCCCTGGAGTTCACACAACAACTCACCCAAATGTCATCGCAATTGGATGACTGGTATATGAACGCACAGGGGACATACATACACGCAAACTATCACGTAATATTGATTTATTTTCGACCCTGACTAATATGTGTCAGAAAACTGTATCACAATGAGGCTCATTATAACACTATTTTTAATTATGAAACAGTTTCTCCCACCAATCAGAGCTCAAGAAACAGTTGTGTGACAAATTAGATAAGGATACCTTCGAGCATGCGCTCAAAATCCAACATGTCTATATAAATTGCCGAAAGTGCTCCGTCCATATGTTCGCGTAAATAAACTGGTGAATATGAGACAAGAAATAGCACTGTACCTTAATATCCGCAAATCCAATTTCTACACAGCGCGTTGTTTTGAAAACGACTTCGGTGACAGTTTTACTGAATACTGGTGCACAATATGAACATATGGGATTGAAGCACACAGAGCGCATGCGTCGGTTGGCCAAATAGCTTGGAAAACAGAGATATACTACCCACCGCAGCACCCGATCACAACATTCTAGTGACTGAACAGATATTTATGAATATTTATGTTAAACATATAACATGTAACATATAATTATCGCCAAACATAAACAGTCGTATGCAACTCGCCTATAATGGTATTTTTGTTTTGTCGTGTAGCCTCCTGAGAGGCCGAGTGCAGGTCTTTCTAGTCGACGCCCGTGGGCGACCGGCGCGTCGGGATGAGAGATGAGATGAATGGATGAAAGTGGGCAAGGATGTGGAAGGAAGCGGCCGTGGCCTGTCAGAAGGTACTGTCCCAGCAATTGCCTGGTGTTGAAAATGGGAAACCACGGAAAACCATTTCAAAGACAGCCGACGGTGGGGCTCGAACCCACGCGTCTACCGAGTCAGCAGAGAGCTTGGCCCCATGACCTAACGCCGCGCTTTAGCCAGCGTAGCCACTACTGTCGGTATAATGGTAATTAAGACACTCGTATGGAAATTATTAAACTCGCATACGCTCGTTTTATAAACATACTCGTGTCTTAATTATAGCCATTATAGGCTCGTTGCATAATGTACTATTACTGTATACATACTGTATATAGGGATTATAGCAACCACGCGGCTTCGGCAGGGAACAGTTATGAGAACATTAAGTGATAAGTTCTTTTTTTTTTCGATGACAATGAACTACGACCTATATCCGTTTTAAGTCTCGGCATGATGGGTTAAAATCACTGACTGAACTATTAGTTATATTGTCATGGAGATGCATGTGCAACGAATTCTTGTCAGACGTAATCTAAGAATGGCGAGGTACATGAAACACAAATCCCCCTAACTTGACTGCGTATTTTGCCAAACGAAAAGTTCACAGACGAAATTAAGATAACCGAGTTGCACTTCCAGGGAAACTCCAAACACAACCACTCTTCTCTTAAGTCTTAACTCAACATGACTCGACAGTTTGCTGCTGTCTGTATCTGGGGCAATAGGCTCACCCGCTAGCCAGGCTGTAACTGAGGTGAAAGGCTCGCCCATAGCCAGCTCGTAAACTGTCGCCGCAGTAATTGAATGGAGCATGTTGGAAAACATGACAACGTAAAAACACTTATAGTGGGCGATGTATTGAAGATAGAGATATGCTCTCTCGGACTTCTTTGTAAAACTTTACATGCTGAACAATCCTTACTCTCATAGTACATTGATATTTTTAACGGTTTACCCAGTGTAAGCTTAAAAAGTGCACGGATGGCAGGTTTTTCTTGCACTATTTCACTGAAATCGTTACTGCTTGGCTTCCTTTGATCATAAAAAAATAATTTTCTACAGAAACCTTCCTTGAGATATCCTTTACAGAATGGTGAAAACCGCATCAAAATCCATCAAGTGGTTCTCGAGATTACCCGTGACATCCAGAAATCAGGGATTTTGTTTTATACTAAGTAGACATAGCTGTTATATTGAAGCAGTGACTTAAGTAGCCCTCGGGGTTGGTCAAACAGAAAGTAGGCGCCTGATGCCTGTTTCAAAGCCCATATTTCAGTAGCACGAGGATGTTACATGTAGGTATGATATGAGTAGAAATAATATAGATTTAGTATGATATTGTAACGTTTTTGGGGTTCGTTAATAGCTGGTCAGGCTCATAATGCACTAATACTTTATTTACACTAATACTATGTACACTAATTAACAATAAAACAAATGGGTCTACTTACTCGCAAACACACACACACACAGAGTCTCACTTTACACAACTATTAGTCACTATTTATTTACAATGTTCTCTGCAAGGCAGTATCTCTTACAGTCACTATTTATCTTTCGCACTTATTGTCTACGTTATTTAATTTCACATTTATTTGCACAGCACTGTCTTGAATATTACAGTACTTCACATTATTTCCACTGTCACGTTGGGCACGGCACACCGCTTCAACTCGGCGCAGACTAAGGACTCACTCCGAACTGACACTGACTGCTCGCTCGTCGCACACCACTGGTATATAAACACTCGCCCCTGGACTGGAATGTTCTGGGCGTCGCTACCTCTCGCGGCATTGAGTGTGTTCTAGTGGATTCCATGCTGGCACCACCCAGTCTTTTCTAGTTGGCTGTTTTGGAACTGCACGTTGCATCTAGTAGCCTCGAGAAACAGGACAGTGTGGTAGCCTTCGCGCAAATGATCTTCCTGCTCGTAGGGCTATTGTTATTCTGGCGGCCTTGGGAGGAGCCTACCCTAATTAGCCCTGGACAGATTGGCTGCCCGGGCCTCTCCATACACCCCGACCGCTTGCCACCCCGAGACAAATGGCGACCGCTGGGCAATTGCACGAATCTTGCAGACCTGCTGCACGTTACAATATTATGGTTTATAATGAAGGCATACTACGCTGGAGTAATTGTTGATTCCAAGTCATTGTTTGCTAAGAAGTTGTATCTATGGCTAGTTCGTTACTTATTGTTGTTTTAAGGGGAGGAAGAGCGAGGTTATCTGCCCCTAACTATTTAAAGCTATTGAAAACACGGATGTGGCAATGATCTGCTTTGGTTGCGTGGTAGCGTGTCGAATTGTCTCCCGTTCGGGCAGGGTTCAAAACCAGGCAAGGTTCTTTTTTTTTATATTTTAGCCTATTTTCATTTATGAAAAAAAAAATAGGCTTAAGAGATCACCTATCGTCCGTGTATATGTGTGTGTGTAGCCTATGTGTGTCCCCCACCTAATAAAATTTAAACGAATGGAGTGATTTAATGAAACTCGGCAGGGTTATAGTACTATTTTGTCCGACCCCAACCGTGTCCTTCAAATTTTATTATCCAACATGGCGGCTGTGCGAAATATTTCACCGGCATTCTATATCTCCGAAACTATTACTGATATCACTCGAAATTTTGTACGGTGATAAAGAACACTACTACAATTTCACCTATGTGACTTTGGTTGGTTGGTTCTTAAAGATTAGGGGCTGCGACAACGGTCATGTAGCCCAGTGTACTTTGGGTGTGTGTAGAATCTTACTGATAACCGGTGTTAATTGTGATGACAGTATTATTATTATTATTATTTATTTACCAAAAATTGTGCCTACAATTTATGGACGGCAGATAGAGAAAGGGCAAGCCCCACATAAACAGCCGTGTCTCCATCTCCGTACATTAAATCTAAAGAAATCTCAAATGTTACATTATACAATTTACACCTTTACATTTGCTAAATACACATAATCTGCTGTACATGACGTCTATATCATACAATTCATAAATAAAAGGAAAGACACAGGCATGCACGCACACATATACACGCTCACCCACGCATACATACATACATATATACACGCACGCGCACACTCCCAATCACTCACAAAGTTACATTATACAGTATATAAATTCAATTTACATGGGGTTTTAGTCCCTTTAGAGCCTTCGCTTTGTGGCAAAATTGTCGTGGAGGAAGGTCTTTTATTTCACGAGGCAGGTCATTCCAAAGTCGAGCAGAGCGATTGTAGAATCCAGATTGATAATCTGTTGTCCTAGCGAATGGAGGAACAAGGGTGACACCTTGTGCTCTACGGACTGAACGATATGACAGCTGAAGGCGGTGAAATGGGTACAGTATAATGGTGCCAGCTAGAGATTTTCGGAGAAAGGTGAGATCTATTTGGCTACATATATCATTGATGGATGTTAATGGTTTTGTCAAAACTTTGTTACCCTGATTGTAAATGAGTCGCTCTGCTCGACGTTGGACTGCACTTAACTTCCTCATGTTTTCCTCGGTAGTGGGATGCCAGGCAGGAAGTCCATACAGAAGAATGGGCTGTATCGTAGAGAGATACACCGCTCGGAGTGCACGGCTTCTGAATCCCAGAAGATTACGTCTTGCAAATCCTAGAATTCTAAATGCCTTACACCTAGATTCTTCAACGTGTACATTCCACTTCAAATTGCTGGAAATGTGTATTCCCAGCATTCGCAGTGAATTGCACATGGGAAGAACTTTGCCGCTCAGTGAAAGGCTATGTGCAATAGGCTGTCTGGCCCTACTTAGCCGAATATATTTACACTTGTTTACATTCAAGGTCATCTTATTTACATCACACCACAGTGCCACACTGTCCAGATCTTCCTGTAGTGCTTTGACGTCATCATTATTTTTATGGCTCTGTAAATTATTGAGTCGTCTGCATACTGCGCCATCGTAACGTCACACAGCTTGGAAGGTCGAGAGTAAAAACCATGTACAACAAAGGCCCAATCACCGACCCCTGTGATACTCCCGAAGTTACCACTATGTTCGGTGACTTGGCCCCGCCAAACACGACACACTGCGTTCGACCTACCAGGAATGACGTCAACCATGTAATCAGTTTGCCTCCGATGCCATATTTGCCAAGCTTTAACAAGAGTCTTTGATGAGGCACTTGATCAAAAGCTTTGCTTAAGTCCAGGGCCACACAGTCCACTTGGGAGACGTTAGTCTGATCCAAAGAGTTCTGCCAGTCATCAATCACTTTTGTCAAAAGAGTTGTACAAGATCTCCCCGGAACGAAGCCATGTTGGCTTGGATTTAACAGGCCTCGCTCACTCAGGAATTCCAGTATGTTCTTAGCAACCAGGCGCTCCATACATTTACAGATACCAGACGTTAGAGAAATCGGGCGGTAGTTGTCCATGTCTTCCTTGTCACCATCTTTAAACACAGGGACCACGTTAGCATGTTTCCACTCTTGTGGTAGAGTCCCGGTGTTAATGGACTGGTTGAAAAGTGCGCACAATGAGGGTGCTAGGGCATCTGCACAGTAATGAAGGATCCGAGCAGGGATTAAGTCTGGTCCTGTCGCGGCATGGGGTCTAGTTCTCCGTAAGCTGTCTCGTACTTCCTGTTGTGTGAAATATAGACTGGTTAGGGGAAAGAGAGGGGATGATGTCCTTGGTAGGAACATTCCTTCACTGGTGTCAGGTGGAGAGAAGTTACTTTGGAATTTACAGTTGAACGAGTTGGCTATGTCTAGTGGGTTGGAAATAGAAAGTCCGTTATGTTTAAAGCTCTGTGGTGCGGTGTTGCCACTTTTGCTCCGAATGAATGTCCACATTGCCTTGGGATTAAAGCTTAATTTGTCCATATACGTACTGTAGGCTTCACGAATTGCAGATTTGGTACTATTTTTAGCCAGCCTATACTTTTCCCACCTGCTGTCACTTGGGCACTGTTTCCACTTGTTATAGAGCTGATTTCTCTTTCTTATTTTGGATATTATGTCCTTTGAGATCCAAGGTGTGTTTTTCTTATTTTTAATTGTAACCTTAGGGATCACTTCATCGACGCACTGAAAAAAGATTTCCTTCCAAGTATGCCAGGTACCATCTATATCAACACTGTTGGTGACTGAAGGTGTAATGGCCGGTAATCTGTCAAGTAAGATGTCAGAAAGGAGTTTCCAGTTGGTACGGGAGTAATTGTAAACTGTTCTGGTTTGTAATTTTGGACTGTTCTTTTTGTGGGTAAATATAGCTAGGAGGGCTTGGTGATCACAAAATCCAGGGATGACTTGTAGAGACTTAATTGAGGATGGAGAGTTTGTTAGGAAGAGATCGAGGGTTGAACGGGAGGTCTCAGTGATACGGGTAGCTTCAAATATGAGTTGATGGAGGAATAGATCATAGAATGCTGTAAGGAAGTTGTTGGATATAGGATTATTTGGGATAGGAGCGGCATTTCTATTCCATGTGATTTGTAGGTTGAAATCACCAACAATGTAGACAGCGTCATAATTTTGTTGAACGTTTTGCACCCGTTTGAGGGAGAGAATCAGCTCATCATTCATCAGCTGGGACGATTTCGGAGAGCGATAGACTGATCCGATCAGATATTTACCGTTACTGCGTTGAACCTCCACCCACACGGCCTCAGCGTCAGTTTCCAGCTGATGGACGCGAGTTGCATTGTACTCAGGTTTCACAGCAATGAGAACCCCGCCCCCTGAAGTCTGCAGTCGGTCCTTTCGGAACAGCTGGTATGTGTCTGGTAACACCTCCCGATCACCTACCACCCCAGAGAGCCTCGTTTCACTGCAACACACAATACTTGGATCTAGGGCGGTCACTGTAGCATGAATGTTTTGTTTCCGTCCCGGCCGCGTGATGCTGCGGGCATTGAAGGCGAACATGATAAGTGTTTATTTACAAGTGAACTATTCAGGTTATTTACACTATTTACAGGGTCACTGGGAATATCACTGGTATTGTTGCACAACGAGTCGGTAAACGGCGGCATAGCACATTGCCAACATGTCCACGTTCGCGTGCCTTTTTTAATGCACCGGAACTCAGAGGTACTGATTTTAGCACACGTCCTGTGACTCGACATGTTACAATTACTGCACTGAATATATAACTGATTTTTTCGGCTGATTTTTTCACATATTGCGCATTGCAAAGGTCCAGGGTTGAGTTCTATGTCGCCGCTTAGAGCTAGCGCTAGACAGCAGAGCGAGAACCCGGCAGCAGGTAGCCTTGCGACACCTCCCTCTCCCGCTCGGCGTGGCCGGCTAATGGTGGCCAGCTGCAGACCTTCACTGCCACACCATGTCCAGGAATGTATTGTACATTTATCACTCACCAGAAGCTTTTCCAGAAGGGGTTGATCCTTCAGATCCTGCTCACCATTAACGGCCACAGAATGAACACGTCTTGCCGCAGTCACTGCACATTTTACCATTAAAATTACTAAAATTACCCGGAGCACACTTCCCTTGATGCAGGCACGCGCCGCCATCTTTGCTCGGTGTGTGTTATCTGTTTTTTAATTCAAGTAAGGACTGCAGACTTATGAATTTTTCAAATAGTTCCTATTTTTGCCGCCAAATACCACCGTCGACGACTACTAGTTGAGAACTTAGCTACCAGTCGCCACCGCAGTCGGCTCTTGGCAACGAACGTAGGTACCCAAGAGCGTTGTTTACATTCTTGACCTATACAATTTAGCTTCACACAGGTGTAATTAGTGGAAGGTTCTTTAACATGCCATAAATCTATGACATGGGACCGCCGGCTTTACTTCCCCTCCGAAGGAAGGCATACTGAGGTATGATTAACGCTCTTGAAAACCCGACGACTTCGGCCGGATATGAACCCGCGATCTTGGGCATAGAAGCTCAGCATGCTACCGACTACGCCACCGAAGCCGCCCTATGTGACTTTCAAAAACCTGTTAACTACAAAACAAACATGGCAGCCAAGCGAATTTGAAAGATTTAAATAGACTTTTGCCGCGATTTAACGATTTGGGCGCAGCGAAACATGGTACAGCAAATGTTTATACACATTGTACTGACATTTAATTTAGTTCAGTTGTTTACATATACTCGAGATGGCGGCTGTGCGAAATTTTAAAATTAAGTTTTTATTTATTGTGACGTAATCATGCGATTGAAGTCAACGTTTGAGTAACGAACCTACGCAATAATTATCATCTAATACATAACTCTATGGCCTATATCAGTGATTCCCAAACTTTTTTGTGTGTGTACCACTTTAAGAGATGAGATTCTCTCGCGCACCACCTAATGGTTGGGATATGTACTAACTATAACCCCCCACCACCACTACGTAGCAGACCAAAAGATTATTTGAAAATTGTGTTTGTTAGAGGGTAGACTGTTAGAGTTAAAGTTCAAATAATAAAAGTGTGCCCAGTTGTTTTATTATTGCAATAAGTATTCCATTCAAACATTCATAAATGACACTGAACAAATAATATTAATAAAAGAACTCTTAATAATTAAACATAAAAACCAAAGTGCAACTAACAACTTCAGTGTGAATGGTGAGCTCGAAGATCATAAGCCAGCTTAGGAATGCCTGCTTTAAGATTCCTGAGTCTCAAACGAAGATTCTTTTCCACTGGAAGGAGCCTATACCGGTATTTATTCTTGAGATAAACAAGTGAAGAAAATGCAGTCCCACACAAGCACGAAGTAGTGAAAGGCAGTAAAAATCTAACTGCTTTGTCAGCTAAGTCAGCATAGTCTGCACGCCTCTCAACCCAAAAGTTCAAAAGAGCCAATTTTGAAAAAGTTTGCCTTAGTTCTAAATCACAATTCTATTCATAAAACTGCTCCTTATCTTTGGCCTTAAAGTCCTCCGGCAACATATCAATGTTTTTATATTTTTATATTTTTCGTAACGTATCTAATATTTTTTATATATTTCGTAACATCACCGCGTACCACTGCAGCAGTACGAGCGTACCACAGTTTGGGAAACGCTGGCCTATATAATATAAAAATCCAACATGGCGACCGTCCGAGATATTTATACGGTTCTCAATATCTACTAATCTATGACAGCAATCAAACAGAAATGTTGTACGTTGATGAAAGCTATTAACATAAGTTCACCAATGGGCACCAATCCAACATGGCGGCGACCCAAAATTTAAATATTTAAATAACGTTCTACGCGACTTAACCATCCAACCGCAGTGAAACTTGGTCCGGTAAATGCTTATACTAATTTTAATCCACTGACCATATAAATTATTTCAATTTTTTTATAACCTCAAGATGGTGGCTGTGCGAAATTTTAAAATCTTTTTATTTCTTGTGTCCTAATCATGCGATTGCTGTTAGAATAATATACCTACGCAATAATCTTCATCTAATAGTTCATAACGCTAAGGCCTACAGAAATAAACATCCAACATGGCGACCATCCGAAATTATTAGACGTTTCTCAATATCTACGAATATATTACAGCAATCAAGCTGAAATTTTGTATGTTGATAGAGGCAATTAATATAAGTAGGATATATGAAAATAGGCTATTTAGTTCTTCACCGAACTACTTGTTACCGTATATGTATTGCTATATAATTACTCAGACGTAAAAATAATAAGCATTATATTGTGCATTTTGCAATGGGACATGTTATAATAGGCCTACGTATAACATCATGGCATTTCAACGCGCTGACACGTAAATCAAATATAAGGTGCGTTCAATAGGCTAAGTAACGAGCCGGAGGCTGTAACGCGCAAACCGGTGACGACATGGGCTAATCGTGGCGTGTGTAATGAGGTGTGGTTCCGACTAGAGCGCGGAAGGTCACAGCCCGTAGCTAGAGGTCACGCGTGCACGTCACGTGACGATTCAAAGCGAGCAGCAGCATGCATCAATCTCCAACGCTGCCAGTCGCATTGCAAACAGTGGCATGGAGGCGTCAAACGAAGAGCAAAGAGGTGTTGTTCGGTTTCTGACAGCGGAAGGAGTAGGGGGAACGGACATTCATCGCCGAATGCCACAAGTGTACGGCGAAACTTCATGTCCCTTGCAAGGGTCAAGACGTGGCACAAGCGCTTAAGGGCAGGACGGGTGTCGTTAGCTGATGATGCACGGTTTGGGGCACCCCCCTGCATTACCGATAACAACGTCCAGCTGGTCCACTCATTACACAGGACCGCCGAGTGACAGTGAACGCCATAGCCGCCGTGGTCGGATTGAGCGTCGGAAGTGTGCACACCATCATGAAGGAACGACTGCACTTGCGGAAAGTGTGTGCCCAATGGGTGCCCCACAGGCTTCAACCACACCAGGAAGCATGTCGAATGGCCCACTGTCTTGGTCGTGGTTGGATGATTATTGTATGCTGCTGCTCGCTTTGTATCGTCACGTGACGTGCACACGTGCCCTATAGAGACGGGCTGTGACCTTCCATGCTCTGGTCGGAACCACACCTCGTTACATACGCCACGATTAGCCGATGTTGTCACCGGTTTGCTCATTACAGCCTCCGGCTCGTTACTTTTTGAACGCACCTTATACATCAACCAAAATTCAATTATACTCCTTGTTAAGGAGAAGTATTAACTATACCTATGCAATTAGGAGAAAGTAGGCTAAACGATACTTACTGAACATCTTGTTTCTTCTTTCCATTTTATAGTTTACATTCTCCACATTTTACTGTGTGTTTTATCCTGCACTGTCTGCATGGTTTTTGAACACATAATAATATTTAAGCTGTGGTATTATTCACACAGTACTACAGTCAACACATAAATACAGGTTATCAGAAAAGTTCAACACACACACTTAACTACACGGGACTGATGACCAAGATGTCCCAAGCCCCTTAAATGAAAAATAGAGATGCGAAGCCACTCTTTTCAGTGTTGCCAATACAAAATTGTCATTTGCAGCTCTCGAGTCGGTCAAGACGAACATGCCCAATGAATGTTAATGATGACCGAAGAAGAGCTACAAATAACAGCCCTTTAAATGAATTAACAACAACTGTATTTTTCTGTCGAGCATGGCTTAAAAATGTGACCACGAAGTGCATCTACCCAGACTCCAGGAGATTCGCGTTCGTATCCCGACTGCAGTCACTTCGATTTTACTCAGCAGGTAGGATTGCTCGTGAATGACCTATTCCCTGAAGCCATTACAGCCAACATTCAATTATACTCCTTTATAAGAAAATGCCAAGAGCCATCAGAGGTTGCCATGACAACGCCACTAAATTGACGAGGGAAGAACCACCGGAGGTTGCCATGACAACGCCTTCCTTTCTTTCAAGAAATAACCAGGAAAAAAAGTTTAACGGCCGAAGGGAGCTGACCACGCGTCACCCCGCAATCTGCAGGCTATATGGCTGGGCAGCGGTCGCTTGGCAAGCCAAGGGCCTTCATGACTTTTGTGCAATGAGGTTTGTTAATAACCAAGATTTATAAAATAATATCGAGACAAACCCTAACACATGATGGATTGTTTTACAAAATGTGAGGATTCTTAAAATCAGTCAATCTAGTACCATGAACCTATATAAAAAAAATCCTTCTTCACGTTTTAAGGAAACTGTATATCAGGCAAATTTGATGTCTTTCTTTCCTAGTTGAGTGCTGTGTATGCCATACTTTTAAGTGTTGTAATTAATAAGTGTATTATACATAAAAACCAAAACTAATTTCTAAATATGATAGTAGGGCTTTCTATAAACTTACAAGTAACATATAAAAACTACAATGTAAGAAGAAAATAAATATGATGACTCACAAGTACTATCGGAAATATAATGACAACAGGTCACTGACACGCTCATTATTGTCCATAATTTAAAGGAAAATATCCAGTAAACAAAATCATTTCTAACTTAAAACGATATAAACTAACTGGTGTATATAACACCCCTAAAGTGACATAAAATAAGTGGTGTATATAACACCCCTAAAGTGACATAACATAAGTGGTGTATAACACCCCTCGAACGACATAAAATAAGTGGTGTATATAACATCCCTAAAGTGACATAACATAAGTGGTGTGTATAACACCCCTAAAGTGACATAAAATAAGTGGTGTATATAACACCCCTAAAGTGACATAAAATAAGTGGTGTATATAACATCCCTAAAACCATATAAAATAAGTGGTGTATATAACATCCCTAAAACGATATAAAATAAGTGGTGTGTATAATATCCCTAAAGTGACATAAAATAAGTGGTGTATAACACCCCTCGAACGACATAAAATAAGTGGTGTATATAACATCCCTAAAGTGACATAACATAAGTGGTGTGTATAACACCCCTAAAGTGACATAAAATAAGTGGTGTGTATAACACCCCTAAAGTGACATAAAATAAGTGGTGTATATAACATCCCTAAAGTGACATAAAATAAGTGGTGTATATAACACCCCTCGAACGACATAAAATAAGTGGTGTATATAACATCCCTAAAGTGACATAAAATAATTGGTGTATATAACACCCCTAAAACCATATAAAATAAGTGGTGTATATAACATCCCTAAAACGATATAAAATAAGTGGTGTGTATAATATCCCTAAAGCTTGACGCTTGTACGCAAGGGTTACTATGAATCTGAGAAGACCTGATATTATGTCCTGTATTATTTAGGTTCACCAATAAGCAGCATTCTGGAGGTACTGAACGCAGGCCCTGCTGTCTCCAATACCACAACTGGTGAAAGCGAGGAGCAACGGATTTCAGCCAGAGTTCTTCCTGAATCATCATTCCTATACCAGGAAGATATCCTACCTTCTTCTCTTAGTCGGCTTCAAGATGTCATTCATGGAATCGGTTTGATGACCGATGGCGGTGAAGCAAGCTTGGACTCTTCTATGGACGATTTTTTTCACCTGCCTCGAGAAAGAAAAAATGAACACCAGAACACCATAATTTTCAGCCCAGACACTAAGACTGTTACTTATATGAGACGAGGAAAGTTGGGAGATATGGACATTCACGGGGGTTCCTCTTTCGGCCTGCTCTCCGGACTTTTCACAGGCCAGTTCACATTATCTCCCCAAAAACTTAGGCAAACGCACATAGATCTTATGAGACGTTTTGAAGATTCCATACTAAACCCAGAGAATAGTTTGCAAACTATGGCCGATAGTAACTCTGTTCTAATAGATTTCCTCGATAAACCTGAGTTTAATTTAAAACGTGGTACTTTTAAAGGCATAATATTTCCAAGACACTATGAACAATCAACCCTGTTTCCCTCACCACAACAAATGAAAGTAATAAATAATTTTATTGAAAAGAATTTTGAGGCTACAACTGCGAGAAACGGGTATTTCGATGACATTGTTATCCATGATCCTGCAGTTCGTGAATGTGTAGATTTGATTCTCGCTGGATTATTTCAACACGCTTTAAAAAATTTGCACAAGGGAGTGCGCTTTACAGGACGTTCTACTTGGAGGCAAAATGACGATCTTAATCCACTGTTGAGATTATCTGAGCTGACAAGAAAGTTATCAGCAAATAGAATGTTAGAAACTCAGCAGAGCTCAGAAATAAAAGACACTGTTAAGTTGCGACGAAATACTGATATTGCAGAGTCAATGAAAGCCACCAAAATACTAACGGATGAAATATATGAGTTTTACATATTATTGAAACAATATATTCTTGCACAGAGAGGTTATTACAAAGAAGAGGATAAAAATCACTTAATTTCAACGATCAAGTCAAAAATATCGCAAGTTGCTTTGAGAGTTAACCGAGCAGCGCGCTCATTGGCTGACGATGCTGTTAGTCAGTCCTACAAGGCTGACAACATCCTAATTCACAACGCCAAACTACTATTGAAATCTTTAAAATCATTCTTCCGTACCTTAAAGACTGCGATTACTTATTGCCAGCCCTTGACTAAACCAGATGCCATCAAAGTTCCACTGCAGAATGCAGGCACGGAAAATGTATTGGCTAAAGCTAATATGTTGATTAATACCAGCAAAACATTTCAGAAAACCTTACACAGATTGTTCAATCACCAGATTCCAGACATCTTCGAGGATGAGGTAGTGGTTTTAAATTCAACATCAGAGAACTCTAACTGCAACATACCCAACTTACCGGCCAACGATCTTAAGTATACACTGCTCGGAAATGATCTCATATTGGAATTAGCTAAGATTTTGACTAACGCAGCATTCAAGTTTTACACCATGGTGGAGGCTAGTTCGGGAAAAATACACCCTGATGGTAGTCCTGCGTTATCGAATCAAGTTGAAATGAATATAGCGGATGTTTCTCAATCCTATATCAAAACGATAGTGGTTTATGACATTATGGATGCCATTACAAACGTTTATTATACTAAGGATTACACAAACATTGCCAAAGATCGTTATGAAGTTATTATGAATGCGATGAAGTATCTCTCTATGAACAATTCTAGTTATGATGACCAGAAGGAATTACTGGAAACTCTACAAGATTACGTAGCTGTTTTGAGAGATATGTCTATGGTGTCAGTCCCATCGAAGCCAAAGCGTTCAACAGCTTTCAAACAAAAGAGGTTGGAAATCCTATCTCCCCCAGCAAGAGAATCAAAAAGTACTATAAATGACTATCCATTGTCTCAAAAGAATTATGGAAGTATGAAATCTTCACCTTTGTCATTTTCAAAAACTAGTGAAGCTAATCCTGAACACCATGTGACCTTTTCAGGAAATAGGATCATTAGAGAGAAAAGGTCGGTGTCAAATAAAACGACTCTCAGGGCTAAGGTTAAGGCAGATCATTCTAGAAATGAACATCACCATGGTGAAGCACAAACCCGTAGGGTTATGGACACAAAACTTCAAGGGGCAACGGCGAGGTCTGTAGGTCTGGGCGACGAAGGCGAAGAATACGACGTGGACGAATTGTTACATTCTGTCGAAGAGAAGTCCTTACTTGAGGAAGAGACCCCGGCCAGGAAGAACCTTCTAGGCGTTCGACCTTATGCAGGGAACCCATATTCATATTACTCAGGATATTCAGATCCGAATTTATTGTATACGGGCTATCCAGCCCAATCAATGATGGGAGGCTATGGCCTGGGATCGTTCCTCGGATACCTAGGATAGCAGGATGTGTGGTTTAGGACTTGTCAACATGGGTCTAGTGGAGTTCTCGTGGCGCATGCACGAAGGAGACTTTTCAAAAACAATACTAAATTAGCTCCAGCTTTACAAATATAGAGGCTTAAAAATATCTTTTAGTAATAATAGCCTATATTTCAAGTACAGTTTAGGCAAAAATCGATTGACTATTGACATTTTTGAATCATATTATAATTACTATCAATGTATTTCATTTATTCAAAAGTTACCTGCAGGTAAAGTATAAAATAAAAAAATAATGTAAATGAGGCAGTATACGGAAAAAGGGACCATATTCCAGAATTGAGTTTCGGGAAATCGTTTCTAAAGATTTAGTTTCTCTGTGTACATTATTTCATTTCACCATTAAACAAATGAATGTTTATAGAATGCAAATACATTTGCCATTGATAGCACACATGTTTGTAGATATCCGTGTTGATAGATGAATCCAAAGTTTAAATTAATACCGGTAAGTATTGATTGGCGTATAATGTAAACTTTGGACAAATGAATGTTTACCAACCGCGAAGTGAGAAGTACGTGCACTATTCCATTATTTGCCGAAGGATGGCAACAATACGGTCAGGTATCATAGCACTTAATAGGTCTCTGAAGAAAGCGAAGAAAGCATGTTGAGCAGGCAATGGAGAGGACCTACATCCATTCCTCATTTACGTTAGAGATATAATGAAATTGATTATACGTGGTAGGTAAAAGGTCTCCTCTTCGGTGTGCGTGGGATATCGCGCCGTTGTACTATAAGAAACACCTCCAAGGACTCAATGTGTGTGACCACCAGTATACGAATGAGATGCTAGGGGGAATTCTGAAGGATTATTCATATTATGAACAACAATTTACATATTAAATGAATTTCTTTCCTGATTTATTTTTGTGGATGTTGTACCTGCTTTGTTATTCTGGCCGTCTATGGTCACTTTATATGTAAACCAAGTGCTGATTTCAGAATAAAAGAACAAATAAAATTTAATATGATATATTTTCAGTGTAGACTATAGCTATTGTGAAACAAATGTCATGGGCCCTTCTTCCATACTGCCCCCCCCCCCCCCCAGGGGCTCACATCTAGTGGGACGTGGGATGGCGAACATGGGACCCCAGCTGAGTCCGGCATTGCTTCCACTTACTTGTGCCGGCCTCCTCTCTGTCTTCTTTCCTTTCGACCACACTTGGTCAACTCTTGTTCTCTTCCGACCCCGACGGTATTAGGTTATCCGAGGCTTAGGGAGTCTTTCACTTTCCCGCCTTAATTGGCCCTTGTCTCATCTTTCCTGATACCCTCCTTCTGTGAGGGGTCAGCTTTCTTTTTCTTTTCCTTTTACCTCCTGCCTTGTGCTCAAGGCCCTTAAGGAGGCAGGGTGTATGTAGCCCCACCAATTCTGGTGCACCGTAGATAATGCTACACCCTCGGTGGCTCACGGCTGGTGAGTTTGGGAGTTGGCGACCCCGAGGTATTCCTGAGCCGGGTCCGTTTTCCCCTTTTGTCCCTTACCTTTGGGGCGGACCTTCTCCTCTCTCCCCTCTCTCCCCTCTCTCCCCTCTCCTTTCCTCTCCTCTCCTCTCCTCTTTTCATTATATTTACTTTTATCTTTAAGATTTCCGCACTGTTTTTTGTTACTTGGTTCACCGTGTATCTAAATTCCCTTCTGGGGATTTTTTAAGGCATTTTTAATCTACGTTGCTTTTTGTATGTTTTTTCGATCTAAATTACATCTCGCGATTGTTTTCAACCTCAATTGCATTTTGTAAAGATTGACAATCTAAATTGCTTTTTAGCAAGTTTTTCAATGCATGTGCCCGGGCCTTTTAGTGAGTATTTTGAATTTCAATTGCATTTTGTAAGAATTTTCAACCAACGCCGCATTTCGCACGAATTTTGAATCTAAATTGCATTTTGTTTGGTGGGCATTTTGCACATATTTTGATTCTCAATTGCATTTTGTGGGTGTTTTGAATCTAAATTACATTTTGTCAAGTATTTTCAATCTAAATTGCATTTTGAAAGTATTGTCAATCCACATGAGTCTTTAGAATCACCGTACATTTTGTAAGCATTTTCAATTTCAATTGCATTTAGTAAGTATTTTGAATTTCGATTGCACTTTGTGAATAATTTGGATTGGAACTGGGATAGGGCCTATTTCAATCTGAATTGCATTGTGTATTTTGAACCTCAATTGCATTTTGTACGTATTTTCGATCTCATTTGCATTTTGTAAGTATTTTGAATTTCAGTTGCATTTTGTAAGTATTTCGACGCTACATTGCATTTTGTACGTATTTTGAATCTAGCCTACGTTTTGTGGGTATTTTTCCATGTATTCTTTTTGTGACTCTTTTCGTTCTAAATTCCGTTTTGTAAGACCATATTGTGAGTTCCTTTTTGTACGTATTTTCCGTCTCAGATAATTTTGTTCTGGTTTCAATTTTATTATCATTTTCGATATCACCCAGATCAGTAGGGGCCGATAACCTCGATGTTAGGCCCCTTAAAACAACAATTATCATCATCATCATCCATACTGGCTGTGCACCAGCCCCCTCCTTAGCGTGGTGACGCGAGCGCTATCTAGTGGTAGAAGCACACAACACGAAGTCCGCCATCTTGGCTTAGTCAGCAGTAAGCGTTGAGTACAACACTCTAGCCCACATGATATATGATATGAACTTCATTATACCGGAATTCATTGTTTACTTATTGAAAATCTAAATAGAATACCCACATGTATTTAATAAATCTAATACATGTTAGTCAATACAATTTTTTAAATGATGTTGATTGAGTCTTCAGTCTTATGACTGGTTTGATGCAGCTCTCCATGCCTCCCTGTCCTGAGCTAATCGCTTCATCTCTACATAGCTACCACACCCTACATCCGAGGCAATCTGTTTAACATATTCTAACCTTGGTCTACCCCTACAGTTCTTGTCCTCGACCCTTCCATAACTAAGCTTGTTATTCCTGGGTGTCTTAGTATGTGTCCTACCAACCTATCTCTTCTATAGCATTCGCCAGAAACATCTCTCCTCTCCCACTCGCCTTAATACCTCTTCGTTTCCTTATCTACCCATCAGATCTTCATCATTCTCCTGTAACACCACATTTCAAAAGCTTCAATTCTCCTCTTTTCTGCTGCACCAATAGTCCAAATTTCACTTCCATATAGCGCCACGCTCCAGACAAAGGCTTTCAAAAATGACTTCCTAATACCTAAATCTATATTCGATGTCAACAGATTCCTTTTTTGTAGAAATGCTTTCCTTGCCTGAGCCAACCTACTTTTTATATCCTCTTTGCTTCGTCCATCACTGGTTATTCTGCTTCCTAAGTAACAGAAGTCTCCTACTTCCTTAAGATTTTCACCTGCCAATTTGATCTCCATAGAGGTTTCTGATTTATTTCGGCTGCATTCCAGTATTTTTGTTTTACATTTATTAATTTTCATCATGAATTCTTTCCGTAAGACGGAGTCCATACCAGTCAAAAACTCATTCAAATCCTCAGGCTTGTCGGCCAAGATGACGATGTCATCAGCAAATCTCAGAGTTGAAATTATTTCACTCCCACTTTAAATTTTTCTCCAATTTCCTTCATTGTTTGTTCAATGTAAAGATTGAAAAGTATAGGTGATAAGTTGCAGCCTTGCCTTACACCTTTCTGAATACCAGCTTCTCTCTCATGTCCTTCAGCTCGAATGACTGCCGTCTGGTTTCTGTATAGATTGTATACCACCCTCCTATCCCTGTACTTTATTCCAATAGATTTCAAAATGTCAAACAATTTAGTCCAATCAACATTATCAAAAGCCTTTTCTAAGTCTACAAAAGCCATGACCGTTCTCTTATCTTTCCTTATTCTACCTTCCAAAATCAGCCTAAGGCTTAGTACAGCTTCCCTTGTTCCTACATTTCTCCTGAAACCAAACTCCGCTTCTATCTGGCTTTTTTTTTAAATAAGTATAATAATAATAATAATAATAATAATAATAATAATAATAATAATAATAATAATAATAATAATAATAATAATAATAAAATCGTATGGCCTCGGGTGCCGGGTACAAGCTTTGTTATTTGATACTCAGAGGCCAGCTTGCATGTCGAATTTTGTTGTTCCTTGAAGCACTATGAAAGTCAAGAAAGTTAGATATCTAAGCTCCTTGAACACTAGACCGCTTTCTAGTAGAAAAATGAGGAACTTTGTGTTGGCGGAAAATCCCGAGATTAATTTTGCCATTATGAAATCGGCCTACTGAATTCAAATGTTTTTTTTAGCATGCCAACAACTCATGGCATGCTTGGCGTGATTTTTGTCGCCTTTCAAAAATCACTTACCATGGCCAAGAGCGAACCTGCAAGCTTGGGATTGGCAGTCAGACACGATAACCACTCACTCACCGTGGCAAGCAATTTTTAAAAATTAATATTTATTAATTTAATACCAGTTTCGGTCACATTATGTCCTTCAGTTTTTAAAAGAAGAAATGAAACAAGATGTTCGGGAAAGAACATATAGCCTACTTTCTCCTAAATGTATGGGTATGGTTATAACTCTCTGTCCTTATCATCTCCTAATTTCTTCCTATTTGAAGTGCAAATTGGCACACAGGATTTGAACAGTGGCGTTCAAACCATAGTTTATAATTTACCCCAGCATTTTGCAATTTCATCAGCAAACACTCCAAACACCGACTACTTACAATAATTGAAACTTCGTTGCTCTAATAAGGCCCATCTACAATGCGCAGTCGGCAGTCCGTAGTTGGTAGTCCTCGGTCGGCAGTCGCGATCGACTCCGTGAATACTATAGGCACCATACACAACATGAAGTTGCAGTTGGTAACTGGCAGTTGGCAGTCGCGAATTTTATCCTTGACTGCCAACTACCCGACTGCAGCAATGTAATAGCCAATCAGAGCAGATCAGAAACTGACGTCACGTTGTTGTTCTGTGTCGTGTACGAATGATATAGGACAAAGTGAAGTAACTTCGCAACCCGTTAATTTATAGGCTAATCTTAAATACACGGTATAACAAAATAATCCATCTCCAAATCATCCATATTGCAAGTTTTGAGGTTATCAACAACGCCTCTGTGCACTAAACGAATGTTACTGTATTATTACTCCTAGCAGTCGTTAAGACTGGGTTCACTAACTGGCCGGTATAGAGCGCTACTCGAATCTATAGTTTCTGCATAGTACAACTGAAGGCTGGTAGATGTCACTCCGGTGGAGAATGTCGTTTTTTTTTAATATATAATTTCCATTGCAAAAAGCACCATAGTTTATTTTATAACGTCTCAGTACTCAAGAGACAATAAATATAAAAAATCAAGCAAAAAAGTTCTACTTTGATAGGATTTGAACCCCGGCCAGCCACATGAGAGACGGGAGCTCTAACCACGCAGCCAATCGTACACTCATAATTAACGCGTTATCGATCAAATACATATAACTTACTGTATTAGCAAATAATCACTTGGACTGAAGATTTCTTCACTGGAGTATATTTCAAACCGAGTTCATTTCATATTAAGTTCATATAATTTTTATCAGTAGGTTATATTGCATGCAACATACTGAAATTAGTAAAATATAGGTCAGAACGAGAGATCAGCTGCCATCTTGTCAAATAGCCGAGACGATTCAGATTTTTAAAGTCACTTCTAGATTTATTTATTTATTTATTTATTTATTTATTTATTTATTTATTTATTTACATATGTTTCGCCCTCATTGGAGCACTTAACCAAAACAAGTATATACATATCTCAAAAACAATATTAAAGATTCAGCTTCTTATTTTTCTTCTTTTCCCAAAACATTTTCATTCTAGTCGACCTTGCCGCCCTCTCTGCATCGCTTATGGTGTAAGTTTTGCGGGTAAAGGTTTTTAAGGGAAGTCGGATGTTCTTGTTTTTCAAGATATTCTTCTCATCTTTGTTAGCAATTTGGGACATTGTCAAGCCGAGTTCATCCAGATCATTTTGAATTTCCATAAACCAAGAGTTCTTTGTTTTACTTTTGAAAAAATAATTAAATAATACTTTTAACTGCCTGGTATCCGGCAGGCGTGAGATATGACAAAAAAAAAGGAATTCGCCTTTTTCGCATAGTATCGACTATAGACTCAGTTTCTTTATAAACCACTTCATTTGGTAATAGACGCCATTGACCATCCACCTGATGTTTTTTATTAATTATAGTTCTGGGAATTCTTCTATCAATCTTCTGTAATGTGTCAGTAACTGATCGAGTGTTTAACTTGAAAAGTGTTTCACAAGCATATATTGCTTCCGGTTTAATAACTGATTCGTAATGTCGTAATTTGGCATTTATGGAGAGTGTTTTTTTTTTTTGTAACTAGACCAAGTAATATATTGCGCTTGTCTTAACTTTGTTGTTCTATTTTCGATTGACGCTTTCTCATTCAAATTCCATGTTATAATTTCCCCTAAATATTTAAATTTACGTACAACATTCATTTCTTTACTGTTGATCAATGTAATAGCTTGTGTTTCCACATCAAAGGATGCCATTATTTCACTCTTTTCAAATGAAATTTGAAGTCCTACTTTTGCTGCAATAGACCCAAGTTCTTCAATTTGGTGTTTAGCCTCATCTATACTGGTTGCAAGCAGTGCAAGGTCATCCGCAAAGGCCAAGCAATTCAGTTTTATATTAGTACCAATCTTTACATTTGGAGGACAAGTTTTGTTCCACTCACGCATGATCTTTTAAAGAACACAATTAAATAATAACGGTGATAGACCATCTCCCTGTCGAAGTCCAGTCCGGATATCAAATGGTTCAGACAAGGCGCCTCAAAATTTAACCTTTGATTTAGTACCTTTCAAAGTAACGCCGATAAGGTTGATAAGCTTTTGATGTAACCCAAATTCCCTAAGGATGTTAAGTAATGACCCTCGATGGATACTGTCATAAGCTTTCTTAAAATCCACAAAAGTAATGACCAAATCCTTTTGTCTCATTCTATGATATTTCATTATCCATTTCAGACTGATGATCTGATCCGGACAGCTGCGACCTGGTCGGAACCCTCCTTGATATTCTCCTAGTTCTTGATCGAGTTGTTGTTGAATTCTTGTCAAGATAATTCTAGATAGAATCTTGTATGTTACATCAAGCAAAGAAATCCCACGGTAGTTGTTCGGGTCTGATCTATCACCCTTTTTATGAATTGGGTGGATTACAGCCATTCTCCATTCCTCTGGTATTTGTTCCAAATTCCATACATCGATGAGGCGTTTATGGAGGTTGGAGATGGTTTGTTCATTTGCATATTTCCATAGTTCTGCTACCAATGAATTCTCTCCTGCTGCTCTATAATTTTTGAGCCAATTAATCGCTGCACATACTTCAGTCAAGTCAGGAGGAATAATGTTCTGTAAATTTGTTTTATTTTTTGGATTAGGCTCAAAATCAAGATATTCCTTAGGTTCATCAGCATTTAGTAGTTCTCTAAAATAATCGGCTAGAATTTTAGCATTATCAGTATCATTGTGGGCTAGTTTACCTGATTTATCTTTCATTAATAGTGTAGGAGGGCTGTATTTAGAATGATATTGACGAAATGTCCTGTAATAGTCCCTTGTTTTGTGTTGCTTAAAGGAATCATCAATAATTAGTATGGATATTTTTTGATTTTCTCTTTTAATTCTCCTAATTTCTTTGGCAGTTTCCCTTCGAACAATGGTCAATTCTTCTCGCGATTGTGTGGTCCTCTTTTGCTGATCATTGAGCCATGCTGTGTGTCTTTTCCGAATTGCAGCATCACATTCCGCATTCCACCATGCATGCTTTTTCCTTTTCCTAATAGGGGCAATTTCGACAGCAACGGTTTTCAGTGTGTCAACCATCGTTTCTAGCTTGTCACTTATGAAAGTTTTAGACTTTTCCTTATAGGACACATTATTTATTAAATAACTAGGGTCATATTGCCTTTGCATGGTCGAGTTTGACGATTTTTGTTTACGTCGTGGAGTTAACTTGATCTTTATCTTGGATATATAATGCTCAGAGTCAACATCGACCCCACGTAGTACCTTCACGTTATATATTTCCTTGTAGAACATTTTATCCATTGCAACATGGTCTATCTGGAATTCCCCTAGTGCACTATTAGGGCATTTCCAGGTCATAAGTTTGTGTGGTCTTCGCTTAAATCTAGTAGTTTCGAGACGTAGGCCATGTTCTTTGCAAAGGGTGATTAATCTTTGACCATTCTTGTTAGTGAATTTGTGAGCTGGCCACTTACCTACTATTGGACGAAATTTTCTTTCTTGACCAATTTTTGCATTAAAATCCCCAAGCAAGATTTTAACATGAGTGTCTGGAATGTTTGATATTAGTAAGGCAAGTTCTTCCCAAAAATTGTCCGTTTCATCTCTAAATTTTTTGACATTCTTGTCATTAGTTGGGGCATGAACGTTTATCAAAGAGTATATTTTGTTTCCTGTCCTAATTGTTAAAGTTGCTAACCTTGATGAGTTCGACGAAAAGTCTTCCACTGAATCAATAATACTGGTATGTACTAAAAATCCCATACCAAATTGGGGGACATTTTTCATAACTCGTGGTCCTGGAGGTCCCTTATAGAGACGGTATCCTCCAGATTCAATGGGGTCTTGATCTGTGTTTCTAAGTTCTTGAAGTGCTGTTATTAAGATCTTATGTTGGTCGAATATATCGGTTAAATGCTTAAGTTTTCCAATTTTAATTAACGAATTTATGTTTAATGTTGAAAAGAATGAAAATTACCCATGTTTGTTAATTTTGAGTTTGTATTTGGACTTTCGGGTTTCCAGGCGCTCCGACTCACCTGACTCTTCTACGCGGCACCCCACCGTATCCGAATGGTACCTTGCGGTGGAAGAGTTCATTAGAAGACTGTTCATACTTGAGTTGATTGTCTGGTCTAGGACCCATGATCTGACCGTAGTCAGGGATTACAATTCCAGATGTGATCTGGAAAGGTGATGAATGGAATATGATAGGATGATTGATGAGAAATGGGAGTGTGTTTGGTCCGCAAGAACTATTTTATTTCGCTCAAGTCCGCCAGCAAAACTGGTGAGGACCCCCTATCCGCCACCTGGGACGCGCCACGTCGGAGTATCACCTCTCCGCCTTCCTACGACAACGTAGTAGGTTCTAGATTATGATATTACAATATAAACTTTTAATTTCGAACGAACCACGTCGCTTAGAACAGATTAAACGATTCTTGGTTCGATAATCGGAACTGGTGGGTCCCATGTTATGGATTATAAATTTTGCATAATTCACACGACCGCCGTTAATTTATAGGCTAATCTTAAATACACGGTATAACAAAATAATCCATCTCCAAATCATCCATATGCAAGTTTTGAGGTTATCAACAACGCCTCTGTGCACAAGGAATAAACGAATGTTACTGTATTATTACTCCAAGCAGTCGTTAAGACTGGGTTCACTAACTGGCCGGTATAGAGCGCTGCTCGAATCTATAGTTTCTGCATAGTACAACTGAAGGCTGGTAGATGTCACTCCGGTGGAGAATGTAGTTTTTTTTTTAATATATAATTTCCATTGCAAAAAGCACCATATAACGCTTTATTTTATAACGTCTCAGTACTCAAGAAACAATAAATATAAAAAAAATCAAGCAAAAAAGTTCTACTTTGATAGGATTTGAACCCCGGCCAGCCACATGAGAGACGGGAGCTCTAACCACACAGCCAATCGTACACTCATAATTAACGCGTTATCGATCAAATACATATAACGTACTGTATTAGCAAATAATCACTTGGACTGAAGATTTCTTCACTGGAGTATATTTCAAACCGAGTTCATTTCATATTAAGTTCATATAATTTTTATCAGTATTTACACAGCGGTATGTTTGGAACAATATTACCCACATAACCCACAAGAGGACAGCACCGTACAGAGACATTAAGAAGGCTGTGGTTGATGACAACGTGTATCTAGTTCTTCTATTCTCCTTTTCCTAATGTCTTCTGTTTATGTGCAATGCTGGGACTGTGATTTTATTAATAAACGAGTGTATACATTAGCCTCCCCTTAGAGCTAAATGACATTTTATTCAGAATCTGTGGTACGAACTTGTGCACATCATTTGTAAAAGAATTCAAGAAAAAAAAAAAGGTAAACTGTAGCAGTATTCGATCCCCAGTCTACTGCGTGACAGGCTAACACGCTAGCCCAGAGCTAAACATATCCTTAACATCATCGTGTTCTTAACTGATATATTAGATACAACCTGTTGGAAATAATGACTTGAAATAAACGATTTCTTCACTGCAGTACATCTTCATTATAGATCATTTCATACAAAGTTTATATTATTGTATCAGTAGGGTATATCACATATAACATACTAAAACTACTGAAATATAAGACAGGCTCATGAGGACAGCTGCCATCTTGTCGTGTGGCAGAGACGCCTCAGCTCTTTTAAGCCACTCATACAGTATAATATTAGAATATTAAATTAAACAAGCCTCTCCAACGTCTTCTGTCTTCCCACCATCTCTCAGCCTCCACCCTTGTCCAGTCTTCTCCTCTCTTCTTCACGCTTTCTTCCACCCCCTTCAGCCACCTGTCTCTCGGTCTCCCTCTTGGTCTCTTTCCTTCCCACTTCGTCTCGTGTATCCTCCTGGGTATCCTCTTCTCCTCCATTCGTTTTACATGTCCATACCATCTAAGTCTAGATTTATCCATACCATCCTGTAATGGTTCCTCGTTCATTAATTCTCTGGTCCTCTCATTTCTTAATCTGTCCATCTTTGTAGCTCCAATACTGCTTCTCAAGAACCTCATCTCACTGGCCTGTATTTTGCTCTTCTCCCTTCCTTTCATAACCCAGGTCTCCGAGGCTTACGTCAGGATAGGGACATAGTACGTCCGATATATGATCTTTTTGCTGTTCTGAGGGACATCCTTGCTCCATAACATGCTTCTCACACGCCCCCGGAATGCTTCTGCCTGTCTCCCCCGCTCATTTATTTCTCTATCGTTTCTTCCATTCTCTTGTATCAGGCTTCCCAGATACTTGAAACTCTCCACTTTCTTCAGCTATTCCCCACCAATTGTTATTCCTGTTGTGGTTCTTTCCTTCTTCCTTGTTGTGATCACCATCTCACTCTTATTTATGCTAAATTTCATCCCATAACTTTGTATTATTCCTTCCCACATGTCCAACTGTTCCTGTACCTCCTCCTCCTCCTTGTTTTCCCAAATCATCAATCATCTGCAAGCACCATTGCTTTCATCTTTCCTTCCCCAATTACTTGTGCCACTCGGGTCATTATGTCATCCATCACCACAATGAAAAGTAACGGTGACAGTGCACTTCCTTGTTTCAGGCCGTTTCTCTGTTCCAACCAGTCCGATCTATCTCCTCCCACTTCCACACAGCTCACGCTTCCCTTGTACATCTCCTTTATCCTCCTTATAGTCCATTTTTCTATTCCACTATCCTCCAGGGACTTCCATATTTTGTTTCTGCATACACTGTCATATGCTTTCTCAATGTCCAGGAAGGCCATCAGTAGATCTGTTCCATACTCATAGTGCTCTTCTTGTAACTGCCTTACAGCAAAAATCAAATCCACTGTGGACCTTCCTGCTCTGAAGCCATGTTGTTCTTCCCTCATCCCTCCTTCTATCCTTGTCCTAATTCTCCTTTCCAAAACTTTCTCAAACATCTTTGCACAATGAGTCATCAGTGTTATTCCCCGATAGTTTCTGCATTCTGTTCTACTACCTTTCTTGAAGATCGGGACAATTATTCCCTTTCTCCAGTCCTCTGGTGTCTTCCTTTCCTTCCATGCTGTCTTCATCACTCGGTACAACCATTGTATCCCCAGCTCTCCTGCTGCTCTCACCATCTCCACACTCAACTCATCCACACCCGGTGCCTTTCCTCCTTTCATCTTCCTCACTGCATCATCCACTTCTTTCCATGTTAAGTCCTTTTCTGTTTGCAGTTCATCTACTGTACCTCTTCCCCGATTTCTTCCTCCTCGCCGTGGTTTCCATTTGGGTTCAGGAGTTCTTCAAAATATTCTTTCCACATTTTCTTCAGTTCGTCCCTATTTTATATCTCTTGTCCCCTTTTGTTCACCATTCTAATATAATCCGTAGGATCCTTCCGCCTCTTATTCTTTACCATCCCATACAGGACCTTTTTTGTACCTTCACTATCCTGCTGGTCATGACTTAAAACGTGATGAAGTAAATAGCACAATACGTTAAAGAGTTTCTCCTTGAGCTTGATTGATTGTGATGAAGTAGGCCGAGCGAATAGGACATTGTTGCATATTAAAAGAAAATGTACTGTAACTGCAAGTGTTTTATCGGAAGGTGTTAAATCAAGTCGTAGGATTTGAGCTCTCTGCCTAATATTACTGCACCTATTATATCCGAATCCAAGCAATTTCTTACATATTTCTTACAATTAATATATTACCTTATATGAGTCCTTAGGAAACGTTCAGATTTCTAAGGAGCATAACTATGGCTCAAACGTTCGGAGTATGTGGAGGCGAATCACTTAATTCCAAGGAATTGAAAAATTCAATAATAGGGAAATGAAGTAGCTGGCTTTCATCTTCAGTATCCAATCTGTTAACGCTGATGTATGTGTTTGAACTACTGGATAGAAGTTCAATGACTTTTAAATTAATATCATAACATTGTTGCAGCTTGGCAAATATTTTATATTCCAGCAGATCAATTTTACCCTCACAACAGTAAAGACCAAAGTAACCACGCATAGATTTTACGCAAGAGAAATACAATGTAGAACAATGTTTACATTTGATCGTCAAAGACCTTACAGTACACTGTACTGCATAATATCTGGAATTGTTTCTGAAATGGCCTATTTATATTGGAATTTAAATGTGGCTTCGTATTATTCGATAACACTATAGTGTCCTGCAATAACGGAGCCGCTAAATATTAAATGGCAAATAATACTTCCATTGCCGAAATCAACTGCGTAGTTAGACTCAGTACTCTAAACAAATAATCATTAAACAATTGTCTTATACAATGAAGTTCAACATGACCGTCCAGAGACTTTCATACTCAAGTTGGTTGGTGAGGAGAATGCGATGAGACTAATCGTTTAAAATAAATCCCTTATAATTGTTCCTGCCAGCGAATTTTTTTGCAATAGCTTGAAAACGCAGCTCAGAATGACGTTCTTCATTTTGTTATAAACAGTACGAAACTGCTCTAAATGAGCAATTTCCATCACTTGTTATAGGTTATGGCAGTACATTTTGCAGGGGAACATAGAATCACTTCGCCAATTACTGGAACGACCATAGGCCTATACTCAATACTCACTTCGGCAGTCACCCTATTGGAGGCAGTTTTTGAATTCTATGTCCCGTGCATGTCAAAAATCGTATTAACACATGGAGGCCCACCTATTCTTGTCTATCGCCCCGGAGACCCGGGTACATTTCCTGCTCTGCCAAGAAATTTAATTCTGGTCTGAGGGCAAAAACGGGGCACATTCAGTCTCTTGAGGTATAACTAAGAAGAGAAAGGTTTAATTCCCACCTCGATAATCTTGGATGTGGTTTTCCGTGGTTTCCACTTCCACTTAAGGCAAATACCGGGGTGGTTCCTAACTTAAGGCCTTGGCCGTCTCCTTGCCATTTACCACCTTAATTACAAATACACACAGTAATGCAGCCATCACAATAACACAGGTTATGAGAGAAAATTTCACACATACACACCCAAGTACACGGGGCTGAGTGACCACGATGTCGGAGCCCTTCAAACGAATTATGTTTGCCAAGTGTCTCTCATGGAGAAAGCAATTGTGGACACGCGTGAGTGCCTGGAAAACTACTTTTTTCTTTAATAATTTAAGAGTATATCGACGATGCATAATTATAACTTTTAGTCTAGGACGCTAATAACTTGACCACCGAAGCATTGGGAAGAAATAGCAATATTAAGGTACATAAACAACATAGCCTACACATTCAACTGTCGGTTAATGTTCCTCAAAATTTCCCTTCTTAAATATTCCCCTCCTTTATAATTCTCCATATCGATGCAATGGTGCTGCCATCTGCTGTCAGTTACTGGAACTATATGGGCAATGTACTGCCATCTGTTGTCAGTTATAGGAACTGATTGCAGATATTTAAACGGCGTACTCAGGACAACAGTTTGCTCTTTCGATCACATGCTGTAATGCAATGGTAAAACGGAAATAAAACGTATTGAGAGGGAATGTAGAAATATGTATCTTTAACAGACATAAAACCTTACTAATACTCCTTGATTGAACAATATTTCAGTGGTAAAAAAAAAAAAAATATTGCCGTGGGATGGGATCGAACCGGTTAACCTTGGAACCACAGTCGGTCGCCTTAACCACATAGCTACTCGCACACTCTAGCACAGCGGCAGACGCAGCCGTTCATTATCTTCAAAAGCCGCTGTCTGAAGGAAATTACCCATTTCATTATCCAAATAAATCAATGTTGCACATTCGTATACGTTCATACTGTTATTATATTTTATTGTCAGAACTTGGTTAATGTGTGTTTTCAATTACATGGAAGCTTATTAAATAACTTACATTTTAATTGACTTCTCACCGCCATTTTGTCATGACCCCAGGCGGATTGTGCGCATGCGTGAGGGGCCAGAATTCTGCTATTTTCTATATTAATTCAAAAATATACCGTAATATATTTGTTTATTTTAGAGACACTCTGCAAATCTAGAGGCCAAGAGCTTTCGTTAGAGTGCTCTACGAAGTAAATCGGTTCTGTCGTTCTCTCAATCTCGTGGTAACAAAAATCACCTTACTGTTTTAAATATATAGATAACGGATCACGACCTTCAGGATAGCTTAAACCACCCTAGGCTCGATAATCGGAATTGGTAGGTCTTAAGCTATTGTTTATAATGGTTTATAATGGTCCTGAAATAGCAAGGCCAATGACCTTGACGTTTGGGTGAAAGACGCGTCCTATATAAAGGTATGTTGTCACCAAATTTGGTAGAGATCGGATGATTAGTTTAGCCGTAATTTGAGTTTACGTTTTGAACGTTTGAGTGGCCGCCATTCAGTTTTGGTAAAGATGGCGGCGATATAAAGTATGACACTGAGGTGCCCTTTGCTAGTGCTACCTCTGTACCAAATTTCGTTCAATTCGGTTTCACCGTGTTCGAATTGATAGGGGGGGGACAGACATTCAGAGTACACACACTCACACACACACACACACACAGACTCACCCACACACATACACACACACAGACAGACACACAATTTTTCGCCCTGTGTTGATCTCATAAGTCTACTTTCATTTTTTGCAAAAATCGAAAGTAGGCTAAAAACTAGTGGAAAACTACGAGCAAAGCTTTTGAAAACAACATTTAAGCTTGGTCTTTCCTATTATTTTTTTAAATAAAAAATATATTTAAAACAGAACTTTCAGAAATGTGGGCTTTAATTTGATGATATAAAATAATTTTGTGAAAAATGATATAAATCTAAAAAAAATATTTGTGTTTCTATTCCCATAAATAGACTAAAATAATTGTTCTTTACAAAATCTTGATGTGGTCTTTCATTGTAAGAGATGAAAAACCACCTTGCTGAGTGGAGTGTAGGTTGGAATGTTTATTCTCGGTTCCAATGATATTTTTTTATGCGATATGGAAAATGTTGCTGGTCCTTGACTAATAGCCGTTGTGTTGTAATCTATGGTTGATTTTGATATATGTTATTGGATTCATTGCTTTTCAGTAGTGGTATTCATGGAAAATAATGCACGACGTTCTTGTTTGGTTACGATGTTGCTAAGAGTTCGATAATAAAGACTCCAAATGCTCTCATTAGGCTGGAATTTATTTTTAGGCGCTTCGTAAGGTGTACCGACGATTCCAAAACCCTCAACTAGAAAATTATTTATTTAGTTGAGAATCAGTAGGATTACTGCCACAGAAATGAAGTTTCTGAGGAGAGCAGTTGGAAAGACAAGAAGAGATCGAGTTCGAAATTAGAACAAAAAGCAATGGATGAAGTGGTTGAGGAACGTCAGTTGAGATGGTACGGACATGTTACGAGAATGGAAGAAGAAAGAAAGCTAAAACAAATGCATGAAATGCGAGTTGAAGGAGGAGCTGGAAGAGGTAGAGCCCGCATTACATGGGAGAATGGGATTGAGAGATTGGGACAGAAAAGGGGCAAGACTGTTGTGGAAATGAAGAGAATGTGCAGAAATAGAGCGGAATGGCTGAAATGGCTCAACAAGGCTACCCCGACGCTTGAAGACATAAGGGAATTGAAGGAGAAGAAGAAGAATAAGAAGAGAATGAGTGATAATCAATCACGATAAGAGGGTGTACAACAATACTTGTACACAAATTGATGAGCTCACAGCATACTGCTACAACTTTATCAATTGGAGAAGCATCATCATCTGACATTCTATTCAACATTTCAACAGACACTGGGACTGAAATGTCTAATTCCTGTAAATATTAAGGTACAATCTTGATATTTTGTTTGCTCATAGCATGTGGTAGTATAAATAATGATTTTATCGATGTAGCTTCACTAGATTCATAGAAATTAATTATTTTCCAATATTAATATGCAAATTAATCAAATATTCAAAATGTCAAGCGCGTCAAAATAATGTAGATAGCACAATTTATTTTTAGCCTATTTTCATTTTATGAAAAAAAAATAGGCTTATGAGATCACCTTTTGAACGTGTGTCTGGCTGTGTGTGCGTGTGTGTGTGTGTCCCTAATACATTCTAAACGGCTCGAACAATTTCAATGAAACTCGGTAAGATCATAGCACCATTCTGGCCGACCCCGACAGTGCCCTACAACCTTTATTGTGTTTCACCAATCCAAAATGGCGGCTGTGCGAAATATTTAACCAGCATTCAGTAGTTCCGAAACTATGACCGATATCACCCTGCAATTTTGTACGGTGATAAAGGGAACTACTAGAAGGTCACCCATGAGACTTTCAAACACCTGGTAACTACAAAACCAGCATGGCGGCCAAGGGAATTAGAGACTTTACAATAGACTTTTCTCGCGATGTAACCATCCAAACGTAATGAAACATGGTACAGCAGATGTTTATACACATTGTAATGCACTGGCGTCTAATTTAGTTCAATTGTTTACATAACCTCAAAATGGCGGCTGTGCGAAATGTTCACTGGCATTCAATATCTCCGAAACTATTTATGACATCACCCTGAAATATTGTACGAAGGGCACTGCTACAAGTTTATCTATGTAACTTTCATAAACCTGTAAACTACAAAACGAACATGGCGGTCGAGCGAACTTGAAACATTTCAATAGACTTTTCTCGTGATTTAACCAGCTGAGCGCAGTGAAATGTGGTACACGAAATAATTATACATATTGTAATGCACTGGCATCTAATTTAGTTCAATTGTTTACATAACCTCAAGATGGTGGCTGTGCGAAATTTTAAAATTAAGTTTTTATTTCTTGTGTCGTAATCATGCGATCGAAGTGAAAGTTTGAATAATGAAGCTACACAATAATTTTCCTTTAATGGTACATATCTCTATAGCCTCTACATATAACAATCCAAAAGTTGCGAGCATCCGATATATTCTGACGGTTTTCAATATCTACGATTCTTTTACAGCAATCAAACTGATATTTTTACAATCATAGTGGTTATGAACATAAGTACACCTATATGACTTTCAGTAACCTGGTATGCACAAATCCAACATGGCGGTGACGTGAAGTTAAAATATTTAAATGGATGTTTTTCGCGAATTAACTATCCGAGAGCAGTGAAACTATACACGTTAAATGCTTATACAAATGTTAATCCACTGGCACCTAATTTATTTCAATTGTTTTCATAACCACAAGATGGCAACTGTGCGAAATTTTAAAATCTTGTTTTTACTTCTTGTGTCCTAATCATGCGATTGAAGTTTGAATACCACACGTACACAATAATCTTCATGTAATAGTACATAAATAAACATCCACCTGGCGACCATCTGAAATATTTAGACGGTTCTCAATATCTACGAATCTATCTCAACAATCAAACTGAAATTTTGTATGTTGATAGAGGCAATTAACATGAGTAGGATATATGAAAATAGGCTGTATAGTTCTTCACGGAATTACTTGTTATTTTTCTATTACCTTATGCTTATACCTACAAATAAAATAGTACATCGAATTTGAGATTGTATTTTTTACTCTGAAGATATAATTTTCTTCCCTAATGAAGTTTATTTTTTGTAAAATTCTTAAAATGTTAAGGTTTGAATTTTGTTTTCAGGCAAACAAGAACTCCAATCCAAAAAGTAACACACGCATTTGTGGATAAAGTACTAAGAAACATGTATGTTAATTTACAAGATAATTACATTAGTCTACATCTGTAACGCGTACTAGATTTTATACATCAGAAAATGTGAAACTAAGAAAACTGCATTTTTCTAAAAACATGCATATATTTTAATATTTCCACTCAACTTACCCATTAGAACTCTCCTGCAGCATAATTCACACCTTCCTTCTTCTGTTTTTCAGCCTCCTTATTCATCTTTGTGACCTTTGTCTTCTCAGAGGACGATCACTGACTCTCAAACTTCCTGCGAGCATCACGCCTAAGGACTGCCTGTTCAGTCACATGAGGAACTCAAGTTCTTTTGATGTCCGACTTCAAGTCTCTTGTTGCACTGCATCCCAAATTAAATTTTGCTACAGCAATTTCAAGTCTCTTTCTTGATATAAAAGTTTCTTTCGGACACTTCCTCCAAATGGTAGAATGTAGACACTCATTTTGATTCTGCGTGGCACCACGGACACATCGGGATAGTACTTCATTAGAGGCCAGCCTCTGATAAACAGGCATGATTTTACACACTGAAGATATGGAAGACAGAAATTAAAGACCCAACAATTCCTCTATCAGAAAAATGGCACCCGGTCACAAATTGCCATATGGAATTTGGAAATCATTGAACAGGCTGAGGACGGGGTTTCACGCTGCAAGACCATTCTCAAGAAATGGAACATGCCCGTCAACAATGACGAGTTCTGTGACTGCAGAATGTTACAAGATCCAGAACACCTGCTGATCTGCCCCTTGATGGAGGACATATGTTCAAAAGACGATCTTTTGACTGCAAATACTTATGCTATAACTGTTGCTAGTTACTGGCAAAACGTAATTTGATTCGGACACGGAAAATAAATAAATTTTACATACTAAATACTCAGAAAGCTTGAAAGTCATTTTGTCATGACTCATAGTTACCTCACCTGCTGCTATACTTCTGTCGTAGAAGCACCAAGATTCTACGCCTTGGAGGCACTTCTCATGTTGGGGCTTACAGTCTGTGGACATGTAATGGTAGAGAGTGGCGTAGATATCAGTTTTCATGTCTTCAACATTAGGTGTGAGTTGTGCAATGGAATTCCTATAGTAGCTGGTAAGCTTGGTTATTGTAGCATTAGTAAGCCCGCCTGATCTGCCACCCAACTGCACACCCTTTATTTTCCAATTCTGCACCACCTGTCGCAGACCTGTCCCCATTCCCTTTGAAATGTGATTCATACATTCCTCCTTTTCTGTACTGTGTTGTTGCCATACGCATTTGTACTGACCAAAAGGCTGAAAGTTTTAGAATCACCATCAAAAAGGACAGTTGTATAACGCATCTGGCAGTCAGAAATGGAACGGTTCCATAAAATTCCAGCAGTAAACATTTCCATTGCAACAGAAATACCCTCATAATTTACCTGACATTCCCCACTCTTCTTATGACTTACATGCCACACATTAAATTCTGGGGACTCTGAACCAAGCTCAGCAGTGACAACACACATAGGGCAGTATTTGGATACTGCCTCATAGTCTACGACTAGTCCTGTGAGAATATCTATAGCTATCCCTATTCTATCAGCTGAAGTGAAGCCTCGCTTGTGCCAGGTCCCATCGTAGGAGATTGCAATGTCAATTAGGGGAAGGTGGGACACATTGAGACATGGGCCACAGAGAGACAAACTCATTAAATCTATTTTTTGAAAGAGGGATTTTTTTAATATTTCTTAGAAGTTGGCTCTCCAGGTAGCAGGCATTTTGATCCTGTTTACTCTTTGAAAGAAGCATGTTATGTAGGAGATAAACAACATGATCGTTTTTGAGGTAAGAAATGTGAAATTTTCTTCCTTTGTTGTTTGTTTTTCCATAGTTATGTGGATCATTGTACATTAATGAATATGATATTGTCGAAACACATACATATTACTAAATAATTATTAGATTTGTCAGCTTGTTCAGTATTGTAGGTTAGCTAGTAAACATAATTGATTTTACATGTCGCAAGTGGGCCACAGTGAGACACAGTAGGGTGGGCTACAGTGAGACAGTGAGAAAGATATACGGAGCTACCCCAAAGCTGAGGAGAGGGCAGAGACAACTTCTAGGAGAGAAAAGGGGAGATCTTTCATTCAAACTGACACCCCAGAAAAAAAACCGTGCTCATAAGTCCTCAAATAAAAAAAATAAAAAATAAAAAAAAGACCTGCAAGAAGAGTTTGTTCAGCCAAAGGAACTTGAAATTCAAGAAGGCAGCCCTAGCTACAGGCATTGCCATGGATGATGATGTTGATGATTCTTTTAATTCAGACAGCTCATCAGATAATGAAGAAATCGAGCTCCTAACATTTCATCAACTTGCTCTCAAAGCTAAGGAAGGTGACTTCGTTCTGGTTGAGTTTTCAGGGAAATACTCAAAATTTTACATCGGGGAAGTGAAACGAGATTTAGATGTTTAAAATTATGAAGTAAAATTCTTAAGAAAAAGTGCAAAAATGATAGGCATTTTTTTTACCCAGAGGTTGTAGATATTGTTTCAGTCCCCGCAAAAGACAACAGATCACTGTTGCTGGTTCCCTGTGCATGTGGCAAAACAAACAAACAAACAAACAAACAAACAAAAGTCATATCTCAAATATTCTGTAAATTTTGGGAATCTGAATGTGCTGTAGTGTTTTCTGGCATTAATTCATTGTTTTAGTGTTTATCTATGTATTTAAACAGTTAAAATAAGTTCTTTTCATTGTGTCTCAGTGCGACCCACGGGTGGGCTACAGTGAGACGGCTGCAACATGTTCACAATTTATTATTTTTACAGAAAAGTTAGGATGTTTTGGAAATTCTAAGGGTATAAAATTGATGAGCAACAATCAACTTATATTTCAGTAGAGAATCAGTAGGATATTCATATAAGTTATTGAAAAATAAGACAGTATACTAAAATATATTTTTCTGTCTCACTGTGGCTCACCCTCCCCTACATCATTATCAGTACTTTCAGGATTACAATCAAGTGTGCTATATGCCCTAAGTACCACCTTCCTTGACTGGGAGAGAGTAAGACATTTTAGAGTCTTAGATTCTGCAGCTAAAACAGTCATATGTCTTGTGAATGTTTTGGAATCCATACCCGACATTTCTAACCTGGCACAAAATTTCTCCATTCCCCGATGCCCTACACCTAAACTGAGACATGCATCGACACTCAACTATTGACATCAAAATGAGGCCGTGTGTAATAGTGTCATCTTCTACCCGAGGGCTTGAATAAGTTTGAGTTGGACAAAAGCCACCCTGGGTACATTTGACAAATAGTTTATGCGCCAAACCATGCATTTCTCTTACTTGAACAGTTTCCCCACATTCACTGCATTTGTTGGAGAGCGCTTGCCACAAGGTTCGGATACTCCAAGCTGGTTGTCGAGAGCGCTGGCATAGCCTGATCACCATGGATTGAAAGGCATTGTCTGGTCTTGTGTGTACACTCTGTGGAAACAAACTCTACCATCTCCCACGCTTGTGTTGGGCTTAGAGCACACGTGTAACATTGTTATAATGTAGGCTATTCAATTTCCAATAAAAGCACTCAAGTGTTACAGTACATCGATCGTTGTCAGGGGCGGTTCGAGTGGGGAGGTTGGGGGGTTGTCTCATCCCCCTCAGGTATTTTCTCAGTCGGCAAATACGACATTAGTCGGCAGTCGGCAAATCCTGAAGAATCCGTAATATTTACCAAAAGAGCATTTAAAAAGCAAAACGGGGCATGGCCATATAGGCTACGATTTGGTCCGATTAAAAATTAATAAAAAAATATTATACTGACAGTCGGCATTTTACCGACAGTCGGTACAAACGAATGCTGCAATAATTCCATACAGCCAGGCAGCCCAGTGTGGCAAGGGAAAGAGTCGGCAAAATAACCATTTTAAAAGTTTCACTTCCAGTCCTCGGTGCACCGGCTGCCAGTTGCCATTTCCTTTCTTTGTATGGAAACTGAAGAAAGAATGACAGATGAGCAATATGGCACCAAAGACAAGGGATGAACTCATCGGCACGTTCCTGGGTGGGTGTAACGTCCTGCGTTCATTATGCAGAGCGACTCAGCTACACAGCGAAGCGAGCCCAGCATCTGTGCCATGTGGCTAGACAAAAGGTGTTGGTGAACGCATTGATAACTTCAGGTCAAGCCAACTCATTGAGATGTCGGAGGAATGTTATGACCTGCTACCGCTTGTCTCGGCGCGTCCTCAGATATCCGCGCTATTATTGTGACAAAATTGACAGGTTTATGGTCCAAGGTTCCTCAAGGGGTGGGGTGCTCACTAAGGTCAGTGCAGTGGTCACCAAGAATGAGAGAAAGAGTCGTTCCTGAACCAGCAACTTTTACAGTGATTACTAGGTGCAAATACAGTGGCAGTGGGACGTGAGTTTTCGCCAACATGGAACATTTTCACGGAGCATCGCGTACCCATCAAACGTAAGGAATAATAATACAATAGATACATGCGTATTTTCAGCCATGTTTATGTTTAATGGTGTTAACAAGAAAAAAGTGAAGAATGATCGCACGCTGGAGTTCGTCAGTGGCACAAATTGAAAATTCGCGGAAAGAAGAAAAAGGGCAAATTACAAGAACACTTCACTTCAGAAGCTCATCAAGCAGCGATGGCAGATTTTTGCCACTTTGTTAATGGAAAAGGCCACGAAGACGTTCGTTCTCCTTGATAAACTTTTACGGACGATCAGAATTGGGGAAGAACTAGAAAAGGAGCTCCACAAAAATGAAATCCATATACTTATTAACACAGCAAGAACCCTTTGTCAGCAAGGTTTGACTTTTCGAGGTCACGAGGATGGAATCCCTCAATATAATGGTAACTTCACGTAAATTGTGAAGTTACTTTAAAGGCATAGTCCGGTCATGAATAGGTGGTTGGAAGAAGTGAATACGTGGAAGCACAACGTTACGTATGTGAGCAAGGACTCTCAAAATGAATTCATCCATCGACTTGGAGAGAAAACTCGTGAAATAATTGCAGAAGAGATCAAGAACGCTGGTATGTTCCCCGTTATAGCAGATACTACTCCCGATATGTCACATAAAGACTGCCTCTCGTTGAATATCCGTCTTCGAAAAAGATGGAGAGCTCGTTCCTGTGGAGCGTCTTTTAGAAATAGACGCTGTTTTAACAACAAAAAAAGAGACTGGAGAGGAGTTGGCTGAAAAAATATTTTTAATTCAGAAGAACTTACTTCCACTCGATAAACTAGCGTTTCAATCGTACGACTTTGCAAGTAACATGTCTGGTATATACAACGGCACTCAAAAAAGCTATCAGAGGAGTGCAAAATAGATATTCAGTACGTTCCATTCCAAGTTCACAGCTTAAACAGTTTCGTAGAGACAGCTTGTAATGCTAGCGCGCTTATCCGAGAGGTTTTTGACACTCTTGAAGCATTGTACGTTTTTTTTCGGGTAGCACGAAACGACATTTAAGCTTGCAGAAAGAGCTGGATAAAATTGAAAATTCACTTCAACTTAAGAATTTATCAAAAACAAGGTGGACTGCACGCGCCGAATCGGTGAGAGCTGTTTCTGCGTCTTATGAAGAGACAGTCACATCATAGGAAACAATTAAAACCTCATTCGATTCTGAATTTGACAGTAAAACCCGAACCTTTGCGTCAGGCTTGCACAAAAAGCTTCTAGACTTTGATTTTATCTGCGGCATATATTTCACCAAAATCATCATGTTTAAAGTTAAGAACGTAACCGAGCTTTTAAAGTAGGAGCTGAATGTTGTAGACGCGATGTAGCTGATTCAGAGCGCTTTGAAGTCTTTTGAAGATATCAACGACGATGGCAAGATGAACACTTTGATGAAGAGTGCATCGTCATTTGCGAAAAGTATGCAATAAATGCGGAGGAAGACTTCTTAAAGCACCGCAGGACCCGGCGACTTGCAAAGAAGTATGAAATGCACGCTGAAATGACAGCAGAAATTTCTTTCCGTACATTCTACAGAAATGAGTTCCGAATACTTGTGGATGCATTTACTACAAGCGTGCAAGACAATCTCGCAAAACTAATTTCTTTGCTAGTCATTCCACACAATTTTCAAGATACCCGCTGACAGAAAGAACTGCACCATCGAGCGCGTCCGATCTATAAAGCAATCACACCCGAACATCATCCTTCAAGATGAAGAACTTGTGCTGGCTGAGCTTCAAATCCTGCTTGAAGCCAGTAAACAGTGCTCATCTCCTAAATAGATCTCAAAAGTTGCTGTTAAATTAAAGAGGATTATCCCGTGTATTTATCAAGTAGTTCGACTGATTTTAACATCCCCAGTGTCTTCTGCTTCTTCCGAACGGTCCTTCAGCAAGTTGAAGCTCATTTTCAATCATTTGTGGACATCGATGGGTGACGACCGCTTAGACTCCCTCATGATGTTGTTTTCAACGAAAGATAAGGTCGACGACATTGAAATTACGGAGGTAGCGGAGAAGTGGTCCTTGTTAAAACATCGTAGAGTAGGGATTTAGAAAGAATAACTAGATTTTTTATTCTTGTAATATTTAAACACTTATTTTGATCATTTATAAACATTTCCTGCGATTCAAAATTCTGTATATTTGCTTTGTGTATTGTTTGCCGCCACTGCCGCCCCCCGACAGCAGTGGCTACGCTGGCTTTAGCGCAGCGTTAGGTCATGGGGTCAAGCTCTCTGCTGACTCGGTAGACGCGTGAGGAGGCCACACGACAAAAAAATGTCCCCCCCCCCCCGCCCTCTCCCTCCCGTTGCTCAGTTTTCAAGCGAATAATCGACAATGTTAAACAGCCAGTCGGCATGTTTTAAATGCTCACCCCCCCCCCCCCTAGATGTACAAGGTCGAACCGCCACTGATCGTTGTTATTTATAATAAGCTGATATTTCATCAGCATTGTATATTATTCACTAGTTCACACATCGTGGAAGGGTGCACCAGAATATATTCATCACTTGTTGGTTGTAAATTAGGCCAACTTTCAGAACCCAATTGTTTAATAACCCTAACTTTTGTACACTCTTACAAATGTTATCTCTTGCATCAACAGTGTTCTGAGAGTTGGTGGGTGTGTCAAAAGGTGTGATCACATGTGCATTACTAGTTTGCTCTCGAATACCAGCTCCCTCCTTACCTGATGTTTTCCAACGTGCAGCTGTTAGTCTCAAAGCCTTGTCAGTTTTCTTCTTGCTTTTGCATTTAGGCTTATCCCAGCGGGAAGTGACTGAATGCATTTTGCATACACTAACAGAAAGCAATACAAATCTCAAGAAACTTCACAAACACAATATATTTCGAAAAAAGTACTAGCCTAGCTTCCAATAACTTGTTTGTAAATGGAGGTAGACGCGCGTAGGCCTACACTTCTAAAGTCATCACAAATATCAAATAAAAACAAGAAGTTCCGTGAAGAACTATACAGCCTACTTTTCATGCCAATGATTATTCTACAGAATATGAACCTATCTAGAATAATGACGAAATGAAGTTGGTAATATCGAAATATCTAATTAGTTCAAAATATACCTGGTATAATGTAGCCTAATAGAGCACTACAGTTGGCAGCCCTGGTGACTGAATATATTCTTAGTTCCATCTCTTAAGGTACAGAATACAAAATTTGGTTGAAGTCCAATGGACGTTACATGCAGTTAGACACTGGATTTATCAGCACGCGTAAAAGCATGTTGCTAACAATGTCATGCGTGTGCTGGTCAGAAATAATCTGAAATATTATGATATCTTGTTGTGCCAATTTTGGATGAAATCCATTTGTTAGTATAGAAGTTACATGTATTTTAAAATTGGACATATCAGCAGGCATAGAATCATGTTGGCATCACTGACTTATATTAATTACTCCAAATTAATCTAGATTGTCAGATGCTATACGTGTGCAAAGTATAGAGCTGTTGGCTTGCATACTTTCTGATATATTGATATTAGGGTAAAAAAAAATTAGACAGCATTTATTAACAGTTGGCAGCCCTGATTGCTCTTAACAATACTTATAGTCATATCTGTTATGGTACAGATAGCACATACGAAATTTGGTTGAAATCCAACTGATAGTATAGAAGTTACATGTATTTAAAAAAAGGTACTATCAGCAGGCTTATAATCATGTTGGTAGAACTGACGTATATAAGTTACACCAAATTAATCTAAAATGTCAGAATATACGTGTGCATAGTTTAAAGCTGTTGGCTTGCATACTTTCTGATATATTGGTATTTGGATAATAAAAAAAACAGAGAGAGCAATTATTATCAGTTGGCAGCCCTGGTGCCTCTTAAGAACACGCTCAGTCATATCTGTTTATGTACAGATATTACATACAAAATTTGGCTGAAATCCAATTGTTAGTGTAGAAGTTATATGCATTTAAACATTGGACTTATCAGAAGGATTAAAATTATTTTGGCAACACTGTCATGGTTGGCCTCCTGGAAATTGAACTGAAATAGTCTTATCTACATGTGTGCCAATTTTGGAGTAGTTTCCATGCATACCTTGCAAGATATCCAACATGGAGCTCAAATTTCTAGTGCGTTTTTTCAGCAGTTGGTAGCACTGACATCTCTTAAGGTACAGAAGGAGAAGGAGAGGATGAGTGATAATCAATCACGACGAGAGGGTGGACAACAATACTTGTACACAAATTGATGAGCCCACAGTAAACTGCTACAACTTTTTCAATTGCAGGAGCATCATCATCTGATATTCTATTCAACATTTCAACAGACTGAATGCTTTTTAAAATCCTCTACTTGTTGCGAACCCATCCTATAACTCTCTCTACATGAATTCGCAGATTAGCAATTCTTCTAGTCTGTCGGGCCTCAAAAGAACTTGGTTGGTTGGTTGGTTCCTCAGTTTAGTGGCTGCGACAACGCGGTCATGTAGCCCCGTGTACTTTGGGTGTGTGTAGAATCTGTCTGATAACCGGTGTTAATTGTGATGACTGTATTAGTATGCGTTATCTGTTTTTTAATTCAAGTAAGGACTGCAGATATTGAATTTTTCAAATAGTTCCTACTGTACTTTTGCTGCCAAACGCCACCATCAACTACTACTAGTTCAGAACTTAGGTACTAGACGTCACCGCAGTTGGCTCTTGGCAACGAATGTAGGAACCGAAGAGCGTTGTTTACAATCTTAACCTATATAATTTAGCTTCACACAGGTGTAATTAGTGGAAGGTTCTTTAACATGCCATAAATCTATGACATGGGACCACCGGGTTTACTTCCCCCCCCCCCCCCCCCCCCGAAGGAAGGCATACTGAGGGATTTTTAACGCTCTTAAAAATTCGACGACTTCTTGGGCATCCTGGTCTTGACCTCGTGTGAATACTGGAATCAACAACTTTGCTTGATGCAGCTATTGTGAAGCCTCGGTCAGCCATCACCACATCATAAGACAACAGAAGCTCATATTATCCAGATTCTTGCACTACATGCTTATCAGGCGCTCGAACCAGTTGACAACAAAAATAACAGCCCTATTTGGACTAAGGGCAATGAGATACTTAACCGTGCGATGATGCTTGCAATTTGACCACAAACTAACACGAGTCTCCAAAGATGAAGATTCCTCCGTGAAATTTTCAAAACAGTTATTATAACAGCCACACCATTTCCTTATTGGTCTCTGAAGTCTCTTGGCATAGTCTCCCACTATGATTCATGGCTAAGCCACCATCGTGGGGCACACGGTATTATAAAGAGAGTTCATACAAGAGAGCGAGCGGGCCAGCTACTGAAGCTATATTTGACATCAGAGCCATTACCAAATTATCGCTCAAGTCCGCCATGCTACTGTTTGACGCCAATATTATACCAATCTCCCTTATGGGATTGAGGTAGTTTGTCACGAACTAAGCGTTGGAGATTTCCTAACACTTGAGAAGGTCAAAGCAAGATATCTGAAGGCGGTACTTGGAGTTTGTGTATACACCCGCTCAAGGCTGGTATACGAACTTGCTAGAGAGACCTTCTTATTAGAGGATCATCATCATCATCATCATTTCCCCTTATCCAGCTCCTGCCGGGTAGGGGTAGCCTATTTATGGCACTTCTCCACTTTCCTCTTTCCTTCCACCATTCTTCTTCCACGATCTTGTCCCAGTCCAGATTTCTTTTTCTTACGCTGTTCTTCACTGAATCAATCCACCTTGTTGTAGGTCTTCCTCTTGCTCTCTTATCCTTGCACTTTGCCTCCAGCATCTGTCTTGTATTCTATTTTCCTCCATCCTCTTTACATGTCCAAACCACCTTAGTTTATTCTTCTCAATTCTCTCATTTAGTTTTCCCATCCCAACTTCCTTCCTAACATCTTCATTCCTCACTCTGTCTTTCCTTGTCTTTCCTATCATACTTCTTAGGAATTTCATTTCACTGGCTTGGATTCTACTCTCTTGCCTGCTTGTCAGGGTCCATGTTAATATGGGTACATAGTACACTTTATACATTACCTCCTTGCTTTTCCTAGGTACTTCCTTATCCCAAACAAGTCCTCTTATTAGAGGATATGAGATCCAAGTTCTTGCTGCCATCTACGGACACCTGGAAGAGGTCAATAGAAGATCGCATCTTAAAAAGAGATGACATTTGAATGGAGTTCTACTCAACAGAGGCCATGACAAATAGAGTCCGGATAGAAGCGAACCAAGACTTACGACATTTTGTCAATTCACTAGTGGTGCATGGCTACCACCACTTCATGCTTCTACGAACCCAACCCGATGTGCATCTGTGAATTCTGCGGCTTCGGTGGCGTAGTTGGTAGCATGTTGAGTTTCTATGCCCAAGATCGCGGGTTCAAACCTGGCCGAAGCCGTCGGATTTTTAAAAGCGTTAAAAATCCCTCAGTATGCCTTCCTTCGGAATTGAAGTAAAACCGGCGGTCCCATGTCATAGATTTATGGCATGTTAAAGAACCTTCCACTAATTACACCTGTGTGATGCTAAATTGTATAGATTAAGAATGTAAACAACGCTCTTAGGTTCCTACGGTCGTTGCCAAGAGCCGACTGCGGTGGCGTCTAGTAGCTAAGTTCTGAACTAAGCCTAGTAGTCGTTGACGGTGGCGTTTGGCGGCAAAAGTAGGAACTATTTGAAAAATTCAAAGTTGCAGTCCTTACTTGAATTAGAAAACAGATACACACACTAATACAGCCATCACAATTAACACCGGTTATCAGACAGATTCTACACACACCCAAAGTACACGGGGCTACATGACCGCGTTGTCGCAGCCCCTAAACTGAGGAACTAACCTACCAATCTGTGAATTCTGTGACCAGAATCGTGAACGCTACCATGTGATTAACTGCACAAGCCGTGGAAAATCCATCATTGTCTTCCGCACTAACTGTTCAATACACAGGTTATTGTATGTTTTATAATTTGCACAATTTGAGGGCATTTGTAATTAATAAAGAGCATGAATCCACTTCTCGCATGTTCGACAAATTGTCGATGTTAATACACCAAACGTATATGTAAGATCTTGATGAGGAAGAGCCAGAGTCACAAGTAAGCTTTGCTAAGGCTGCTGCACAGAAGTCAATTGAATGTTCTTCTAGATATAATATTTCTAAAAAATTATCTGGTTAGATCAACTCAGTATTGAGTTTCGCCCCAGTGTACCATTGGGCTCGTATATACTGAAAAATATTATTTAACGAACTGCGCACAAATGTGCATAATGCAAAAACATAATCAAATATTGTTTACATTGACTTTAAGGTTTGAGTATTCAGTTCAAGTTCTTGTCCTCTTCTTACACCATTCTATATGATAGAGTTCACATTTACATCCACAGAGTTCGCACAAACAAGTATATGAGGGGGTATGGTACGTCTGGTTGGTGCAAAGATGGAGGTGGAAGCCATGCACAGACAGTCTCGTCAACACATGCTTCAGTTCAAAGTTTGCTGACGTCCATGTTCTATCGATCATGGCCCCTGTACCATAAAATTCAGGGCAGATCTTAGATCGCTTAATTTTTAGATTTTGTAATTCTTGTTCCACGGCTGAAGTTGATGGGATGACGAACGAGAATCTCAGGTCTTCTAAAAGGAAAGACTCTCTAGCTAGCACATAAACAAGATGAGATCCGGTTGATTCAGAACCCCCAATTCTCTTTAAAAAAGCTCTAACTTTCTCCAGTGTAAAAAATAGTTGAAATGTTGATAACTACCACCCTTAGAAAGAGGATGAAGAAGATAAAACTGGTCCGTTCCACTTCTTCGAGAAGGGCTTACATTATTCCTCAGAGCAGAGTGAGATTAGTCACAGGTTTTTATCTTCAGCGAATATTAGAGAGGCCAAGTTCATTTCACTAGGTCTATAAAAGTGAATTGATAGTCAGCAATTAATATTCACTCGATAGTTTGTCTTGTTTACTAACTTAATAATCCAAGATGTCATGAAAATTAAGAAAACAATGCAAGTTCAATAATAGCCCATAAGTACGTTGGATTGTGCCTTTGTCCTTTCTTCTATAAGAAGCGGGAAACCATATTCTTCACCTGACTAATATTTACGATGGTCGTAATGGGCCACGCAGTCAAAGTCTGTACAGTCAAAACGGCATAAGCAATTTATTCAGTGAGGATTGACTACCGTCAAACCTGTGTGCCATCAATTATTGTATTTTAACTTTTATAATACGGTTTGAAAAAAAAAAAATAGTTCCGTGAAGAACTAGATAGTCTCTTTTCATAATCCCTACTGGTCTTACTTAGGACACGAGAAATGAAAACGAGATTTCAAAAATTGCACAGCCGCTATTTTTAAGTTGTTATAAAATTCCATTAAATTAGACGTTAGTATATTAAGGCTAGTATGGAGATATACCGTGCCAATTTCACAGCATTCGGATGAAAAATCGCGAGAAAAATCCATTTAAATATTTAAATATCGCGTCGCCACCATGTTGGTTTTGTGATCACCGAGTTGTTGAATGATCCATAGGTGTACTTAAGATAAAGCGAGCCATACAGTAGTCGCATATGATGTGTAACATCTGACATGCTATTCGTATAATTCCATATTACTTGCATCTTTTAAAGAATGAACTCATAGTGCTACCTTGTGCCAGCAAACATGAAAGGATTCTCCAATGCATCCGCAGTAGTGACATATACCTGCAACTGTATGCGGGAGCAAGCCACTGCCTACTTGATGCGAGCTGCGCTTTATACCGGCCAGTTAGTGAACCCATGCCAGCGGCGTTATTGAAAATGGCCTCTTATTGCCGATATAGCGCACTGCCAAGTATAGGCGCGATTAAAAATTAGGTGTGCAGTAGGTATATTAAATGCGTTTCTCCCAGTGATACGTTTAGACCAACGAAGTTTCAATTTTTGTTAGTAGTGGGTGTTAATATGAATTCCTACGTTGTTTTTCACACCAGAGAACGACAACTTGAAGATGATTTATTGTAGGAATATCGTTAATAGGGCCTCCAAACTTTGAGGTAAACCGTATGCGATTTACATTCCACATAGTCACATGGCTTACAGTACGTCGTTGTACCGATTTCCGCCACCGCGCGCGCTCAGTGTTTCCGTCCCATCCACTTCCGTCCCTTTTCCAATATCACTCCCACAAAAGTGTCCAGCTACCGAGTGGAAAGATGTTACACATCAATTGCCACTATCAACATACAAAATTTCAGTTTGATTGCTGTAATAGATTCGCAGCTATTGAGAACCGTCTAAATATTTCGGATGTTCGTCATGTTGGATTTTATATGTGTGGGCCATAGTGTTATGCAGACTACCATTAGATGAATATTATTGCGTGGGTTCATTATTCAACCGTTCAATTAGATCGCATGATTACGCCACAAAAAATAAAAACTTAATTTTAAAATTTTACACAACCACCATTTTGAGGTTATGTAAACAATTTAACCTAATTAGATGGCAGTGCATTGCAATGTGTATAAACATTTGCTGTACCATTGTTTCACTGTGCTCGGATGGTTAAATCGCGAGAAAAATCTATTTAAATGTTTCAACTTCGCTTGTCCGCCATGCTCGTTTTGTACCTAACAGGATTTTGAAAGTCACATAAGTGAGATTCTAGTAGTGCCCTTTCACCGTACGAAATTTCAGAGCCAATACTTCAAATAAACGGAGTTCTACAGGGCGACCCGCTAAGCCCTTTGCTTTTTATTCTTGCTGCGGAAGAAGTATTAACAATAATCCAAAGAGAAGGCATAATTTCTTGCCCTATGCCGATGACATAGTAGTAGCATCATAAGACGTGAATTACAAAAAACAATAAGTGATGTAGAAGAATGGTGCTACATGCATGAGTTTGAAATTAATGTTCCAAAAACAGAAATGATGGTATTCCGGAATGGAGGAAAAGTTCCTGCAACAGCAAAAATCTACATACAAGGACAGCAATTAAAGATCACTCCAGATTTCAAGTATCTAGGAGTCACATTTCAAACAACCGCTAAGTGTTTCACTAAACATGTATTAGAAAAAGCTACACATGCAATAATGGCTATGCATGGAATACGTTATATAAGATCCCTCAGATTAGAGACAGCAATGTCTCTATTTAAAGCAAAAATACTGCCAATATTGACGTATGGCTTAGAAATTATCTGGCCGTATCTCTCAATGAAAATCCTCTCCACATTAGAAAGAGTAAAAGCAGTATACATTACGAAAGCAATTGGAGTTTCAAAGACAACAAGATCCAGATTAGTTTATCTCCTGGCAAGAGAATCCTTCCTCATAGAAGATCTTAGGACACAAATACATCTACCCTACACAAATGCATCAGAGAGCCTATTGGCAACACTCATCCAAAAGCGAGAAGACGTAAATCCGGAGTTTTTTCCATCTGGCGCCATGATCATGGACGAAAGCAAACTTTGAAATGCGTCACGTCTATACAAGAATGGCAGTACACGGCTTCCATCACATCATTTGTCACAACAAGAAGTATCACGAGCCTTCAATTATATGCAAGTGTCAACTGTGTGGACATACATGTGATCACTATGACGACTTGGAAATCTGTACAAAAAGAACAAGGACAATCAGTGGTTATGCGAATCAAAAGAATTTAAGTTTTTGTAAATAGTATTTTTGTAAACCTATGGCCACTTGGCCGTATTAAATGTTTTAAATTTCAGGGTGATATCTGTTACTGTTGCGGAGGTATAGAATGCTAGTAAAATAGTTCGCGCGGCCGCCATGTTGGATTGGTGAAAAATATTAAAATTTGAAAGGCACGGTCGAGGTTAGACGAGGTAGTAGTAGGCACTCACCGAGCTTCATTGAAATCGCTTTGGCTGTTTAGATTCTGAGCCTTGCGTAGATGACAGGAAAGAAAAGTATGGAACCTTAAGTTCGAAAATAATGGGAGTTTTAGCCTATTTTCAACTTATGAAATAATAAGCCTATAATAATATTTTATGTTCGACCCTGACTATTATATGTCAGAAAACTGTACCGTACTATAATGAGGCTCATTATAACATTATTTTTAGCCTATTTTCAATTTTGAAAAAATAGGCTTATGAGATCACCTTTTGTCCGTGTGTGTATGCGTGTGTGTGTGTGTAAGTGTGTGTGTGTGTGTGAGTGATTCGTGTGTGTGTGTCCCCCTAATAAAATCTAAACGGCTGGAGCGATTTCAATGAAACTCGGTAAGTTCATAGCACTATTCCCTGCGACCCCGACCGTGCCCTTCAAATTTTGTTACGACTCACCAATCCAACATGGCAGCTGTGCGAAATATTTCACCAGCATTCAATATCTCCGAAACTATTACCGATATTACCCTGACATTTTGTATGGTGATAACGGGAACAACTATAAGTTCACTTATGTGACCTATGAAAATCTGGTAACAACAGAACGAACATGGCGGCCATGCGAAGTTGCGACTTTTAAATAGACGTTTCTCGCGATTTAACAACCAAACGCAATGAAACTTGGTACAGTATATGTTTATATACATTGTAATGCACCGACATCCAACTTCGTTCAATTGTTTACATAACCACAAGATGGCGGATGTGCGAAATATTTCACCGGCATTCCATATCTGTGAAACTATTAGCGGTATCTCCCTGAAATCTTTAACGGAGATAAAGGGCACTACGGAAGTCCATCTATAAGACTTTCAGAAACCGGTTAACTACAAAACGAACATGGCAGCCAAGCGAAGTTGAAAATTTTAAATAGACCTTTCTCGCGATTTAATGTTCCAAACGCACTGAAATCTGGTACAGGAAATATTTATACACATTGTAATAAACTGGTATCTAATTTAGTTCAATTGTTTACATAACTTCGAGATGGCGGATGTGCGAATTTTAAAATTAAGTTTTTATTTCTTGTGATGTAGTCATGCGATCGAATTGAAAGTTTGAATGTTGAACCTACGCAATAATTTTCCTTTAATGGTACATGACTCTATGGCCTATACATTTAACAATTCAACATGGCGACCATCCAAAATATTTAGTCGGCTCTGAATATCTACGAATCTATTATAGCAATCAAACTGAATTTCTTAATGTTCATAGGGGCTATGAACTTAAGTTCACCTATAGGACTTTAAATAACTTGGTGTTCACAAATCCAACATGGAGGCGACGCGAAATATAAAAATTCACATGGACTTTTCTCGCAATTTAACCATCCGAGTGTAGTGAAACTTGGAACAGTAAATCCTTATACGAATGGTAATCCACTGGCATCTAATTTATTTCAATTGTTTCCATAACCTCAAGATGGCAGCTGTGCGAAATTTTAAAATCTACTTGTTACTTCTTATGTCCTAATTATGCGATTGTAGTTTGAATACTACACGTACACAATAATCTGCATGTAACAGTACATGACTCTAGGACCTACATATATAAAATCCAACATGGCGACCATCCGAAATTTTTAGTCGGTTCTCAATATCTACGAATCTATTACAGCAATCAAACTGAAATTGTGTATGTTGCTAGAGGCAATTAACATAAGTAGGATATATGAAAATAGGCTGTATAGTTCTTCACGGAACTACTTGTTCATTATGAGACAGTTTCTCCCACCATTCAGAGCTCAAGAAACAGTTTTTGACCAATTAGATGCGCTGAGTTCCACGGCCTTCTAATTTAAATTTCACTGCCTGGCCTAGTGTCATAGTAGGGTAATCGAGGAGACCATGGTCAAATACAAGGCATTCTCTGCGCCTCATGCGCTCTGTTCAGTACATAAAACTGGCGAAATCTCGACAGATATTTATGAATATTTATTTTCGAACATAGAATAGTTATAATAATTATCGTCGAACATAAACAGTCGTATGCAACTCGCCTATAATGTTAATTAAGGCACTCGTATGGAAATTATGAAACTCGCATACGCTCGTTTTATAAACATACTCGTGTCTTAATTATTGCCATTATAGGCTCGTTGCATAATGTACTATTAATGCAGCCAATGGCCTTAAAATATAACTTAATTTCTATAGACAACAATCGCACTATTAATATTAAAACATTGCAAATTAGTCTTGATATCTGCTGTACTCCAACAGTGATTTCGTTCTTTTGGAACATTCACCAAAATGGTATCGTGAGCACGATTTGTTACACAATTTGCATGCGCATTCTGGTAAAGGGTTGTGAAAGTCAGTTCTGTTGCAAAGTTTATGGTGATATCCATGTATCGCCAGTCTCATCACTGCGCTGCGTGTCGTGGCGTTTGGTCCAGTCCAATTCCGGTTGAGCATCGCGTCAGTTGTGTAAAACTCTGTCGGTATATCATTCATCTTCTTTTTTCTATTTTGCTTTACTTGTGATTCTTGAAGATAAATGTGGAGAAGAGTAAAACAGTGGTGATGAGTAGAGATAAGAAAGAAGGAAAAGGAGTAATCAAAGTAGGAGATAAGGAATTGGAAGTAGTGAAACACCTCAAATACTTGGGAAGTGAACTGACTGATGATGGAAGACTAGATTTGGAAATTAGCAGAAGAATACAACTCGGGAGTGCTTTCTACCAACAGGTACGGGGACTAGTATGGAACAAGGATATACCAATTAAGGCTAAAGAAGTTATGTACAAAGCATATTATGTTCCTATAATGACATATGCAGCAGAAACTTGGACAATGACTAAGAGGGATGAGAGCAGAGTACAAGCAGCAGAGATGAGATTCCTGAGAAGTATGGTCCAGAAAACGAGGAGGGACAGAGTGAGAAATGAAGATATACGGAAAGAACTGGGAGTACAGAAACTAAATGACAAACTGGAGCAAAACAGCTTGAGATGGTTTGGACAAGTCAAACGGATGAATGAAGTAAGGCTACCAAGACGAGCACTGGAACGACGGATGACAGGGAACAGAGGACGAGGAAGACCAAGAATGCGTTGGATGGACTCGGTGGACAATAGTATTAGAAAACGGAACCTGGATTGGAACACTGTGTCGGTAGAGGAATGGTGGAACGACAGAACAAAGTGGAGAGGAACCATATTTGCCCCCACCCAGTGTCAACAGGAAAAGGGGAAATGAAGATGATGATGATGATGATGAGATTCTTGTCGGGTAGATGGCAGTACGAGTTTAATGCGTAGGTCTTCCTCGAGGAAAGTTTCGTGCGCTAACTCATATGCAAATTCAATTATTTTTTCTAGTCGATTTTACTCCCCAGGTTGGTGTTTTCCACGGACTCAGCGAAGGATCCCACCACTACTGCCTCTACGGGTAGTGTCCTGGAGCTTGTAACATCTGGTCGGCGGGCATACAACTGGGGAGGTGGATCAGCACCTCGCCCAGGTGTCCTCACCTGCAAAGGGAACCGGGGCCTCATGAGGCATGGGAAGGGAGGGGAAGATTGGGAGGGATAGGCAAGGAAGAGACAAGGAGGTGGCCGTGGCCTTACAGTAGGTACTGAACCCGATTTTGAATTATAACGGCGATTTTTGGCATATTTTCGATTCCCATGGTAAGTAAATTACATTGAAAGTTGGACACTGGAAAAGCGCGCACAACTGGTTTCTACTGTGAAGCCGGGGATTGTCACGGGATTATGATGCATTTTGGGAAGCGCAAGCAAGGTCAAACTCGCATGGAAACAGGACGTTGCCGCGGTTTCATCGCTGTATTGGAATAAATTATTTGATTGGACATTGTCAACTGACCAATAAGAAGGGGTTTACCAAAATGAAAGCTCATCAAGGCCTAATTAATATAATTACATAATTACTTCCAAGACTCATAATTGACATTTTATAATACTAACGGACCCGTGCGAGAAATCTCGCATGTTCATAAACCACACTTTCCCAATAGGTTTATAATGAGTGACTTAAGGAGAAAGGTTGTTATGTTTTTATTTCAACCAAATGATTATAGAACACTATTTACAATTCAGTTAGAATTCCAAGTTCTACGTTCCCTAACTTAAGAGGCAATTACTGAAAATTGGATCATCATAACACTCATAGGTTATTCGATATTTATGAAGTTATACGATTTGAGTATTCATTCCTTTGATTTACTGTTTCTGAAATCCATTCAAAATGATAAAGAAAACACCTCAGAATGTTAAAATGACATGAAGCAGGCGTCACAGCGGCCAAAATTTGAAGTGGACAGCAATTATGGAGCGTATTTTCCTACAAAACAGTATCTGCAACTCGCACACTTCGAACATTTTTAAAAGTTTTTTTAAAGAAATTATAGATATTTGTGAAAGTGGAGTGCAATTCGTCAGTGATAATGTCTATTCTCATTCATTTGAATGCTCATTTGTCACGATCGGTCGCTTGTGAGCGCCACAGGAAGGATCTATGCTACTGAAATAATATATATTGCGCCCAATGACGCATGTTCGCGTTGGTAATCGATCACAAGATCATTGGAGAAGTTGCTGTGACACTATAGAGTATTGAACACACCCTACCGGACGCGGGAAGAATCTTGAGCTAAATTTAATTATCATCATCTTTTATACATTTTGGATACCCTGTAAATCGTCACGAATTTATTTGAAGTAATTCAGCATGTTTAAAATAACGGTCCACATCGCAGAGAGGCGAAACCGTAAATTTTCGCGACACACTCAAGCATGGAACTAACGCCACGCTGGAGAGACACCAGTTCTAGTCGAACGTCGGTGAGAGACAGTCGTGTTAGTGACGTATTGACATCGAACACGTAATACCAGTTACGAGTGATGAAAGACGCTAGTGAGATGGAGAAATCCATGATTTCATTAAACATAAACAACCATCCTGTTAAATATGCAGAGGAAGTTATTGTAAACGTGAAGTAATATTTAACCAGTGTAATATTTTTTACCGGATTTGACGAACTGTGAAAGCATGGCGAGCAAACTATCAGGCCGCATGCCGACATGCACAAGCGTGCTATAAAAACTGCGATCTTTTGTGAAAAACTGTGTTAATTATAAACTGTGTCATATTATGTGGAAGTGCCAATATTTATTTTGTTAAACTGTAAATAATTATTTTTTGACCACGTGCAAACGTATTGCGAGTGAGCGTTGCAGAAGGAATGATAATCTCTGTGGCGGAGTGAATGGGCAATTTGTTATACCGCACCAGTAGAGTCAGTGAGTTTAATAACACCAGTATAAAATTTAACATCAGTGAAAACCCTACCCCTACTCACAATATGGAACCAACCAACCAACCCCATCACATGGATACAAACGACCACGCTTTGAAGTCCAGGATGGATTACTAGACCATATGCGTGGGGAGCTAGCAATGGAAGGTCGCTGAAACAAAGGCAAGATGATTTAAGACCATTACGGAGACCGCTAACATCTCAAGGCGGGTCTCGAAGTCTTGACGCTGTTCTCTGTAGGTCAGAATATATTTCAGTAGCTGCATTTGACGGGTTGGAACAGTAGATTAGTCATTAAATGGTTTCACTAAGTTCACAACATAGATACTTTTAATATAAGCTCAAGTGTGGGAAGATTTAGTTTTGTTATCAATTTCATTAACGCCAGAAAGGCGAAGTTATAATGTCCATTTCGTATCATTTCAAGAACAGCAACAGACTACTGTTGCTTGTCAAGCTCATGACATAATAAACAAGTTCTTAACAGGTGACACATGAAGGCCAAGGTCGCATGTGTGCGAGAGAGCTACTAATAGCACGGCTATACGGATCTCAGGCAGTGTATAAAATAATTTAGAAGGCAGTGAAATTCCTAACAAAATATAATCTGAATTCGGGATCCGTTATCCACGTGTTTGACAAATGAGCATCTGGAGCAAAGCTTTATTTTGTTACGACAAGCTAGAATAACATTGTAAAAGAACTGTATTTCGAAGCGAGAGATCGCAGGTTCAACATTATTTAAGGGAAGAGTCTACATGTAAAATACATAATCTCACACGCTAGTTTTGTATCTGAATACTTTACGGTATAGGAGAGCATTTTCAGCTGTGTTTTACCACACTTAGTCTTTGTAAACTTCTGTTTAAAATGTGTTTAATTCAGGAATCCACACTAATTGTTAACTAATGTTATTATGGTACTATTAGAGTACATGTTTATGGTAATTTATCCCGGCGGTAATGAACTAATGAAGTCGTACCAGACCGATGAAGTAAGGATTGATGAATCCATGGTTTAAGAGAGACACAGTATGCCTAATAATAAGAGTAATGGTGGAGACACAAGGTGTCTGTTATTAAAGTTATTCCTGAGTGGAATGCTAAGAAGTTATTAAACATTATATGGATTTACAGATCATACCTGACTACACTAAACGCAATTAAAGGTCCATAAAACTGAACAAATACACTGTCAGGCATAAATATTGTGTAACAACTTTAATAATTAAAGATGGGATTTTCCGAAACTTACCAAATCTTATAATTCCCCCCTGAGCCTAAATAATAAATAAACGCTAAAAATAAAATATTTGGAAGGACCAAAATTAGACTTTAGTTATTCTTGATTTATTTTGATACATTTTGATACACTTTGCCACCATTAATCAACAACCAATTGATGATGTGAAAACTGAAGCACACACATCAGATTGGCAGCAATGTGAGTCGATATAATTGTTTAATAATTATCGCATTTACAGGCTTTTCTTTATTCTAATTTTTCCCTTAGACATCTGGATACAATGGCAATTTGTTGCAAGGTGTGACAAATTGGGTAGGCAGGCAGTGCCAATTGCACAACAATAGGAGTGCTGGATTATTGTAGATATTTGTGTTGTATTAGTTTAATCTTTTTTTTTTATTCAGCAAAGTTGTGCACATATTTAGAATCTTTTCCTTGTAATAAAAGCGTCTCGTTTATTAATTAATGTTAGTTAGGACTAGACGAACACGAAAATTTAAAGATAAATGTTGGAGATGGCACCATCATAGCTTAGGACAATTTTCCCCTTTGTTGTTAAATGTAAATATTCTTAGTATTTGTAAACAAGTAAATGGCTTGCTTTGCAGTAAATTCTTTTGATGTTTGATCCTCCCGTAGTCATTTTCGATGTAATTGCTTAGGGTTGATCTTATTACGTGCCATACTCTTTGTTTGTTTTCATTAAAAATTTTGTATTAGGACCATGAGATTAACTTAGATTTTGCATGGGACTTTTTATTTTTATTTTCTTTCAGGGCAGAATAGTATCGGACTAGCCGTTTGCAACTCTCATGCTGGGCTAGGGATCTATTCTGAATAAAATTTATTCATGATTTTAACATAAGGCTGACCTCTCTTTCTTGCTTAGTTTTGATAACTATGCATTCCTCTGAGCTGGTTAAGAATCGAACCTCACCAATTTCTGATATCCCCGAGTGCAGACTTTTGTGCGAAACCAGCCTATGAATGTGTCATCCCCAATATTTGTGTGGTAGGGTCATTTGAAATCGATGGCTCCCCGAAACCTTCGGCCAGCGGGCACAATATGATGGAAAGATACACATTTGGAAGAATTAAATTTATCAACACTTTTGAAGTAAGAAGAGATACGTGGAACATTGTATTATTGTTATATACAAGTAACCACGTTCGGTTCCCGAGGATTAGCAAAATGGCGGTAAGAGGAACTTTGGTGGGAGATGCAACCCAAGAGTTGGCGTCTTTTGCTCGTGGTGGCTCGATGTGAGCAGATGTATCACTAGAAAGTCTACCTGGCGTAATTTGTATTGTTTAAGTGCGGTAAAGCCTGACCGTGAAACGCAGCGTCTGCGTGGGTCAAATAATTGTAAAGGCGGACTCAGGATCCAACCGAGTGAACGCATCACATTATTGTGCCGGTTCGAGATCGTGTTACGTGAAGAAGATTATTACTTGAGTGAATCTTTTCGAAAGCAAGAACTTTATATAATTACGAACTATAACCAGCATATTTGACGGCCATTTTAATGCAAATTATGATACAATTTTATTCTAGTGTTAAGGAAGTATTCGAGTCCAGACGTGTTCTATGAAACATTGCGCTCTGCAGAGAGGCTACTACAAAGTTATTAGCAGCGAATGAACAGTTATAGCAACGAATTTGAACCAGTGAAATTACGAAGCTACGTGATTACTTGAACATTGAAACGACATTGATATATAGTGAAATCTTCAAAACTTTCGATTTACATTATGATGGCTATTAGAAATTTGGAAGGAATGTTGAGTTATAATACTATGGAAGTAGTGGATATGGAGTAGAACTATCATGCGCCAGGAACACATTTAACAGAGGTGGATGACGACTAAGAGTATATAAGTACAACTTCAACTACGAGCATCTACATATATATTTCGATAATTAATAATTGCACCATCTATAAACAAGATGTTCAGTAATGAACATATAGCCTACTTTCTCCTAAATGCATGGGTAATGTTATAACTCTTTGTCCTTTTCAAGGAGTATGATTAAATGTTGGTTGTAGGAACTTGTTGAAATACAACGTGCTATAGGGATATTAAACATGAATATGAGGTGCCCTTTGCTAGTGCTACCTCTGTACCAAATTTCGTTCAATTCGGTTTCACCGTGTTTGAATTGATAGGGGGAATCGATTTGCACACATACTTGGCCACCATCTGCAAACTATTGGGCTGATGTTCTTGCAGTTTGGTCAGAATATGTTTCCCACATGAAGATATGGTGTTGCAAAATTAGGTAGAGACTAGATTATTAGGTTGGTCGTAATTACATTTTAGCTTTTAACATTTGGGTGGCCGCGATTACGTTTCCATCAAGATAGCGGTGATATAAAACATGACACTGAGGTGCCCTTTGCTAGTGCTACCTCTATACCAAATTTCGTTCCATTTGGTTTCAGCGTGTTTGAATTAATAGGGGGAATCGATTCTGACACAAAGATGGCCGCCATCCGCAAACTATTAGGCGAATGACCTATTAGATTGGTCAAAGGATGCTCGCTCCATAAAGGTATGTAGTTGCAAAATTTGGTAGAGATAGGATGATTGGGTTAATCGTAATTTGATTTAAGCTTTGAACATTCGTGTGGCCGCCATTACGTTTCAGTCAAGATGGCGGCGATATAAAACATGACACTGAGGTGCCCTTTGCTAGTACTACCCCTGTACCAAATTTCGTTCCATTCGGTTCCACCGTGTTCGAATTAATAGGGGGAATCAATTTTGACATAAAGATGGCCTCCATCCGCAAACTATTAGGTGAATGACCTATTAGATTGGTCAAAGGATGCTCCCTCCATAAAGGTATGTAGTTGCAAAATTTGGTAGAGATCGGATGATTAGGTTAATCGTAATTTGATTTAAGCTTTGAACATTCGTGTGGCCGCCATTACGTTTCAGTCAAGATGGCGGCGATATAAAACATGACACTGAGGTGCCCTTTGCTAGTGCTACCTCTGTACCAAATTTCGTTCCATTCGGTTCCACCGTGTTCGAATTAATAGGGGGAATCAATTTTGACATAAAGATGGCCGCCATCCGCAAACTATCAGGTGAATGACCTATTAGATTGGTCAAAGGATGCTCCCTCCATAAAGGTATGTAGTTGCAAAATTTGGTAGAGATCGGATGATTAGGTTAATCGTAATTTGATTTAAGCTTTGAACATTCGTGTGGCCGCCATTACGTTTACGTCAAGATGGCGGCTATATAAAACATGACACTGAGGTGCCGTTTGTTAGTACTACCTCTGTACCAAATTCCGTTCCATTCGGTTGCACCGTGTTCGAATTAATAGGGGGAATCGATTTTCACACAAAGATGGCCGCCATCCGCAAACTATTACGCTGATGACCTATTGGTTTGGTCAAAGGATGCTCCCCCATAAAGGTATGTTGTTGCAAAATTTGGTAGAGATCGGATGATTAGGTTAATCGTAATTTGATTTAAGCTTTGAACATTTGTGTGGCCGCCATTACGTTTCCGTCAAGATGGCGGCGATATAAAACATGACACTGAGGTGCCTTTTGTTAGTACTACCTCTGTACCAAATTTCGTTACATTCGGTTGCACCGTGTTCGAATTAATAGGGGGAATCGATTTTCACACAAAGATGGTCGCCATCCGCAAACTATTACGCTGATGACCTATTGGTTTGGTCAAAGGATGCTCCCTCCATAAAGGTATGTCGTTGCAAAATTTGGTAGAGATCGGATGATTAGGTTAGTCGCAATTTGATTTAAGCTTTGAACATTTGTGTGGCCGCCATTACGTTTCCGTCAAGATGGCGGCGATATAAAACATGACACTGAGGTGTCCTTTGCTAGTGCTACCTTTGTACCAAATTTCGTTCAATTCGCATTCACCGTGTTCGAATTGATAGGGGGGGACAGACATTCAGAGTACACACACTCACACACACACAGACACACAGACACACACACACACAGACTCACACACACACATACACACACACAGACAGACACACTTTTTTCTCCCTGTGTTGATCTCATAAGTCTACTTTCATTTTTTGCAAAAATCGAAAGTAGGCTAAAAATTAATTAACTAGAATTATGAAAGCCAACATTCTACATTTCTCATTAATGATCGTGGATTTCAAAAGAATACGCTGTAAGATGACTTCTTTAGAAACAAGAAGAAGACAAGGGTTTCCCAGTCTTAAGTTTGAAGCTTGGTAACCGATGACCGGGGGAGAACAGTTCGTGACCCGAGAAAGCAGTATGCACGGAAGGAAGGAGTGGGGTTAGAGACTCTTCTCTATGGAGATTCTGGATCATCATGGTATTCCTTATACTAATTTAACTTCTAGATTCGACTCAAGCTAGAATGGCGAGATTTATTTACCAGTAGGCAGAGTAGTTTGACAACCTTTTGAGCACCATTTCTCCATGTATTTGTGAAGGTAATTGAACTTGGATATTTTTAGACGTTCAATTTTTCTAATTTTGTGTTGGAGGATTTTTATTCTTCAATCTGACTTGGATTTCGACTCTACAATTTTTGAAATGGAATTTTTATTAATGGAATTTCGTTTCCAGTATTTAAGAACTTTCCTTAAATATTTTTCTTCGTTATGGAATTAATTTTCTGGATTGTTGAGTTCAGATTGTTTTTGGAATTCATTTTGGAATAATGAATTTGGGCATCTTAGTTGTGTGAAGAATTTAGCGAGGAAGAAGATAACATTGATATATAAGGACTTTAGGATTGCTATGTTATTTCGTAAACATAATTACGACGATATAGCAAGAACATTTACGTCAATATATTGCATTAAAGGCTTTGATATGGAGCAGCATTCATAATATTAGCAGACTATTTTAATATATTAATTGAAAGCGTCATTCTTTCATTAAAGCATTTACATGTCAGAAAAATATTTTCATGGAAAATAGAATTGAGATTTAGGGAACATCTGAATCCAGTAACAATTCCGATGTATCGGACACTAAATAACATTGTTGATATTTGAAACGCGACGAGATTTTAAATACGCCTACAAGGATGTAAATATATTCAATTGTGTGATCTTAAATTCCCGAGTACAAGCAGAACAGGGCCCTTGTATCCAAGAGGTCTGTAGGTACTGTACGCCAGCAGAACCCATCTAACTGGTAACCATAGCAGCTAGAGCACTCTATAATACAAGTAGGACAACTGAGCGTCTTGTATCCAAGAGGTCTCTGGGCATAACAAGACATACATTCTTACTGGTAACCAAAGCAACTACAGCAGTCTGTTATACAAGCAGAACAACAGCGCATCTTGTATCCAAGATACAATCTTACTGGTAACCATAGCAACTAGAGCACTCTGTTATGCAAGCAGAACAACAGCGCATCGTGTATCCAAGATACAATCTTACTGGTAACCAAAGCAACTAGAGCACTCTGTTATACAAGCAGAACAACAGCGCATATTGTATCCAAGATGCAATCTTACTGGTAACCATAGCAACTAGAGCACTCTATTTTACAAGCAGAACAACATCGCATTTTGTATCCAAGATGCAATCTTACTGGTAAACATAGCAACTACAGCACTCGGTTATGCAAACAGAACAACAGCGCATCTTGTATCCAAGGTACAATCTTACTGGTAACCATGGCAACTAGAGCACTCTGTTATACAAGCAGAACAACAGCGCATCTTGTATCCAAGACACAATGTTTCTGGTAACCATAGCAACTAGAGCACTCTGTTATACAAGTAGGACAACAGCGCATCTTGTATCCAAGATGCAATGTTACTGGTAACCATAGCAACTAGAGCACTCTGTAATACAAGTAGGACAACAGCGCATCCTGTATCCAAGATACAATGTTACTGGCAACCAAAGGAACTAGAGCACTCTGTAAAACAAGTAGGACAACAGCGCATCCTGTATCCAAGATGCAATATTACTGGTAACCATAGCAACTTGAACACTCTGTTTTACAAGCAGAACAACAGCGCATCTTGTATCCAAGATACAATGTTACTGGTAACCATAGCAACTAGATCACTCTGTTATACAAGTAGGACAACAGCGCATCCTGAATCCAAGATACAATGTTACTGGTAACCATAGCAACTAGAGCACTCTGTTATACAAGTAGGACAACAGCGCATCCTGTATCCAAGATGCAATGTTACTGGTAACCATAGCAACTAGAGCACTCTGTAAAACAAGTAGGACAACAGCGCATCCTGTATCCAAGATACAATGTTACTGGAAACCATAGCAACTAGATCACTCTGTTATACAAGTAGGACAACAGCGCATCCTGTATCCAAGATGCAATCTTTCTGGTAACCATAGCAACTAGAGCACTCTGTTATACAAGCAGAACAACAGCGCATCTTGTATCCAAGATACAATGTTACTGGTAACCATAGCAACTAGAGCACTCTGTAAAACAAGTAGGACAACAGCGCATCCTGTATCCAAGATGCTATGTTACTGGTAACCATAGCAACTAGAGCACTCTGTTTTACAAGCAGAACAACAGCGCATCTTGTATCCAAGATACAATGTTACTGGTAACTATAGCAACTAGAGCATTCTGTTATACAAGTAGGACAACAGCGCATCTTGTATCCAAGATACAATGTTACTGGGAACCATAGCAACTAGAGCACTCTGTTATACAAGTAGGACAACAGCGCATCTTGTATCCAAGATACAATGTTACTGGTAACTATAGCAACTAGAGCACTCTGTTATACAAGCAGAACAACAGCGCATCTTGTATCCAAGATACAATGTTACTGGTAACCATAGCAACTAGAGCACTCTGTAAAACAAGTAGGACAACAGCGCATCCTGTATCCAAGATGCTATGATACTGGTAACCATAGCAACTAGAGCACTCTGTTTTACAAGCAGAACAACAGCGCTTCTTGTATCCAAGATACAATGTTACTGGTAACCATAGCAACTAGAGCACTCTGTTATACAAGTAGGACAACAGCGCATCTTGTATCCTAGATACAATGTTACTGGTAACCATAACAACTAGAGCACTCTGTAATACAAGTAGGACAACAGCGCATCCTGTATCCAAGATGCTATGTTACTGGTAACCATAGCAACTAGAGCACTCTGTAAAACAAGTAGGACAACAGCGCATCCTGTATCCAAGATGCTATGTTACTGGTAACCATAGCAACTAGAGCACTCTGTAAAACAAGTAGGACAACAGCGCATCCTGTATCCAAGATGCTATGTTACTGGTAACCATAGCAACTAGAGCACTCTGTTTTACAAGCAGAGCAACAGCGCATCCTGTATCCTAGGTACAATGTTACTGGTAACCATAACAACTAGAGCACTCTGTAATACAAGTAGGACAACAGCGCATCCTGTATCCAAGATACAATGTTACTGGTAACCATAGCAACTAGAGCACTCTGTAAAACAAGTAGGACAACAGCGCATCCTGTATCCAAGATACAATGTTACTGGTAACCATAGCAACTAGAGCACTCTGTTATACAAGTAGGACAACAGCGCATCTTGTATCCAAGATACAATGTTACTGGTAACCATAACAACTAGAGCACTCTGTTATACAAGTAGGACAACAGCGCATCTTGTATCCAAGATACAATGTTACTGGTAACCATAGCAACTATAGCACTCTGTTATACAGGCAGAACAACAGCGCATCTTGTATCCAAGATACAATGTTACTGGTAACCATAGCAACTAGAGCACTCTGTTATACATGTAGGACAACAGCGCATCCTGTATCCAAGATACAATGTTACTGGTAACCATAGCAACTAGAGCACTCTGTTATACAGGCAGAACAACAGCGCATCTTGTATCCAAGATACAATGTTACTGGTAACCATAGCAACTAGAGCACTCTGTTTTACAAGCAGAACAACAGCGCATCTTGTATCCAAGATACAATGTTACTGGTAACCATAGCAACTAGAGCACTCTGTAATACAAGTAGGACAACAGCGCATCTTGTATCCAAGATACAATGTTACTGGTAACCATAGCAACTAGAGCACTCTGTTATACATGTAGGACAACAGCGCATCCTGTATCCAAGATACAATGTTACTGGTAACCATAGCAACTAGAGAACTCTGTAATACATGTAGGACAACAGCGCATCTTGTATCCAAGATACAATGTTACTGGTAACCAAAGCAACTAGAGCACTCCGTAATACAAGCAGAACAACAGCGCATCCTGTATCCAAGATGCAATGTTACTGGTAACCAAAGCAACTAGAGCACTCTGTTATACAAGTAGGACAACAGCGCATCCTGTATCCAAGATGCAATGTTACTGGTAACCAAAGCAACTAGAGCACTCTGTTATACAAGCAGAACAACAGCGCATCCTGTATCCAAGATGCAATGTTACTGGTAACCAAAGCAACTAGAGCACTCTGTTATACAAGTAGGACAACAGCGCATCTTGTATCCAAGATACAATGTTACTGGTAACCATAGCAACTAGAGCACTCTGTAATACAAGTAGGACAACAGCGCATCCTGTATCCAAGATACAATGTTACTGGTAACCATAACAACTAGAACACTCTGTTTTACAAGCAGAACAACAGCGCATCCTGTATCCAAGATACAATGTTACTGGTAACCAAAGCAACTAGAGCACTCTGTTATACAAGCAGAACAACAGCGCATCCTGTATCCAAGATGCAATGTTACTGGTAACCAAAGCAACTAGAGCACTCTGTTATACAAGTAGGACAACAGCGCATCCTGTATCCAAGATACAATGTTACTGGTAACCAAAGCAACTAGAGCACTCTGTTATACTAGCAGATCAACAGCGCATCCTGTATCCAAGATGCAATGTTACTGGTAACCATAACAACTAGAGCACTCTGTTATACAAGTAGGACAACAGCGCATCCTGTATCCAAGATACAATGTTACTGGTAACCATAGCAACTAGAGCACTCTGTTATACAAGCAGAACAACAGCGCATCTTGTATCCAAGATACAATGTTACTGGTAACCATAACAACTAGAGCACTCTGTTACACAAGTAGGACAACAGCGCATCCTGTATCCAAGATACAATGTTACTGGTAACCATAGCAACTAGAGCACTCTGTTACACAAGTAGGACAACAGCGCATCTTGTATCCAAGATGCAATGTTACTGGTAACCAAAGCAACTAGAGCACTCTGTTTTACAAGCAGAACAACAGCGCATCTTGTATCCAAGATGCAATGTTACTGGTAACCATAACAACTAGAACACTCTGTTTTACAAGCAGAACAACAGCCCATCTTGTATCCAAGATACAATGTTACTGGTAACCATAGCAACTAGAGCACTCTGTTATACAGGCAGAACAACAGCGCATCTTGTATCCAAGATACAATGTTACTGGTAACTATAGCAACTACAGCACTCGGTTATGCAAGCAGAACAACAGCCCATCTTGTATCCAAGATACAATGTTACTGGTAACTATAGCAACTACAGCACTCGGTTATGCAAGCAGAACAACAGCGCATCCTGTATCCAAGATACAATGTTACTGGTAACTATAGCAACTACAGCACTCGGTTATGCAAGCAGAACAACAGCCCATCTTGTATCCAAGATACAATGTTACTGGTAACCATAACAACTAGAGCACTCTGTTACACAAGTAGGACAACAGCGCATCTTGTATCCAAGATACAATGTTACTGGTAACCATAGCAACTAGAGCACTCTGTAAAACAAGTAGGACAACAGCGCATCCTGTATCCAAGATGCAATGTTACTGGTAACCATAGCAACTAGAGCACTCTGTCTTACAAGCAGAACAACAGCTCATCTTGTATCCAAGATACAATGTTACTGGTAACTATAGCAACTAGAGCACTCTGTTATACAAGTAGGACAACAGCGCATCTTGTATCTAAGACACAATCTTTCTGGTAACCATAGCAACTAGAGCACTCTGTTATACAGGCAGAACAACAGCGCATCTTGTATCCAAGACACAATCTTTTTGGTAACCATAGCAACTAGAGCACTCTGTTATACAAGTAGGACAACAGGGCATCCTGCATCCAAGATACAATGTTACTGGTAACCATAGCAACTAGAGCACTCTGTAATACAAGTAGGACAACAGCGCATCCTGTATCCAAGATACAATGTTACTGGTAACCATAGCAACTAGAGCACTCTGTAAAACAAGTAGGACAACAGCGCATCCTGTATCCAAGATGCAATGTTACTGGTAACCATAGCAACTAGAGCACTCTGTAAAACAAGTAGGACAACAGCGCATCCTGTATCCAAGATACAATGTTACTGGAAACCATAGCAACTAGAATACTCTGTTATACAAGTAGGTCAACAGCGCATCCTGTATCCAAGATGCAATCTTTCTGGTAACCATAGCAACTAGAGCACTCTGTTATACAAGCAGAACAACAGCCCATCTTGTATCCAAGATACAATGTTACTGGTAACCATAGCAACTAGAGCACTCTGTAAAACAAGTAGGACAACAGTGCATCCTGTATCCAAGATGCTATGTTACTGGTAACCATAGCAACTAGAGCACTCTGTTTTACAAGCAGAACAACAGCGCATCTTGTATCCAAGATACAATATTACTGGTAACTATAGCAACTAGAGCACTCTGTAATACAAGTAGGACAACAGCGCATCTTGTATCCAAGATGCAATGTTACTGGTAACCATAACAACTAGAACACTCTGTTTTACAAGCAGAACAAAAGCGCATCTTGAATCCAAGATACAATGTTACTGGTAACCATAACAACTAGAGCACTCTGTAATACAAGTAGGACAACAGCGCATCCTTTATCCAAGATGCTATGTTACTGGTAACCATAGCAACTAGAGCACTCTGTTTTACAAGCAGAACAACAGCGCATCTCGTATCCAAGATACAATGTTACTGGTAACTATAGCAACTAGAGCATTCTGTTATACAAGTAGGACAACAGCGCATCCTGCATCCAAGATGCTATGTTACTGGTAACTATAGCAACTAGAGCATTCTGTTATACAAGTAGGACAACAGCGCATCCTGCATCCAAGATGCTATGTTACTGGTAACTATAACAACTAGAGCATTCTGTTATACAAGTAGGACAACAGCGCATCTTGTATCCAAGATGCAATGTTACTGGTAACCATAACAACTAGAACACTCTGTTTTACAAGCAGAGCAACAGCGCATCCTGTATCCTAGGTACAATGTTACTGGTAACCATAACAACTAGAACACTCTGTTTTACAAGCAGAACAACAGCGCATCTTGTATCCAAGATGCAATGTTACTGGTAACCATAACAACTAGAACACTCTGTAATACAAGAAGAACAACAGCGCATCTTGTATCCAAGACACAATCTATCTGGTAACCATAGCAACTAGAGCACTCTGTTATACAAGCAGATCAACAGCGCATCCTGTATCCAAGACACAATCTTTCTGGTAACCATAGCAAGTGGAGCACTCTGTTATAAAAGCAGAACAACAGCGCATCTTGTATCCAAGATACAATGTTTCTGGTAACTATAGCAACAGGAGCACTCTGTTATACAAGCAGAACAACAGCGCATCTTGTATCCAAGATACAATGTTTCTGGTAACTATAGCAACTAGAGCACTCTGTTATACAAGTAGGACAACAGCGCATCCTGTATCCAAGATGCAATGTTACTGGTAACCATAACAACTAGAACACTCTGTTTTACAAGCAGAACAACAGCCCATCTTGTATCCAAGATGCAATCTTTCTGGTAACCATAGCAACTAGAGCACTCTGTTATACAAGCAGAACAACAGCGCATCTTGTATCCAAGATACAATGTTACTGGTAACCATAGCAACTAGAGCACTCTGTAAAACAAGTAGGACAACAGCGCATCCTGTATCCAAGATGCTATGTTACTGGTAACCATAGCAACTAGAGCACTCTGTTTTACAAGCAGAACAACAGCGCATCTTGTATCCAAGATACAATGTTACTGGTAACTATAGCAACTAGAGCACTCCGTTATACAAGTAGGACAACAGCGCATCTTGTATCTAAGACACAATCTTTCTGGTAACCATAGCAACTAGAGCACTCTGTTATACAAGCAGAAGAACAGCGCATCTGTTATCCAAGATACAATGTTACTGGTGACTATAGCAACTAGAGCACTCTGTTATACTAGCAGATCAACAGCGCATCTTGTATCCAAGACACAATCTTTCTGGTAACCATAGGAACTAGAGCACTCTGTTATACAAGCAGATCAACGGCGCATCTTGTATCCAAGACACAATCTTTCTGGTAACCATAGCAACTAGAGCACTCTGTAATACAAGTAGGACAACATCGCATCCTGTATCCAAGATACAATCTTTCTGGTAACCATAGCAACTAGAGCACTCTGTTATACAAGTAGGACAACAGCGTATCTTGTATCCAGGAAGTCTCTGGGCATAATAGTAGTGACAATCTTGCTGGTAACCATAGCAATTTGAGCCCTTAATTATACAAGCAAGACAACAGGTAGTGTGGAATAACCAAAAATACTTTTTTTTTGCTTTTAGGTTCTAAACATTCTCCAATCTTTCCCGACTACTCCAATATATAACACATTGGTATAGAAACCATATTTGAGGTCATTATTTATATTTTAATGTAACAATGGATACGTTAATTAACTTACATATTGTAGTGAAGAAATGTTTACATGACAAGACCCAGAACCCAAACAAATGCCTAAATACTTGTATCTGGGAGAGTGTGCCAAAAACCTTAAACGTGTTTGCAGGGTTATATGCATTGAATATGGGGGTACTAAATGCAGTTGTTATTTTTAAGGATGGGGCAATGGCAAGAATCCGAGTATCAGAGGAAATGGGCGTCACTGCAGGTTGCAACTGTGAAGACTTTCTTCACAGAATCGGTCGAGAACCCAAGGAAAACCACTTCCAGGATGGCTGAGGTAGGAATCGAACCCACCTCTCCTCAGTTTTGCATCACGAGGCTGGGTGTATCCCGTTCCAGCCCTCATACCAGATTTACATTTCTTGGCAGAGCCTCACTCTGCCCTGAGAAATACAGTAAGCTCTCTCGGAGTAGTAGAACGGACCAGTTATTCATAACTTTCCGCCACTGCTCATTGTTTCAATCAATCATCACGACATTAAACAGATATATACTCTCAAGTCATTGTAACAATCCTGCAAATTCTCATACATTTAGCACAAGTAGTTTCGGAGATATTCAAGATTTATTGAGAACCAACGTTTAAACTACCCGGTCCCCTTAAGCACTGACATTGAAGTTGGCTTTATAAAAATGGATCCACTGAGATATCTAGATAAATTTGAAGTCAGGGAAGGACTAATGAATGTTCCACAAGTGAAGTTCTTGTTAGGCGTTTCTTCTGGTGCATCTGCTCTTTCTGTAAGCCACCACTGTAAAAAGGATCTTGCCTCTCGAGCACTGCCCACACCAACTTTAAAAGATAAAATATTGACTAGTTCACCATGTATGTTCTTTTTCATAATCTAATGCATTCGATTTAATTCTCAGCAGAAAAGTGTCCGGTCCACAGGGGTACGTCCAGGCACCCGGTCAACGTTACCTTCTTTCTATTGCACCAATAAACTAGGGGAATTACTCGCTGGCAGTCATTGCATCGGTGAGAGTTGTGCGCTGGCCAGTGCAAACCTAAGAATGCTGAATGGTGGCATCTTGTTGCGTGGAGAGATGTACATGGTAGACCTGATCTACTCAAAATAAATTAAATTAAAACAAAACCATATAAAACTTATCCCAAATGCGTTCATAAACCATTCATTCAATTGAATTCAAATTTCGGTGAGTAGTTGTGCACACTCCCGGAATGGTTATAGGCATAGTTTATCCAATTTACAATAGATAGCGCGCGAGTAGTTTAAACAAATGAATGTTGGCGATGCGTTCATCTCTAATTCATCCGATTGTGATCAAATTTTGGTGAGTTTATGTGCACACTCCAGGAAAAGTTATAGACATAGTAAATAGAATTTACAATACATACCGCCTGAATAGATTCAAGAAAATGGCGTGCGATCGTTTCGACAAAGTCCAACATGCGTTCATATACCATTCATCCCATTGCGATGAAACTTGGGTGAGTTATTGTGTACACCCCTGCGAAGGTTTCTGACTTAGTAAATCCACTTTACAATAGGTAGCGCACGAGTAGATTCAACAAATGATCGACGAAGCGCGAAGCGTTAAAACAAAGTGCCGTATGCGTTCATATACCATTCGTCCGATAGCGATTAAACTTGGATGAGATGTTGTGTACACTCTAGGGAAGGTTTCTGGCTGAGTAAATTCATTTTACAATAGGTAGCGCACGAGAAGATTCAACAAATGAGCGACGACGAGCGAAGCGTTTCAACGAAGTCCCAAATGCGTTCATATACCATTCGCCCGATAGCGTTGAAACTTGGGTGAGGTGGTGTGTACACTCTAGGGAAAGGTTTTGGCTCAGTAAATCTATTTTACAATAGGTGGCGCAGGAGGAGAATCAATAAATGAGCGACGACGCGCAAATCGTTTCAACAAAGTACCACATGCGTTCGTATACCATTCGTCCGATAGCGATGAAACTTGAGTGAGATGTTGTGCACATTCTAGGGTAGGTTTCGGGCTGAGTAAATCCATATTACAATAGGTAGCGCACGAGTAGATTCAACAAATGTGCGACGACGTGCGAGGCGTTTCAACAAAGTCCCGTATGCGTTCATATACCATTCGTCCGAATGCGATGAAACTTGGGTGAGATGTTGTGAACATTTTAGGGAAGGTTTCTGGCTGGGTAGATCCATTTTACAATAGGTAGCGCACGAGAACATTCAACAAATGAGTGACGACGTGCGAAGCGTTTCAAAAAAGTGCCGTATGCGTTCTTACACCATTCGTCCGATAGCGATGAAACTTGGGTGAGCTGTTGTCTACACTCCAGGGAAGGGTTATGGGTTAGTAAATCCATTTTACAATAGGTAGCGCACGAGTAGATTCAACAAATGAGTGACGACGTGCGAAGCGTTTCAACCAAATCCCGTATGCGTTCATATACCATCCGTCCGAATGCGATGAAACTTGAGTGAGATGTTGTGTACACTTCAGGGAAGGTTTCTGGCTTAGTAAATCCACTTTTAAAATAGGTAGCGCACGAATAGATTCATCAAATGAGTGACAGCGTGCGAATAATTTCTAAAAATTCCCATATGGGTTCACATACCATTCATCCGATTGCAATGAAACTTTGGTGAGTTGTTGTGTACACTCCTAGAAAGGTTTCTGACTTATTAAATCCATATTACAATAGGTAGCGCACGAGTAGATTCAACAAATGAGTCACAGCACGTGATTTTTTCAAAAAGTCCCGTATGCGTTCATGAACCGTTCATACGATTGCGATTAAACATTGGTGAGTTATTGTTTACACTCCTGCAAAGATTTCTGACTTAGTAAATCTATGTTACAATAGGTAGCGCACGAGTAGATTCAACAAATTTGTGATGGCACGCGAATCGTTTAAACAATGTCCCGGATGCGTTCATATACCATTCATCCGATTGCGATCAAATTTTGGTGAGTTATTGAGCACGCTCTCACGAATGTTTCTGAGGTAGTAAATCCATTTTACAATAGTTAAGAGGCAGTTAACAGAAAAAGAAAAAAATGAGTATCCAAAGGCACTTCAAACAAAGTTACAACTTCAACACTATCTACAATTGGCATTGCAACGCATGCCGGGTACAGCTAGTTAATAAATAAAATACAATAAAATAAAATAATATAATATAATAAAATTAAATAGAATAAACTATTAAAATATCATTAAATTAAATAAATAAGTAAATAGACAGAAGAGGTAAACCTGCTTTCTACCCCCACTCACTTACAGGCTGCTCTTTGAAGTGCCAGTTGTTGACGTATTGAAAATGTCAGCAATACGTACAGAGGAACTGTCGCTGTAGCTCGTCCGTCTAGGTCTCGCAAAGTACTATAAAATAACAATACCGGGATCTCCCTGGATTTTGCACGTAGATTATGTTGAAAAAAATTGTTTTAAGGGGCCAAACATCTGGGTTATCGACCCCTAATGGTCTGGGTAGTAGCGAAAATGACAATGGTCTCATAACGAAAACTAACGGACATTGAAAATACTGACAAAGGATTGAAAAGATACACAAAATGTAATTTAGAGTAAAATAGAAATAAAACAAGTAGTTCCGTCAAGAACTATACAGCCTATTTTCATATATCCTACTCTTGTTAATTGCCTCTATCAACATACAAAATTTCAGTTTGATTGCTGTAATAGATTCGTAGATATTGAGAACCGACTAAATATTTCGGATGGTCGCCTTGTTGGATTTTATATATGTAGGTCCTTGAGTTATGTACTGTTACATGAAGATTATTGTGTACGTGTAGCATTCAAACTTCAATCGCATGATTAGGACACTAGAAGTAACAAGGAGATTTTAAAATTTCGCACAGCTGCCATCTTGTGGTTATGGAAACAATATTGAAATAAATTAGATGCCAGTGGATTAACATTTGTATAAGGATTTACAGTATCATGTTTCAATGTACTCGGATGGTTAAATTGCGAGAGACGTCCATGTGAATATTTATATTTCGCGTCACCGCCATGTTGAATTTGTGATCACCAGGTTATTGAAAGTCCTATAGGAGAACATATATTCATAGCCCCTATGGACATTAAAAAATTCAGTTTGATTGCTATAATAGATTCGTAGATATTCAGAGCCGTCTAAATATTTCGGATGGTCGCCAGGTTGGATTGTTAAATGTATAGGCCATAGAGTCATGTACTGTCCCCGATAATCCGGATAGTAGGCTGTCAGATATCCGCCCCCTCAATCGGATTGCCAATAATCAATCGCACCGGCACAGCTACATCAATGAAATTGGCACTGACAGATACTACCGAGATTAGAGCACAGTAGTTAACATGAAAATTATTGTGGAACACACCAAAATATACGGGGGTTCATACTTACCTTTAACTTACCTATTCAATTTAATCTCGGGTCTGGGTTTTCAACTGGATCACTTAATAGTATGCCTTCACAATAACCTCCACCACGATATTTAAAATGAACCAAGTCGAAACAAGAAAATTTAAACTGCACAATAATTTATTTCACATAAAGAAAAATATAATTTAACAAAATTTAACAACAAAATATACGCGGCAATCAGAAGCCATTGTCAATGCAACCATGTCCTCCTGTAGGACTTGTAGACTTCACATACAAAAATTCAGCTTTCTCTAGCTCAAAAGAACGTAATAATAATAACAATAATGCACTTTGGAATGGATAAGGGAGCTGGGACGAGACATAAAGCATTTGTTTCCTTGTTCATGAACTTCACATTTTATTTATAACCGCAAGGCTGCTATGTAGATGACCTTGGCCTCTAACATTCAGTTATCTGGCCACCTGCGATACACCCTGCACCGTGTCGCATGCTTGCTTCGTCAAATGGATGCACCTGTCCACCCAATGTTAGCATATGCTAGTTACCTCAGAGCCTAGCTCCTTTTCAAAACACTTTAAATGTTCACATCTCAACTCAAAAATTATCACGCAAATCTTTTAAATGCTCCGTTCAAATATCAATGGATTACTCTAATAATCCCAAATCTTGTTTAAATGTATAATCCAATTGTTGAACTAGCGTTGTTTAGAGTATAATAACGAAAACGCTTAATGTTTATAACAAAATGTTCATTAATTATTTATAACATTTTAAATTGTATATAACAAAATGTTCATTAATTATTTATAACATTTTAAATTGTTTATAACATTGTCAAACGACAATTGAAAAATTTATACACGCCTCTATTAATCCCGTTCGTTTCAAATTATTATTAAAGATATTTACATACACACATCAAAAAAAGTTTTGCATCACCTCGGTTCCCAGATCTCCGGCATATAGACGTTGACTGTGTATATTGTATCCAAGATACAGTCCCTTTGACTGTTCATAGATGTCACTAAAACTGCTCAAAGATGTAAACAACCATGCATGAGCAGGGCCTATTAGACGGAGGGGGTACGACAGCCGATCAGTTCCAGTCATTCCACCAGGACGAAGGTACGCTGCTCATGTTGTCTGTAGTTCTACCATGCCTAGAAGGTCAATACCGCAGTTCGATCGCGTCCGCATTGTTACTTTGTGTCAAGAAGGGCTCTCAACAAGGGAAGTTTCCAGGCGTCTCAGAGTGAACCAAAGCGATGTTGTTCGGACATGGAGGAGGTACGGAGATACAGGAACTGTCGATGACAGGCCTCGCTCAGGCCGCCCAAGGGCTACTACTGTAGTGGATGACCGCTACTTACGGATTGCCGCTCGGAGGAACCCTGACAGCAATGCCACCATGTTGAATAATGCGTTTCGTTCAGCCACAGGACGTCGTGTTTCAACTCAAACTGTGCGCAATAGGCTGCATGATGCGCAACTTCACTCCCGACGTCCATGGCGAGGTCCAGCTTTGCAACCCCGACACCATGCAGCGCGGTACAGATGGGCCCAACAACATGCTGAATGGACCCCACGGAATTGGCATCACGTTCTCTTCACCGATGAGTGTCGCATATGCCTTCAACCAGACAATCGTCGGAGACGTGTTTGGAGGCACCCTGGTCAGGCTGAACGTCTTAGACACACTGTCCAGCGAGTGCAGCAAGGTGGTGGTTCCCTGATGTTTTGGGGTGGCATTATGTGGGGCCGACGTACGCCACTGGTGGTCATGGAAGGCTCCGAAACGGCTTTACGATACCTGAATGACATCCTCCGACCCATAGTGCAACCATATCGGCAGAATATTGGAGAGGCATTTGTCTTCATGGACGACAATTCTCGACCTCATCGTGCACATCTTGTGAATGCGTTCCTTCAAGATAACGACATCGCTCGACTACAGTGGCCAGCATGTTCGCCAGACATGAACCCTATCGAACATGCCTGGGATATGTTGAAAAGGGCTGTTTATGGACGTCTTGACCCACCAACCACTCTGAGAGATTTACGCCAAATTGTCGTTGAGGAGTGGGACAATTTGGACCAACAGTGTCTTGATGAACTTGTGGATAGTATGCCACGGCGAATACAGGCATGCATCAATGCAAGAGGACGTGCTACTGGGTATTAGAGGTATTGGTGTGTACTGCAATCTGGACCACAAATGCTGAAAGTCTAGCTGTATGATGGTACAACATGCAATGTGTGGGTCTCATGAGCAATAAAACGAGCTGAAATGTTGTTTGTGTTGATCTCTATTCCCTTTGTATTTAACGGTTCCGGAACTCTTGGAACCGAGGTGATGCAAAACTTTTTTTGATGTGTGTAGTTATTTACATTATTTATATTATTTATATTAGAAATTACATTAAACCACACGTTTATCCGGTTGATAATTACTTAAATCGTGGTGATATAATCGACCAATGAAGGTTAGTTATATTTAAATTTTAGATTCAGGTTTAATAAGATTTAATAATTACTATTTGTGACGGTAACCTCCATTCAAAATCGTTATCTCAAATTATTTAAACACTCTTGTTAATTTTAACAGTAACTTCACATGAATAATTTTCAATGGACCTGAACAATACACTCAGCGGAAAAATACCTCGCTCAAAACGCACAAAATTGCACCAAAATTGGCCCATAATTCATCATATATCTCATTATATATGGCATCTAAATCTTCCACAATACACACAAAAAACCTCCACTTATAAATTCATCATCTTCATCAATATTACTGTGGGAACCGCCTTCACTTATTACAGGGCATTATTCATCAGCGACTTTTACACCTCCACTGAACTAACGATTATACATCTATAGTTCCTCTTTAAAAATTCTTATATTCATCAATTGTATCGAAAACTGTTATTATATTTAACCTTCGTGGGTTTCATTCATGATTCGATATGAAGTAAAAATTTGCCAGTCACATATAAATTTAATAGCAAATACGATTAGTCACGCCTCCCGGGTCTATCAAAATTGAGATTAATATCATCAAAGTATCGCAGTATAAAAATACTATCTTCAATCAAAGTTCATCTAAACTGCATAAATCGTCGAATAGAATACAATTAGACTGTGAACTGCAAACATTATTGTTCCAATCTACAATTGAGAAAAACTCCTATCAAATGTTCATTACTATAGTGTACTCAATAAATCGTACTCAAAGTTCATATTTCATAAAATTGTCTATAATGCAATGGTATTTCAGAATTGACGATAATTGACTATGTTGCAATCATGTTCATAAAACGACTAGTATTTCTAAGATCGTCGATAAAGTAGTAGATTTTAACGCTCTAAAATCTTTTAATCATTCTTCTTTCTTGAGGATGACAGAAAATTGGTCAAAGTAATTTACTGAATAGAATTACTTTAATAAAATGACACGCTGTCTGAATTCTAATTTGCCATAGAAAATCGTTAACTTTACAGTCAAATCGTGACTACAAAAATATGCAAATTACTGAAAGAATATATATTATCAGTCTCAACTGATCCAAAATTATATAAATATGCCAATGACATAATAATGTCTCAATAAATCGTAGAAAAAGGCGTAAATCAGCAAAGTGTACAGAGTACAGAAATATCAAGCAAGAATGTGGGGCAAAATATATGGGACAGAAAATATGGGAAAAATAGTTGCTCAGATATCGCTAAATGGCTCAAATAAATCAAGAAACGTTCACGACTACCTTATCTGTTGATTGAAGTTCTAGAGGAAAATTTCCAAAGAAGACTGCTGCTGGTTCCATTTCACCACCGTAAAGATGTGCTCCGACCTCGAACCTGGAACCTGCGCCCTCGGAGAATAGAACAGCTTCCTCCTCCGGAAATTGCACTGCTCCGTGTAGACGATAGACATCCTTCTGGCAAAACTCTTCTGTGTGAGCCGGGTCCACCCTGGCCTCTCTTGAAAATTCCCTGATGTTCTGGTAGAAATTCGCCATGAAGTTCATAGCAATTATTTCCGCAGAAATGTTCATAATTGTGGAGTATGAAGATATTTCCACTGCCATTTGATGTAATTCAGCGATGGATTACGATGCATGAGTGTAGTTGGAAGTTCACTACATGCTCGCTTCTGTAGAATGACGATTAACGAAGCTCCATGTTGCTATTTCACTCCATTGATATATGTCCCAATTGCATTAAAGTTTTAGTCTTCCATCTCCACTTCCGTTATAATAATAGTCGAAAGTACTGCCAGAATATATAGTTCCATTGTAGAATGTAGCGTTATATCACCAAATGTAATCTTCAGTATCACGGTTGCAATACACGTGTCAGCCGTAGCGTAGAATGTGGTATTATAAAAGTGCTTCTCAGGTGTCGAGAAAATCACTTTTGTCTGCAGTCTTAAAATGCGAATATCTTCCAAAGTATACTCGTGAAAATGTTCAACTTTCGTACACGCCTCAATATTGTAATGCACAATTGAATTAGCAGAAATGCAGTAGCTAACTTTTGATAGATAATCTTGTAGACTCGTTTATGTGTGCGCTCCAACTTCGCCTAGTTTTAGTAACCGTAAAATTGTACTGCTGCACGCTCAGTGCTTGCTCGATGCTGTGGGCTCTACCACACTTGCTAATGACGACTTGCTTCACTGAATAACTCGAAGTCTGACAATGTGAGAATCAGAAAACTGAGCCATGAGCGCCTGAGACATGAGACATGAGACATGAGCCATCAGCCCTGAGACATGAGAACTTCCTCTCTGCTGTGCAAGGCCTTTTATCAACTTCTTAAGGGGCGTATCCATCCCTTCCATAGCTTGTTCCTCCGTCATTGCTAGAAGTTCTAACTTTGGCTATACTTGACGGATTTTCAAATTTCAAAAACTCATAATTAATTTCTTCAAAATTCCAAATCAATGCCATAACTGAAAATAGTTTTCCACAATTCTGTATGCCAAAAGTAATTAAATATGGTAGTTTCAGTAATCTCCGTCTCCCTCCAAACTATCATTCATTGGTTCGAGCCTCTCCTCCAATAGAGTAACTTCTTCCTCAGCACAATTCCTTGCTTCCCTGCGACTGCGTCGTAAATCTCAGATCCTTCTCGAACTAAATCATGACGTCACCAAGAATCTCAGCTCATCCAGCCTACTTGCATGAAGTCTGCGTCATCCGTGCCTACGTCATGAATATACACGTCACAACTATGACGGCCATAACTTTATTCACATATGCCAATACAGCCACCGTGGTCTCAGTATAATTCAATTTACGGGGGCAGTACCATTAAAGGAAAACAATTGCGTAGGTTCATTATTCAAACTTTCACTTCGATCGCATGATTAGGACTCAAGAAATAAAAACTTAATTTTAAAATTCGCACAGCCGCCATCTAGAGGTTATGAAAACAATTGAACTAAATTAGATACCTATGCACTACAATGTGTATAGACATTTCCTGTACCAGATTTCATTGCGTTTGGAACATTAAATCGCGAGAAAGTTCTATTTAAAATTTTCAAATTCCCTTGGCCACCATGTTCGTTTTGTAGTTAACCGGTTTTTGAAAGTCTTATAGATGAACTTACAGTAGAGCCTTTTATCTCCGTACAAAATTTCAATGTGATCCCGCTAATAGTTTCAGAGATATAGAATGCCGGTGAAATATTTCGCAAATCCGCCATCTTGTTGTTATGTAAACAATTGAACAAGTTAGTTGTCGGTGCATTACAATGTGTATAAACATATACTGTACCAAGTTTAATTGCGTTTGGTTGGTTAAATCGCGAAAAACGTCTATTTAAAGGTCGCAAATTTACGTGGCCGCCATGTTGGTTTTGTAGTTACCAGTTTCTCAAACGTCAAATAGGTGAACTTCTAGTAGTTCCCTTTATCACCGTAAAAAAATCTAGTGTGATATCGGGAGTAGTTTCGGAGATATTGAATGCTGGTGAAATATTTCGCACAGCCGCCATGTTGGATTGGTGAGACGTAACAGAATTTGAAGAGCCCGGTCGGGGTCGCCCAGAATAGTGCTATGAACTTACCGAGTTTCATTGATATCGCTCGAGCCGTTTAGAATTTATTAGGGACACACACACACACACACACACACTCCTCACACACAAACGGACAAAAGATGATCTCATCAGCCTATTTTTTTTTTCAAAAAATGACAAAGTGCAATTTAGATTCAAAATACACACAGAATGAAATTTGGATTCAAAATACTGTACTTACAAAATGCAATTTGTATTGACAATGCTTACAAAATGAAATGTGGATTGAAAATACTTACAAAATGTTATTAAGATTCAAAATACTCACAAAATGCAATTTAGATTGAAAATACTTACAAAATACAATTTAGATTGAAAAAAAAACGTACAAAATGCAGTGTAGAGGTAAAATCTTTTCTAAAGTTAATTTAGACACACGGGGAGCCAATTCACAAAAACAGTGCGGAAATCTTAAAGAGAAAAGGAAATATAATGAAAAGAAAACAAGAGGCTAGAAGGAGGAGCGATCAGGAAAGATGATAGAATTAAGGCGGAAAAGGAAGAGGCCTTGGATACCCTAATACCGTCGGGGTCGCAAGAGAACAAGAGTTCACCAAGAGAGGTCGACAGGAAAGAAGACGGAGAGGAGCCCGGCACAAGTAAGTGGAAGCAATGCCAGGCTCAGCTGGGGTCCCGTGGTCGCCAACCTACGACCCACTAGATGTGAGCCCGTGGGGGGTTAACAGGTAGTCGCTTGTCGAAACAAGTAGTTCCGTGAAGAACTATACAGCCTATTTTCATATAGCCCACTTATTGCAACTATCAACATACACAATTTCAGTTTGATTGCTGTAATAGATTCGTAGATATTGAGAACCGACTAAATAATTCGGATGGTCGCCATGTTGGATTTTATATATGTAGGTCCTAGAGTTATGTACTGTTACATGCAGATTATTGTGTACGTGTAGTATTCAAACTTCAATCGCATTATTAGGACACTAGAAGTTACAAGGAGATTTTAAAATTTCGCACAGCTGCCATCTTTAGGTTATTGAAACAATTGAAATAAATTAGATGCTAGTGGATTACCATTCGTATAAGGATTTACTGTACCAAGTTTCACTGCTCTCGGATGGTTAAATTGCGATAAACGTCCATGTGATTATTTATACTTCGCGTCGCCGCCATGTTGGATTTGTGATCACCAGGTTATTTAAAGTCCTATAAGTGAACTTGAGTTCATAGCCCCTATGAACAAAAAAAATTCAGTTTGATTGCTACAATTGATTCGTAGATATTGAGAGCCGTCTAAATATTTCGGATGGTCGCCATGTTGGATTGTTAAATGTATAGGCCATAGAGTCATGTACCATTATAGGATAATTATTGGGTAGGTTCATTATTCAAACTTTCACTTCGATCGCATGACTACATCACAAGAAATAAAAACTTAATTTTAAAATTCGCACAGGTGCCATCTTGAGGTTATGTAAACAATTGAACTAAATTAGATACCAGTGCATTACAATGTGTATAAATATTTCCTGTACCAGATTTCAGAGCGTTTGGAGCATTAAATCGCGAGAAAGGTTTATTTCAAATTTGCTAATTCGCTTGGCCGCCATGTTTGTTTTGTATATAACCGGTCTTTTAAAGTCGTATAAATGGACTTCCAGTAGTGCCCTTTATCTCCGTACAAAAGTTCAGGGAGATACCGCTAATAGTTTCAGAGATACAGAATGCCGGTGAAATATTTCGCACATCCGCCATCTTGTAGTTATGTAAACAAATGAACGAAGTTAGTTGTCGGTGCATTACAATGTATATAAACATATACTGTACCATGTTTCATTGCGTTTGGTACGATAAATCGCGAGAAACGTCTATTTAAAAGTCGCAACTTCGCTTGGCCGCCATGTTGGTTTTGTAGTTACCAGGTTTTCAAAGATCACACAAGTGAACTTATAGTAGTAGTTACTTTATCACCATACATGATGTCAGGGTAATATCGGTAATCGTTTCGGAGATATTGAATGCTGGTGAAATATTTCGCACAGCCGCCATGTTGGATTGGTGAGTCGTAACAAAATTTGAAGGGCACGGTCGAGGTCGCCCGGATTAGTGCTATGAACTTACTGAGTTTCATTGAAATCGCTCCAGCCGTTTAGATTTTATTAGGGGGGGACACACACACGAATCACACACACACGCACACGCACACACACACGGACAAGTGATCTCATAAGCCTATTTTTTCAAAATTGAAAATAGGCTAAAATTAGTGTCTCACATTATAACTGGTGTAGTTAATTAGAGAGATCATTCTAGCTCGGTGGCGTAGTCGGTAGCATGCTGAACAACTATGCCCAAGATTACGGGTTCAAACCTGGCCGTAATTGTCGGATTTTAAGAGCGTTAAAATCCATCAGTATGCCTTCCTTCGGAGGGGACGTAAAATAACCTACCACTGTAATTGGTAGTGTATAGCAAAATTTGAAGATTAAATTTGGCTCTTTAGAAACGCTCTATCAAGTTCCAACGTTCACTGCTAGGTGTTACTGACAGTGGCATCTGCTAGCCAAGTTTGGAACTACTTGAAATTGAACTTGTTGGTAGCCCTCGGGCGTTCAATCAAAAATACCCAGCTATGGCCATTAGCTGCAATTTATCTATAATAATTAATGAAAATTACTCCTATAATCTTTTTTGGCAATATTTATATGTGGCGCTCATAATTTGCATTAACAGGGAGTTCATAACCTGTACAGCACCAGCTGACCTTTGGCTTCTAGATAAGACTGTCCCACATTGTTGTCAAGCCTCTTCAACATGGTTGTTGGTTCCTCAGTTTAGAGGCTGTGACAACGCGGTCGTGTACCCCGTGTACTTTGGGTGTGTTAGAATCTGTCCGATAACCGGTGTGATGACTGCATTAGTGTGTGTATCTGTAATTAAGGTAAGGACTGCAGATTATCAATTTTCAAGCTGTTCCTTCTTTTGCTACCAAATTCTACCGTAACCAACACTTAGCCCTGAACTTGGTTACTAGATGCCACCGCAAACAGCACCTTGCGGCGAACGTTGGAACTAATAGACCATTTATGAAATCTAACCTAGAAATTTCGCCTCACACAATAAATTGTAGTTAGTGGAAGGTTATTTATCATACCATAAATCAGAAACCTCTATGGACATCAAATTGGCAGGTGAAAAACTAAAGGAAGTAGGAGACTTCTGTTACTTAGGAAGCAAAATAACCAGTGATGGACGAAGCAAAGAGAATATAAAAAGTAGGTTAGCTCAGGGAAGGAAGGCATTCCGATAAAAAAGGAATCTGTTGACGTCGAATATAGATTTAGGTATGAGGAAGTCATTTCTGAAGGCTTTTGTCTGGAGCGTGGCGCTCTATGGAAGTGAAACTTGGACTATTGGTGCAGCAGAAAAGAGGAGAATTGAAGCATTTGAAATGTGGTGTTACAGGAGAATGATGAAGATCAGAGGGGTAGATAGGGTTACAAAGGAAGAGGTATTAAGACTAGTGGGAGAGGAGAGATGTTTCTGGCGACTGCTGATGAAGAGAAGATATAGTTTGGTAGGACACATACTAAGACACCCAAGCTTAGTTATGGAAGGAAGGGTCCAGGGCAAGAACTGTAGGGGTAGACCAAGGTTAGAATATGTTAAACAGATTGCCTCAGGTGTAGGGTGTGTTAGCTATGTAGAGTTGAAACGATTAGCTCAGGACAGGGAGACGTCGATAGCTACATCAAACTAGTCAAAAGACTGAAGACTCAAACAACAACACAAATCTATGACATGGGCCCGCCGGCTTTATTTCCTCTCCGAAGGAAGGGGTTCTGAGGGATTTTAATGCTCTTAAAAAATCCGATGAATTTGGCCGGGTTTGGCGGCTTCGGTGGCGTAGTTGGTAGCATGCTGAGCTTCTATGCCCAAGATAGCGGGTTCAAACCCGGCCGAAGCCGTCGGATTTTTTAAGAGCGTTAAAAATCCCTCAGTATGCCTTCCTTCGGAGGGGAAGTAAAGCCGGCGGTCCCATGTCATAGATTTATGGCATGTTAAAGATCTTTCCACTAATTACACCTGTGTGAAACTAAATTGGATAGGTTAAGAATGTAAACAACGCTCTTAGGTTGCTACGTTCGTTGCCAAGAGCCGACTGCGGTGGCGTCTAGTAGCTAGTTCTGAACTAGGCCTAGTAGTCGTTGACGGTGGCTTTTGGCGGCAAAAGTAGGAACTATTTGAAAATTCAAAGTTGCAGTCCCTACTTGAATTAAAAAACAGATACACACACTAATACAGTCATCACAATTAACACCGGTTATGAGACAGATTCTACACACACCCAAAGTACACGGGGCTACATGACCGCGTTGTCGCAGCCCCTAAACTAAGGAACCAACCAACCAATTTGGCCGGGTTGGACCCTGGGATCTTGGGCATAGAAGCTCAACATGGGCCCCGCCGGAAGTGTGCAGAGTTTGGTGCGCTTTTACGGAATGCACCCCTCTCGTGTTTCATGAGTCATTAGGTGTTATTAATGGATTCTTTTCTTGTTCTTACAGGTGGACGTCAAACGAGAACCAAGTCAACTTCCTGACTTCGATAACGGTCTTCCTTAGATTAGTATTGCGCTGGCCTTGATTGTTTTGGAGGTGACTCTGGAGCCACAGAGGCTGTTTTATGTTCTGCAGTAATCAGTCTAACATAGAAAATATTAGATGCAAGCAATAAACATGATTACGTCTTCATCGCACCGAGACTATCTAACAAGTGAGTACACTCTCATTCCATTTTGGTTCTGTCGCCAACATGAGACAGTTGATTCTCTTTACTCCAGCTCAAATATGATTATCACATTACCAGTGTGGGGACAGAAGAAAGCTCTGATCAAATTACAATCTTCATGCGAGCTACAGGGACTTTCACTGAAAGTGAGGCTGGCCGCATGACTGACGCAGCACTGCAGGTAGAAGGTCGAGCCCAAGGTCAGACGAGCACATTGCAACATGGAGCTGAGACAGTTGCAACGCAGGATTTCAAATGATCTTGTCGACTTCGTCGTTATGCTTGGGTCCAACGTTATGCGTTACGGAGACGGAGACGGAGACGGAAGTGACGTCATGCAGCCGCGCGGGAAGTGAGTGCGTGTCGTCATGCAGCCACGCGGGAAGCAGAAGCCAATGGTTATTGGTGTCTGTTGAAAGAGTCCAGGGGCGTCGAGCGACCCGGGGCTTTGAGCGAAGCGAACACAAGAATACAGGGTGACTTCTAAAGAGATATACAAGACGCCAGATAAGAATACAAGGTGACTCTCAAAGAGGTGTACAAGATGGCAGAGAATAATACAGGGTGACCCCTAAAGAGGGGCACAAAATGTCAGACAAGATTTCAGGGTGACTCCTAAGGAGGTGTGCAGGATGTCAGAGCAAATTACAGGGTGACACTTAACGAGGTGTACAGTATGTTAGATTCAATTCAAATACACGGTGACCCTTAAAGAGGTTTGCGAGATATCTGATTCAAATAATGGGTGACTCTTAAAGAGTTGTAAAAAATGTCAGACTCAAATACAGGGTGACCCTTAAAGAGGTGCCCGTGCGGGAAGCCTAAGTTAATGGGTAATGGAGTCTGTTGAAAGAGTCCTGGGGCTTCGAGCGAAGCGAGAAGCCCTCCTGAGCCTTTCTAACACGTGTAGCATTTGTAGCATGCATCATTTGAAATGATATAACGTCTAGTCTTTCAGACTGACTATTTTTTTAAGTTATACGTGTCATAAGTTTATAACGTGTGTACGTGGTTATTGCTTAATTGTTATTGTGTTTCAAAATTATGTTGTTGTTGTTGTTGTTTGAGTCTTCAGTCTTTTGACTGGTTTGATGCATCTCTCCATGGCTCCCTGTCCTGAGCTAATCGTTTCATTTCTACATAGCTACCACACCCTACTTCCGAGACAAACTGTTTAACATATTCTAACCTTGGTCTACCCCCACTATTCTCATCCTCGACCCTTCCTTTCATAACTAAGCTTGCTATTCCTCGGTGTTTTAGTAAATGTCCTACCAACCTATCTCTTCTCTTCAGTAGCACTTGCCAGAAACATCTCTCCTCTCCCACTCGTCTTACTACCCCTGCGTTTGTAACCCTTTCTACCCATCTGATCTTCATCAGTCTCCTGTAACACCACATTTCAAACGCTTCAATTCTCATCTTTTCTGCTGCAATAAGTTAGTCCAAGTTTCACTCCCATAGAGTGCCACGATGCAGACAAAGGATTTCAGAAATGACTTCCTAGTACCTAAATCTATATTCGAAGTCAACAGATTCCTTTCTTTGCAAAAATGCTTTCCTTGCCTGAGCCAACCTACATTTTATGTCCTCTTTGCTTCGTCCATCACTGGTTATTTTTCTTCCTAAATAACAGTAGTCTGCTACTTCCTTCAGCTTTTCACCTGCCAATTTGATATCCATAGAGGTTTCTGATTTATTTCGGCTGCATTCCAATATTTTGGTTTTACATTTATTAATTTTCATCATGAATTCTTTCCTCAAGACAGAGTCCATACCATTCAAAAACTCATTAAAATACCCAGGCGTGTCGGCCAAGATGACGATGTCATCACCAAATCTCAGAGTTGAAATTATTTCTCATTGTTTATTGTTTAATATAAAAAAATGTAAATTCATCATCTTCAGTCGGAAAAGACAATGCTTGGAATCTAGCTACAGAATGGATGGAAATCTTTTAACTAGACTGAATACGGTCAAGGATCTAGGGTTGTATATAAATCATGATTTGAGTTTCAAATATCATATTGATAAGGTAGTGAATGATGCACTTAGAAGTCTGGGATTTATTTTTAGAAATTCCAAGGAGTTGACGAATGCAAAGACAATCATTACGCTCTTCAATGCATATGTGAGAAGTAAGCTGGAGTTTAATGCGGTAGTCTGGTCTCCAATGTACGAGTCACATATAAAAAACATAGAAAGGCTGCAAAAGAAACTGTTACGCTTCCTATATTACAAGAAGTACTCTGTATCAGCCATCCGTTGTAGAATTCCTTACTCTAACTTGTTGTCAGAATTCCAAATGACTAAACTTTCAACACGCAGGCTTATTGCTCAGCAGATATATTTATATAAAACTATCAATGGTATCTCAGACACGAGTGAAACTTTAGAGCAAATAAATTTCAATGTGAGAAAGAAATGTCACCGAAAACGAGAACTCTTAATAGTTAAAAAATCTAATACAAATTTCCATAAAAATTCACCGATATTGAATATGTGCTGTACTTACAACAGGCTCTCAGCTGACAACAATTTAGATTTTGGAATGTCCTTGCTAAATTATAGAAGGCAATTACACGTAGTTTTAGATGTCAAATGATTCATTATAACGTAGATATTACATTTAGGTTTCACTTTCTTACCATCGTCCATTGCTATTGTATTAGTACCTTAAGATATGAATCTAGTTTTACATTATGTGACCAAATATTAAAAATCATGCTTTATTTACTGTTATTGTGACTTGAACTTGTGTATATTCCTTGTTAACAATTTCTTTTTTTTTTAAATTTAAGTTTTAATTTTTAATCTTCAATTTTTAATTTTCATTTTTTATTTTGTATTCTAATGTATTTTTTTATCTTGTATCTTAATGTATTTTCATGTATTATCTGTGTGTAAACAATTGTTTAATTCTTTGCTACTGTAATTGGGGCACTGCCCTGTTGTGGCAATAAATAAATAAATAAATTTCTGAGTGTTAAAGCCTATTGCTTCAATTTTTATTGATGGGGACAATTCAAAAATGAGATGTATGCAACAACACACTAGATGAATTAAACGATTTAAAATTATACACCAAATCAATATATAGACAAATATATATTATATATTGTTACGGCTGTGAGTTTGAGTCATCGCTCGCCGCATGAGTCACAACTACCCCAGGGCTGGGGTGTGCCCTGCCTCCTGTACTGCGTGCGCCTTATGCAACAGGGCTACTAGGACAAAGGGATAGTCCTGAATATTCGTGACTGGACCAGCGATGGAAACCTCGAGAAGCCGTGAACCCTGGATGGATCTAGAAGCATTTATTGAGTCACCGGCCTGCTATATAAGTGCGACCTGTCAAGCAGTGGGAGTTGTTGTGTTTTTATGAGCTAGTGCGAGTGTTTATCCTGAGCGACAGAAGTGTGGTGACGAAGTGCCGTTTGAGTTACGAAATCCAGTGACATTGTTTCTCCCAGCTTGTGAACAGCCTGCACCAAGTGATCGTAAGTAATTGTAGTCGGTGTACATAAGGGAGGGGAGCAGGTAGTTTCTGTCAAGGCCACCGTACTCATTAGGACGGATTAACTTCTGTGGTCTGTTGACAAGTGAAAGGGCCAAGAGCGCTCAAGGAAGAGACTTGAGGAAACTGGAGTAAGGTTCCAATTGCTTGTGTTTGCTGATGAGTAGTGTAATTTTATGGCCGCAATAAAGTTAATTATTTCTTTAAAGAAACAATCTGTGTTGTGCTTCAACCCACCGTAATCCAGTTAACAAAAGTGCCACTAGGGGTGGCACGTAACAATATATTGGTACATGTTTCGACCTACAGTGGGGTCATCCTCAGCCTAAAAAAATCAATTAAAAATTGAAAACTAAAATAGCATAAATGTGACTTAATTTCTTAATTAAAATGAAAAATTAATGATAATGATTGTAATAAATAAAATATAGTAATGAAATGGATATCGTTACAAATGTAGTATTAATTAAATAAATATAAGATTGGTCTTTTAACAATAATTTTAAAATAGTAGTTCGAAAATAAGAACTATTAACGGTGAGTGTAAAAATGTTAAGCTTAAAAAATTTATCAAAATATACACAAAATAATTTAGAAAATCAATAAAATAATTCAGTTCGGCGCTTGAGTTAAATAAGTTGAATCCTCTTCAATACGGAGTTTATTAACAATTTTGAATTGGTGCCAACCAGTATTACGATGACATGAAATATGACATGAAATATGTCATCGTAATACTGGTTGGCACCAATTCAAAATTGTTAATTAACTCCCTATTGAAGAGGATTCAACTTATTTAACTCAAGCGCCGAACTGAATTATTTTATTGATTTTCTAAATTCTTTTGTGTATATTTTGATAAATTTTTAAAGCTTAACATTTTTAAACTCACCGTTAAACGTTCTTATTTTCTAACTACTTTTTTAAAATTATTGTTAAAAGACCAATCTTATATTTATTTAATTAATACTACATTGTAAGGATATCCATTGTATTACTATATTTTATTCATTACAATTATTATCATTAATTTTTCATTTTAATTTAGATTTAAGTCATATATGCTATTTTAGTTTTCAATTCTTAATTGATTTTCTTTTTAGGTCGAAACATGTACCAATATATGTATTATATATTTGTCTATATATTGATTTGGCGTATAATTTTAAAACGTTTAATTCTAACTTCAATACGGATATTTAAAAACATTTGTTTTCAATGGCAAATGTGTTTACACACTAGGTGAACTCAAACTAAATATCAGGAGAGAAATCGAAGCTATCTCCCTAGATGAACTAATGCGTGTGAATGAAGATTTCCTTAGAAGATGCCAGAAATGTGTAGATACAGGTGGCAGACATTTTCCAACATCTTCTGTGACAATGATTTTACTTTGATTATCTGCTTATTTTTGTGTGTGCTTGTTAATTACAAGAGATTCGTACGGGCGCTCTCTCGACCTCAAGATCAGTGAGTTGCCATGTGCTGGTCAGACCCTGCACGCGCCGCACGGCCTGTCTCACTTTGAGTGAAAGACCCTGTAGTTTGTTCTGTATGCTTAATAAAATCTGGGAAAATAATTATTTGTTCTTTTGTTTATTATTAAGTTTACACTAAGAAAATTATGAAAACAAATTATGGGAGCATCAGGGTCACTGACCGATTTCAATATCTTGGAGATTTAATTAGTAGCAATGGGACACATAAATTGGCAATTGAGGACAAAAAAGGGAAATTGGAAAGATTAAACTTTTGTACAAAACATATATACAATAAAAAGAACCTGTCTATCAATGCAAAATTACGACATTTTAATACAGTTGTTAGACCAGTCATCTTGTACGGCATGGAAACTACAAATATAACCGGAATGAAGAATTTGCTCAAGATAGGAAGAAGAATTGTAAGAAGGATTTATGGTTCTAGGAAAACACAGGAAGGTTATAGACTGAGATCCAATGCAGAAATTTATAGTAAAATCGACAACCTTGAAGTGATGATCAGGAAACGGCGGCTTCAGTTCTACGGACATATGGTCCGCATGGATTGCTCAAGGTTAAACAAACACATTTTTGAATAAAATCTGGAACTATAAAGGGCAAGGAGGCTATGTAAAACAAATGAAAGAAGAACTTCAAAAATTCAAAATTACTGAAGAAGATTGTCTAATTCGAATAGAGTACAGAAAAAAAAATTGGCCTCAAAAAGGAGAATGGACTGCTGAAAGAAGAGCTGCGCAGTCGACCAGGATGAAAGACTTCTGGAAGAGAAAGAAGGCAACTAGACCTATAAAGAAGTGCCATTTGCGTGGTCCTTGTTGGCTTGTCCGCGGTATATATATATATGCATTAAGTGTACCAACCATATTACCTCAGCACGTTGAGGTGCCTGCAGTTGAGGCCAAAATTCGCAAGGTGGTTGGATACTTGACTCTACAGAGAGAACATCACGTGTACAAGTCAGCGAACAACAGTGGAGAGAACCGAATGGCTTTCGTGATGAACAGCAGATTTGACTCCTATAATGTGAAGCTTGTTCACTCGCCATGTTCTCTTCACACACATTGCTTGCTTCGTAAATTCCGAGCACAGGGGCTCATTAATTAAATATATCAACCTTCAAAACAAATGAAATGGAAAAGTCCTGAAATCATGTTAGTAACTTGTTTCAATGTTTATATGATTTTAGTTTTTGTTACATTCGACGTTGTCTAAAACAGACCACTCATCACATAAGTCTATATATATAAAAATCAATCTTACGTGATAGTTTGTCTGTGGGTGTGTATGTCTCCTATGCATTCATATACCACTCAACCGATTGCGATGAAACTTGGGTGAGATGTTGAGTACACTCTAAGGAAGGTTTCTGACTTAGTAAATCCAATTTACAATAGGTAGCGCACGCGTAGATTCAACAAATGAGTGACGATGCGCGAAGCGTTTCAAACAAGTCCCGTATGTGTTCATATACCATTCGTCCGATAGCGATGAAACTTGGGTGAGATGTTGTGTACACTTACGTGAAGGTTTCAAAATTAGTGAATACATTTCACAGTAGATAGCGCACGAACAGATTCAACAAATGAGCGACGATGCACGAAGCATTTCAACAAAGTCCCATATAATTTCATATACCATTCATCCGATAGCGATGAAACTTGGGTGAGATGTTATGTACACTCCTGGGAAGGTTTCTGGCTTAGTACATACATTTTACAATAGGTAGCGCACCAGTAGATTCAACAAATGAGCGATGACACGCGAAGCGCTTCAACAAAGTCCCGTATAAAGTCATATACCCTTCGTCTGATAGTGATAAATGTTTGGTGAATTATTGTGTACACTCCAGGAAAGGTTTCTGGCTAAGTAAATCCATTTTACAATACGAAGCGCACGTTTATATTCAACAAATGAGTGACTACGCGCGAAGCGTTTCGACAACGTCCCGTATAAGTTCACATACCATTCATCTGATTGCGATGAAACTTGGGTGAGATGTTGTGTACACTCCAGGGAAGGTTTCTGGCTGAGTACAACCATATTAAAATATGTAGCGCAAGAGTAGAATCAACAAATGAGCGACGACACGCGAAGCGTTTCAACCAAGTCCCGTATGCATTCATGTACCATTCGTCCGTAGCTATGAAACTTGGGTGAGATGTTGTGTACACGTCATGGAAAATTTCTGGCTTAGTAAATCCACTATACAATATGCAGCGCACAAGTAGATTCAACAAATGAGGGACGACGCGCGAAGCGTTTCAACAAAGTCCCGTATAAGGTCATATACCATTCTGCCGTTAGCGGTGAAACTTGGGTGAAATATGGTGGACACCCCAAGGAAGGTTTCTGGCTTAGTAAATACATTTCACAGTAGGTAGCACACGAGTAGATTCGACAAATGAACGACGACACGCGGAGCGTTTCAATACAGTCCCCTTTGTCTTCATATCCCATTAGTCCGATAGCGATGAAACTTGGGTGAGATGTTGAGGACACTTACGTGACGGTTTCTAACTTAGTAAATACATTTTACAGTAGGTAGCGCACGAGTAGATTCAACAAATGAGTGACGGAGCGCGAATCGTTTAACAAAATCAGGTATGCGTTCATATACTATTCATCCGATTGCGATGAAACATTGATCAGTTATTGTGTACCCGCCAGGGAAGGGGACTTAGTAAATCCATTTTACAATAAGTAGCGCAGGAGTAGATGCAACAAATGGGTGACGACGCGCGAAGCGTTTCAACAAAATCCCCTATTGCGTTCATATAACATTCTTCGATTGCGATGAAACCTTGATGAGTTATTGTATACACGCCAGGGAAGGGCTTCGACTTAGTAATACATTTCTCAATAGGTAGCGCACGAGTAGATTCAACAAATGAGTGACAGCGCACGAATCGTTTAAACAAAACCCCGTATACGTGCATATACCATTCATCCGATTGCAATGAATCATTGATGAGTTATTGTGTACACGCCAGGGAAGGGTTTCGACTTAGTGAATCCATTTCACAATAGGTAGCGCACGAGTATATGCAACAAATGGGTGACGACGCGCGAAGCGTTTTAACAAAATCTCCTATGCGATCAAATAACCTTCTTCGATTGTGATGAAACCTTGATGAGTTATTGTGTACATGCCAGGGTAGGGTTTCGACTTAGTAAATCCATTTCTCAATAGGTAGCCTACGAGTAGATTCAACAAATGAGTGACAGCGCACGAATCGTTCAAACAAAATCCCGTATACGTTCATATGCCATTAATCCGATTGCGATGAAACTTTTGAAAGTTGTCGTGCACGCTCCCACGAATGGTTCTAAATAAGAAAATCCATTTTACCATAGCTTAGAGGCAGTTAACGGAAATTGAAAAACATGTTGTGTAACCAAAAGCACTTCAAGAAACAGAATTTCAACGCCTACACTTTCTTTGATTGGCATTGCAACGCATGCCGGGTACAGCTTGTGTTATATAAAATCAGACATTTCGTCATCCTCAGTGACCCTAATTGCTGGTTTTCTCTCTTGCAACTCTGGGCTTTTGTTGCATCAAGGGTTGGATGATATCCGTTTTCTTATTTTTGGAGGAAAAGAGTCTTCTCTGTGGAACAATTCTTCTCTTTTGGGGCATTTCTTTGGTTTTAGGCATGGGCTCTTGAACATTTTGGTGGCGAACTGCAGCTAATGTCGCCTTCAAGAATGCGGAATGCTTCTAAAGAATTTCAAGTTCTCCTGTTTTGGAAATTCCCTTAATTAAATCCAAGAATTCAGAAGCTGTTATTTTATCCACACATCACGTCCGAGATAAAATAATTTGAAGCGCGCTTCTTACTTCGTAACCGTTCGTAAAGCTTCGTATTTCTCCGCAACCATGCAGTGACTCGAAGCCCATATGTTCTCTGTCGGTAACGTCAAGCAGTTGGATTCGAATCCCAACAATGGGCATTATAATAATGAGGAGTGTTTGTGGGAAACGGTATTAAGTGCCAACTGGTACTATATACAGTGAGTCTCTCTCACGACTCGGCCGGCTGGCGTGCCCAGCTTATCTGCCTCCCGTTGACTCGTCACTCCACGCTCGGCATAGCAGACCAATAAGAACAGAAAAGCACTTGGCTCACTTTATCCGTGCATGACATGAGATACCCATTAAAATTTAGAAAGTAGGAATTAATAAACTAACCTTATGACAGGAGATGTTGGAAATGTTCTCCTCCTACATCCAGACATTTCTGGCATCGTCTTAGGAAACTCCGATTCACAAGCATAAGTTCGTCTTCCGTAATTGAGGCTATTTCTCTCCGGATATGATCTGCGATTTCATTTACTTTTTCCTCGTTAAGTACACGTTTTTTCACACTTCGCTTCTTATCGAGTAGAGAACCAGTTCCCCTCAATTTGTTTACGAGATTCCGCACGGTCTCTCTATGTGGAGGGCGCACACCTGGAAAATGTGTTTTGAAACGTTTAACGACTTCCCTGCAAGACTCTGTTTTCACATAATTATCGTACATAATACCCTTTCCTCTACCGTGTACACACGTGGAGGCATTTTGAGAATTATACCCAAAAGTAACACTTCACAACTCGTGAATAGTTGGAGCGACAGATGAACACTACTATCGGATTTGTTATTATGGATACTCGAGTTTAGGCCTTAATTACAACCAAAGCAACAGACCTATTGAAGAACGAGTTATACCAATATTTTCCTTGTTTAATTCTGCGTTCGACTATATAAGCCAATTATTTTCAAGTTTATTAATTATTTATTTATTTGTGGTTGTATGAAAAATTGTCCGTGTTTTTGACGTCTTTTAAAGGAACCGCTCACTTAAAACTATATACATGGAAAACTACCTGGCAGAGAGAAATGACATTTTTATATGTGATAGGCACAAGAATTGGTAGTGCAAATCTCAAGTTTCAATTTTTTTCAACTACCCGATAAAAAGTTCTTATACTTTTTCTGACGTAACGTTTTCTCAGCTCAGGATAAATGTACAGCAGGAATCTTGGTCTCATTTTGAAGCTTTCATTCGTGATTATCGGAAACTAGACCACTGTAAACCTACAGTGTGATGACGAATTTTTGAAGAGTAATATTAATGGGAGGTTTTGTGCGTTCCGGCCGGTGCGATTAATAGCGGGCGAGCCAGTGAATTCGAGTGTAGCGTTGCCGGGCAGTTGTGTAATGGAATGCGACTGACCAGGCTATGTCCACATGCTATTATCTGTCTTCCTGTTTACTACTTATAGGCCACATCACATCACATCACATCCAAATGCCTCAGAGACCACCATTGTCTGAGGGCGAACTTGGGCTAACATATTACAAAATGGTAGAAGTATGGAAGCAATGAATGTTTTAAGCCGAGAAGCCTTGCTTACCGTTGCTCCTGAACTCTGGAAACAATGTATTAAACACGCTAAAAGAATTGAAGACCACTACTGGGAGATAGATGGCCTGTCTGAAAATGACCCTCATTTCGGGCAGGTCATAATTAACATGAATGCCAGCAGTTCTGATTAATCGGAACAGAGCCATTCTTCAGACGAAGAATACTGACTGAATTAAATATTGTAAAGATATTATGTAAATAATGTAGTTAGGCCATGTAAAAATTGTGTAGTCTGACATTTCCAAATTAGGAAGACAAACCACTTTTAAACCTGCCATTCAAGGTCTAAAGCCCTTATGTGAAAAAGGTGATGGAAAATGAAATCTGGTACGAGGAAAGAAAATAAATGGTTGAAAGTAAACTTAAAGCAGTGTTCGTTCGTTGCGAGCCGCGTCGACTGCAACTTAACGCGGCAACGCTGCACCGGATTTCACAAGCCCGCTCGCTTTTAATCGCACAGGCCGGAACGCACAAAACCTCCCATTAATATTACTCTTCATACATTCGTCATCACACTGTACGTTTACAGTGGTCGTAGTTTCCGATAATCACGAATGAGAGCTTCAAAATGAGACCAAGTTGCCTGCTGGACGTTTATCCTGGGCTGAGAAAACGTTACGTCAGAAAAAGTATAAGAACTTTTTATTGGGTAGTTGAAAAAAATTGAAACTTGAGATTTGCACTACCAATTCTTGTGCCTATCACATATAAAAATTTCATTACCCTCAGCCAAGTAGTTTTCCATGTATATAGTTTTATGTGAGCGGTTCCTAGAAAAGACGTCAAAAACACGGACAATTTTTCATACAACAACAAATAAATAAATAATTAATAAACTTAAAAATAATTGGCTGATATAGTCTAACGCAGAATTAAACAAGGAAAATATTGGTACAAATCGTTTTTCAATAGGTCTGTTGGTTTGGTTGTAATTAAGGCCTAAACTCGAGTATCCATAATAAAAAATCCGATAGTAAATACACGTTATAAGCATAGACCAGAGCTGCGAAGTGCGCGCTGTGTAACAGGAAGTGATCAGTCAACGGGAGGCAGATAAGCTCGGTGCGCTGGCCGTCCGAGTCGTGAGACAGACTCACTGTACAGTACTGTCCTTGTTGTTTCAGTAGTAAGTACTGGCAACTTAAGTATCACTGAGTAGTATATAATGCCATTTGGCACTTATACCGTTTCCTACAAACACTCCTCAATTATGATCACAATATTATATCACGAACTGGACAAATATTGACGAGTTGAACTATCTCAATTAATACCGCAACTAAAGAAGTGTACATATTGTAATTACAATCTCCCATACTTTCACACATAAACATTTTGTAGCCTAAGTGTAATGGATCTGATGATGATCGCTTGACGATCCAAACTGGTCATCCAAGTGTATTTATTAATCTCATATAAACTTTTTCAGGATTAGGGAATTACCCATCTCATATGGGTTCAATCGTGTTGACCGACTTTCGTTTACTAAGGGAACACTGAAAATGCCTTCAAACACCAGAATATATTGTATTTGTTCATGACTTTTGGAGCTGATTTGATGCTTGTCATACATTTTGTTTTATGCAAAGAGATCTGCAGGCCCGTCTTCATAGCTATTTCACGAAGGATGTTGATTATTGTACTTGCTGATTCCCAAAGATAGCCAGGTTATCGGCAAAGGCAAAGGCAAAGGTTCACCCCTTTATTCTGTGTCCCAGCCCGGAATCGTTCCTTCTTCTATGGCTCTTAGTTGTATTTCCCATTCTAAAATAACATTTCACATTACACAGTACCAGGCGAGTAAGCCGTGGTCGTTACGGCGTGGCTGCTGGCAGTCGCTCACATCCGCGAGGCGAGGAGGTTCGAATCCCTTGAAGATGGTCTTCTGTGGTTTACTATCTTCCTTCCAACTCGTCCTTACAATCAAACATTCCTCCCCAAACATCACTCCACACGTGACGGTACTTGTAGCTCACCCAATGGGTGTCTGCCTAGAAGCAGCTACAAACTGGCGAGCCGAACATGTCCTCGGACACTCCCGGCACTAAAAGCCTTATGATAAAAAAAACAATACACAGTTAAGGTTAAAGAGCATTGTTGATACAATAACCCATCCCCTTGTCTAACTACGGTATTACGAAGCATTCTCCTCTGAGCTTCACCTTGGACACAGTGTTGCTGATAGTCTGCTCATTTGGATTCGTCCACACCAATCTCTACCAAGATCTCCCTGTCAATAGAATTGTGGACCATCAATAATAATTTATGTATTTATTACTGATTGATTGATTGATTGTTTGGTTGTCAAAATACAACACCAAGAGCAGAGCTCGTGTAAAGAGTGATATAGCGAAGTTGGGCTTACAAATCAAATATACAGTAAATATGCAAGTACATTGCAGTATTGGAATTATAACTAACTCATACGGTTCTATCATAAACAATATGACATTACACTTCGGTTCGTTGGTTGGTTGGTTCCTCAGTTTAGGAGCTGCGACAGCGCGGTCATGTAGCCCCGTGTAATTTGGGTGTGTGTAGAATGTGTCTGATAACCTGTGTTAATTGTGATAACTGTATTAGTGTGTGTTATTGTTGTTGTTGTTTGAGTCTTCAGTCTTTTGACTGATTTGATGCAGCTGTCTATTCCTCCCTGTCCTGAGCTAATCGTTTCATCTCTACATAGCTACCACACCCTACGTCCGAGGCAATCTGTTTAACATATTAGAACCTTGGTCTACCCCTACAGTTCTTGTCCTCGACCCTTCCTTCCATAACTAAGCTTGCTATTCCTGGGTGTCTTAGTATGTGTCCTACCAATCTATCTCTTGTCTTCATTAGTAGTCTCCAGAAACATGACTCCTCTCCCACTAGTCTTAATACCTCTTCATTTGTAACCCTATCTACCCATCTGATCTTCGTCATTCTCATGTTTTTAATTCAACTAAGGACTGCAAACATTCAATTTTCAAGTAGTTCTTACTTTCGTTACCAAACGCCACCGTCTTCGACTACTAGTTCTGAACTTTGTTACTAGATGCCACCGCAGTCGGCTCCTGGCGACGAACGTTGGAACCTAAGAGCGTTAGTCAAATCTAACATGTACATTAGCTTCACACAAGTGTAATTAGTGGAAGGTTCTTTTACATAAATCTAATGACATGGGACCGCCGGCTTTACTTCCCCTCCGAAGGAAGGCACACTGAGAGGTTTTTAACGCTCTTAAATGATCTGACGACTTCGGCCGGGTTTGAACCCGCGATCTTGGGCATAGAAGCTCAGCATGCTACCAAAGCCGCCTATGGAATTCTAGCTTATATACAGGTTGGTAGGGACAGATGACCACACTGTTCCGCCCCTTAAAACAACAATAACTAACCAATTAACTAACTACAGTGGTTGGTCATTTATTAAAATAATGGGAAAGAAAATGTGTCAATATCCTGGTTTTAAATTGTTCCAAGGGTCCATTTGTTGCAGAATCAAGCAATGCATTTTACAATATGATTTAATGAGGGTAATATACCATTTAATTGACATTTATAGGTTACATTGAGTGATCCAAAGAAGTAATTAACCTGCCTTGGGTGATAACGGTGTGTATCTTGAACTGTGACTAATGATGTGTTTGCTTTCGTAAGACCAGTTTTCATTGAATACAATTGATTGACAAAAGCAGTATTAATACACAAACAAATAGGTTTATTTCCTGAAACTTCCTATAAATATTTGGTATGCGTCCTAACTGGAAGATTTCTAAATTGGGCGATCACTATTTCATGTAATATAGTGCATTATGCAACTATCCTATAATGGCTATAATTAAGACACGAGTATGTCTTACGAGTATCTTAATTACCATTATAGGCCAGTTGCATACGACTGTTTATGTTCGACGATAATTATAACTTTATTATATATTTTAAAATAAATATTCATAAATATCTGTTGAGATTGTCACTAGAATTTTGTGATCGGGTGCTGCGCTGGGTAGGATATCTCTGATTTCCAAGCTCTCTGACCGACCGACGCATGCGCTCTGTGTGCCTCAATGCCATGTGCAGATTGAGCACCATTATTCAGTAAAAATGTCACCGAATGCGTTTGAAAATAACGCGCTGTGTAGAAATTGGATTAGGAGATATTAAGGTACAGTGCTATTTCTTGTCTCATATTCACCAGTTTATTTACGCGATCATATGGACGGTGCACTTTCGGTAATTTACATAGGCATGTTGGATATTGAGCGCATGCGCGAAGGTATCCTTATCTAATTGGTCAAACAACTATTTCTTGAGCTGTGATTGGTGGGAGAAACTGTTTCATAATGAAAAATAGCTTGCCACGGTGGGTGAGTGGATATCGTGTCGGTCTACAAACCCCAAGATTGCAGGTTCGCTCCTGGCCGGGGTAAGTGATTTTTTGAAAGGCGGCAAAAATACGATACGCATGTCATACGATGTTGGCATGTCAAAGAACCCATTTGAATTCAGTACGCCGAGTTCATAATGGTAAAATTAATCTCGGGAGTTTCCGCCAACACGAAGTTCCTCATTTCTCTACTAGAAAGTGCTATAGTGTCCAAGGAGCTTAGATATCTAACATCTAACCTCCTTGACTTTCATAGTCAGGGAACAACGAAATTCGACATACAAGCTACCCTCTGGGTGTCAAATAACAAAGCTTGCACCCGGCACCCGAGACCATACGATATTATTATTATTATTATTATGAAAATAGTGTTATAATGACCATTATTATGATACAGTTTTCAGACATATAATAGTCAGGGTCGAACATAAAGATTTTTACGCAATTACCCTAAAATTACATCCACGAATGTAAGATGACAATGTATTAAAGAATAATATACTAATTTGACGAGTTGATGTATTTAAACTAGTTATCTTAATTTGTTAAGATAACCCATGGCAGCCAGGAATTTCCTTTTCGTTGATTCAATATGATAGTCCCATGAAAGCGAAACCTACTGTCAATATTTAGTTGATTTAACTCTTTTGCAGCGCATTATCCACAAATCCGAGATCATTTACTGAGTTTATAATGTAAGCATTCTCGTGAAAAACATGTACCGGTATTTTGTATTTTGTTTTCATTTACCGTTCATTTGCTTTATTTAAACCAATCAATTAATTTATTAATGCCATGCTTCATTTGATCCCACTTGATAGGCGTTAAATTTTAAGAGTTATCTATTACTAATCAATACGGCAAATATCAAGCATTTACTAACATGGTAAATGTTATTGTTTTTTCTCACTATTTCATGTATAACAAGTAGTTCCGTGAAAAAATAAATAGCCTATTTTCATAGATCCTACTTATGTAATTGCCTCTATCAGCATACAAAACTTCAGTTTGATTGCTGTAATTGATTCGTTGATATTGAGAACCATTTAAATATTTTGGATGGTCGCCAGGTTGGATTTTTATTTGTGGACGCCGTAGAGTCATGTACTGTTAGATGACGATTATTGCGTAGGTTCATTATTCAAACGTTGACTTCAATCGCAAGATTATGACACAAGAAATACAAACTTAATTTTTTATTTTTCGCACAGCCGCCATCTGGAGGTTATGTAAGCAATTGAACTAAATTATATATCAGTGCATGACAATGTGTATAAACATTTGCAGTACCTTGTTTCACTGAGCTCGGATGGTTAAATCGCGAGAAAGATCTAATTAAATGTTTCAACTTCGCTTGACCTCCATGTTCCTTTTGTACTTAACAGGTTTTTGAGGGTCACATAGATGAACTTCTAGTAGTGTCCTTTATTACTGTACAAAATTTCAGGGTGATATCAGTACTAGTTTCGGAGATATACTATGCCGGTGAAATATTTCGCACAACGACCGTGTTGGATTGGTGACATGCAATAAAATTTGAAGGCACGGTCGGGATCAGACAAAATGGTACTATGACCTTACCAAGTTTCATTGAAATCTCTCCAGCCATTAAGATTTTATTAGGGATACACACACATGTGTCGTCAGCAAGCACGAGCACTTAGAGTAAGCCATTGCTATACAGGTTAAAGAAAGTGAGGTCCAAAGTGGATCTTTAAAGGCAGAGTTTCACTTCTGTAATCACTAATATTGATACATTATTGACAATCAGATAAATTTTGAATTGCTCTTAAACCAGCATGATACAAATATTCAAGAAGAATTCCTTTATCTACAGCAATCATGTGGAACAGCCGGCTCCCGGGCCGCTTAACCTTTTCATCCGGCCCATCTGATCAATCATTGAAAATGTATTTCTTAAGTAATCTGTCAAACTGAAGTATAAATGTTTCCATCCCTCGACAATGCAGTGCGAAAATTTTCTCTCTCGGCTTGGCAATTCTGTTAAGACAAGCCCTTAGGCCACTCCATCTCCCACTCGACCTTAAGCTGTAAATCGGGCCAGAAAATTGGTAAGCGTGTCGCTAAGTTTCTCATTAATATGGGAAGTAAATACATATTATGTATTTCCTTATTTATTTGGTAAATAACATTTTGGTTACCATTATAACATTCTTGTTTGTGTGTTTGTTATGTTAATTTGTGATGAGCGGCTACTACGATTTTGTGAAAATATTATGCATTATTAAGTAGGACCCGCGACGTTTGTAAGTCCTTTGTGGTTGGACCACCTTGAGTTCCAAGTTGCACATGTCTGATCTACAGTATCAAAATGCCTTTTAGTCAAAAATAATGATGAAGATAAAATAATTGTATCAAGATATTTCTGGATTGGAATCAAAATTTGCTATACAGAGAGTCCAGTTTGTATGTATCGGAGACCCTCGCTAGCCCGCTCTCCCGCGGCGCGAGACTGTCTCCCGCCACGCACTTTGCCGTTATGCGGCGCCCGCGCAGCACTGAGTCATTGAGTATAGGAATTTGTATTTACCTAGTCCACAGCTGGTGCTGAAAATGATCGCCATTCACTGCTACACATCGCTGGCACCTTTTCATGAAGCAGGCATTTACTCTCTGAAGTTCCTCAGCACCGATTGACTGTATTTCAGCTGTAATATAGTCTTTAAGCTCATTTATAGTGTGAGGGTTCCTCGCATACACTCTATTTTTAAGCGTCCCCCACAAATAAAAGTCACATGGTGATAAGTCTGGGCTTCGCGGGGGCCACACGTTCCGACTTATAATCCTAGTACCGAAAATGCGACGCAATTCTGTAATGGATGCTTCGTCATTGTGAGCAGTGGCAGAATCTTGTTGAAAATAAGTTGACAATCGCTCTCCGTAAGTCAGTTCGTCAAAAAAAAAAATGGTCAAGGATCACATTGAAGTACAAATTTAAGTACAAATTCCTATAATCAATGACTCAATGCCGCGCCAGCGCCACAAAACGTCAAAGTGCCTGGCGGGAGACAGGCTCGCGCCACGGGCGAGCGGGCTAGCGAGGGTCTCCGATACATACAAACTGGACTCTCTATATTTGGAGCTGAGTTTCTCTTGAAACAAAACCATATTGCATAGGATGAATAAAAGAGTTTTCAGTAAGGAATTTTAGTAATCATATTTTACAACCTTTCGAAGGATCTTAGCCGAACTGTTCTGTCTGAAATTACCAGAATCGTTGATGTTTTTTCCCTTTAGAAAAAAAACTCTATCAAATTACCATTTTGTTGGAAGAATTTATGAATTCAAAGACAGCTAAACAATTTAAGAATGTGTGGGACTAAGGACTATTTATACCTTTTTATGGGCTTGTTATTCGGAAAACTATTTGAACTTCCCCAATAATTCTTTAACTGACTAATAATACTCAATATTTCGGTTTGAACTGAGGAAGTAATAAAAATGTTATTATCAACAATCTTGCTTCCTGAGTAAGTATCTTTAGAGGCTGGTACATCCGGCGATATTACCCAAGTAACCATCACGTCACCATTGCTGATAGCCGATAAGAAGTTGACAGTTTTGATTCAGTATTTATATGACCGAAGTTAATATATATCTTCTAGTACGCACCCTTAAATTATCTCAAAGCACAGTTTCAAACTGTCGTCGATAAAATTATGCGCAGTTCTGTTCAGGAATTTCTTGGGTTACCGACAGACGCTCCCGAGGGTATGCTATTCGCCCCGCGAAAACTGAGAGGTATGGGCGCTTTCGAGGCCCACAAGGAAGCTTTAATTCACCATATAAATAGCGGCTTCGGTGGCGTAGTCGGTAGCATGGTGAACTGCTGTGCCCAAGATAGCGGGCTCAAACCCAACCGAAGTCGTCGGATTTTAAAAGAGCGTTTAATTCCTTCAGTATGCCTTCCTTTGGAGGGGAAGTAAAGCCGGCGCGGCGGTTCCATGTTATAGCTTTATGGCATGTAAAAGATCTTTCCACAGACTAAACTTGTGTGAAGCTAAATTTCTAGGTTAGATTTCGTTGGAACGCCCTATCAAAGTTCCAACGTTCACTACTAGGTATCAGTGACATCTGGTAGTGAAGGTTGGAACTACTTGAAATTGAACGGAACTTGTAGCTCACCCTGTGGGTGTCAGCTTGAAGCAGCTACAGCCTCTGGCGAGCCGAACATGTCCTCGGACACTCCCGGCACTAAACGCCACACTGTGCCCGAATTCCGTGAAGTCAACACCTATTATCCGCTAAGATGGAAAGGATTGCAGGGACGTTGATACCCAGCCAGATAAATCTACAATACATCTACTCGTACTAGGCGAACAACTGGGGAACTCTCGACTCATAAGAACCACACGATAGCACTACCAACTAGTTACATACAATATCTAACCATAGCGGCTTCGGTGACGTAGTCGATAGCATGCTGAGCTTCTATGCCCAAGATAGCGGGTTCAAACCCGGCCGAAGCCGTCGGATTTTTTAAGAGCGTTAAAAATCCCTCAGTATGCCTTCCTTCGGTGGGGAAGTAAAGCCGGTGGTCCCATGTCATTGATTTATGGCATGTTAAAGAACTTTCCACTAATTACACCTGTGTGAAAGTAAATTCTATAGGTTAAGAATGTAAACAACGCTCTTAGGTTGCTACATTCGTTGCCAAGAGCCGACTGCGGTGGCGTCTAGTAGCTAAGTAGCCGTTGACGGTGGCGTTTGGCGGCAAAAGTAGGAACTATTTGAAAAATTCAAAGTTGCAGTTCTTACTTGAATTCAAAAAAACAGATACACACACTAATACAGTCATCACAATTAACACCGGTTGTCAGACAGATTCTACACACACCAAAAGTACACGGGGCTACATGACCGCGTTGTCGCAGCCCCTAAACTAAGGAACCAACCAACTATACGCCAATTTTAAGAAAAATTCTCGGACAAAAAAATGTGCTGACACATACCGATTACGCAGTAACAAGGAAGTATATAAAACATGCAGGAGAATCTCAGATAGGCCTACGAAAACAAAGGGTTAAATTATTTGGACATGTTTCAAGAATGCCTGACGACAGAAAATTTTTAATCACTTCCACAAGCCCAATAGAAAAGGCAACTCTTATGAAAAAGTGTTTGCTAACACTAAGATGGATCTACAAGAAATGAACATCACTGATCAAGACATCCGCAACAGAACTTCTTTAAGAAATAAGATACACACATTTGAGGGGTTCCTAGAGCCAGAAACAGCGACCTAGAAGAAACAACATTGGACAGCTGAAAAGGAAGAAGCTGTGAACAAGAGGATGAAGGAATACTGGCGCCAAACAAAACTGAAATCATGAAGAGTTATTTACGTGGTCCTTAGCTGGCCAACATCGATTATGGTGATGATACGCCAATCAATACAAAACTAAGACATTTCTATTACTAGCAGGTACCAGCGGCTTCGCTCGTGATCAAGACAATGGGGACGAAGCATTATTGCTGATAATTAGTCTATTCTATTACAGCAATCGTGGCTAGAGGTGGGCCCATTCTAATTCTGAAAATTCTGATACATACAGTATATTGATATGAGCAGCAAAGTGGGAATTTTATAGAGTTGTGAAAGTCTGTAGGGTACGATGTTACATTATGTGAACACATTTTAAAATTACGTTTTTGGTTTTGCCATCTTCTGCTGTGACGTAACGATTTTGTTGCACGGATACTCGCGATCACGCCATATATAGTTGCCCATGGGATAAAATGATTTTGTCTAAATGTACACCTACTGCTGTTAAGTGTGTGTCACTGCGCTTAGTTAATAATAATTGCGAATACTGTTTGAAGAGGGAACTGCACTCATGCATACTGGGATGTCAAATCTATCGGAATATGGGGAATTAAAAGTATTTTTCCTTAAGCTATTGTGGGTGTAATTTTGCCACACTTATTGATGATTTGAACGTCAACATGTTGCTATTAATAGACATATAGTAAAATATCTCTCACCTTGGCCGCTGATGTATTTATGCAGTCTCTTCCAGTGATTCATCCCAGGGATTGAAATTCTCCAACAACCCTTTTGCCAAACATGCCTCTCTAAGTAATTAAAATTCCTGATTGTTGTTGTTGTTTGAGTCTTCAGTTTTTTTGACTGGTTTGATGCAGCCCTCAATGCCTCCCTCTCCACAGCTAATCTATTCATCTCTACATACCTACCACACCCTACATCCGAGGCAATCTGTTTAAACCTGGTCTACCCCTACAGTTCTTGTCCTCGACCCTCCCATCTATAACTAAGCTTGCTATTCCTGGGTGTCTTAATATGTGTCCAACCAACCCATCACTTCTCTTCATTAGCAGTCGCCATAAACATCTCTCCTCTCCCACTCGTCTTAATAGCTCTTCATTTGTTACCCTATCTACCTATCTGATCTTCATCATTCTCCAGTAACACCACATTTCAAACGCTTCAATTCTCCTCTTTTCTGCTGCATCATTAGTCCAAGTTTCACTTCCTTATAGTGTCACGCTCCAGACAAAAGCGTTCAAAAATGACTTCCTAATACCTATATGTATATTCGATGTCAACAGATTCCATTTCTGTAGAAATGCTTTCCTTGCCTGAGCCAACCTGCTTTTTATATCCTCTTTGCTTCGTCCATCACTGGATATTTTGCTTCCTAAGTAACAGAAGTCTCCTACTTCCCGGAGCGTTTCACCTGCCAATTTGATTTCCATAGAGGTTTCTGATTTATTTCGGCTGCATTCCAATAATTTTGTTTTACATTTATTGATTTTCATCATGAGTTCTTTCCGTAAGACGGAGTCCATACCATTCACAAACTGGTTCAAATCCTCAGGCGTATCGGCCAAGATGACTATGTCATCAGCAAATCTAAAATATGAAATTATTTCTCCTTGAATCATCGCTCCCACTTTAAATTTTTCTCCAATTTTCTGACTTTTGCGTTTTTAGAGATCTTTGAAATGCGTCGCCCTCGCACATGGTGTAGATGCATTGTCAAAAGAAAACATTCCATGTTACGAACATGGGCCGCATAACCTGAACCGAAAGCTTCTTCAGATTTAACACATGACCTATTCTGAACAGCAGTTCCTTGAACTCAGATTTGCCAACATTGTATTGTATTTTTCCATGTGGTATATCTCTGTACCTCAACATACAGAAGAGGGCTTTAATATCATGTCTTGAGTAAATTTTGGAAAAGGTGGCGAGTGTGGTTTTTTTCCGGAGTGGATACTCGCTCGTAGAAATTCTTCTCAGTTAAATAGACTGGTTCACAATTTTGTAAGTGCACATTGAGGTATGTGACGGCGGGATGCCTTAAGTGTTACAGAAACGGCAATAGTCGCCACAGAGCTTCGTAGCTACTGGAATAACGACCAGACTGATATTTGTACTTAACAATACGGGATTTGTGAGCCTAGTGTTTATGAAATTGAACGAAGCGCTATCGCTACCTTTATTTAGTAGCCGCTACTGTAGTGTTTAAAAATTAAGGGTGGTATTAGAAGGCGCTTTCCCTAATTTGCTTACCCCTGGCACTACAGCCCATGAAGGGCCTAGGCCTATCATGCCACCGCTCCCAGCCATTTGGCATGCAGATATTGAGGTGACGCGTGGTCAGTGCATCGTGTCCCCTCGGCCGTTAATCTTGTTCTTCGTGATCGGGGCGCTGCCTCACTAAAAGACAGCTACTCAATTGTCCTCACGAAGCTGAGTTTATCCCGTTGCAGCCCTACGTCAGTGTCTAAAATCTCTGACGGAGCCGGGGATCGAACCCGTGGCCTCCGCATGAGAGGCAGGCGCGCTACCCTGTTCTTATTTTGTTTATATATATCTTGAAAAAGATAATAAATGGATTGGCATTGCCTCCTACAGGAATATGTTAGAGAAAAAAGTATGATCCCAGCTAGAAAAGCGATGTTCGATAATCGATTAATACTATATTAATCGAATAATATGAAATTAATCGTAAACGATTAATTGACTGACCGTTCATTCGATTAATAGATTAACCGAATAATACATAGATTAATTGACTAACCGATGAATCGACTAATTAATCAGTGGACACGAGATAGGAAAGGAAGTATAAATGAGAGGTCATCGCTTAAGTTGAGTTACGCTTATTTTTAGCCTACTTTCCTCATTTTGCAAAACTGAGGAAAACGTAGGCTTATGAGATCTATCCGGGAAAATGTGTGTCTGTCTGTCTGGCTGTGTGTGTGTGTGTGTCCCCCCTATCAACTCCTAAACGGCAGCAGCTATCGAAACAAAATTTGGTAAGAGTAAAGATCTATACCTGAATATCTCACGGCCATATTTGAAATTGACGTCAGTGCTACCAACTGCTAAAAACCACAATTGAAATTTGAGCTCTATGTTGGATATCTCAGAAGTTATGGATGCGAACTCTTCCAAAATTAGCACACGAATAGACGATAACATTTCAGATTAATTTTCAGAAGCTCATACATGCCAGTGTTGCCAACATGATTCTACGTCTGCCCATATGTCCATAATATAAATGCATGTAACTACTATCAATTGGATTTCAACCAACTTTCGTATGTACTATGTGTACTACAACAGATATGACTTTACGTATTCTAAAGAGCCACCAGGGCTGCCAACTGTTGATAAATGTTCTCTCTATGTTTTAACATTAATATCAATATATTAGAAAGTATGCAAGTCAACGGCTCTAAACTTTGCACACGTATAGTATCTGACATTCTACCTTAGTTTGGCGTAACTTATATACTCGTACATCAGTGCTGCCAACACGATTCTATGCCTGTTGATAGGTCCAGTCTTTAAATGCATATAACTTCTAATGTAACAAATGGATTTCAACCAAATTTCGTATGTGCCTTGTTGGAATGTTGTATAGAAATTTATAAAAGTTACTTTTTACCTAATTGTTCAAAATGACCTTCCTTGTTTATGTTAACAATAACCCAATAAGAGACAGTGACAGTGGAAGGACAAACATCATTACAATTAGGAAGGGTTTCGAAAAGAGAAAACGGAGAGTTTTCAGCCAAGATTTTGAATTCTTGTTCAATGTTTACAATTTAGGACTGGAACAGTTTTGTTTAACTTAGTTTTAGCCGAGTTTTCACAAAGAAGGTACATTATTTAAAAATATATCTTTATATATATAATTCTTCGACACGTGTGTATGTGACTGAACTCCTCCTAAATGGCTGGGCCGATTTCGATGAAATTTTGTATGTATGTTAGGGTGGGTTCATGTATGGTTTAGATTCACAATTTGACCAGGTAGGTGGAATTTTAGAATTTTAGAACCACAATTTATACACAATTTTAGAACCACAATATACAGTCATAAACAGTCGTCATGGAAACCGCTAGCCTTAGTTAAAAGTGACGCTTTTGGCCTGTTTGTCTCTGCACGTTAGAGCCACCTGGTCGCAACCTGTGCAACTACCGCCGTAACATTCACTCCGCCCGTGGCGGAAAGTTGTGTTTTATACCAAAGGTGGCAGTGATGTCGAATTCTACTGTTTGTCTCTGCACGTTAGGGCGTTTCAAAGTCCCGTATGGGTTCATATACCATTCATCCGATCGCGAAGAAACTTGGGTGAGAAGTTGAGGGCACTCCAGGAAATGTGTTTGGCTTAGTAAATCCATTTTACAATAGATAGCGCACGACTAGATTCAACAAATGAGCGACGACGCGCGAAGCGATTCAAAAAGGTCCCGTATGCGTTCAAATACCATTCGTCCGATAGCGATGAAACTTGGGTGAAATGTTGTGTACACTCCAGGGAAGGCTTCTGGATTAGTAAATTCATTTTACAATTGGTAGCGTACGAGTAGATTCAACAAATGAGCGACGACGCGCGAAGCGTTTCAACAAAATCCCGTTTAAGTTTATATACCATTCGTCCGATAGCGATGAAACTTGGGTGAAATGTTGTGTACACTCCAGGGAAGGCTTCTGGATTAGTAAATTCATTTTACAATTGGTAGCGTACGAGTAGATTCAACAAATGAGCGACGACGCGCGAAGCGTTTCAACAAAATCCCGTTTAAGTTTATATACCATTCAACGATTGCGATGAAACTTTGATGAGTTGTTGTGTACACTTATGTGAAGGTTTCTAACTTAGTAAATCCATTTCACAGGAGGTTGCGCACGAGTAGATTCAACAAATGAGCGACGACGCGCGAAGCGTTTCAACAAAATCCCGTATAAACCATTCATCAATTGAGATGAAACTTTGATGAGTTGTTGTGTACACTTACGTGAAGAGTTCTAACTAAGTAAATCCATTTCACAGGAGGTTAAGCACGAGTAGATTCAACAAATGAACGACGACGTGCGAAGCGTTTCAACAAAGTCACGTATGCGTTCAAATACCATTCGTCCGATAGCGATGAAACTTGGGTGAGATGTTGTGTACACTCCAGGGGAGGCTTCTGGATTAGTAAATCCATTTTACAATAGGTTAAGCACGAGTAGATTCAACAAATGAGCGACGACGCGCGAAAGTTTAAACAAAGTTCCGTATGCGTTCATATACCATTCATCCGATTCCGTTGAAACTTTGATGAGTTGTTGTGTACACGCCAGGGAAGGTGTTCAACTTGGTAAATCCATTTTAAAATATTGGTAGCACACGAGGAGATGTAACAAATGAGTGACGACGCGCGAAGCGTTCCAACAAAATCCCGTATGCGTTCATACACTATTCATCGATTGCGATGAAACTTTGATGAGTTGTTGTGTTAACTTACGTGAAGCTTTCTAACTTTGTAAATCCATTTCACAGTCGGTAGAGCACGAGTAGATTCAACCAATGGGTGACAGCGCACGAATCATTTAAACAAAATCCCGTATGAGTTATATGCCATCTATCCGATTGCGATGAAACTTTGGAGTGTTGTTGTGCACGCTCCCACGAATGTTTCTAGATTAGATAATTCATTTCACGATAGTTTAGAGGCAGTTAACAGAAATTGAAAAAGAAAAATGTGTGTCCAAAAGCACTTCAAGAAACAAAGTTGCAACACTTTTTTGATTGGCAGGACAACGTCTGCCGGGTCAGCTAGTCATACTATATATTATAATCAATTAATTAAATACTAAATACTAGACTCCTGAAACAACTTTTTGACTTCCTTTGGAACAGTAAAACAAAAATCACATGGCTTAAAGAAAAAGAAATGGATTTAGACAAATTGAAATTATTAAGGCTGTGTGCTATTGACTAGCTGCTAGCTACTATGTGCTAAGTGCTATGCACTACGGAGATTTGGGACATGTGTGCTTGATCACAGCTTCCTTCATAGACTTGTGTTCTGAAACGCACAGGACTTACATGCTGGTACCAAACCAACACTCAAGATGGCGGTGATCTGCTACTCCTTGTGAGCTCTTTGCGCTTTCATCAGCTGTTTTAAATAAACAATACCTGAACGATACGATCATGGATGCGCCAAGAAGATCACTTTTTAGTCGAGCCCTAATTATAGTATGTGTTTGGCTTAAGTCAAAGACAACCTACAATTTACATAACCTACAATTCCGATAAGCTACAATTTCTATAACTTCTTTGACGTAGTCGGCAATCTAGCAAGCACTTTCGTTCACTAGCTACTACAGACTTGATTGCTATGTGCTAAGCAGTATTGGATCACGACTTCTGACGTCACATCCGGTAAAGTAGTCGACTATCTAGTTCACTACGACTGAAATTGTACTATTGGGACACAGCCTAAGCATCAAATTGAACATAGAGAAGAGAAACGGCTTCTGAATAACAAATACACTCGACTAACATTCAAAATTTCACAACGTAAGCAATATGCTATATCTGTAGAAGAACGGGCTGCAAGATCTTCCAGAATAAAGAAGTATTGGGAAAGAAAAAATTATCAAGAATTAAGAACTGAACTTAGTATTTGAAGACTTTGCATATAAGGTTTGATTTTTGGTGCTCTATTGTGGGCGTAAACTGTGTAAATAAATAAACAAGTAGTTCCGTGACGAACTAAAGAGCCTACTTTTCTTAAAATTTAAGATTCATGCCAATGATTAATCTATATGGATCTATCTAGAATAATGACGAAATTAATTTGGTAATATCGAAATTTCTAAATAGTTCGAAATACTGTATACCTGGCATAATGTAGCCTAATAGAGCACTACAGTTGACATCCCTGTTGACTGAATATATTCTTAGTTCCATCTCTTAAGGTACAGAATACAAAAACTGGTTCAAGTCCAATGGATAGTATGGACGTTACACGCAGTAAAACACTGGATCTAACAGCGCGCGTAAATCATGTTGGCAACAATGTCATGCATGTATTGGTCAGAAATCTGAAATAATATAATCAATTGTTGTGCCAATTTTAAATGAAATCCATTTGTTAGTATTGAACCCTTTATCCACAGGCTGTATAAAGGATTCTAATAGATTATTCATCATCATTTGATATATTTCTACAAACAGCAGATATGAGAGCCAGACGGTGTTGGGAAATGTTGAGAAATCAGTGGCAGAGAGAACACAAAGGTTTAAGCTCCTGTGATATTTTAGAAAGTAGCATAAAATTCATGACGCATAGGACAGGTGCAACTTTTAGTGCTAAGAGAGGCTTGGGTACGCACAATATGGCTTGTTACTATGAGAGTTGGCGCCAAGTTGAAAATTGAATGCTACGATGTAATTGGACAATCTTCATGTTAACCACTCCTTGTGGCAGGAATACAAGTAAGAGCGCGCGAAGATCTACAAGAGTCTGAACCAATAATATCAAGACGCCCTGTTTAAGCGGCAACTCGGCGTTGTAACGCACCCTGGTGAATTAAAGCGGGAGTTATCTACGGATTAATTCCACGATCGATTCGAGCTAGCTACAGCATAATCGTAACCTCCACATTGCTACGAACTCAATGATACCGATCGCAAGCTAGTCTGATAATTATTATGGAATATTTTTCCATAAATCCCCTTCCATGCCTACTCTAGCCAGTTTCATTTATAAATGGTCCAGGAAGCTTCGAGAGATGACTTTTATTTGAGCGTTTGAGGACGTAAGGCCTTTATTCAGGTGTCTGAGGACACGAGGCATAACTTCATATTTTTCATGTATGTGAACATGGAACATTTTCGTCAAGTTATAAGTGTAACTTCAGTGATTTATTTGTAGTCCCAGTACTATCAGATAGGGCGAGTTCATCGAAATAATTCACCAATAGACAGTCAAGGAATTTAGTACTTGATCGGTGAATTTAATAGGAAATATATCGTGTGTGTATCTGACAAACATTATTTTAATTCAGCACGAGATGACGTCTAGGAACGAGGGCGGATCTTGGAATTAGCAGGACATTTGCCAGACGATGTCGATGGCGAGCTAAGCATTTTAAAGGAGTGATGGCTGGAGATGTTTTCCTGATGCTGCTCTATAGGAATGAGTACAAATGAATTTATTTATTTATTTATTAAATCAGCTATGGTTTTATGGGACGTATTTTTTGTACATATTTGTTTGCTTGTTTGGTAATGTAGATTCTTAGTTCGTGTTTACTGACACATTAAGTATGGGACAAGCTGAGCGCTTTGTATTTTGTAAATATTGTGATTTTGTTTGGTTCAACTGTACGGGGCTGTGCGCAGCTCGTGCTCGCATTCGTTTGCGTTAATCGCGGTCAAGCAGTGTAAATTCGGAAGTATGCCTTATAACAAAAATGGAACTGAATTAATTTTGAGATTAAAAATAGAATTTGGAGGGTAAAGATTATTTGTGAGCAGAATTTATGATAGATCAGGATTATTTTGATAGTTGCTTTTCTAGCAGGTCTGTACGGGATGACACTCTTGCACCCGAGTTTTTGTTGTTTATTTTGTTTAATGTGTCTATGGACGCAATGTAGGTTGATCTGTTTTGAGCCGACCCAGATGGTATGTTTATGAGTGAGTCAGTCCAAGCTTTATGGTGTATCTTGTGATTTTATGATGTGTTCGTGGGAAATATATCATTGAGATTATTCCGACTTGCTGCACATCAACCCAGTTCATAACCCCGCGAGGCTGAGCTTGTGGAAAATATTTGTTTTCTTGCCATCCAAGTGGATGAGTGAGATATGCCTTTTCTCGTTTCCAGATGGATAACGGGATCAGCGTGGTCCCATGTATAATTAGCACCAAGCTTGAAGGACTGAGAGAGAGAGTAGAGGCAGTGATGACTCATGCAGGAGGGGAGCGCTCAAATCAGAAAACAACTGTTGGTCATTAGTAGCAGGCTAGGTTCCTGTATTTCAATATAAGATGTTAGTTAAATTCACAAAACCCTGGTCGGTTATAAAGAGTATTTGATTGATTAAATGGGTGTTGTCCATGGTTTTAAGGTATATTCCGAAACATCTGTTTGTCTGGCGTTTATTAATGTAAAAATAATTTTCATCCGTTAGGCTTGTATTTTGTTGTTGTTGCTTGACTTCTTATGTGTTCATTTTACGCGTTCAATGACCCCGTGTGGCATTAGGATGTGCGAGGCTGTGTTCCCAATTTGTGATGCGAGTTTTTTTGGCCTATTTTCGGCATGCTCTTTATGTTTTGTGTGCTTTGGCACCGGTTAGAATCTCGGGGAGGTTCATCATGTTTTTGTATTATTAGATCTTGCATGTGTCAGTAGTAATTATAGTGTGTTAATTAAGGGTGGGTCCCATAGCCGTAGTGTGATTTAAAAGAAGCAACTCCGTGAGCAATATGACTGTTTCAGTTGTAAACGGACTCGCATCAGTACTCATTTTCTTATTAAAGAGCAGTACACCACGCATTATATAACTTCTTAACCAGGACAAATGGACTTGCATCCATATGTTGTGAGGAGCGAGTTCTTACCGCTCAATTTTACGTTATGATTAATCATTTTGTGTGAAGCTGTACTCACATTGTTTTTTTGTGTGGAGCGAGTTCTTACCGCTCAGTAATATATTTATTTCTTATGGGGGTGAAAGTCAGGGAGGACTTCTTTTCATTATTATTATTTTTATGCACATAATTTTTCAGTCATTAAATACTTTTTATTCTACTTGCTATTCATTTTATTTCTAATATAGCCTCTGTTATGGACCTTTCTATTCATTAGGTCATGTTGTTTTTGCGAACATTGCTGTGAAAAGCATTCAGGACTGAGCACGACCCCGTAGAAAGAATCTTGATAAAACCATGCTTTACTGAAGGGTGCTTAGACAATCTGGCGCGCCAAGTTGGGGCTAGTTCGTTGCTAGTTACCGCTAGAACACATTGGATAGTCAGCATAGATCTAGTAGATCAAGCTGTCGCGAAAATGTGGCGTTTCACTGATATATGGGACTGTTTGAAATCACCGGAAGTGATATTTTGTTAACGTAAATACGGCGAAGAGAATACCGCCAAGAAAATGGAATATACAGTAGAATCACGAGTTTGCAAGTTAAATACGATTCACGTTTTGTTTATTGATGTAATTAGTAAAGTAGTGTACGTGAAATCGGGCGCCCATTGATTAAATGTAAAATTAGATTTGTTTAGAAAGTCAAACTCATGAATATGTTAGGAGGCTGGTAGCCTTAAATGACAATTAATACTTTGTTAATTAGTCAGTGTTAACATCAGATCTGGATAGTAATTTTATGACTGAATATGTGCGGGGTTAAACATTTATTTAGTAAAATTAGAACCATTCAGTGATGCAGATTGATTTGCGGGAGTAAAGGGAATACGATTAAATGAACTGAAAGTGGTCAAATGAAGTAAATATATGTCAAGAATTATATATGTGTGTGTCGGGGATACATTTCAATGTCATCCTCCTATTTTCTCAGTGATATATATTTTGTGTGTGATAATGGCAACAGTAGCGCAGATCCAGGCGATCATTGAAAGTGTCACGGCACGAACCCAGGAACTGTTAAAGGAACAGATTGCGAAGTTAGACACTAAACTATCCGAACAGTCAGGCGAGTTTAAAACACAACTAAACGAACAGTCAGACGAGTTTAAAACACAACTAAACGAACAGAATGAGTCTTTCCAGACTCAAATGAATGACACTATAACTAAACAATTAAACGAACAGTCAGGCGAGTTTAAAACACAACTAGCTGAACAGAGTGAAAAATTAGACACTAAGATATCTGAACAGAGTGAGAAATTAGACATTAAATTAGCTGAACAGAATGAGTCATTAGAAATTAAATTAATTGAACAGGGTAACTCATTACAAGCGCAAGTAAATGAAAATATAAACAAACAATTAGAAGCGCAAGAGAGTAGAAATACGAGTCAGTTAGCCACATTATCTGCAGAGATGAAAGAGTACACTACCCAGCAGATGGTTCAATTCGCGCTTGATATAAGTAAGAACAACGATCAACAGCTAGGTCAGATAAAAAAAATTAGAGGACACGTTCAACCGTAAATTAAATGATTTGGACGAAACTGTACTGGCAAAACAAGCTCAGATAGAATTAGCATGCACGGTAAATAACAGTGAGGTTAAAACGGCACAGGATGGTCTTGAAAAGCGGTTTGATAAGATGGAGGAGAATTCTACGTTTATCCAGGGACAATTGTCCGCAGTAAATGAAAGTATTACGGGCCTGATAAAGGATGTGGATAAATTAGAAATACAATCAGCAGAGCGATGGCGAAACCTAGAATCGGACCAGGATAATTTGAAGAGTACGATATATGAGAATAATATACGTCTAGAAGACAGGCTTGAGAAGATAGAATCGAATCAGGACTGAGCACGACCCCGTAGAAAGAATCTTGATAAAACCATGCTTTATTGAAGGGTGCAGTATAGAAGTTACATGCATTTTAAAATTGGACCTATCAGCATGCTTAGAATTATGTTGGCAGCACTGACGTGTATTAGTTATTCCAAATTAATCTAGAATGATAGGTACTATACGTGTGCAAAGATTAGAGCTATTGGCTTACATACTTTCTGATATATTGGTATTTGGATAAAAGAAATTGAGAGCATTTATTAACAATTGGCAGCCCTGGTGACTCTTAAGAATACGCTCAGTCATATCTACACATAGCACTTACGAAATTTTGTTGAATTCTAATTGATAGTGTAGAAGTTAGATGCATTAAAAAATTGGACCTATCAGCAGGCTTATAATCATTTTGGCTTCACTGCCATATATGCGCTATTGGAAATTAAACTGAAATATCATTATCTATACGTGTGCCAATTTTGAAATAAGTCCCATTCATACCTTCCATGATATCCAACATGGAGCTCAAATTTCAATTGCGATTTTTCATCAGTTGGTAGCACTGACATCATTTTCAAATACGGCATTGAGATATCCAGGTATAGAGCTTTACTCCTACCAATTTTTTTGTTTCGATTGCTGCAGCCGTTTAGGAGTTGATAGGGGGGACACACACACAGCCAGCCAGACAGACAGACACACAATTGCCCGAATCGATCTCATTAGTCTACTTTTTCCTAATTTTTGAAAAATGTGAACATAGGCTAAAAATAAATAAATAAATGCCTGTTTCGCTTCTGTGAGAGCGTAGGGAAAGAAGCGAAGTACATCATTAATTGACAACATAATTAATAAATTATTCCACCAACCTATTAATCGATTAAACGTACAATAAATTAATCGTTTTGTAGCAATTAATCGATTATCGACAGCTGAAATTTATCAATTAAAAGTACCAGGCCTAACCACAGCGGTTCTCGAACCCGCGATCTCTGGATTTGTGCGCCGACTCTCTTATCACTGCGCTACAGGGCGACACTTGAATTCTCTCATTAACAATGACCTTAAGTACATCACTTGCACTATTTGTAGATTACCCACCTTGTAATATTGCGGTCTTGAAAGTCCAAGTATTATTATTATAAGGTGCGTTCAAAAAGTAACGAGCTGGAGGCTGGAATGCGCAAACCGGTGACGACATCGGCTAATCGTGGCGTGTGTAACGAGGTGTGGTTCCGACCAAAGCGTGGAAAGTCACAGCCCGTCGCTAGAGGGCACGCGTGCACGTCACGTGACGATACAAAGCGAGCAGCAGCATGCATCAATCGTCCAACCAACACCAAGACAGTAGGCCATTCGACATACTTCCTGGTGTGGTTGAAGACTGTTGGGCATCCACCGGGCACACACTTTCTGTAAGTGTAGTCGTTCCTTCATGATGGTGTGCACACTTCCGACGCTCAATCCGACCACGGCGGCTATGGCGTTCACTGTCACTCGGCGGTCCTGGGTAATGAGTGCATCAACCAGCTGGACGTTGTCATCGGTAATGCAGGGGGGTGCCCCAGACCGGGCATCATCGGCTAACGACACCCGTCCTTCCCTGAAGCGCTTGTGCCACGCCTTGACCCTTGCAAGGGACATGCAGTGTTCGCCGTACACTTGTGACATTCGGCGCTGAATGTCCGTTCCCCCTACTCCTTCCGCTGTCATAAACCGAACAACACCTATTTTCTCTTCGTTTGACGCCTCCATGTCACTGTTTGCATTCCGACTGGCAGCGTTGGACGATTGATGCATGCTGCTGCTCTCTTTTTATCGTCACGTGACGTGCACGCGTGCCCTCTAGCGACGGGCTGTTACTTTCCACGCTCTGGTCATAACTATACCTCGTTACACACCTCGCGATTAGCCGATGTCGTCACCGGTTTGCGCATTCCAGCCTCTGGCTCGTTACTTTTTGAACGCACCTTATATATACTACTGTTCAGTATGACGGCTGTCAATTTGCAAACAAATGTTTTTGACATAGGACCGGGCTGTCTTACCCCGGAGGATCCTCCTTCTGTAACATGACTCCGCAATTAATTTCAGAATGCGACTTATTTTTCAATTAAGAAACTTCTTTCAATATAGGCCTATATTCAGAAACACTGAAGAAATTATGCCTGACGGTTCTTAGTGGATACACCTATTATATTGGGACAAAACATTTGTTGGATTCAGTGTAACAGCTTGATGGAATAATTCAAGAAAACACTTTATGGCTCCACAGACCATTTGACTCCTCAATTAGCCTATGTACACTTAATAAATGAGTAATTGCCTACCGCGGGGCAGTACATATAGGCAATGTAATATCAATTATTAGCATGACTTGATCGAGCACTGAACGCCACAGACAGTCTCACCATGAAGAATTTCCGTAACATACTACTGTCACTAGTGGTGGCATGCTCCGTTACACCCGCTGAAAACCGTGAGTATCAACGCCACCAAGAAATATTCTGTATTTTAGGCAAATAATAGGCACAGTCGCTTCAAACCTTTGGCATTTAGTCTAAGAAAAGGAATACAATCGAGTTCCCAAGGAGAAGATGTTGAGCATCCTGAGGGATTTTGGTATCCAGGGAAGGATGCTACAGGCAATCAAAAGTACATGGGTTGGTTTTTTAGTTTTGGCACCTTAGTTATAACTGGATTAATAACTCACTTAGATGGTTCCAAGTTTCACAGGCCCTCGATGTAGTCCCCACCGTTGCGTGCAACGTGTTTCCAGCGATGCGGAAGTCGTTGGATCCCGTTTGCACTGCCCAATCTATTGATGGTACGAAGAGAGCGCTCGGCAGCCTGCTTAACGTCTTCAATGGTACGGAAGCGCTGCCATACTGTTCCCCGAGGGCAAACCATTAATGCGGCGTACTATTGTTCGTTTCTGCAAGACCATCTCCGAGGAGCTCTGAGAAGAAAACGGCGCCACCACATGGTTACACCGCCCATCGTTCTGCATGACAATGCTAGGGCACACACAGCAGGCGTTGTGTCGGCATTGTTGGATCGCTGGGGCTGGGAGGTCCTCTATCACCCCGCATATTCTCCCGACATCAGTCCCTGCGACTATGATCTAATCCCGAAGATGAAAATGACGATACGCGGGGAGCAGGCTGCCGAGCGCTCTCTTCGTACCATCAATAGATTGGGCAGTGCCAACGGGATCCAACGACTTCCGAATCGCTGGGAACACGTTGTACGCAACGGTGGGGACTTGGAACTTGGAACCATCTAAGTGAGTTATTAATCCAGTTATAACTAAGGTGCCAAAACTAAAAAACCAACCTATGTATTTATGTTGATAATAATAATAATACTATTAATAATGTCGTATGGCCTCGGGTGCCGGGCGCAAGCGTTGTTAATTGACGTCCAGAATTGCATGTCGAATTTTATCGCTACTTGATGCGCTACGAAAGTCAAGGAGGTTAGATATCTAAGCTCCTTGATAGTATAGCGCTTTCTAGTAGAGAAATGACGAACTTTGTGTTGGCGGAAACTTTAGACTTAAGCCGGTCTGGAATCTTCTTACCACATAAGACACCGGACAAAGAGCGCCGCTTGAGCCATGCGCTGCTCACAAGATGTGATATTTCAGGTCTGAGGGTTCCTTCTGCAGAAATAGTCGAACCAAGATTTAAACGACAATGTGTTTGGAAGGTCAGCACTATTAATTTGAATCGTAGTCGGATCATTTACTGTAGATCCGTTGTCAAATACTCAGATTTCTTAATGTTGAGCCGTAATCCAAATTCTGCGAGGCGGTTGGTCCATGCCTGAACTTGCAATTGCAGATCAGTCTCATCCTCAGAAGCCAGAAGCACATCGTCAGCATATAGCAAGGTCCAAGGTACAGATTTATGTAGATCCCTTGTAACAGTATTTATGACTGTAATGAAGAGGAGAGGTGAAAGTACAGATCCCTGATGGACGCCAACAGAAACTGAGAAAACGCTAGATAATTCAGCCACTGATTGTACTTGGCTCTTTGGGTTGTCATATAGCAATTTGACCCAATCTATCAACACTTCAGGGACACCATGATCTTGGTGGGCATGCCAAATCAAGTCATGTGGAACACGATCAAATGCCTTTTCAAGGTCAAAGAAAGCAATGAGGAGGTGTCTTGATATTTCACGATGTATTTCGATAAGCAAGCGAGCAGCATGGATAGCATCTATTGTATCACAGTTTGGGACAAAGTCGCACTGTTTGATGGTGAGGTGGACAAGTTTTGCGATTCTCCGATAAATAATACGCTGAAAAATCTTCTTTGTGTGAGACAGGAGGCGTACTGGGTGATAATTGGAACATTCAGCTGGACTACCCTTCTGTTTCCAGATAGGGACTATTGTACTAGACATCCATTCGGCTGGTATCCATCTCTCTTCAATTATCTGATTGAAGAAACATGAGAGGCATTGAGCTGAGTCCCATTGCTTTGATTTCCATAGTTCGGCAGGCATTTCATCTGGCCCAGTTGCCTTCCCACACTTCATCTTTCCAATCGCTTCAGCAACTTCTTCCCTGGCGATTGGGCAAAAGGTTTCTTATATTGGAGTGGAATGTGGTGTAGCAGCATGTGGAAACTCGACATTGCTAATTTCATCAAAGTAGTGCCTCCAGCGTTCTACAAATTTCTGCCCTCCATATCGTTAATACAGCAAAACCTCTTACTATCAGTTGTGTGTCTGTGGCATTGCTTAAAAATGCGGTAAATTGCATGCTCCTCATCTGATGTGTCAAGTCGTTGGTAAACTTCACTGAAATAATCTGCTTTCGTTTTAACAATGGTTTTCTTTGCTTCACTTCTGGCATATCGATGAGCATTTCAATTTTCTGCTGTCTTGGAAGCAAGGAACTGGTGGTAGAGTTTCTTTTTCATCTGCACCTTACATTTGACTTCACTTGTCCAGAGCCACGTTTGACGATGAGCAACTGTGGTGACATTTTTTTCAAAGCATTCCATGTCGTTTCAACATTAGTAATTATATTAGGTTCCATCTCCCTAAATCGCCACCATTTTATCCGAACTGGACCAGTGCGTTCCTCTTTCCTTACTGTAAGAGGTTTAATGCGAAATCAAGCTATTAGTGGACGAAATTATGTTGCAATTGTTTCATAAGGAGGAACCTTCACATCCAGAACGAGCTTTATGTCTCTTCGACGTACAAACATGAAATCTATCTGGGTCATATTGTTACCACTATAGTAAATCCTAAGGTGCGAGTTTTGCTTCCTGAAATATGTATTTCATTCCTCTGCCCAGCACCATTATTTCCGTGGCATCGGTAACCGTTTGCCTTTGAGCCAGCATGTCCATTTAGATCTCAGAGATAATGAGAGTTTCATTTCGTGGTAGTTCCAGAACCTTTCCATCCAGCTTCGTCCAAAATTCATCTTTCATCGTTTGTAAGCAGCCAGTTTGCGGAGCATAACACGACAAAATTAGAATTTTCCATGTATCCACGACTTATACAATATTCCTCAGACGGTCATCAAAACGTTGTACTTCAGCAATGGAATCATCAAATTTCTTGCTAACGATGATTCCAGTACCATTGGTGGTCTTCAGCCTACCATTATAGATGATTTTATAATCTTGGCCGATGTCTCTAGATTTTTCACCGCTCCATCTGGTTTCTTTTACCGTGCAGATATCGATTCCCCGTCTTTTTAAAGTCTCAGATAATTTATATGATTTTCCTGTCATTGATCCAATATTTGGGGAAGCTATTCTTGTATTTAGAGCTTGCTTGTTTAGCCGACATCGCTCTGGTATTGCCGGTAATTCTTGCATACTTCTCGAGTCGATCGGGTCAGGTACAGATCGACACGGGACGCCTACGGGGGACGCCCTAGCCTTGTTCCATTTCTTATACACTGACATTGAACCATAATCATGTGACAAAAGTAAATCTGCCGGCCTGTCACACGGGTCTGTCGCTGAATTCTTTATAACACTCAACTAAGGTTTCAAATTTAACTCCAAATTCCTCCCAAGGCATCCTTTTGGACTATACTATTATTTGTTTGGTTCTGTTCCTTTCCACTAAATATAACTCTCTCTCTGCCCGATTCCTTGTTTGGAGGCATTCTTTGTGAGCTTTCTTATTACTTTCACAAGCAGACTTCAGTATGTCATTCCACCAGGATGTGCGCTTTTCCTGTCTTTACACACTGCTGTCCCACGAAATGCCTTTGTTAGCTCCCTGTATCCAGACCACTCCGTTTCAATGTCCTGCAAGTCGTTACTGTCTAGTCATTTCTCATACATCATTTCCATATACTGTACTTCGGCCTAAGTTCCTTATCCTGGAGGATTTCATCCCTAATCCGTCTGCAAAAAGCCCTCATTTTCTGCACTTTAAATCGAACTATGCATGATTCACAGCAGATCAGCTTGTGGTCTGTTTCATCAATTAAGCCCCCGAATACCCTACAATTTCTTATCAATTTAATGAATTCAAAGTCAATAATTATATCGTCAATAATTATATTCTTCTGAGAAAAATACTTGGACCACAGAAGACTACTGACGGGACATGGAAGAAGAGGAAAAATGAATAACTTTAAAAGTGTACGTAAAAGATCACGGACGTAATGAAGAAGCGGAGACTTAAGTTCTACGGACATTTACTACGAATGTATGAAGGCAGTCTGACCAAAAGGATCTTCAGCTACATAATGGGGTTAAAGGTCACATCTAAATGGGTAGATGAGGTGAAGAGGGATGCAGTGAAAGTTGGAATTACTCCACCGATGACCCACGATAGAAGAGAGTTCCACAGTCGAGTTGACGGAGTAAAATCATTTCAGGCGAAACCACCAAGCAGGAGGCCCAAACGGATCATTTCCGAGGAGGAGAGAAAACAGAGAAGTGACAGGATGAAGAAGTTCTGGGAAGAGAAGAGAAAGAAAGCCAATAAATCTTGAGTTCCTTGCGGTCCATAGTTGGCCAAATTCGATAATAATAATAATTGATCTGGTTCCTCTACCCTCCCATGTGTATCTGTGGATCTCCGTATGCTTCGAGAATGAGTTCGCTGCAGATAACCACATGCTAGCACAGACGTCCAATGAACATTTCCCATTGGTGTTCGCTTCCCTATCCTCACCCCACTCACTCATCCTTCTCATGCCCCTCAGTTCTACTTTCTATCCTAGCATTGGAATAATGATCATCGTGTGGTCTCCGGAGAGGCCGAGTGCAGGTCTTTCAATTTAACGCCCGTGGGCGACCTGCGCGTCGTAATGAGGATAAAGTGATGATGAAGACGGGAATTAACCCCAGGAGATTAAAAAGTGACAGTCAATCTTAAGACTAGACTATGTATCATTTTAAATGCTACAAATGCTGAAAAATGCTTGAAAGGCTGGAGGCTTCTCGCTTCGCTCGAAACCAAAGACTCTTGACATGTTAGAAAATGATTTGCATAATAGTTATCATGCTTATCTTGTTTCAAATTACTCGCGAACGGCAAGTGCAAACCAAGGGCAAAGCAAGGTCAAGCGTGCGGGATGCCGTCACGCTCACCAAAGCGCGCGGGGACGTGCCCCTTCCATCCACTCTAAAAACACTTATAGTGGGCGATGTATTGAAGATAGAGATATGCTCTCGCGGACTTTTTTGTAGAACTTTTCATGCTGACCAATTCTTACGCTCATAGTATATTGATATTTTTAACGGTTTGCCCATTGTAAGCTTAAAAAGCGCACGGACGCCAAGTTTGTTTTCTACTTTTTCACTGAAATCGTTACTGCTTGCCTTCCTTTCATCATATATAAATTATTTTCTACAGAATCTTTCCTCGAGATATCCTTTACAGAATGGTGAAAATCGCATCAAAATCCATCCAGTGGTTCTCGAGATTACCTGTGACATCCAAGAATCGGGGATAGAGATTGTCGGGGAACACATGCACCAAGCAGTACTATGACGTCATCTGGGTATATTTCGTCCCGTCACCGTAACGTAACGCCAGACCCCAGCGTAACGACGAAGTAGACAAGATCATTTAAAATGATAAAACTACCACATCACTCAGTAACTCATAAAATCTGTGAACTTTGTCCTGGTCTGCTCCTTCACATGGAGCGTACACTCACTGAAATAAACCCGACCCGATTTCCTGACATTTCGAAATCTATCCACATTAATCGTTAATTTACGTACCTCACAGAAACTATGTTGCGCTCGAAGGTTTTCTTGACATACAGATCTACTCGCCACTTTGCCCTGCCTCGTCTTACATTCGACATGATTGTATAACTTGTAATCTCCTACTACATCTCCTACTTCACCAGACCTTAGAATGTCCAATCCCATCCTACTTGCTGACTCAGATAGCTCTGCTTTCTTCCTTTCATATCCACCCACGCTATTAATGGCACCCCATCAAATGCCAGTTCGATTGCCTGTTCGTTTCCAAGGAGTCTATGATCTGTCAGATGGGAGCGGGATTCCATCACTTCCATAGGTCCGAGGCTTGCTCACGATATTCCCAGCAGGTTCATAAAGTACAAGTGAAGCAGGTTGCTAGCCTTCCTTACACTGGGCACCATGAATATTTTCATATTTTTGCTTTCAAACACGTTTTATAGAACTCAGCAATTCTTCTAGGTTTGTGCCGTGTCTTGTGTGGGATTTCACCTAGGACACCAAGCTGGCTCATCGGCGGGCTCTTGGTGTCCCCGCCCGGACCCCCACAGTCAAGTGGGGAGGTGGCGCGCAGTTCGTCACTCCTGTTGGGGTCCGGGCGGGGACACCAAGAGCCCGCCGATGAGCCAGCTTGGTGTCCTAGGTGAAATCCCACACAAGACACGGCACAAACCTAGAAGAATTGCTGAGTTTTAATTCACCGGCCGTGAAAGCCAATATACCTTCTTTTTGGAAGCCTTCATAGGGAGGTTAAGGCTGCTTGAGCTTTTAGTTCTCAGCAGTCAAGTGGTGCAGCTGCACCTAATATAAAGGGAAGTGGCACGCAGTTCGTTACTCCTGTGGGGGTCCGGGCGGGGACACCAAGAGCCCGCCGATGAGCCAGCTTGGTGTCCTAGGTGAAACCCCACACAAGACACGGCACAAACCTAGAAGAATTGCTGAGTTTTAATTCACCGGCCGTGAAAGACAATATACCATGTTTTATAGACTTAGAAAAGGCTTTTGATAAAGTTGATTGGAGTAAGTTGCTTGATATTTTAAAAACGATTGGAATAAAATACAAGGATAGATGGGTGCTCTACAATTTCTACAGAAGCCAGACAGCAGTTATTCGAGAGGAAGGACATGCGAGAGAAGCTGGTATTCAGAAAGGTGTACGGCAAGGATGCAACTTGTCACCCATACTTTTCAATCTATTCATTGAACAAGCAATGAAGGAAATCGGAGAAAAATTCAGAGTAGGAGTAAAGATTCAAGGAGAAATAATTTCAACTCTGAGATTTTCTGATGACATCGTCTTCTTGGCCGACACGCCTGAGGATTAGAATGTGTTTTTAAATGGTATGGGTTTTGTCTTGAAGAAAGAATTCATAATGAAAATTAATAAATGTAAAGCACAAATATTGGAATGCAGTGGAAACAAATCAAAAACCCCTATGGATGTCGAATTGGTAGGTGAAACGCTAAAGGAAGTAGGTGATTTCTGTTACATAGGAAGCGAGGATAAATAAAGTAGGTTAGCACTGGCAAGGAAAGCATTCCTACAGAAAAGGAATCTGTTTACATCGAATATACATTTAGGTATTAGGAGGTTATTTTTGAAGACCTTTGTCTGGAGCGTGGCGCTCTATGGAAGTGATACTTGGACTATAGGTGCAGCAAAAAGAAGAGAATTGAAGCGTTTGAAATGCGGTGTTACAGGAGAATGATGATCAGATTGTTAGATAGGGTTACGAATGAAGAAGTAATAAGACGAGTGGGAGAGGAGAGAAGTTTCTGGCGACTACTAATGAAGAGAAGAGATAGGTTAGTAGGACACATACTAAGACACCCAGGAATAGCAAACGTAGTTAAAGAAGGAAGGGTCGAGGATAAGAAAAGTATGGGTAGACCAACGTTAGAATATATTAAACAGATTGTCTGGCATGTAAGTTGTGGTAGCTATATAGAGATGAAACGATTAGTTCAGGATAGGGAAGCATGGAGTACTGCATCAAACCAGTCGAAAGACTGAAGACTCAAACAACAACATTTATTCCTCTAGTCCAGTGGTCGCCAAATCGTAGGTCGCGAGCTACTGGTAGCTCGCGGGGAAAATTCAGACGCAGCGCTTGAGTTGGCTAACCTGCACAACTTATCCCCCTGATTCCCACTACGCGTCCCGCGGGTCTGCCAGTCAGTGACTGGTGTGTGATCGTCAGTGCAGGTTTTTTTATTTTTCTTGTATTTTATGCATACTGCGGACTACGGACGGTTCTAATTATTGCGAGTTTCAGAAAAAAAAAAAATATATCATTTTCATGTTGAATGGGTAACTGATTATATTTTACCAAGGTAAAGGACAAATGTGTGTGCTTACTTTGTAATGCAAGTGTAGCAGTTGGGAAGAAAGCAAACGTTGAACGTCATTACAAAACCGTTCACTCCAGTATTTAAAAAGGATTTCCCCCAGAATTCTTCTTTAAAGAAGGAGAAGGTAATAAACTGGAATCGCAATTAAATGCTCAACAATCAATTTATTTTAAGGAATTAGACAGAAACAAAGTAGCAACTGAGGCTTCTTTTCATTTTTCCAAAAGTATTGCTCGAAGTGAGAAACCTTAGGAATTAATCAAAGAGGCGTTTTTTGAAGCTGCGGATACCCTACTTTGTTGGGTAGCTCACGGTAAGGTTTATGAGCTGTAAGGTAGCTCAGTCACTGAAAAGTTTGGCAACCACTGTTCTAGTCTGCTTCCTACATTGCCATTATGCCCAAGAACAGAACAGTAGTAATGTATAATTTACAGCGCGTCTGAATACTTTTTCTCAGAAACAAAGGTCTAAAAGAAAGCATCCCATGTTTTGTGTGACAGTGTATTGCCACGTGGTGCTACCAGATCAAAGAGACTGCTCTCGTATTAATTAGCTAACACTTAAATGTATACAACTGTGCCAAATGAGTCGTCCAGTTGCAAAACTCGTGAATAAGAATCATTTCCATGAGAAACGTTTCTCTGGACTTTGCCTCACGTATATTTTGTGTTTGTTGTTTTCAACTTTAGCCTACTTTTCACATTTTGCAAAAATGAGGAAAAAGTAGACTCATGAGATCGGGCAAATGTGTGTGTGTCTGTCTGTCTGTCCTTCTGTCTGTTTGTCTGTCTGTCCTTCTGTCTGTCTGTCTGGCTGGCTGTGTGTGTGTGTTCCCCCTATCAACTCCCAAACGGCTGGAGCAATCGAAACAAAATTTCGTAGGAGTAGAGATCTATACCTGAATATCTCACGCCCACATTAGAAAATGATGTCAGTGCTACCAACTGCTGAAAAATCGCAATTGAAATTTGAGCTCCATGTTGGATATCATGGAAGGTATGAATGGGAGGTATTTCAAAATTGGCACACATATAGATAATAATATTGCAATGAAATGTTTACGTGGCCATACATGGCAGTGTTGCCAAAATGATTATAAGCCTGCTGAAAGGACGATTTTTTTATGCATATAACTTCTACACTATCAATTGGAATTCAACCAAATTTCGTATGTGCTATGTGTACATAAACAGATATGACTGAGCGTATTCTTAAGAGCCTCCAGGGCTGCCAACTGTTAATAAATGCTCTGATTTTTTTTAGCCAAATACCTATATATCAGAAAGTATGCAAGCCGACAGCTTTAAACTATGCACACGTATAGTACCAGATATTCTATATTAATTTGGAGTAACTTATATACAGTACGTCAGTGCTACCAACATGATTCTAAGCCTGCTGAGAGGTCCAACTTTAAATACATGTAACTTCTATACTATCATTTGGATTTCAACCAAATTTCGTGTGTGCTATGTGTACCATAACAGCTATGACTATGCGTATTCTTAAGAGCAACCAGGGCTGCCAACTGTTAATAAATGCTATCTCTATTTTTGTTACCCTAATATCAATATATCAGAAAGTATGCAAGCCAATAGCTCTAAACTTTGCACACGTATAGTACCTGGCATTCTACATTAATTCGGAGTAACTAATATAGGCCTACACCAGTGCTGCCAACATGATTCTAAGCCTGCTGATAGGTCCAATTTTAAAATGCATTTAACTTCTATACTAACTAATGGATTTCATTCAAAATTGACACAACAATAGATCATATTATTTCAGATTATTTCTGAACAATACATGTATGTCATTGTTGCCAACATGATTTTACGCACGCTATTAGATCCAATGTTTAACTGCATGTAAGGTCCATCATATCCTTTGGACTTCAACCAAATTTTGTAATATGTACCTTAAGAGCTGGAACTAAGAATATATTCAGTCACCAGGGCTGCCAACTGTAGTTCTCTATTAGGCTACATTATGCCAGGTATATAGCATTTCGAACTAATTAGAAATTTCGATATTACCAAATTAATTTCGTCATTATTCTAGATAGATCCATATAGATTAATTATTGGCATGAATCTTTAATTTTAAGAAAAGTATGCTCTTTATTTCGTCACGGAACGTCTTGTTGGTTTTGTGTTTGCTTTGTGCTCTTGGTTTTGAATTTTACATTTTGCTTGTCTTTCTTGGTTTTGGTTTTGTCTTTGTTTTCTGCTTTTGCTTTTATTGAATTTTGCTTTTTGCTTTGTATTTGTTGTTTTTTAGTTTTCTGCTTTTGCTTTTGTTTTTGAATTTTGCTTTTTTTGTTTGTGTTTTTGTGTTTCTTTTCTGGAAAATCAAAATAAAACAAAATAAAATGAAATAAAACAAAATAAAAAATAAAAAAGAAACTTAAAACAAAATAGAACAAAATAAAATAAAATAAAACTAAATGAAAATCAATCAAAGCGTGATAAAAAAACAAAATAAAAAATAAAAACAAAATCAAATAAAACAAAACAAAAAACAAAAAAGAAATGTAAAACAAATTAAAACGAAATAAAATCAAATAAAACAAAATAAAAAAAAACTAAATTAAATTAAACCAAACAATACAAAATAAAACAAAACAAAATCAAAATAAAACAAAATAAAACAAAACAAAATAAAAACAAAAACAAAACAAAATAAAACAAAACAAACTAAAAACAAAAACAAAACAAAACAAAACAAAACAAAACAAAAATAAACAAAACAAAACAAAACAAAACTTAAAAATAAAACAATTTAAAACAAAAGAAAACTAAACAAAATAAAATAAAATAAAATAAAGTAAAATAAAATAAAATAATCAAATCAATAATTGTCCTTATTCTCAAGTGGATTAAACGAGTTTTGCAACTGGACGACTCAAATGAAGACTCCACGGTATAACGGTGTAACTAAAGTCATATTCAGAAAAAATGTCAGGAGGGCGAATTTAAACTTTCAACACTAAAAAGGAATACTTAAACCACCCCAATATAGTTTTCTTTGGCCAAATATATTTCTTATAAATGAAGTACATGTAAAATAAATAACAACTCAAGTTAAATTATGAACAAAGTGAGAGGATATGGGACGTTCTTTCCGTTTCCACTAAAAATGAAAACCTCTGTATCTCGGTGACATTCCGCTTTATTTGAAATTGATTCCATCTGATCTGTAGTAACAATGACTGGCCACCAGAATGCGCCATAAACTCATTTCCGAAAAAAATGGACTTACCCCGTTCTTTCCATGGAGTCTTCAAATGTTGATCCATCCACCTCGGACATTTCATATTTTGAGCCTATTTTCATTTATGATACAAGATGTTCAGTAAAGAACATAGCCTACTTTCACCTAAATGCATGGGTATTGTTATAATTCTTTGTCCTTTTCAAGGAGTATAATTGAATGTTAGTTGTAGTAGCTTGTTGAAATACAACGTGCTTTACGGATATTAAACATGAATATGAGGTGTCCTTTGCTAGTACTACCTCTGTAAAAAAACAACATTCAATTGGGTTTCACCGTGTTTGAATTGATATGGGGAATCAATTTGCATACATGCATGCATGGCCGCTATCTGCAAACTATTGGGCTGATGACCTTGTAGTTCAGTCAAAAGATGCTTCCCACAAAAATGTATGTTGTTGCAAAATTTGGTAGTCGTAATTTGATTTAAGCTTTTAACATTTGGGTGGCCGCTATTCAGTTTCCGTTAAGATGGCGGCGATTCAAAACATGACACTGAGGTTCCCTTTGCTAGTACTACCACTGTACCAAATTTCGTTCAATTAGGTTTAACCATGTTTGAATAGATAGGGGGAATCGATTTGCACACATACATGGCCGCCATATGCAAACTATTGGACTGATGACCTTGTAGCTTGGTCAAAGAACGCTTTTCACACAAAGGTCTGTTGTTGCAAAATTTAGTAGAGAACAGATGATTAGGTTGGTCGTAATTTGATTTAAGCTTTTTACATTTGGGTGGCCACCGTTACGTTTGCGTCAAGATGGCGGCAATATAATACATGACACTGGAGTACCCTTTGCTAGTGCTACCTCTGTACCAAATTTTGTTCAATTCTGTTTCACCGTGTTTGAATTCATAGGGGGAATCAATTTGCACACTTACATGGCCGCCATCTGCAAACTATTGGGCTGATGACCTTGTCGTTCAGTCAGAAGATGCTCGACATATGAATATATGTTACTGAAAACTTTGGTAGAGATCGGATGATTAGGTTAGTCGTAATTTGATTTAAGCTTTGAACATTTGGGTGGCAGCCTTTACGTTTCCGTCAAGATGGCGGCGATATTAGACATAACACTGAGGTGCTCTTAGATAGTTCTACCTTTGTACCAAATTTCGTTCAATTCGGTTTCACCGTGTTCGAATTGATAGGGGGGGACAGACATTCAGAGTACACACACACACACACACACACACACACACACACACACACACAGACACACAATTTTTGGCCCTGTGTAGATCTAATAAGTCTACTTTCATTTTGTGAAAAATTCGAAAGTACGCCAAAAATAGGCATATGAAATCACCTTTTGTCCGTGTGTATGTCTGTGTGTGCGTGTGAGAGTGTGTGATGGTGTGTGTCTCCCCCTAATAACTTCTAAACGGCAGGAGCGATTTCAATGAAACTTGGTAAGTTCATAGCACTATTCCGGACGACCCCGACCGAGCCCTTCAAATTTCGTTACGTCTCTCCAATCTAACTTGGCGGCTGTGCGAAGTATTTCACCAGCATTCAATATCTCCGAACCTATTACAGATATCACCCTGGAATATTTTATGGCGATAAAGGGAATTACTAGAAGTTCACCTATGTGACGTTTGAAAACCTGGTAACTACAAAACCAATATGGCAGCCAAGCGAATTTGTGACTTTTAAATAGACGTATCTCGCGATTTAACCAACCAAACGCAATAAAACTTCGTACAGTATATGTTTATATACATTGAAATGCACCGACATCTACCTTCGTTCAATTGTTTACATAACCTCAAGATGGCGGCCGTGCAAAATATTTCACCGGCATTATATATCTCTGAAACTATTAGCGGTATCACCCTGAAATTTTGTCTGGAGATAAAGGGCACTACTGGAAGTTCATCTATATGACCTTCAAAAACCGGTTAACTACAAGACGAATATGGCGGACAAGCGAATTTGAAAATGTTAAATAGACCTTTCTCGCGAATTAATGATCCAAACGCAATGAAACTTGGTGCAGGAAATGTTTATACACATTGTATAAACGGGGTAATTTAGTTCAATAACCTCAAGATGGCGGCTGTGCGAATTTAAAAATTAAGTTTTATTACTTGTGTCGTAATCATGTGATCGAAGTGAAAGTTTGAATAATAATTCTATGCAATAATTTTCCTTTAATGGTACATGACTCTATGGCCTATACATATAACAATCTAACATGGCGTCCATCCGAAATATTTAGATGGATCTCAATATTTACGAATCTATTACAGCAATCAAACTGATTTTTTTAATGTTCATGGGGGCTATGAACATAAGTTCACCTATAGGACTTTCAATAACCCGGAGATCACAAATCCAACATGGCGGCGACGCAAAATATAAATATTCACATGGTCGTTTCTCGCAATTTAACCATCCGAGTGCAGTGACACTTGGTACAGTAAATCCTTATACAAATGTTAACCCACTGGCATCTAATTTATTTCAATTGTTTCCATAACCACAAGATGGCAGCTGTGAGAAATTTTAAAATCTCGTTTTTACTTCTTGTGCCCTAATCATGCGATTGATGTTTGAATACTACACGAACACAATAATCTTCATGTAACAGTACACAACTCTAAGACCTACATATATAAAATCCAAATTGGCGACCATTCGCAATATTAAGTCGGTTCTTAATATCTACGAATCTATTACAGCAATCAAACTGAAATTTTGTATGTTGATAGAGGGAATTTACATAAGTAGGATATATGAAAATAGGCTGTATAGTTCTTCACGGAACTACTTGTTCTAACATCACACACTGTTCGTGAAATCTAAGGCGTATGGCAACCGCAGAATGAATTGAAAATTCTCATATGTGTACATGTTTTAGCCTATTTTTGTTCATGAAAAAAAAAAATAGGCTTATGAGATCACATTTTGTCCGCGTGTGTGTGTGTATGTACTGTATGTATGCGTCCGTGTGTGTGTCCCCGCCTAATAACTTCTAAACGGCTGGAGCGATTTCAATGAACCTCGGTAAGATTATAGTACTATTTTGGCCGACCGTGCCTCTCAAATTTTATTATGTTTTACCAACCCAACATGGCGGCTGTGCGAAATATTTCACCGGCATTCTATATCTCCAGAACTATTAGTCATAACTAGGGCTCGGATTTTTAGATGCTAAAAATCAGGAAAATATTTATTTTTTATGTATTAAAAATACCTGAAATATGTGTAAAAAAGTAAAAATATTTAATTATAATTTAGTTTATTAATGTGAATGTAATCAATATGCGCTGCTCATGAATGCATTTTATGCTATGTCTCACTGACTGTAGAAGAATTACAATACACAACGTGATACATCTTCAGGTTGTCCATCACAAATGACCGACGATTATCGCGAAACGCTTCTTCTGAAGTCGCGAAACTGTGGCAATATGTTTCTTGCCCTCAAGTTGTGGTGTAACTTAAGATCGCTGTTCAGCCTTGATTGCTTTCCCACGTGTTTGGCAGAGCAGAACGCCCCCATCAGAAGTAAAATTATCTTTAAATTCTGCAACAGACTAACGTATAACTTGTAGTTGTTTTTAGTTTAGGCATCGTAGAACTGCCTTACACTTCACAGTGCCAGAAATGACGCTGGTCCCAGGTAGCTGCGGGAGGGGGTCTAGCACTTGGTGCAATATGGCTATGGACAAGGAAATCCCCGGCTTCCAGAGTGAGTGGGATGGGGCGACAAGTTAAGAATAACACAGTTGCAAGCTGACCTACGCTCTGCATGAAGATTAGATAGCTCACAGGTTCTTCCCCATTGAAGTAACACAGAACTAAAATACAATAAACTGAAAGATCTAGCATACTGATGTAAAAAATAATAATTATTATATATTTTTATGTGCTAATAAGTGAGAAGCAGGAATTTATGTATTTATAGGAAAAATGCTTAAAATATGTATTTACATATAAATAGGGTGACCAACCGTCCGGCATTTGCCGGATATGTCCTCCTTTTTTCATGCTTGTCCTCTGTCCGGCAGGCATTTATTATTTGATATTAAATGTCCGCCTTTTGCATATTGTGTTCTTAGTCATTCAGTTTCCTATTGTTTTCTCTGTTGCTAAGTTATTTTTGTTGCACTTCCTCTATCTCAGTCTATATTCTGGATACCCCTAACAGACTACGTCATTTACTCACTTAATAATAAATCAAATATTAAGTTAGAGCTGTCTCAAGGGCATGTCACCAAAGTGGTGACACCACCCGACGTGATATCAACGTACTCGGCCGGGGCCGGGGAATTCTCGGCGGGGATTCACCAGTCAAGTAATGCTGGCTGCGGTATTACGTAGTTTTGTTTTTGTGCTAGTTGGATTCGGACCTTCTGAGTGAGTTGAGTGTTTGTTTGAATAATATCAGTATGTCATCACTCAAAAGTGGCGAGGCCCAAAGGAGGAAATGTAAGTACTCGGAGAAATTGAAACAGAAGTACCGTACCTGTTTTTTTAGAGAGGGATGTAACGAATGTGAGGCGAAATGTTATATTTGTGACTGTTATGTAACTATTGGAAATAAAGGTGCAGGTGATCTCGAGAGACATATTGCTAGTGAAAAGCATAGAAAAACAATTTGAAGCGGTTCTTCTAGCAGTAATATTGATTCATTAATACGCATTTCCCACCAGACAGGAAAGTTCGGGCAACAGAGGCCACATTGGCATATCATACTGTTTCTCACCATCACTCGTATAGGTCTATGGACTGCACGTCAAAGTTGGATCAAGTGCTGTTTGCAGATTCTGAGCTAACAAAATATCATGCGCTAGAACCAAAACTGAAGCTATCATAAATAACGTAATTGCCCCTCATTCCATTGGCATTATCACTAAAACATTGAATAATAATATTCCTTTGTTCGGAGTGGGTACTGATGCTAGCAACCCATGGGGCTTTGAGACGATTTCCTATTGTTGTACAATATTTCGACTATAAAGAAAATGGTATTCAAACTAAAGTCTTAGATCTACAAACATGTCCTAATGAAACTTCAGAGACAAGATCCAATTATTCATTCATTCATTCATTCATTTATTTATTTGCAATTGGAGGTGTTTCCCCCGATGGCAAATTGGGTATACATAACGAATACATAATTATACATAACACTTCAATAACAAACAACAATTAAACTGGAGAATTTACACAAATAGTCAGTCTTTTCTTAAACACACCAATATGTTTGGGAAAAGGCTCTAAGACTGCGGCAGGTAGAGAGTTCCAGTTATCAATGGCCCGGTTAACGAAAGAATATTTACCATAATTTGTACGCTGTGGTCGGGCCTTAACGTTGAAAATATGATCACTCCTGCTCATGTAAGTGGGCTTTCCCATACGTTTGACAAGCTCACCCCATGTTGGTTGATTTGTATACGTGTTGTACATAGCGCAGAGTCTGGATTTCATCCTCCTAGCCTCCAGTGATTCCCACCCAAGTTATGTTTCCGAGACTTTTAAGAAGCATAATATTTCTGCTAAATGCGTTGCTTTTAGTGGAGACAATGCAAATGTAAATTTTGTTGGGGTTAATCGTAGAGAAGGCAAAAACGTATTTTCACCACTTAAAAATAAATTAAATGAACATATAATCGGGGTTGGATGTCCAGCACTTGTAGCCTACTGCATAATTGTTTGCAACAAGGTGCTGATGTACTGCCAGTTGATGTAGAGAGTATAATTTTAAAAGTCTTCAATTATTTCCATATCTATACAATTCGCACTGAACAACTCAAAGAACTCTGCGAGTTTGTTGAAATAAATTATGAACAGATTTTGTGTCACAGCAACACAAGGTGGCTAAGTTTGTTTCCTGCAGTAGAATGAATGCTAAAACTGTTTGCAGCTCCAAAGTCGTACTTTCTTTGAGAAAGCTATTAGGTCCTTTTTTGAAAACGAGTTTTCTGAGCTTTGCCTGTGGTTTGTTCATTCCACTATGCACATATTTTACAACAAAATTCCATACACTGAAAAAGAAACGCTCTCTATAGCAGAAGTTTGTGACATATTGGGTTCAGCTCAGGCCACACTGAACGATAGGATGGAAAATAAATTCAGACCTCTTAAAGTTAAAAAGTCTCTGAAATCCCTCACTGAAAATGGCTTCGAAAGAGAATTCATTGCATTTGTAGAATATGTTGTTGTTTTTTAAGAAACGTTTATTCAATACCTGTCAAAGTGGTGTAACCCTATGATGGAAGAATATAAATGTTTCCAATGGATGAAGCTTCATAGTATGAAATACATTAAGTTTGAAGATGTTCTTCCTTGTCTCGAGTATTTCCAATCTAAAGGTGTGGTGATAGACGATTCTAAACTTTTTGACCAATTTTGCAATCTTCAGAAATACACTAGGAGTTACGAAATTGATGAACATACAACATTAGATAAGCAGAGGTGTGCGTTTTTCAAATATAGCACTGACATTGAAATATTTCGTGAGCTGCTTAAAATTTGTCAGTTTCATTTCGCTATTCCAGGTTGCAATGCAACCGTTGAAAGAGTATTTTGCCTGATTAATACACAGTGGTCAGAAGAAAGAAACCGTTTGCTGACCGAGTCGGTTAAGGGTATTATAATAGTGAAGTACAACTATAAAAACATGTCATGTGGAGAGTTTTACAATTATTTATTACAAGAAAATAATTCATATTTGCTGTCGAAAGTGGGTGCAGTCGATAAGTATCAGCATAAAATAGCTACAACTTCAGCATCTTCACCAACATAACAGTTGTAAGGTATGTAATACTAAATGTTGCATGTAAATATTACAATTCCATTTGTCCTCCATTTTTAGAACATTTTTATGAAAAGTCCTCCTTTTATTACGAGTCTGTCCTCCATTTGAAAATTTAGAGTTGGTCACCCTACATATAAAAATATTTATTTACCTAACAATCCGAGCTCTACTCATAACACCCTGAAATTTTGTACGGTGATAAAGTACACTACTAAACGTTCACTTATGTAACTTTGAAAAACCTGTTAACTACAAAACGAACATGGCGGCCAAGCAAATTTGAAACATTTATATAGACATTTCTCGCGACTTATCCATCCGAACGCAGTGAACCTTGGTACAGCAAATGACTATACTAATTGCAATACACGGACATCTAATTTTGTTCAATTGTTTACATATCCGTAAGATGGTGGCCGTGCGAAATCTCAATATTAATTTTTTATTTCTTGTGTTCTAATCATACGATGGAATCAACGTTTGAATAATGAACGTACACAATAATTCTCATCTAATAGTGCATAACTCTATGGCATACATATTGTTTTAGATCCCTTATTGGGGGGTGGTTGGATCTAAAACGGAAGTGTTATTGTGTTAATTTATAAGGAGGTGCCTAAAAGGGGGTAGCTTCCCGTAGTCGGGTAAGCTGACCAGTGTAGAATGTTGTTTAGTGTTAGGATGCTAGAGGGCGCTCCTATAAAAGACGTAGGTGTATTTCAGGGGATGGAAATTAGTGTACAGGTCAACGTGCTGGTCTTCCAGCTGGCTGGCTGGTTATATAACCGACGTGCACGCGTCAGCTGTATAGCGGCACGCTGCCTCTGGTAGTCGGGCCGCTGCGTGAAGTGAGATGAAGCTTGCGCTAGCAACTATTTGGCTACTGTATGTCACGGCTAATCGTGACGGGAATTAGGAAAGGAGTTAGGGCGTAAAGAGGCGTGTAAACAGTAATACAAGTGTAGTGTACTGACCAAGTATTTATTGGTCAGTAATATGGAATTATGAGTCCCTTTTAGGGGATGTAATAAATGTCACAATGTAAGTGTACAATTTGAGGGTAAAGGTTACAAAGTATAGGACTTCTGAACACTGCTGACTCACCTGATGATAACAGTGATGGCCTCCGGCTGACACACTGTAAGACTGGTAATTGAGAGAGGGACTGCCCTCCTTAAGGCCTCCCTTTATAGTCTTTGGTGCTGCTTCGTCGGCATTCCGATGGCATAGATGCCCCAGTTAATTATGTGTCGCTGTTTGTGGTAGTGATGCAAGTATTGGGCAAGCTTTCCAGACTGGTTAGCTGCCCTTGCGGTGTTAGAGATGTTGTTCTGGACTTACAAGATTTGCCAGTTAGGGGTGATTTAAATAGATGATGGGGGGGATGGCCTCCAGGGGGTGCAGACCCCTGGGGGACTGTACAAGCCTCTTCCCCTATTTAGTTCGCGTCCCCGCGAACGGGAACGGAACTTGAGGTTGGGATGTTGATGTAGTAGATGTAGTTGATGTAGTTGATGTAGTAGTTCTTGGATCTTCCTTGTATCTCCTGTTGGTGTCCTCTTCGTCGTCGTATAGATGTGGTGATGTCGTGTTGATGTGTAGGTGTGAGATCAGCTCGTGTTCAGAGGGGTGGGTTATGGGATATACATATATATATTTGACATTGACATTGACATTGTAAAATAGTGCATGAGAAAAATTGACATTGACATTGTAAAATTAGTGCATGAGAAAAATTGACATTAACATATTGAAAGTTTCAGAAAAAAATACATGGTTCTGCTAATTATGCGGTACATTGTTGTGCAGGGAGGAAAAAAACCCAGGGCTGGACGGATGATTGCGCCGTCCGCCCTATTTTAGGGAAAAAGTGCTCCCTGCAATGAGAAAGATAGAAGAAATAGAAAAAATGGGTGTTCCAGGGTATAATTTAAGGGAAATATTTAAAATGCATTTATTGATTTGGGATAAAACGGAACACCCTTACAAATGGGGAAGTTAGAAGAAAGAAAAATGAAAGAAAAACAAATCATAAACATTGTGTACATGGTTTTTTTTTTTTAATATACCGTTTAATGTGTGATTTCTGAGATGTGCATATATTAACATGTAGGAATATCCTTTATCACCTCCGTAGACAATGCGGGGGTGCGAGGTATTATATATATATATATTTATTTATAGCAGAATAATTGCCCGTGGGCGCATTAATTTAAGTTACCCTTTTACAAATATGACTTACAATTATCTTATATCTAGCTTAAGCGCGCTAATTTCCTATGATTCTAGTTTATATGTTACCTCGCGTGCACGCTACTCCTTGGTACGTACGCGCCGTCTCACGGCTAATCCTTCACGGCCACTTCCTGGTATGGTTTAGTGGTCGTACCACTTGCAATGCATTCCTATTCTGTGAAGCATCCCCTGTGGGTGAATGCTTTCACACTTGACAATGAGAGTCGCCGCCACAAGTCGGTTGCGCCCTCATTGCCGTAATTTGCGCCGCATTTTTGACGCCTTATGTTTCTTGTGTACGTCGATCTGCCAGCGAGCCTGATACCCCACAGGTATCAGCCGTGCTGTGCAGATTTTTAAAGTGTAGCTGTAAAAAATGTGGTGATCATATGAGTGAAGATGATTACAAGTATCAAATATAAATTAGTGCACAAAGGTAGAATATGATAACATGATGGCACTAATAGCATGCTGCTGCTATATGGCAGCGAAATTATAGTCACCAGTGCCATACTCCTGGTGGTGATGCCTGAAAAAATGGATAGGTTAAGAAAACATGTAAATATCGTATATTTTCTATGTTGCTTCCTGTGGCAGTGTGTCCACAGTCTGAAGCTCTTTTTGCCTAAAAAAAAAGATGGCAGGATTAGCGTAATTTTCTGTATGCCCGGGCTTATCCTATACGGTGCCGTAATGTCGTTTCTTATGCTGCAGGTGTTTATAGATAACCTAATTAATCTGGTTAATCTACTTAACGTATTACCGTGATACCATTCCTATTACTATGTTATCTTAATATGCTATCTTAATATGCTGTCTTAATATGCTGTCCTAATATGCTGTCGGCCTTACCCCGGTAGCGGAATTTTAGTTACCGGGTGCCGATATATTCTACCTCAATTATACTTATTTTAATATATTATAATGTACTATCATGTATTATAGTGTATTATCGGACTTACCCTGTTGACGGGTTTGTCGGTCATCAGGAGCCGAGCGGCGTTATCTTAACACTACTTATCTTACTTATTAATAAAAAAAATGGCTGCTATTACTAAGCCGACTGGGTGGCCTTATTCTATTGCCGAAATGTGCTGTGCCATACTTGGCAACAGCGGTTAATGAATTTGCTTAGTCCTAAGTTGCGTACCAAAGTGCAACTTTCTTATTTGCTAAATTTTGACCAGGGCGATCGCCTGACGCAATTTACTTCCTCAGGGCACCACCCGTACGAATCCTAGAAACACCGGTTGTCTCTAGAATCGCCGGATTCCGCCCCCTTAATTCTAGTTGTCGACGTCTATTCTAGGTCTTACCAACTAGTACTAATCTAGTCACAGGCGGCTTACGGTGCCACAAAGCAAACCGTTTCGCCTGCTGTATCTTCCTGCTCATTACCGTTGTTTTTCATACGTTGTCGTAGTTGGGTCGCCCACTTTAACCCCTTTGAGTTGCTCGCTGTGCCCCTCATTTAATGCCCTAGGCTGCCCGCTGCGTCGCCATTTATGTGGGCATTGGACATTGTCCAATGGCATAATATTATCTTCGCCTTTATTGGCAACCGTAGTATGCTTTACGCAGTAATAATAATCTCTTCGCCTTTATTGGCAACCGTAGTATGCTTTACGCAGTAATAATGATCTCTTCGCCTTTGTCGGCAATCGTAGTATGCTTTTCGCAGTAATCATGATCTCTTCGCCTTTATTGGCATTGTTGGGTAGGCCCACTGAACCCCTTTAAGTGCCCGCTATGCTACTCATTTAAGATCTCTGGCGACCCGTTGTCATCCATTTACGTGGGCGCAAGACCGAATGAGCGCGTACATTCCATATATATATTCATATTTTATTCTTCATTATTTATTATTGTCGTAGTCTTCACCTTCGCCTCGCGGGGCAAGGACTTTTCGGATCTAGGATTGGTCCTGCTGAATCCTAGGATCCTGCTTCACTCCTGACGAATAGGAGTCTGACTCCCCGCTGTAGAAGCCCTACTTACTTAATTTTAGCTAGAAGTCTAGTCCTAGTTTGGTCGTCTCTAGGGTCAGCTCCTGGGTCCGGCGTGGAGCTGGTTGTTTCTCCCACCATCCTCAGAAAGTCTCCCCTGCAGGTCTTGGCTTCGACGACCGTGGCACATAGTGGGTGTAGCATCTCTTCCTCCCAGGAGCAGGCTAGGCATGCCTGGGATTCCGAAGCTTGCCCGCGCCAGGCCGTGAGTGCCTCGACCTTACGTGGTTCGTCTGTTTAGTCTAGTCGTTAAGTTAACTAGGGTAGGCTCAACATCGCCTTTGTACTCTCAAAGTGTGGTGCCTTTGGCCTTTAGCTCGTGCCGCTATAATCAATCAGAGTGTTGTCAGAGTCCTTTTCATATAGGAAATATAGGCGTAACCTGTGTAAATAATTTATTTTGTATGAAATGTAAAATTTTTCAAGTGTTTTGGGGTTGTAGAGCTTCTAAGTGCATAGCCTACGTTAGGTCTACTGTTGCTATGTCGGCTTTCCAGCGATAATGCTCTGTTAACCTTTATGGAGGTGTTAGTAGGGTCTATGATATTAGGTACCCTATTATTAGGATCTGGGGGTAGTTATTCGTAGAGTAGGCTGAAAGCATGGTAGGAAGAGGTTGCGCATCTTTGGGCTCCAGTAAATGGTGGCCTTGAGCCGGTAATGCTGCTAGGATTGCTCTTACAATGAGTGGACTGGGGCAGGTAATTCCCGGGATTGCAAAAATATAAAAATTCCATGCAGGTTTGATAGTAATAACCCTTGGTAAATGGATGGGATATTCCATGCATGTATCTGGATATGAGGCATCCGCACTCATGTAAGGATAGGTGTAGGGCGAGGCGTGATAATAATATGTCCCTGTCATGCGGGTGTATTTAATTTAAAAAAATGGTTAATATATGATTGTGGCCTCATCTCTCATTTGGAGATGCGCATTATGCTTAATTGTTGTTTGCTGACCCACCCCTAATACTCAGGTGTTAGCTTCGAGATCCCGGGCGTAGGACGCCCTCTCTTTAAACGCATGAAGTCTATCAACCCCAATATATACTTTGTAATGTAGTGTAGCTGTTTTCATCGTGTTCATGTGTCTGCGTTGGTCATGTTGGACGTGGGAAGGTCATGGAAGAGGAATTAGGTATTAAAAAATGGTAGCCTTTGGGTGGTATGTCGGTAATCCCGCTGGGATTATCCACCTATGCTTCTGTCATTCTCCCTTGGTCCATGTCTGCTTTCTATCCGCTTCTGGGGATAGTAAAGCGCCGTGACGCTGTGACGTCACGGCCTAATTTGGTCTCCTTTTTATAGTGTGAATGTGGCCAGTGGTCGTAGTGCGACTGGCCATGTCCTAATCGCCTGTAATGATTTTTGAGAACTGAAATCGAGAAAGGAAGTTGTTAGGGGGGGGTCTTGTTTCCTCAGAGCCCCTGTCTGTGTTCGCTCCTGATTAGTGAGCGCGTGTGTGTGTGACTATGTTCCGCTACACCACGCGGACGGTTGGTCTGTTATAGGCTAAGTCCTAATGTGTATCGCGTGTATGGGCAGGAGGTGCCCGTGGCCTGTCAACGTCTTTGAGAACGTGCTCCTATGGGCCCAAGATAAGTTCCGGTCTGTCACGTCTGTCCATTGCTAAATGTCACAATTGTTTTTGCAGTGCTAAAAAAAATGTGTGGCATTATGATTGCTTTGCGCTTGTGATTTCACGGTCACTGCCGATATAACAATAGTGCCTGTCGGCAGCAGTGTGGCAATGCGATGAAACCTACAAGTCAGTATTTTCGTCATGTTGTGCTTTCATTTGTTTGCGTACGTGATTTTTCGCAAGTATGTGAGTGTTGTCATTGTTCGGTATTCCGGGCGGACCAATGTAGCAATTTGTCCTATTTAGCTAGTACTGTTGTGTGGCCACTATTCCATAAGACCTTTGTCTTACGAAATTTTCATACCTGTGTCTGGGAAATGTATTTTCTATGTCAGGTGTAATTAAAATTTTATGCCTGGTTTTTGGCGGGAGGAAATGTGGTATTCCCTTGTTCATGTACCTGTATGGGCCAATTTCGGTGTGGTTGGAAGCCTGGATAGTTGTTTTCCATGGTGTCCAATTTTTGCTGGGATTCAGACCCGCGATCTCATGTCATTCTCTGTGTTCTATGTCTGCGTTGTGTTTCTGGGATTTAGGTGTCCTCAGTGTGGTTTTTGCTTGTGTCTCTCGTACCAAAAATACCGTTGGTTAGTTTTTGGTACGAGTGTGGTGTGTGGTTATGAGTTCGGACCCGGCTTGCCGTAAAGACTTGGTATGACGCTATCTGTGCCGTATATATTATGGCACATGTACCGTGTATTTGCAATGCGCAAATGAAAGTACGCATTGCTGTTAAGAGTTTGTGTATTTTTGAATTCTCCCCGTAGTGTAATTTGGGGAGGTGTGGGGTTCTGAACTTGGCGTAAATGAACGTGTATTTCCCAGGTTCGTCTGTAGTGCTCCCAGTCTGTCTGTGCCAGCAAAGGTCGCCCACGATGAGTGCGTTATCGCTGACGCGATAGTCTCTAGTTTCACTCACGTGTGCGTTATCTTGTTACTTGCTTGACAATGCTCCGTGTCTGTATGTTTGTGCCTCTTAGCCTGAGTGCTAACTCTGTAATTGCGAGTGGGGCTTTCCGCCATACAAAAGAACCTCTTACTAACTACATTCGTGTCCCCAAGTTTTGTGTTAACTGTAACGTGCGTCGAATATGTCCCTATCCATTGTACAAAATGTCGTTATACACGAGTGTATCCGGGCCGCTAGTCGCGTGTTTGGTGACTAGGTGCCGGAGGTGATTTTGTTGTTTTTCATTTATGAACATCTGTTAGTGGAACTGTCCCAATCTGTTTTAGCTTCCTCACTTTCCTATCCTGCAACTGGATAGCTACCCGACCTGACATTCCTGGTATTCAGAAGGTTGCGGGTTTTGAGACCGTCTTTACCCAGAGTAATTGTTTCTGGTGCCATTCTAGGCTGTGTCTCCGGGACAGTTCTGTCGAGTGTTAGGGTCGTATCCCGGCGCGGTCAGTGAGGTCCGAAGGCTATTTCTTGGCCTTCTTTCCACGTCTGCCAGTGGGATCATTTCCTTTTCTTTTGATAGTGTTCCCACCTGTACGTGTAGGTGCGGGAGCTTTGCGTGTATGATATGCCTTCATACGGCGGGCGTGAATAGTGTCTTTAATGATTTTTCTCCCATGGCGCACGCTGACTATGTAATTTAGGTCAGATACCTTCCTGCAGACTTTGAAGGGACCTGCCCAGCGTGGCAGGAGGAACTCGGACACGTTTTTCTTACGGGCAGAATTGGAAACCATAACCAATTGCCCGGGTGTGTATTCCACGGTCTTCCTATTCCGATCGTACCGCTCTTTTTGTTTCTTCTGCGCCGCGGCTATGTTCTTTCTAGCGTTCATTCGCGCTATCTGTAAGTGCTCTAGCCGGGCAGCATTGTCCGTATAAGTGTCCTGTGGGATACATATATTATCTATGGGACTTCTGGGTGTGTACCCGTGCAGTAGGAAGTGTGGAGAGTGTTTCGTAGCCGTGGATATAGAGGTATTATAACTAAAAGTAATGGACTGCAGGTATTCATCCCAGTCTGTTCCTGCGTCCCCTGTAAATTTAGCCAACGCTATTCCAAGTATTTTATTCATACTCTCCGTGAGTCCGTTGGTTTGCGGGGAAAAACTCGTGGTAGTGTATGCCTTAATCCTGAGTATCTCCAGAAACTGTTGGAGCACTCTCGAGGTGAAAATAGTACCTCTGTCGGATAATAAGGTTTGGAATAGGCCGTATCGTGTAACTATATCAAATAGGAATTCGGCTATGCTGTTCGTGTCTGCTTTGGGAACAGCCTTCGTAATCATGTATCGTGTGAGATACTCAGTGGCCACCAGGATATATTTATTGCCTTTCTGACTTGTCGTGATGGGGCCTTTCACATCTATCCCGACTCTGTGAAATAACTCTCCTACGGGAATTGGGTTGAGTAATCCGTGAGGCTTGCCAGGCCTTGTTTTGAATCGCTGGCAAGTGTGACATGTCCTTACGAAGGTATCTATGTCGGCCTTCATGTTTACCCAATAGTACTTGTCACGGATTCTAAGGTATGTTTTATGCGTACCTAAGTGTGCCCCTGCCAGTGGGCTATTGTGGTGTCCGATCATGATATTTTCTTTCAATGATTCCGGAACCGCTATAGGTGCGTTATCGTGCATGGCTGTGGGCTTAAATTTCAGTACCCCGTCTTTGTCTAGGAAAAATCGCCTAGACAGCCGCGCTGTCTTGGAGTCCACTTTATCCAAGTTTTCTAGTGCCAATAGAATCTGTTTCAAGTACGGGTCACTTTCTTGCTCCTGTTTGATGTTAATCACCGTCAGGGCAAAAGTGGGCATGTCGTCCCAGTCGTGGTCCTTACTGTCATCCGGGGGATCGGCTACTGGCAGCCTAGACAACCCATCTGCGTCTAGGTGTGTAGCGCCTTTCTTGTGTTTGACCACGAAGTCATATTCATACAGGCGGAATATAAACCTGTTGAGCCGCGAATTTGGGTTTTTAAATTTGTCCCAAAAAAGCAAGCTCGCGTGGTCAGTCACTACCGTGAACTTGATACCATAGAGGTATACCCTAAAATAGTTCACTCCCCACGAAAATGCCAGCATTTCCCGCTCTGTGGCAGAGTATCTAGTCTCAACGGCCGTTAGCTTCCTGCTAGCGAAAGCGACGGGCCGTATGCGCCCTTCTGCGTCTTCCTGCAATAGGGCCGCCCCCAGCCCATACAGGCTGGCATCCACGTGTAAAAATGTGGGCCTATCACTGTGGAAGTGTTGCAGTAATGGTGGTGAGGTCAATAGTTGCTTCAATGTGTTGAAGGCATCTATGTGCTCCTGCTTGATGCTGAAGGGCGTTTTTTCACGTGTGAGCTCGGTTAGGGGATGGGCGATGTGTGCAAACCTGTAGATATACTTGCGATAATACGAAGCCAGCCCAATAAAACTGCGCAATTGTTTCAAATTTGTGGGCATTGGGATGCCCGTTATTGCGTCAGTTTTTGCTGGGTCCGGAATAATGCCCTCTCTGTTTACAATGTGGCCCAATATGTTAATTTGCTGTCTGGCAAATTGACATTTCGCAGGTTTAAGCCTTAACTTGGCCTCTCTGATCCTTGCGAAAGCCTCCTCCAAATGTACGATATGTTCGTCGAAGGTATTGGAGAAAACTGTTATGTCGTCCACGTACACTAATACGGAACGCCACTTAAGCCCTGAAAATGTCTTATCCACCAGCTTTTGGAAGGTTTGGCTGGCGTTACGGAGGCCCATGGGTAACCTTGTGTAGGTATATTGCCCGTTCTCTGTAACGAACGCCAGCTTGTGCCTATCTGGTTCATAGACGGGGATTGAATAGAATCCACTATAGCAATCCATCGAACTGAACCAGCTAGCTCCGCCAAGGGCGTCCAAATAGGTGTCTACCCTTGGTAGTGGATAACTATCATTTTCGACTAACTTATTGAGCCTCGGGTAGTCAGTACAAAATCTGTGAGATCCGTCCCGTTTTTTGGTCAGCAGAACTGGCGAGCTGTAGTTTGAAATAACGGGAACAATGACCCCTGCCTCGAGCATCTCTGAGATCTGAGCGTCGATGGCGTGTCTCTCCTTCTGGCTCACTCTGAAGGGAGGCTGGTGTACTGGCCGGTCACTAGTGAGTGTGACATGGTGTTCAATGAGGTCTGTCACAGCGAGATCCTTCATTGAATGGGCAAAAATATCCCTGTTGATCTCCATGAGCTCCGTGAGCCTTTTATTTTGCTCCGGAGTCAGGTCCTGTCTGTGGTTCTGGTTGGCCGCCTTATCTGTGTGTGTGTCTGTGTGTTGGCTGATAGTATGCAGTACAGAGGCCTGGTGCTCGTGATTTTCTCGCTCCGCTCGAATCCCATCTGTGTTCCTGGTGTATATCATGGGATGTGTGGTGAGCCTCTGGTCGTGCTTTAAAAGCATCTGACCGCTAGCGAAATTTATGCTAGCCTCGTATTTAGCGAGGAAATCCATGCCAATTATGGCTGACGCAGAAAGGTGTTCTATAACGAACATGGGGTGTGTTGTGGCAAAATGGTCTAGCCTAAGATGTACGTTTGCCACCCCCGCGTTTTCTAGCGTCTGAGCATTGGCCGCTACCAGCCGGATGTCACCCGTGACACCGTGTATTTGGGCTTCGGTAACGTGTCTCCTATTAACACAACTTACGGCTGCCCCGGTGTCAATTAGGGCCTGCACTCTGTGGCCATTTATGGTGGCGTGTATCGTGAGGGCCGATACCTGAAATCCACTGCCCTGCACCGATGTATTGTGTAGGGTATATGTTGTTGTTGTTGTTGTTGCCGGAGTGCCATCTGTACTGGGAAGGCATGGAGCGGGCCGCTTATCATACCGGGCACGCTTAGCTTCTCGGCTTGCTTCCTGTCCTGAGTGCTTTGCCTCGGTCAGCAAAGTGCGCTCACCCAGTACATTGCCAGCTCTCTTAATCGGCCTTGCTGTTAGAATAGAAGTTTGCTGGCGAACGTTTAATGTATTAATCGTTCCCAGCTTTTGTGTAGTTGTGTTGTTGTTGTTTTCTTCCTCTCGGGAAGGTGTGTCTGTGAACTTGACCCTGAGCTTGCCCTTGTTACCCCGTTTTTTGTTCCAGGCGGTCGCGAGTTTGACTCCTGTGGCTAGCTTCCCAGTGCCGAGCGAGCTCGCGTCCTGCGCCTGTGTGTGGTCATTTCCTACCCTGCGTTGTGATGTAGGGGGTATGGCTTTCTGTTTGGAGGGTGTTGGTGTGTTCTCAGGCTGTTTGCGTGTAATTATGAGGGGTGTATAATGTCCCGCCTTAGGGTTCCCTGTAAAAAGTACATGCAGGTCCCTGTCGAATCCCGCAGTGGAAAATAGCGGGGGCGAGTGCACGTCAGTGTATACGTGGATATTGGTTCGAAGCACCTTGCCGAGAGCGGTCACCTCTACGGCACTAGCATAGGTGCCGTCCCTATCCATGTATTTTCTGTAATCCTCCCCGGTCTGGAATGGGTTTTCCCGCTCGTCCGACACAAAGTCTCGGTACTCTTTCCAGTTGGCCAGGATGTGTTTGACCGTTTCCTGCCTGTATTCCTTATTATGGTCCTCGCTATGCCGAACCAGGAAGCTAATAGTCCTAAACAGGCAGTTGCCGTCTCCTTGTACGGGGTGTGTCTGGAAACGGCCCGGGGGCGGATCGTCAGCCTTAGCTTTGTCTGGCTGCTTCTTCCCCTTACTCTTGCGAGTTTGCTTGGGGGAAGGGCCTTTCTGTTGTTGTGTTGGGGGAGGAACTTCAGCTGCTTCATCCGCTAGCCGAACCTCCCCGTCTAGGCGTTTTTTTTGAACGTAGGTGTACGCCTGCCTGTACTGTATGTGCGCCCCCCCTTGGGGTGGCTGCGCCAGCTCCCCGCCTGCGGTGTGTGGCTAGGTGTGGGGAGTATTGCCCCCCTGTCTGTCCGGCGGGGTGTCTCATCCCTGAACTCCCTCGGGTGTTCGTCGGGGAGGGGGTAGTGTTCCGGGCCCTTTGTGTACTTATCTATATTGTCCCGCTCTCTAGTGGGTTTTCTTCCCTGTCGGTAATTGCCCGGTGGTCTGTTTTCCTGTTTCCGCCAGGGTGGGGTGTATGTCTGCTGCTGGGGGAGCGGGTTTTCCCGTCGATTCCCATTTTCCCTGTACTGGGCAGCTGCATACCCCTGTCTGGTCGGTGGTGGGTTTACTCGACGGTCCCCATTTCCCCTGTACTGTGGGGGTGCATAGCTTCGCCTGCGTGGGGGCGGGTTCTCCCGATATTCCCCATTTCCCCTGTACTGCGGGGCTGCATAGCCTTGCCTGCGTGGGGGCGAGTTTTCCCGGTACTCCCTGTCTGCCCTGTATTGTGGGGGTGCGTAGGACTGTCTATTTGGTGGCGGGCTGTTTCGTCGGGGGATGTCGTGGTCGTACTCCTCAGGGTAGTACTCCTGTGTGTACGGGGATGGTGATCGCCGTGAGGGGTATGTCGGTTCTGTGTCCGTGTACGATATCGGTGAATACCGAGGAGGGTAGTGTGGCCTATCCTGTGGGTGAGGTGTTGTTGGCCGCTGTGGAGGGTAGTAATTTTCCTCCCTCCCGTAGCGTCTCCTCTCTGTGTACCCCCTGTCCCTCTCAGGATAATAGCGCCCTTGTGTGTCTGCGTGCTCATCCCTTAGCGGTCTCCCGCCTGCTTGGATGGCAGCTATGGTCAGTTTCTCCATTCTGTCCACTAATTCGTCCATTTTATCGTTAGTGTCGTCATTTTGTGTTTGGAAGTGCAGATCCACGGCTTTTTCCGTATCCTTTTCCGTGATCTTTCTCCCCTCCTCTATGGTCTTTATGTTGTTTAACATATGTTGGACCGTGGGGTTGTTCATTATACACAGCTTTTCCACTATGGCTGGTCTGAGGCCCTGCATTAACAGCTTGACTTTCTGTTTGTTTGCCATGGCTGCATTGTACTTGTCGCACATTATCAACTTTACATTGATGTATGCCTGGGCGCTTTCTTTGGGTCCCTGTGACCTCTGTCTAATTTGGTCGTAGAGGTCGTCATCGTCTGGTATGAGCTGGAATTCACTCTTCAACAGTAAAGCGGTTTCCTCCCATGTGGCAGCTTCTAGTGTGTCCTCATGGAGCTCATACCATGTCATGGCCGCCTTTGTGAGGTATGCAGGAAGGAGCCGTTTCCTAACTTCCTCGCTCCAACCATTGATCCGGGCCGTTCTATAGAAGGCCTTGAGGTATTCCTCGGGATCCTGGCCTTCCCCCGCGAACTTTGTGGGGTGGATCATGGGATATTCTGTGTGTCTATTCATCTCGTTTTCGGCAGTGTCTCGTTGGCTGTGTAGTGATTCTGGTCTGTCTATGCTGTTCGCACCACTATCGTGTGCCGAGGTGTTTGGGCTATTTAGAGGGGAATTAGCCTCGCTTCCCGTGTACGACACCTGTGTTATGTTACCAGGTGGCTCGTCACCTGATATGTCGGTACTGACTGATGGTGTGTTGTCGTACTGTGTGGATTTGACTACTTGTACGGTCCTGTCTAAATCCTGTTTCACAGTTTCCAGAATAGTGTGGATGTCTAGAACTGCCTCTGTCGTGTGACTGTCTGCTTTAACAGTGTCTGTCTCTAGTAACTGAGTAATGCGCTCGAGCAGATTATTAGTTTTCTGCTCTGCGATTTGCAGTTGCTGCAACAATAGGGGGTGGAGTGTTGGCAGGCAATCTACTTCACTAGCGCTGGATATTGGTGACTCTTGTCTGTGTTCACTAGCCTGGGATCGTGTAAAGTGTATAACTTGTGCTGCTGCTACAGGGTGTTGAGCGCGGATCTCTGATGTCTTGAATTCGAGGTCCCTAAGAAGTTGTACTGCAGTCTGGTCAGTTATTAAGTCACCGTTCTTAATTTTTAGCTTCGGCAGGAGTGGAGTCGTGCTAGCAGACAAATGGTGCGCAAAGTCTCTTAGTGTGGTTCTAAATGTGGACATTTAATTTCCACCGACTTTGCACTATGGGGCGGATGGGGGTTGGTGTAATAATACAAACTCCTAGAGAAAAAAAAATGCGTGACGTAATATGAGGCTAAAACATTTTTTTTTCAGTCTCGCTTGGCTGTATGCGGTACGGGCCGTTTTGACCACGAGAACTCGTTGTATGAGTCCTATTTTACTGTGCGTGGTACCCGGCCTCCACCATCTGTTTTAGATCCCTTATTGGGGGGGGGGGGGGGGGTTGGATCTAAAACGGAAGTGTTATTGTGTTAATTTATAAGGAGGTGCCTAAAGGGGGTAGCTTCCCGTAGTCGGGTAAGATGACCAGTGTAGAATGTTGCTTAGTGTTAGGATGCTAGGGGGCGCTCCTATAAAAGACGTAGGTGTATTTCAGGGGATGGAAATTAGTGTACAGGTCAACGTGCTGGTCTTCCAGCTGGCTGGCTGGTTATATAACCGACGTGCACGCGTCAGCTGTATAGCGGCACGCTGCCTCTGGTAGTCGGGCCGCTGCGTGAAGTGTGATGAAGCTTGCGCTAGCAACTATTTGGCTACTGTATGTCACGGCTAAGCGTGACGGGAATTAGGAAAGGAGTTAGGGCGTAAAGAGGCGTGTAAACAGTAATACAAGTGTAGTGTACTGACCAAGTATTTATTGGTCAGTAATATGGAATTATGAGTCCCTTTTAGGGGATGTAATAAATGTCACAATGTAAGTGTACAATTTGTGGGTAAAGGTTACAAAGTATAGGACTTCTGAACACTGCTGACTCACCTGATGATAACAGCGATGGCCTCCGGCTGACACACTGTAAGACTGGTAATTGAGAGAGGGACTGCCCTCCTTAAGGCCTCCCTTTATAGTCTTTGGTGCTGCTTCGTCGGCATTCCGATGGCATAGATGCCCCAGTTAATTATGTGTCGCTGTTTGTGGTAGTGATGCAAGTATTGGGCAAGCTTTCCAGACTGGTTAGTTGCCCTTGCGGTGTTAGAGATGTTGTTCTGGACTTACAAGATTTGCCAGTTAGGGGTGATTTAAATAGATGATGGGGGGGATGGCCTCCAGGGGGTGCAGACCCCTGGGGGACTGTTCAATATATTAAAATCCAACATGGCGACCATCCGGAATATTTAGACGGTTCTCAATATCTATTAGTCTACGACAGCAATCAAACTGAAATTTTGTTTGTGTACTGACGCTATGAACCTACGTTCACCTATGGGACGTTTAATAACATTGTGAGCACAAATCCAACATGGCGGCGACGCGAATTTGAAATATTCAAATGGATGTTTCTCGCGATTTAACCATCCGAGCACAGTGAAACTTTGTACGGTATATGCTTACATAAATTTTAATCCACTGGCATCTACTTCATTTGAATTATTTCCATAACCACAAGATGGTGGCTGGGCAAAATTCGAATATCTCGTTTTTATTTCTTGTGTCCTAATCATGCGATTGAAGTTTGAATAAAACACTTCACATTAATCTTCATGTAATAGTACATAACTCTATGGCCTATAGCTTATATACGAATCCAACATGGCGACCATACAAAATATTTAGTCGGTTCTCAAAATCTACGAATCTATTACAGCAATCAAACTGAAATTTTGTATATTGATGGAGGCAGTTACCATAAGTAAGATATATGACAATGGGCTGTATAGTTCTTCATGGGAGTACTTGTTTCGCATTTAAAGTATATTTCATTCTTGGTTCCTATCTTTCTATCTCTCTTTCTTTATTTTTTTCTCCTGTTCTATTTTGCACAATGTCGTACTTAAATATGTATAAGATGCGTTCAAAACGTAACGAGCCGGAGGCTGGAATGCGCCAACCGGTGACGACATCGGCTAATCGTGGCGTGTGTAACAAGGTGTGGTTCCGACCAGAGCGTTTGTCGTTAGGATTCTGGTTCGAAGTGATGACACCATGACTCATCTACAGCCACCAATCGTGCCAGGAACCCATTCCCTTCCCTCGCATAGCGCTGCAGATGACCAAACAGTGGGCCATTCGACATGCTTCCTGGTGTGGTTGAAGACTGTGGGGCACCCATTGGGCACACACTTTCCGCAAGTGCAGTCGTTCCTTCATGATGGTGTGCACACTTCCGACGCTCAATCCGACCACGGCGGCTATGGCGTTCACTGTCACTCGTTGGTCCTGGGTAATGAGTGCATCAACCAGCTGGACGTTGTCATCGGTAATGCAGCGGGGTGCACCAGACCGGGCACCATCGGCTAACGACACCCGTCCTTCCCTGAAGCGCTTGTGCCACGCCTTGACCCTGGCAATGGACATGCAGTGTTCGCCGTACACTTGTGACATTCGGCGCTGAATGTCCGTTCCCCTTACTCCTTCCGCTGTCATAAACCGAACAACACCTCTTTTCTCTTCGTTTGACGCCTCCATGTCACTGTTTGCATTCCGACTGGCAGCGCTGGACGATTGATGCATACTGCTGCTCGCTTTTTATCGTCACGTGACGTACACTCGTGCCCTCTAGCGACGGGCTGTTACTTTACACGCTCTGGTCATAACTATACCTCGTTACACACGCCGCGATTGGCCGATGTCGTCACCGGTTTGCGCATTCCAGCCTCTGGCTCGTTACTTTTTGAACGCACCTTATATTTTATATTCTGAATATTATTTAAATTTTCTCTCTTTTAATGCTGTAAATGTATATTTCTGTTGAAGGAAGTGGAGTGGGAAGAAGCGGATGGGGAGGGGCAGGAGGTGGTGGTACGTGGCCATATCCTGGTTATCCTCATATTCCTGGAGGAGATGGAGGAGGCGATGGAGGAGGAAGTGGATGGGGAAGTGGAAGTGGATGGGGAAGAGGAGGAGGAGGCGGTGGAGAAGGAAATGGATGGGGAATGTCTCCTTATTATCCATACCCCGGTTACTATGATCCATATTTTACTTATCCTGGTGAAACAGATATCTGGAATCCGTACAGTTATTTTCCTTTTATTAGTGGTTATTTTGTAGGTGATGGAGTAAATATTATGAGTACTGATCCTTATCACGGTAATTCTGTGTTTAGTTTAGGTCGTGGAGGACGAAATATTGAGGGTCATTTTCCTGTAGAAAGAAAAGAGTTAAAAGGAGGACGTAGTGAAGATCCTAATTGTATTCCTGGTCACGTTTACACTGATCCTGGCAATTCCTGTTTTAAAACAAATCCTGAAAGGAACCAAGAAGAAAAGGAAAAGATAAAGGATCATGTAAAGGAAAAACCAACTGAAGCCAATTGTATTCCTGACCATATCTATACTGATCCTAGTAGTCCTTGTTTTAGAGAAGGAAGTAGTGTCAGAAGACAAAGAGTAGGAGGAGGTATTTTGGTTCCTGATTCTTACTATCGTTATTCAACTAATCCTGTTTATTCTGTAGTAGGTAGAGGTTATCCTGGTAATCCTTATTTGAGAAGGCAAGGCAATTGTATCCCTGGCCATATTTATACTGATCCTGGTAGTCCTTGTTTTAGAGAAGGAAGTAGTGGAGGTAGAGCTTATCCTGGTGATTCTTATGTAATGAGAGCAGACACTTGTATTCCTGGCCATATCTATACTGATCCTGGTAGTCCTTGTTATCGAGGAGTACGAAGAGGCGGAGGCGTAAGATACCATAGTACGCACAGAGCCTAGACTACGCTGTCAACAGCCAGACCGATAAGCGAAATCGCTTCTAAGTTTGGTCGTGGTTATACCAGTATCACCTTGACATGGAAGAATAATCTGGCCTGATATGGCATGGCATCGTGTTTTGTTATCTTCGTCAGTGCACTGGGTAAATTGTTTCCCAATACAGTTTTCTAAAATTTAAGAATGCTGCTGAAAATAGCATTAGTTAATATAACATATATTTTAAGGAGGGGAGGTTCACCTTTCAGGGTCAAAATTTGTTAAATAAATTATATGAATGACTCTTTACAAGGAAAATGAATCTATCATTGACACGATGCGAAAACGGTAGATTGCGTTTTTTGGACACTTATCGCGCTTGCCAAATATTGTACTAGACTCCTGAAACAACTTTTTGACATCCTTTGGAACAGTAAAAAAATCACATGGTTTAAAGATATACAAATGGATTTAGACGAATTGAAATTACTAAGCATCAAATTTAACATAGAGATGAGAAACGGCTTCTGAATAACAAATACACTCGACTAACATTCAAAATTTCACAGCGTAAGCAATATGCTATGTTCTGCAGAAGAACGGGCTACAAGATCTTCCAGAATGAAGAAGTATTAGGAAAGAAAAAATTATCATGAAATAAGAACTTCGCATTTAAGGTTTGATTTTTGGTGCTCCAATAAATAAATATGAATGACTAATCATTTAACTTTTATTTGGTGAAAAAATAATAAGAATGAAAAATATATTTAATATATTCAATACTTCCAGAGATTTGCCCCTAAAGGTAAATTACTGTCGCTTAAATTTTCTTTACATTCTACCCTTGGTAAGTTTGAAGCTCGTTTCACGAAAACTTTATTTCTTCACGGCGTTTACAGAATAACTGAAATACTATTCAAGATATCTCAATGACAATTTGCATGATTGTGTATTGTAATAATATGAACAACGTCAAACGTTTTGTGTATCAAGCATACTTTCCATTTAAGAGAATATTTTACCCAACAAAAGTAAAAAGAATACATTTTAGAGTAAGAATATCAAAAATATCCTAAATATTTGTATGAATTATCTTGGAGTATGTTGTAGCCCAGAATGTTACCAATAGCTCACAGGTTTATTCATGTAAATATTTCAAATTGTGGGATACTTATCACGTAAACGCTGTTCAACTGTACGAGAAACAGCTGAAAGTTTGGTGGTAAAATAATCATTAGATTAGATTAGATTTTTATTGATCCATTTGATCAATGACATGTATACAATACAATTTTATTTTGATATAGGACACGTCAGAAATTACATCTATAAAATAAAATAACTTGCAGGTATATATTACTAATACAATAACTATTTATAACTTATTATAATAACAGATCTTAAGAGATACAATCTTATTGGACAACTATTTACACCTTACTCTATTATCACAATATGAACAAGTAGTTCCGTGAAGAACTATACAGCCTATTTTCATATATCCTACTTATGTTAATTGCCACTATCAACATACACAATTTCAGTTTGATTGCTGTAATAGATTCGTAGATATTGAGAACCGACTAAATATTTCGGATGGTCGCCATGTTGGATTTTATATATGTAGGTCCTAGAGTTATGTACTGTTACATGCAGATTATTGTGAACGTGTAGTATTCAAACTTCAATCGCATAATTAGGACACAAGAAAAAACAAGGAGATTTAAAAAATTTTCACAGCAGCCATCTTGAGGTTATGGAAACAATTGAAATAAATTAGATGCCAGTGGATTAACATTCGGATAAAGATTTACTGTACCAAGTTTCACTTCACGCGGATGGTTATATTGCGAGAAACGTCCATGTGAATATTTATAATTCGCGTCACCGCCATGTTGGATTTGTGATCACCAGGTTATTTAAAGTCCTATAGGTGAACTTAAGTTCATAGCCCCTATGAACATTAAAAAATGTAGTTTGATTGCTAAAATAGATTCGTAGATATTCAGTATCGTCTAAATATTTCGGTTGGTCGCCATGTTGGATTGTTAAATGTATAGGCCATAGAGTCATGTACCATTAAAGGAAATTTATTGCGTAGGTTCATTATTCAAACTTTCACTTCGATCGCATGACTACATCACAAGAAATAAAAACTTAATTTTAAAATTCGCACTGCTGCCATCTTGACGTTATGTAAACAATTGAACTAAATTAGATACCAGTGGATTACAATGTGTATAAATATTTCCTGTACCAGGTTTCAGTGCGCTTGGAACATTCAATCGCGAGAAAGGTCTATTTAAAATGTTCAAATTCGCTTGGCCGCCATGTTCGTTTTGTAGTTAACCGGTTTTTGAAAATCTTATAGATGGACTTCCAGTAGTGCCCTTTATCTCCGTACAAAATTTTAGGGAGATACCGCTAATAGTTTCAGAGATATAGAATGCCGGTGAAATATTTCGCACATCCGCCATCATGTGATTATGTAAACAATTGAACGAAGTTAGATGTCGGTGCATTACAATGTATATAAACATATACTGTACCGAGTTTCATTGCGTTTGGTTGGTCAAATCGCGAGAAAAGTCTATTTAAAAGTCGCAACTTCGCTTGGCCGCCATGTTGGTTTTGTAGTTAATAGGTTTTCAAAGATCACACAAGTGAACTTATAGTAGTTCCCTCTATCACCATAGAAAATGTCAGGGTAATATCGGTAATAGTTTCGGAGATATTGAATGCTGGTGAAATATTTCGCACAGCCGCCATGTTGGATTGGTGAGTCGTAACAAAATTTGAAGGGCACGGTCGAGGTCGCCGGGTATAGTGCTATGAACTTTCCGAGTTTCATTGAAATCGCTCCTGCCGTTTAGATTTTATTAGGGGGGGACACACACACGAATCACACACACACACACACACACACACACACACGCACACACACACGGACAAAAGGTGATCTCATAAGCCTATTTTTTCAAAATTGAAAATAGGCTAAAAATTAATTCTATAAATACAACAACTTACAGCTAGGTAGGCCTATTACAATTAAAATAGAAAAGTAAAATACAGTGCGCCCGGGAATGTTCTGCGCAGTGCGTACCAGCTGCTGCGAGAGATTACGTCAGCAGTTACGTTGGCATCACGGCTGTCGCTTGTATCATAACAAACAAACAGTAAACTTTATACTCACCACAGTCATTCATAACTGATGTTAGAAATGCTGATGCCACACATGCTGGCTTATTGCAATACACACTGAAAAATTCGACAGCCCACACATTGGCCTTCACCCTATCAAGGACACTGTGCTGCCAACTAAACTGATGACGCAACCACTTGCAGATGCACGTAGCCACTGTGGATAACATTCCCGGGCGCCCTGTATCATTATAGATTTCATCGCTCCTATACGCTAAGACAGTGGTTCCCATTAGGGGGTCCGCGAAGAGTCGTCAAGAAATACCGCAATACAGGGGCAGATGTCCTCGCTGTTCCGCCTCTTTAAACTCTGATAACTAACAAACTAAATAACGCAATAATGAAAATGGAAAACGGAGAAAGTAGCCTACAAACAGTTCCTCAAAAATAATAATTATACATTGTCACTCACAGCATATGTGGCGCAGTGTAATTTGAGCTTTTCAAGTTTCCCGCTAGAAAGCGTTCTGCTCCTTTGTGTTCTGCTCCGCAGCCATTTTGCATTTTGAGTGTTTACATATTTACATGAGTTTGGAAAGTTGAAACTTTTGATTGATTTAATTGTTGAAAGTCCATTAGATATGGATCATTGGTTGAAGAGTGGATCTTTAAAACGAAGTAGGCCCACTGCTACAGATAGTGACGAAGAGAAAACGGTGGTAATATAGAATTGAATGGGCCGCCTGCTGCCTCTCTTGAGCCTATCTATTCCTGTGAACTAGTACAGAGGTTCCCATTAGGAATTTAAATATTTAAGTCTTGACTTAAAAGATTTTGGAGCTTACATAACAATCACTTTAGGGGGTCCGCGAAAAATTCCTAATGGGAATCTCTGCGCTAAGATATTCAACTACAGAGTAAAAACAATGGCACTGCAGATAAGCTTTCAACATTTTTTCAAAGGTTTTTATTTTGGGGCAAATTTTATATACTGGGGTAGTTTATTGTATAATTTAACTTCTGTGTGAAAAGTTCCTTTTTGATATATGCTTGTGTGTGTGTGTGTGTGTGTGTGTGTGTGTGAAATATGAATATGAATGACTGCTAGCAAAAACGCTCGAACAGGGGCAAAATATTTTTCCAAGAAGAGCAAACCCTCCAAATTTGAAGGCTTTTCTAATAAAATACATGGCGACCTCTCCTTGTCAGTAGGAATTGTCTTCCGAAAGGTGTACCTTCCCCCGTAAGAGAAACGAAACATACCTATTTTTGCTTGATGTCTATGAAAATTAATATTGTACTGTTTCCTGAATATTGTACTTAAAAACTATTATTGGATGGTAATTCTAGCTTTGTATAGCGGCAGATGACCTCGTAGTTCCGCCCCTATAAACTACAATAACTAACTAACCTTGTATCATCAATAAATAGGTCTGTAGTCCATTGCAAGTGGCTGGCTCCTATCTCAAAATAATAAACGTAAGGGCTCAAATTAATTTTAATGATTTTTCTGTCATAAAATTCAATAAACTCGAAATTAATATAATTATATACATTTATTATATTGTAATTCCCCCGGTTGCTAGCCATAGTCTACGATAAATAAAGAAATAACTCAAAATTGTTACTTTGTATTTTGTTATGCTTTATTTTGTCCTTCCCTATTATTGACGATCCATATCCTATCCTGGAAAGGAGTACCAAATAAAAATTTCGTCACAAAAAGCTGTTGTCAGGAATGCTGTGGCACTGAGTGGAATCTTTCTCGTTGGTTTGGAAAGGGGTTGTTGAAGTTGTAACCAATTTAAAATGACAAACTGTTAAAACTCAGCAATTCTTCTAGGTTTGTGCCGTGTCTTGTGTGGGGTTTCGCCTAGGACACCAAGCTGGCCCATCAGCGAGCTCTTGGTGTCCCCACCCGGACCCCCACAGCGAACTGCGTGCTACCACCCATTTTATGAAGCGCACCTGTGCCTCTTTACTGCGGGAAGCACACAAGACACGGCACGAACCTAGAAGACTTGCTGCGTTTTAATTCACAAACTGTTATTTCATCAATGTATTGACAAGCTTTTATACCACTCCAGATCAACAAACTCCCACTCGGATGTGATAACTGGAGTTATTTTGTACTGATGCCAGTCCCAAACCATGACTTCTCGACGTCACACTGTGCTGCTGACTGATGCCCTTCTTGCACTAGACATCACCTCTATACGTCTAGAATGTAGTGTCGTCCATAAGTCAATATACCGAGAATAGTGATTGGATCATATTTAGAACAACTGATTTAATTGCCAAAGTGCTTATTTTTAGACTAGCATTACCCTCCGCGGCTTCGCCCGCAAATATTCTAGTTGTAAAGAGTACACTTAGCAAAATCTCAATCATGAATGCTATGACTGATTTATCCTTGGTATGAATAATCAGACTTTATATATTCAGCTACTGGTGCAGTGGTTAGGGGTTTGTCATTCCTTCATAGTTTTTCTGGGAATATCACAGACACTGTTAATTTAAGGGCCATTAAATGTGGTTTTCGGAGATCCTTTACAGTAGGGTAACTTTCGTACCACACTCACACGCGAAAATTGCGTGAAAAAATTCTAGAGTGACCCTTGACCCCCCTAAGCGCATTATAGTGTATATATTGATGAATTTTACAGCTTAATTTGGTTCAGTGATAACCTTATAACGGTCTGGAAACGTTCACAGTAAATGTAACAAGAAGTTCCGTGACGAACTAAAGAGCCTACTTTTCATGCCAATGATTATTCTACAGTATATGAACCTATCTAGAATAATGACGAAATTAAGTTGGTAATATCGAAATGTCTAAATAGTTCGAAATATTCCTGGTATAATGTAGCCTAATAGAGCACTACAGTTGGCAGCCCTGGTGACTGAATATATTCTTAGTTCCATCCCTTAAGGTACGGAATCCAAAATTTGATTGAAGTCCAATGGATGTTACATGCAGTTAGACATTGGATCTATCAGCATGCGCAAAAGAATGTTGGCAACAATGTCATGCGTGTGCTGGTAAGAAATAATCGGAAATATTATGATATCTTTTTGAGCCAATTTTGGATGAAATCCATTTGTTAGTAGAGAAGTTACATGTATTTTTTAAATTGGACCTATCAGCAAGCATAGAATCATGTAGGGAGCACAGACTAATATTAACTACTCCAAATTAATCTAGAGTGTCAGGTGCTATACGTGTGCAAAGTACAAAGCTGTTGGCTTGCATACTTTCTGATATATTGATATTGGGAGTAGGGGAGTGATGAGAGTTCTGCTTCACTTGACACTCCTGTGCCCAATAAACCAACATGGCCGCCGCGCGAAGTTGAAACATTTAAATAGACTTTTCTTTCGAAACCATGGTCGGAGTTTCACGAATGAGGCGTCGTAGGACTTGAGGTGACGCCCCTTTGCTATGGACCACTCGTTATACTTTTGAAAAAAAAAAAAAAAAAAAATTGTTTTCGAAAGTAGGTGATAGTTTGAAAACCAAACATGATATAATGTTGTGCAATGGCTCAAACAAACAGTCTCTATGTCCTTTATTTTTATAATAACACTTTTTTATTTTTTTACATTTTTTGAAAACACTCAAATTTTGAAATTCCTATATTTTGGAAACTAGGAAGTTTACAGAAAAGTTTATATGACATAAATGAAAGGTCCCTATGCCCCCTACCCCCAAAATAAATTTAAATTCTCTAGAATGAAAACCTGTAGTAGTGGGATGGGGAGAGAGCTGCTCCACTTAGGAAGTTGTGAGCCCCTGAGACCTTGGAATGGAAGGAGTCATGCTAGGGAGGCGTTCTTGGATTCGTCTTTTTCGTCTCATTGTGCTCTTTACGGAAATGTAGGTGTCGAAAAGGTGAAATGCTGGAAACACGTTTTTTTGGGGGGGAAAAAGGTGATTTTAAACTTTTTGCTATATCTCGTGAACCAATCATGCTAGAGGCGTGTACGACGGGTCCAAGTACTCGGGCTGACGTCCTCTTTTCTATGGACCACTCGTTATAATTTAAAAAAAATTGGAAACTCGATTTTGGGGTAAACACGTGTTTTTTATGATTTTTGCCGATATCTCACGAACCAATAACGCTAGAGACGTATACGCGGTGTCCTAGGACTCGGGCTAACGCCTCCCTTTCAAATTTAGTAGATATGTTTTCCAAAAAATAATTCACAAAGGGCCTAACGCCATACATGTTGAAAAAAACCTGTTTTTTATTTACCTGTTTATAATGTTTATGAAACGTGGTGGTTGAGAGAGACGATACTTCTGGGTGTGTGTTTCAACGAACCTGTCGCTGACCACGGTGGCTGTGTTCAATAGATCAATCGCTATTTGGACGGGCCGGTTTTTGACAGAGCGAGGGTGCGTTTCTTCACACATTTTACCCTCGAAGGGGATCTCTAACGTGTAAACGGTGATGAGAACTTGGTTCTATGTTGATCGAAGCGAGTAGAGAAAACAAACTTGCAGACGAGCAGGAGGTGAATGTCATTTGAGCTTATTGGAAGGCATTGATCTGACTTGACAACAGGTGCAATGGAAAAATGGCCATGACGCTTGAAGGTGAAATTATCTGACCATCGTGGTGGGAGGGGAGTGCGAAATGCATGTGAACATGTGTGAAAGCACATGTTGGCTAAACAAGTTACATCCTGTTTCGCTTCGTACGTGACAAAATGCAAGTTCATGTGAAATTTGATCTGACACAGGTGTTCACCTTGAGCGTTATCTGTCCACGTGCGCGATAACTGTTAACAAGTTACATCCTGTTTTGCTTCGTACGTGACAAAATGCAAGTTGACGTGAAATTTGATCTGACACAGGTGTTCGCCTGGGACGTTAGCTGTCTACGTGCACTATAAGAGATTGTTCAAAGCGTGGGAATCGCTGAATCTGTAAAAAGTATGATGCAACTTGTGGGAATGATGTCACAACCAATAGATAGGCAAGAGCTGCAAACAGCAGTGGTGGGAGGTGAAGGGAGGGAGAGGGGGAGGGGTAATGTATGAGAGAACACAGGTGGAAAGAGAAAGAAATATGTGGAGCTGAGGACTGTACACATAGAGCTATAGGTGGTGTACAACATGTGTGAATAAATTAAAAATTGCACAGGTTCACACAACATGTAATTTATTGATCCAAGAATTAAACGTAGAGTTAAACCCTAACCATTTGACATAGAGTTTATTTCCTTTTTGTTTCAACACTTTTTCCACAATATAATGCTTAGGAAATACTGTTTTCTGAAGTTCATGGAGATAAAATCTACCTTTTATGGGTTGATGGTTGAGGTCCTCGAGTAAATAGGTGACTGGAGTGTCCAAGTCGACTCGACGAATTCGAAATAGTTCAGTCCCCCACTGTGGCGTGTAGCCCTTATTGAAGGCAGACTTAAATTTGCTCACACGAACAAAATCCCCAATTTTCAGTAGGTGACGTTTAGGATCGGCTGTTTTTATGGGGTTAAACAGTTTATCCAATCGCTGAATATTTTTAGTCACGAGGCGTGGCTTGGTTCCAATCGTTCTATGTTTGGTGTCATTGTAACGTGACACTAGCTCTGGCAACATGTCCAACCAGCGATAACTGCCCTGAGCGGTAAACGCTTTCCACATATGGGTTTTCAATGTTCGGTTGAACCGCTCGACCACACTGGCTTTGAGATTGCTGTATGTGGTGTAATGGTGAATATCTTTAGATTTGAGAAAACTGGAGAAATCCTTGTTGGAAAATTCTTTCCCCTGGTCAGTTTGTACCAGCTGAGGTTGACGTTTGGAGTGTTGAATAATATGTTGAAAGGCCTTGGTAACTAGTGGGCCAGACTTGCGACGCACAGGTTCAACAAAGGCCATTTTGGAATAGACATCAATGACGGTCAACATATAGCGTACACCGTCGTTAACGCCAGCATAGGGTATCATTTCAACCAAGTCAGCCTGCCAAAGTTCATCCACACCTCGTGAAATCACCTTGAGTCGTGGATAGTGACGCCTAGCTGGGCGATGCAACTCGTGAGCAATACCCATTTTAATGGGTGAGGGCTTAAACAATAATTTTGGCATTTCGAAGTTCTTGTTCAATTTCTTGAATTTCCCAATCGTGACCGGTATGGCCAGCTTGACGTGAGGCATGCAACAACTGTAGCCGCTGGACGAGCTTATTGGGATTGTGACAGTAGGTAACATCCACAAGGGGTTGTAATGGTTTAAATGTCACTCCCGAAGCGGACGCTTTACGACGAGTACTTTGACTGGTGTGAAACATTTTTGCAATGATGGTTTTATATTTTTGAGATATATTGGCTTTCACTTTTTGAGCGGGATCATACTGTCTTTTGTGGGCATGGGTATCCAATAAAATGGATTTATATTTGTCAAATCTTCTGACGTATAATCATGGGGAGAGGGGGTCCGAGATAAGAGCAGCTTTAACAGTCCTGGCGTTAATTTATAGTTGATGTTTTTAATGACAGCTTTAGTACGAGCAAATTTAATGGATGAATCGCCAATTTTAAAACTATCATCCTCATAGCGAACACCATACGTGGTATCTGTGTTTCCAATAAATAGATCGGTGAAATAGGGTTCCAATGTTGATCCATAATATTTTATTAAAATGGTTTTCAGTTGAGCTTTATGTTGAGGGATGGCAAAGAGTTGTGAAAACGGAGACGCTCTGGAAGGGCAAGGTGTTTCGACCATGGCCAAGGATTTCTTTTTTCTCAAAAACTCTGCAAGGGGTGCGGCCTTTTTTTTTTGAGGCGTAAACACATGTTCCTCCTCATCCTCAACTTCGCTAACACTAGTCAAATCTTCCTGTTCCTCTTCCTCTTCCTCTTCCTCAGAGTCCTCGTGCAGCGTCTGTGTGGCTTTTGAAACGGTGGGTAGCGTTTCAGATGGCTTGAAAGAGGGTTTCAACATGGCTTTTAGCGGAGGTGCTAAATGTTGTTGAATAAACAAAGCATGATTTGCACGTGATTGTTTCAATTGACGAAACTTTTGGCGAATAGTATTTTTTGCTCTAATAATATGCTTTTTCAATTGACTCTCTGCTAACGCCATGGTGTCTTGACAAATGACTTGCCGGGGAATGAGACAGGGCCTTAAATAGCAATAAAATGATCAAACCCTAAGCGATACCGTCCTTGGTTGAGTTCACTTTGTTTGTCAATCACTAAACAGGCATGACGTTGAGTGTTCCAGCACTTGGCACACAATTCAGTAAACATTTGAAAGGTCATATCCGGATTCACATGTTCATTATAAATGTGACGACTGTTCCTCTCGTCCTGGCGAAATAAAACAATGACATTGGCATTGTCACGAATCAACTGTTTGGACATTTTAGAATACGTTTGTCCAAGATAGAAGCAATCGATATGTTTGTGACGACCCATGCTGAAATAGCTTTGAATGATGCCTTGACGTTCAGTGGATACATCATCGAAAATCATGAGTGAATCAGGCTTTACCTCATCCAGTGAAATCACATTTTCTTGCATGGAAAATGTAAAATAACCCATATTCTCTTTTTGTAATCCAGACATGACTTGATCCAGAAACACGTGGAGGGGTTGGTAGAGAGATTTTGCAAAAATATAAATATTTTGAAAACGCAGACCATTGGGCGCTGTGATGAGCGTTAGCAAAAGATTAGTCTTTCCACAGCCGGAAGGCCCCACAATGATGCAGCGAATGGAAGATGGAAACAGTGAACCATGGCGTTGTTCACGTGATGTGGGACAGAGATGGGAAACCATGTCCCCCACGGGGAATGACTCTTGCTGCTTAATAATCTTCATTTCAACTAAGGCTTAGACAGGCTAGCAGGTTGTCTATATACAGGACACCGAACCTTGTCATAGAAACAGTAGACTAGTACTACAGGTTGACGATGGATGTCTTTGGACGTGCGTTGATGGCCAAAGCTAGGTCTGTTCCCATACATGATCCTAAACAAGAAACAGATCCTGCTAATAAAAACTATGTGGATAGGTCAGTAGTGCCAGGCACAAAACAGGGAGATTATGACTTTAAGGGAAAGCGGTTAACCCATGTAAAACATCCTCAAGTGTCTACAGACGTTACTACGAAAAAGTATGTGGATAACAAAGTGTATGAGTTTTATGACAAAGTGCCCCAGCTTACGGTGAATGGCTATAGCGCTAATCACCATCGGATTATTCACGTGGAAGACCCACAAGACGAAGACGATGTTTGTACCAAGCGTTACATGACCTATGAAATGAAAAGGCTTTACAAATTTATCCCATTTGTATTTTTAGTGTATCTGACAAATGAAAAACCTTTGAATGGCAGAAACCATATAGCGCTAGTCCATGATCAGCACTTGACCTATGTGCTTGCTTCAGGATTAAGCCACTATCGATTACACTATGATGGAACCATTCACATCAAATATGCCATACCTGAAAAGAACCATTTACAAATAAAGATAAATGGTCATAGGATGTTGATCCATAACCATGAAATGGTCAATGCAGGTGACGAATTATCCTTTCATCTCATGTTGACATGGGATGAAAAGCAAGCGGGAAAAACCATAAACGATTTCCCACTTTATGTGGAATTGGAATATACAGCCATGAAATAACCATCTGACGTTAGTTGTGATTTAAACTTTCTTGTGAAAGGTTGTTGGTCATTATCATCATGGTGAAACAAAGGTATGCGGTGAGAAAGACTAAAAAAGGACTTTGTCCTTGGCAAAGCCTGGGCTTAAGACATTCGTGGACAAGCCCTTGCGAAAGAAAAAAAGAAAAATAATGTATTGACCATAAGGAAAGCCTTTCGAACAGCACAGAGACATGTTATTCCAAAACGTCGGCGACAGGTTTCAAACCAAGGGCGAGTGATTCCCGTCCCCAAACGAGCGGGATTTTTACCTGCATTATTTGCCGGTTTGGCTGCTCTGGGTTCACTTTTGGGCGGTGCCAGTGCAGTAGCGAAAACCATTAAAGCCGCGCAGCAGGGCAAGCAACAACTCAAAGAAAGTCAGCGACACAATGAAACGATGGAAGCGATTGCCATGGGGGCTAGAAATGCCAATTTAAAGCCAGCCTTTTATCAACAAGGATTTGGGATTTCACCATTTCGAAATATTAAAAAAAAAAAATAACCTCAGCCATCGCAAGACATGCCCTGACGCATCAACAAGTGGAAAGCTATGCTAAACAACTAAAGCTTTCTCATTTTCGAGGTGTGTTTATGCGAAACCAATGACCCCCACGACCCTGGAAACAGGAATGTGCTGTTGTCAATTTGGATGATCACCGAGGACCAGGAACGCATTATGTAGCTTATGTCAAAGAGGGATCCATGGTGTGGTAGTTTGACAGTTTTGGTAATTTGCCTCCGCCCATGGAACTAGTGACCTATTTTGGAAACAGGATCAAGATATATTATAATGTGAAACGTGAGCAAACGTTTAACAGCCAACAGTGTGGACGTTTGTGTTTAATTTTTTTATATAAGACGCAGCATAAGCAAAAACGCCACCAGTATGTCGGCAGAAAGTAAAACGTTTACACTGCATGGACGTGGACCTGAAGTCAGCCTATACTTTTACCCGCCTATCGAATTGAGTGAAAAACCCTATGGTTTAGGACTTGTTTCTCTTGAAACGTACAATCGAATATACAACATACGTGAAAATGTGAACAACAAGTTTTACTATGATGATTCTGTGCTCACCCTGAACTCTGGTGGATACACGATCGATGATATTTATGAACACATTTATGTGGTGTTGATCAATCAATATGGTTTAAAGTCATTTCTCGATGGAACGCACAAGTTTGAACTTGTAGGAAATACCAACACTCATCGCTGCAGTATTTTCTCCACATTCAACATTGACTTTAAAACACGCCCCGATTCCATTGGCCCATTACTAGGATTTAAACCACGTGTGTTGGAGCCCAACAAAAACATGAATCGGACCATGAAGTGAAATTCATTGAGGACCATCATGTGTCGGTGACGTGTAATATTATTAGCCATGTGTACACCAATCAAGAACCATCGCATTCGCTTTATGACTTTATTGTGACATCACCCAATGGGTATATTATTCGTGAAAACCCTTCAGTGGTGCTTTTTCATTCCGTGGCTGTCGATAGTATTAGTAATATAACATTAAGACTGATCAATAGAGATCAACAACTCATTGATCTAGATTCTACCACACCAGTGACTTACAAGTTGGTGCTAAAGCCACTATGAAGTTTGTGTATAAAGCAACAACACCGTCTAGGAATGGTGTTAGTTGTTTGCCACGTGAATACACGTTAACATCTCAAGACAAGCAGATTTTACAGCATTTGGGTTACCACGTCAACCCTCATGATGAATTCTATCCTAGAAATAGCGAACCGCATCGAGGAGCAACCAGGAGTGGTAAGAATTGATCTGCATTCTTATCAAGCTCAAACACCTGGACTCAATAACAATGATGAAATTCAATTTGTTATCAACAACCAAGATATTTACACCCTACCGCATGAAAGTGTCATTCAGATTGAAGGCCGGCTCACCAAAGCCGATGGCTCTACACCCACTACATCCAAGTTGGCCAATCATGGTTTGGCCTTTCTGTTTTCTGAAGTGCGGTATGTCATTAACGATATCGTGGTGGATAGCACTCGAAATGTGGGCATTTCCAGTGTCATGAAACTATACCCCTCTTATAGTGAGGAAGAAGTTAAAACAATTTGCATGGCAGTTAGGTGTCCTGACTCTACCAATGACTGGATGGTACACACCGATGGGACCTTTACTGGATATTTACCTCTTAACCTGATTTTAGGCTTTGCTGAAGATCACCAACGCATTGTGGTCAACGCAAGGCAAGTGCTTTATCTAGTGAGAGACAGGAGTGATAATAATGCACTCAAGGGAGCCGACAATGCCCCCATAGATTCAGAAACTCAACTACTACGCTTGGTATGGAAAGTCCCCCATGTGACCTTTGAAGATAGCAAAAAACTGGACATACTCAAAATGGTAAAGAGAGATATGCCTCTACCCATGGAATTTAGAAGCTGGGCGCTCCATGAGTATCCGCTATTGCCCACCACCAACACACACAGTTGGTCTGTAAATACAGCTCGCTATACAGAGAGACCTCTCTACCTGATCGTGGGTTTTCAAACGAATCGCAAGTATCAACAAACCAAAGATGCCACGCAATTTGATCACCTGCAATTGAGAAATGCACGTCTTTTCCTCAACGGAGCTGTGTTTCCCTATGAAGGACTGGATTTGGATTTTTTTAAATACGTTTGGCCCTCTGTACGACTTGTTTTCTAAATTTCGATGGTCGTATTATCAAAAAGAGAACGGCCCCATGCTACTACCCCAAGCGTTTAAGGCAAAAGCGCCACTGATTGTCTTTGACTGTTCATACCTGGAAGAGTCTGTCAAGCCATCCAATATCGACATTCGACTAGATTTTGAAACGCATGACAATGTACCAGCCAATACGACGGCCTACTGTTTGATTATTCATCACAAACAAGTCAACTATTATCCACTATCCAACCAAGTGACGAGTGTATAAATAACAGGTCATCCCACGTCAAGCCGCTCAGTCATGTCTCGCTTTAAAGCCTCAAGAGACGTTACATCCATGAATTTAAACTCTGAGGAACAACGTTTCAAGACTTTTGCCACGTGGCCAGTGCCTTTCATAAACCCTCAAGCCTTGGCGGCCGCTGGATTCTACTATTTAAAAACAAGAGATGAAGTGAAATGTGTCTTTTGTCCCATCATCATAGACCAATGGCAGGAGGGCGATGAACCCATGCAGGAACATCAGCGCTGGTCACCCACCTGCCCCTACCTGTGCAGAATGGAAGTGGGAAATATACCCTGTCATTCAAGCTATCCCTCACTTGTGTCCCTGGATAATGAAAAAAAACAAGTTACGATACATGTGGACCGTATGGTATCCATGGTGCTTTGGTGAGCAGCTCACCATCAAAAACGCCTAGTTTAGAGATATTGGGACATCATCGGTGTTATGGACGTTACAAACACAAGAGACTATATTGTTGTATCAGTTGGTATCGTCCTTATCCCAAAATGACAAAAGCCTGTAAGACGTGTTATGATAATAAAATGATGTAAATCTTAAATTCTTATTTTTGCATGTCCATCTGTCCTACCCTAACCTCAATTTGAAACTAGCATGGCAGGTAAGCCCATGCCATGATCACACCTGATCGTCAGTCAGTCGTCAGTTGAACTTGGTCCAGGCAAGCGTCAACATGTTGCGCACACTCATTGTGGATTGCCAAGGGTTTAAAATTAGTGACAACAAATTTATATTTAAACAAGTGACCATTATCGATTGTACCACGTTTTGGATATCGCAAGCTACGCAATTGTTATTTAAACCACCCCATGCTTTTGATTTGTTGTGTGAAAAAGACCGTAAATAAACCCAGTGGATTGAAAATCATAGGCAACTAGACTGGAATCAGGGAACCATTTCCTATAAAAATTTGACGTGGTCATGAAAGCACACTTGTAATCGGCCAATGTGGTATTTGTGAAAGGTAATGAAAAACGTCAATGGTTGCAACCATTTTTGGCGTCTTACTGCCAATGTATCGACCTCATGGAGTTGGGCTGCCCCTCCCTGCAAACGCTCATGGATACTTGTTCCTGTGGCAACATTACCCAGACAGCCCTATCGCATGCGTGGCATCTCTTTCATTGGTTAACCACCCATGCCTGCTGGGAGTTGTTGAATAAAATTATAACTCAAGATTTACCTGTGAATGACGCCAGTGAGATTTCTACAAGCGACGTGTTAACATCTACAGCACATGATACCATGGAGAAAGGCAATGCTACGGACAAAACCATCGGCAAGTTCTTTGTGTGTAAAAAGAAACTAGACAGTTTTACCAAAGAGGAACTCTTGGCGCTCCCCAAGTCGTTCATTTATTATGTGGCCGCCAACGTGATCAAAGAAATCTGGCAACATGTACTAAAATCATGGACTCAAGACCCTGTGTTGAGTGAATTGCAACCCTGTACGGATTACGATCACCATAAGCAAGTGGCCATGGCAAAAATACCGTCTATGCGTCAGTGTGCGACTTGCCAGCAATTGGAACCGTATCACGGTCATAAAAGTCCATGTAAAGACTTTGTTGAATCATTCCACGGGTGCCATGGTGAGAAAAAGCAACAACAACAACAAACACAAACATCGTCCACAGAGGAGGAGGAAGACCAAACCTTTTTACCATCGATGGGAAAGGATATGCCAGACCTGTACTGGCAATGGCGTCATTGACAAAGTGATTCAATACCTACCTTTCGAAATCCATCTTCCAGGTTATCGTTTTTGCGGCCCTGGAACTCATCTTGAAAAACGTTTACAACGTGGTGATGTACCCATTAATATTTTGGATCAAGCATGCAAGGAACACGACCTTTCTTATCGCCATAGTCATCCTGGTTTAAGACATGTGGCAGATAAATTGTTATTTAAGAAAGCTAAACAGCGTTTCACATCCAGTGATGCCTCAGTGGGTGAAAGGATGGCAGCCCTGATTGTCATGAGTGCTATGAAAGGAAAGTTGATGATGCATGGACATAAACATTGAGGAGTGAGGAATTGGGATTTGTTTGTATTCTATATTTCTTTTGTCAATTCACTATGACTATGAAATAAAAACTAAGGTTTGCCAGAGTACGATGTTTTGTTATTTTTAATTTTAAGAAATCGTGATGTTGATGGCTTATGTTTCATTTTACACATTTCACACATGATGAATCCACACACTGTCATTTGTCATTTTGAAATTTACAGATTTTAAAAAAGTTCTTTTAAGTTTTGCGTTTTTGATGATATGGATTTTTGCAGTTTGTTCATGACACTTTTTAAACAATGTCCGTTTGAAGTTTTTTGAATTTTCAAATTTCACACATGGCTATTTCCAGTTTTTAAAAATGTCCGTTTTAAGTTTTGCGTTTTTGGTGATATGGAAACATAGATTTTCCATTTTGCTGTTTTCACATTTTTCCATTTAGTGTATGGCCAAAGTTGAGATTTGACAATGATGTTGATGCAAGTGCTTGTCCATGGCAATGCTGCAATGTGTTTATGGGTGTTTGGAGAAACGTTGAGGTCTACGACTACTGCAGGTAAGAATGTTTTTACAAAAATAATGTCTTTTGACTGCCACATTTCAATGAAAAAATGAAACTATTGAAAACAAAATGAGTATATAAGTGACCAATTACCCCCTCCCCACCCTCCTTACCTCACCGTGTTTGCTCTGGTCAACCATACACACTAGCTTTCTCTCTCTCCACTCATACATTCACACCTGTCTTTGGGAACAAACACAACTACTTTATTTATTCCCAAAAGCACATTCTCGGCATGCACACTCATCCCAAAAGAACTTTTTTAGTATATCATTTACATTACGAAAAATAATTAAATACTAGTTATTAACGTTACTAAAAATCTTACTTATTTCATATTTACAAAAAAAACTCAACTTTGTACAGCGTTAAAAGAATCACACTATTTACCAATCAAAAAATTAAAAAAAAATAAGGTTGCATAGAACTTTTTTTTTAAGAGCAAATGGTCCAAGTGGGTTGTCACTATTTACAAAATCTACTATTTACAATGGCAGAAACCAATATTTACAAAATACTAAATCTACAAGTTACATAAAGCTATGTCCCATAAACGATTAAACAATGAAATCACACCTCCTTCTCCTTGCGATCATAACCCCAGGGCAGGCTGGTGAGCAGGTCATCAGCCCACACACGCTTGTTATCCATGGAGGCGAGGGTGCGTTTTCTCTGTTCCACAAGATACAAATGATGGTTGCTGGATTGTATCCTGCACTGTGTATGAGACATAGCTTTGCCAGTGCGTAAAACCGCTAGGTAATCGTCGACACGTAGCGATTTTGCCACTGCTCTACCTACACCTTTTGCTCTTTTGGATTCCTTACAGTCGAGTGTGCGGTAAGCATACATTTTTGAGGCCAATCCTACGAATTCCGTCATAATGGAATCACCGCATTCATCTTTTAAAACGCCCATTTCCTTCTTGTTTTTTTATGGGCAGCTGAAACACGTTGTCAGCACTATAGCAAGAGGTGTCGAACCAGTCACTATGTTGCCTCATGACGTCATAGGGTTTGCAGTGGCGAATGTGGTAAATGAATGAGTCCGTGTCCATATACAAAAGAGAGACGTCCTCAAAATGGCGTTTCGCAAACTCAAAGTGGAATCGATACATGACCGATTTAGAAAAGTCTAAAATGACTTGACCCAAGTAAATGGGTTTATCCATGGTCACGCTGGTCTTACTCATTCAAATAGTAGTCAAATCCTCATCGATAATTTTGATCGATTTGAAATTTGGCTTGGCAATGTACCGCCGGGCACCCCACTGCCCCTCCCAGACATTCACCAATTTAATGTCACGGTATTTGCGGACATTCTCCATAGACTTGCCATACATGCAGTTGTTCATTAATTTAAAAAAATTAATTTCAAACTGCTGTGTTGCCATTTGTCGGTGCTCCGTGTTGAGTCGCATGTATGGCTCAAGCCATGCTTTTTGAGCAAAAGAAATACCCCTGTGGACTTTCTTCAGCACCAAGCCTTGGGCGAGGCATTGCACCAACATTTGGATATGTAGCACATACCGATTTTTGTTGTAAAGTGTGCCCATGAGTTTTTCAGTTTTCACTTCACTGTCAGGGGGAACCACTTGCTCAAGGCAGAATGGGAAATCGGCATGTTCATCATACAAGGATGAGGGATATTCAATATCCACTTCTAGCAAATATCCACGGCCTGTTTCTTGGCTAGCCATGATCACATCAAATTCTGACACTTGTTTCTCTGTCAGCCAAGCAAACTTCCCATAGGGCAAAGGCTGACTCTTGGCATAACCGTACAAATTATGCACGTCATAGTACATTAAGTACGATTCTGGTTTGTCTGGTGAATAATCATGCATGTAGACATTGTTCGCTTCGGCATGGCGTTGGTTAAGCGACACAAAGCCGCCACGAATGCCCTTTTCAAAAAATAGAACCATGTCTACGTCAGTGAGTAAATCCAATTCCACTTGAGTGTATTTCAAAGCGGCATCGAACGAGAGCCCAGGACTCGTATAATAGTGAGCCGGATCAAGACCGTAAATGTGTTGACACAAGTTACGGAATTTTTCAAACACATCAGTGAGCAGCAATACATCCAGTTTTAGGTAATGCAAACGCATATTCACTTAGCGTCTTCATGCCAAACACTCGCCAAACTTGACATGCATGTGCATAGTCTTCATCGGAAACGGTACTGCGTGTTAGTTTCGAGTAAAATTTCTCTTGTGTTGGGAGTTTTCTTTTCTTTAACACGTCCCAGCTGTTGCAAAAATCATACGGGAATATACCTTTCCGAATGCACAATTGAAATTGCTCAGGATCATTAAAATGCATTCTAGTATTTTTTAATTCCTCCTCATACAAGCGATTCACAAGGCTGTCTAGCGAGGATGCAATAAACTTAAAGGAATCCAAAAATCGAATGCTAAAGTCGCCCAACCTCCATGTCAGGGCTGTAAAACGCTCATGGTTTTGAGGAATAATGGTAAACGAGCCCTTGTTGACATGGCCCAATTCACGAATCAAAAACTGAATGTCATAATTCGCCAGATTGTGGAAAAAGACACTGATGAAACGAGGAGCTGGAAAGATCAAGTTGCATTTGCTGTGCGCAGCTCCACGAAACTTCCCCGTAAAATGCGAGTGGTCTCTGACTTTTTCCTCTCCACTTAAAATAGGCTTTTCGCAAATATGGCATGTCGTGGCATGCTCATACTGCTGCTGTTGTTCTGGAGATAGGCTCATGGGTACTGGGTGGTCCAGTAATTCCTGTACATCATGAGCCAACTTGACAAGTTCATCCAAGAACCATTTGGCACAATTTGGCCCCTCACGGTATTTGTAAACGGATTGTGTGGGGTCATAGGCACACACCACATTAAATCCTATGGCAAAGGGTTCATGTATTTGAATGGGTGTGGTTGAGCTCATGGTGGGATCTGGTTCACATCCCGCCATGGGTATAGTGAGAGCTTCGAAATCTGCATATACCACATAGGGAACAGTGTAACGCTTATGAATGTCCTTAAATTTTAACACAGCCTTATCCCCTTGTGGCAATATCAATCTCACCGCTTCCTGAGAAACACAATCTACCCTATGACGTTCCAAAAGTATAGGGGTTGTTAAATATTGTAGGCAACGGTCGCAAATGTACTTCTTACCATTATGCTTGGACGCTTGACTGCTTAGCAATCTACTCAGGCTTTTAATGAGGCAATAGTGATTCACCTCTCCCTCAGACAGATATAAAAGATGAATGTGATGTCGTTTCGGTTGTTTTGTAGCATAAAGAGGACCCACAATCTCATCACCATCATGACCATACACCATGAACGAAAAGTCATGATTGTCTTGTTCAAACCTATGGATCTCGGTTAAGTCCATAGGGAACGATACTCGAGTTAAATTTAAAGATTGTTTCAATTCATCAAACGTGGCCTTGTACTTTCCTGGTCGGGAACCATTACAGTCTTGTGCTGGCTGCAAATACGCGGCCACACACCACAGGAAGCAATCATTGTCATAATTCTTTTTATTCACCACAGCCTTTTTCAATGCTATTGCTGGTGGTGTTTTAATATAACTAGACCCAGCATTCAATGGGTTGAAATGACAAATGTTGATTTGTAGATGGTGAATTTTGTCTAAGGCGAGGCCACTCGGTCCTTGTTGCAGTTTATCAAATTTTGATAGCAAGGCATTCACCACATGGCTTTGATACCACTCGTTCAGATTATCGGCTATCAAAAGCTCTTGCATTTTACTGCAAATATAGAATGTCTCCTTATTCTCTACGTCCTTCTTTTTATATATGAAATCGCACACCAGTTCTGTATTCACCTTTAAACCTGTATGCAACCTTTGCGCTGTACAAATTTCAATTTTGAAAATTTCAAAACAAGATTGTAAAAATTCTATGGGAATCAAACTTTTTCTAACATTGACCACGCGGCCAGAGCACACACGCAATTTGAAACAAGACTCAAGGGGCTCCCAAGTTAACGTATCCGCAGCAGTAAATGAAAATCCACAGCCTGCTTCCAGTGTCCGACCGGGTCAGGAATGGAATGAATGAAGCCCCCATCTAGCGGCAAGGATATGAACTGTGCCGGCTGCCGAGGTCTGACGCACTCCTCTGGGGCAATGATTAAATGCGTGACAGATGAAATGAAATGATAGTGGAGAGTGTTGCTGGAATGAAATATTGACAGGGAAAACCGGAGTACCCGGAGAAAAACCTGCCTGCCTCCGTTTTGTCCAGCACAGATCTCACATGGAGTGACCGGGATTTGAACCACGGACCCAGCGGTGAGAGGCCGGCATGCTGCCGCCTAAGCCACGGAGGCTTCATCCGCAGCAGTAAAAGACATTATATTGAAAGAACACTCTCACCTGAGTTTTTAGCTGTAGACTGCTTGACAATGGCCCCAAACACACACGTTCCTGGTTATCAACAGAGGTCAAGCGTTTTCCAATACTCAAAAAAGAAATAAAATAAACCACCATAAGTATATCCATTCCATATAGTTTATGCATTTCATAAACAAAACAAAATCAAACAGGTTATATATAAAAAGACAAATCTCACCTTGACGTGTAATGCTTTGCTTTAATCCCGTCTCTTGGACTAGTGTGGAAATGGTTTCCTTTTCTAGCTGTCTGTCTTTCTCTCTTTCTTTAATATCGTTCTCACACACACACGACAGGTTGGCTAAACTGGTTATCTGCAAACAAATAAATAAATAAATAAAATCATTAATTACCTAATCAATGAATAATTGCATGTATATATATAAAAATTAATAAATATATAAATGAATAAATATATACCTACCCCGCAACAAGGATAAGTATTTTCCACCAACACCAAAACTGTTAAACAAGACCAGGGGTTTCATGCAACGCAGTGTGTTCAAAGGTAGTCACCTAAGTGAGCGTGGAAAAGATAACGACATGACTTTATATATGCTACGTTGCATGTATAATCATTTTTCCCACGCTTTGAACATTCTGTTATCAGGCACGTGGACAGCTAACCTCCCAGGCGAACACCTGTGGCAGATCAAATTTCACGTCAACTTGCATTTTGTCACGTACGAAGCAAAACAGGATGTAACTTGTTAACAGTTATCGCGCACGTGGACAGCTAACGTCCCAGGCGAACACCTGCGGTAGATCAAATTTCACATGAACTTGCATTTTGTCACGTACGAAGCAACACAGGATGTCAATGGTTTAGCCTACATGTGGTTTCACACATGTTCACATGCATTTCGCACTTCCCTGCCACCACGATGGTCAGATTATTTCACCTTCAAGCGTCATGGCCATTTTTCCATTGCACCTGTTGTCAAGTCAGATCAATGCCTTCCAATAAGCTCAAATGACCTTCATCTCCTGCTCGTCGGCAAGTTTGTTTTCTGTACTCGCTTCGATCAACATAGAACCAAGTTCTCATCACCGTTTACACGTCAAAGATCCCCTTCGAGGGTAAAATGTGTGAAGAAACGCACCCTCGCTCTGTCATAAACCGACCCGTCGAAATAGCGATTGATCTATTGAACACAGCCACCGTGGTCAGCGACAGGTTCGTTGAAACACACACACACCCAGCAGTATCGTCTCTCTCAACCATCACGCTTCATGGACATTATAAACAGGTAAAGAAAAAAACAGGGTTTTTTCAACATGTAAGGCGTTAGGCCCTTTGTGAATTATTTTTTGGAAAACATATCTGCCACATTTGAAAGGGGGGCGTTAGCCCGAGTTCTAGGACACCTCGTACACGTCTCTAGCGTTATTGGTTCGTGAGATATCGGCAAAAAACACAAAAAACACGTGTTTACCCCAAAATCGAGTTTCCAATTTTTTTTTTAAATTATAACGAGTGGTCCATAGAAAAGAGGACGTCAGCCCGAGTCCTTGGACCCGTCGTACACGCCTCTAGCATGATTGGTTCGCGAGATATAGCAAAAAGTTTAAAATCACGTTTTTCCCCACAAAAAAACGTGTTTCCAGCATTTCACCTTTTCGACACCTAAATTTCCGTAGAGAGCACAACGACACGAAAAAGACGAATCCAAGCACGCCTTCCTAGCATGAATCCTTCCATTCCAAGGTCGCAGGGGCTCACAACTTCCTAAGTGGAGCAGCTCTCTCCCCATCCCACTACTACAGGTTTTCATTCTAGAGACTTGAAATTTATTTTGGGGGTAGGGGGCATAGGGACCTTTCATTTATGTCAAATAAACTTTTTTGTAAACTTCCTAGTTTCCAAAATATAGGAATTTCAATATTTTAGTGTTTTCAAAAAATGTAAAAAAATAAAAAAGTGACATTATAAAAATAAAGGACATAGAGACTGTTTGTTTGAGCCATTGCACAACATTCTATCATGTTTGGTTTTCAAACTATCACCTACTTTCGAAAACAAAAATGTTCATTTTTTTTTTCAAAAGTATAACGAGTGGTCCATAGCAAAGGGGCGTCACCTCAAATTCTACGACACCTCATTCGTGAAACTCCGACCATGGGTTCGAAAGAAAAGTCTATTTAAATGTTTCAACTTCGCGCGGCGGCCATGTTGGTTTATTGGGCACTGGAGTGTCAAGTGAAGCAGAACTATCATCACTCCCCTACTATTGGGTAAAAAAATATAGACAGCATTTATTAACAGTTGGCAGCCCTGATTGCTCTTAAGAATACTTATAGTCATATCTGTTATGTTACACATTGCACATACGAAATTTGGTTGAAATCCAACTGATAGTACAGAAATTACATGTATTTAAAAATTGGCCCTATCAGCAGGCTTAGAATCATGTTGGTAGAACTGAAGTATATAAGTTACTCCAAATTAATCTAAAAAGTCAGGTACTATACGTGTGCATAGTTTAAAGCTGTCGGCTTGAATACTTTCAGATATATTGGTATTTGGATGAAGAAAATAGAGAGAACAATTATTAACAGTTGGCAGACCTGGTGGCTCTTAAGAATATACACAGTCATATCTGTTTATGTACACATATTACATACACAATTTGGTTGAAATCCAATTAATATTGTAGACGTTATATCCATTTAGAAATTGAACCTATCAGAAGGCTTAAAATTATTTTGGCAACTCTGTCAGGTATGGCCTCCTGGAAATTAAACTTAAATAGTATTATCTACATGTGTGCTAATTTTGGAATAGCTCCCATGCATAATACCTTCCACGATATCCAACAAGGAGCTCAAATTTCTAGTGCGTTTTTTCAGCAGTTGGTAGCACTGACATCATTTTCAAATATGGGCTTGAGATATTCCGGTATACCTCTTTACTCATACTAAATTTGGTTTCGATTGCAGCAGCCGTTTAGGAGTTGATAGGGACACACACACACACACACACACACACAGACAGAAGGACAGACAGACAGACATACACACATACACACATTTTCCCAGATCGATCTCATAAGTCTACTTTTTCCTCATTTTTGCAAAATGTGAAAAGTAGGCTAATAATTGGAATTGCATTGCGTCTTACAGAAATAGATGGACCTGTGAGATTCTGTTACCATGGTTACCGTGTTGCATTCTTTCATTATTTCATTGTAAATATACATGTTTTAATGTATTTATTTAATTGTGATTCATTTAAAGAATAAGTGAGTGCGTTTCGCTTACGCATTGGGTTATGCTGAACCTGTAGGTACCCGATATGTGTAGGTTGGTGTTACTGGAAGCTTATTTTCGGTACAAAACTGGAATGGGACCTTAGCAGGATAATGAAGGAAGGGATTTGAATCTGTAAAGACTATACGCATAGACTGTGCTAGGTCTGTATTCTGGAATGCCTCTAAAACACTGCCCATTATTTGCACATAAATAATAATATTAATAACTTCCATCGAAGTGAGTCCCGAACATATTACAGAGGGTTTAAAAAGAAAGTACAAGTACATATGCCTCCCTCCCACTTCTTTCAAAGGAATGATGGAACTTTAGCAACCTCAAACGAGGAAAACTGAGCTACTTGGCAGATACTTCGACAAACTTCTAAATTGTGAAAAGCCAGTTCACCTCATCAGAACTGTAACGATACTAACTCGCCTCGACAGTAGGACACTTGATTTTTGACGGTTGCATGCAAATTCTTGGGAGTTGAGATGTGTTAGTGCTCTTTATCTACGGTAGAGTGCAGCAGCGCCTTGGTGAAGGTTATAACTAATCGTGTTGGCCTGGTGGTGAGAACTGTAACCTTGTCCGCGGGTAGAATGGTGGTATTCCTTGCCAAGTAGGTTGGTTCACTTAGTAACGGCTGTTGGTATTTTTCAATGCAATAATAATTGTGTGATGGCACATGATCTGGAAAAGACCTAACATCATGTAGTCTACGAATATTGAGTAGCTTTTAGCTACTCAATCGGATGTCTTGCTTCGTAAAGCTTGGCGTAACTGGCTCTACCAAAATATGAATCGATATGGAATAGTTTCTCTTCAAATTAATTAATTTTTTAATGTAAAATGTGGCAGAAAAATGAGGTTGATTCTCGTGTACACCTGGAGTGTGTGATGGTCTGGGCTTCGGTTTGAAACGGATACCTAAGTGGTCTTGTTGACAAGAAAAATATTAGTTGCTCCTTATTTATTGTTTATATATGTTGTTGTTGACAACTTTAAGGGAAGCAAACCTATATGTCGTGGATTTCTGTAAGAGGCCAAATGTGGTTAAATGGAGTTATGAAGATTTGGTAAAAAGGTATTATGTTCCAGAGAGAAGTAAGTGGATTATTATATATTTCAGGGGTGCATGTGTATCTACCCTGTGCATGTTATTTAAAAACTTATTGTCACCACCGTGATTGGCTCACGTAGTTGGGAGGCTTTCATCTTGCTGTGTGGATAAAGCTTTTAAATATTCGTTTCTGGTCTTAAAATGTAATCTTCCGCTTTACCCACGTTTTGTTTGCCTAATAGAGGTCCGTGTAAATTATGTAAAGCTTTTATTTTATTCGAGTTGGGGTTCGTATCTGCTGGCATTGCGTTCGTCTTCTGTGTTTGGTTATCGGTTGTTGTGTTCTGGATAACTTTGTTATGACTGTCAGCTGTTAGATGACAAAAATGAAAATCGTGGCTCCATGTTTAAAAGGGTTTGACGAATTGAGATCTTGTTCCGAGTTTGCTCAGGTTAAGAAAGGAATTATCCAAGATTTAATATATTTAGTGTCTTTTGGCATTACCTATTAATTGACGGGTATTAAATATCATTGAAGATTGTTTTCCGACTTAACTGAAAGTTGTATAATTAAGCATATACGGAATTTGTTAGTTAGGCCTACTTCCTTATGTTATCTAGTCAACTGATAATAATTTAATGTGAATGGATATTTTGACCTAAGAGAAATATTTTGGGAGCCAATACAAGTAAGTTATATCCTACGTCAGGTACCACACCTTTTCTTTTATTTACACTGCATGTAATTGTTTATTGTATATTTATTGTAATATTTCTTTTATGAATAGAAGTGTTGTTTTAAAATACGAATCGTGTGTATCATTTCAGGGTCTGGGATTCTGTAGACGGCTCTCAAGGTAGACACCTCGGGTCATGGTTGAAAATGGCCCAGTCGCTTCCCTTCCACAGTTCGTATTTGTTGTTGTTGTTGTTGATGTGCGAGTGTGTCACTGGTAGCAGAGCGTGGTTTTACGTGTTTAACACATTAATTTTGAGAGTTGTTCAGAATTAGGAACTAGAAGTGGTATACCAAAAATAAATTATGATCAGAGTTGTATTCTGTAAATGTTACTAATCTTTATGTGTTTTATGTTTCATGTATACAAACCCACCTGGTAATGGAAAAACGAGTTCTCCCAAACTTATATTATCTGAGGAAAGATGAATTGGGGTTTGATATCTTGATTCGTGGAAGAATTCCACAGGGAAATAGGGAAGCTGACTTGGCTGTCTTGAGGTCTTGACGTGATGCTCCTGTATATATCCCGCCTATTAACAGCGAATTTTGGGAAAAGGGTAAGTCTGGTGTCATTACATCTGTTTCATACTTGTTGAGTGATTGTGCTTCGTTGGATGGTGTTATCGATTCGTCTGAATATCAGAGAAATAAATTAAGGTGGCGTGCTCTACATTGGTTATTGAGATTGGCTGATTTGATTAATGTCTGGTCAAAAGTTGAGGACGGTATTTCATTTGCAAATGAATTGTCAAGTTTGCGTGATAGGTTGGCTGTTGTTTACGAACGTATATTTTCTGGTGTAACCGGTGATTATAAAAGTGAATCATTGGCGTCGTCAATCAGTGGAGGTTCTGAGAATGGTAATCGGTGTGAAGTGAATGTTGATAATAATTTGGTTGAAGATGTAGAATCTGTGTTGTCTATTAATGATTTACGAATTAGTAATCCTGCTGTTATGCAGCATCGGAATAGGTCGTCTAGTCAGCCTTCGAGAAATATGTCTTGTTCAGCTAGGCCTAATATTATTGACCAGGCTAATTTAAATAATGAATACAGCTTGTCATCTTGGTCCTTATTGAGAGAAAATAGTGCGAATGCCTCAATTAATCTAACTTCTGGAATTTCTCGTTGTGTGAAGTCTGTACAAACCAGTGAAAGTTTAATTAATGTAACCGATGTTGTCGAGCATAATTTGATGAAGCATAATTTGAATTTAGGAGATTCTTCTCAAGTGTGTGACCCTGGAAATGTCATGTCAGATATCAATGTTAGATTTGGTACGTTACCCAATCCGATAGCCTTGATTTTAAAGAATTTTCACATCTGTAATGGTACGGAGAATGATTTATTAGTGCAATTCCTTAGGAAATTTGTAGAATTAAAAGACAGTGCTGTGGTGTTTGGACTGTCCGAACGTCAAATATTTGGAATGGTGTTTCCTTGCACGTCGGGTATGCTTAGACAGATCTTAATTAATAACATGTCTGCTGGAAATTCATTAATTAATTTTCAAATGGAAGTTTTAAATTATTTTATTACCCCGTACACCTTGTCTGATCTTCATCGGAGTTATTTATTCAGAGGACAGAGAATGGATGAAACACTGAACGATTATTTTGTGGATGTTAGGTATTATGCTAAAGTATTTGCTGTTCAGTTGTCGGAGGAGCAAATCGTTGCCTCATTAGTCGAAGGAATTAATCCCATTTATAGATTGTGTTTAACCATGTGTGCTAGGCCTAAGACTTATAAGGAGTTTTATGATCTTGTTCTTACTGCTGAGAAGTTTAAAAAGGCAGATGCTGTTCGCATGGCAAATTCATCGCTACCATGTTCTTCTATTTAGGGTACCTTTGGGCAAATTGGTTCTCAGCCTGTTTTTCAGTGGACGAGTGCTGTTCAGTCTGGAGGAAGACAACCTGTTCAGGGTTTTAATAATGCTTTATTTCAGGGAGAGGTATGTCAAGATGTTGTTCCTGTTTCTGGTCCATACCATAATTTTCAGGGGCGTTCCAACAGGAGATATGCTGAGAGTGATACATATCGAGGTAGGCGGTGCGACTTATGTGGGTCGTATAATCACCTTAGACGTTGGTGTGATGCCAGAATTATTCATAATTCCTGAAGATGTTGTGGTGATCTTGTACGTACTGTATTGAATTTTCTAAATTGTGTTTGATCTTTGGAAACCACACACACTATGTATGTATGTTTCTTCTGTGTGAATTGTATGTTTGATGAGCGACGGATGGATTTGTGTGTATTGTGCATAAATGTCTCTATTTGGAATCTTCTGCATTGTGTATAACCAGAGTTACCCATTGTTTTGCGTCAAGTTGGTGTATAGGCGAAAGGTTAGAATTTTCTAAATGGCTTTTGACATTTTGTTGGTACGGAGAGGAATTTCATTTTGTGTTACAGTAATAATTTTGAATTTTCAAGATCGTGTATGACCTACATGATGCTTTGGTGCGTGTTTGTAGTAAAGTGACCTTTATTTGAATCTTCAAAATTGTATACTGGTTCTGGAGGAAGGTAGTATAATTGTGCGTTAGTGTATTGTGTTGGTATGAATGTGAATCTCTAATTTGTTATTTAATTCGGGGAGGGATTTTGTTCTTGTTTCTTGTTTTTATGGGTAAAGTTATGTTTTATTTTAAATGTTTTCATTGGTAGCCGAGTATATAAATAGGGTCGTTAAAATATCCTTGTTCAGGTTAAGATCCTAACGTATATGGAGGTATGGGACTCAAATATTAGGTGGCATAAGCTGAATATGTATTTAATGGTAAGTATTTACTAAACATTCTGAGATAGTTTCTCCGAGTAGTGACCTTGTGCACTTATTATTGCTTTTGAACTAAGGAAGTAGGTACTTACAGGTGAGTTGTGTGTGTGATGAGGTTAATTTGGTAACGATCGTTGTTTCGTTGAAGTGAATTTGTTGAAATTCTCATCCGAGACAGCCTAAAGGTAATTGTTTATTTAAAGGGTATTTGTGGTGAAATATCCTTGTTCAGCTTAAGATCCTAACGTATATGGAGGTATGGGACTCAAATATTAGGTGGCATAAGATGAATATGTATTTAATGGTAAGTATTTACTAACCATTCCGAAATAGTTTCTCCGAGTAGTGACCTTGTGCACTTATTATTGCTTGTTGAACTGAGGAAGTAAGTACTTACAGGTGAGTTGTGTGTGTCATGAGGTTAATTTGGTAATGGTCGTTGTTTCGTTGAAGTGTATTTGTTGAAATTCTCATCCGAGACAGCTTAAAGGTAATTGTTTATTTAAAGGTTATTTGTGGTAATGTGTCACGGTTTTAACGAACTCCTATTTATATAGAGGTGGAACATTTTGGGGATATTTGTGGGTAGTAACTGTTTTCTTTGGTGAATTTAGAGGTTATGCAAAGATGTGTGTGTGAATGTGTTGGGGTTTTCTTAGGTCTGCACGTGTGGTCAGTTGATACTTCGTTTATTGTTGCTTTCTTGGTTTTTCTTCCTTTTTTTTCCTTGGGTTTCGAATCTGTTAATGGTTTTCTTGGGTACTTTTTTCTTGCTTGTAGACTAAATGAGTTGGGACAGATGTGTGATAGGGGACTTATACCAACGTTCATTTGGGGATATTAGTTTTTTTAATACTAAAGAACTCATTTTTAATCTGGGATTTGCTTGCTTCACTGTAATTGTTATGAATTTGGTTTGTCAATTCTACATTTTCTTATATTGCATTGAGTACTCATCAACACTTCTATTGTTTATTTAAAATATGTGTAAACTTAAATATTTTGTAAAGGGTGTGGATATTCTGAGATAGGTTTTGTGTTAGGAAAATTTCTGCCATATTTTTTATATATGTGATGATATTGTTTATATTGTTTATTATCAAACGTTTGTGTAAACTATTCCATGAAAACGATACTCGCCTAGTCGAATTTGGTTTCAGCTGCTATCATCGTTGATATGTCTGCGTAGAAGATTTCGGATGTACTGTGAAGACTATCTGTGGCCAGGATGGTGGAACTGTCATCTGGAAGCTAAAGCGAATCCGCACTTATCCTCGAAAGAAATGATGAATTATGTATACCATGATGTATTATTGTCTGTACAAGTTATCTGATGTATCATGTTACATGTAAGATGCAATTTTCTTGGCATGAAAAGGGATGTACCATCAGCTACGCTGACTTCTGCATGAACTATCATCGACCTGTGTGTAGTCAAACTTGTGGTGGTGGATTTTGAACGAACTTGTGAAGAAGTGTTTATTTCTACCTTCTCATTTAATGCATGCCTAAAACTAAACCAGTTTTGAAGTGATGAATTTGGGTATTGAAGGTTGATATTTGTTGAAGATTGGTATTTGTGCATGTACAATTTAGTTTGACAATTACGTTGGCTTGGTACTTTACCGGCGCCAAGGCTGAAGGGAGGTAGTATGTAACGATACTAACTCGCCTCGACAGTAGGACACTTGATTTTTGAAGGTTGCATGCAAATTCTTGGGAGTTGAGATGTGGTAGTGCTCTTTATCTACGGTAGAGTGCAGCAGCGCCTTGGTGAAGGTTATAACTAAATCGTGTTCGCCTGGTGGTGAGAACTGTAACCTTGTCCGCGGGTAGAATGGTGGTATTCCTTGCCAAGTAAGTTGGTTCACTTAGTAACGGCTGTTAGTATTTTTCAATGCAATAATAATTGTGTGATGGCACATGATCTGGAAAAGACATAACATCATGTAGTCTACGAATATTGAGTAGCTTTTAGCTACTCAATCGGATGTCTTGCTTGGTAAAGCTTGGCGTAACTGGCTCTACCAAAGTATGAATCGATATGGAATAGTTTCTCTTCAAATTAATTAATTTTTTAATGTAAAATGTGGCAGAAAAATGAGGTTGATTCTCGTGTACACCTGGAGTGTGTGATGGTCTGGGCTTCGGTTTGAAACGGATACCTAAGTGGTCTTGTTGACAAGAAAAATATTAGTTGCTCCTTATTTATTGTTTATATATGTTGTTGTTGACAACTTTAAGGGAAGCAAACCTATATGTCGTGGATTTCTGTAAGAGGCCAAATGTGGTTAAATGGAGTTATGAAGATTTGGTAAAAAGGTATTATGTTCCAGAGAGAAGTAAGTGGATTATTATATATTTCAGGGGTGCATGTGTATCTACCCTGTGCATGTTATTTATAAACTTATTGTCACCACCGTGATTGGCTCACGTAGTTGGGAGGCTTTCATCTTGCTGTGTGGATAAAGCTTTTAAATATTCGTTTCTGGTTTTAAAATGTAATCTTCCGCTTTACCCACGTTTTGTTTGCCTAATAGAGGTCCGTGTAAATTATGTAAAGCTTTTTTTTATTCGAGTTGGGGTTCGTATTTGCTGGCATTGCGTTCGTCTTCTGTTTTTGGTTATCGGTTGTTGTGTCCTGGATAACTTTGTTATGACTGTCAGCTGTTAGATGACAAAAATGAAAATCGTGGCTCCATGTTTAAAAGGGTTTGACGAATTGAGATCTTGTTCCGAGTTTGCTCAGGTTAAGAAAGGAATTATCAAGATTTAATATATTTAGTGTCTTTTGGCATTACCAATTAATTGACGGGTATTAAATACCATTGAAGATTGTTTTCCGACTTAACTGAAAGTTGTATAATTAAGCATATACGGAATTTGTTAGTTAGGCCTCCTTCCTTATGTTATCTAGTCAACTGATAATAATTTAATGTGAATGGATATTTTGACATAAGAGAAATATTTTGGGAGCCAATACAAGTAAGTTATATCCTACGTCAGGTACCACACCTTTTCTTTTATTTACACTGCATGTAATTGTTTATTGTATATTTATTGTAATATTTCTTTTATGAATAGAAGTGTTGTTTTAAAATATGAATCGTGTGTATCATTTCTGGGTCTGGGATTCTGTAGACGGCTCTCAAGGTAGACACCTCGGGTCATGGTTGAAAATGGCCCAGTCGCTTCCCTTCCACAGTTCGTATTTGTTGTTGTTGTTGTGCGAGTGTGTCAAGAACCAACAAATCAACATGCCATAACCTGCTATCTTCTCCCCCGGACCGTGATAAGATCAAACGACACATAGGGAGGCTGAAAAACAACAAGGCCTCTGGCGAAGACTCCATGATAGCGGAACTATGGAAATATGCCCCGAATGAAGCAATAGACGTCTTGCATAAGACCATCATTGACATACGGGAGAAAGGACAGCTACCGGACGACTGGAGGGTAGCTTTAATCCATCCTTTACATAAGAGAGGAAATATTAAAGATGTAAACAACTATAGTGGTATCTTATTACCCCCAGTAGCATACAAGATTCTATCGTTATCCATCCTAGAACTAATAGAACAACAAGTTGAACGTTCGCTTGGAGAACACCAAGGAGGGTTTCGGAAAGGCCGATCAGCAGCAGAGCAGATCCACAATCTTGAAACTATAATATGATATCATATGCTGAGAGGCCGAACATACGTGAGTACTTTTGTAGAATTCAGAAAGGCATACGACCCCATTGATCGCGATGTTTTGCTTCAAATAATTGCAGAAATTGGAGTTGAAGAAAAAATGCTAGGGTAATACGAGCAATCCTGACAAATACCATCTCCAAAATAAGATTCCATGGTTGCTACTCTGCACCCAATGAAATTAAAACGGGAGTTAGACAGGGAGATGGACTTTCACCCCTCTTGTTCAACTGCGTACTGGAGAAAGTAATAGAGCAGTGGCGTAAGATACTACAAGATAGAAACTTGTTCCGACCGTTAAGGATTGGGGCGAAGAAGAATTGAGTAGAAATCGACTGCTTAGCTTTTTTGGATGATGTAGCAATAATGAAAGAAAGGTTCGAACCGGCAACATACGAAATCAATGTGCTGAAGGAGGAAGCAGAACAAACAGGCTTGAGGATATGATTTAAAAAGATGGAAGTTATGTCAAACATCAAAGACAACACAATCGAACTGAACACCGAATATGGAACAATAAACCGTGTGGATAAGTTTAAATACCTTGGTGAGTAGATCCAGTCAAACGGACTAGATACAGAGGCCATAGGACCAGAACAAAAAAATGGAGGTAGCTTTTCAAACCACCAGGAATATACAGCGTGTAACAAAAAGATACGGTACAAAATGCAGGACGCATTCCTCACACGTAGACGAAGAAATGTTGTTATATGAACATGGGTCCGGAAAAACTTCTTTTCCATGTTATACCTCATTGTCTCCAACGCATAAATAATTTCATCTGTCATTCATTTAATCATTGCCCCAGGGGAGTGCGACAGGCTTCGGCAGCTGGCACAGTTCATATCCTCGCCGCTAGATGGGGGCTTCATTCATTCCATTCCCTGATCCGGTCGGTCGACTGGAAGCAGGCTGTGGATTTTCATTTTCACCACTAGGTATCATTGACATCTGGTGGCGATAGTTGGAACAACTTGAAATTGAACGGAACGTGTAGCTCATCCTAAGGGTGTCCGCTTGAAGCAGCTACAGACTCTGGTGAGCCGAACATGTCCTCGGACACTCCCGGCACTAAAAGCCAAATGCTAAATGAAGCTTCTCGAATAGACAGGGCATATATTGCACGAGGAATGAAAGATAGTGTTTAGGCCCAGCCCTTGACAGGGCCTAACTACAGCGTTTCCCAAATACCATGTTAAAGGGATACGAGGAACAGCTTACAAACAACGCAATTATTACACTCAGGTAGGGCAACTATTGCCTCTCTGTCATAACACTGCGGCTGCAAACCAAATACCACTGACTACTGTTGACCCAATTGAGCCCTCAAAAAAGCAAAGGACCCACGTGCCCGGGAGAGTGGGAACAGGGCAATCTAACCGAGGAGACAGTGCGACGACGACTCGACGACAGGACTTCAGAATAATACTCCAGGGTAAGTGTGCTCAGTGATATCCTTATTTCTATCCCCCAGACCTCTCACCTCATCAGCCTTCCATCCGAGTGAAATAAACAGTCCAATACATTCAGACCTTGTTCTTTAATTCATTCGTACTGCACTCTAAAGCTAGCCAACCTTTCATCCTCTCGTATTATCAGTCCACGCGTCCTTGCAGACCACGCATTTAGCTATCTCAATCTGCGAGTCAGCAGCCAGCATGTGCGGTCATCACTCGCGCGCTGACCGTTCAGGCACTCCCGCCGTGACTTTAATGTCATCACGCAAGGAGATGGCAGTTCAACACGCTGCACACCGGTGTAAGGGGGTTCTTGCAGTACACATGCACGGCCCACCTATTCCAAACCTAAATATGTTGTTGTTGTTTCTTATGGCTAGCCCGGATTCCAATCCATTAACTTTCTTGCGTTCGACCGCACCTTGAGTTACAGTGAACACGAAAACTGCGCGTAGCTCTAGCAAGGGAGACAACAAGATAAGTAGTTAGCCTATAATATTATAGTTTAACCATAGTTGATTTTTACAACCTTATAATCACTCCAAATTACAAACTCCGGATATCTATCACCATTTAGCATTTCACCTAACATCATATATACTGCATTTAGCATACACCGACAGTTGCAGTACCAATACTGCAACTAAATAATTGTACATATTGTAAATATTTTCATCTGTATTTTCAAACATAGACTTTATAGCCTAAGTATAATGGATCTGATGATGATTGCTTGACGATCGAAACTGGTCATCCTTGTGTATTTATTAATCTCATGTAATTTATTTCAGGATTAGGGCATAACCCAGCTCTTTTGGGTACATTCGTGTTGACCGACTGAAAAGCACTAAACTCTCGTTCCAATTGAGTTGTGTGAGGTTTCCTGAAGTTCTAGCAGTCACATCAAGTTTGTTGCAATGTAGCAGGCGCCCCTTATCCATCTTACTTCCAGGATCGTGACAAAGTGTGCAATTTTCAAATCTCAGTGTGTTGATTCGTTTCAGATTAGCTGCAAGGCAGTCATGGCCAGTGTTAAGTCTGAAGAAGGCTACGGCTGATAGCCAGTTGCTGCTATTTCCCGCATGATAATTTGTTATCGGAAATCACGTGTGTGTGTATTGTTACCTTTCTTCCTGCTGAAGATATTCTTACAAGCCTTTGTGTTTACTTTTAACAGTGTGGCAGTATCAGGTACACTAATGGAAACAGTGACCAACTTAATGTTTTTGGAATGCGCGATACGCAGTGAGCGGGAAGACAACTGCAGTTCATACCCGACTGCCATCTCCTGGCTCGATATCGGTACCTTGCCACCCTTTTTCCAAACATCTCCCGCTACCCTTTAACGAGTTTGGCGCGGCATTTCCCTCTGGGAGCCGTCTCCACCTTAACACCCCTGCGAGTGCCCCACTCATTGGGAAGCGTCTACCAAAGCAATAGCCTGCATAGTTACACCGTAGAGCCCATATCTTTCAGTGACAATCACGCTCTGTACTTTCAATATTTAACTACGTCACGACCACCTAAAGAGGGGTCTAGATGCAAAACTCAAAATGCCAAACACTCAATTTAGATGCAAAACTAACATTCTCCACACTGTTTAGTTTCAAAGAGCACATTCTCACTGTTGGCCAATCACAAGACATGTGAATTTCTACAATTGCAAGCCAATATTATTATTATTTGTTCAACTTGTAGCCTCTACATTGAACCGTTTTCCTTTTCCCCCTGTAGTCTTGCCTTTTTTTTCTCTTTACTTCGGCGTGTCAATTATCGGAATTGTTCTCTTTTCTTCTTGGTTATTACTGGCCAGAATACCCGAGAAGATCAGTGGACATTTCTATAATTGCTGATCAAGGTTCGTTATAGTGATTTCTTGCTATGCCGAATCGTGATTAGTGACACCTCTTACCTTTTTATCTTCTTTTTCGTCACCTGTGACAACCCCTTGTTACTCTCTGGGCAGTCTTCTGTTTTTTCTATCCTGGTAGGACCTTTTTTGTTTATGCACCAGCTCTCATTTTCGAGATGCCTTGCTTTTCTATCCGTTTTTTACCGTTCGTTTGTGTTTTTATAAAGGTGCGCGTAGAGGTGCGAATCTAGTTCATTTAATGTAATTCCGTGATGCCGGATTAATGCTGATACCATCAAGGTAGGTTACGTATTTTTGTCTTTGCTCATTGTATGGAATACTAGGGCGTTTCGCCTATTCTAGTATGTCCATGGAGTATCTGTTTCGTTCCCGTTATTCTTTGTCCCCATTTCGTCGTATCTTTTTGTGTAGGTATTTGGTCCGGTTTACTGAGTAACGTGTGTTCAACAGTAAGACCTATGCCATATCTCTTATCTTTTTGTTTGCCTCTTATCTTAGGATTGCGTTTTCATATGCAAGTCCATGAGTTTGGCTTAATCCCTTTCTGACGTAACTTATTTTGATGGGTATCTTTTATTTTGTGTTGCAATACCTTTCTCGTAATTATTTTTAATATCGGTTACTTGCCCCTTTTTGTGTTCATTCTTTTACGTCATATTTACGCACGCTTTTATTAATACTTCGTCCCTCTCGCACTCCCTCATCTCCTTCAGGGCTATTTGAGCTACCGTTCGCTCCTTTGACGGTAGACTCACTTTCCCCGACTCTTTGTCTAGCCCTTTCAATCTTTATTTTTCCCAATGTAATTTTACTCTTTACGAGTATACTTTCCCAGATGTGTCCTCCCCCCCCCCCCCTTTACCGTTATCTCCTACCGATCATGACATTTACGTTTCGATCCTTTCGCCCGTTATTTTACCTAATATCACATGTTTGACGTCCACTTAACCTCATTCATAGCATGTAATGCTTCCTCGTCATTCCTTGATGTTATCTCCTTGGTCAATACATTACCTCTTCTTTGCCTATGTGTTGAGTATGTGTACCTTATTTAGTCTTTATTTCTTTAGGCTAAGCTAAACTAGGCCCATAATGTATAGCGCATTCGAATGGAACTTGCATTCACATGGCAGTGGATGTACGTTCAATCCATCGTCTCTGATACCTTCATAACCTTAGTCCGGTTTAAAGGGCCCAGCGCCAGGCTAATCGGTACACACTTCCACTGCGAACTACATCTTGCGAAAGGCCAGACGGCACAACATAATAAATAAATAATATAAGCGTATTCCAACAATGAAATTGGTTTCATTTGTCTAAATGTTTCACAAACTTGGCCAACTTGTCTATTGTTTCAACTGAAGTAATTAATTTTGTTTAGAGTCAAAAGTAACATTCTCCAACTTGTTCAGACACAAAACTCACAGTCTCCAATGTTTGGATACAAAAGTCATATTCTCCAAGATTAAAACCTATTTTTCAGATAAATTAATATAAATAATGAAACATAGTTTAAACAAGATGGTGTAATTAAGTATAGCCTGCAACAAAAGCAAAGACTCTTAGAGATTCCATTAGTTGCATATATTTAAGAAGTATTTTTTTATTTCCTGTAAAATAGAAAAAGTGGGGAACGTGAGTTTTGCATCTAGACCCGTCCTATATATGGACACGGGTATTGGAAACTAAAGGCATCCCTCCTTCAAGACAAAGATGTGCGAAACCAATTTGATACCCTTTGGATGAAGCTACGCAGTAAGAGGTACCAATATCCATACCATATCACTTGGGGAGGCGGTACGTTCTCGCTTGCTGGGCCCAAGTTTGTAGGTACGTATCCTGGCGCAGTGAGCTGGCATTGGAGGGTGCTCAAATGTGAGGGAGCTGCGTCAGTGGATATAATGGCATTTTAATGATCCCCTTCGGGACGAAATTCCGGCACCCCGGCGTCTCTAAAAGCCAGAGTAGTTAAAACGGACGTAAAACCAATAACATTATCATTATTATCATATCACTTGGTGGATCAAGGTTGTCAAACCCGCTATAAAAATAAATCCAGAGAATTTCCCAACAGCGTGCAAGGGAGTGAAGAAGTACTTTAAACTTCTATTATGAAGTATTATATGAACTTCAGAACGGTGTAAGGCAAGGCTTCAACGTATAACCCATACTTTTCAATCATTACATTGAACAAGCAATGAAGGAAATTGGAGAAAAATTTAAAGTGGGAGTGAAGATTCAAGGAGAAATAATTTCAACTCTGAGATTTGCTGATGGCATCGTCATCTTGGCCGACACGCCAGAGGATTTGATTTGACTCCGTCTTGAGGAAAGTATTCATGATGAAAATCAGCAAGCATCACATAAAAATATATACACGATTACTTGGAATCACATGTCCTGAAATTGATGGTTCGATCCCTTGTCACATTTGGACCGTGACAATATAGTTTCCTCATTAAGTTGTTGTGGCGCTATCTACTTATTATTCCGTGAACTGTATTACTATTGGTACGTCTAAGTGGTATTCACGCCATCTATTGTTGTTTTGTAAAATTTCCTTAACTAACTTAACTAACTTGTTTAAGTATTTCTACCCCCCCCCCTTCTAATATAATTGGGCACACTCATGTTGACCGACTGAAAAGCATTCTATAATATATAAGAAAGAGTCAATAATCTCCAAATAAATGTTGTTGACTCAGGTGCCCTCAAATTATAAAAGAAGAGGTAACACTCTCTGTAATATGACTGATAAGTTCTCATTTCTAAATGTTAATAACTCCTAGTAGAAACACCCAGGAAATGAAGCCTGAATATAGAGTGTTGGTTGACCATTCATTTACGGCTTCCGTCATTTAGCCCCGTCGACATAGGAGCGTGTTGTGATAGCATGTGCTATTGTGGTGTCCGTAGTACCGCAGTGTTTGAATTTGCAATTAAGACTAGAATTGTGAAGAAGGTGGCCGTGGCCTTGCCATTTGCCAGGAGTAGACGTGTATAAACCACGGATAACTGCTTATAGAAAAACCTAGGTGGGAATCGAACCCACTTCTTCTCAGTTTTGCCTCACGAGGCTGCGTGCATCCCGTCCCAGACCTTAGTCGAGAATTAAATGTCTTGGCAGAGTCGAGAATCTAACCCGGGAGCTCAGGGCTGACAGTCAAGCATCACGAGGTGATCTTTAGGATTGATAGCATTAGTTTCAGTGCGTAATATCATGCTCAACAGTTTAATTATGAAAATTAAACCCAACACTTTATGACTCCACAGACCATTTGTTTTGTCATTAAAAATGACACACATACGCTCAGCGCGCAGACTTTACTCACAGTTGGACGTTCAAAACTGCTGAAGGTCTCATCATGAAGAATTTCTGTGTCATATTATCACTATTAGTTGTTATATGCTCTATTGCACCTGCTGAAGAGCGTAAGTATAAATAGTGTACATTGGTTTGGCGGGCGCTTCCCGATGAGTGGGGCACTCGCTTGGGGTGTTAAGGTGGAGACGGCTCCCAGAGGGAAATGTCGCGCCAAACTCGTCAAAGTGTAGCGGGAGGTGTTTGGAAAAAGGGTAGCAAGGTAAGTCAAGGCCCGTGAGCGGTGACCGTACATGCAGAATGCTGACTTGCAGATTGAGATAGCTAAGTGCGTGGGCTGCAAGGTCCCGTGAACTGAAAATACAGGGTCATCGAAAAATAATGCCAACATATCAAAAAATTATAGCACCGAAACCCTTTATGTTAAACGTGCAATTCTTTCACTGAACGCCAGCTGGTTAAAGTAAGTTTTGTTACGTGCAATCATTTCAAGAGTAACTGTCAAGATGGCGGCAGAAATTCGCTCCCGCAGGTGCTCCAAATCCCGATTTCTTTCTGCATACACAATGTTTTTAATGTACCCCCAGAAAGAAACTCCAAAGGGGTGAGGTCAGGACTTCTTGGAGGCCAGGCAATGGGGGCTCCTCTACCTGGATAGTTCCTCTGAAACAACCGCCGTACACTGACTTTGTATCATCGTACCAAATCACGCACTGTGCTTTTTGTCGAGTGGTAAACATGGTACGGAACGGCGCGACGGTCGGGCGGTGCAGTCATTGGCGCGCGCGCCCCAGCCGACCTTGCCTACTGCGCATCTAGTGTGCGTATAGCAAGGTCACGTCCCCTCCAAAACAAAACTTACTTTAACCAGCTGGCGTACAGTGAAAGAATTACACGTTTGACATAAAGGGTTTCGGTGCTATAATTTTTTGAAATGTTGGCATTATTTTTTGATGGCCCTGCAAGAGGATAAAAGGTTGGCTAGCCTTGACGCGCAGAACGAATGAATGAAAGAACATGGTCTGAATGTATTGGACCAGTAGCGGTTTTTCAGGTGCATCAGGTACAGCTCGGATGCACTAAAATTTCTCAAAACAATTGTCCATCATTTTCTGAATCCCTATATTTTCTCTTTACCTACCGTATTTGTTAAAAAGAACGAAGAGTGCGCTTTATATGTTGTGATTACACAACCAGCATAGCGCTCATACTTATTAGTAATTATAAGCAAGCTCCGCAGTCCATTTCCTTCACGATTGCGCCTTCCGTTCAGAGTGCAGCCATCCCAATGCTCACAGCAGTACGGGCTGACTTGTGACGTATAACTGAACGGTTACCATTACAACGTGCCAAACCGCCAGCAGTATGTATACAGAGGTATTCCGCTTGGTGCAGCCTTTCGAGCAACAATAATGTTTGGCTGCCTCGCACGAGCTGTGACGATATTATCCGAATGCACCCGAATATACAACCCAAACTCTTCGCTTCTCGACATGGAGGAAAGAACGGAAGGAGTTGCTTTCGCTGCGCTGCCTAGTGCAAGCTTCTGAAGCCAAACAGCGCGCCCAATTTGGGTAGCAAGAAAATCGCTGTTCCTATGCTTAAAGCCGTAAACCTGAAGGTGCACGTTATACCAAAGAAGGAACATCTTGGGAACTATCATAATGATGCCGAACTAATCACGGTACTTACACCAAATTGATTTTTAAGTTCTTTTTGTCGTTGAGGCACTCATCAGTTTTTAGGCCTAATTTCGAGCACATCCACTTTCACTCATTGTTCGTACACATTTTGATATTCACGAATACGAACCTTAAAATTAATAAACAAATATTAGTATCTCAATGGCTTTAACATGAACAAGAAGTGGTCGGAAATGTGGAGTAGAACTAATAACGTCGAATATCAGACTATAATAAGAACCACCACAAAGCCACCAGGCATGGAAGACAATTAACAGGATTCGAACAGGCCATGGCACCTGCGCAGAGAGTTTTCACCGCTGGGGAAAGGTCCCATCTCCCCAATGTGATTATGGCAGTGAACATCAGACCATCCAACACATAATATCAAGTTGCAGCCGTCGAGCGTACCCTGGAAATCTTAACGATTTCTATGAAGTGACAGAGGCAGCCCTTCAATGGATTGAGAATTTAGATATTAAATTATAAATTTAATGACTTAGTTAAATTAATTTTGTATTCTTATTATGTAGTAATTCAGTTCTGTTATTGCCATACGCTAATTAAATAAATAAGTATCTCAATCACGCTAAAACACAATCACGCAAAGACATATTTACCAGTATATTTTGTCGCCAGAGTTGTGGCTACTATGCCAACCGCTGTAACAAGAAGCTTGTTATAAATTTGAACGTGTGGTGTACGAAGTATTCTTTTACAGTTAAAATTGTGCTGTTAAATTGTGATTCGTGGCCATGTGGCGCATTAATTTTGAGTGAGGTGTAAATAGAATAAGCGCTCTTGAAGTGCATACAGTAGCACAGCTAAAAGAGTGGCTCTTGGCGTTTCTAGAGTAACTGTGTTTAATCATAACATAAGTATAGGTGTATGTTTGGAGAGGAAGTGCGTTAGAAATTCAGTTATGTTATAAGTATAAGTACGGGTATGTAGAGTGAGAGGTCGTTCCTTAGGTATATAGTATTTAAATCTTTTGTTACAGTGTGAAATAATAGTGTTCCCTCCAAGGCGTGTTTTAACATGGAACCGTCCGTAGATTTAGTTTGTATATTAAGAGAAACTCCGTTTTCTAAATGGAAGGAGGAGGATAAAAAAGAAATTTTATCAAGCAATCAAGCCCAACCACTCTTGGCATACCAGATTTCATCCTACCTAGATGACCCAACACACCTATTCAAAATGTACACGTTTACTACACACGAGCGTGTCTTGGGCTACACCGAACTTACATCCCACGAGCCGCCGCTGTATTGGACTGTTCATTGCACTCAAATGGAAGGCTGATGAGGTGAGAGGTCTGGGGGATAGAAATAAGGATATCGCTGAGCACACTTACCCTGGAGTATGAGTCTGAAGTCCTGTCATCGAGCCGTCGGCCATGTTGGGGGTAGCATCGCGTCGTCGAGAGACGCTCACCTCCGTACGACCGTCGCACTGACTCCTCGGTTAGACTGTCCATGTTCCCACTGTCCTGGGCGCGTGGGTCCTTTGCTTATTTGAGGGCTGAATTAGGTCATCAGTAGTCAGTGGTATTTGATTTGCAGCCGCAGTGTTGCCCTACCTGTGTGTAATAATTGCGCTGTCTGTAAGCTGTTCCTCGTATCTCTTTAACATGGGATTTGGGAAACGCCGTAGTTAGGCGCTGTCAAGGGCTGGGCCTAGACAATATTACTACACTGAGGTCCAAAACAATATACTCACTCCCGTTTTGATCAGTAATGTGGAGTTTAGGTACTTTTATTACAAAACTGGTTGTGGTTTAGAGAGTTTTATTAAATGTTGCTTAGTGATTGGTTGGTTGATTGGTTCCTCAGTTTAGGGCCTGCGACAACGTGATCATGTAGCCCCGTGTACTTTGGGTGTGTGAAGAATCTGTCTGATAACCGGTGTTAATTGTGATGACTGTATTAGTTTGTGTTTCTGTTTCTTAATTCAAGTAAGGACTGCATACTTTGAATTTTTAAATTACTTCCTACTTTTGCCGCCAAACGCCACCGTCAACAACTACTAGTTCAGAACTTGGCTACTAGACGCCACCACAGTCGGCTCCTGGCGACGAACGTAGGAACCTGAGCGTTGTTTACATTTTAACCTAATTTAGCTTCACACAGGTGTAATTAGTGGAAGGTTCTTTAACATGCCATAAATCTATGAAATGGGACCGCCGGCTTTATTTCCCCTCCGAAGGAGGGCATACTGAGGGATTTTTAACGCTCTTAAAAAATCCGACGACTTCGGCCGGGGTTGAACCCGCGATCTTGGGCATAGAAGCTCAGCATGCTACCAACTACGCCACCGAAGTCAATGTTGCTTAATGTGTAAAGAAATCAACATTTCAATATTTAGTGTACTTCCCACGGAATAGCTTGCGAGACTGGATTCTTCTCTGCATTGAATGAACCAAACTGTAGTAGGGGACCTGTGCATGAACCACCTGCCCAGCTTTACTGTTATGCGGGCATATCGCGACACAGTTCTGGCAGGAGCTATCGTCTTGTTTGTTCTAACGCACTTCTTAAGCAAATTGTCCATATTAGGTATTTTGCTCTGGCAATACGAAGTGACTTATAGGGTTCTATTGCATAACTAAATTTCGTTACTATAGCTCTAGGATACCAGTAGTTATTGATTTAATTTAAAATGTCAAGATGGTTGCTGTGCGAAATATTCAATGTGATAATCTAACTATTGCATGTGAGAACTATAATATGATATGGTAAGATTCATTTTAATTACCTAATTTCGTTCGGAGTTGTTTATTTCATAGTTCTAATAGTTCGCACAGCCGCCATTGTGAATGCACCACAGTGCAATTAATTCGTCACTGTTGAGGATAATTCTCTTACTTTTGAATGCAAGATCGGTTACTTGTGACGCCTCACGTGTGTGTAGACCACCCGCCCTGGTTTACTGTTTTGGGAGTTCGTTGTGACACATTTCTGGCAGGGGCTATGGTCTTGCTTATTTGTTTAAGCGCACTTTTTAAACAAAGGAATATATTTCCGTCGACTTTTCAAGAAATGCATGAGTTCTCTGTACTTTCGAGACGATTTGGAAGATTTTTGCACAAACTACATCTTCTAACTCCCTCTGTTATGAGATTTTGAGTTTTGTGAAGCATACACCTTTGCTGGTATATTGGCTTTCACGGCCAGTGGATTAAAACTCAGCAATTCTTCTAGGTTTGTGCCGTGTTTTGTTTTCGCCTAGGACACCAAGATGTCTCATCAGCGGGCTTTGGAAGTCTCCGCCCGGACCCCCATAAGACATGGCACAAACCTAGAAGAATTGCTGAGTTTAAATACACCTTTGCGTTTTATATAGGCTATATTATGCTTTCCCAAGAGGGAAAAGGAAGGAAGATTTTTGTTTACGTGACCGTTAATCATGCGTAAAGAGCCACGGGACCTCCTTGTTTCGTGGAATCCGAACCACAGGACATGACATCTCAGTTCGAAAATCTCACGTGCATCGACCGGGAATCGAACCCGTTTCCAAGAGGGTAATAGACATAGTAAATTAACCTGGGTGTTTACAAGGGAATTTTCGCATACAGTTACGAATCATATTATAGCTTCACTAATATGTAACATAGAGTTATGTTGTATAGTAAATATATAGTTCTTACATCTAATTTAAAGTGAGGAGCAGTATATAAAGTATTTCGGGATTCATTGAGAGGGATATTATTCGTGATATTTTAAACTCCGCGAATCACAAAAAACACGATTTAACAAGAAATACCAGTCTGAATGGAATGAATTATTTTTCATGTAGAGTAAACGCCTAAATAGCGAGGATGAACCACCATGAATGTAATATTAAAAATAGTATATTTAAAAAAAATTGTCTTTCAAAAAATTAACAGTTTTATGGTTTAATTTTCCAAGTACATCTCAATTATTTTTTAAGATAATTTCATAAATGAGGTTCATCCTCTACGGATCATAGGTTGGAATGTATCTGCCGAGTTTCATCCAGTTTCATCACATACTTCACGAGATATTGTGCTTTTCCTACCAAAAAAGCAATCTTTCGGGTAAGCAGCTTTGAATATTAAACACTCCATTGACAGATAGGCTCATGGTCTCACATAATACGCAATATCTCTGCCAAAACGCTGAATTTACTTATAAAACTTAACAGATATATTGAGAAAGGTATTGTCTTCCATTTAAAAGTAACAAAAAAAACTTAAACTTTGACAAACGACGGTGTATGAGCCCCGTTAGTAACCTTTACCTCGGTCGTGGCTTACATGCGCTTACCTTGCTACTGCAATACGCTAGAATAGTCAGCATCCGGCTTCGAATGCATGGGTCAGGTCAGGTCAGGACAAGGCTGCAACAGGGTGCACTGCATTAACAGTGCGCCCACTCACCACCATTCTAAACTGTAAACAGCGCTCGGCGTAAACGAACTGTGGCGTAGCCATCCTCGTTAAATAGTGACCACGGTCAGCTGCAGCAAGTCCGAAGATCGCAGGTTCTCATCCCGTCGCTACCGACAGCAGTGGCTACGCTCGCTAAAGCTCAGCGTTAGGTTATGGGGCCAAGCTCTCTGCTGACTCGGTAGACGCGTGGGTTCGAGCCCCACCGTCGGCCGTCCTTGAAATGGTGTTCCATGATTTCCCATTTTCAACATCACGCAAATGCTGGGACGGTACCTTCTGACAGGCCACGGCCGCTTCCTTCCACCTCCTTGCCCAGTTTCATTCATCTTCATGAATTCCATCTCTCAACCCGAAGAGCAGGTCGCCCACGGGCGATGACTAGAAAGACCTGCACTTGGCCTCTCAGGAGGCCACACCACAAAAGAATATCCCTGCGCTGACTGTGGCTATCCTGAGTATGGGTTTTCCACACCCCACACCCCCTATCGTGTGTCATGGCGGACTGAAGTCACAGAGTTGTGTCGCTTAGAAGTGTAGTGTATTTTTAACGTGTTCTCGCGATGGTGTGTCCATTTAAACCAACAATCCGGTGAGTGAAATTACTGCACATCAGTCTTCTAAAGAAATCAGGCTGCCAAATATACTCTAACACCCTTAATCATCTACATTTATACATAGTAGAACTCAATTTTAGGTTATACAATGTCTGGAGGGAAAAATAAAAACACGAAGCGTAATGCGCAGAATCGCTAACAGGTGCAGGAAGACTGTCAGCGCTCTCCCTCGGCAAAGATGGGAAATGCTGGCATTAACCACACAGAGGGCAGCACTGATGAACATGACGACTTGTCAACATTAGTGCTAAAGATCGTAAATGACTTGGTTAACCAGCCCTCCTTCTTGTCAAGGCTTGTTGATGAGATCACCTCAAAAGTAATAGAGGGTCTCAAAGCATCCATTGATTTCAACACTAAGGTGATAGATGATATGGAAAAGAAAATTAAGGCCAGCGAGGAGGAAGTGCAATCACTGAAAGAGGAACTGCGTGAAAGGACTGATACAATGGAGCAATACTCCCGACAGAATTGTATCCGGGTGTTTGGCCTGGAAGAAAAGGATGGCGAATCGACTGATCAGCTCGTTCTTAACTTGGCAGAACAGCTAGGAGTAAATATAAATATTGAGGACATTGACAGGACCCATAGGGTAGGCTCAAGAAACACCCAGAAGCCACGCCCCATCATATGTAAATTTGTCTCCTTTGCCAAGCGGAATGCGCTCTTTCAGGCGAAGAAGAAATTGAAGGGAACTGGGACTGTAATTAGGGAAGACCTAACCAAGTTACGGTTGGAATTGCTCCACAAAACAATCGACAAGGTGGGAGTTAAGCATTGTAGGTCCAATAATGGCGTCATCTTTGCAGTTAGCCGAGGTATTCGTCACAGGCTGACTAATTTCAATGACCTTAGATTGATCTAAGTTAGTGTGATCAGTGTTATATCCCTTACTAATGTAATTTAAACTTTAACCAATTGATTGTACCAACTGTATACCATAATACCGGTACCTATTGCTCGAAAGCAAGTAAGGCTGGGAAACTTAAATTTAAAAAATACCACATTCCTCTTAGGCAACAACATTTAGAAAACTGTCTGCTAAATTCTATAACGTTTGTAAATCTGCCTTTACCAAATTGACACCAATACTGAACTATACTGTTTGCTATTAGTTCCAAGCTTCCTTTCCTTATTAAACAGGTTGGCAAAATTATTTTTTATAAATATTAAGCTTCTCTCTTAGGTAGCCTACCAGTACCAAGCCTTCTCAAACAATTAATCAGCTTTAAACACTACTTACGTCTTGACTTACTTGCTTACTTGCTTTCACCTTTCGCTCCCAGCCCAAACCCATCTTTCTTCTCCTATACACGTTGTTAATGTTAATGGTGAGTGTGAGCTATAGGCTACTGCATGACATAGATATTGTCATACAGATCAGGCAAAACAAAGTTAACCCCGTTCGCAGTTGATTTAATGGCAGCTAGCTCAGGACTGCAAGAGTCCTCTCTCTCTCCTCTGACAGACATTTAGTGAGATTAACCCCAATGGATGGTAATTATAATAAATAATAGTTCTTCAGCTGCCACCTGTAACCATCACTGTTATGTTTTCAGATTAGCATTTCCTGTCTATCCTTGCATCATGCAATGTGAATACATTTTATATTCTGTAAGTAGACCTATATTGGGTACAAGCTGGAGACTAGTAGGCCTGCTTTAAACCACACTCAACTTTAATTTCATTTTATCCGTATTTCGTTTTTTTGTTGTTTTTTAATTCAACCTATCACAAATGTTAAATTAAATGTATAGTCTATATAGCTATAACGTACACTATGTCTTGAGGTATAAAACCTTAATGGCATTTTCAGGGTGTGTTGGTTGGTGAGTGACAAATGACTTTAAACTATGCCTAGCTCAATTCTAGACAGATCTGATGACATGATTGTGTAATTCCAAAATGTTTCTGAAGATTGCAGTGTGTTTCACTATGTCATTATTTAACTCATGTATTTATGTGCCATCTGTCATAACTTAACTTTTTCTTTAGCTTCTAAACTGTGTTGTAGTTTGTGCTATTGTAGATTATGAATGACGACATATAATGGTTACTGTACTAATTTCTCTTCTGAGTGACTAGGCAATGCCTTTCACTTTTACAAGATCGTTTTAACTTGTTCCTATGGTTGTATCTGACCATAGTCTATCAGACATATTTTCCGCTATCAGCCTGAAAAACACAAACTGCCTAAAAATTGCTCATATCAATGCTCAATCATTAGTTGACTCCTCTCACTATTCTGAATTTTGTCACGTCTTTGGTGGTTCGTCTTTTGACATAATTGCAGTAAGTGAGTCCTTTTGCAAGCCCTCAATTCCAAATGCTGCTGTCTTTCTCACTGGCTACAAAGTCATTAGAAATGACAGATTAACCGTAGGTGGAGGTGGTGTTGCAGCTTACCATAGGGATAGCATAAAGAATAGCGTGCTAGGTCAGTCTCCTGGTGAATATAATAAGAGGCCTGAATGCATTATACTTGACATTTCTCTTACCGAAACTAAAATTCTCTTTGCTTGTGTGTACCGTCCACCGAAAGCTGGCTACCTAGATATTTTTCTGAATGACATGTACAGGTTCATTCTCGATTATAAATATGTTTTTATTGTTGGGGACGTCAATGCTCGGTTTGGTAGTCGAGCTTTTGAAACTGAACAGGTATGTGATGTGCTCTGTTCCTGTAATGTTGAATGTTTACCATTCGATACTACATTTCACACAGCTACTTGTGACAGCTCTCTCGATATTATCTCTTCAAACTGTAATGACCTCGTTGTTGACTACGGACAAGAACCAGCTGCTGGATTCTCAGCCCATGATCTCCTGTATGCAGTGTTTTCTTTATCTACCCCGAAACTTCGACAAAAATCAATCTTTGTACGTGAATTCAGCAAATTTAATTTAAATGATTTTAAAACGGACGTATAATTACTCCCTTGGCAGAATTTCTACCAATCCACTGACATAGATGAGAAAGTGACTCTATTTAATGATTGTGTAAATAAACTCTATGATATGCATGCACCGCAAAAGAAAGTGGATATAAAACATAGCTCTGCTCCGTGGATCAGTAAAGAAATCAAAACGCTTTTAAAGAAACGTGATAAAGCACGTAGAACATTTATTAAATCTAAACTTACCATTGACTATGAAGAGTATGGAATTCTGCGTAATAAGACAAAACAAACAGTTAGGAACACAAAAGTGAAATATATGTACAACCTCTTCGGTGACTGCAAAACCACCTCCGCCAGATGGCGTGCTGCAAAATCATTGGGAGTTGGTGCCAGTTCAATCACTGATGTTGAGATGCCTGTCTCTGCATCACAATTAAATGAACATTACTCAAATGTTGCGTCAATTGGTGATTTATTAAGAGTATCAGATACCGTCATGAAATACACATCCATCCCTCCCCCTGCCCAGGATTTTTTTTTCTTTATGAATGTTTACCCACACCAGATTGTGAAAGCCATCAAATCAATTCGTACAAAAGCAAAAGGCCCTGATAGCATCCAATTTCTCTTATTTCTAACTGTCTTTAAGTATTTCTACCCCCAATTATCCATCTATATAATTTCTCTCTACAAAGTGGAGTATACCCGTCTCTTTGGAAGTGTGCTAACATACGTCCAGTACCAAAAATAAAAACCCCACTAGTTGTAGTGACTTTAGACCAATAAATATCCTTTGTGCCCTTAGTAAAGCGCTTGAGAAAATTGTTCATGAACAAGTATGTGAATACCTAACTAAATATATTCAATCCTTACCAATCTGGGTTTAAAAAGGGGCATAGTACCACCACTGTATTGTTAAAGGTCACCGATGATATACGCTCAGCTATGGACAAGCGTCAGCTTACAATCTTATATCTTTTCGATTTCAGTAAGGCTTTTGACTGTGAGAATCACAATATACTTCTTGCAAAGCTGAAATCTTTTGGCTTCTCTCAGAGTGCTCTTTCCTGGTTCAAATCATACCTTTCCATGCGTACACAGAGAGTGGTCCTCGCGGATGGCTCCTCCTCAGACTGGAAATCGGTAGAAAGTGGAGTACCTCAGGGATCTGTCTTAGGTCCACTATGCTTCTCGATATATATAAACGATGTTTCGAATGAATTCCGAAATAGTTCTTTTCATATATACGCTGATGACCTCCAAGCCTATTTTCACCTCACGCCTAGCAATGCATGTGATCGTATAAATCTGTTTAATGAAGACATTGAAAGGCTTTGTGAATGGGCCCTAAATCATAATCTTAACTTGAACATATCTAAAACACAACTTATATCCATTGGATATACAAAACTTCTAAATTCAGTAGATTTTAATTCACTACCACCCATCAAGATACTAGATAATAATATTAAATATAGCAACACTGTCAATAATCTCGGAGTGATATTTGATAGAACACTGTCGTGGGCAGAGCATACGTCTAATGTGGTAAGGAAGGTTGTATCAACTATGCATCTCCTGAAAATAACTGTTTCTTACACCCCTCCTAACATACGTAAGCTCTTCGTCATAACTCTCATTTTTCCAATCATCGATTATGGCTCTGCTGCATACAATGATTTACCAGAAACACAGAACATCAAATTACAAAGAGTCCAGAATGCATGTATTCGGTACATTCTGGATGTAAGGCGAGATGAACATATCACACCTTACTACGTGCAGCTGAAATGGCTGAAACTCCACGGGCGCAGGCAGCTATCAGTTGCCATTCTGACACATAAAATATTACATACCAAGGCCCCGTTATATCTCTACAATGCCTTTACACCAATGCATTCTGTTCATAATCGAGAAAATAGATACACAAAATTAACACTCCAGATTCCTATACATCGAACCATGAAGTTCAATAAATCTTTTGTTTGCACCGCCTCACGCCTCTTCAACACCTTCGATTTATATAAGTTCGTCAACATTGCAAGCACTGCAGCTTTTGAAAGACATCTTTCATCCTGCTTCTTGGAGCAGTATAGCTCTCACATTTGATTACTGCATTATGTTAAAATACTTTTTTTTAAGTTCAATTATAACATCAGGACAATAGCTGACAACCTGTCTAATTTAATAGCTTTTCTTGTACAGTATATGATGTTTGCTTTTCGGGCTGTTACTGTGTCTGTATGCTCTCTTTTGTAAATAATCTTTCAATTATCATTATTATTATTATTATTATTATTATTATTATTATTATTATTATTATTGTATTATTACTGTCTTTTTGTTACTATTGTTAGACTATTATTATTTATATTGTGAATGTAAGTGAAATGTTTTATTTGTATAAGACCTAACCTTATTTTATGTAGGGCGCTACTGTAAAGGAGCCCTTAAGCTCTAAATGTAGCCGTGAAAATAAAATCAATTAATCAATCAATCAATCAATCAATCAATCCAGGCAAATGCCAGGAAAGTACTCTACCAGAAATTCATATAACCACCAACTATTATCCGAAGGATGGAAAGGATCGCAAGGGACGCTCATCCCCAGCTAGAAAAACCAACAAGTCCCTGCTAGATGGCGAATTAGCAATCTCTCGATACATAGATATCAAAAGTACGAGTTTACTACTACTTAGCTACATACAAATCCTACAATCAAGTATTCTCAGATTCTCAGAATCTCGAAGATGAATGGTTAAGCTAACTGAAGTGGGCGCCAGTATCTAACCAGAAGTACAACCGTAACGAATAATTAAATGAAGAGATCGACAGTATCTATAAAAGGAACAGGCAGTCTAAAAAGCGCCCGCTAATACTTATTCAATAAGGACGACAAATACAAATAATGCCCGTAAACAATTAAATTAAAATCCACTCACTTGAAAATAAAACTTTCTAAAATTGAAATAAAAACTATCTTCATTAAGAAGTAAAATATACCGTGAATTTCGGTAACTGGACTTCACTGTGTCCTCATTAAGGAGTAAAATATCTTTGTTATCTATAGACGTCTCGTCTATCAATATTTCTTTACACCATCAACAACTTGTTGATCATACTGTGCTCACTTCATTTTCAATAAATTTGTAGAACGATTGATTCTAATTACATTTCCATCGTTACTCTATACATAAATCTCCTTAATTCTTATTTCTATAGCTACAAATTATTTATGTGACACAAAAGGGTGAGGGACTTAACAGAAACCCTTAAATCCCACAGTAACCCAATCTGTATACTTATCACACAGCATCGCCAGGTGTGAGAATGGCTTGCTGATTCATCACGAGGTGACATGAGGAGACTTTCAGCAGCCGACCGTGTTATCTGGTATTGCTTCTAATACAGTTCACGCCACGGTTTTTGGCCGGGGATTCTTAAAACTGAACTCAATCTTGAAAAACTTGTAACATTATTATTATTATTAGTCTCCTTTCTTTCTATCTGTCTGTCTTTGATTGGCATTGCAACGCCTGCCGGGTATAGCTAGTACCATATATTTTGCATGTTCTGTTATAAAGATAGCTTTGAAGCCGTTTTTCAGTTTTGCCATATTAACAATTAATATTCTACACTGCCTGACAATTGCTAAGGAACAGAGACGATGGTAGAAAGGAATATTCACAGACTAGGATGGAAGATATGCAACACAGTACACAGGTAATAGAGGGGGAGTGGTGTATTTATAACGAAAATTAGTACAGATTTCACCTCATGGGAAAGCAGGATATCAGATATAAAGAAATCAATACAAGACGTTCTTGTTGGAAACAGTTCAGACTCACAAAATGGTCGATAGCAGTCTCTCAGTAAGGAATATTCCCTCTTCGGACAAAAATGCACATTCTGCACCTGTTATTAATGCTGTCCACTAAACTGTTGAGGAGTCCTTGGGGGATATTTTCCCACTCCTTTCTAAATCGATTTTAAGGTCTTGCACGATTCAGGGAGGGGATAATCGTCGAGAAACACGTCTGACAAGAGCATCCCAGGCATGCTCGATAGGATTCAAGTCCGGGGAGTATGCAGGCCATTCCATATATTCAATATTTTCACTTTCCAGTGTGTCAGCTACTGCAGTGGTCCTGTGTGGGCGGGATTGTCTTCCATAAACAGAAAGTCGGGACCAACCACACCCCTTATAAGACGAGTTTGGTCCACAATAATCTCACTGCAATACCGCTGTGTTGTAACGGTACCTCTTCGAAGATATGCAGCGGTGTTCGGTCATTGTGCATAATGCCTGCCCATACCATAACACCGAAGCCATACCGATGACACTCATGAACATTCTGTGGTGCATAACATGTTTCCCTTTAGTATTTTTCATTAGTAGAATGTTGGTATTTAATTGTTAGTAGAAGGTTAGTATTTTATAGTAGAATTGCTCTTTACTTATTCTGAAAGGGAGTAGCAGCCTTTCAGAATAAATCAATTCTTTACTAGTCTAATAGACGGTTAAGATATTGATAATATAAGCCAACTAATGACTACACTGCGTTCTGCTGCACGGCTGAAAGCAACGGGAAACTACAGCCGTAATGCTATTCCCGAGGATATGCACCTCTCTATGCATAATTACATGTGATGATGGCCTCCTTCCTTGTAAAATTTCAATCCGGAGGTAAACTAGTCCCCCGTTCGGATCTCCGGGTGGGGACTACTCGAGAGGGGGTTAACATCACAGAAGTGACAAAGAGGAAATCTGACATTCTACGGATCGGAGCGTGGAATGTTAGAAGTCTGCTAGGAAGAGGAAAGTTAGAAAACTTAGAAAGGGAAATGGATAGGTTGAGGTTGGATTTGGTTGGGATTAGTGAAATGCGCTGGCAAGAAGAGCAGGACTTTTGGTCAGGAGACTATAGGGTCATTAGCACTAAATCAAATAATGGCCAAGCAGGGGTTGGTCTCATATTGAGTAGGAAACTTGGACAGTGGGTGGAATATTATGAGCAATACAGTGAACGGTAATTGTAGCAAAAATCAATACTAAACCTACGTGCACCACAGTGGTACAAGTCTATATGCCAACCAGTCAAGCTGATGATGAGGATGTTGAAAAGGTCTACGAAGAAATAGATGACATTCTGAGGTATATCAAAGGTGATGAAAATGTTATAGTAATGGGAGATTGGAATGCTGTGGTAGGAAAAGGGAGAGAAGGGAAGATAGTAGGAGATTTCGGATTAGGTGAAAGGAATGATCGAGGAAGTAGGCTGATGGAATTCTGCACCGAACATGAGTTGGTCATAGCTAACACCTTATTCGATAACCTCAATAGAAGAATATACACATGGATGAGACCAGGAGATACAGGGCGTTACCAAATCGACTTCATTATGGTCAAGCAGAGGTTTCGAAACCAGATTTTGGATTTTAAAACATATCCTGGTGCTGACATAAACTCTGACCACAATCTGGTTGTAATGAAATGCAGATTAAAGTTGAAGAAACTGAAGAAAAGTCAAAAGCCAAAAAGGTGGGCAATAGACAGACTGAAAGTAAAGGATGTAAATGAAAGATTCAAGAAGAGTATAAAGGAAGGACTAACCAAAACCCCTAAACAAACTTCAATTGCAGACGAATGGGCACTTTTGAAGAATGAAATAACAAAATCCGCAGAAGAAAACATTGGTAGGAAAGAAAGAATTGGTAGAAAACCATGGATCACTCAGGATATACTAGAATTGATGGATGAAAGGCGGAAACATAAGAATGTAAGAGATGAAAAGGGGAAAGCAGAATACAGACGTCTGAGAAATGAGGTTAACAAGAAGTGCAAGGAAGCGAAAGAAGAATGGTTGAAAGAGAAATGTGCAGGTATAGAAAATTGTCTGAAATAAGGAAAAGTAGACACAGCTTATCGAAGGATTAAGAATACTTTTGGGGAAAAGAAGACTAAGTGCTGTAATATAAAGGACACAAATGGAAAGCCTCTAACAGATAGGGAAGAAAAGGTTGAGAGATGGAAAGCTTACATAGAGTGCTTGTATAAGGGAAAGGAGATTGAGAATCATGTAATGGAAACGGAGGAGGAAATTGATGAGGATGCAAAAGGAGATTTAATATTGAGATCAGAATTTGACAGAGCATTAGAGGACTTAGGCAGGAACAAAGCACCAGGCATAGATGATATACCGATTGAGTTGCTACGCTGCATAGGAGATGATGGTCTGATCAGGTTATTTCACTTGGTGTGTAGGATTTATGAGACAGGTGAGGTACCCCCTGATTTCAAGAAGAATGTTATCATCCCTATACCAAAGAAAGTGGGAGCTGACAGATGTAAAGATTACCGCACAATCAGCTTGATTACTCATGCTTCAAAGATCCTGTCTCGAATAATTTACAAGAGGATTGAAAGCCAGATAGAAACGGAGTTGGGTGAAGACCAGTTTGGTTTCAGGAGAAATGTAGGAACAAGGGAAGCTGTACTAAGTCTTAGGCTGATTTTGGAAGGTAGAATAAGGAAAGATAAGAGAACGTTCATGGCATTTGTAGACTTAGAAAAGGCTTTTGATAACGTTGATTGGACTAAATTGTTTGACATTTTGAAATCTATTGGAATAAAGTACAGGGATAGGAGGGTGATATACAATCTATACAGAAACCAGACAGCAGTCATTCGAGCTGAAGGACATGAGAGAGAAGCTGGTATTCAGAAAGGTGTAAGGCAAGGCTGCAACTTATCACCCATACTTTTCAATCTTTACATTGAACAAGCAATGAAGGAAATTGGAGAAAAAATTAAAGTGGGAGTGAAGATTCAAGGAGAAATAACTTCAACTCTGAGATTTGCTGATGACATCGTCATCTTGGCCGACAAGCCTGAGGATTTGAATGAGTTTTTGAATGGTATGGATTCCGTCTTACGGAAGGAATTCATGATGAAAATTAATAAATGTAAAACAAAAATACTGGAATGCAGCCGAAATAAATCAGAAACCTCTATGGAGATCAAATTGGCAGGTGAACAGCTGAAGGAAGTAGGAGACTTCTGTTACTTAGGAAGCAGAATAACCAGTGATGGACGAAGCAAAGAGGATATAAAAAGTAGGTTGGCTCAGGCAAGGAAAGCCTTTCTACAAAAAAGGAATCTGTTGACATCGAATATAGATTTAGGTATTAGGAAGTCATTTTTGAAAGCCTTTGTCTGGAACGTGGCGCTCTATGGAAGTGAAACTTGGACTATTGGTGCAGCAGAAAAGAGGAGAATTGAAGCATTTGAAATGTGGTGTTACAGGAGAATGATGAAGATCAGATGGGTAGATGGGGTTACAAACGAAGAGGTATTAAGGCGAGTGGGAGAGGAGAGATGTTTCTGGCGTCTGCTAATGAAGATAAGAGATAGGTTGGTAGGACACATACTAAGACACCCGGGAATAGCAAGCTTAGTTATGGAAGGAAGGGTCGAGGACAAGAACTGTAGGGGTAGACCAAGGTTAGAATATGTTAAACAGATTGCCTCGGATGTAGGGTGTGGTAGCTATGTAGAGATGAAACGATTAGCTCAGGATAGGGAGGCATGGAGAGCTGCATCAAACCAGTCAAAAGACTGAAGACTCAAACAACAACAATAAACTATATGAATTAGTAAATTCTTTAATCCTATCACTTATGATTTTGTTTAAATATTTACAATGTTATTAATTTTATCGTTGTCAGAACGATAACTTACTTCCTCTTTCTACGATAATTTTCTGCTTCACATTTCTTATTACATACTTTACATATTATTGCTTTAAGCTTGTCAAATCTTCGAAATGTGTAACTAACGATAAGTTAATTACAGTTCCCTATAATGTCATAATCTTGATAAAAAATACGATAAGGATGATATTATATCAGACTATCTTCTCTACACTCCAATTATATCTAAATAGTGGTTTTACAATCCCATATTTAATTTCATATTCGCTGTTTTACATATTACATCCCTCTCATCGACTACAGTGTCGCTAATACCATTAAAATATCGCTTTCTTCCATTATAGCCTCGCTAAAATACTTAGTATATTCATATTCTATACAACACAACAAGTCTTACATAACGAATTATTACACACATAATTCTTCCTACATACAATCCTCTCCTCGTCGACTTAAATAATGCATTGAATTCAACAACTATATCGAGTTACTCATATTTACGTAACTTCCTCAACAATACACCACGTCAATAACTTCATCTCCTTCCTCATAATTACTTCCACAATAGTATTCCTTTCGATTATACATTAATATACATACATTTCATTGTGCTCGAATTATTTATGACTTGTTATACTTTCGCTTCCATAATGCTTGTTAAATGCTTCACCTTAAATACTTATCATTAGCGATTCCTTTCAACTTGCTGTGTCCAATATGACAGTACAATATTATCATTATTTTATTACCACTACCTTGCTTGTTAAACTTTAAGAATATTGACTGCATATAAATATTATATTAATGCCAATATGTTTCTTTTGCGGAATATTAATTCCTTCTTTCCTTTCCTTAATCTCTCCACATTAATTTTATCACAAATGAGAAGCTTATTTCCAAAAGGTACCAAATCCAAAAAGTAATATTTTACAGGAGAGAGGAAAAACGCTCAGAGTGTAAAATCCATTTGAGCAAATTTATTATGTTCAGATAGAATAAATGCATTGTTATACCAAGTATTTCTGTTTAGGCTTTTGCAGTTTAGGAAATATTCAAAGAAAATGATGGATTTGGTACTTTTTGGCACTGAAACTCTAAATACGTTCAACGGAAAGACATAAATTTCACTGCAGTCATCAGAATCTTCTAGAAAACTGATTGTATTTAGTTATGCAATAATTATATTTAAGGTATTTACAGTGAAGGCATCGATTGTTTAATATTAAATAAAACTGAACAAAACAATGGAAATTATGCAAAGTAACTTACCAGTGCTCAACTTTTGAATTATGATTCCAGTTTGTGTCTAAAGAACATGAATATGGTAAATAACTTGTGAACTGGACAATGGATAATATTATCCAGTACTAAAAGAAATGGCTCTCATTGTCTGCATGGATACGGTACGTTTTGGCACATTCAGGCCACAAAATTTGGTTCTTATTGGCATCAAACGAGATTTTCAATGCCCTGTTTGTTATGGATTTAGGTTGTTTTGGCAATGTCTTTTTCTTTCATATGCTGGAGCTTCCTACCAACGTAGGTTTTCCATCATAATCTCAATTTCGATTTTTTTGGATTTGGTATCTTTTGGAAATAAGCTTCTCAAATATGCGACGATACATTCCTATTACAGTTCTGCATTACTTTTATTTATCACTAGTTAAAGTTGTCTTGAGTTCCGTCTTGCATAACAAAATAAAATTCCTCTAATAATGATTTTAATATCATCATTGCGTTACTCCATCGAGTTTCAAAAATACTGATATTCAACATCGAACCTAATCAATATTTATGCTTAAATCCACAGATTTAAACAAGAAACACATGGCAAAAACCAAATTTCAAAAACAAAGGCAAAAGCAGAAAACAAAAGCAAAACCAAAAACCAAAACCACAAAGCAAAAAGGAGAAAACAACAAACACAAAAGATACGTGAGGCAAAGTTCAGAGAAACGTTTCTCATGAAAATGATCCTTATTCACAACTGGACGAAACGAGTTTTGTAACTCGACGACTCAAATAGGAAATGGATGAAATAGTACAAGTAATATTGAATACCCCGTCTTTTGGTGCTTCTGTAGGGAGACGATGTTGAGGGAACTCTAAGTTCCCCCAGCAAGGAAATACGATGTGCTTCATAATTATATGGGAGGTAGTAGCATGGGGTACTACCCCAGGTGAGGTCCGGGCTGGGAGTGACAAAAACCTGCTGATGAGCCTGACTTCGTGTACCTAAGCAAAACCCTGCAATAGACACACCAAACCCTGGAAGATTGGGCGGAGTTGATTAGTACATGTTTTAGATGTCAATTAATATTGTAACTTTTAGTCGGGCCACACAAAATAATTCCAATTAGTGTAACATGTGAAAAACATGGGTATTGTTATAACTCTTTGTCTTTTTCAAGGAGTATAATTGAATGTTGGCTGTAGTAGCTTGTTGAAATACAACGTGCTATACGGATATTAAACATGAATATGAGGTGCCCTTTGCTTGTGCTACCTCTAGAAATGTCATTCAATTCGGTTACACCGTGTTTGAATTGATATGGGGAATCGATTTGCACACATACATGGCCGCTATCTGCAAACTATTGTCTGATGACCTTGTAGTTCAGTCAAACGATGCTTCCCACAAACAGGTATGTTGTTGCAAAATTTGGTAGAGATCAAATGATTAGGTTGTTCGTAATTTGATTTAAGCTTTTAAAATTTGGGTGGCTGCCATTACGTTTCTCTAAAGATGGCGGTGATGAGGTGCCCTTTGCAAGTGCTAACTCTGTACCAAATTTCGTTCAATTCGGTTTTACCGTGTTTGAATTGATAGGGGGAATCGATTTGCACACATACATGGCCGCCATATACAAACAATTCGACTAATGACCTTGTAGCTTGGACACAGAACGCTTCTCACATAAAGGTATGTTGTTGCAAAATTTGGTAGAGACCAGATGATTAGGTTGGTCGTAATTTGATTTAAGCTTTATACATTTGGGTGACCACCATTACATTTCCGTCAAGATGGCGGCAATATATAACATTTATTTATTTATTTGTATCAGAAGCATTAATACTATATATGTATACATTAAAACTCTTACTGGATTAAATACAATGCAAAGTCACACTAAACAAACAAGAGTCTATACTACTTTTGCCCAGAAGTTAGCGACATCCAGTCCATTTTCTCTCGCCTGAAGCAAATCTTGTACTGTGCATGTTTGAGGGCACCTGCTGCACTGCAACAAATGAGACGTAGTCTGGATTACACCACATTCACACAATGAGGACTCGATGTCGAAACCCCACTTCTGCAGGTTACTTTTACATCTTGTCACGCCTGCCCGTAATCTGTTCAGAGATCTCCAGGTACTCCATTTCTCCATATGACCAGGTGGTAGTTCTTCACTAGGTGTCAGCCATTCTTCGGAGCGATTGCAGCTTGCACGCCATAGATGGATTCGGGATTGTTGAGGTGTCCCCTTAAGAGCCTCGGTAATTCTGAGGAAACTTTTCCTTGATTTGAGTCTCGAAGTAGCTGGCTTGTATCCATACAGAGGGTGAGCTTTAGATGTTACCGCCTTCTTCTTCTCAATTCTTGCTGCAATCTTACGATGAATATTAGGAGGGCAATGCCAGCAAGACTGTACAATTTATCCAAAGGAGTAGGCTTTAGACATCCGGTAATAATGCGACAGGTATCGTTTAGAGCTGTATCTACATTCCTGGCGTGGGTTGACTTGTACCATACTGGGGATGCATATTCCGCAGCAGAGTAACATAGAGCAATGGAAGAGGTTCTCACAGTAATATATAACATGACAGTGAGATACCCTTTGCTATGCTACCTCTGTATCAAATGTTGTTCAATTCGGTTTCACCGTGTTTGAATAGATAGGGGGAATCCATTTGCACACATACATGGCCACCATACGCAAAGTATTGGGCTGATGACCTTGTAGTTTCGTCAAAATATTCTTCATACATAAAGGTATAATGTTGCAAACGCTGGTAGAGATCAGATGATTAGGTTGGTCGTAATTTGATTTAAGATTTTAACATTCGGTTGGCCGCCATTACGTTTTCGACAAGATGGCGGCGATATAAAACATGACACAGAGGTGTCCTTTGCTAGTACTACCTCTGTACCAAATTTCGTTCAATTCGGTTTCACCATTTTTGAATTGATTGAGTGAATCTATTTGTACACATACATGGCCGCCATCTGCAAACTATTAAGTTGATGACCTCATAATTTAGTCAAACGTCGCTCGCCATACACATATATGTTGTTGCAAAATTTGGTAGAGATCGGATGATTAGATTAGTCGTAATTAGATTTAGGTTTTGAACATTTGGGTGGCCATCATTACGTATCCGTCAAGACGGCGGCGATATAAAACATGACACTGAGGAGCCCTTTGCTGGTTCTACCTCTGTACCAAATTTCGTTCAATTCGGTTTCACCGTGTTCGAATTGATAAGGGGGGACAGACATTCAGAGTACACACACACACAGACAGACACACAATTTTTGGCCCTGTGTAGATCTCATAAGCCTATTTTTTTTTTTTTTTGCAAAAATCGAAATAACCTGAAATAAGTTACATATATATTGAGTAAGGGATGACTAAGAGATGACATGTTTGGTTCAGTTGTTTCCTTTTTATCAGTTACTACTTTCTTTTTCTCATCACTCTACATATATTTTCTTTGAAACAAAATCCAAGTCAAACCAAGCGCAGTATCTTCTGACTCCATCTTTCACAATACATTTAAAACAACCAGGAAATCTAGAAGCCCGCTTCCGTCGTGTCTAGGGTGTTGCCTTCATGTTGGAAGATCGTTGTCTTCCTGGTTAGGAAATAGCCATCGTCTTCCTCGTTCATCATAGTTGATAGATCCAACGATTTCGCCAGTACATTCCATCGTCGATTCTTATTCATTCACTGAGCAACACATTATAGTATTGTATGGGGAATTCACAATGTAATACATCCTCCGGCTCACCAAAGAAATTCTCGTGATATCTGAAACGTCCCTTTTTCCATGTATGGGTACGCCACTGATGGTTGTAACGTTCCACACAATTGGTAACAAAGAATATGAGCGAATCTGACTGCGTTCGATTTAACCCTAGCATAATATGAACCAAAGTATAACCAAACAAATGACCTTTAGGTGAGGAGGGAAACATGCTTCAAGAAACACAATAACACAACACAATAAACCTTTAGAGGTAGTCTCATAATTTAAATACCTTGGAGTTACTTTACAAACAACATTATCATCCTTCAACTTCCATGTTACAGAGAGAGCCACTGCTGCAATAAAAGCCATGTATCATATCCAACAACAACAGCGAATCCCAATAGCCACTGCATTAACACTGTTCAAGACTGCTATAGCACCAATAGCAACCTATGGGATTAACATCATCTGGGAAAAACTAACAATTACAAATCTATCAACAATTGAGAAGGTCAAAGCCCGTTACCTAAAACGGATTCTAGGAGTAGGGAAGTCAGCACCATCGAGGCTAACATATGTGTTAACAAAAGAAACCTTCTTTGTTGAGGACATAAGGGCACAATTCTGGCTACCAAGTACTAAGGCTTATGAAAAGACACTACACCTCTTAAAAGAGAAAACTAATCCCATATGGCCCGAATTTTACTCAACAGACGCCATGACAACATCGAAATGGAAGCAGCCAAATTATGAACTTAGACACATATTGGCAAGATTTGCAACGCACGGCTTTCATCGCAAGCTATGTTAGAACCTAAGATTTCATCAACCGGAAGAATCCTGCTTGTGCAAATTGTGCGATAAACATAGTGAGCGATATCGTGCACAAAACTGCCCAAACAGGACAATCTCAATAATAGGACTAGGTCAAGAATAGTTTATGTACCATTATGCACATTGTACCGGCCCCGTGGTGTTGGGGTAGCGTGCCTGCCTCTCACCCGGAGGCCCCGGGTTCGATTCCCGGCTCCGTCAGGGATTTTAGAAACTGACGTGAGGGCTGGAACGGGGTGAAATAAGCCTCGTGAGGACAATTGAGTAGCTGACTGACAGTGAGGCAGCGCCCCGATCACGAAAACCAAGATTAACGGTCGAGGGGATCCGATGCGCTGATCGCGCGTCACCCCAATATCTGCAGGCCAAATGGCTGGGCAGCGGTCGCTTGGTAGGCCTAGGCCCTTCACGGGCTGTAGTGCCAGGGGTTATTATTATGCATATTGTGCGCTTTTCTTAAATAAATAAATAAATAATATGAAGCTACTAGTTTATAACCGCTTATTTAATTAACAGCCTGACAGACATAACCACTCTTTATTTTATTCTGGTTACATTTAACATTCATCTTCTATATCAACAATCTGTACGTCTGTTTCTTTTTGATGTCTAACATCTTTCCATTTGGTTGCTGGATATGTTCGTGGGAGTGATTTTGAAAAATGGAACGGAAGTGGATCGGATGGAAGTGTGTAAGACGCACTGCGCCATTAAGAATATTCCTAAAGTAAATCATCTTCAAATTGTCGTTCTTTGGTTCAAAATTATTCATTATATCATATTTGCTGAAAACAATTATGATTTATTAAGAGTCTCTTTTCCAATCTCTGGATAAAAGTGATGGTTAGTCCCCGAGTAACTTTGGATCAACACTTTCATACTGAACGGTAAACGCTCATGCGAACTCTGGTGTCAACTGATTGAAACGCAAACCATATGTTCAAAATCTTCGTGTCAGTATTTAAATATGATATGCTTTAATAATGAAACATTGTAACTAGTCGACAAAGCCGGTATTATGTTTCTGCGCAATGGCTATTCAGTTATTAACCCACATTGCGGTAATGCAATCATCAATATAATATATAGAGATTTTTTACACGAGAACTGGGCTAGCCTTTCATAGGAATTCCCTTTACTGTCAAGTAGGCGTATTCATAACTATTTTAAAACTCAATTCCACGCAGGAACATTATCGAAAAAAAAGCTAAATATTAATGGAGCATAAAAAATTACTTCCATGTTATTACCGGCACGTAAAAATCTGTCATGTACTTTAAATATGTGTGGTTGTAATAGCTGTGTGACTAGGCCCTTGGTCTGCGAATCATGAGGTCTCAGGTTCGAACCCCAGCCACGGAAATATTTTTGCTACCAGATTATCGATTTAAACGATATCTATCATAATATTATGCGTCATTTTAACAGAATCTACATGAAATTACGATTTATCTAATTTTAATTACAATAGTTTGCACCAAGCAGGAGTTGGGAAGTTTGATTGTGTTGAACACTATTTCTAGTAGTCTATAGATAGGCTAGAGACTATGGTTTCATTCCTCCTCTTAATTTACAATATAATATGTGATGTTCGTGTGTGACAGTAGCATATCTCCAATTCAGTCTATACATTCATCATAGTACCATTATGAAAACGGCTCGTGAATGACACGAAGGCACTTACCTATATTTGTTATAATGGAGGTAGCACCATAGACCTCATGTTTGTACGAGGTCTCGCTATTCATGATCATGGACTTATGACAAAGTGTGATGCAGCTGTAATTAGGAAGCATATCCCAGTATTTACCATATTGACTGTTACACACCCCTTAAGACTTCCAGCAAAGAGGCAAAGAACGAGAAGAACACTAGACCAGAGCCTGTTAGAGGCAAACACAGACAAAATACCAACTATCATGCTATCAATTAGTGAGGGTAATTTAGATGTGGCTATGGCGAGAATAATGGAATTTATAGAAGAAGGAACTTCAACTATAGAGTTTACTCGTCAAGCGCAGAAATGGTTTGATAGAGAGTGCTTCAAGGAGAGACAAACTACATTACAGAAGCTACATATCGCAAAGAGAACTAGGGATGAAGGTGATCTGGAACGCTACCAGACAGCAAGGAGGAAATATAAAGAGCTCATAAAGTCAAAGAAGAGAGAGTTTAGAGAGAAAGAAGACAAAATGCTCATACTTGACATTGAGAAAGATCCGTATAAAGCACTCAGGCCAAGACAACCACGCTTCCCAGCGGACATCAGGATGGAAACGTGGGAGGAACACATGAGGTGGGTTCTAGTATCCAAAGAGACCAGACCGGAGTTGGACAAGTCCACAGAGGTAGAGCATACTACGTGCTTCACTATAGAAGAAGTTAGGCAGATCATCACGAAATGCAAGGATAACAGAGCTTCAGGTGTAGATGGACTCTGTAATGAACATTTGAAGATTTCGCTACACTTCCTGGAAAACGTATGGGCAGAGTTAGTGAAAAAGTGCTTAGAGATTGGAACCATCCCCAGTACTTGGCGTAAGTCCATAATCTAACTGCTATACAAGGGTAAAGGCGATGTCAATAAACCTGAATCATATAGGGGTGTGGCATTGGAATCGGTTGCATGCAAATTGCTTACCAAGCTTCTGACTCGGAGAATAGATGCATGTGTAGACCACCTGCTTCCAGAAGAACAATTTGGATTTCGGAAGGGCAGATCTACTCTATTGGCTGCAGAATGTCTCTTAAAGGACATACAGGACACGCTTGAAGCTCACGGGAAGAAATATGTAATTTTTATCGACTACACCAAAGCCTTCGACACAGTCAATAGAAGGAAACTTGTCATAAAATTAGAAAACTTACTAGGACGTTCTGACATGACAAGACTGATATCGAACATTCTGGCGGACAATCAAGTTCAGATCCATCATGGTATCGCACACTCGGACTGGATTGACCAGACAATCGGAGTACTGCAAGGAGACCCGCTAAGTCCGTTACTCTTCAATATCATGACCCACGATGTTGTCTTCAAATTAAAGGAGGTAACACAGAAAGTAAATATATATATTTATGCAGATGACATGGCCCTGGCCTCCGATAATATAGAGGAACTACAGAAGGGAATAGATCTTGTTGAGAAATGGGCGGAGGAGAATGAACTAAGGATGAATGCTCGGAAGACTGAATTAATGATATTCAGAAATGGAGGAAGGCTGAGGAAGGATGACTACATTGTTTGCGGGGAACACATACTAACACCGAAAAACCAATTTAAGTACCTTGGAATTACTATGCAAGTCACAGGGACTTCCTTTATGGTTCATATAAAGGAGAGACTTGCAGCAGCACTTAGAAATATAAGCGACATTAGACATTTACAAAGAATGTCAGTGAATTCAGCTATGGAACTTTTCAGAGGCAAAGTACTCCCATCACTCACGTACGGGCTAGAGGTCATATGGACTTATCTATCAATCAGACAATTAAAAGACATTGAAAGTTTGAAATCAAGGTATTTGAAAAGGGTATTGGGGGTATCAAAATTCGCTCTTTCACGATATGTGTATGCTTTAGCCAGAGAAACATTTCTGGTAGAAGACCTTCGACTGCTAATGCACCTACCATCCACACAGGCATGCGTAGACCTGTTAAGCGAACTTTGCAGGAAGAGAGACTCCATCCCAGAAAGATTCTTCGTAACAGATGCAATTTATATAAAGAATGGATGCGACCAGAGTATGAGCTGAGGCACCTAGTGACCAGATTTGCGATCCATGGCTTCCACCATCGCAACTGCACTAGGAAGTCCTTCCATCAGCCCAGCCAGGAGTGTGTTTGCCGATTATGCAACAATCAGTGCGATATATATCACGCCATGGAATGCAGTAGAAGACTAGTATCACTCACTCAGTTTTGTTTAGACGAGGACTGATTATGTTGTCTTGATCAAAGTGTAGTGCAGTGGAATGGGTGAACGGACTCGATGAACACAAGTCTCTGGTGTTACCTAGGTACACGATTGATTCATTATTGTTCACAATGTTATAATGTTGTTCCTATCTATGGTCATTGGCCGCAATAAATATTTTATTATTATGAAAACGGAGCGTAAATTAACATTTTAAGAATGTCCAAGCTGTTTAGTATACGAGTAGGATAACATGTCAGATGTTACACATCATATGCGACTACTGTAAGGTTCGTATCTTTTCATTATTATTATTATTATTATCGTTTCGGCCGTCTAGGGACCACGAGCCAATTCCAATGCTTTGTCCTATGCTGTTCCTTCTTCTTCCTCCAGTATTCCTCCATCATCTCACCATTTTTAGCCTATTTTCAATTTTGAAAAAATAGGCTTATGAGATCACCTTTTGTCCGTGTGTGTGTGCGTGTGTGTGTGTGTGTGTGTGTGATTCGTGTGTGTGTCCCCCCCTAATAAAATCTAAACGGCAGGAGCGATTTCAATGAAACTCGGAAAGTTCATAGCACTATTCCCGGCGACCTCGACCGTGCCCTTCAAATTTTGTTACGACTCACCAATCCAACATGGCGGCTGTGCGAAATATTTCACCAGCATTCAATATCTCCGAAACTATTACCGATATTACCCTGACATTTTATATGGTGATAGAGGGAACTACTATAAGTTCACTTATGTGACTTTTGAAAACCTGGTAACTACAAAACCAATATGGAGGCCAAGCGAATTTGCGACTTTTAAATAGATGTTTCTCATGATTTGACCAACCAAACGCAATGAAACTTGGTACAGTATATGTTTATATACATTGTAATGCACCGACATCTAACTTCGTTCAATTGTTTACATAATCACAAGATGGCGGATGTGCGAAATATTTCACCGGCATTCTATATCTCTGAAACTATTATCGGTATCTCCCTAAAATTTTGTCCGGAGATAAAGGGCACTACTGGAAGTCCATCTATAAGATTTTCAAAAACCGGTTAACTACAAAACGAACATGGCGGCCAAGCGAATTTGAACATTTTAAATAGACCTTTCTCGCGATTTAATGTTCCAAGCGCACTGAAACCTGGTACAGGAAATATTTATACACATTGTAATCCACTGGTATCTAATTTAGTTCAATTGTTTACATAACCTCAGGATGGCGGCAGTGCGAATTTTAAAATTAAGTTTTTATTTCTTGTGATGTAGTCATGCGATCGAAGTGAAAGTTTGAATAATGAACCTACGCAATAATTTTCCTTTAATGGTACATGCCTCTATGGCCTATACATTTAACAATCCAACATGGCGACCATCCGAAATATTTAGACGATCCTGAATATCTACGAATCTATTTTAGCAATCAATCTGCATTTTTTAATGTTCATAGGGGCTATGAACTTAAGTTCACCTATAGGACTTTAAATAACCTGGTGATCACAAATCCAACATGGCGGTGACGCGAATTATAAATATTTACATGGACGTTTCTCGCAATTTAACCATCCGAGTGCAGTGAAACTTGGTACAGTAAATCCTTATACGAATGTTAATCCACTGGCATCTAATTTATTTCAATTGTTTCCATCACCTCAAGATGGCAGCTGTGAAAATTTTTAAAATCTCCTTGTTTTTTCTTGTGTCCTAATTATGCGATTGAATTTTGAATATTACACGTTCACAATAATCTGCATGCAACAGTACATACCTCTAGGACCTACATATATAATTTCCAACATGGCGACCATCCGAAATATTTAGTCGGTTCTTAATATCTACGAATCTATTACAGAAATCAAACAGAAATTGTGTATGTTGATAGTGGCAATTAACATAAGTAGGATATATGAAAATAGGCTGTATAGTTCTTCACGGAACTACTTGTTCCTCTTCCCTTCCTCGGACCATTTCTGACTCCTTGTACCCAGGTTCTTGTTGACTTCTTGTTCCACAAGAATGTGAAGATCTGCTTGGTTAACCTACTGTCATCCATCCTGTACAAATGTCCAAAAAATAGCAATCTCCTCTTCCGTATTGTTTCTGATATGTTTTCTATTTTTGGCCTATTTTCATGTATGAAAAAAATAGGCTTATGAGATCACCATTTGTCCGTGTGTCTGTGTGTGCGTGTGTCTGTGTGTGCGTGTGTGTGTGTGTGTCCTAATAAAATCTAAACGGCTGGAGCGATTTCAATGAAACTTGGTAAGATTAAAGCACTATTCTGGGCGATCCTGACCGTGCCCTTCAAATTTGGTTACGTTTCACCAATCCAACATGGCGGCTGTGCGAAATATTTCACCAGCATTGAATATCTCCGAAACTATTACCAATAATACCGTGGAATTTTGTATGGTCATAAAGGGATCTACTAAAAGTTCACTTATGTGACCTTTGAAAACCTGGTAACTACAAAACCAACATGGCGGCCAAGCGAATTTGCAACTTTTAAATAGACGTTTCTCGCGATTTAACCAACCAAACGCAATGAAACTTGGTACAGTATATGTTTATATACATTGTAATGCACCAACATCTAACTTCGTTCAATTCTATACATATCCTCAATATGGCGGCTGTGCGAAATATTTCACCGGCATTCTATATCTCTGAAACTATTACCGGTATCACCCTGAAATTTTGCACGGAGATAAATGGCACTACTAGAAGTTCATCTAAGAGACTTTAAACAAGTAGTTCCGTGAAGAACTATACAGTCTATTTTCATATATCCTGCTCATGTTAATTGTCTCTATCAACATAGAAAATTTCAGTTGAATTGCTGTAACAGATTCGTAGATATTGAGAACCGTCTAAATATTTCATATGGTCGCCAGGATGGATTTTTATTTTAGTACTATTACATTAAGATTATTGTGTACGTGTGGTATTCAAACTTCAATCGCATGATTAGAACACATGAAGTAAAAACTAGTTTTTAAAAGTACGCACACCAGCCATCTTGTGATTATGCAAACAATTGAAATAAATTACATGCCAGTGGATCAACGTTTGTATAAGCATTTAACGTGCAACGCTTCACGGCACTCGGATAGTTAATTCGCGAGAAACGTCCATTTAAATATTTATACTTCGCGTCGCCGCCATGTTGGATTTGTGCTCACCAGGTTACTGAAAGTCCTATAGGTGAACATATGTTCATAGTCTCTATGAACATAAAAAAATCAGTTTGGTTGCAGTAAAAGATTCATAGATATTGAGAACCGTCTAAATATTTCAGAAGCTCACCATTTAGGATTGTTATATGTATAGGCCATAGAATTATGTACCATTCAAGGACAATTATTGCCTAGCTTCATTACTCAAACATTCACTTCGATCGCATGATTAAGACACAAGAATAAAAACTTAATTTTAAAATTTCGTACAGCCGCCATCTTGAGGTTATGTAAACAATTGAATTAAATTAGATGGCAGTGCATTACAATCTGCAAAATCATTTACTGTACCACATTTCACTGCGCTCAGAGAGTTAAATCACGAGAAAAGTCTATTAAAATATTTCAAATGCGCTTGGTCGCCATGTTCGTTTTGTACTTTACAGGTTTATGAAATATACATAGGTAAACTTGTATCAGTACCCTTTATCACCCTACGAAATTGCATGATGATATCTGTAATAGTTTCGGAGATATAGAATGTCAGTGAAATATTTCGCACGGCCGCCATTTTGAGGTTATGTAAACAATTGAACTAAATTAGACTCCAGTGCATTACAATGTGTATAAACATTTGCTGTACCAAGTTTCATTACGTTTGGATAGTTAAATCGCGAGAAATGTCTATTTAAAAGTCTCAATTTCGCTTGACCGCCATGGTGGTTTTTTAGTCACCAGGTTTTTAAAAGTCTCATAGGTGAACTTCTAGTAGTGCCTTTTATCACCGTACACAATTTCCGGGCGATATCGGTAATAGTTTCGGAGATATTGAATGCTAATGAAATATTTCGCACAGCCGCCATGTTGGATTGGTGAGACGTAACAAAATTTGAAGGGCACGGTCGAGGTCGCCGGGAATAGTGCTATAAACTTACCGTGATTCATTGAAATCGCTCCAGCCGTTTAGATTTTTATGGGGGGACACTCACACACCTCACACACACACACACACACACACACACACACACACACGCGCGCACACACACACACGGACAAAAGGTGATCTCATAAGCCTATTTTTTCAAAATTGAAGATAGGCTAAAAACCAGTTAACTACAAAACGAACATGGCGGCCAAGTGAAGTGGAGAGTTTAAATAGACTCTTCTCGCGATTTAATGTTCCAACGCAATGAAATTTGGTACAGCAAATGTTTATACACATTGCAATGCACTGCAATGTAATTTAGTTCAATTGTTTACATAACCTCAAGATGGCGGCTGTGTGCATTTTTAAATTAAGTTTCTGTTTCTTGAGTCGTAATCATGCAATCGAAGTGAAAGTTTGAATAATGAACCTACGCAATAATTTTCCTTTAAAGGTGCATGACTCTATGGCCTATACATATACCAATCCAACAGGGCGACAATCCGGAATATTTAGACGGTTCTCAATATCTACGAATCTACTACAGCAATCAAACTGATTTTTTTTATGTTCATAGGGGATATGAACATAAGTTCGCCAATATCACTTCCAATAACCTGGTGAGCACAAATCCAAGATGGCGGCGACGCGAAGTATAAATATTCACATGGTCGTATCTCGCAATTTAACCATCCAAGTGCAGTGAAATTTGGTACAGTAAATTCTTACACAAATGTTAATCCACTGGCATCTAATTTATTTCAATTGTCTCCATAACCACAAGATGGCAGCTGCGCGAAATTTTAAAATCTCGTTTTTATTTCTTGTGTCCTAATCATGTGAATGAAATTAGAGTACTACACCTACACAATAATCTTCATGTAACAGTACATAACTCTAAGACCTACGTATATAAAAGTTCAACATGGCGACCATCCGAAATATTTAGACGGTTCTCAATATCTACGAATCTATTACAGCAATCGAACTGAAATTTTGTATGTTGATAGACGCAATTAACATTAGTAGGATATATGAAAATAGTCTGTATAGTTCTTCACGGAACTACTTGTTCGATATATTTCATCATTACTTCTTAATTTCCAGAATTCTCCTAGTTTTAAAGGGCCGAGTGTTTTACGTATAATTCTTCTTTATACTACTTCTGATTTATCCAATGTGTAGTTCAGTACGAGACATTCACTCACATATAAAGTTAACCATATTGGAAACAAATTGGCCTTTAATGACAGCATTTATTTAAAACCTAAATGGTATGAAATAAAACCACCAATAGTCAAGAAATATAATGTTATGGGCTAAGTTTATAATTGTACTGGGTCTAGTTTCGACTACCGTGTTGTGATCATCAGTAAACTTTAACAAATACCAGCCCGCAGGAGGGCTCCAACCATGACCAGCTGAAAGTGATGCTGGACGTCTAGACATTCAATCAGTCCTAGAGGCGAGTGAACGTATGGGACCTATTTTAGGAACATTTCGAGGCACCTATTACAGCGGGTAGCATGCCTGCAATTCGCGGCGTCATGATTCAAGCGCTGACATTCGAAGCACTGAAAGATGAGCGTGGATTGATGTGTGTTCAATGGGCGGCGTCGCGGCGCCCTAGTTGATGTATTAGGAATTTTGAGGGACTTGAGTTGGCGCGACGCTTGTTCTGAGGTAGAGGGCTGATGTTTATTGGAAGAGGGTTGATTTTGGGCTGATTTAGTGGATGTGGTAGGGCTATCTAGCTCTGAGTCGGTGGCGTGAGGGATGGAGTGAATAGGGGGAGGGGGGGGGGGGTTCGTAGGAGGAGTGAGTTGAGGATTCACTGTAGTGTTTTTGACTGGAATGACGGAGATCGTTTGCACTGGAGTTATGGATAGGGAGTGAGTTGTTTGGGTCTGCTTGGATGAAGGATATTTAGGCATAGGAGGTGGAATTGGAATGGTTTGAGATTGTTCTTCACTGGTCTGCTTGCCTTCAGTTGAAGAGTTGCGCTCGTAAGGGCTAAGTATCTCATTGTGGGAATAGCTGAGTGAGCCTTGAGCGCTTCGCTCAAGAGGTCTAAATGCCTCATATGTGTCGGGATGACTGTTATGTAATGTTGTACAGTCTCCTCAATGCATACCACATTAGGGTAGAAGGGGGCAAGTGCTAGGCATACGGCCTCTCGGAGGGAGACTGGGTCCATGATACGGGAGGGGAGGATCAAAATCATCTTATTCCATTCCGGAATTGCTTTATGGGGATTTGTAGCAAAAATCCGCTCGGATGTGTTAATTTGTTTGATCCAGTTGAAGTGAGAACGAGTGTTGGGTGTCTCCCTGAAGGTTTCCCAGGCAGGATCTGCTGGATTAAACTCTTCGGGATTATGTTTGCGTTGGCGTTGGGAGTGCATGTCTGTTTTCGAGAAGTGTGAATGAGTGGACGGATGAAAGACGGTCAAATGCTTGGCAGACCTCTGGGAACGTAGGCTAGATATGGCTTCGCCCAAGTAAAAAAAAAAAAAAAAAACTACCAGTCATCCAAGGTTTCCAGTTATTAAGCAGAGGGGCTGCGACAGTGGATGAGCTGTAAAAATTTAAATTTAATAATTAATTAATGGTTAGTTAATTAATTATTGGCTGCAGGGTGAGAGAAGGAAAGAGTATGGCTTGGCTGCAACTCAGGGCGAAAGGATTTGCTTGACTTGGAGCGGCTGAGGGTGGGTTAAATGCTGGTCTTGACAACAATGGGTAGGCAGTTGATTTGAATAATGCAGGATGGGAGGGGAAAGTTTTAGCTTGGATAGGGTTTGCGACCGATGTCTCGGAGCCTCGGTGTGTGTAGGACCATCAATTTACATCAATTTCTGTAGTTGTATGAGTATTCGCTGATCTTGACAGGAGCTCGGCTGTGACAGCGGCTGGCTAGCTCGGATACTGACAATAGAATGAATTTTAACTTAACTAAACTCATTTCGAGGCCTGATGTTGGAAGAAAATATTAAAAAATAAATTTGCGATAATTGAAATGGTGTTGTATGTTTGAGATGGTATTAAAATGTTCCAATACTATCCAAATCTGATTTAATACAAAGTTATTTAACTAGAAATATAATTGAATTACATAAGGCAACTGGGTGTGTACAACTTTAAATTAAAAAAACCACGGAAAGAACGGGGCATTCCATATTTTCAGAAATAAGTTTGTGGCGCATTCTGGTGGCCAGCCATCGTCACTACAGATCAGTTGGAATTAATTTCAAATAAAGCGGAATGTCACCGAGATACAGAGGTTTTTATTTTTAGTGGAAACGGAAAGATTGTCCCATATCCTCTCACTTTTCATAATTTAACACTAGTTATCATTTCTTTTACATTTATTTCCTTTATCTCTCTCTATATAAAAATGAAAGTTTGTCTGTATTTTTCGGAATTTCCACGGAATTTTGAGTTATTAACGCGTTTCAGACTGGTTTATGACGGTTGCGCGCAAAAACAAAATTTTTGTCTTTCTGTTTGTCTGTTTGTTTGCTTGTCTGTGTACAATTTTGCACGCGCATCACTCGAGAACGGCTGAGTGGATCAACGTAAAATTTGGTACAGAAGTCAATCAGACGCACGAAAGTATTCATTGATGTAACTCTTCTCCGTACCTCTCATAAAAGAGGGCCTAACCCCTTAAATTGCATGCTGAAATGGGCGTAGAAAAACGTGACAAAGCTCATTTTCAGCGTCTCAATGTGAAAAACAAAACTCGGGAGCCCTACGGGCCCCGAAAACCACTTTTTAAGGTCCTAAAACCAACAGGTTTTGAGATATACCCAGAAAAATAATTTCATTTATTAATCTATGGCCTGTTTGCCATCCCTTGATGAATGCAGTACATTTTCATTTGTCTGTTGGCACAGGCTAGAGTAAAAGGTAGCTTTTCACCGATGTCTCAGTCTCGCTCATGGCTGTGATTATATGGAAGCTACTGAGGTATGGGTGGGGCTTAGTAATGACATTCGGGGCACAGCCAGTGCCTGTGGATGTTGTGAAAGGTTCTACTCATAGGATTAGTACTGCTGTTCTGACTCAGTGAGGAAAGCAATGGCAAACTACCTCACTCCTCTTTTTGCCTAGTACACCTCAATATAGCGCTGCCTTGGGTTTTTGTGGGTATCTACTCACATAACCTAACGGCGGTGCTGTTTGAGGATCCAACAAGCCTTCGGGCTGACTACCTAACAGAAAGCTATTAAAAGAATGCAGGCCGGTAACTATGACAACACGATCTCAGAAGTCCATCTAATATTGTAAGACGCAATGCCATTCCATTTATTACATTACTGTGAACGTTCGCAAACGGCTATACGGTTATCACGGAACCAACTTAAGCTCTAAAATTCGTCAATACGTATATAATGCGCTTAAGGGGGGCATGGGGTGCTAAAGAACTATTATATCCCTATCCCTATATTATTAAATTATTATTATTATTATTATTATTGTATTATGGCGTACAAGGACGAGCAAAACTCATTTTCAGCCCCTCAGTGGCTTGGAGGCTACTAAGCTTTAAGGCTCTAAAACCACGTTTCTGAGATATTCCCAGAAAACTAATTTCATTTAATAAACTAATAAAGACCACCTCGTGGCGCAGTGGCTAGCATTGTTGGATGTCACCCACGAGGTACCGGGTTCGATCCCCAGTTCTGCCAAGAATTTAAAAGTCTTGGTATGGTCTGGTACGGGGTCTCCCAGTCTCGTGATGCAAAATGGGAACCTGCCGGATGCTATGGGAGGAGGAGTGGAAAGGAACTGGCCAGCCTACCACACGCAAACTCTGGCTCGGGATGCCTGGTTAGTAATCCCTTGACTTAGTCAAGGGCTCTTATTCAGGTTGCCTACGCCCCTGGAGGGGATATGGCACTCTTTTATTTTATAAACTAATAAATAGATGACGAGTACAGAAGAAGACCAAATCAGGGGCTATATAGATATACTGAGAAAATCACAGATGTGGCCAGGAAGAGACGTCTGGCTTTCTATGGACATGTCTCATGAATGAACCCAACAAGACTAACCAACCGGCTTCTCAACTACTGGGGGAAGGGAAAGAGTGTGACACCATCGCTAACAGTAGTTAACAAGGATATCCAAGAACTGAAGATAATGAAAAGTGATATTAGAAGCCAATCACATCTCAGAAAGATACTTAAACAGAAGAGTTTTCAGGACGGACCACCCTGTAAGAAAACCGACATCATCTGGACAAAAGAGAGAAGAATGCGTGAATATTGGGCAAACATCAAGTCCCTCGCCAAGCTGAAAAGTTGAACGTCGTGGTCCTTAGCTGGCCCATCCGAAAGAAGAAGAAGAACTAGAAGAAACTAATGAAGTAATGCAAGCCGGTAACCATGCCAACAGTGTCACAAGAGGTGCCATCCAACTTTCCATCTATTTCTGTAAGAAGCAATGCCACTCATAAATTTCTGTTCAAGTTTGCAAATGGCTATAAGGTTATCGTCGAATCAAACATAGACTGTAAAATTCAACAATGCGATTAAGGGGGTCAAGGGGTACCTTAGAATTTTTACACGTGACTTACCCGTGCGATATGCGATATGTTGTACAGAAGGTCTACTAAATCTCCAAACAGCAACATTATTTTCAAAAATTCCTGAATTGGAATAGTGTTTTTTGCAGCTTTTGGGAATTTGGGCCATTGGAGGCTAAAAATCCCGAATTTAATGCACCACGAGCCTTTATAATTTATTAAAAGGGTCTTCCTGGGGATGAGGACTTTCCACAACGGTGAGGGCCAGTTTTAATTTGACATATATTGCGTTTCGTCTACGAGGTTTTCAATATTATTTTCACGTCAGGAAGTACACGATAGGTGAATTTAGTTTGAGAGCACATTTTTGTCGACAAACGGGTTCATCGTAAAGATGATTTTGTTTGATACTGTGTGGTTGATATATATTTATGTTTTTGTACGCCTATAATTCATGTTCGGGTGCTTTGAGCATTGTAAAATTAGGTATTGTAACCATGAGTCAATACACCAATCATTTAGAAAACTCTTCAACGTACTTCTCATAGAAGGGTGGATATAAGGAACAACTTTTCAAAATACATGCTAAAATAGGCGAAAAATAAAAATTCTCCTAGAAGGACGACAAAAGCATATGTTGCGCTTCTCAATGTGTGATACAAATCTAGGGAGTCTATAAAGCGTCTCCGAAATTCACATTTTACGGCCCTTAAATTAACAGTGTCTGCGATATTCCCAGAAAACTAACTTCGTTCTGATAAACTTATGAAGGAATGACAAGCTCCTAACCATTGGAACAGTAGCTCAATTGATAACGTCTGGTTATTAATACCGAAGACCGTTCGAAGAGCGGGTACTTCTGCTAGTCATACTAATATATAACAAGTAGTTCCGTGAAGAACTATACAGCCTATTTTCATATATCCTACTTATGTTAACTGCCACTATCAACATACAAAATTTCAGTTTGATTGCTGTAAAGATTCGTAGATATTGAGAACCGACTAAATATTTCAGATGGTCGCCATGTTGGATTTTATATATGTAGGTCCTAGATTTATGTACTGTTACATGAAGATTATTGTGTACGTGTAGCAATCAAACTTCAATCGCATGATTAGGACACAAGAAGTAATAAGGAGATTTTAAAATTTCGCACAGCTGCCATCTTGTGGTTATGGAAACAATTGAAACAAATTAGATGCCAGTGGATTATCATTCGTATAAGGATTTACAGTACTACGTTTCACTGCACTCGGATGGTTAAATTGCGAGAAACGTCCATGTGAATATTTATACTTCGCGTCACCGCCAAGTTGGATTTGTGATCACCGGGTTACTGAAAGTCCTATAGGTGAACTTAATTTCATAGCCCCTATGAATATAAAAAAATCAGTTTGATTGCTATAATAGATTCGTAGATATTCAGGGCCATCTAAATATTTAGGATGGTCGCCATGTTGGATTGTTAAATGTATAGGCCTTAGAGTCATGTACCATTAAAGGAAAATTATTGCGAATGTTCATTATTCAAACTTTCACTTCGATCGCAATATTACGACACAAGAAATAAAAACTTAATTTTAAAATTCGCACAGCCGCCATCTTGAGGTTATGTAAACAATTGAACTAAATTAGGTGCCAGTGCATTACAATGTGTCTAAACATTTCCTGTACCAGATTTCATTGCGTTTGGAACATTAAATCGCGAGAAAGGTCTATTAAAAATTTTCAAATTCGCTCGGCCGCCATGTTCGTTTTGTAGTTAATCGGTTTTTGAAAGTCTTATTGATGAAATTCCAGTAGTGCCCTTTATCTCCATACAAAATTTCAGGATGATACCGCTAGTAGTTTCAGAGATATAGAATGCTGGTGAAATATTTCGCACATCAGCCATCTTGTTTTTATGTAAACAACTGAACGAAGTTAGATGTCGGTGCAGTACAATGTGAATAATCCTATACTGTACCAAGTTTCATTTCGTTTGGTTGGTTAAATCGCGAGAAACGTCTATTTAAATGTCGCAAATTCGCTTGGCCGCCATGTTGGTTTTATAGTTAACAGTTTTTTAAAAGTCACATACGTGAAATTCTAGTAGTTCCCTTTATCACCGTAATAAATTCCAGGGTGATATTGGGAATAGTTTCGGACATATTGAATGCTGGTGAAATATTTCGCACAGCCGCCATGTTGGATTGGTGAGACGTAACAAAATTTGAAGAGCACGGTCGGGGTCGCCCAGAATTGTGCTATGAACTTACCGATTTTCATTGAAATCGCTCCAGCCGTTTAGAATTTATTAGGGACACACACAGACACACTCCTCACACACACACACACACACACACACACACACACACGGACAAAAGGTGATCTCATAAGCCTATTTTTTCAAAATTGAAAATAGGCTAAAAATGAGATGGTGTGCGTCTGTCTTTCTGCCTGTCTGTCTGTGTGTTTCTCAATATCGCAAGAACCAATGGTCCGATTTAAATTAAATTACCAGGTTTACATATAGGATAGTTTTGATTTCAATATTTTGCACTATTTAAAAATGGCGACCATTTTAGTGACGTCACTACACCCTTTGGTTTCAAAATTTCGTATTTCCATATCAAATAAAAAGAGAACGCTAAGACATAGCAAACTTTTGATGGCATACACGAGCTTTAACATTTAATTTTCTATCCGAAAGTTCCTTATCACTTTTCGTGTATCTCCAACGGATAGCGAGTAAAACCTAAATGTGTGCAATAAAACACTGTCAACACCGAGCAGTGCAGTATATCTCTACATTTATAAAAATGAAAGTTTCTCTGTTTTTGTTCTGAATTTCTAAGTAAATTTGAGTTATTTACGCGTTTCAATCTGTTTTATGATGGATGCGCGTGAAAATATTTTTTTGGTCTATCTGTCTGTTTGTTTGTTTGTTTGTCTGTGGACAACTTTGTTCCCTTATAACTCGAGAACGGCTGGGTGTATCAACGTAAAATTTGGAACAGATATCCATCAGAGGCACGATACTAATCATTGATGTAACTCTTCTCCGTACCTCACATAAAAGGGAGCCTGCCCCCTTAAAATACATGCTGAAATAGGAGTAGAAAGATGAGACAAGGCTCATCTTCAGCCCCTCAATGTGAGAGACAAAACTCGGGGGCCCCAAAGGGTCCCCGAAAACTAAATTTTAAGGCCCTAAAACCAACCGTTTTTGAGATATTCCCAGAAAACTTATTTCATTTAATAAACTAATAACGAATGCAAGCCGGTAACCATGGCAACAGATTCTCAGAGGTCCATCTATTGCTGTAAGACGCAATGCAATTCCATTAATTACATTAGTGTGAAAGTGTGAAAACGGCACCAAATGAAGCTGTAAAATTCATCAAAACGTATAATGCGCTTAAGGGGGTCAAGGGGTACTCCCGAATTTTTCACGCGATTTAAACCTGCGGGTGTGGTACGGCAGGTCCATTATATTCCTATTCCTATATTACAAGGCACGTCCAGAAAGTAAGTTCCGTTTGGTAATAAAATTAAATTGTGAACAGATACAGAAAAAAATATTTATAGCACAGCACGTCCAGAAAGTAAGTTTCGTTTGGTAATAAAATTAAATTGTGAACAGATACAGAAAAATTATTTATTGCACAACATTCTACACCTCTTAAACTACTTTTCCACATAACTGCCGAACTTTTGCAGGCATTTGTCATAGCGTGGCACAAGTTTTTGGATACCTTCTTCATAGAAGTTTGCCGCCGACCCATAAACGAGAGAGAAAACTCCCCTGTAAGATATCCTGCCGTTTGGCCACTACTGTTAGGCAAATTGCGTGCTTACCAGGAGAACTGCGTATGTTTAGGAGTTCTCCTGACCACATACGCAATTTGCCTAACAGTGGTGGCCAAATGGTAGGATATCTTACAGGGGAGTCTTCACTCTCGTTTACGGGTCGGCGGCAAACTTCTATGAAGAAGGTATCCAAAAACTTGTGCCACGCTAAGACAAATGCCTGCAAAAGTTCGGCAGTTATGCGGAAAAGCAGTTTAAGAGGTGTAGAATGTTGTGCAATAAATATTTGTTCTGTATCTTTACACAATTTAATTTTATTACCAAACGGAACTTACTTTCTGGACGTGCCTCGTATATTATTATTATTAGTGTTATATTATGGCATACAACGACGAGCCAAAGCCCCTCGGTGCCAGAAACAAAACTCGGGGGCCCTAAAGGGTCCTCGAAAACTACATTATAAGGCTCTAAAACCAACAGTGTCTGAAATATTCCCAGAAAACTAATTTAATTTAATTTAACAAACTAATGAAGGAATGCAAATCGGTAACCATGACAACATTATACCAAGGGGTGGCATCTAACTTTCCATCTATTTCTGTAAGAAGCAATGTCACTCCATTTATTACATTTCTGTGAAAGTTTGCAAAAGGCTATAAGGTTATAACGGAACCAACGTAGACTGTATAATTCATCAATGCAATTAAGGGGTTCAAGGGGTAACCTTGAATTTTTTCATATAATTTTCACGTGTGACATGTAGTACAGAATGTCTATTATATCTCCAAACAGCAACATTATTTTAAAAAATTCCTGAATTGAAGCAGCACTTTTTGTGGCTTTAGGAATTTGAGTCATTTGAGACTAAAGAACCTGAATTTTCATGCACCACAAGCCTTTATAATTTATTAAAGAAGACTTCCTGTGTATGGGGACCTAACACAACGTAGAGGGTCATCTTATATGTGACGTGTATTGCGTTACGTCTACAAGGCTTTCAATTCTATTTCACGTCAGGAAGTACACGTTAGGTGAATTTAGTTTGAGAGCACATTTTAACTAATCTTTTTTTTTTTTTTGTCGACATACGGGTTCATCGTAAGGATGATTTTGTTTGATACTGTGTGGTAGATATACCCATATTTGGATATCTGGGTGATAAGTTGTAGACAATAGAATTGTCTGTCTGTCTTTCTGTGTATCTTTATGTACGGCTATAACTCATGTTCAGATGCTTGGTGCATCGTAAAATTCGGTGTTGGTAAACATGAGTCAATACACCTATCACTTATAAAACACTTCACCGTACTTTTCATACAGTAGAAGGTTGGATATAGGGAAAAGCTTCTGAAAATACAGTACATGAAAAATAGGCGAAATATAAAAATTATCCTAGAAGGACGACGAAAGCATATGCTGCGCTTCTCAATGTGAGACACGAAATTCGCGAGTCTATAAAGGGTCTCCGAAAACCACATTTCAAGGCTCTTAAATTAACACTGTGTATGATATTTCCAGAATACTAACTTCGATCTGATAAACTTATGAAGGAATGACAAACCGCTAACCATTGCAACAGTAGCTCAATTGATAATGTCTGGTGTTAACACCGAACACCGGTCGAAGAACGGGTACTTCTGCTAGTAAGAAATAAATTTGAAAAAAAAACCTATATTGCTATTAATTAAGGTATTTAAAGTATTTCTTTTTAGTGTTGAAAGTTTAATAATAATAATGTTATTGGTTTTACGTCCCTTTTAACTACACTGGCTTTTAGAGACGCCGGGGTGCCGGAATTTTGCCCCGAAGGGGATTTTTAACGTGCCAGTAAATCTACTGACACGGCTCCCTCGCATTTGCGCACCCTCAAATGCCAGCTGACTGCGCCAGGTTTCGGTTGAAAGTTTAAATTCGCTCTCCTGAAAAATTAACAGAATGTGACTTACCCCGTTTTTCCCGTGGAGTCTTCAGATATTCCCTGGCTCTTTTCGTGTTGGAAGGTTTCAATTTCGCAGATGTCTAAAAAGAATAACCGTCCAACCTGAAGAGAATCTCTTACCAGTAGCGTAGCCAGGATCGACGAATGGGCGGGGGGGGGGGGGGGGTGTTACGGGTACTCAAGCCAAATTCTACAAGCATTTCGTCCCGCGGCGAAGCCGCGCTCATCAAACATGCACCATGGTTGCGAGGGCAGCTGTGGTAAGTACGGATATCGTAGGTTCGAATCCCGGTGCTGACAGCGGTTATCCTGAGTGTGTTTTTCCCCGGGTTTTGCCACACTCCCTACAGGAAATTGCCGGGAAAGTGCCTTGCTCAAGTCCCGGAGCGTCTACTCCATCCCTGTCCCAGATACATTTACACACACAACTACAATCATCACAGCAATACAGGTTGCCAGACAGCTTCAACACACTACCAACTACACGGGGATGATGACCAAATTTTCTCAAGCACCTCAAATGAATTAACAACAACTCTACAATTATTTCCATTTCTCTATGAGATATTATTACACAAGAAAAGTTTCATGTATTTTGATCCCGAATTTTTCGAGTAATACAATATGCTCAAAAGACAAAAACGAATCAGTTCTTTAAAAAATTAAGTTGATTTTTGACTAAAATGTCTCACTTCAATGGTAAATATAGAAAATTCCTGTTCCCCTGACAGGAACAAAATTAACTCAAATATATCTGTGCTACCAACATGAAGACTACGTATATCTCAACAAGAGAAATTATTTACAGAGGTCTCAGCAAAAGTGGGCATGTCCTCTCACGATGTATGATATTGATTTATGAGCAATTCAATACCGGTACTCATTTTTATGTTTATTCAGTTTTTCCAACAAGATCCTGTGCCTTATATTGCAATTAGCCCTGAATGCCTAAAGTATCATTTTCGAAGATTTTTGTCACCTACCAAGGTCCTTCTTACCTTACAAATGCTACATACAGCAGGGAAAAGTTTTAATTGCTTACACTACTCATGATGCTGAACTTCTATGCCCAAGATAGCGGGTTCAAACCCGGCTGAAGCCGTCGGATTTTTTAAGAGCGTTAAAATCCCTCAGTATGACTTCCTTCAGAGGGGAAGTAAAGCCGGCGGTCCCATGTCATAGATTTATGGCATGTTAAAGATCCTTCCACTAATTGCACCTGTGTGAAGCTAAATTGGATAGGTTAAGAATGTAAACAACGCTCTTAGGTTTCTATGTTCGTTGCCAAGAGCCGACTGCGGTGGTGTCTAGTAGCTAAGTTCTGAACTTGGCCTAGTAATCGTTGACGGTGGCACTTGGCGGCAAAAGTAGGAACTATTTGGAAAATTCTAAGTTGCAGTACTTAAATTTAAAAAATAGATAACACACACTAATACAGTCATCACAATTAACACCGGTTATCAGACAGATTCTACACACACCCAAAGTACACGGGGCTACATGACCGCGTTGTCGCAGCCCCTAAACTTAAGAACCAACCAACCAACACTACTCATGCGTCAAATTTCACTCATTTGTAACTGGGAGGTAACCGTAATTCGGGGAATTGCTGGACATATATTTACGTAATATGAAGCAACTCGGCTGACGGTTATCTCATGCTCAAGATGTTAATAATGATCCCAAAATTAGTGTTAATGTACCCATGGAATTTTCTAAGTCTTTATTAAAGCGCGTTATTTTTAATAAACACTAGATTAATTTACATATAGCCTTTCTCCTGCCAAGAAATGAAAAAAGAAGCTAATATTGTCCCGCTGTGTGGGATTCAAAATTATTTGGCGCTAGCCTCAGTTTGAAATAAGCTATACGTTATTTCGCGGGGGAAAGTTAGATTGGCAACCCTGGGAGGACGGACTTGTATTACCACAGTCTAAAATACACAGTCGCGATGCTCGCTGCGCTACGAAATTGCATCCTCTTTGTGAGTGAAGCGACACTAGCGCTCGCGGCGGCCAGCAAGCTGGCAACTGCCTTGAGCACTTTATTCGCGGAACAGATGATTTCACTTTTGCAAGATTTTTTTTGGAATTTTAACTCACCTGAGTGATTATTTCCATTGTGAACATAAGTCAGGTTAAATCACCAACTACTACAGAAAAAAGCCACAATGTTGATATACTGTACACTTTTAATTCCTGTTTTTATTAGTTCAGTCTTCTATAAGTATCCGTAGGTACAGTTGTATGACGTATATAATGAGGCTTATGTAGAATTCATAGTCCATACTAGTTATAAATTCATGTATTTGTCTTAATGATAGTTGCTGGCATCTCCACATAAAACCAAGTCCACGATTCCTGGATGTAACGGGTAATCTCTAAATCCACTGAATGGATTTTGATGCGGTTTTCACCATTCAGTAAAGAACTTCTCGAGGATGTTTTCTGTAGGAAAACATTCATTTATTAACAAAGGCAGTAACGATTTAAGTCAATCGTGTCGAAGGAAAACCTGCCGTCCTTGCGCCTTTTAAGCTTATGCTGGGTAAACCATTAAAAATATCCATATACTATGAGTGTAAGAATTGGTCAGCATGAAAAGTTCTACAAAGAAGTCCCCGACAGCATATCTTTATCTTTAATACATCGCCAACTATAAGTGATTTTAAATTTTAATTTCTTCCAACAATCTCCATTAAGTAGAAATTTAAATTACTAGCTTCGGAGCAAGTTTACGAGCAATCCCATCACCCCAGATTCGGCCAGCATTAACTGTCGAGTCGTGTCGAGTTAAGACTTCAGAGAAGAGTAGACTATAATTGTTTGGAGTTTCGCTGTTCACCTCGGATTTTCTGAATTTCGTCTGAGACCTACTGCCCGTGCACCTTTTAAGCTTACAATGAATGACCCCTTTAAGATACCAGGCGAAGCCGGGGCTGGTTGATAGTATGGATATAATATATAAGTAATATCAAATTCTTAACCGTATCAAAAGCCAGTTATTCCGTAAAATTGAGTAACATTATAGTTAATTAGTAAAAAATACCAGTGTGGTTTGTGAAACGGAAAGTATATAAATTTCCTATGGTCTTAAATGGCTCAATTGTAGGTACTTCGTTTTTTTTCTGTGGGTTTGAAACCTTTCATTCCTGAATTTGTCAAAATAATACAATATCAATTTTACAAAATATCGGCAATAACATTGTGTACCGTACCTTCACAGCAGGCATGTGGGAGACCAGGTATTTCATAAGAGAATTAACAATCAGTGTACCACATCTAAGTTTGTGAGCATTATCCTGACGACATAAATTGGCTTGCTTCCAAAGGATTCGAGAATAAGTTTATATTATTGTACAAAATTTTTATTCATTAAATCAGCTCTCTGTCTGTTAAAAAGCCATTTTCTACACCTGTAAATTAAAATGTCAGCACGCGTTTGAGATGACATATTTTACGTTTACTTAGTCTACCGTTTGTTTTAATTCTCAAAATGCATAGATATTTATATTTGATTAGCAGCCAATGGCCATATCAGTGCATTTCACATGAACGCCCGTAGGTTTCCCAATTTCAATGTCAAGTAGTTCCAACTTAAGCTACAAGACGCCACTGTCACGGAAACCCAACGGCGTACGTTTGAACCTGATAGAGCGTGTCTAACCCAATAGCCTAAAAATTTTGGCTACACACTTCCAATTGTAGTTGTAAGTTCTTTTACGTGCCATAGATCTATGGCATGGGCCCGATGACTTCGACTGGGTTTGAACCCGCGAACTTGGGCATAGCAGTTCAGCATGCTACCGACTACTCATCCAAAGCCATGCATATATATCCAAACGAGACATGCTTCTGATTTTAACCGACTGGCTCCGTGGTTCAGCGGTAACGTTCACGCCTGCTGTCCCCAAGATTGCAGGATCTAATCCTGGCGCAGTCAGCTGGCATTTAAGGGTGCATAAATGCGAGGGAACCGTGTCTGTAGATTTATTGGCACGTTAAAGATCCCCTTCAGGGCAAAATTTGGCACCCCGGTATCTCTAAAAGCCACAGTAGTTAAAAGGGACCTAAAACCAATAACATTATTATTGATTTATAACCAGTTAAAGACCTAGTTCCGTTGTTTGATTGAAAAGCTTTATAATACTTTTTACAGCGTATCCCAATTAATTGGGGTCGCTGGAGCCAAACAGGCTCATTTTGGTTTTGGCCGGGGATTTAAGGCCGGATGCCCTTCCTGACGCCACGTAATTTTTCAGGTGAAATTCCACCCCACTGTCAGCGGGATTGGAACTCCGGCCGTCCGGGTGATTGAGAAGCAGCTAAGCCACTGCACCATCACGCTCCCCTTGAAAAGCTTTATAATACTAGCCTAAAATCCATAGATCAAATCTTACCTTTTAGGGTCCTTTGGAAACTCGGGTGTCGTCTCGCTATTTGAACAGTCTGACTTCCCAGTCGGTCCACACGAATACACCCAATTAAATTGGGCTGGGAGTAACAATTAATGTCCCTGTGTAATTCATAACACAATAATTATTTATACATTTAATAAAACGCCTCTCATACAACACCCCCCCCCCCCCCCTTTATGTGAGAAGTGTTTTATTAAGTGTATACAAGATTCATATATATTTATTTCAGGCATTAGGAGATAAATTGGCACTGCCCACCTGATCTAAATGGGTAGCGTACACTCGTGTTGACCGACTGAAAAGCGATTATATAGGTTAATTAGCAACACTGAAATATTGCTGTTTATTGAACTGCATATCTCCTCTTGTAAATCACATGTTAACCCTCCAGTACTAACATGACAAATCTTTCCACGAGTGCTAACATCGGTCTGTGAGTCCGAAGTTATCAACATGCATATTTCTTCTGTTTTAAAGCAGGTAAATTATTTATTAAAGAGAAAACAAACTACAGAAAACGATTACTAAGCCTCGCTTTGTTACTGTTAACAATAAAGAGGAAAAAGAAATACATTCACCAGGGTCTGGAGACACAAACACTCCTAAGGATTACCTAGAAAACTTGGATAATGACAATTTTTACAAAGATGCAATAGACAATTCACAGTCACAGTCGATCATTTTGAGGAGGAATACACATTTTCCATTTCGTGACACCGTCTTTTCCATTGAAGTGAGGAACAATAGGCCTACGTTGTCGTTTTTGTTGTGTAGGGGGCTGCGTGGCGCAGTCGGTAGAGGCGCTTAGCTTCTAACTGAAAGGGAGTGGGTTCGATCCCCACCCAGGTAGTGGATTTTAGAAACAAAACTACCACTTTCGGAAACGCAAATAGCCATGGGGTTCACTCAGCCTACACCAGAAATGAGTACCAGGGTAATGCCTGGGAGCAAAGACGACCGGGCATGGAGCTGACAACTCCACCCCATCTAGTGCCGATGTCACAAAAAGTGGAAGCCTCTTCCTTCCACTACTACCAGGGCCTCCATGGCCTGTACGGAGTTGGCTTTTGGTTGTGTAGGCGACCCATCTTGCTCATCCTGTATCTCCTCCACGTCCTGTTCCGGCGACATTCAAGGTGATCTTCTTCCACAAAATCTTCAAAATCTTCTGCAGCCACGACATTCTCCTTAGATTCCAGTAGTAATTTCAGCACGCACTCTTTTTCACGTTCGTAATTCATTCCATTCGACTTTTAGCAAAAAGTAGCAAGAGTACTAACTTCGGTCTGAGAGACCAAAATAAAGGAATTCTTGCTAAGAACTTGAGCCAGGCACTTAATATTCACGCAACAATAAGTAAACTGACCAATTTGAAGGTACCAATGAGCAAAGCGTAAGCGAAGCATGCACACTAAAGTTACAGCCAGAGGCGGTTCTAGCCTTGGGCCGGGGGGGAGGGGGGGGGGGGGGGGCGGCCCCCCCCCCAGTTTTAGTGAAATAATTATTTTTAAATTCATGGTTACTAAATAAATTGATAATTTACAGATATAACTTATCTGATATAAAACAAACTAATGCATTTAATTAAGTTAATTTTTCTTTCAATTTCAATATTTATTTATTTTAGTGTATGTAATTTAAACACATAATTGAAATCGGGTATAAATATAATATTTTTAAAATGCGCAGTGCATACACCTAGAGTATTAAACTCTTTTCCCAACTTTATGACATGCAAGTTCAGAAGTTTCCAATGTATACAAACCTCCATGCGATACAAGTGCATCGATATCTCCCCAACTCTGTGACAAAAATGCGAGTGCAACTGTTTCTAATATAGACGAACCAGTACCATTTTATAGCGGTGCATCGATCTATGATGGTACATGCCAACCACGCAAATCAGTTCATAAACAAACGTTACTATACATTACAATAAGAACAGAAGTTTTAACAGTAAATGGTTTGATAGGTAGACATTTATTGAATACTCTGAGAACAAAGATGCTGTTTTCCGTGTCGTCATTTCGTTCAATCTGATTCAAGCGATGCTGAACATGTCTTCACTAAATCTGGATTTTGCAATTGGAAAAGATTAGGAGAAAAACGTGCAAAGCATGCTGATAGTAAATGTTATAAATCTTCAATAGTAAGGTGAAACATTTTTCTGGAATGTGAACGTAGCGGCATTGTGATTTCGAAGCTAAGCGAGAAACACAAAGATGACATATTGCGTAACCGCTCAGCCGTGGCAACAATGGCCCGAGTCGCATTACTTTGTGCTTGGCACAGTGGTAATAATAAAGGGAATTTTGTTGAAATTTTAAATGTAATTAAACTAGAAAGTGAAAGCACAAGGAAGAATGTAAACAGTCTACCAAAGAATGCAACTTACTCATGTAAAGATTCTCAAAATGAATTTCTTGAGATCTCAGCTAATATAATAGTTGAACATATTGGAGGAGATGTAACTTTTTACCAGCCCTTCTTGGGCGACTGATTTAAAACTTCCCAAAATCATCCTCCTATTTTTGATCGGAAGTACTTCATCATATACCACACAATTGAAATGGCAGGGTCGTGGAGTGTTGGACACACATTTGGTCAACCTAACTGGTATCATTTGGGCGTTCAACTATTAGGTGTAATTCCCTATAAAGAAAACTAATTATAACCTTCAAAATATGTGTATTAATATCAACTTTAAACATATGGCGGGGACTCTCGTCGAACAGACTATGGTTTACTATCTTCTCTCCTCGGCAATGACGAAAACATGTGACCCAAAATGAATGTTGGAATATAAAGATGTTTGTTACTCACTCATCGACGATCTAGCAGATAATCTACGAGACATGCTCGATAGATCAGTTCTCCCCAGCATTTCTAAGATTTTCCACACGTGGTTTGAGGTTAGAGATGTTTACTGGTTTACATAGCCACATCTCTGCGAGAGAAATGAATGTGCTTCCGTACCCAACTTGAATTGTGCTAACAGAGGTAACATCGTTGTGATATGTAGCCGTTTCGAGTACATTCACAAGCCATGCTTTCAACAAAACTGTTTCTCCAAATAGGCCTACGCCAAATTACGAGAACGCGACCTTTCCAATCAGACGCTACAATAGAAGTGAAGCCCCGCTATACACGAAAATCCCACCACTCATCTTGTAAACACATGTTTTCGTCTTTCTCCGCCAGGGTCATGATACCCTCCAACCCATACAAAATACACCAATAATCTCGAACCCATGTATATTTCTTACAACTCGTGGCGCGAAACTCTTCTCTGACGTCAGAACCTTACACAATTTACACAAAGCTTTCTTCAAGACAAGGGAAGTTATTCTCGGCCCAATCTAAATTTGGCCTAGAGTTTCCTGCTGTTGCAACATCTTGTAGCTTACCTACACAATCCGCTGTCTTGTATACTGACATCTCCCATACAAATTAAATGAAATATTCCTGACTGAGTCCCCGAGATACACAAGATATATATACACTAAATAAAATGAAATTCTACAACCTAAATGATGATGATGAACAAGAAAAGAAATGGTATGAACAAATTACCCTAACCTGACTTCTCTTGCAGTCAACCAAATAAGGGTTTGGGAACATTGTGACCGGAACAGTCACAGAGAGACAAAAATATATAACAATTGTTATGTTTCCTTAATCCTGGATGAATCTAGAGTTGTTAGTAAAGTGGAACAGATGTCCGTATGTGTCAGATATGTAGGATAACATTCTTCAGAGGAGCATTTCATTGGTTTTATACATTTGTCTCAACTGAATGCGGAAAGTATAGCTAATTCAGCTTTAGAATACCTTGTTTCAGTGGGTTTCGATCCATGTAAGTGCATTGGACAAGCATATGATGGAGCCGCGGTTATGTCAGGGAAGATAAACGGCGTGTAACGTTTATTGCGACAAAAGGTCAATAACCCGTGTGTTTACGTGCATTGTTATGCACATCGCTTAAATTTAGTTTTGGTGGACGTTTCAAAGCCAGTTTATAGACGTGGTAGGGGACACTTTCGGTTTACTGGAAGCAATTTATGCTTTTTCAGACTGTATCTACTGTAAGACACCAAAAGTTTGTTGAGATACAGAGTGATCTTTATCCAGGAGAACGTGTTTAAGAGATACCTCTTCAAAGTGACAGGCGATGGGTATGTAAATATAGAGGAGTAATGTATTTTCAGAAACGTTTTGCATCAGTTAAAGCAGCTCTAGAGTATTTTTCAAAGTCAGCTAACAAGAAAGAGGCAGCAAAAGCAAAAGGTTTGTTGAAACAGCTTTGTAAAGTGAAGGTGATGTTTGTGTTACAAATCTTTTCTGATATTCTCGAGCTTGCCAATGGAGCCTCTATGTTCTTACAACAAAAACATGTGGACTTCAGAGGGGCACATAGATTTATTATGGTCTTGTAAAATCGTTGCAAGAAAAACGAAATGATGATTATTTTAAGGAACTATGGGTGGTTACATGTGACTCTGTTCAGTCGTTAGGCATGAAAGTTTATAAACAATCTAGAGTCTCAAGTATTCCTAAGAAATTTCCAGACTACGTGTTATTAATGCCAGTCTCTGCGGAGAAAGAAGAGGAACATGTCACATTATCAGAGACATGTAAAAGAAATCTTTTTGAAATATTACACAACATGGTAGAAGAGTTACTGCGCAGATTTACTGAAAATGATTTTGTGTGCAATGCAATGGATGTCTGTAACCCAAGAAGTGAAAACTTTTTAAATTTTGAATATATATTTTCTCACGTTCTATGAAAAGTATAATCTAATCTTCACAGACCGTAAGGTGCTACAGACTGAAATCAGTTTAGCTAAGAATGTACGGTATTTAGAGACAAATATCCAAACACTTCCTCATTCTTTTTTTCTGAACTTCTGAAAATGGAAGTTGCTTTACCACAGCTACTATTATTTTTCAAGTTGATGCTGACTCTTTCTGTGTCATCTGCTTCTGCTGAGCGCAGTTTCTCTGTCGTGAAACGAATAAAATCCTATTTAAGAGCAACAATGGCAACAAAGAGGCTTTCCAATCTCGCAATTATTTCAATTGAAAGAGAATTAAGTGGAAAATTACTTCACGACCCTTCTGATATAGTGAACCAGTTTGCCCAGAGTGGAAACAGAAGAATAAATTTTTGTGACAGTTAAATATGCTATTTTTTTTTACCAATGATAGTTTTCAGCCTACTATTCTCATTTTGCAAAAATGAGGAAAAAGTAGACTAATAAGATCGATCCGGTAAAATGTCTGCCCCCCCCCCCCCCCCCCAGATCTAAGCTTCTAGAACCGCCACTGGACAGCAGAATAATTTGGCGGTCGGCCTCAGAGACCGGATGTTAGTACTGGAAGGTTAAATTAAAGACTTAACCTTTACACAATGCTCACATACAGTAAATCCAGCAACAATAACATACACCAACACAGTGCAGTCGGCACATTCTTGCTGGCTGCATGAGTAGCCCAGGCAAATTAGATATATGCTTCCCGAAAAATCGTCCAAAGTTGGAATGTGTTTTAATACCGTTTGGTGTCCCAAATAAGAGTCCTGTAAGTTTGCGACGGATTCTGACTTCTGCTTAATTTTTGGGAGTCAAAAAACCGCGAAATTTTCGCACTTGTTTCAGTCTTTTGCTTATAACTTCTACATGACGCATTCTACAGAAACATTTCTTCGTAGCGGTTTTAAAGAACATGAAATTCTGCGTTGAATGGTTTCCATGTCGTCTAAATCGGCCCAGTAGTTTAGCCGCAATCGATTTCTGAATTTCGGCCAATTTTGCCAAATTGGTTAAAAAGTTGATTCTTTGTTTAGTTTTTCACTTTAAAATCCTAAACAACGCATCCTATAGAAAATTGTATTCAAAGCGTTTTTAGAGAATTACATTCTGCGTCGAATGGTCTTTAGTTTGTCAAAATCGGCCCAGCTGTTTAGCCGCAATCGATTTTTTTTGGTTGGGCCATTTATACCATCTCTCATGTCTCATATAATTTTCTTTTCCAATCGTGGAGTTTTCGAAGTGGCAAAGGAGCAAATCCGGGTTGGCCCGGTTCCCCCACTTGGCCTTGACAACCTCTCCCTTCTTCAATTTATACCAGTGCAATCAGTGTTGGGCAGGTGAAACAACTATAGAAAAGGGCACAGCCAGTATGAAAACCATTGAAGGGAAAAACTTCAATGAACTTAAACTTAGCAGAAAAACCGAGTGGTGTCTCTACGAGCCATGAAGGCTACTGCAAAGATCAACGGAGAATCAGTCCCCATCAGTCCAGACATGATTTTCCGCCGCATTCCATTTCATATGAAATCCCAGCTTCAGCTTGAATCGTACTTTGAATTCGAATTGGCCCCGTACCCACTCTCACTGTTTGATGATGATGGCATGATGCGGAAGAGTAGAAAATCAGAACTGTACAAGCTATTCACTCCAGTCAAAGTAGATCTCACTGTGAATGCAGACTACGTAGTGGATGGTGGTTTCCTGCACAGAGTTGTGTGGAACAGCGGAGAACAGTTTTCCAATATCATTCAGAAGTAAGTAAATTACGTGAAATCCAACTACAAGTCTGACAGTATCACCATAGTTTTCGATGGGTACCCAGAGGATGTGGCCGAGATGAGTCAGCTGAAAGAGCGTGAAGATCCCGTGTTATGTCATCTTCGTCGGTTATATTCCAGGAAAATACCAAGGCCACAATGCCCAAAGATCGTTTCTTGTTGAATGATCACAACAAGAAATGTCTCATATCGATGCTGACAAGCAAACTGATGGACGAGGGCATTCACGTGAAACAAGCTGTTGAATATGCAGATTCTCTGATTGTGAGCACAGCCATGGAGAGGTCTATGGAAGGAGGCAATGTTTTCATAGTGGGAGAGGACACCGATCTATTGGTCATGTTCACTTTTCATGTTGCTGTCTTTGAAGAGCCCATCTCCAACGTGTTCCACATCAAAACCGGGAAACAGAACCAGGACACTGTCGTTTACAGTCCGAGCAATTGCCAGCTGACTGAATACATGAGGAAACATACCCTGTTTCTCCATGCCTTCACGGGGTGCGACACCACATCCTCATTTTTCCGCCAGGGGAAAATAAAATGTGTGTGTGTGTGTGTGAGGAGTGTGTGTGTGTGGGTGTGTCCCTAATAAAATCTAAACGGCTAGAGTGATTTCAATAAAACTCGGTAAGTTCATAGCACTATTCCGGCCGACCCCGACCGTGCCCTTCAAATTTTGTTACCACTCACCAATCCAACATGGCGGTTGTGCGAAATATTTCACCAGCATTCAATATCTCCGAAACTATTCGCGATATCTCCCTGTTTTTTTTTACGGTGATAAAGGGAACTACTAGAAGTTCACCTATGTGACTTTTGAAAAACTGGTAACTACAAAACCAACATGGCGGCCACGCGAATTTGCGACTTTTAAATAGAAGTTTCTCGCGATTTAAGAAACCAAACGCAATAAAACTTGGTACAGTATATGTTTATACACATTGTAATGCACCGACTTCTAACTTGGTTCAATTGCTTACATAATCACAAGATGGCGGATGTGCGAAATATTTCCCCGGCATTCTATATCTCTGAAACCGTTAGCGTTATCACCCTGAAATTATGTACGGAGATAAAAGGCACTACTGGATGTTCATCTATAAGATTTCAAAAACCGGTTAACTACAAAACGAACATGGCGGCCAAGCAAATTTGAAAATTTTAAATAGGCCTTTCTCGCGATTTAATGTTCCAAACGCAATGAAATCTGGTACAGGAAATGTTTATACACATTGTAATGCACTGGTATCTAATTTAGTTCAATTGTTTACATAACCTCAATATGGCGGCTTTGCGATTTTTAAAATTAAGTTTTTATTTCTTGTGTCGTAATCATGCGATCGAAATGAAAGTCTGAATAATGAACCTACGCAATAATTTTCCTTTAATGGTACATGACTCTATGGCCTATACATTTAACAATCCAACATGGCGACCATCCGAAATATTTAGACGGCGCTGAATATCTACGAATCTATTATAGCAATCAAACTGATTTTTTAATGCTCATAGGGGCTATGAACTTAAGTTCACCTATAGGACTGTAAATAACCGGGTGATCACAAATCCAACTCAGCGGCGACGCGAAGTATAATTATTCACATGGACGTTTCTCGCAATTTAACCATCCGAGTTCAGTGAAACTTGGTACAGTAAATCCTTTTACGAATGTTAATCCACTGGCATCTAATTTGTTTCAATTGTTTCCATAACCACAAGATGGCAGCCGTGTGAAATTTTAAAATCTCCTTGTTACTTCTTGTGTCCTAATCATGCGATTGAAGTTTGAATGCTACACGTACACAATAATCTTCATGTAACAATACATAACTCTAGGACCTATATATATAAAATCCAACATGGCAACCATCCAAAATATTTAGTCGGTTCTCAATATCTACGAATCTATTACTGCAATCGAACTGAAATTTTGTATGTAGATAGAGGCAATTAACATAAGTAGGTTATATTAAAATAGGCTGTATAGTTCTTCACGGAACTACTTGTTCTTGACCCGATCTCAACCCCTGACCAAGTTGCAAATGCAGGTGTTCACATCATAAAAACCTGTATACGGGTGGCAGCAGTAAGTCCCTCAATCACGTGAGGTTTGACCTCTTCCAGAGGTGGTTTCAAAACAGAATTTCAACCTGGCGTCCTTGCCTCCTACAGAAGCGGCTGCTCGCCAGCACTCCTTCAGAGATTAATTACAGGTGCAGGTATGGAGGAGTAATGTACTAGATCCAGAGAGATGGTGATGGAAAATAACCACCGATGGCTTAACTCCCATCACAACGACTGATCCACCGGCTCCACAAGAACTTCTCAACTCCATATCGTGCACATGTAAAAAAGGGTGCAAAGCAACTTGTTCCTGTAGGAAAGCTGGGGTAAAATGCATCACCATCTGCATGACCTGCCAGGGGCACACATGCCTCAATTCTATCTCTAAAGACAAGGATGTTATACTGGTTCCCACCCAGTGTGACGAAGCGATTGATATCATCGAAGAAGAGCAAGAAATGAATCCTCATTCTCAAGATTCCGAGGTTGAGGAGCTAGATGACGTGATCGGCGAAGAGCCACCGTTATCTCCTAAACGGCGAAAGAAATCGTCAACATGAGTACCTTGTACATCTTTCACATTATGGTGTTTCATGTACACAACTAATACATCTTTCTGTACATAATTTATATCGTTATCGTTTACGTAAACATCTTATGTAAATGTACCTTATGTATAAATATTTTGTTACTTTCAATGAAACATTATTCATAATAATGTCTTCTTACATTCTGAAACCACATAACATCATTTTGGAGTGGCTGCACTTGGGTTGTCAAGGTCAAGTGGGGGAACCGGGCCAACCCGGATTTGCTCCTTTGACACTTCGAAAACTGCACGATTGGAAAAGAAAATTACATGAGACATGATAGATGGTATAAATGGTCCAAATCAAAAAATCGATTGCGGTTAAACAGTGGGCCGATTTTGACAAACTAAAAACCGACGCAGAATTTAATGCTCTTAAAACACTTCGAATACAATTTTCTATAGGATGCGTTGTTTAGGAGTTTTAAGTGAAAAACTAAACAAAGAATCAACTTTTTAAGCAATTTGGTAAAAATGGCCCAAATTCATAAATCGATTGCGGCTAAACGACTGGCCTGATTTAGATGGACTAAACACCATTCAACGCAGAATTTAATGTTCTTTAAGAACGTTACGACGAAACTGTTCTGTAGAATGCGTCGTTTAGAAGTTATAAGCAAACAAGAAGTTCCGTGAAGAACTATACAGCCTACTTTTCATGCCAATGATTATTCTACAGTATATGAACCTATCTAGAATAATGACAAAATTAAGTTGGTAATATCGAAATATCAAATTAGTTCAAAATTACCTGGTATAATGTAGCCTAATAGAGCACTACAGTTGGCAGCCCTGGTGACTGAATATATTCTTAGTTCCATCTCTTAAGGTAGAGAATACAAAATTTGGTCGAAGTCCAATGGACGTTACATGCAGTTAGACACTGGATCTATCAGCACGCGTAAAAGCATGTTGCCAACAATACCATGCGTGTGCTGGTCAGAAATAATCTGAAATATTATGATGTCTTGTTGTGCCAATTTTGGATGAAATCCATTTGATAGTATAGAAGTTACATGTATTTTAAAATTGGACATATCAGCAGGCATAGAATCATGTTGGCAGCACTGCCTTGTATTAATTACTCCAAATTAATCCACAATGTCATGTGCTATACGTGTGCAAAGTATATAGGTGTTGGCTTGCATACTTTCTGATATATTGATATTAGGGTAAAAAAATATAGACAGCATTTATTAACAGTTGGCAGCCCTGATTGCTGTTATCAATACTTACAGTCATATCTGTTATGGTACACATAGCACATACGAAATTTGGTTGAAATCGAACTGATAGTATAGAAGTTACATGTATTTAAAAATTGGTAGTATCAGCAGGCTTATAATCATGTTGGTATAACTGACGTATATAAGTTACTCCAAATTAATCTAAAATGTCAGAATATACGTGTGCATAGTTTAAAGCTGTTGGCTTGCATACTTTCTGATATATTGGTATTTGGATAATAAAGAGAGCAATTATTAACAGTTGGCAGCCCTGGTGGCTCTTAAGAATACGCTCAATCATATCTGTTTATGTACAGATATTACATACAAAATTTGGTTGAAATCCAATTGATAGTGTAGAAGTTATATGCATTTAAACATTGGACCTATCAGAAGGCTTAAAATTATTTTGGCAACACTGTCATTGTTGGTCTCATGGAAATTAAACTGAAATAGTATTATCTGCATGTGTGCCAAATTTTGAATAGCTCCCATGCATATCTTGCGAGTTATCCAACATGGAGCTCAAATTTCTAGTGCGTTTTTCAGCAGTTGGTAGCACTGCTATCATTTTCAAATATGGACGTGAGATATTCCGGTGCAGATCTTTACTCATACTAAATTTGGTTTTGATTGCTGCAGCCGTTTAGGAGTTGATAGGGGGGGACACACACATAGCCAGACACACAGACACACATTTTCCCGGATCGATCTCATAAGTCTACTTTTTCCTCATTTTTGCAAAATGTGAAAAGTAGGCTAAAAACTGAAAAAAGTGCGAAAATTTCACGGTTGTTTTACTCCCAAAAATTAAGCAGAAGTCAGAATCCGTCGCACACTCACAGGACTCTTATTTGGGACCCCCAAAGGGTATTAAAACACATTCCAGCTTTGGACGATTTTTCGGGAAGCACGGCCTTTTTTTTATCTAATTTGCCTGGGCTAGAGAGCATTATTGTCTGGCGGTAGAAAAATATGAGCTAAGCTTCGCGATCTGTAGATAGACTGTGGTTATACGTTGTCATGAAGACGTGTGTAGCCACAAATGGGGACCCGGTCTGAAAGGCGACAACAGTACATCACCACAGATACAAATCACAACCTGCCGATTTTCCAATGCGGGGGGGGAGATGTTTCTAACCCCCCTCCCCCTAACCACCCCTTGACTACGCCACTGCCTCTTACTTACATTTGCGTTCAAAATTGAACGGTCTTACCTTTCACGCAGTTGTAGTTGCGGCTGTGAAAACGTGCACCTCAGTGGCGGTTCTAGCCCCCTCCCCAGTTTTAGTGAAATAATTATTTTAAAATTCCTTGGTTACCGGTACTAAATAAATTGATTATTTACGGATATAATTTGTTTGATATAAAACAAACTAATGCATTTAATTAAGTTAATTTTTCTTTCAATTTCAAGATTTATTTATTTTATTATATGTAATTCAAACACAATTGAAATCGTGTAGAAGTATAATATTTTTAAAATGCGTGGTGCATACACCAAGATCAACATGTTCAGATATTTCTTTACAACAACAATCAGTCAAAGCGGTCTGCATTCAAAGTGTCCCATACGATAGTGCCGACTGCTCGTTATTCTAACAATCACAGAAAGGAATCGTTTCGCAACAGTTTTCAGTAGCAGATGATTAGTCGCTATGCTTGAGTAGACGTGTTCTTGTATTAGTTACGGTATGTCTAAGCAGAGTAATATTTTGAAGTTCTTTTCCCGTGACAAGCGGAAGTTCGATGAAAGTGCATGTGAACCCAATGAACCGAAGAGTATTAAACTCTTTTCCCAACTTTGTGACTTAAATGCAAGTTCAGAAGTTCGCAATGTAGACAAACCTCCATGCGATACAAGTGCATCGATATCTCCCCAACTCTGTGACAAAAATGTGAGTGCAACTGTTTCTAATATAGACGAACCAGTACCATTTGATATCAGTGCATCGATCTATGATGGTCCATGCCAGCCACGTAAATCTATCTATATATATAAAGCTCAATGTTTGTCTGTCTGTCTGCCTGTTATTTATACAAATCTACACCGTTTCACCGATCTGACCCAAAATTTGTACACTTACCCTTTGGAACCCTGCGGGTAACCCCGTCTACATTCAATTTCGGACAGATCACTCCATTCCCTGCATTTAGGCCTTTTTGTCAAAAATCTACACCGTTTCACCGATCTGAACCAAAATTTGTATACTTACCCTTTGGAACTCAACGAGTAACACGGTCCACTTTAAATTTCGGACAGACCACTCCATCCCCTGCATTTAGGCCCTTCGTCAAAAATCTACACCGTTTCACCGATCTGAACCAAAATTTGTATACTTACCCTTTGGAACCCTGGAGGTACCCTGTCAACGTTAAATTTCGGACAGACCAGTCCATTCCCTGCATTTAGGCCCTGTGTCAAAAATCTACACCGTTTCGCCGATCTGAACCAAAATTTGTATACTTACACTTTAGAACCCGACGAGTAACACTGTCTACTTAAAATTTCGAACAGACCACACCATTCCCTGCATTTAGGCCCTTTGTCAAGAATCTGCACCGTTTCGCCGATCTGAACCAAAATTTGTATACTTACACTTTAGAACCCGACGAGTAACACTGTCTACTTAAAATTTCGAACAGACCACTCCATTTCCTGCATTTAGGCCCTTTGGCAAAAATCTATATCGTTTCACCCATCTGAACCATATTTTACATACTTACCCTTTGGAACCCGACGAGTAACACTGTCTGCTTGAAATTTCGGACAGACAGCCCCCTTCCCTGTATTTAGGCCCTTTGGCACAAATCTGCACCGTTTCACCGATCTGGACCACACTTTCTATACTTACCCTTTGGAACCCGTAGAGCAAACACTGTCTGCTTGAAATTTCGGACAGACCACTCCATTCCCTGCATTTAGGCCTTTTGACAAAAATCTACACCGTTTCAGCGATCTGAACCAAATTGTGCATACTTACCCATTGGAACCCAACGAGTACTTCGGTGAAACTGTGCGGGACCAGAATATCACGTTTTAAGGCCCTTGAACCAATCGTGTCAGAAGTTAAGCAACACCACACTCTTCCCCGTCTGTGATTTTTAAAATATGTATTTCTATTAGTTTCTAAGTTTGATGAACCAGATCAGTAGTAGTAATCATCTCACCACATAAAGTCTTGCTCAATAGTGGTAGTGTAAGTATGTCCCCTATGCGTTCATATACCATTAATCCGATTGCGAAGAAACTTGGGTGAGTTGTTTTGTGGATTGCAGGGAAGGTTTCTGCCTACAAATTATTTATGTATCACAAAAGGTTGAGAGACTTAACAGGAAGTTTTAAATACCATAGTAACCCAATTGCACAATGCCGTGGATTCCAGGGAAGGTTTCTAGCAACAAATAATTTATGAAACACAAAAGGTGAGAGGCTTAACATGAAGTTTTAAGTACCACAATAACCGAATTGCACAGTGCCAGTTGGGATGATGATGATGATAATTGTTGTTTTAAGGGGCCTAACATCGAGGTTAGCGACCCCTAATGGTTTGGCGGATCGTGAAATTGAAACTACAACTAAAACTAACTACAAAACTTACGGGCTAGAAGAAGATAAGGACAAAAGAAAGTTATAAGGGAAATAAAAGACAGGAGGAAAAGAAATGCCCTAAACCCTGGATAAATGAGAATTGAGGGACATGGAAGGAAGGAGAGCCAGGAAAGGCAGATAGGAAGGGGAAAGAGGAGACGGTCCGCCCCAAAGGCAATGGAAAAATGGGGTAAAATCGGACCCAGCTCAGGAATCCCTCGGGGTTGCCAGCTCCCGAACTCACCAGCCATGAGCCCTTGAGGGTGTAGCACTATCTAGGGTGCACCAGAAGTGGTGGGGCTACACACACCCTGCCTCCTTGAGAGCCTTGAACATAAGACAAGATATTATGAAAGGAAATAGAAAGCTGACCCCTCGAAGAATGAGGGTACCAGGAAAGATCAGACAAGGGCCAATTAAGGCGGGAAAGTGAAAGACTCCCTAGGCCTCGGATACCCTATTACCGTCGGGGTCGAAGAGAACAAGAGTTGACCAAGGGAGGCCGACAGGAAAGAGAACTGAAAGGAGCCCGGCACCTGTAAGTAGAAGCAATGTCGGACTCAGCTGGGGTCCCGTGGTCACCAACTCACGTCTCACAAGTTGTGAGACCCTGGAGAAGGTGGGGGGAGGAGGGGGAGGCCGTTGTGAGAATAGCTTGCTGATTCATTGCGAGGTGACATGAGAAGACTGTCCAGAGCCCGCCGTCTTATCTAGTATTGCTGACTATGCTGATGTTCATACAGGGCCGTTGCTCAAACCACTGTGGTGTTACGAAAGAGTGAGTGTTTCACCGGTACGATCCTCTGAGTTCCGTGCAGTTGGGACACGAGCAGTACGTCATAAGCTCTTTCACTATAATGCGTCTCTGCCTTAAAAGACAGTATGGAATTATATGTAGTATTTGCCTCTCACTCGCAATCCTATGTCCTGCAATTAGCTTCGTCCTTTTCTACCCCGGCGATGTTGCCGTTTCCCAATGATTGAAAGCGACAACTCTAAGGAAATGTTTCTGTAGTCTTATAGAGAATATTTCTAAGGCACTATGCGACAAAAGACGACACTATTGATCTGTACTTTTCTAACAGCCAATGAGATATAGTCCCTAGGCAGTGTTTGCTGTTTCACATACTCCTCATTCTAATCATATTTTTCAATTCGTTTGTAAATTACATGTGTCAGTACTGTAGTTAATAAATAGTCGTTTCCCTATTCATTATTATCATTGTCATTACGGGAAAATGATTTGAATGTTATGTCTATTATACTGTACTACTTATCACCCCCACTAACACCACCACAAAAAGTTATATTTTTAAAATATTTTTTCTTTTAGTTTAAGTATCATGTGCCAATTCTGTAGTAGTATTCATTATCATCCATAAAAAAGTAAATCTACCGGGCGAAGCCGGGCACTACTGCTAGTCAGTTTATAAACTAACGTTACTATACAATAGGAACAGAAGTTTTAACAGTAAATGGTTTGATAGGTATATATTTATTGAATACTCTGAGAACAATGATGCTGTTTTCTGTTTTCCGTGTCGTCATTTCGTTCAATCTGATTCAAGCAATGCTGAACATGTTTTCACTAAATCTGGATTTTGCAATTGGAAAAGAATAGGAGAAAAACTTGCAAAGCATGCTGATAGTGAATGTCATAAATCTTCAATAGTAAAGTGGAACAATTTTCTGGAAATTGAACGTAGCGCCACAGTGATTTCGAAGCTAAGCGAGAAACACAAAGATGACATAATGCGTAACCGCTTAGCTGTGGCAACAATGGCCCGAGTCGCATTACTTTGTGCTCGGCAAGACATTGGGCTTAGAGGTCATCGCGAAACAGTTTTGGATGACGACAGTGGTAATAATAAAGGGAATTTTGTTGAAATTTTAAATGTAATTAAACTAGAAAGTGAAAGCACAAGGGAGAATGTAAACAGTCTACCAAAGAATGCAACTTACTCATCTAAAGATTCTCAAAATGATTTTCTTGATATCTCAGATAATATAATAGTTCAACATATTGGAGCAGAGACGAAAAAATACAACAATGGTTATTTTTCCTTAATCCTGGATGAAGCTAGAGATGATAGTAAAGTGGAACAGATGTCCTTTTGTGTCAGTTATGTAGGACATAATTCTATAGGGGAGCATTTCATTGGTTTTATACATTTGTCCCAACTGAATGCAGAAAGTATACCGTAGCTAGTTCAGCTTTAGAGTACATTGTTTCAGTGGATTTCGATCCATGTAAGTGCATTGGACAAGCATATGATGGAGCCGCGGTTATGTCAGGGAAGATAAACGGTGTGAAAAGTTTATTGCGACAAAAGGTCAATAACCCGTGTGTTTACGTGCATTGTTATGCACATCCCTTAAATTTAGTTTTGGTGGACGTTTCAAAGGCAGTAGACGTGGTAGGGGACACTTTTGGTTTACTGGAAGCAATTTATGCTTTTCAGTCTGTATCTACTGTAAGACACCAAAGGTTTGTTGAGATACAGAGTGATCTTTATCCAGGAGAACGTGTTTTAGAGATACCTCTTCAAAGTGACACGAGATGGGTATGTAAATATAGAGGAGTAATGTATTTTCAGAAACGTTTTGCTTCAGTTAAAGCAGCTCTAGAGTATTTTTCAAAGTCAGCTAACAAGAAAGAGGCAGCAGAAGCAAAAGGTTTGTTGAAACAGCTTTGTAAAGTGAAGGTGATGTTTGTGTTACAAATCTTTTCTGATATTCTCGAGCTTGCCAATGGAGCCTCTATGTTCTTACAACAAAAACATATGGACTTCGGAGAGGCACATAGATTGATCTATGGTCTTGTAAAATCGTTGCAAGAAAAACGAAATGATTATTTTAAGGAATTATGGGCAGTTACATGCGACTCTGCTCAGTCGTTAGGCCCGAAAGTTTATAAACAATCTAGAGTCTCAAGTATTCCAAAGAACTTTTCAGACTACGTTTTATTAATGCCAGTCTCTGCGGAGGAAAAATAGGAAAATGTCATATTATCAGAGACATGTAAAAAAATATTTTTGAAATATTAGACAACATGGTAGAAGATTTGCAGCATAGATTTACTGAAAATGATTTTATGTGCAATGCAATGGATGCCTGTAACCCAAGAAGTGAAAACTTTTTAAATTTTGAATATATTCTCACGTTTTGTGAAAAGTATAATCTAATCTTCACATACCGTAAGGTGCTACAGACTGAAATCAGTTTAGCTAAGAATGGATTTAGAGGCAGATATCCAAACACTTCCTCATTCATTTTTTCTGAACTTCTGAAAATGGAAGTTGCTTTTCCACAGCTACTTTTATTTTTCAATTTGATGCTGACTCTTCCTGTGTCATCTGCTTCTGCTGAGCGCAGTTTCTCTGTCATGAAACGAATAAAATCCTATTTAAATGCAACAATGGCAACAAAGAGGCTTTCCAATCTCGCAATTCTTTCATTTGAAAGAGAATTAAGTGGAAAATTACATCAAGACCCTTCTGATATAGTGAACCTGTTTGCCCAGAGTAGAAACAGAAGGATACATTTATGAGACAGTGAAATGTGCATATTTTTTTACCAATTATAGTTTTTTAAATTACTAACCTGTATAAATATATTAACGTATGGTAAATCTGTGAATTTTAACAACAGTGGATTAGTTTCATGGCAATTGACACGAAAAGACTTGCGTAAAATACCATTACTTCAAGACCCTTCATATATAGTGAACCAGTTTGCCCAGGGTGGAAACAGAAGAATATTATTGCTCAATATTATCTTATAATGCATACACTCATTAGTTATAATATGCAGATTATTTATTACTGTTGTGGTCTCTTCTCTGTCCTATAGTAACGAACTTTCGCTTCTCTTACTTTTCTATTGAATTCTGTCACCCAAACTTTCAATTCCAAACCGACTCCCCAATATTTAAGCTTCTAGAACCGCCACTGGTGCACCTTTAGTCATGAGCTGGGACCATGAAACAGGAATAGGTGTTGAAAGGAGATTGACCCGAATAATGGTAAATAAGGTGGAATGAAATGTATCAGAGGCGTGGACTGAACGTGCATTTACATAGCAGTGAATGCAAGTTCAATACGATTCCGTACTCATAATGAACCATGGGTCTAGCCTACAATCAAAAGACATAACGTAGAATAATAATCTAAACACCAGTCTAAATAAAATACTCAGGCACAGCACCGATATGGTGGATAGATAGTATATTGATCAATAACCAAGCAACAGTTATAGACGAGGAAGCGATACATGCTAGAAGTAAGGTTAAGGTGATGTCAAACATATGAAATTACGTAAGATAAAGGGAGAAATGATCAAGACGTTACTGTCATGGCCGTAGGAGCTAATGGGAGGGGGAGGGATTCATTAACGGGAAAGCACACTCGTGTAGACTAAAGTTAAATTGGGAAAAATAAAGATTAAAGGGCTAGACAAGGGAGTCATGAAAATGGGCATACCGACAAAGGCACGAACGATATCCCGAATAGCCCAGAAGGTACAGAGAAGGTGGGGGATTTTGGAAAGGACGGAGACTTAAGGAAAAGTACGCGTAGGACTGACGTAAATGGACTAAATAAAAAGGCGACAAGCAACCGAGTATATAAATAATTACGAGAAAGGTAACGCACAACAAAATAAGAGAAATCCATCAAAGTAAGTCACGATAAAGGCATGGGAAACAGGTTGAGTGCAGTGGGGGAAGATACATACGGTAAAGGGGATAAGGTAGAATCAAAGACCTGCGTGAAAAGACGCAATCATGAGATAATCCAGGGACAAAATAAGGTAAGATGTATGTGGCGTACGGCATAGGCCTTACTTCGGGCGAAGATGCCACACAGTAAACCGAAACCAAAATACCCACACGAAACAAATGGGACAAAGGGCAACGGGAAACACTCAAGGAAGCAGACAAACACACTACGGACATACTAAACAGGTGATACACCATAGTATTCCACAAATGGCTCACGCACACACACACACACATGCCAAGGAAGTAAGCCGAGACTTACCTTGATGGAATCGGGGAGTGCCAGACATCTAAGGATTACGATAAAATGAGTGAAAGTTACGTCAGTACGCGCACCTTTTTAAACACATAGATAAAAGGAGATAAAAGGAAAAGAGAGCAAGGCATCCCGAAAACGGGAGCGGGAGCGGGAGAAAACCGAAGATTGCCCAGAGACTAACAAGGGGTTGTCCCTGGTAACTGAAAAACAGACAAGCAAAAGGGGAAGAGGTGCCACTAATCACGATTCGGCATAGCAGAAAGTTACTATAACGAACCTTGATCAGCAATTATAGAAATGTCCACTGATCTGCTCAGTTATTCTGGCCAGTAACAACCAAGGAGAAAAGAGAACAATTCCGATAATTGGCACACAGCAGAAAAAGGGGGGGGAAATAAAAATAGAAGAAAACGGTTCAAAATATAGGTTGGTACAACGAAAGAAAATGAAAGCAAAGAAAGTACAAGATAGCACATCTTATTAAGTAAATCTTTTTTCCAACTATTTTTTATAGTCTCAAGTTCAAAAGAAAATGTGTCAGGTGTTTCTTGATGTTTCAAATACAAGTGTTTGTAAGATGTAGTAGACTGTTAGAAGTTCCTTCAGCTTTTCACACTTTAAATCAAAACCTCTAAAATGCGTGATTTGAGTGTGTTGTACTCGGAAGTGTGTTATGTCTTGTGTAATGCACTGAATATTTATTAGAGCTTACATTTTTTGTCGTTCTTTTACTTGCCATAGGACGCGCCACCGGCGTATGGTTATGCATAACCAGCTCCCGGTTTAGTAGTCAGGTAATGAAAGCAATGGGAACTGTGTACTACAATTTTCGGTGCATGTAACTAAACAAATTATTGTTGTTAGGAGAACTAAATTGTAAAATGCACCAAGAATGATATGATCTTCAGTTGTGTACAATGAGAAAGCCTGCATGTGTTTATTCGTTGTGTACTAAAGATGCGAAATGTCAGCTAACGTTGTGCCGCATACAACACTCGTAGTCTCTAAATGTTGCACATTTTCCCGTCAATTCACAAAAGATTATATTTCAAATATTTTTAAGTTCTTGACGAAGAAAGTGTTTCTCCAAATGGAAGATTGCATTTTACTGTAGTCTACACACGTCCTATAATCTTGTCTAGGTTGGGAGCATACAGCTGTTTGTATTTCGTTTTCTGGCAACTTGTCCTAAATTATTGACTAAAATATTTCTAAAGACATACAATCCATACCTCCATTAGAAGGTTTCGGTCTCCATAATTCATGCAAAATGAGGTTCATTTGTCTAATTGAGGCCATAAACCCCCCTACGATTTCAGTGATTGATTACCATATGGTAGGCTACTTTACTTAAACTAGGTTAAAGATGTAGTCGGTTGGTTCTTAAGTTTAGGGGCTGCGACAACGAGGTCATGTAGCCCCGTGTACTTTGGGTGTGTGTAGAATATGTCTGATAACCGGTGTTAATTGTGATGACTGTATTAGTGAGTGTTATCTGTTCTTAAATTCAAGTAAGGACTGCAGACTTATAAATTTTTTAAATAGTTCCTACTTTTGCCACCAAACGCCACCGTCGACGACTACTAGTTCAGAACTTAGCTACCAGACGCCACCGCAGTCATCTCTTGGCAACGAACGTAGGAACCTAAGAGCGTTGTTTACATTCTTATCCTATACAATTTAGATTCACACAGGTGTAATTAGTGGAAGGTTCTTTAACATGCCATAAATCTATGACATGGGACCGCCGGCTTTACTTCCCATCCGAAGGAAGGCATACTGAGGAATTTTTAACGCTCTTAAAAATCCGATGACTTCGGCTGGATTTGAACCCGCGATCTTGGGCATAGAAGCTCAGCATGCTACCGAGCACGCCACCGAAGCCGCCGGTAAAGATGTAAATGAGCATTTTTAAAAATTTTTGTCGCCAGTTGTTTGGTCTAGTAACTTCAAATTTTCCATGTTTTCCATACCGTACTGAAAACTAGGCACAGTTGGATTTTATGATGGAACCGCATGTGCTATTATAGATCGCTTTCATGCAATACCTGGAATATGTACGGTTTAGGCTATAATAAAAAAAAATAAAGGAAGGAAGCTTGTAGTTTAACGTGACCGTTAATCTTGAGATCATGAGCCACGGGACCTCCTTTTTACGTGGAATCCGAACCACAGGACATGGCATTTCACTTCGAAAATCTAATATAATTATAAAAGGATTATTGGTTAAATAAGTGTAATATATAGGCTATTATAATTATTATTATTAGGGCTCGGAATTTAGGTGCTAAAAATCGGGGATACATTTATTTTTTATGTATTAAAAATACCTGAAAAATGTGACAAAAAGTTAAAATATTTCATTATATTTTAGTTTATTAATGACAATATAAACGATATGCAGTACTCACGAATGCAATTTTTGCTATGCCTCACTGACTGCTGAAGCATTGCAATACACAACGAGATACATCTTCAGGTTGTCCATCACAAATGACCGACAATTATCGCGAAACACTTCTTCTGAAGGCGCGAAACTGCGGCAATATGTTTCTTGCCCTTGAGGTGTTGTGTAACTTGAGGTCGCTGTTCAGCCTTGATTGCTTTCCCACATGGTTGGCAGAACAGAACGCCCCCATCAGAAGTAAAATTACCTTTAAATTCTGCAACATACTGCTGCAGACGATAACTTGTAGTTGCTTTTAATTTATGCATCGTAGAACTGCCTTACACTTCACAGTGCCACTGCAGGTGAGTGATACTGGTTCCAGGTAGCTGCGGAGGGGGGAGGGGGAGGTGGAGGTCTAGCACGACGTGCAATATGGCTACGGACAAGAAAATCCCCAGCTTCCACAGTGAGTGGCACGGGGCAACAAGTTAAGAATAACTCAGTTGCAAGCTGTCATACGAGGGCTATTCCAAAACTAAGGTCCATTAAAAAAAACAAAAAAAAACACATCAAAAATAAAACTTGTATCCAAAACAATTGTTTTATAGACATTCCTTACGTCTTTTTCTATTTTTCTACATAATTTCCATACTTATTTACACATTTGTCACATCGTTCCACAAGCTTTTGAATGCCTAAGTCGTACAACCCGGCCGCCTGCGAAGCTAACCAGTCTTTAACAGCTTCTTTCACTTCATCATCTGTGTCGAAGCGCTTGCCGCCAAGAAACTCCTTTAGGTAGCGGAACAGGTGGAAATCACTTGGCACCAAGTCCGGACTGTACGGTGGGAGGTCATTCTGTTCCCACCCAAAATTCTTGGTTAGATTTTGCGTGTCATTGGCAGTATGGGGTCTGGCACTGTAATGCAACAACAACACTCCAGACGACAATTTTCGAAACTGCAAATGTTCAGACACAATTCTGTACACTGCCCTTACTTCACAATCGGCGGGATGATTAATTGTCTTAAACATTGTGAACTGACACTATCAACAGCATACAGCAACAGTCACAACGCTACTGGCGGCTTTTGACGCGCAAGGCATGCCAGGAGTCGGTGCGCATGCGTGTTTTGCCCTTGGTGCCGCTTTCAAATATTTACGGTGAATCGGACCTTACTTTTGGAACAGCCCTCGTACGCTCTGCATGAAGATTAGATAGCTCACTTGGTCTTCCCCGTTGAAGTAACACAGAACAAAAATGCAATAAACAGAAAGGTCTACTAGCATTCTGATTTAAAACAAGATGTTCAGTAAAGAACATATAGCCTACTTTCTACTAAATGCATGGGTATTGTTATAACTCTTTGTCCTTTTCAAGGAGTATAATTGAATGTTGGTTGTAGTAGCTTGTTGAAATACAACGTGCTATAGGGATATTAAACATGAATATGAGGTGCCCTTTGCTAGTGCTACCTCTGTACCAAATTTCGTTCAATTCGGTTTCACCGTGTTTGAATTGATAGGGGGAATCGATTTGCACACATACTTGGCCACCATCTGCAAACTATTGGGCTGATGTTCTTGCAGTTTGGTCAGAATATGTTTCCCACATAAAGATATGGTGTTGCAAAATTTGGTAGAGACTAGATTATTAGGTTGGTCGTAATTACATTTTAGTTTTTAACATTTGGGAGGCCGCGATTACGTTTCCGTCAAGATAGCGGTGATATAAAACATGACACTGAGGTGCCCTTTGCTAGTGCTACCTCTGTACCAAATTTCGTTCATTCGGTTCCACCGTGTTCGAATTAATAGGGGGAATCAATTTTGACATAAAGATGGCCGCCATCCGCAAACTATTAGGCTAATGACCTATTAGATTGGTCAAAGGATGCTCCCTCCATAAAGGTATGTTGTTGCAAAGTTTGGTAGAGATCGGATGGTTATGTTAGTCGTAATTTGATTTAAGCTTCAAACATTTGTGTGGCCGCCATTACGTTTCTGTCAATATGGCGGCGATATTAATCATGACACTGAGATGCCTTTGCTAGTGCTATCTCTATACCAAATTTCGTTCCATTCGGTTTCACCGTGTATGAATTAACAGTGGGAATCAATTTAGACATAAAGATGGCCGCCATCCGCAAACTATTAGGCTAATAACCTATTAGATTGGTCAAAGGATACTCCCTCCTTAAAGGTATGTAGTTGCAAAATTTGGTAGAGATAGGATGATTAGGTTAATCGTAATTTGATTTAAGCTTTGAACATTCGTGTGGCCGCCATTACGTTTCAGTCACGATGGCGGCGATATAAAACATGACTCTGAGGTGCCCTTTGCTAGTGCTACCTCTGTACCAAATTTCGATCCATTCGGTTCCACCGTGTTCGAATTAATAGTGGGAATCAATTTAGACATAAAGATGGCCGCCATCCGCAAACTATTAGGCTAATAACCTATTAGATTGGTCAAAGGATGCTCCCTCCATAAAGGTATGTTGTTGCAATTTTTGGTAGAGATCGGATGGTTATGTTAGTGGTAATTTAATTTAAGCTTTGAACATTTGTGTGGCCGCCATTACGTTTCTGTCAATATGGCGGCGATATAAAACATGACACTGAGATGCCCTTTGCTAGTGCTACCTCTGTACCAAATTTCGTTTCATTCGGTTTCACCGTGTTTGAATTAATAGGGGGAATTGATTTTCACACAAAGATGGCCGCCATCCGCAAACTATTAGGCTAATGACCTATTCATTTGGTCAAAGGATGCTTTCTCTATAAGGGTATGTTGTTGCAAAATTTGGTAGAGATCGGATGATTAGGTTAATCGTAATTTGATTTAAGTTTTGAACATTTGTGTGGCCGCCATTACGTTTCCGTCAAGATGGTGGCGATATAAAACATGACACTGAGGTGTCTTTTGTTAGTACTACCTCTGTACCAAATTTCGTTCCATTCGGTTGCACTGTGTTCGAATTAATAGGGGGAATCGATTTTCACACAAAGATGGCCGCCATGCGCTAACTATTACGCTGATGGTCTATTAGATTGGTCAAAGGTTGCTCCCTCCATAAAGGTATGTAGTTGCAAAATTTGGTAGAGATCGGATGATTAGGTTAATCGTAATTTGATTTAAGCTTTGAACATTCGTGTGGCCGCCATTACGTTTCAGTCAAGATGGCGGCGATATAAAACATGATACTGAGGTGCCCTTTGCTAGTGCTACCTCTGTACTAAATTTCGTTCCATTCGGTTCCACCGTGTTCGAATTAATAGGGGGAATCAATTTTGACATAAAGATGGCCGCCATCCGCAAACTATTAGGTTAATAACCTATTAGATTGGTCAAAGGATGCTCCCTCCATAAAGGTATGTTGTTGCATTGTTTGGTAGAGATCGGATGGTTATGTTAATCGTAATTTAACTTAAGCTTTGAACATTTGTGTGGCCGCCATTACGTTTTTGTCAATATGGCGGCGATATAAAACATGACACTGAGATGCCCTTTGCTAGTGCTACCTCTGTACCAAATTTCGTTTCATTCGGTTTCACCGTGTTTGAATTAATAGGGGGAATTGATTTTCACACAAAGATGGCCGCCATCCGCAAACTATTAGGCTAATGACCTATTCATTTGGTCAAAGGATGCTTCCTCTATAAGGGTATGTTGTTGAAAAATTTGGTAGAGATCGGATGATTAGATTAGTCGTAATTTGATTTAAGCTTTGAACATTTGTGTGGCCGCCATTACGTTTCCGTCAAGATGGCGGCGATGTAAAACATGACACTGAGGTGCCTTTTGTTAGTACTACCTCTGTACCAAATTTCGTTCAATTCGCATTCACCGTGTTCGAATTGATAGGGGGGGGACAGACATTCAGAGTACACGCACTCACACACACACACACACACACAGACACACACACACACACATACACACACACATACACACACACAGACAGACACACTTTTTTCGCCCTGTGTTGATCTCATAAGTCTACTTTCATTTTTTGCAAAAATCGAAAGTAGGCTAAAATGTAAATAGTATGTCTTATTATGTGCTAATAAGTGAAAAACAGGAATTTATGTATTTATAGAAAGAATGCTTAAAATATGTATTTACATAAAAAATATTTATTAACCTAAAAATCCGAGCCCTAATAATTATTATGATTAAATAAATATTAAAAAGAAAGGATGAGTTATTCGTAAATGTTACCGGCACGGCGTATAGCCTATAACTCATAGCTTTCGTCTCATTTTAGCATTGAAACGGGTCCAGCTAATGCATAATGTACCATATAATAACCGGATAGCAACTGATTATAATATTCTCACAAGGAACATTTAATTGACACCAACTTAATACAATTATAGTCCACGATATGTTAGGCCAGTGAAGTTTGAAATATGCAAATCACACACTTTAGAGGCAAACTGTTTGTTATGGTCCTTTCTGTTGCAAAGTTTTACTAACTACCCCACAATAATCGAATCGCATATCTTTTTGGAAATGAAACATTCTTTCTGGAAGATATCAAATCGCTCTTCAAGCTACCCAACACGGCTCCCTTGGACGCGGTCTTGGTAGAAAAACTGAGGCACGCCAAATTCCTAGGGAATTTTTCGAAACTGAAGCAATGAAAAATCACGAATGGAAAGGACCAAATAAGCTACCCAACACGGCTCCCTGGGACGCGGTCTTGGTAGAAAAACTAAAGCACGCCAAATTCCTAGGGAATTTTTCGATACTGAAGCAATGAAAAATCACGAACGGAAAGGACCAAATTTCAAGTTACGCCACGTCTTCACGCGTTACGCTGCACCTGGTTTTCATAGTAAAATATGAACAAATCCGAAATTTCACAAACCAACAGAAAAGTGCATTTGTCGCCTATAAGGGGGGCTCTGCTCTCTGTATCATCTTGGAGACTGTGCTTCAAGATCACAACCGATCAGCACATTTGCTAAAGACTGATGTTGTTTGAGTCTTCAGTCTTTTGACTGGTTTGATGCAGCTCTCCATGTCTCCCTGTCCTGAGCTAATCGTTTCATCTCTACATAGCTACCACACCCTACATCTGAGGCAATCTGTTTAACATATTCTAACCTTTGTCTACCCCTACAGTTCTTGCCCTCGACCCTTCCTTCCGTAACTAAGCTTGCTATTCCTGGGTGTCTTAGTATGTGTCCTACCAACCTATCTCTTCTCTTCATTAGCAGTCGCCAGAAACATCTCTCCTCTCCCACTAGTCTTAATACCTCTTCGTTTGTAACCCTATCTACCCATCTGATCTTCATCATTCTCCTGTAACACCACATTTCAAATGCTTCAATTCTCCTCTTTTCTGCTGCACCAATAGTCCAAGTTTCACTTCCATACAGTGCCACGCTCCAGACAAAGGCCTTCAAAAATGACTTCCTAATACCTAAATCTATATTCGATGTGAACAGATTCCATTTCTGTAGAAATGTTTTCCTTTCCTGAGCAAACCTACTTTTTATATCCTCTTTGCTTCGTCCTTCACTGGTTATTTTGCTTCCTAAGTAACAGAAGTCTCGTACTTTCTTTCCCTCCCCTACCAATTTGATGTCCATAGAGGTTTATGATTTATTGCGGCTGCATTCCAGTATTTTTGTTTTACATTTATTAATTTTCATCATGAATTCTTTCCGCAAGACGGAGTCCATTCCATTCAAAAACTCATTCAAATCCTCAGGCGTTTCGGCCAAGATGACTATGTCATCGGCAAATCTCAGAGTTGAAATTATTTCTCCTTGAATCCTCACTGCCACTTTAAACTTTTCTCCAATTTCCTTTGGACAGATACATTTTGAAAAAATTTGTATAAGTTGCTTCAGGCACACATTTCTTAGTTGATTTTCAATCAAATATTCTCAAATTTTGTTCACATACTTGGAATGGATCATGGCAGATGAGTAACCACTTTGTTTCATTATTATTGGGACAGAATGCAAGAAAAAAATCCGAACTCTTTCTTTTTAAATTTATTCAAAAATATGTATCAATTTTTCTCTTCCCAATCCATGCCTACTATGTTTTGGAAGTGAAAATAGGTTAACATTAAAGTACTCCATTAGGCAAGATAATGTAAAAAAATAGCCCTCTATCCTAAATGGTTTCCTAGTTATTGGTACATAAACATGAATAATGAGTAATAACGGAAAACAGCTGGCAAAGTTAAAAGTGTATTATTCAGAGCATGGGACGCTAATTTTTTAAAACGAATTTATGGTAGTAGTCGCCTCCGTAGCGTAGCGGTCAGCATGGTTAGCTGCCGCCCCGGAGGTCCTGGGTTCGATTCCCGGCTCTGCCACGAAATTTGAAAAGTGGTACGAGGACTGGAAAGGGGTCTACTCAGCCTCGGGTGGCCCAAATGAGTAAAGGGGGTTCGATTCCCCGTCAGCCATCCTCGAAGTGGTTTTCCGTGGTTTCCCACTTCGTCTTCGGGCAAATGCCGGGATGGTACTGCGCCCGAATAAACCCATCAGTACTTATATCCGCTGCACTGTAATGGATTGCAGACATGTAAAGTACCCAGCTCACAAACTTACCATGCCTACTAAGTAAAATTGGGAATTTCAGGAACATAGAGGATAGATATTATTCGTATGAAAATAGTACTACCAGCCAAGGTACACATTTCTAATATCATTTACATTTAGAGCAAATCGAGAAACTCCAATCTCGAGGGGTGATAAGGTCTAATCTATAGTGAGCGCCTGTATCTATACCTCGCAGTACTATTTTCGACGATGACGACAATGAAAACGGTGTCAGTTAAGATAAAAGTTGACTGAGTCGCTAAAAAGCGCCAGCCGTTTATTGTGCTGAAACAAGTACAATAAAACTGGCTTCCTGCCTGAATACGGTGTCCCCTTGACACTCTCACAAAAATAAACTTCAAAAATAAACTTGCACGTGGCACTGATGTAATAAGGAATGTGAAACGGTGTGATACTAAGCATTACCCTACTTTATACAAATCCGCTTCAACTCTGAACCGTAGTTCCATATCTAAGCAAAATCATTCATTAACTATGTGCATATATACATTCATTTATGGTTCGCACAAATTATACACTCTATTGTGTCGAAAAGATTAAATTGTCTATCTTTCAATGAGTCTTTTATCTACTCAACTTCCTTAACAATCAACTAACAAACATACACCGCAACTATCGTGTTGAAAGTAATAAATACTCGTCTTAATCAATTGAACAAAAGTGACAAACATTTAAGCTAAGCACTGTTCCTTTTATCTTTTATCTTTCATTATAAAATACAGAAATATTTCTGAAATTCTTTACTGTGTTAATAATTCTCTGATAAACGTGAATACTAGAAGTGCATGGCATTAACCATCATTCTCACACTCCTCTTTCAAAATTATACAACAATTACCTCATCTCTTAAACACCCTGTACAGAATCTTCCTTTAATACACTCAAATAACTTCACAATCACTGCGATCAATACTAGAAAAACTTGAGACTCCTCAGCCTCCTCTCGTAAAAATACGTAACTCATTTACGTCTATATCTCTTTACTTTGCACGGTATTTCAACTATAAACTTCCATTTCAATACACTTTCTTCCTAACTTTAACACTCTTCTCTATCCTGATACAACTTCACCTCGTGCTTACAATTCCACTTCTGCAATACATTTCTGTACTTTCACTTTCTGATCACCCTGTGATTTAACTTTGTTAACTTTCTTTTTCACGTGTTTAAATTCAGTTTTACATTCAATTACAACCTTTAAAGAAATATCAGTAAGAATTCATATTTTTAACAAATGATATAAGTTTGACTTCCTTCCATGAATATATTTGTTTAACAAATTCATCTATGCTTTTTAATGCTCTAAATTTCATTAGACATATGTGTATAAGAGTTCTCGTAATACTTTAGTTCATAATTAGTTGAAATAAATTTCTGACACTCGAATCAACATCATGAGTTGTCGAAATATTCTTTACACTTCGTGACATAACTTCTTAAATATGCGGTACTTAAATTTGCTTCAATAAACTTCCTTTACTTCATTTACAATTATGCTCCTTCTTTAGTTCGTTCAACGTTATACTCCTTTTAAATAGTTCACTCTACATTTTTTTTAATAGTTCACCCTACATTCCTTTAAACAATTCATCCTATATTCCTTTAAATAGTTCATTCTATATTCCTTGAAATAGTTCATTCTACATTCCTTGAAATAGTTCATTCTACATTCCATCCCTGCGATAAAACAGATTTAATTAGTTTAAATCTAACGCAAATATGAAAAATTCTTCACGGTTTGACTCTGAAATGACTTTAGTGTTAATAGCAGCGCTATGCAAAATTTCGTCCAAGTGACTGAAATTTTCAAGAACAAGAAAAATAACTCCTAAGAAAAATACGAAAAATTACTATTTCAAAAATTACTTAATTTAATTATACTGACAAAATTATACTGTTGAAATAATACGAACAAAATTATACGGTTGGTCAATTGGATAATCACAGAACATAACTACAATTCTACATTATATAAAGCAATCTCTTCTCTACCTTGAGTTGACTCTGGTCTGGAGAATACCTTCGTCTCGCCTGCCAAACCAAACGTGTCTCGGAGCTCATCCTCTCGTCCACAGCTATGAAGACCGGTTTGTGTCAGAACCAGCTGGCCTCTTCCCCCAGTGGAACAAGGTCGGTGACGTCCTCGGTGAACGACCTCGCCGTGAAACAGCCCGCTCTGCCTGCACTCCGTCTCCCGTTCACTGCAAGTCGTCTGGCTTCGACTCCCCATCTCTTCAGAATTGACATCTCGGTTCTTCAGAATTGACATCTTGGTTCTTCAGAATTGACATCTCGGTTCTTCAGAATTGACATCTTGGTTCTTCAGAATTGACATCTCGGTTCTTCAGAATTGACATCTCGTCTCAGGTTGAAAATTGTCGTTCATACAAGCGTTTGCGAGTATTCTAGATGTATTAGAACTCTTGTAGAAAAGTAGAGGTTTGTTCGGTGATTTTGCGCATCACGTGGATGTTCCGCTGCGCCTTCCATAATTATGAATTCTGGAATTCAACTGTACATCTTTGTAGTTTCCACTTCCCTATGCTTTAGCTTAGCACATGGTAATTCTCATTTCACTGATGATATATTTTTGACTACCCCGTTGCTGCTTTGTAACTTGCATTTTTAATGTAATGTTCAAGTATGCGTTCAAACGTAGTAATTAGTGAATATCTTCTTGTCGAAATGTATTTATACTGCTCAAAAAAATTAAAGCACCACTTTTTTCAAAGGCCACCAAATTTTGAAAATTGACCTACAAGCTCGAAATCTCAGTATGACGTTTGTCCAGACGCCTACCAAGCATATGCTTCAGCACAACTCCCCAACTTGAGTAGTTTCGGGGTAGCACCCCGAAAACCAGCCCATTTTCGAAAACCGCAAATTGAAGTTTGCGAAAAACGCTGCAGGACTTGTCGCAGGTTGCCAAAGCAGTCGAAAATGAACGAGTCTTGCTCTTAAAGGTTCCACAAACACGTTGAAATCGTTACCTTTGACGTTTGGGCATTTTCAACCCCCTTCATCATCCCCTAAACATGGACTACCATTGGGGGCGTCTGAGAAGGTACCGAGTGTGTTTAACCACCTGAAAACCTGTACACCGTCCTCAGTTGCTGATTGCAGTAAGTTCTTAAGGCCTCCGGCAATGTCCACACCCCTAACACCCTCAACTGGCATGGGACCAAACCACCCCTTCTCGATTCACCCCTAAGGAAGGTTTCAATCGAGATGTTTATCAGTGCTGCTAATGGGGGGGGGGGGGGGAGGGTCTTCCCCTAACGTTTCAAAAAAGGAACTGTGCCTTTGTCACCACCTCTTCCCCTGCAACCCCCGTTTGTATGATCTTTCGAATCAGGCCCTTTTTAAGGGCTGAAACGACGTCTTAATCGCTGAAAGGGCTGTAAAGGTCCTTAGAAGTAGTGGTGACACGAAATCAATCCCTTCTGATCGATGATTGACATTCCGTCCCCCAAATTCGAAATTTTTGCACCCCCAACCCTCCCTGTCTGGACGCGTAATGCGTCATGGCAGAGTTTTCAGAGTTGGATGAAAATGAAGCTTATGGCCTGCAATGGAGCCCAAAACAGCAGGCTGGATAGAAATTCATCGGTAGGTTAGGAAACGGGACCAAAATTTTTCAAAAAAGTGTACAGCCTACAGACAGGGCATCATCGGCTAACGACACCCGTCCTTCCCTGAAGCGCTTGTGCCACGCCTTGACCCTTGCAAGGGACATGCAGTGTTCGCCGTACACTTGTGACATTCGGCGATGAATGTCCATTCCCCCTACTCCTTCCGCTGTCAGAAACCGAACAACACCTCTTTGCTCTTTGGTTGACGCCTCCATGTCACTGTTTGCAATGCGACTGGTAGCGTTGGACGATTGACGCATGCTGCTGCTTGCTTTAAATCGTCACGTGACGTGCACGCGTGCCCTCTAGCGAAGGGCTGTGACCTTGCACGCTCTGGTCGGAACCACACTTCGTTACACACGCCACGATTCGCCGATGTCGTCACCGATTTGCGCATTACAGTCTCCGGCTCGTTACTTTTTGAATGCACCTTATATATTATTTTATGAGCCTACCTGGCCATTGTGTTGCTAGCTATAGTTCTCTCACTTTCCCCATTAACGAGCGGCGACTCAAGCGATAGGTGGTAGCACGTGGCGTCAATAACCATTGTCCCTGTTGACCAATTGCATGCTTCCTCTATCACTCCGCGTGGACTCCAGAGTCCGGTCCTGGCGGCCTGCTCGCGTGTCATGTGTCCAGTGTTGCATGGCTGCACAGAGTTCTGTCCAGTCTCTCTGCTTGCTCTCAGTGGCTACGCTGAAGAGTTGACAACAATGTGCCTCGAGCTGAGAAACCTAGGATCCCCGATGACTTGGAATGTAAACATATCCGCCCAGCTAACTTTCAAAGGCGAGCCGCTCGCTAACAAGGAAGGTGAGAGAGAACTTTAGCGGAAGGCCCCGTTCGACAGACTTCCAGAGCTGTAAAGCAGAGCAAACTTATCTTCGTACCCGTCCTGGTAACCCTACCTAGTTTACCAATAGGGGGTGGCGCAAGAGCAGAAGAAGTTTGATGAAGAGGTATTGGTAATCCTGACTGTATTTATACTGATCCTGGTAGTTCCTGCTCTCCTAGAGAAGAAGAAGAAGTAAGAGGAAGAGGTATTGGTAATACCGATTATATTTATACTGATCCTGGTAGTTCTTGCTCTCCCGTAGGAGGAAAAGAAGGAGAAGTAGGAGGTAGGGGTATTGGCAATACTGATTATATTTATACTGATCCTGGTAGTTCTTGCTCCCCTAGAGAAGAAGATGAGTGAGGAGGAAGAGGTATTGGTAATCCTGATTACATTTGTACTGATCCTGGTAGTTCTTGCTATCCTAGAGAAGAAGAAGAGTGAGGAGGAAGAGGTATTGGTAATCCTGATTATACTTATACTGATCCTGGTAGTTTTTGCTCTCCTGGAGGAGGAAAAGAAGGAGACGTAGGAGGTAGGGGTATTGGTAATCCTGATAATATTTGTACTGATCCTGGTAGTTCTTGCTCCCCTAGAGAAGAAGAAGAGGGTGAAGGAAGAGGTATTGGCAATCCTGATTATATTTTTACTGCTTCTGTTAGTTCTTGCTCTCCTGGAGGAGGAAAAGAAGGAGAAGTAAGAGGTAGGGGTATTGGTAATCCTGATTACATTTGTACTGATCCTGGTAGTTCTTGCTATCCTAGAGAAGACGAAGAGTGGGGAGGAAGAGGTATTGGTAATCCTGATTATATTTATACTGATCCTGGTAGTTTTTGCTCTCCTGGAGGAGGAAAAGAAGGAGACGTAGGAGGTAGGGGTATTGGTAATCCTGATTATATTTGTACTGATCCTGGTAGTTCTTGCTCCCCTAGAGAAGAAGAGGGTGGAGGAAGAGGTATTGGTAATCCTGATTATATTTGTACTGATTCTGGTAGTTCTTGTTATCCTAGAGGAGGAAAAGAAGAAGAAATAGGAGGTAGGGGTATTGGTAATACTGATTATATTTATAGTGATCCTGGTAGTTCTTGCTCTCCTAGAGAGGAAGAAGAAGTAGGAGGTAGAGGCATTGGAAATCCCGATTATATTTATACCGATTCTGGTAGTTCTTGCTCTCCTAGAGAAGAAGAAGAAGTAGGAGGTAGGGGCATTGGTAATCCCGATTATATTTATACTGATCCTGGTAGTTCTTGCTCTCCTAGAGAAGAAGAAGAAGTAGGAGGTAGGGGCATTGGAAATCCTGATTACATTTATACTGATCCTGGTAGTTCTTGCTCTCCTAGAGAAGAAGAAGAAGTAGGAGGTAGAGGCATTGGAAATCCCGATTATATTTATACCGATTCTGGTAGTTCTTGCTCTCCTAGAGAAGAAGAAGAAGTAGGAGGTAGAGGTATTGGTAATACTGATTATATTTATACTGATCCTGGTAGTTCTTGCTCTCCTAGAGAAGAAGAAGAAGTAGGAGGTAGGGGCATTGGTAATCCCGATTATATTTATACTGATCCTGGTAGTTCTTGCTCTCCTAGAGAAGAAGAAGAAGTAGGAGGTAGGGGCATTGGAAATCCTGATTACATTTATACTGATCCTGGTAGTTCTTGCTCTCCTAGAGAAGAAGAAGAAGTAGGAGGTAGAGGCATTGGAAATCCCGATTATATGTATACCGATTCTGGTAGTTCTTGCTCTCCTAGAGAAGAAGAAGAAGTAGGAGGTAGAGGTATTGGTAATACTGATTATATTTATACTGATCCTGGTAGTTCTTGCTCTCCTAGAGAAGAAGAAGAAGTAGGAGGTAGGGGCATTGGTAATCCCGATTATATTTATACTGATCCTGGTAGTTCTTGCTCTCCTAGAGAAGAAGAAGAAGTAGGAGGTAGGGGCATTGGAAATCCTGATTACATTTATACTGATCCTGGTAGTTCTTGCTCTCCTAGAGAAGAAGAAGAAGTAGGAGGTAGGGGTATTGGTAATCCTGATTACATTTATACTGATCCTGGTAGTTCTTGCTCTCCTAGAGAAGAAGAAGAAGTAGGAGGTAGAGGTATTGGTAATCCCGATTATATTTATACCGATTCTGGTAGTTCTTGCTCTCCTAGAGAAGAAGAAGAAGTAGGAGGTAGGGGCATTGGTAATCCTGATTATATTTATACTGATCCTGGTAGTTCTTGCTCTCCTAGAGAATAAGAAGAAGAAGTAGGAGGTAGGGGTATTGGTAATACTGATTATATTTATACTGATCCTGGTAGTTCTTGCTCTCCTAGAGAAGAAGAAGAAGAAGTAGGAGGTAGGGGCATTGGTAATCCTGATTATATTTATACTGATCCTGGTAGTTCTTGCTCTCCTAGAGAAGAAGAAGAAGTAGGAGGTAGAGGTATTGGTAATCCCGATTATATTTATACTGATCCTGGTAGTTCTTGCTCTCCTAGAGAAGAAGAAGAAGTAGGAGGTAGGGGCATTGGTAATCCCGATTATATTTATACTGATCCTGGTGGTTCTTGCTCTCCTAGAGAAGAAGAAGAAGAAGTAGGAGGTAGGGGCATTGGTAATCCCGATTATATTTATACTGATCCTGGTAGTTCTTGCTCTCCTAGAGGAGAAGAAGAAGTAGGAGGTAGAGGTATTGGTAATCCCGATTATATTTATACTGATCCTGGTAGTTCTTGCTCTCCTAGAGGAGAAGAAGAAGTAGGAGGTAGAGGTATTGGTAATCCCGATTATATTTATACTGATCCTGGTAGTTCTTGCTCTCCTAGAGAAGAAGAAGAAGTAGGAGGTAGGGGTATTGGTAATCCTGATTATATTTATACTGATCCTGGTAGTTCTTGCTCTCCTAGAGAAGAAGAAGAAGAAGTAGGAGGTAGGGGCATTGGTAATCCTGATTATATTTATACTGATCCTGGTAGTTCTTGCTCTCCTAGAGAAGAAGAAGAAGTAGGAGGTAGGGGTATTGGTAATCCTGATTACATTTATACTGATCCTGGTAGTTCTTGCTCTCCTAGAGAAGAAGAAGAAGTAGGAGGTAGAGGTATTGGTAATCCCGATTATATTTATACCGATTCTGGTAGTTCTTGCTCTCCTAGAGAAGAAGAAGAAGTAGGAGGTAGGGGCATTGGTAATCCTGATTATATTTATACTGATCCTGGTAGTTCTTGCTCTCCTAGAGAATAAGAAGAAGAAGTAGGAGGTAGGGGTATTGGTAATACTGATTATATTTATACTGATCCTGGTAGTTCTTGCTCTCCTAGAGAAGAAGAAGAAGAAGTAGGAGGTAGGGGCATTGGTAATCCTGATTATATTTATACTGATCCTGGTAGTTCTTGCTCTCCTAGAGAAGAAGAAGAAGTAGGAGGTAGAGGTATTGGTAATCCCGATTATATTTATACTGATCCTGGTAGTTCTTGCTCTCCTAGAGAAGAAGAAGAAGTAGGAGGTAGGGGCATTGGTAATCCCGATTATATTTATACTGATCCTGGTGGTTCTTGCTCTCCTAGAGAAGAAGAAGAAGAAGTAGGAGGTAGGGGCATTGGTAATCCCGATTATATTTATACTGATCCTGGTAGTTCTTGCTCTCCTAGAGGAGAAGAAGAAGTAGGAGGTAGAGGTATTGGTAATCCCGATTATATTTATACTGATCCTGGTAGTTCTTGCTCTCCTAGAGGAGAAGAAGAAGTAGGAGGTAGAGGTATTGGTAATCCCGATTATATTTATACTGATCCTGGTAGTTCTTGCTCTCCTAGAGAAGAAGAAGAAGTAGGAGGTAGGGGTATTGGTAATCCTGATTATATTTATACTGATCCTGGTAGTTCTTGCTCTCCTAGAGAAGAAGAAGAAGAAGTAGGAGGTAGGGGCATTGGTAATCCTGATTATATTTATACTGATCCTGGTAGTTCTTGCTCTCCTAGAGAATAAGAAGAAGAAGTAGGAGGTAGGGGTATTGGTAATACTGATTATATTTATACTGATCCTGGTAGTTCTTGCTCTCCTAGAGAAGAAGAAGAAGAAGTAGGAGGTAGGGGCATTGGTAATCCTGATTATATTTATACTGATCCTGGTAGTTCTTGCTCTCCTAGAGAAGAAGAAGAAGTAGGAGGTAGAGGTATTGGTAATCCCGATTATATTTATACTGATCCTGGTAGTTCTTGCTCTCCTAGAGAAGAAGAAGAAGTAGGAGGTAGGGGCATTGGTAATCCCGATTATATTTATACTGATCCTGGTGGTTCTTGCTCTCCTAGAGAAGAAGAAGAAGAAGTAGGAGGTAGGGGCATTGGTAATCCCGATTATATTTATACTGATCCTGGTAGTTCTTGCTCTCCTAGAGGAGAAGAAGAAGTAGGAGGTAGAGGTATTGGTAATCCCGATTATATTTATACTGATCCTGGTAGTTCTTGCTCTCCTAGAGGAGAAGAAGAAGTAGGAGGTAGAGGTATTGGTAATCCCGATTATATTTATACTGATCCTGGTAGTTCTTGCTCTCCTAGAGAAGAAGAAGAAGTAGGAGGTAGGGGTATTGGTAATCCTGATTATATTTATACTGATCCTGGTAGTTCTTGCTCTCCTAGAGAAGAAGAAGAAGAAGTAGGAGGTAGGGGCATTGGTAATCCTGATTATATTTATACTGATCCTGGTAGTTCTTGCTCTCCTAGAGAAGAAGAAGGAGTAGGAGGTAGGGGCATTGGTAATCCCGATTATATTTATACTGATTCTGGTAGTTCTTGCTCTCCTAGAGAAGAAGAATAAGTAGGAGGTAGAGGTATTGGTAATCTTGATTACATTTACACCGATTCTGGTAGTTCTTGCTATCCTAGAGAAGAAGAAGAAGTAGGAGGTAGAGGTATTGGTAATATTGATTATATTTATACTGATCCTGGTAGTTCTTGCTCTCCTGGTGGAGAAAAGTAGGAGGTAGAGGTATTGGAAATCCTGATTACATTTATACCGATTCTGGTAGTTCTTGCTATCCTAGAGAAGAAGAATAAGTAGGAGGTAGAGGTATTGGAAATCTTGATTACATTTACACCGATTCTGGTAGTTCTTGCTCTCCTAGAGAACAAGGAGATGGTGAAGGAAGAGGTATTGGTAATACTGATTATGTTTGTACTGATCCAGGTAGTTCTTGCTCTCCTGGTGGAGGAAAAGAAGGAGAAATAGGAAGAAGGGGTAATGATAATTCAGATTATATTTATACTGATCCTGGTAGTTCCTGCTCTCCTAGAGAAGAAGGAGATGGTGAAGGAAGAGGTATTGGTAATACTGATTATGTTTGTACTGATCCTGGTAGTTCTTGCTCTCCTGGAGGAGGTGGAGGAGGATAAGATGTTTGGATCCATATCTTTATTACTCTTATTCTAGTAATTTTGATTTTCCTGGTGGAGGAGGCATTTGTATTCCTGGTCATATTAACCACAGTCCTTCTTTTCCAGGAGAAGCAGGTAGAAACTACCGTTTGTTTCGAAAAGCTACTCCTTTTGATGGTAAGTCATCTGCAACCTTTTACCAATATCATATTGACATGGGAGAAGGGTAAATACCACGAAGTAGGTTCCCGTATAGTTCACCCCCCTCCTCAGGGGCTCACATCTAATGGGACGAGGGTTGGTGACCGCGGTACCCCAGCTGAGTACGGCATTGCTTCCACTTACTCGTGCCGGGCTCCTCACTGTCTGCTTTCCTGTCGACCTCTCTTGTTCTCTTCCGACCTCGACAGTATTAGGGCTTCCGAGGCCTAGACAGTCTTTCACATTCCCGCCTTAATTGACCCTTGTCTAATCTTTCCTGATCCCTCATTCTTCTAGGGGCCAGACCTCTTGTCTTCTTTTCATTATATTCCCTTTTCTCTTCAAAATTGCCGCAGTGTTCTAAATTACCTTTAGCGATTTTTTTGAATCTACACTACATTTCGTAGGCATTTTCAATCTAAGTTGCATTTTGTAAATACTTTCGATCTAAATTACATTTTGCTAGTATTTTCAACATCAATTGTATTTTTTTTAGGATTAACAATCTAAATTGATTTTTAGTAAGTCTTTGAATGTAGGTGGAGGCACCTTTGTGAGTATTTTGAATTTCAATTGCATTTTGTACGTATTAACAACCTAAACCGCATTTTGCCAGTATTTTCAATCTAAATTGCATTTTGTAAGTATTTTGAATCTAAATTACATTTTGTAAGTATTTTCAATCTAAATTGCATTTTGTAAGTATTTTCAATTTCAATTGCATTTTGTAAGTATTTTGAATCTAAATTACATTTTGTAAGTATTTTGAATCTAAATTGCATTTTGTAAGTATTTTCAATCTAAATTGCATTTTGTAAGTATTTTGAATTTCAATTGCACTTTGTGAGTATTTTGAATCTAAATTACATTTTGTAAGTATTTTGAATCTAAATTACATTTTGTAAGTATTTTCAATTTCAATTACATTTTGTAAGTATTTTCAATCTAAATTGCATTTTGTTAGTATTTTGAATCTAAATTACATTTTGTAAGTATTTTCAATCTAAATTGCATTTTGTAAGTATTTTCAATTTCAATTGCATTTTGTAAGTATTTTGAATTTCAATTGACTTTGTGAGTATTTTTAATCTGAAATGGCTTTCTTCAATCTAAATTCCAAAGTGTATTTTCAATTTCAATTGCATTTTGTAAGTATTTTATACCTCAATTGTATTTTATTCGTATTTTCAATCTGAGTTCCATTTTGTAAGTATTTTCAATCTGAGTTCCATTTTGTAAGTATTTTCAGTCTCACTTAATGTTTGTTATGGTTTCCATTTCATTGTCATTTTCCCTATCACCCAGACCATTAGGAGCCGATAACCTAGATGTTAGGCCCCTTAAAACAACATTAATCATCATCATCGTATAGTTGACGCCACTAATTTTGGCCGGTCAGCCCCGGTTGCATAGTCCTACAGAGGACAGTCTGCGAGCCTGAGGCATGTGCATTTGGTATGGGAGTTGCTTTCCGCACAACTGACAACTGTTAATGATTTCCAAAACACCTGCTATCTTTATAACAGGATAAGTGTGTAGGTATGGAATCAAAACAACACCGCACATTGTAACACCTCCAACAACAGGTGATTCTCAAATTAAAACAAGAAGTTCCGTGACGAACTAAAGAGCCTACTTTTCATGCCAATGATTATTCTACAGTACATGAACCTATCTAGAATAATGAAGAAATTAAGTTGCTAATATCGAAATTTCTAATTATTTCGAAATACTGTATACCTTGCATAATGTAGCCTAATAGAGCACTACAGTTGGCAGCCCTGATGACTGAATATATTCTTAGTTCCATCTCTTAAGGTACAGAATACAAAATTTGGTTGAAGTCCAATGAATAGCATGGACGTTACATGCAGTTAAACATTGGATCTAACAGCGTGCGTAAAATCATGTTGGCAACAATGTCATGCATGTATTGGTCAGAAATAATATGAAATAATATGATCTATTGTTGTGCCAATTTTGAATGAAATCCATTAGTAAGTATAGAAGTTACATGCATTTTAAAATTGTACCTATCAGCAGGCTTCGAATCATGTTGGCAGCACTGATGTATATTAGTTAGTCCAAATGCATCTAGAATGCCAGGTACTATACGTGTGCAAAGTTTAGAGCTATTGGCTTGCATACTTTCTGATATATTGGTATTTGGATAAAATAAATTAGGAGCATTTATTAACAGTTGGCAGCCCTGGTGGGTCTTAAGAATACGCTCAGTCATATCTGGTTATGTATGCATACAACATACGAAATGTGGTTGAATTCCAATTGATAATGTAGAAGTTATGTGCATTTAAAAATTGGACCAATCAGCAGGCTTATAATCATTTTGGCAACACAGCGATGTATGGCCTCCTGGAAATTAAACTCCAATATTATTATCTATACGTATGCCAATTTTGAAATAGCTCCCATTCATACCTTCCAAGATATCCAACATGGAGCTCAAATTTCAATTGCGATTTTCTAGCAGTTGGTAGCACTGACATCATTTTCAAATATGGCCGTGTGATAGTCGGGTATAGACCTTTACTCCTACCAAATTTTGTTTTGATTGCTCCAGCCGTTTAGGAGTTCATAGGGGGGGGGGGTGGTACACACACACAGCCAGACAGACAGACAGACAGACAGACAGACAGAAGGACAGACAGACAGACAGACAGACAGAAGGACAGACAGACACACATTTGCCCGATCTCATAAGACTACTTTTTCCTAATTTTTGCAAAATGTGAAAATTAGGCTAACTAGCACTTGAACAATTGAATCGGTCATTGTTAGAAGGCACTAAGTCAATTCTTGTCGAAATTGAGATTTCCATGGATATGTATAGTATGAATTTCGACGCATCTAGCTATGTTAAAAGGAACTAAGTCTGCCCGTTCAGTATGCTGTATCACTTTTGGCCAAATTTAACGTTCAGTGTTAAAGAAAACTAAGTCATTGACTTACTGTCGACCAAAATATTATGTGCACTCGAGTTTGAAGGTTGTTTGTGAAGTAACCAATAGACCTACATAAAATCCAATAACATCATTTTCGTCGTTCTATTTTACGTTAGTTCATGTAGGTTTGGAATTTTTAAATTTATATTTTAATATTTTTTATCGCAGTTGAAACACACAAAGTGCCCGTTTCAAAGCGTGTTTCAACCATGCGTCACATTTAAGAATTATTATCTCACTAACCCGTCATCAGATCGAATCCAAATTGTAACACAATATACACTGGAATGTTGTATAACTGGTTTATTAATTTCAAAAATTTGTGTGCCCAAAAACGAAAGTTGTTATCATTTTTGTAAGGTAACTTTTTCTCGGCTCGGAGTCGTTGGAAAATGTAGTTCTTGGTTGCGTTGTAATCCTTATACATCAAAAAGTTATGCTGTATGACTGTGAAATACGTAAATTAATTCACTTATTTTATATGGGTTTGTATTTGTACGGGGAATTAAGACATGTTTCACCAGCTGGCCGCTCCGGGAAATGCTGTACAGCGTTGCTGAGTTGGAGCCCATCACTTCCAAGCGAGGCGCGCCATGACGCGTGATGGAGCCCATCTTGGCAACGTTGTACAGCTTTCACCGGAGCGGGTAACTGGTGAACCATGTCTAATTCCCCGTACAAATACAAACCGATATAAAATAAGTGAATTCATTTACGTATTTCACAAACATACAGCATACCTTTTTGATGTATAAGGATTACAACGCGACCAAGAACTACATTTTCAAACCACCCCGAGCCGAGAAAAAGTTACCTTACAAAAATGATAACAACTTTCTTTCTTGGACACACAACTTTTAAAATTAATAGACCTGTTATACAACATTCCAATGTATATTGTGTTAAAATTTGGATTCGATCTGAGGACGGGTTTGTGAGATAATAATTCTTAAATGTGACGCATGGTTGAAACACGCTTAAAAACGGGCACTTTTTGTGTTCCAACTGCGATAAAAAATATTAAAATATAAATTAAAAATTCCAATCCTACATTAACTACCGTAGAATAGAACGACGAAAATGATAATGTTATTGGATTTTATGTAGGTCTATTGGTTACTTCACAAACAACCTTCAAACTCGAGTACACATAATATTTTGGTCGACAGTAGTTCCAAAATTTTTAGCTTCTATTTGCCCACTACTGTATTGCTAGCATTGACAATATAGTAATATGCTATACTGGTATCTATAAATCTGTATATTTGTCATAAAAGTGAACTAACTACTTTTTAAAGATCTGATTCATTGTTAAAGGAAACTAAGTCATACATTTCTTTTTCCATTTTCTCCCTTTTAAAAAGGATAAATCCATTCAAATTGACCTCTCTAGAACAGTATTATTGCGGGTAATGATACTTACACGTGACAGCAACTATGCTTTACAATTAAGTGAGAGAAACAGTTTTTGTCAATTAACTCAATTCTTACAAAAATGACTTAGTGCCTTCTAACAATGACCGATTCAATTTCATTCATCATCTTCGATGCAAATGTAACCTAAGGAATCATTCATATATCAACACGGAATGATTTAGCCCTTATGAACTAAATACTAATTTTGTGAAGCTATCGAAAAAAACTTTATTATATATGAATTGCAGCCAATGGCCAAAACTGGGTATTAAATACACTTTATGACAGCACGTTAAAAGTTATAGTTCCGAGCGAGCTGTTAATTATTGCATAAGAGTCAGTCCACTGATTTAAGCGGACCCTGCGGCAACGCGGGAAATTCGCTCGCAAAGAAGAAGTCTGTCCACTTATTCAAAAACATTTGTTGTCTTTCCTCATGGGGAAATATTCCATAGATGTAATCCAAATTTAATTTTAGTCAACTTTTTAGGATGTTATTTATTGATAAAATTGAGAAACACAGATATATTGTCATTTTATTTTAAACCAAGTGTATTTGTAAGAATATCCATTTTTTTACATTTTAACTAACAATTTTAGATTTAAATTAATTATTAATAGTTTACTTAAAATATCTAATATTTGCTGAAGATGGTCTCAACCATAGACCGAAACATGTACAATAATTCAATAGATGTTCAACAATTGAATAGATGTTTCTTAACCAACCGTTCGGCACGCGGTATTTTGTAACGTCGTTAGTCGCGCTGGGTCTGATAGCCCCATGCTATTGTTCCGTATTTTACGGTGGATTGTTGTAGTTTTGAGGGATATATATTTATTCGTAAATGATAAATTTACATGAAAATATACAAATAAAACAAAATAGAATGATTCAATGTATACTCTATACAACATTTCTGAATAAATTAATAAATGTAAATTAGAACTGCTAGTATTTTCTTCAGTTTTGTGCTAGAATAAATCTATTTTGCAACCTATTTGCGCAGGTTTGCTCAACAATGATTTGTTTGAAGTGTAAGATGTCTTTAAACCCCCTACCGAAGGAAGGGTTCTCATGACGGCCTCTAAAATTAACTGTGAAATTCAATTACTAGGATAATCTGACGTTATTTTGTGATATATCAATGTAGAATAGCTCATCATGGGCTGTAGGGAGAGGGGGCAAAGGAATATCCTCCCGAAAAGTCCCTCAAATTATTTCAAAATAGGCCACTGCTGTTCAAGTATTCGTACATTACGTAATTAAAATGCACAACTACTCTATTGTGCCCGTTTAGACCGAAGTCCGGACGACCACATATGCTTTTCACCAAAAATCAGTCAGCACAAGAATCAAAATATCCCGGGGCGCCAGATGGGTTAAAGTGACTACGGTAACTCAACAAAAAAATTGCTTTACTGATTTTCGACTCGATGCAACAATAAGGATAGAAGGAGATTTTCTGAAAATAAGACAACCTGTAAAATTATCTCATATTATCTAAAACGTTAAAAATTACTGAAAGCATGCCAAAAATAGCATAATAGATGCATGACGAATGATACGTCATATACAAGATTTACAATTCCACCAACACATGAACACTTGGCAATTGAGACGAAGGTCAAATTAGTAGTCCTGTTGACTTCACTCAAAATAAGTTTTTACAGTAGTAGGGTTTTGTCAGTGCAAATGTAATTGTCCTTTCTGATTCCCATCTTATTTGAGTATTCACATATTGAAATGAAAAAGAATTTATCACTCGATTAAAAATATATCACTGTTTCAGTTTTTCAAAATTATAGTAGCAAATTAACTAACACTTCAGGATTCAGTTAACTCAAGATTTGTTCAAATACAAAGTTATTAACAAGAAATACAACACAATATCATTTACATGGACATTCGAGCATTTGGATTCGAAGAACTTCGATAAACAGAAAATATTTATTGAATCATCTATTCTCGATCCAAAATCTATTCAGAGCTCTTGACTCAATTATCAATATAATAATCAAAATATTATTATCCACAAAATATAAATTCAATTGAATATAGATTCAACCATTCAATCAATTAACTATCAGTTGGAAATATTATTTAGAACATTTCTCATAAAACAATAACATTTGTTATTATGAAAATTACAATTATTTGACAAAATGTCAAATATGTTAATCATTAAATTTATTTGCAAAATGTTTATATATTTTTAGAGAATCACAAAAATCCTCTCAGTTTGTAGTGGTTGTTAAGAAGTAACAGTTTTAAATAATTTACAGCATCGGTCTATTCGATTTAAATGCGTCAAAATTCACATAATCATAATTAGCATCTAGACTACGGTAAAGTCTTTTCATAATGAATGGTACAATTTTAACAATAAAAATTTTCGGGCTAGCAATTTCTAGGAATATTTCTAGAACACGTGGGTAAACTGTGAATTGACAATGATGACTCAACAAAATAACCTTTGGTTATATCTCGACGAAAGTGTGGCTAAAATCAACTCCTCCACTAATTTCAAAGACATCCAACCTACAATATGGTTGATGCTTCATTTCAACATCCTCATTCCTACGACTTATTTTCACAATCGGAATGGCATATTTAACTCTTTACACACACAGCAATTATTTCTTCCCAAATTATACAGAACAATCAAGCCTTTGCTTGTTACGACAACTGGAAGATTTATAAGTTAGTAAACTCCCCCAATGAGTTATAATAATAATTTTTCCATCATTTTAAAACATGAATAACTCCACACAGTGTCTATTCTTAGCCAAACGTTTTATCAAAAGACGTTGCTCAATAATGATTTTATATTTATACAAACTCAAGCAAAAAACCCGTTTTAAACATGCTTTTAGCTTCCCGTATCATTACTTTTCGTGTCCTCTCAAAGATTTAAATGCATAATACAAGTGTGAAATACTTCCACTGAATTAATATGTTGTTTGTTTGTGGGCATGCCTTAACCACTAACCTTCGGAATCAACAAGTATCCGATCTTAGAAAATTGTTTTAAATGTCAAATGTATAAATCACACTACATGATAATGATTATTAGATATCACAAATATTATTATCTCAGAAAATTGAAAATAATAATTATTATTAAATCAACATTATTATTATTATTTCCTCAACAAATGGATTTAAAGTTGTTAAACTGTTCAGGGAATATCATCCTCGACTTCTTAATAATGGATAAATATCCATTCCTCAACTTAAATTTATTATTAAATTTTCAATTACGACGGCTGATGACCGTGATTAGAAAAATATCAAAATTAAATAAATGCTCGTTCTGCTCGTCCATAAATTTCGAATCATTGACTTCTGAGTGTAAAAACTGCTCAGAACAAAGCTTCTATAGCAAAAAAATATTCGCAACAGCAAAAACATCGAGAAAAATGAAATATGTGTTGGTAAGACTGTAGAAAAATTGAGAAATTCCAGCTAACTACGCATAAAAATAATGCAAATTGTAGCTTACATTCCTGTAGATCTTGATGCTGGTAATCCGGTCTGAACCAGATTATTTCAGTCTTCTTGTCCCCATTAGAACACGTATTTATAATCTTGTATCGGCCTCCATTTTATACCCACAATGGTCTTAATCAGACATAGCGGTATTCATACTCGTAGCCTGAATATCTTGATGAAAATAGTTCGTAAAATGTGCTGCTTCAACAGCTGAAGTATTCTTGACTGGAGTTAGTTCGAAAAGATACATGATGAAAAATTACCAGTTTTAACTCGACCCAACTGTAATGCGTTCAATACTGTCACTACTCTTGCAATCTTATGCAACACATCTTCGAGTTCTGAAGATCTGTTCCCTGGGCAGAGTTTCTCACTCTCCAGACAATGCTATGCATGCTGGTTTCTCTATGTCGGTTAGTGAACTGAGCTGTGCAAGACTGGTAGGTAAACAGTACTGACTTATTTTGGTTGGTCGAAAGTTATTAAGTCCAAGACTTATTCTGGTTGTTTGGATGAAATAATCCAAGTTAAATTTTAGTGGACAGTGGAAAGCAAAATTTAGACTAAGTCTATTCATATGTCCGTTGTAGCAGTAAATTATTACCAATGCCACAATGTCTATCACCTCGGTGATAACTTTTGAAAAGTTCGAAGATCACTATAATGTTAAACACTTTTATAAGACCAGTAAACATGTACTGTTGTCGAAATCACTAAGTCCCAGCAACGGTGTGCTAGTAATAACGTAGATTTTGCAACCATGTGCACGAAGATTATAACAGTGTTCGGAGCGACGTAAAGTGTTTAGAGACAGAGCTCTTGCGAAGAAGTGACTGTACTTAGCTCTTGCGAAGAAGTGACTGAACTAAGCTCTGGCACGCAGGCTTTATATACCCCGCAAGCGGACTCCTCGAGGTCAATGAGAGAAATATGCTGAAACTAAAATATCTCATATCTCAGCTTCCGCTCAATCAATTTCCTCGAAATAAAGCACATTCTTCCTCCCTTGTCCGTGCCAGTAATATGATGTTAGTCTCAAGATTCTACTCCATCGGGAAATATTTAATGGAAATTTAGCCTCGACTATGACGCTCTCGCCTACGTCACTTAACCATTTTTTGGCTGCACAAAGCTTCCATTTCCTTCTTAGAAGGTTCGGCGCGCTCTATTCAAACTTTCAATTCTGGACTTAGCATTGTGGCCTTGCTCTCAAATCTAGGCAACTGGATTTGGGCACAGTATCTACAGGGTCTTTATTTTTGCTTGGAAAGGACATTCTCACTCACGCGCTCCGCCAGTGGCAGCTCAGTTCCCGGCGACCACGTGCGTGTATGTACGACAGAATACCGCGCTTAAAATCAGTATCATGCATTTTACTCGCCCTGCTTACAGCAGATGCTGAAAATGTTCACCATCCGCTGTCAAACATAATCTGCATCTCCTTATGAAGTTTCCGGTTACTCCGGTTAATTTAGCTTCAGTAAGGAAATAACGACATTTTTTCTATTTTTATTGTTTACTGAACCTGTACGTTTGAATCACTTAGCCAGTTGATTTATTGTCCGATTTATAATAATGGGTCTCCCTGGAAATGTCATTAGAAACTTTTGTCTTTTTCCGTGAAATATGGAGTGTATGGCAACCTTAGTGATGAATTAAAACATGCCCATGAATAAACGAGACTACATCTGTTGTTGTTGTTGTTGTTGTTTGAGTCTTCAGGCTTTTGACTGGTTTGATGCAGCTCTACATGCCTCCCTACCCTTAGCTAATCGTTTCATCTCTACATAGCTACCACACCTTACATCCGAAGCAATCTGTTTAACATATTCATACCTTGGTCTACCCCTACAGTTCTTGTCCTCGACCCTTCCTTCCATAACTAAGCTTGCTGTTACAGGCTGTCTTAGTATGTGTCCTACAAACCTACCTCTTCTCTTCATTAGCAGTCGCCAGAAACATATCTCCTCTCCCACTCGTATTAATACCTCTTCATTTGTTACCCTATCTACCCATCTGTTCTTCAACTTTCTGCTGTAACACCACAGTTCAAACGCTTCAATTCTCCTATTTTCTGCTGCACCAATAGCCCAAGTTTCACTTCCATATAGCGCCACGCTCCAGACAAAGGCTATCAAAATTAACTTCCTAATACCTAAATCTATTTTCGATGTCAACAGATCCCTTCTCTGTAGAAATGCTTTCCTTGCCTGAGCCAACCTACTTTTAAATCCTCTTTGCTTCGCCCATCACTGGTTATTTTGCTTCCTAAGAAAGAGAAGTCTCCTACTTCCTTTAACTATCACCTTTCATCTTCTACAATCAAAATCAAACTATCTATTTCTTTCTTTCTTTCTTTCTTTCTTCTGTTCTCCTCAATGTGAATGTCGAATGGTGTATTTGATACTTAGGATGCATTTTTGTTTGTTTATGTACTGCACTGTATATTCCTGTTGAAGCGATATTCGGGAAGATAGAAGAAGGTGGAGCTATCCCTGTGCAAGATATGATTGATCCTGATTCTGTTACCGGTATTCCTGTTTATCCGCCTCTTGAAGAAACATACAGAGCAGGTACAGTATTTATAACCATGTTTACACAGTGAACCATGTTAGTTTTGTGACTCATCAGTTTGCCCAAATGACTGGGCGAGGTAAAATGTAAATATTATAACAAGTAGTTCCGTGAAGAACTAAAGCCTATTTTCATTTATCCTACTTATGTTAACTGCCACTATCAATATACAAAATTTCAGTTTGATTGCTGTAGTCTAATAGATTCGTAGATATTGAGAACGAACTAAATATTTCGGATGGTCGCCATGTTGGATTTTATATATGAAGGTCTTATTGTTATGTACTGTTACATGAAGATTATTATGTAGGTGTAGTATTCAATAAACAATTGAACTAAATTAGATACCAGTGCATTACAATGTGTATAAACATTTGCTGTATCAAGTTTCATTGCGTTTGGATCATTAAATCGCGATAAAAGTCTATTTAAAACTTTCAACTTCGCTTGGCCGCCATGTTAGTTTTGTAGTTAACCGGTTTTTGAAAGTCTCATAGATGAACTTCTAGGAGTGCCCTTTATCTCCGTACAAAATTTCTGGGTGTTACCGGTAATAGTTTCAGAGATATAGAATGCCGGTGAAATATTTCGCACAGTCGCCATCTTGAGGTTATGTAAACAATTGAACGAAGTTAGATGTCGGTGTATTACTATGTGTATAAACATATACTGTATCAAGTTTCGTTGAGTTTGGTTGGTTAAATCGCGAGAAACGTCTATTTAGAAGTCACAACTTCGCTTGGCCGCCATGTTGGTTTTGTACTTACAAGTTTTTCAAAGGTCACATAGGTGAACTTCTAGTAGTTCCCTGTATCACCGAACAAAATTCAGGGTGATATCGGTAATATTTTCGGAGATATTGAATGCTGGTGAAATATTTCGCACAGCCTCCATGTTGGATTGGTGAGACGTAAGAAAATTTGAAGGGCACGGTCGTGGTCGTCTGGAATAGTGCTATGAACTTACCGAGTTTAATTGAAATCGCCTGGTGGAATTGCTCGAAGAAGACCGTCAAGACTGTCCCAGAATTCATCTTCTGTACATCCTGTTGGAGGTACATAGCAAGATATCATGTGGGCAGTTATGGATGACGAATCTATCACGATAGACATGAGCCTATCTGACACTCTTTGTACATGTGTGACATTGTTGACATTGTTGCGGTAGTGCTCGTCAACCACTATTGCTACACCATTTCGCATGGAGCTGGTGCCATAATAAATGAGTTTATAGCAGACTCCAATATCTTTTGCTTTTGAACCTCTCCACTGTGTCTCCTGGATGCATGCAGTATTAACACGTCTGTATTTCAGCATTTCTGCCAGTTCACGATGTCGGGCATTCAACGTTCGAATATTAAGTGTTGCAAATCGAAGTCTTAAATCTTGTTGGACTAGCTTCTTTAACCCACCCCGTCCATGGGAGAGTAACCCCGACTCTTGTCTCACGTCACTCGGGCACACGTGACGCGCGTGGCTTTAATGGGGGGGGCTAGCATTTTCCGAATTGTGAAGAGACGTAGGCATGTGATGCGACAAAAAGAAACCTAGCTGTCGGGTCACACCGTCTGTCGTTGAGTGCATTTTAGAGCTACTGCCAGCAAATTATATTTGGCCGCCCCTAACCTGGGGTACAGACGCCATTTGTAGCCGCCCGCTATCCTGTAAAGGGTTACATAAAAACTACCCTTATTATTATTATTATTTATTTATTTACCAAAAAATGTGCCTATAATTTATGGACGGCAGACAGAGAAAGGGCAAGCCCCACATACACAGCAGTGTCCCCATCTCCGTTGATTAAATTTGCAAGACTGAAGCTCGTGAATTAGCATTTGAAAAACGGTACGATCGCGATCCGCTTTAGACATGTTTTACTGTGCATATACTGATCTTGGCATTTAATTTTACCCCCGAATAATTTGGAGGATGTGGTATTTGGATCCTGATCCTTGTTATTCCTATCCTAAATTCACAAATTTTCCTGGGGGAAGAAGTGGAGATATTTGTATTCTAGGTTTTGTTTATCCCAGTTCTTATGTTTCAGAAGCACTAGGACTGCGATATGGAGAAGTTGACTTCTTATCTTCGTTCTCTTAGTTCATGCCTCCATTAAGGTGAAGCTGGCAGTGTATTGAAGACGTTTGGCCGAGAACCTGTTACAAGCCTATATCAATTTCATCTTGACATGTAAGAAAAATAAATACTAGGAAGTGATGCTCCCATATAACCTATGCAGTTACCACAGGGTTATATATCAGCACCGTTGTGTGCGTGGATTTTCCACTCGGCTGTTGCCCGTGCATCAGCTGACCGCGGCTGATGTAATTGCCACGTGGTGAAAGGTGCAGCTGACAAGACGAGTGCGCATAGAGAAAACCAGGGGAATTACATCACCCGCGGTCGGCCGATCATTGGAAACAGCCGAATGGAAAATCCCCGCGCGCGATGGTGTTGATATATAAATATGTACTTACAGGCAGTACGGTATGTATTGACGTAGTGTTAGAACAGCTACGGGATGCTTATACCTTCTGAAATGTAATGAAAATAAAGCACAATCTATAAACGTTATTTATTATATGTTCTAACATCATCATCATCAATTCCAGCTCCAGTCGCCCGTGTGCTGTTAGCGAACCCCCGCCACCTTTTCCTGTCCATGAATAGTTGGTCTTCATGGGTCATTCTCCAGTCTAGCCCTTTGTCTTCAAAATCATCCTTGATCTGTTACAACCATTTCTTCTTTGGTCGTCCTACTGGTCTTTCTCCTGGGATAATTTTGTTGAAATAAGCTTTTGGTGTCCTATCATCTCCCACTTTTTGAAGATGCCCATACCATCCTAATCGTTGCTTCTGCAAATATTTTGTAGCACTGATATCTATGCCAGCCTCTGTCCTGTTTGTTTCGTTCCTTACTTTGTCTCTCCTTGTCCTTTGAAACATATAATCCTTAAAATACAAAGTAGTTAAATTGTTTCAATGTTGTGTGATATACAGTGGTAAAAATACTTTATTTTTCTGGTTCAAACATTTTAAGTATGGTGTGTTCTTCAAGACCATTTGCCTAGTGTGGTAGACTTACGTAAAATTCATAAATATATCCCACATTATTTTTCAGGTAAATGTATGTAGACTTACGGATCCTAACTGGGCCTAGTGCCCTTTATAATACTTTTGTTTGCAATGAATATGCAAATCAACAGCCTGCTACCGGTCGACCGACCGGGTCAGGAAGGGAATGAATGAATCCCCCCATCCAGCGGCGAGGATATGAAATGTGCCGGCTACCGAAGCCTGTCGCACTCCTCTGAGGCAATAATTAAATGAATGACAGATGACATGAAATGATAGTGGAGAGTGTTGCTGGAATAAAAGGTTGACAGGGGAACCCGGAGTATCCGGAGAAAAACCTGTCTGCCTCCGTTTTGTCCTGCACAGATCTCGCATGGAGTGACTGGGATTTGAACCACGGACCCTGCGGTGAGAGACTGGCGTGCTGCCGCCTAAGCCATGGAGGCTGCTCTTTTTTTGAAATCTGTAACTTAAATAACAACGTAATAATTCCTATTGCACCTTTGGTTCATTACTAGTTAAAACCCGTCGAAACATGACGGTCATTGGGAAAATATTTACTGAAGGATTTTCTTATATGCATCCTTTGTATGATTACAGAGAAAGATCGACTTTGCAACATATAACTGGCCATGGCTGAAAACTTGAGGAGGCAAATAGTCACCTACACGTTCCAGAGTTGCCCCTTGAGCTTTATTGATTGTGATCAAGTATGCCAAGCGATTGGACATTGGGGCCTCTTAAAAGAACATGGAAATGTTTTATCGGATGGTGTTTAAACAAGTCGAAGGATTAGAACTATCTGCCCAATATTATCTGCACTTATTATTTCCAGTCGTCTCCGTACCGTAGCGGTCAGCAAGGTTAGCTGCCGTCCCGGAGGTCCTGAGTTCGATTGCCAGATCTTCCACGAAATTTGAAAAGTGGTATTGTACCCTTTTACCTACCAATACCTGTTGAATCCCTGGATAACAGCTGGATCGTAGAACCTGAAAATTCCCCGGTTCGAAAAAAAAAACCAGGTTCTACCAACAGATACAGGGATAATAGGGCCACTCGAATACCTAACAGGATGTATTAAGACTGACCAAGGCTCAGAGAAAGAAAAAAACTAGCTCAAAACACAAGAATTCTTCAAGTGGAATAAAGAATCTCAAAGGTGTGGTAAACCCTAAAATACCTAGCGATGGCCCCCTTAATACACCCTTCCATCACCTCTATAAAGCATCACGCAATAATTAAAACCAAATAATAAATTAGTTTATTGCAAGAATAAACATGACAAGAAATATAAATTTTGTCGATACCACGACCAATCAAAATCACATTAATTAAACTGGATTGTCTTTCAGCTATGGAATATGGGAAAGGCTTCCAAAATGAATTACCCATTATCTCAACTAACTTTTAGTTCTTTCAAAAAAAAAAATTCGATCCCATCGGATAAGCACACACGCAAAAAAATATATGAATTGAATAAATTAGATTCATTTCGGTTCATTAACTGAGTGATCATCTTACACAAAAATACCCTGATTATAACCAATAATTTTACACAACATTTTCAATAGCATTATATGGTCTTGTTATTTAACGATGAAATTCATATGGCATATATACATAATATACAAATTTATACAAAATTCTAGAATAATTTCGATTATTCTCCTCCCACTGACTTAATGTCACGACATTCACTTCTGCTTAAAATTGTTTAATTGTTTCATTTCTAATTTCAGGGTATTTCTGCCGAACAGTTAAGTTAAGCAAAAATTAATCATAGATTCAGCATTAAATAGTTATCAGTGATCCTTGTTAAACATACATGTTATAGCAAAGTCGTTATAATAATTTTACTGGAAATATTGAACTGGATATCCACTCAAGATTCTCAATAATAATGCTCAGAAAAATATTAATCTTCACACAGGCATTACTTCACGATAACAACAGCGATAAAGTCACCTATGACAAAATATTAACCATACTAGGTTAAAAACAACGCCTCTCTGGGTTGAAACCCCATTCAATCTATTCCTGATTGGCACACGTGGCTCAATCTTCAACAAGAAAATTTGCTTCGCAAAGCACTGTATCAAAATACTTAAACACAAGGGCATTATTCCTAATACATGCCTCTTAAAATCGAACATGCACCTATAATTGGAGCCTTACTGTTATAAATCCACAATTATGAAAATCAGCTGTTTATAATAAAAGCCTGAACTCGTGCTCAGAAAAATAATTTGATTCTGTAACAGATTATTAATAAAGCCGAGTGGATTCCAGAAATACTCCACCCATTCTTAGAAAACTTGCCTTACATTGATGTATTACATTATTCATAATTCTTAAACGTATGACTTACAGTAAGTCATTCCTGGGATTATCCTCGCAAATTTGGATGTCGTTCAAATACCCTCTTAATAGAGAAAAACTATTGCACCAAAGGCAATGATATAAATATAATCCAGCGTTAACTTCATAAGAGAAGAAAAGTATAACACTCCCAACCACTCAAACTGAGGTTGTAAAAGCGATTTATAAAAATAAATCCAATCTCAAAATAAGATCTTCCCTGAATTTTCCGAACGCGAAAATGTCGATGGATTAGTCCTACAGAATGGATCTAGGTTAACTACAAAGGCTAAGCGACTAATGAGCCATTAGTCAATCCACTTCGAAAATCACGCTCAGAAAATACAAGTTAAATCTGTTAATAAACTGAAGAAAAAAAATCTAAAGACTCGAAGTAACATTCAGAATAACAGGATCCGAAAACTTCCTAATATCGTAATAATAATACGGAAAGAAAAATTCTCCTCAAAGAATACGATAATCCACGCGAAAGTGCTTAAAAACAACACACTAGAATATGTAAAACTCAGTCAGAGTTCTCAACGCCGCTTTAAGAAAAGAAAATGCGTTACTAAAATATTATTACACAAAAGTCTGGAGATCTTCCACCTACAGTGACTTCTCGACAAATAAGGATGAGCATATCAGTTTAAATACTGTAAAATACTACTGAAATTTTGAATTTATCAATCAAAATACAAAAAGGATGCACTCATTTTTATGAGTCAAAATCCTGGCATCATAGAAGGTCTGCTTCGAGATAGGCATCGAACCCGCACTTTCTACTCAACCATTTAATCTACAAAAATAAATATGGCAATGTGTGATTGTTCACATGTCCAGGCTGCACAACGGTAACAAGTTGAAGTGATCTATACCTTTGGCGAATCTGGATGAGGAAAAAAAAGGATATCGTTGGCCATACTAGGCTCCAGACCAACACAAAACATGCCGGACTCCAACTGGGTCTCCAGAGAACGAACCATAGTCCTCCTAGGCTCGAACAACTCCCGGCCGGTCGAAATGGACCCAATATATCCTGGCGATATCTTTCCACACGCATTAGAATGCCGATGGCTGAACCGCAAACAGTTTATCAACTCGTCACGAAGCGAGAGTGAATTCGAACAGCTGCTAAATAGTTCCAATATAAAGCTGCGAATGTGACCCATTTCGCAAGCGTCCACGCGATCCCTTGCATTACGAGACTCGCTTGCACACTTCATAGTAAATGAAAGTTGCTGCCAACGTGTTCCCGCTACACCCTGCTAATGCAGTATTCCTATTGTACTCTAGCCTACCATCGTAATGGATATAGGCTTCATTGTATTCCTTCCCTCTGACACCTTGCTTAAGAATGTGCCTTTTTTAAAGAAGTATTGCCACTGTGAAAAGTTTGAATCAAGTCTAGGCTGCATTTTCAAGAAGGTTTACAAGCAGAGTGTTACGATATAATAAAGACGGTACTTGTAGCTCACTCATTGGGTGTTCGTCTCGAAGCAGCTACAAAACCTGGCGAGCCGAACATGTCCTCGGACACTCCCGGCACTAAAAAAGCCATACGCTAAAAAAAAAAAAAAAAAAAAAAAAAAAAAACAGCCGAGCTGGTGGCCGGGATTACGAATGTATTCTTCCGCATAGCCCGTTAGTGGCTGTCGACACTCGGTCGCAAAGATAAACTTATTACATGTTTAAAACCATGTCTGATCCCCATTAAGCAAATCTCTACTCCACGTAGAATGCTGAACGAACCAGCGTATAACCTTCGGCGCGCTCACACGTTTTGAAGATCCCGTTAACTTGCGATTTCAATTTCACTATTGCCAGGCTTATAACTGCACGCTGTCGGTTTCTCAAGTACGGGCTCTCCACACGAGGTCGCTTGAGCAAGACAACCGCATCCCCCCACTCCTCTATACGCCACGAGTCGATATAAAATATATCGCAGTCGAAGTATAATCACTAGTGACTTAACAGATCTTCTTCTGTTTTTCATACTTGCTTTGTAATAGCTTTCTGCCATGGAAATATACATACAGACATATGTAACTGCTTACATATAGCGCTAAATATACATTAATTTGTATTAATCATTCTCAGGTGAATCGATCGATATAATGTTAGACAATGTCAACATGATTATTATCGATGACCTTCGGGCTTCTCGTCGGAAATACGAGCTCTACCGATCCATTCTTGATAGCAGAACTTTTGCTTGCTGTAGGCCAGCTGTTATGATAGACTTCAGTGGCTAGTTTGAAGGTTACAGGGCGTTTCAAAACACTGAATCCACATCTGTACTTAAGACCTTTAGGAATAATGGTGCAGTATGAGGACTAAAACGGGGTCTACTCAGCCTCGGGTGGTCCAAATGAGTAGAGGGGGTTCGATTCCCACCTCAGCCATACTCGAAGTGGTTTTCCGTGGTTTCCCACTTCGTCTTTGGGCAAATGCCGGGATGGTTCTGTGCCCGTATTTACCTACCATTACCTGTTTTATCCCACAAAGACAGCTGGATCGTATAACCTGAAAATCTCCGGCTAGGAAAACCCCCAAGTCCTACCAACAAGTGAATGGGATAAAAGGACACAATCATAACTAACAAGGTGGCATTAAGAAAGAACATGGCCAAAATAGCAAAACAGCTCAGAGAACAAGAGATTTCTATAAGTGGAGCACCTTGCGAAACACCCAGCGATGGCCTTCTTAATACAACCTTCCATCACCTCTATAAAGCATCACGCAGTAAAATTTAAAAGAAAAATAAATTTATTCAAGGAAGATTGACATAAAGACAAGAAGAATCCTTGCATCTCAGTGAAAATATATCAAAATTACCCCTCAGATAGGGTAACAATCATAAATGCCACTCCCAAAAACAACTGGAATTGCCTTGATAACTGGCGTCCTGTCTGGTGTCCAACTTAACACATTAATGAGAAAATATCCGCACAACACTAACATAATTAATTTATACAATTATACAATAAACCAATGAATTAATTCTGGTCATCGCCTACCTAATAAAATATCGACCTAATTTTCATGATCATCATAGTAGCATTATATCTTCCAATTATCTTGAGTTAACTACTGACTGAAGTATTTACATAATTATATTACATTTCGTTTAAATACACTTCATGTGTATTCTTTGATTTACATTTAACTTGTTTGTTGCAATCACTCTATTCAAAGTTTCATTATCATAATCGGGTTACATTTGTCTCAATCATGTTGAAATCCAACGAGCGTTTAAGCTGAATAGAAGTTTAATTGTCCACTCATTGAAAAAATATAAATAAATAATAATTAATTAATGAATTTGCTGACATTAGTTTAAAAACTTTATGGAGAATAATCTATACATTTATCATGATTTTATTCCAGTATTATGCTCAGATTAACAGTAGGAGTGATGAGGAGTAATATGCTATTCTCAAACATCTGATTCTTAAATCCATACATGGAGTAACTTTAATTAATTCTTCGACGGAGATTCTCACAACAATCTCGAATAATTGGCTCTCACTAGCAAAATTCAACAATATTAATATCACTTAACAGTGCATTCATTAACAACAACAATATGTCATAGCATTATCCATTGATATGCTTGACGATTTTGTACACCCTTCTATTGGTGACCTTATAACTTAAAAATCCAGAAATGATCTGCATTACAATTTAATACTGCACAAAATAGTGCACACTCATTGTGGTTATATCTGAAGCAATTACACTGTGTTAAATCGTTATTTAAACGGTAGAAAAATACCCTACTAAGTTTAAAGCCTTGCCTTACAATTTTCATTACAACTTGTCTTAATACTGTATATATATAGAGAGAGAGGGACTTTTCAAAGTCTGACCTAGGAAATGCGTATAAAAGAACGTTGATGTTTGCCAGAAAGTCACGTAAAGTACGTGGCCTCGATCAACGTGGAAATTGATCAAATTCAATTGTTTGAGGTCTGCACCCATTCAGACGAACTCGAAAATGCTGAACAATGCCTCCTAACCATGTATCTAGCTAACAGAAGTAAGTTAAAAAACTAATTGATCCGTTAGGACACACTGCTAACATCTCTCGCCCTTAAGAATAACGTGAAGTCTCATAAACGAGTAACTAACCAAAGTCTTCCACAAGACCTAATTTCCGAAAACTTCCATGTCCAAACGACATATAAAAATCACACAACTATTATTCTCATACAAAAACTTAATTACATCAACGTTAACGCAAACTTGATTGTATAAAAGACACTCTCTTCATCTATGAAAATCTTCAAAGTGTGCAAGCTGTGGAAAACTGGCATATCTTTGTGTGCGTTGAACTTTGTGTATATAGTGTAGTGTGTTTCTATCTGTATATAAGTACTTTGGAGTTGAAATAAGGTGGCGTTATGTTAACAAACTGTGTGTTTTCCTGTGCTCCTTTTCACTCATTCTCCACACAAGCTGCACCAAAATATATGAGCAATCAGCACAAAATAGTTCCTAGCCTTCTTAAAAATATGTATTTCTTCTTCTATGATGTGTCTTCTCGACAATGAAAATATGCATGTTATTTAAAATGGATTTACTAAATTACTCAAATATAATTACCAATAACTACACAATTGGATGCGTTTGCTTAATCAATCCAAAATCCGGGAGACCAGGAAGTCAGACACGACGAAGTATCGAGCCTAGACCTCTGTCCAACGATGCTACATTTCTAAGAAAGAATGCCAACTATGGTTACGCCAGAACTTAATAAACTGTGTTTCTTCTACCTTCTGCCAGGCTTCGTAGCGATGTCAAAAAGGATGTATATATATGCAGTGGTAATTCTCTCCCAACTCCACCAAGGCGTAATCTGCATCCACCAGCAGTCTGGGTCTCGAACTCGGGAACTCCATCCTCTCCAAGCTCCCAAACTCCAGCCTTTCGATCGCCCATGTCACGAAATGGCGTCTCGACACAAGTCCACGCACTCGCGGTTCCCGTAAGAAAAGTAACAGTTCATAGCAGCTGATAGGCATTCGCTCGTAGCCACATGTTATGCTCACCTCCATCAGAGATGCGTAAAACATTTACTTATAATTTTGAGCTGACTGAGACGTGAATACTGTGCTCTCGTAACACATGTTAAAATCTGGTTACTTAAAAGGAGTCTCTGCTATTTCGTGTAAGTAGTGTTTATGCCATCTTCTAGCCCATCATGGCTAACAAGACTTGTAATGTTCACTTTTTCCCCCTTGAAGTCTGAACACTCAACATGACGTTCGGTAAATGTACAATTCTAACACATAATTAGTGCATAAATTACAGCCTGTTCTGAGATTAGATACACAGGTGTAAAGCGAGAAGAATCAAGCATAAAAAGCTGTTCGTAATGGCGTCAACCACCCGAGTGTTCACTGCGGCGAAAAGTATCAATGCACGCTGCATGATAATGGAGACAGTTCTTGCCCAATCGCTTGTGCCTCGAGCACAACACTAAAATGTTCATACACCATGCTTGTACACTCAGTGTTGTACGGTATGTTAATATTTCAAAGTCCGTGTTCTTCACGTATATGACTATCTCGACACGACTCAACTTTATCGAGCACTCCGGTGTCTTACAGTTCCTAGGTGGAATCACATTATGATCTGTTACGACTCCTCGTAGGTCGCTCCGCATGAAGCTTCCTTACCTCCTCACTGGTGTATCACAGTTCGATGTTGATCGCTACGACTGCGATATACGTATCTCTTTATATTTTCCAACTTCATATAAGCAAACAAACACATGTATTTACTTTCTAGCATTCTAACATAGTGTTTGATATTTATTGTAGTGCGTAAATCACTCTAATAGGCAATTAAATTTTATAATCATTTATCAGGTGTTGTGACGTCACGAAGAATGTAGTCCAATAGCTTCGTAACATATTTCATTTCTTCCTACGGCCTCGTACATGTTCGCGGAGTATCGGCTACTCTCGGCTCCCATCATGACCTACATCTGAGACGTGATGGTCGCTCACCATATGCTCACACACAGAGTACCGTTCGAAACTCGTAAGCTAGTGGCGCGCAGGCCATAAAATGATGGTACAGTACCTACTGAAAGGCAACGGCCGACTCCTTCCCGCTTCCTTGCCTATCCATCCCCATCCTCCCCTCCCTTCCCGTCCCTCACGAGGCCTCTGTTCGCTTTGCAGGCGAGGTGCTGATCACACCTCCTCAGTTGTATCCACTCCGACCAGATGTTCCCAGCTCTAGGACACTGCCCGTAGAGGCGGTAGTGGTGAGTTCCCTCGCTGAGTCCGTGGGAAACACCAACCTGCAGGGTAAAATCGATTTAAAGAAACAAGCAATTTTCATACATTCAGTACTTCTTACAATTAATCTGGCACCATTTAGGATCACTTGGGAAATGTTCAGATTTCTAAGAGTATAACTATGGCTCGAACATTTAGAGCAAGAATATGTGGAGGCAACTCACTTAATTCCAAGGAATTCAAGAATTCTGTACGAAACTGAAGTAGCTGGCTTTCATCTTATTTATTTAATCTGTTAACACTGATGTATATGTTCGATACCTTAGTGTTTTAAATATAGATGGCAACTTAGTTTACGGGAATGCTAAGAGTAACATATGATTTGACACTGTAATAGCAAGAGCAAGAAAGAAGAATACGGAAATAAAAAAAGTGTCGGAGGAGGGATTCGAACTCCTTCGATTCCGCGATGCAAACATTCAGAATCCTCGATGCTACCCCCTGAGCTAACAAATCACTGGCAAGTGAACACAATATAACGCCATGTGGGACCGACACTGGACGGAGGCAAACCAAGAATTAAGGCATGTCATCACAAGTTTAGCGACGACACATTTCCATGAAGTAGGAAATGTGTGTGTGTGTGTACTTTGTGTGGTGAAGGATGTGAACGCTATCACATCAACCGATGCAAAAATAGGACAAAATCATTTTTAGAGTATAGCAAAGATCTATAGACTAAAGGATCAACATGAATGTATTTTGGCCATTCGGCTGCAATTTAATTTATATAATACTAGCAACCCGACCCAGCTTCGCCCGGGAACAGTAATGAATGCATTACGTGATAAGCGCTTTTTTTTTCAATGTCAATGAACAACGACCAATATCCGTTTTACGTCTCGGCATGATGGGTTAAAATCACTGACTGGGCTATTAATTATATTATCATGGAGATGCATGTGCAACAAATTCTTGTCAGACGTAATTTAAGAATGGTGAGGTGCATTAAACACAAATCCCCCTTCCGTTCAATCTTAACTTGACTGTAAATTTTGCGGAACAAAAAGTTCACATGCGAAATGAAGAAAAGCCGAGTTGCACTTCCAGGGAATCTCCAAACACAGCCACTCGTCTCTCAAGTTTTTAACTCAACACGACTCGACAATATGCTGCTGGCTGCATCTGAGGCAATAAGCTCGTCCGCTAGCTAAGCTGAACTGGGGTGATAGACTCGCCCTACCTAGCTCGTAAACTGTTGCCCCAGAAGAAACCATTTTTCAGTGTTGCCTAGTGTTATTATAGAAATTGACATTTGTAGCTCATCAGTCGGTCAAAATGATTGTACCCAATGATTGGGCATAAAATTAATATGTAAACACACTCCTGAAAAAAATATATTATTATTTATCACAATGAAATGGGGAAATTTAGGATTACGCGTTTCGACCCTAAAGTGGCCATCATCAGATCCTGATCACTGTGTAGTGGTTAAAATTTACACTATAGTACATTATGCAACAAGCCTATAATGGCAATAATTAATTACCATTATAGGCGAGTTGCATACGACTGTTTATGTTCGATGATAATTATAACTTTATTATATGTTTTAACTCAAATATTCATAAATATCTGTTGAGATTCAGTCACTAGAATTTTGTGATCAGAGTGCAAACACTGGGTAGGATATCTCTGTTTTCCAAGTGCTCTGACCGACCGACGCATGCGCTCTGTGTGCTTGGCAATGTTTACAGCCTGCCGATGTGCATCTGTATTCAGTCAAACTGTCACTGAAGTCGTATGAAAGCAATGCGCTCTGTTGAAATTGGAGTTGGGGATATTAAGGTATGAAATGAAAATCCACAGCCTGCTTCCAGTCTCCGACCGGGTCAGGAATGGAATGAATGAAGCCCCCATCTAGAGGCGAGGATATGAACTGTGCCGGCTGCCGTGGCCTGACGCACTCCTCTGGGGCAATGATAAATGAATGACAGATGAAATGAAATGATAGTGGAGAGTGTTGCTGGAATGAAATTTTGACAGGGAAAACCGGAGTACCCGGAGAAAAACCTGTCTGCCTCCGTTTTGTCCAGCACAGATCTCACATGGAGTGACCGGGATTTGAACCACGGACCCAGCAGTGAGAGGCCAGCGTGCTGCCGCCTAAGCCACGGAGGCTTGGATATTAAGGTATACAGTGCTATTTCTAGTCTCATATTCGCCAGTTTATTTACGCGAACATATGCACAGTGCACTTTCGGTAATTTATTTAGACATGTTGGGTATTGATCGCATGCGCGAAGGTATCCTTACCTAATTGGTCAAACAACTGTTGCTTGAGCTCTGATTGGCTGGAGAAACTGTTTCATAATGAAAAATAGTGTTATAATGAGCCTCATTATGATACAGTTTTCTGACACAGAATGTTTACATATCGGCATCGTCGAACATAATAGTACATTATGCAACGAGCCTATAGCTTGCCACGGTGGGTGAGTGGTTATCGTGTCGGTCTACTAACCCCAAAATTGCAGGTTCGCCCCTGACCGTGGTAAGTGATTTTTAAAAGGCGGCAAAAATACGATACGCATGTCATACGATGTTGGCATGTCAAAGAACCCATTTGAATTCAGTAGGCCGAGTTCATAATGGCAAAATTAATCTCGGGAGTTTCCGCCAGCACAAAGTTCCTCATTTCTCTACTAGAAAGCGCTATTGTGTTCAAGGAGATTAGATATCTAACAGCTAACCTCCTTGACTTTCGTAGTCAAGGAACTACGAAATTCGACATGCAAGCTACCCTCTGGGTGTCAAATAGCAAAGCTTGCACCAGGCACCCGAGGCCATACGATATTATTATTATTATTATTATTATTATTAACGAGCCTATAATGGCAATAATTAAGACACGAGTATGATTATAAAACGAGCGTACGCGAGTGTCTTAATTACCATTATAGGCGAGTTGCATACGACTGTTTATGTTCGACGATAATTATAACTTTATTATATGTTTTAACATGAAATGAAAATCCACAGCCTGCTTCCAGTCTCCGAACGGGTCAGGAATGGAATGAATGAAGCCCCCATCTAGCGGCGAGGATATGAACTGTGCCGGCTGTCGAGGCCTGACGCACTCCTCTGGGGCAATGATTAAATGAATGACAGATGAAATGAAATGATAGTGGAGAGTGTTGCTGGAATGATATTTTGACAGGGAAAACCGGAGTACCCGGAGAAAAACCTGTCTGCCTCCGTTCTGTCCAGCACAGATCTCACATGGAGTGACCGGGATTTGAACCACGGACCCAGCGGTGAGAGGCCAGCGTGCTGCCGCCTAAGCCACGGAGGCTACTATATGTTTTAACATAAATATTCATAAATATCTGTTGAGATTGTCACTAGAATTTTGTGATCGGGTGCTGCGCAGGGTAGGATATCTCAGATGTCCAAGCTCACTGACCGACCGACGCATGCGTTCTGTGAGCTTCATTGCCATATGTGCTGATTGAGCATCAGTATTCAGTAAAAATGTCACCGAATTCATTTGAAAACAACCCGCTGTGTAGAAATTGGATTTAAGGATATTAAGGTACAGTGTCTCATATTCACCAGTTTATTTACGAGAACATATAGACGGTGCATTTTCGGTAATTTATATAGACATGTTGGATTTCGAGCGCATGCGCGAAGGTATCCTTATCTAATTGGTCAAACAACTGTTTCTTGAGCTGTGATTGGTAGGAGAAACTGTTTCGTAATGAAAAATAGTGTTATAATGACCATCATTATGATACCGTTTTCAGACATATAATTGTCAGGGTCGAACATAATAGTACATTATGCAACGAGCCTATAATGGCTATAATTAAGACACGAGTATTTTTTATAAAACGAGCGTATGCGAGTTTTATAATTTCCATACGAGTGTCTTAATTACCATTATAGGCGAGTTGCATACGACTGTTTATGTTCGACGATAATTATAACTTTATTATATGTTTTAACATAAATATTCATAAATATCTGTTGAGAGTCAGCTACTGGAATTTTGTGATCGCAGAGTGTTATACCTTCGTCTTTCAAGAGCTTTGAACGGCCGACGCATGCGCTCTGCCATATGCAGCCATATGTTTACATCAGCCGTCCCTCAGTAATATTGTCACCGCAGTCATTTGAAGACAATGCTCTGTGTAGAAATTAGTGTTAGTGATTTTAAGGTACTGTGCTATTTCTTGTCTCATATTCGCCAGTTTATTTACGCGAACATATGGACGGTGGGTATTCCATGTCGGTAATTTATTATAGTTCGATGTTGTGTTTATGTCCGACATGTTGGATTTTGAGCGCATGCGCGAAATTATCGTTTCCTAATTGGTCAATGAACGAGCTCTGATTGGCTGGAGAAACTGTATCGTAATGAAAAACGGTGTTATAATGACCATCATTATGATACAGTTTTCAAACACATAATAGTGAGGGTCGAACATAAAAACAATTACGCTATTACAGTATTGTAGTACTGTAATATATCTTGGGTGAATTATTTACGATTCGTAGTAGCGTAGTAGGGTACTATAATAATAATAATAATAATAATACAATTATAACCGATTAACAAAGAAAATATTGATGTACTCACAAAAATTAAAGACGACAACGGTATGGATTAAACAAGTCCAGACTGATCTCAATAACGCCAACATCACACCCACAGATATCGAAGACCGCAAAACTTTCAGACATAAGATCTACACTTGGGAAGCTGCATCAGAAGATAAGCCCAGCAGACCTAGCGGAAAATGGACTGACGAACGTCGAGCTAAACATAGCGACATGATGCTTTATGTGATCCTGTATGGGTCGAAACGTACTAAATAAATAAATAATACAATTATAATAAGAAGAAGATAATGAGAACGCAGTAATAATTTGGAGTAGTTGGGACAGAGAAGGAAGGTGATATACTATTTTATCGATCCAATGATCGTCAAACGACGATAATACAGAAACAACGACAAATCAATTTTAACTGTTCTAAAGCACCGACGATTTGAAAACTTGAAAATGATTATCGAATAATCTAAGACGCCTTTAACAATGTTAACATGTTTAGCGTCTCTGTTGTCGTCGTCCAGCGCCTTCTAGTTGCCGATTGGACTCCAAAGTGTCGTCCCGAGCTGGTATTTGAGAAAGTCTCTTCTCGTCTTAGACCAGCAGGATGGTGTAGTGTTCGACAGCTCGTGCTTAGGGTAGCTATTTCCCTCTCCTGATGTTCATAGGTGTCCTTCAACTGGCACTGCTCCTCGTAGTTCTGTAAGGAATGAATGAAATGCAAACCTTACAAACTGATGTATTTCAAATGTACCGGTTCCGATCACGTTGTCACCTTCGTCAGCAAAGTTTAGTTAGTCTAAAATTTATACATAGAAACAAGTATGAAGTTGCTAGTTCTTGAAATTAAATTTATAAAAGGGATGAGATTCAATAATATTTCTAAAAACATGCTTCCATGATCAAACATTAACAAATCTACTATATAAAGCTCAAATACCACTGACTCACTCATTCATTCATCACGAAATCTCAGAAACCACCAAACGGATTGAAATGAAATTTGGTATCCAGCTTCCTCAAGGGCCGCAAACGCCCACTAAGAAAGGATTTTTGGATATTCAGGTTCTAAAGGAGTGTTAAGGGGGTAGACCTGCATTTCATTGAATAGCAATATCTCCCGATTGGTTTCATTGGGGGATGTGATACTCGGCATATAAACTCAGCTCAAAAAATAAGAAGACACGTGTCTGAGGGTGTTTCGATGTGGTGTATATTATGAGGTGAAAGGGGTGAAAAGTGGGGGTTGAAGGATTCCTACCGGAGCGTGTATCTCTTAAACGACATAGGCGAGGAGTTTGGAACTCAGCCGAAAAAAATCAGCATAAAAAATAACTAAACAGGTGTTTGGCCGTTTTTTCATAAATCCAATTTAAGGGGCCCATGGGGAGGGGTGGAATTATGTGGGAGGGGGGGGGGGGAAACGTAATATGTCTGAGTGTAAAATTATACTCGGCCTATGTTGTAGACAATAACACATTACATCTTTTTTGTCTCTTGCTATTTCATCATACGACGAATACTTAGGGAGTTATTAATGATTTTGTACTTTTTGGCCGGAATTATCTAAGACCCAGGAATTACATAAAAATTGATTCGAATTAAATTTCAAAAAATAGATTTTTTAATACTTTTATTATATTTTTCACGTCTTTTAGGATCCGAAACCAACATGATATTTTTTTTTTTTTTTTCGTCCCATGCATTTTTGGTTTCAGGTGATGGAATTATTTTCCACTAGGACCGATGCTTATCTACTATATAAAGCTCAAATACCACTCACTGACTGACTCACTCATTCATTCATCATGAAATCTCAGAAACCACCGAACGGATTGGAATGGAATTTGGTATTCAGCTTCCTCAAGGGCCAAAAACGCCCACTAAGAAAGGATTTTTGGATATTCAGGTTCTAAAGGGGTGTTAAGGGGGTAGACCTGCATTTCATTGAATAGCAATATCTCCCGATTGGTTTCATTGGGGGATGTGATACTCGGCATATAAACTCATCATTAAAAATAAGAAGACACGTGTCTGAGGGTTTTTCGATGTGGTGTATATTATGAGGTGAAAGGGGTGAAAAGTGGGAGTTGAAGGATTCCTAACGGAGCGTGTATCTCTTAAACGACATAGGCGAGGAGTTTGGAACTCAGCAGAAATAAATCAGCATAAAAAATAACTAAACAGGTGTTTGACCGTTTTTTCATAAATCCAATTTAAGGGGCCCATGGGAAGGGGTGAAATTATGTGGGAGGGGGGGAAACGTAATATGTCTGAGTGTAAAATTATACATGGCCTATGTTGTAGACAATAACACATTACATCTTTTTTGTCTCTTGCTATTTCATCATACGACGAATACTTAGGGAGTTATAAATGATTTTGTACTTTTTGGCCGGAATTATCTAAGACCCAGGAATTACATAAAAATTGATTCGAATTAAATTTCAAAAAATAGATTTTTTAATACTTTTATTATATTTTTCACGTCTTTTAGGGTCCGAAACCAACATGATATTTTGATGTGTTTTTTTCGTCCCATGCATTTTTGGTTTCAGGTGATAGAATTATTTTCCACTAGGACCGATGCTTATCTATGCTTATCTATCTATATAACTAATGTAATAACGGGATTCCAAATGTTATTGCGGGCGAAGCCGCGGGTAACAGCTAGTAAAACATAATTTTCAATGAGCTATTTCCCAGCAACGTGAATATACGGTGATATTTTCACGTCAAAAGCATTTATAAAATATACGTGCTTCCTACCTTCTAAAGAACAATGGCATTCCTTCATCAACCTGCTTTCGGAGAAATGCTTTTCATATTAATTAAATTTTTGTATCAGATATATTTTTTATAATAATTTAGACTAAGGACTAAGTTTATTAGCTGGTTGATTAGCGACGGATAGAATTATTGTGGCATTAATATGAGTTGACTCGGTCAGTTAAGGCTCAACTAGAGCCAGTCTCCTCAGTCTCTACATTCTACGCCATGTTGGCACATTAAGTATCTGTGAAAGGGAACTTCACCTTCGCCATGCAACAAAGATAAGTACCTACTTCAAGTTTTAACTTCATCTTCATCGGTTTTAACTTCTACATGCTTTTAACGATATTTTATAAACAGCGTGAGATTACTTATTTGGGGCAAAAATCATTCTTCGCGGGATTTGCCATGTTGAGCTTTTGTCTGTCTAAGCCAACCATAATAGAAAGTAGCTTTTCTTAAGCTATTTAAATGAGAAATCTTCTCACCACGTGGGATATTATCTAATACCCGCTGTCTATAAATCACCAAGCTAGTTCCTCCGCTGGATTAACTTTGGCCCCATTCTTCTATTAGGACTGTTATGGAACCTTCCAGATTCTGTACTCTATCTACAAGTCTTGCCGTCATGTATTTTTCACTCACTTGTGGGAATACTATTTAAAATGAGGAATCTTCATTATAAATTACGTTGCTCACGTCCGTATGTTTTACCCATTGCTACCCTACACGTGTCCCCCGGGTGGTGCTAAGTAAGCAACAAAATAGAGATGAGACCGAACTGCCTGAAAAGGCCTCCCGGTCAACAAATACAGAGTAAACAGTCAATAAGTCCTTCTCTGGACGCACAAGTTCGTAGCGTTGGACCATCTCTCCGCATATGTCAACTGAACATTGAAGGAATAAGTAGAGCTAAATGTGACTATCTATCCAGACTATCAAAGAAACATGCTATCGATGTCATTGCACTCCAAGAAACGCATACAGCAGATGATCAACATTTACGAAGTAGAGGGAAAATACCAGGATATACATTAATAGCCTCGAACAACCATGAAAAGTACGGCCTAGCGACTTACGTCAAGCATAACATAAACAATCATCAGGTACTTTCAGTGAGCAGTGAAAATAATATATTTACAATTATAACAAAAATTGATAGTGTAACAATAGTAAATGTATACAAGCCTCCTGAAGTAAACTGGACAACCCCTCCTGTTCCATCTCAGCAACACCCAACTCTATTCCTGGGTGATTTCAATAGCCATCATAGTCTCTGGGGATACTGCGAGAGTGACAGTAATGGCGAAGCTCTCTGTGATTGGATGGAAACTGAAAACCTAAAATTAATTTTTGATGGTAAAAGTTTACCCACTTTTCATTCAGGTCGCTGGAACAGAGGATATACTCCTGATCTGTGTTTCACAACTCAGCTTCAAAACTCCTATAGCCAGATACGCCGTTCGGTACTTAATGATTTCCCCCACAGTCAGCACAGACCTATTATTTTAGAGACTGGGATATGTGTACTAATTGTACAGTCCCATCCAAAACCAAGGTGGAACTTTAAGAAGGCAAACTGGTCTGAATTTGCAAAGCAAACAGACTCCAACATCAGATGGATCAAGCCAACATGTAGTAATTACACACGATTTATCGGCATAATTAAAGGAGCAGCTAGACGATGTATTCCTAGAGGTTATCGTAAAGAATACACACCCGGTTGGAGTGAGGATAGTGAAAGCTTACTGAAAAAATATGAAGCAAATCCATCTGCTGATAATGCTACTGGCCTCCTACATTCACTAGATGAGAATAGAAAAAAGATCTGGCATGAAACTGTGGAATCATTCGACCACACACACTCGAGTCGGAAAGCTTGGTCTGTTATTAGAAAACTAGTCCCAACAAATTCAACACCAATCAGATCGAAAACTGCCATTAAGCTAAATGACTTTGCCAATCATCTAATCTCAAATTCCATGAGCCCAAAAGATAAGCAGACAAGAAGGGAAATCAAATCTCAGCTGAAAATCAAGAAAAGAGCAGCCCAGAATTCTTCAAAACTCTCCACTCTATTCACTGTAGAGGAAGTCAGAGTCGCCATCACAAACATGAAACTTGGGAAAGCAGCTGGATTCGACGGAATCTATCCTGAATTCCTCGCTCACTGTGGACCAGCTACAATTAAATGGCTTACTAACTTCTTTTCAGATATCCTTAATACTGGAAATCTCCCTGTATTATTTAAGAAAACAAAAATATTAGCGATCCTCAAACCGAACAAAGATCCGACAAAAGTCGAAAGTTATCGCCCCATAGCTCTACTAAGTGTCACTTACAAACTACTTGAGCGACTCATCTACAACAGAATTTTTGATACTATTAACAACCACATCCCCATAGAACAAGCTGGATTCAGACCTGGCAGAAGCTGTAATGATCAAGTGTTTGCATTAACAACTCATATTGAAAATGGGTACGATGAGAAATCTGTAAGCCTAGCTGCTTTCTTGGATCTATCTGCCGCTTATGATACAGTATGGCGAGAAGGCCTCCTTCTGAAATTTGTGAGCATCATCCCGTGTCTCAAACTCACAAACCTAATTAACAACATGCTGTGCAATAGACTTTTCCAGGTTTACTCTGGCAATGATAGAAGCAAGTTCTTCAAATTAAATGACGGATTACCCCAAGGATCTGTCCTAGCTCCTCTCCTTTTCAGCTTGTACATATACGACCTGCAAGAAACTTCTTCAAGGAAATTCATATATGCTGATGACATCTGTTTGGTAACCCAGAACTCCAACTTCACCGATGCTGAAAATACACTAACTGCCGACTTGGAAGTCTTGGACACATATTTCAAGAAATGGTGCCTACGCCTAAATTATCAGAAAACTGTTGTATCCGCATTTCACTTACGCAATAGGTTCTCTAATTACAAACCAGAAGTCAAATTCAGAGGACAAACTTTGCAGTTCTGCAGCATGCCTAAGTACCTTGGGATAACACTTGATAGGTCCTTGACCTTCAAACAACATCTCACGAACGTGGCCGCAAAGGTGAAGACCCGTAATAGCATCACTCAGAAGCTTGTTGGTACCTCCTGGGGTTCCAGCGCTCAAACTTTACGATCAACTGCTCTGGCGCTGTCATACTCCGTTGCTGAATACTGCTGCCCATCTTGGCTAAACAGTGTCCACTCCAAGAAGATAGATGTACAACTTAACCAGACAATGCGACTGATTACGGGCTGTATACGTAGCACACCCACTATATGGTTACCTGTTCTAAGTAACATCCAACCTCCAGCTCTTCGAAGATCAGAGGCTCTCCTGAAGATCTGGAAAACCATTCAGAAGAACCCCCAGCTACCCATACATACTGATGTAGCAAAAGCAGGCAATCAACGGTTGAAGTCAAGAAAACCATCTTGGCGCTCTGCAGTACTCCTTGAAGACTCTTCATTTAACAGCTCAGAAGCATGGAAAACTATGTGGGAAGAATCATCAGTATTCAATGCACATCTGATTGAAAACCCTTCCAACCGGGTAGAAGGTTTCAAACTCCCCAGACGCCAATGGAGAATTATTAACCGGATCCGTACAGGACAAGGCAAATGTGGATTCCTGCTTCACAAATGGGGTTGGGTTACTTCTGCTAACTGCGATTGTGGAGCTACCTTGCAAACCATCGGACATATTGTTGGTGAATGTCCGCAATGAGCGTTCCAAGGATCAGTAGGTGACATTCACCATGGATCTTCTGAGGCACTTCAGTGGATTGATGGCCTGGACATAGAAGTTTAGAACTTGTGTTTATGACTTTGTATATAACTGTATATATAACTTGATATGTAGTGTATATTTTAACTCTGTATCATCATACGATAAAATAAAAAATAAAAAAATAAATAAACTGCAATAGCGAATTTTCTTCCACCGCTGGAATGTTCTATGGCGCATTTAATTGTAATTCACACACTTCTCAAGAAATAGACTCTCGCCTACCTAGTGCAACCAGTTATTTTCATCATTGCAATAACTTTCTTTCCCATAAACTTTCGTGTTTCTACAGTGAACTTTTCATCTATTTAACAGACTATAGTGCAAACTAGTGCTTGTCCAACTTTTCTACCGCGTCGCGAACGTCCGTTTACATTAAATAAGGCCATGAATATTTATCCTCAATCCCAATTGATCTCTCCCAAACCTTCTACTAACAAACCATATTAATAAAATTGTCAATCTGGATTATTTCCAATAAGGTGTCACTCTAACGAAGTGCCCTTCCATTTTTCTTGTTTATCATTAATTAATTTCTGTATAACTACGTGTTTTATACACGGTTCAAGCTTACATTGTTTCTACCTTATAATCAGGGAAAACAATTCTTTCAATTCTTAAGTGAGTTATTTCTAGGTCTCACGAAATGGAAACTGCCCCATTTGGCTCGTGATTCCTACTTAAACATAGGAGGTCGAGAACCTTCCTTTTGATTTTCTCTTCAGGTTTCACAGTAAGTGACCTGCCCTTATTTGTATAAGAACCAAAAGTAATTCAGCTTAAATATAAGAAGTTGTAGGAACTTCTATCTTATTCTTCATGTTTTTCTTATTGTTATTTTCGAAGTTGTCACTCTTTCTAGAATATTCTCTCAGGAATTTCTTAAAGTACACACCTTGTACTCTATTTATTGTTAAATTTTAATAACTTCGTTTGGTTTTTTTTCTTACAAAGATTTTAGAAAATATATAAGGTTCGAAACCTCATAAATTGTTAATTGCCTGGCGCAAACGTTTAATGCTTTCTGAGGTCTGTGACCCCAAAATTGTTAACCAAATTGAAAATCTTTGTTAAAGTTATTAACTTCTTTTGCCTTGTTAAATAAATCAAATATTTGTTTTTGGATTTATCATTTCGCAAATACAACGGTTAGGCAAGATCCTGTCTTCCTTGGCTCTCCCTACTCAATGCCATTAAATCTATTGATAGGGCTCTCACCACTCGTTGCATTTGAGCAAGAACTCTTAGTGGTAATCTCGTCAAAGTTTCTCTTAGCTTTAAAAGCTAATTCTAACTGGCCAGTAAGGCAAGTAAAGCTCGCTACGCCAGCTACCTGCTTGTGGAGATTCTCTCCGAAAACTTATGGTTAGTTTTCCAAAAGATAAGTGTTTCTTTTCGTCTAAACTTTCAGCCGGCTCCTTGCTGAGTAAAAGCTTAGCCATTTCCAAATGCAACCATTGGTCCACTTACCAAAATTACTCCCCAAGGTATAATTTTTTATCATCATCCTTCTTGGAAGCACTTGGTCGCCTTTTCAGGAACTCCATAACTTCGAAAACTGGAAATACCAAACCTGATTCAAATTATTGGCATTCTTCGAATTACTTTGCAAAAACGAATTTTTTTGAACAGACACACAATAAATCTGTTACTCTCAGTCTTGCCAGACCACCACCCTTCCCCATAGTAAGCAGATGCATGCTTGAGAGGGAATATACTAAAGCCACTCTCTTGCAAACCGCCCAAGTCCTAGCTGTGTTTCCCGTCAGCTTAGACCAAGCCCTTACCCATTTTAGGTATCAGAGAACGAATTTGCGGAGGCAACCGCCTCTAAGTGCATTTAAGGTTAAATTTATAACTTTTGTGTGACTCTCCTCCTATTTTTCTATCCTTTTTCTCCAGTCCGAAACCTATCTCCTGTTCTTAATCATCTTCCCTTGGTGGTTAGGTTATTCCTCAGCCAATAATCTACCCACGAAGGTCTATGCCGAGATGATGAAGAACCAAGTCGCAAGTTCCAGACTGCTAGATGAAAAGGAATGAAATTTCCAGAAACCAAACTGAAACTTCAAGGTTACTCGAAGGAAAGATGGTGGAAATTCATCAGCGGTTGGAAGAGAGGTTAGGAGAAAGAATTTACGTAAATTGTAAGGCGTTCAGAGGGAAGCTTGAGAAATTTGAAAAGGATTTCCAGTTATAAATCACCGACATCGAAGAAAAAATTGATTTCCTCCAGAAGACCAGGGAAACAGGTACCTACTTAATTAAACCAGCAACTGTAGTCAATTTTAGGAACGTCCATATAAAGCCACCCACGTATAACGGGAAAGTCCTCTGTTCCACGTACCTGAGGCAGTTCGAGGCTGCAGCTACTGCCAACGGATGGACAGAAGCAGATAAAGCCGTTAGTCTGGTAACTGCTCTCCGGAGAGGCCATTCCAGGCATCGAGCAAAAGAATTACACATCCCTAGTGGTAAGATTGGACGCTGGCGGACGCGATGGCAAGTGCATTGTAATTCGAGGCTGCGATGCTTCGACGAGGAAGAATCCTTGGATGTGCAGGTTGAACGGATCGTATCGAAACTTCTGCCGAGCAACGACGGTCCGCACCGGAGAATGGAGATACGCTGCTGGAACTTTGGTGAATTAGGTCATGTGAGAAACCGCTGCCAGAATGAAATCAGGAACCAGGACAACTAGATTGGGCCGGTGCTAAGGGGAGCGACCGTACATCTCCTAAAGAGCATGTGCAAGTTATTTCCCTAATGTTTCAGACACAGAGTTTCTTCGTGTATGGAAACATCAATGGTATGGAACGTGACATGATCCTGGACAGGGGGTGTCAACCAGATAGGGATTATTTGGCACCATCGGTGTAGTAGCGCGGCCAGTCGTATGGAGCGCTGTATATCGTCTTGCCAACATATGCATGATACACGTTGTAATTAAATTGCAAACATATCCCTATATTTAGTCAATAAATATACACATAATTCCTAATTGACATTTCCTTGCAATTATCGTGCTCACAGACGATAATTACGGCACTTATCATTAAATAAACATTATTTTTGTCGGTTGGCGGCATTGCCTTCCTGCACACTACTTCTGTTCTGTTCAAACATGGCGGTGTATTTACATTTTCTGTACATTACAGCAATATTTCTTCCCCAGAGTTTTCGATTGATTTCGCCTTAAATAGGGGCCGATAACCTAGATGCTAGGCCCCTTACAGCAACAATTATCAATATCAATCGCCTTAAATACATGTGTTTCTTGATGTTCTGTGAAAAAGAAGTGCCGTAATCTTGGCGTTTTCAATTGGATATAACCTGTAAACCAGTACCGGTATTTCCATTTCTGTTGTAAGTACCGATAATGCATTATGTATTATTCAATTGATTTCTTAAGAGAGTGCTGATATTATCGATAGGATTCTTATGAGAGCCTTGCATTATTATTTGTGGACTTCCGTAGTCGTAGAAAGCTAGATTTAATGACTTTAATCTAATTATTTTTTGTTAGATTTTGTATTTCATGGTTTCTGTAAGTTACCTCATTCTGTATATTTTGTATGTAGGTTATGGGAAAACATCACTCAGAATCTTGTGTTCTTGGCTGCAAAAGTAGAGGTTGGAGATACGCTCCTTTCATCGCTTCTCAGTTGATAACTCAAGGTATGTATTGAACCCGATGGGGTTATGCTGACTGGAATCGAACATGGTTCTCAGAGACTGTGATCTCAGTATAAAGGTTCCACCAGGAAGCGAACCAGAGATCTGTACAGGGAGTTTCTTGGTAAAAAACCCCTCGAAAGAAATGTATATTTAATCACTGGTGTGATTTTTGATGAAAGGGCATTATTTATTAAAATAATGTAGGAAATAATGAGCAGATTATATCATTATAAGACGATTTGGTGTAAGCTATTGGAGGTTTGAAGCACAGAAGAGGGCAGAGCTGACATTTACTAATCGGCCCAGAATTGTGGGTTGGTCCCAGTGGAGCCACGTCCATTTCTGTCACCCCATTATGTCGTCTGGAGCAGGGGAGAGGCCTGAATAATGACATAGTTATTCCCCGACGGAGAATAGATTTGGAGTAGGGGCGGAGAAATGCCCAGAAAAATCATTGATTACTCGTGATTGGAGTAACGAATCGAGATGAGAGTTGCACACAGGTGAATATTTTGGCAAGAAGATAATTTTAGAGTCTTTTACCTGCGAAATTGGTGCATATTTAATGATGTGCGTAAGGACTGTAAAACGACCATTGTTCGCGGAGGGATGTGAAGATGTTGCCGGGGAGTTCCCGATTAGGTAGCGTCCCACGCCATGCAGAAAGGAATTAATATTAATTAATTGAACGAGCGATTCCTTTGCACACAGATAGTTTTGGGACCTGTGAAGAGAGAGGAACACAATGATCATGGTTTGAAGACCTGAATCATGCTGTGAGAGGAGCCAAGATTACGCGGGAAGATGTTGCTCTACTTTCTGTGGAAATCCGATATAAGGGAGTAGACCCCAGGAGGAGCTCTCTGTTCTAGCTCAGTTGAAGCCCAGTTGTAAGTCAGTCGAGACGCAGCCAAGTTCAGTCTACATGCCGCCAAGCGCAGTTACAGCCAGTTACAGTCTTACTCAATTGTCAATTGTAGCACAATGGCAATAAGTTGCAATCAGTATGCAGCAAATATGCAGCAGTACGAGACAGCGTGTAAGCCGCAGACAGAAGTCTTCAAATAAGCTACGCGCAGTCTTCGAGTGAAACTTCAGTCAGCTACAGCCAGGTTGAAGCAAGTTCGTCAAGGCAAAACGCATGACGGATCTATTCATCAAGACGCCGAACAAAGACTGGTATGTGTAAAAGAAACAGTAAATATGCTTGTATGAATAATAGTCGTGATACAGGCATAATCAGCCGCACGAACTATGACGTGTTCAGTTACGAAGCACCGTATAGACTAACGGTAGAACTATTGTATATAATTATTTGTGAAAGTGTTGAACTTTATTAAGCGCAGTGTGTATAGTATTAACTAATCGTATATGTGTAACTACGATAGAATGCGCTAAAGAAACTCTACTAAGTGTTTGGTATTGCCATGAGAGTACCAGATGTTAACGCTCATGTTTGGGAGCCAGCGTATTGATGTAACGCAGGACGCTTACTGTAGGAGTAATGATCGTCATAAAACTGTTGGAGAGTTCCGAGAGCAGATAACCAGACTTTCAATCAGGAGTTGATAACGTAAGATGCCGTCGACACCTGCAATTTCGATCTCTGCTAGGGAATTTCAGCATTGAAGTGTGTATAAAGTGACGAGTGTTCAGTGTAATGTATATGTAAAAATATCATTTAAAGTAGTGTTTGATGAAGTGTTTCACATGTTTGGGGAGTGATAACTTCCTGAAAGGTATGCAACGTGTCGTGTTGGTGATAGAAATTATGTGTAATCAAATGTGTGTAAACAAGAGAAATATGTCGGGTTAAACCCATTATGGCGGGCGACATGGAAGAATATGATTGGTCGGAGCCACCTTAGATGCCTATAGAGATGTAAGTACCCCACAAATTATGGTTCTGATTATGTAGAAGTATGGACCGATGCATGTCTGTGATTCCGTAAAGGTATTCTGAATTCCTTATAGATGCCAGTAAAAGTCAGTTAGGAGGCTGATCCTCCATGTTTAATCAGTAATGAGTTGATTTTGATAGAGTTGAAATGTTGATTTGCATCATTAAGTGGAGTAATTATTCCCACTATGAATTAAGAATGGCAATCAGTTATGTAAATGTAACGAACGCGATTGTTCGAGTTTAAAACGTCTAGCTATGTCGGAAAATTTGGTAATTTATGTGAGAATAATAATAAATAATGATTTTGATCATTTATGTCAATGAGATTTATAATAATAATGGTAAATTATGATTTTGGTCATTTATGTCAGTGAGAAATGATGATAATAATAATAATGGTTATTAAGAGTATGAATGAACACATCAGGAAACAAATAAATGTTGTAAGCGAGAATTATTAACGCTAATTGCAAGACTTATCAATCTAAGCAGGAAGATGTTACAGTGAGATTACATTACAGTAATTATGGAAAGAAGTTTTATATCAGAATATTGCATATATTCAATAACGATACCAGTAATGAAAGAGCTTTTAGTGAATTGAATTTGCAGCTTAATTGAGAAGCTTATAGAGTAAATGTTAGATTTCTCTTAATATTATAGGTCGGAGTGTCGTAGCATGGAGCATTAGGGGCCAGATAGTCTATTCTACGTATGAATTCTCCTATGTCGTGGACATTGTTGGAGATATTATTTATTCCAGAGTTCTAGTGAATGGACCCTAACTCTGAAGAAAGGATTGAAATGTGTTCCGGATTGGAATCTTTATAAGAGTCGAGGAAACAAGGACACCTCGCAGCTCTATGATTTCCCGAGAACTTATAGATGAGTTATTTACGCTCGTGGGCAGCGAAAACTCATGGCGACAGTGGTTTTCTGCGCCTATATCATACTTGAGACATCGGTCAACCGCCAAGCTCATGCATTGCGAACCCCGAACCTTCATGTTGAATGGACCCATGTGAGGCCATTAATTAATCATTATCCTCGACGTAGGAATAATTACAAAAGCTCATTCAATACCTGTTGGCATAATAGTCAATTAAGATCCTTTGGGAACATGTGTGTCGTTCAGGACACAGTATTCGTCTTGTAAATCTCCACTGCTTAGAGAGGGAGGCTTTCAAACTTTTAGGAAGGTCGAGATAATTGGTGAAACGACCCATTCCACTTTCTATTGTGTAGCGACTTCCTTAGCCGAGGGTTGGTGCCAGCCACTCGGACCGCCCAGGCAAGTTATAAAGGGAAGAGATTCTAGACCTTGTTAAAAATGACATATAATGCAAGATTGTTATGTTGAGTATTAGAGCCATGTGGTTTGTGAACACATGGATAATTATAGTTCATCCTGATGGTTCATTATTCTAGCTATCTGACGAATAGTTACATGATATATTTGTACTGTCACTGGAACCAAGTCATGTAGTTGGTGACTAGATGCCAATCGCCATGAGCGCGAGGTAGTCTATTGTACAATCCGACATAAGCTATAACGTAACGTTTTATATAGGAATCACAGACAGCATGCGGTGAAACCATATAATTGGAGGATGTGTAGGGGGTAGCTTACATAATTATGGAGTTGCACGTTGATTTTGGTGCAACGTCCAAATAGGTAAATGCATGCAAAGCATTTCATTGGTGAGAAGAAAAATATTAAAACACGCACGGCACACATAATTGTTTAACATAAAGAGGTTTAAGGAATAATCCTTGTTGTAATATTAAAGAAGTCACATTGTATGACTGTTATGTTAATGTACAGCTTGTTTTGAAGTCGTAGGTGCATCAGCGCACTAGTATATCCTGGTGAAGTTCACAGAAGGGTAAAGCATTATGGCTAGGTATGACTTTGTTGTGATTTCATATTTGTTTACTTGTGGATTGTGGAAGTAAAAATTTTTTTTGCTTTTATTTTATGCTTTTTGGGTATTGTTTTGTGTTTGAAGCCATGATTTATTTTACTGGATTAAAGTTTTAGAATAGAGTTGTGCCTTATCATTGTAGAGTTGATACCTTTTTGCCTAAAATCCAAAATATGCACTGCTAAATTGGGGTTACCGTACACGCCTGAGAGCTGATGCTAGTTGGAGGCAGATGCATATTATCCAACGAGATTACTCACATGGGTACATGGGAATTGATGTCCTATACTGTGATTTGAGCTAAAGGTACGACTAAAGTCGGTCAGATTTAATGCACACAACTCTATTAAAGTAAGAATTAACGAAGTAGGGTGTGACCGCTCCTAATCCATAGCTAAGTTCCGATACGTATATATAAATTTTGATAGATACTAGTAGTTAGAGTCTATTAATTTATCATGACGCCCGTCTGTGGGGTCTATGGTAGTAAGAGCTCTATTAATTTATCATGGCCCAGGCAACGTGGGACGGTATTAACTCGTTATGGAACCGCCTGCGTCAGTGCAATATGAGCGATTTTGGCATTGCACGAACCGGGCAACGATAGATTGTGCATATCACTATTCATTTATCATGGCGCCCAACGTGGGGATTATGGGATTTAGGGAAAACCCATAGATTTTTTATGGTATTTCATGGGGAAAACCATAGTAATTGTTTTGCCTCAAACTGTGTTTGAGTGATTTTTGAATTCAGTAGGCTTTTGAGGTAACGCAGAATCTCTCTATTGAGAAGAGAATGGCCTAAGGGTACGAGCGTTACTTACCCAATCCACAATCTACCATAATATTATCAGGTTTTGTACGACTTCACAATATGTGTGCAGTGTTTGATGTTTCACTTCGAAACGTATCCACATATTTTTCCAGGAAGCCTGCCTGCATATTTAAGTGTGTTATTGTAAAATGTCAGGTACAGAGGAGATCTTGCAAGTTATTGCAGGACTGAAACAACATTTTAATGCTGTTCACGAGCAGAGTAAACTGGAAACCAAGGCGTTCCAGGATAGTATAAACACTCGGTTAGATGAGAACCAGATTGAATTAAACAATCGATTAGAGGCAATTAATGCAAATCAGGTTGCAATGGATAATAACCAGATTGAATTAAACAACCGTTTAGAGACAAATAAAGATGAATTAAACAATAAGTTAGGTCAAATGCAAGAAGTCATTAAGACCGAAGTAACAGATACTGTTGTAAGCATTGTATCGGAAATGCAGGTAAATACTGATAAACGTTTCGAGGCCATAGAAGCCAAACTTGAGGGTAATTTGCAAGCGTGTAGGCATGCTCAGGAGCAAACCAACAGTAAATTAGAGGCGTTGTCTAACGATATTAAGGATATTCAGATCCAAAATGAGGCGAATCTCGAACGCCAAGCGAAACAGTTCGCAGAATTTACGAAAACAGTAGACCAGAGATTAGAGGAGAACGACTCCAAATGGGACCAGAAATTGAAAAGTTACGCTAGAGCAATTAACGGTGACCTCAAGAAACAGGACCAGAATATATTAGGTCAATGCCAGGAAATAGGCGAAATTAAGGCTATCGCTCAGGAAAGTAAGGAGCTGGTAGGCAACGTAAAAAGTCAGATGGGTAAAGTTCATAAAGAACTGGACCAAGTTCAGAGCGATATTGTCATAGTCAATAAAAGACAAGAGGAAAATAGAGGCGAGATCACCAAGGTCCGGAATGAATTGTCTAAAGTCAATGGACACATTCAAGATGAAATTAAAGGTCTGAGAGAAGAACTCGAAATAAGAGAAGGCCAGAAAACAGAGGCAAGCGACAAGACCCTTGCTCAAATTAAAGAGGACGTAGAGGATGAAATATCCCATATCAAACGAAGTCTGAAAGAAGACAAGGTGAAAATTTTTCAAGTAGCCGAGGAAAACCGAGATAGGCTTACAAGAATAGAAAAAGAAGTCATTACTCGCCTAGAAAGAGCAGAAATGCGCCATAACCAAATGGAGACTAGGATAATAGCACAGGAGGAGACACTTCTGAAATATCCTAAGTCAAGTGAAGGCAGCATAGAGGATATAAGAAAAACAAGGTGGGCAGACTTAGAAACCCAACCTATAAGCAGAAATGCTGCAGGCGCAGGAGAAAGTCCTTACATGACGCCAGGTGTACCAATTGCGGCATCGACGCCACATGAAAACGCGATGCACACCCAGGTGATAAACGTCATTAGGGCAAGCGAAGAAAAACCTAGGAAGTTTTCAGGTAGTCACTGTAGTATGACACCAAAATATTGGTTAAAGGAAGTGACTGAATATCTCAATGATGCACGAATACCGCAGGAGCGTAGGCTACGTGCTATAGAGAAGTTAACAGAGGGGGAGTGCGCATTATGGTTTCGCAGCTTCCGTTACACTTTTGATACTGTTGAGGAATTCCGCGAGGCATTCTTGAAGAGATATTGGGACGCCGCGACTCAGCAGAATTTACGGCTGGATTTGTATGCCAAAAAGTACAGCACGAACAACCCGACGAAGTACGCAGAATTCTTCATATCGCAGATGTGTCGTTTTAAAGAGCTGGATCAAAAACCTAGTGAACTGGAGCTATGCATTGCTATCGCCAAACAGCTTCCATACGAGATCCAAAGGCTACTAATCTCGGCTAATGCGAAAACTGCTATGGAAATGGAGACAGTTCTAAGGCAACTGGACCTCACCACAGCAAATACTGTGCGTCAGAGTCGAACCGTGGAACAAGTCCACGTGACCAACACACAGACTGACCAACAGCAAGCTCCAAGGAACAACAAGGCCACGAGCACAGAAACTTTAGATTCCTATGGACGGCAATGGGAACAGGAACCCAGAAAATGGCAGTCAAGGTACAAAGGAAATGCTAATAAAGCAGGAAGAGGTCGAAGTTCGTGGAATAAACACAATAACAGGGGCAAACCGTACCATAACAATGGAGGTAATAATGGCCAGGAAGGCAATAATAGAAATTGGAGACCCCAAGAGAGAAGTAACTTCGATGACGAGGCAGAAGAGCGATATCATGCTTCTTTGCGATACCTCGAAGAAAGGGGAGATGAGCCCCAGAAATCACAAGTCCGCTGGCAAGAAGTCATGCAGAACAGGACATCGCCAGACAGATATGGAGATGGAGCTAAGAGTTTGGAACTACAGCGCAGCGAACAGGAGAGAAGGAACTCCAAAGGGGCGGGCGCTGAAGAAAAAAAAAACGCCAAAATTAGAAGAGCTCGAGACTGATGGATGGAAGTCTATTAACATCATCAATTGGATAGCCAAACCAGAAGAATTGATTGAGGATACAGGAGGACCACAGGTCATGGTCAAGAGAGAATTGCCTATTATAATTGTGAGAGTGGCAGGATTAAAAGTCAGAAGTCTGCTAGACACAGGATCAACAGTGAGCCTGATGACACAAGCTCTATATAATGAAATAGCCCGGAGAGAGAACATTTTGAAGATACCGATCTTCAGTGTCAAAATTAAAGGGGTAATTCCAGACAGAACAATGATATGTAAATACCAGGTATTCCTAGATTTACAGATAGGAGGCTCTATTTTCTCACAGAGTTTCCTGTTAGTAAACAAACTACCTTATAACCTACTTATTGGGGCAGAGTTTATAAGGGAATACAGAGTGATAATTGACCTAGCACAGGACAGGGTTATGTTCCATGTGAATGAAGAAGCTGAAGGCTTAGAGGTCGCACTCAATGAAATTGAACCAGGATCCAGTGAACAAGTATGGCATACATACAGAGATGTGGCTGATGAAGAAGTGTTAGCTATGGAGCAGTTAGAAGCGGAACTCAAAACACTAGCCACAGACTTGGAAAAAGATCTGGAACCCAAATTGGAAGAATACATTTCGGAGAAGCTAGAAGAAGCGAAAATTGGGCTAAAAGAGAAGGAAAATTTAAAGCAGTTATTGCTGGAACAGAAGGAAGTCTTTGATTCGAGACCTGGTCGGATAAAGAACTTCACTTATGCTTTTCAAGTCAGTGATTGGACACCATTTAGGCAGAAACCCTACCCTATAGCTGAAAAGCATTATGCTAAAGTGAAAGAGGCAATTCAGGAGATGTTGGAGGCCGGCGTTATTGAGAAAACACCTACGCCTTATGTAAGTCCATTGGTAATTGTACCAAAGACAGACGGATCTGTCAGAGTCTGCTTGGACCTGAGACGCTTAAATTTGAGAGTTATTCCGGAATTTGACCAAGTGCCACCTATTAAAGAGATCCTCAGGAAGTTTAAAGGAAAAACTATATTCTCAAACTTGGATATCACATCCAGTTTCCACCATCTTGAATTAGAGAAGAAAACTAGTCTGTTGACAGGATTTATGTTTGATCAACATACATTCACATTTTTAAGGCTACCTTTTGGGTTGAAAACAGCTGGTTCAGCCCTGATAAGAGCGTTAGATCGCAATCTATCAGATGAAGTTAAAGAGAGTACCATCAGATATGTAGACGACATTCTACTCACATCAGAATCTCTGGAGGAGCACATGAGAGACCTGAAGAAGTTGCTAGATGACCTTCGAGAGGCTAACTTTAAGGTCAATATCAAGAAATCGCACTTCTGTCAGAGGGAAGTTAAATTCCTAGGGCATGTTATTGATGCAAATGGAGTGAAGCCTAATCCAGATAAATTGGAGGTAATTCGGAATTTCCCTCGACCCACGAAAGTTAAGCACGTCCGACAGTGTTTGGTAGTAATTGGATTCTTTTCGAACCACTGCCCAAACTATACTGCGACAGTAGCACCACTGCAGGACCTATTGAAGAAAGGCGGCAGATGGAATTGGACGGAGCAATGTCAGGAAGCATTCGTGAGGTCAAAACAAATGCTTTTGGAATATGTGAAACTGGGATACCCAGATTATACCCAGAAGTTCATCATACAGACGGATGCATCACTTATTGGGATTGGAGCGATGCTATTCCAGGAAAATGTTGACCAGCCTGAGAAGAAAGTTTTTATCGCCTTTATAAGCAGAAGACTGAGAGCCCATGAGAAAAATTACACGATCACAGAGATAGAATTGCTCGCAATTTTGTACGCGTTGCAATCGTGGCACAAACTCGTGTACGGCTTCCGAATAGTCCTGAGAACAGACCATAAAGCTTTAACATTTTTGTTAAAGACGGATTTGTCTAGTCAGAGATTGACAAGATGGTCCCTGTATATCCAGCAATTTGATGTGGAAATAGAATACTGTCCAGGGAAAGAGAATGTAATACCGGACATATTAAGTCGTTACCCTAGAGAAGAAGAAGTACTAGCGGTCCAGATTGAGAATCGAGATCAGAAGACGTTGGATGACTTAAGGAACATTACCAACCTACAACGCGAAGACCCATGGTTGAAGATGATAATCGATTACTTTGAGGGACGATTAGCAAGGGGAACTGCGATATACAGAGAGGCGGAGGCATTGGCAACAGAGTATGTATGGTATAATCAGATATTACACAAGTGGGACGATGTGGATCACACACGTCAAAGGATTGTAATTCCTGCATCTTTGCAGAGGAGATTAGTATGGCTAGCCCACAGAGCATTTGGCCATCCGGGGATAGATAAAATCTGTGCTCTGTTGAAGGAAGCATTTACTTGGCCAAAATTGAGAGAAACGGTGAGAAATGCTATTAGAACATGTGATCTTTGCCAAAGGGTAAAGCCGAATCCCTTTTTAATGAGGCAACGACCTATCCCGTTGTTACCAGAGAAGCCAAGGCAGCTATTGAGTATCGACAACTTTGGACCATTGCCTAGAGCACGTAGAGGCAATAGACACATTTTTGTAGCCATGGATGTATTTTCGAAAATGGCGGTGTTGTGCCCCATTCAAAAGACAAGTTCAAAACAGGTCTTGAAGCGCCTGAAAGAGAGAGTTATTCCGATTCTTGGGAAGCCGGATAACATTCTCTCGGACCACGGAAGTTGCTTTACTAGTGCAGAATTTCGTCGAGAACTGGAAACTCTAGGAATTAGGCAGATTTTATCTACCATTCGCCATCCTGAGGCAAGTCCCGTTGAAAGAGTAATGAGAGAGATCCAGAAATACATGAAGATCTACTGTTCTGAAGCGAATTGGCGTTGGATTGAATTTCTAGAAGTAATTGAATACTGTATAAATAATACTGTACATGAGGCGACAGGTCAGGTTCCCGTTACTCTACATCTGGATCAGAGACCAGAGAGACCGTGGAATGGTGTTATTCCATTACCAGTAGACGCACAGCCCGGTAGAGAATTGAGGATCCAACGAACCTTTGAATATCTCAAAGCACAGGCGGAGAGACGTCAGAGAAGGAATCGTGCGAAGAGGTATCATAAACCGCTTCTCGTGGGACAGAAAGTTTTAATGAAGAAACCCGCCAGTTCAGATCCAGAGGCACGGAAGTATAAAAAGTTTAATTTTTCTTACCACGGCCCGTTCGAGGTGATAAGAGACCTCCAGAACAATGCATACAGGTTAAGGCATTTAGAGAATGGAAACGAGGTCGTTATGAACATAGCCAACTTAAAAATTTATTACCCGCCAGAAGAATTCGATGAACCAGAAGAAGAATTAGTAACGCACACCCAACTCAACGTGGAGAGCGGAGGCAGCCAAGCAGGCAGACCTGAATGTTGGAACGGCGAGACGGGACAAGAAGCAGACAGTTTACCCAGTGTAAGCGGAGAGCAGAAAGAATGCCAGTGTTTGCGAGAATTCTATGAGGAAATGGTCAGAGTGGCCAGAGAGGTTGAGGCTGTAAACGCGACCCTTCGCAGGGAGAATAGACAGCTCAGAAACAAGGCCGAGTGTGGAAGGGTGAACACTACTAACCCACTCGTAGCCAAACAAGGTGAAGGACCCCAGACGTAAACACAGACGGTGGTCGACAGTCAGCTGGTTACTTATATAAGCCACTTGCATTGGACTTTTATAAGTTTTGCAAGGGGAACATGAACCCGATGGGGTTATGCTGACTGGAATCGAACATGGTTCTCAGAGACTGTGATCTCAGTATAAAGGTTCCACCAGGAAGCGAACCAGAGATCTGTACAGGGAGTTTCTTGGTAAAAAACCCCTCGAAAGAAATGTATATTTAATCACTGGTGTGATTTTTGATGAAAGGGCATTATTTATTAAAATAATGTAGGAAATAATGAGCAGATTATATCATTATAAGACGATTTGGTGTAAGCTATTGGAGGTTTGAAGCACAGAAGAGGGCAGAGCTGACATTTACTAATCGGCCCAGAATTGTGGGTTGGTCCCAGTGGAGCCACGTCCATTTCTGTCACCCCATTATGTCGTCTGGAGCAGGGGAGAGGCCTGAATAATGACATAGTTATTCCCCGACGGAGAATAGATTTGGAGTAGGGGCGGAGAAATGCCCAGAAAAATCATTGATTACTCGTGATTGGAGTAACGAATCGAGATGAGAGTTGCACACAGGTGAATATTTTGGCAAGAAGATAATTTTAGAGTCTTTTACCTGCGAAATTGGTGCATATTTAATGATGTGCGTAAGGACTGTAAAACGACCATTGTTCGCGGAGGGATGTGAAGATGTTGCCGGGGAGTTCCCGATTAGGTAGCGTCCCACGCCATGCAGAAAGGAATTAATATTAATTAATTGAACGAGCGATTCCTTTGCACACAGATAGTTTTGGGACCTGTGAAGAGAGAGGAACACAATGATCATGGTTTGAAGACCTGAATCATGCTGTGAGAGGAGCCAAGATTACGCGGGAAGATGTTGCTCTACTTTCTGTGGAAATCCGATATAAGGGAGTAGACCCCAGGAGGAGCTCTCTGTTCTAGCTCAGTTGAAGCCCAGTTGTAAGTCAGTCGAGACGCAGCCAAGTTCAGTCTACATGCCGCCAAGCGCAGTTACAGCCAGTTACAGTCTTACTCAATTGTCAATTGTAGCACAATGGCAATAAGTTGCAATCAGTATGCAGCAAATATGCAGCAGTACGAGACAGCGTGTAGGCCGCAGACAGAAGTCTTCAAATAAGCTACGTGCAGTCTTCGAGTGAAACTTCAGTCAGCTACAGCCAGGTTGAAGCAAGTTCGTCAAGGCAAAACGCATGACGGATCTATTCATCAAGACGCCGAACAAAGACTGGTATGTGTAAAAGAAACAGTAAATATGCTTGTATGAATAATAGTCGTGATACAGGCATAATCAGCCGCACGAACTATGACGTGTTCAGTTACGAAGCACCGTATAGACTAACGGTAGAACTATTGTATATAATTATTTGTGAAAGTGTTGAACTTTATTAAGCGCAGTGTGTATAGTATTAACTAATCGTATATGTGTAACTACGATAGAATGCGCTAAAGAAACTCTACTAAGTGTTTGGTATTGCCATGAGAGTACCAGATGTTAACGCTCATGTTTGGGAGCCAGCGTATTGATGTAACGCAGGACGCTTACTGTAGGAGTAATGATCGTCATAAAACTGTTGGAGAGTTCCGAGAGCAGATAACCAGACTTTCAATCAGGAGTTGATAACGTAAGATGCCGTCGACACCTGCAATTTCGATCTCTGTTAGGGAATTTCAGCATTGAAGTGTGTATAAAGTGACGAGTGTTCAGTGTAATGTATATGTAAAAATATCATTTAAAGTAGTGTTTGATGAAGTGTTTCACATGTTTGGGGAGTGATAACTTCCTGAAAGGTATGCAACGTGTCGTGTTGGTGATAGAAATTATGTGTAATCAAATGTGTGTAAACAAGAGAAATATGTCGCGTTAAACCCATTATGGCGGGCGACATGGAAGAATATGATTGGTCGGAGCCACCTTAGATGCCTATAGAGATGTAAGTACCCCACAAATTATGGTTCTGATTATGTAGATGTATGGACCGATGCATGTCTGTGATTCCGTAAAGGTATTCTGAATTCCTTATAGATGCCAGTAAAAGTCAGTTAGGAGGCTGATCCTCCATGTTTAATCAGTAATGAGTTGATTTTGATAGAGTTGAAATGTTGATTTGCATCATTAAGTGGAGTAATTATTCCCACTATGAATTAAGAATGGCAATCAGTTATGTAAATGTAACGAACGCGATTGTTCGAGTTTAAAACGTCTAGTTATGTCGGAAAATTTGGTAATTTATGTGAGAATAATAATAAATAATGATTTTGATCATTTATGTCAATGAGATTTATAATAATAATGGTAAATTATGATTTTGGTCATTTATGTCAGTGAGAAATGATGATAATAATAATAATGGTTATTAAGAGTATGAATGAACACATCAGGAAACAAATAAATGTTGTAAGCGAGAATTATTAACGCTAATTGCAAGACTTATCAATCTAAGCAGGAAGATGTTACAGTGAGATTACATTACAGTAATTATGGAAAGAAGTTTTATATCAGAATATTGCATATATTCAATAACGATACCAGTAATGAAAGAGCTTTTAGTGAATTGAATTTGCAGCTTAATTGAGAAGCTTATAGAGTAAATGTTAGATTTCTCTTAATATTATAGGTCGGAGTGTCGTAGCATGGAGCATTAGGGGCCAGATAGTCTATTCTACGTATGAATTCTCCTATGTCGTGGACATTGTTGGAGATATTATTTATTCCAGAGTTCTAGTGAATGGACCCTAACTCTGAAGAAAGGATTGAAATGTGTTCCGGATTGGAATCTTTATAAGAGTCGAGGAAACAAGGACACCTCGCAGCTCTATGATTTCCCGAGAACTTATAGATGAGTTATTTACGCTCGTGGGCAGCGAAAACTCATGGCGACAGTGGTTTTCTGCGCCTATATCATACTTGAGACATCGGTCAACCGCCAAGCTCATGCATTGCGAACCCCGAACCTTCATGTTGAATGGACCCATGTGAGGCCATTAATTAATCATTATCCTCGACGTAGGAATAATTACAAAAGCTCATTCAATACCTGTTGGCATAATAGTCAATTAAGATCCTTTGGGAACATGTGTGTCGGTCAGGACACAGTATTCGTCTTGTAAATCTCCACTGCTTAGAGAGGGAGGCTTTCAAACTTTTAGGAAGGTCGAGATAATTGGTGAAACGACCCATTCCACTTTCTATTGTGTAGCGACTTCCTTAGCCGAGGGTTGGTGCCAGCCACTCGGACCGCCCAGGCAAGTTATAAAGGGAAGAGATTCTAGACCTTGTTAAAAATGACATATAATGCAAGATTGTTATGTTGAGTATTAGAGCCATGTGGTTTGTGAACACATGGATAATTATAGTTCATCCTGATGGTTCATTATTCTAGCTATCTGACGAATAGTTACATGATATATTTGTACTGTCACTGGAACCAAGTCATGTAGTTGGTGACTAGATGCCAATCGCCATGAGCGCGAGGTAGTCTATTGTACAATCCGACATAAGCTATAACGTAACGTTTTATATAGGAATCACAGACAGCATGCGGTGAAACCATATAATTGGAGGATGTGTAGGGGGTAGCTTACATAATTATGGAGTTGCACGTTGATTTTGGTGCAACGTCCAAATAGGTAAATGCATGCAAAGCATTTCATTGGTGAGAAGAAAAATATTAAAACACGCACGGCACACATAATTGTTTAACATAAAGAGGTTTAAGGAATAATCCTTGTTGTAATATTAAAGAAGTCACATTGTATGACTGTTATGTTAATGTACAGCTTGTTTTGAAGTCGTAGGTGCATCAGCGCACTAGTATATCCTGGTGAAGTTCACAGAAGGGTAAAGCATTATGGCTAGGTATGACTTTGTTGTGATTTCATATTTGTTTACTTGTGGATTGTGGAAGTAAAAATTTTTTTGCTTTTATTTTATGCTTTTTGGGTATTGTTTTGTGTTTGAAGCCATGATTTATTTTACTGGATTAAAGTTTTAGAATAGAGTTGTGCCTTATCATTGTAGAGTTGATACCTTTTTGCCTAAAATCCAAAATATGCACTGCTAAATTGGGGTTACCGTACACGCCTGAGAGCTGATGCTAGTTGGAGGCAGATGCATATTATCCAACGAGATTACTCACATGGGTACAGTATCAATAATTAGGCTTTTCTGTAATTATTTAATCAGATTCCTTTGATGGCACTTTTTAAATTAAATTTAAAGTGATGATCCTCAAGTCCTACGTGGAGTAATCGCCACTGGGAGGGAGTACGGAAAAGCAACGCTCAGGACAGCTTCTGTCAGTGCGGGGAATCAAATCTCCAACCTCCAGAGTTGCTGCAGCCCCCCATTGGGGGCGCTATGCTCCCAGTTTATATCTTGGTTTAGAGTTCCCACATTTCTATACTCACGGCAGTGTCCACATGAAAACTCCACAAACAATTCGATCTTGAAAAGGAAGCGTGCTAAAGCTTGAAAATGTGACGCATCTTGTTCTGCCCCTCGCTCTGAGCACTATACCGCTATTGGGTGTTCAGAAACAGTCAGCACTGCTGTGATCATCCTACAGTCAGCTCTCAGCTGTAACTGTTTAAAAAGAAAATTAATTGTTTTGTAAAATAGACTTTGGGACTACCTTGCGCACCCTCTCGATAACCTCTGTCTCGCTGTCACTGGAAGTTCTTGTAACTACTGTAGTTCTACATCTCAGCCCTAGATGGGTGAAGTGTGACCTTCTCCGCCCGGAGTAGAATGCACTGTTTTATTAATTCATTCATTAATTTTGTACACTTGAATTAATCGTACAGCATGTGGGCTGTAACATGTAGGCCTACAATGACTATGATGCGACTAACATAACCAAATCAATTTGTAAGCGACTTGAAGTGTTCAAAACTTGTAATTACTGTCTAATTAGGTCTACTCACTCGACCAATCAGACAACTGCCATGTTTTAAGTATTTTTTTTAGTTAGATCTCTTGATCCAAAACCTTGACTTAATGAAGCTAGTTATTTTTATTGGATGATGTGTGTAGGCCTAATATGTGGTTCAATTTTGTTTTTTCTGTGGGGTGAGGTATACCTCCCACCTACACCCACTCCCCAAATATCAAGCTGGAGGAATTTTGGGTATTAGTGACCCATGTGGACTCACATGTGGATTAGTTACATTAATCACAGGCTTAAAATTTTAGTTATTTATTGAAAGTTGAGGGAGGCAGTCCTATGGGTTGGATCAATCATAGATGTCCATTACATTAATAAATAGCTTCTGTGTTTTACTAAAATAAAGGTAGCGCTAAATGAACATAGAACGAGCGATAACATTCTCTATAATAGATGAATTAGCCAAAATACCTTATGAAACGATGAGAAATAAATCAGGGAGCGATGTTTTAATAGATGTTTCCTCCTCTGCCGTCTGTGACCCACCCAGCCATCCCAAATAGGATCACAGCATATAGGCTATAGGCTATTGAAAATTACAGCTGTGGTTGCCATTGTTCAAATCAATCATCTTCAAAAACAGTACCGTAACAGTACTGCCAAACAAAGAAGTGGCCAGTTTAGTCTGTAGTGTGCAGCACTCGGTTCACTGCTCTTAATTAGGCTAGTGTGTGCAATATTTTCACTTCTCTGTAATGATTTTTTTTCCCCACGGCTGAAATGAGTTATTTTTGTTTTATGCTCTGTAATTATTATGCAGTATATCGCTCCGCTGTAATAAATATGTATAATTTTTTCGTACAACATTGGTTTTGTTAACGGTTACAGCCTAACGCATCCCGATGAACTACTTTTTTTGATCAACAGTGATTTTGTATCCCAGTTCTTTTTATCAACAGTGATTTTGTATCTCGCATGTTGGCAGCAATGTGTGCGCCTTGGTGCGTGCCGCTAGGGTGAGCGATGATGACAGTTGAACGAGATGCAAGCGCTGTCGAAACATGGCAGCCGTTTTTAAAATATCAATAAATAGAAAAACATATTTACGTACTTAAGCACATCATGAGGTTCGGTAGTGACCAGGGTTCCTAATTTCAATATGTAATATCGCCCAGAAGATGAAACAAGGACACAAGGTATGTAAAAGTTACATTCATGTCTGCTGCAAGTGTATAATCCGCGTTCCACTTACATTCAGAATTAAGGTAGCACTGAATGAAAGTAGAACGAGCGATAACATTCTCTATAAGGGGCCGATTATATTCTTGGTAATTAGTGTCAATGATTTGCTGTAACAGCGAGATGGATACAAGACAAATATAATTGGTTTATTGTATGCCAAAATAATGGTTGATATAGGCTAGCTAGTATATTTATTCCCACATGTTACTTTACATAGGTATTAATTCTGAATGAAAGTAGAACGCAGCTTATACACTTGCATCAGACATGAATGTGACTTTTACATACCTTGTCTCCTTGTTTCATCTTCTGGGCGATATTGTACAGCCTCCCAGGGGTATGCACCCCTTGGAGACCATCCCCCCATCATCTGCCTAAATCCCCTAAATGGCAACCCTAGGAAAGCCGGGCCAACATCCATAAAACGTAGCAGGGACAGCTTGCCACTCTAAAAAGCAGCTCAGTCCTTGCACAATGGTTACACATAGCGACATACTATTAACTGGGCCAGGAATGCCAACACATTGCTGACAACATAGCGCCGGAGAGTATAAGAAGGCATCTTAATGAGGTCAAAGGATCTCTCCATTATCAGTGCTTCATCGAGACGGCCCGAGGCTACGCTGGTGTCAACCGAGGTGAGTCAGTCAGTCGTGTTCAGAGTTCCTACTTTTGTAACCTCTAACCCACAACTTGTACTTTACATTGTGAACATAATTACATTCCCTACAAGGGACTCAGAATTACAGACCAATAAACACTTGGTCAACACATCACACTAGCATTACTGTTTATACGCCTCTTTACATCCCAACGCCCTTCCTTATTCCCGTCACGGTAAGACGTGACAGACGGTAGTCTAATAGCGCTAACTCAGGTACCTTTGTGTTTCTCGAGCCGGCCCGGCTGCCAGCAAGCAGCACGTGCCACTCGGCTGATACGAGCAGATTCAATTACATAATAAGCAGTCAGCTGAGCGACTAGCACGGTGACCCTTGCATTGGGTCCCATCCCTTCAAACACTACTACCTTATTTATAGGAACGCCCCCTAGTTCCTAGCACACCACAACACTCTACACCGGTCAGCTTACCCTGCCAAGGGAAGCTACCCTTTTTAGGCACAACCTTACAAATTAGTACAATAACTCTTCCCTTTTAGATCCACCCCCAAATAAGGGATCTAAAACACTGGTGGAGGCGCGGGACTACGCACAATAGAACGGGACTCAACCAACGAGCCCTCGTAGTCAAAGCGACCCCTTCCGTACCGCAAAAAGCCAAGCAAATAGTGAAAAAAAAATTTTAACCTCATATTGCGTCACACATTTTTTTAAATTAAATGTCCACATTTAGAACTACATTAAGAGACTTTGCACACCATTTGTCGGCTAGTACGACTCCACTCCTGCCGAAGCTAAAGATTAAGAACGGTGACTTAATAACTGACCAGACTGCAGTACAACTTCTCAGGGACCTTGAATTCCAAACAGCAAAGATCCGTGCTCAACACCCTGCCGCTGCAGCACAAGTTATACATTTTACACGGTCCCAGGCCAGTGAACACACACAAGAGTCACCAGTATCCAGCGCTAGTGAAGTAGAATGCCTGCCAACACTCCATCCCCTATTGTTGCAGCAACTGCAGATCACAGAGCAGAAAGCCAGTAACCTGCTCGAGCGCATTTCAGAGCTATTAGAGACAGACACTATTAAAGCCAATAATCACACGACAGAAGCGGTTCTTGACATCCACACTATTTTGGAAACAGTAAAACAAGATTTAGACAGAACCGTACACATAGTCGAATCCACACAGTACGACAATACACCATCCATCAGCACAGACATATCAGGTGACGAGCCACCTGGTAACGTAACACAGGTGTCGTACACGGGAAGCGAGGCTAATTCCCCTCTAAATAGCCCAAACACCTCGGCACACGACAGCGGGGTGAACGGCACAAACAGACCCGAAGCACTACACAGCCAACGAGACACAGCTGAAAGCGAGATGAATAGACACACTGAATACCCCATGATCCACCCCACAACGTTCACGGGGGAAGGCCAGGATCCCGAGGAATACCTCAAGGCCTTCAATAGAACGGCCCGGATCAATGGTTGGAGCGAGGAAGTTAGGAAACGGCTCCTTCCTGCCTATCTCACAAAGGCGGCCATGACATGGTATGAGCTCCATGAGGACGCACTAGAGGCTGCCACATGGGAGGAAACCGCGGTAATGTTGAAGGATGAGTTCCAGCTTATACCAGACGATGACGATCTCTATGACCAGATTAGACAGAGGTCACAGGGACCCAAAGAGAGCGCCCAGGCATACATCAATGTTAAATTGATAATGTGCGAAAAGTACAATGCAGCAATGACAAATAAACAGAAAGTCAAGCTGTTAATGCAGGGCCTCAGACCAGCCATAGTAAAAAAGCTATGCATCATGAACAACCTCACGGTCCAACATATGTTGAATAACATAAAGACCATAGAGGAGGGGAGAAAGATCACGGAAAAGGCTACGGAAAAAGCCGTGGATCTGCACTTCAAAACTCGGAAAGACGACACTAATGACAAAATAGACGAATTAGTGGACAGGATGGAGAAACTGACCATAGCTGCCATCCAAGCGGGCGGGAGACCGCCAAGGGATGAGCAAGCAGACAAACGAGAACACTATCATACTGAGAGGGACAGGGGGTACACAGAGAGGAGACGCTACGGGAGGGAAGAAAATTACTACCCTCCACAGCGGCCAACAACACCTCCCCCACAGGATAGGCCACACTACCCTCCTCGGTACTCACCGATAGCATACACGGACACAGAGCCGACATACCCCTCAAGGCGGTCACCATCTCCGTATACACGGGAGTACTACCCTGAGGAGTACGACCACGACATCCCCCGACGAAACAGCCCGCCACCAAATAGACAGTCCTACGCTGCCCCACAATACAGGGGAAATGGGGAATATCGGGAGAACCCGCCCCCACGCAGCCAAGGTTATGCAGCCCCGCAGTACAGGGGAAATGGGGAATATCGGGAGAACCCGCCCCCACGCAGCCAAGGTTATGCAGCCCCGCAGTACAGGGGAAATGGGGAATATCGGGAGAACCCGCCCCCACGCAGCCAAGGCTATGCGGCCCCGCAGTACAAGGGAAATTGGGAACAGCGAGAAAACCCACCCTCGACCAGACAGGGGTATGCAGCTGACCAATATAGGGAAAAGGGGAACCGACGGGAACACCCGCCCCAGCAGCAGCAGACATACACCCCACCCTGGCGGAGACAGAATAACGGACAACAGGGCAATAACCGACAAGGAAGGAAACCCACTAGAGAAAGGGACAACATAGACAAACAGACGAAGGGCCCAGAACACTACCCCCTCCCAGACGAATACCCGAGGGAGTTCAGGGATTAAGCACCCCGCCGGACAGACAGGGGGGCAATACTCCCTACACCTACTTACACACCGCAAACGGGGAGTTGGCGCAGCCACCCCGAGGGAGGGCGCACATACATTACAGGCAGGCGTACACCCACATTTTCAAAAAACGCCTAGACGGGGAGGTTCGGCTAGCTGATGAAGCAGCTGAGGTTCCTCCCCCAACACAACACAAGAAAGGCCCTTCCCCCAAGAAAACTCGTAAGAGTAAGGGGAAGAAGCAGCCAGCTAAAGCTAAGGCTGACGATCCGCCCCCGGACCGTTTCCAAACACACCCCGTGCAAGGAGACGGCAACTGTCTGTTTAGGGCCATGAGCTTTCTAATCCGGAATACCGAGGATTATCATGGGGACTACAGACAGAAAACGGTCAAACATATCTTGGCCAACTGGAAAGAGTACCGGGACTTTGTGTCGGACGAGCGGGAAAACCCATTCCAGACCGGGGCGGATTACCGAAAATACATGGGTAAGGACGGCACCTATGGCAGTGCCGTAGAGGTAACCGCTCTCGGCAAGGTGCTCAAAGCCAACATCCATGTATACACGGATGTGCACTCGCATCCGCTATTCTCAACTGCGGGATTCAATAGGGACCTACACGTACTTTTTACAGGAAACCCTAAGGCGGGACATTACACACCCCTAACAATCAGAAGCAAACAGCCCGAGAACACGCCCACACCCTCCAAACAGAAAACCCTACCCCCTTCACCACAACACAGGGGGGGAATTGACCATACACAAGCGCATGACGCGAGCTCGCTCGGCATGGGGAAGCCAGCAACAGGAGTCGAACTCGCGACCGCCTGGAACAAAAGTCGGGGTAACAAGGGCAAGCTCAGGGTCACATTTGCAGACACACCTTCCCGAGAGGAAGAAACCAACAACAACACAACTACACAAAAGCTGGGAACGATTAATACATTAAACGTTCGCCAGCAGACTCCTTGTCTCACAGCAAGACCGGTTAAAGGAGATGGCAATGTACTTGGCAAACGCACTTTGCTGACCGGGGCAAAGTATTCAGGACAGGAAGTAAGCCGAGAGGCGAAGCGTGCCAGGTACGATAAGCGGACAGATCCATGCCTTCCCAGCACAAATGTCACTCCGGCAACAACAACAACAACAACATACATCTTACACAACACATCGGTGCAGGGCAGTGGATTTCAGGTATCGGCCCTCACGATACACGCCACCATAAATGGCCACAGAGTGCAGGCCCTAATTGATACTGGGGCAGCCGTAAGTTGTGTTAATAGACGACACATTGCCGAGGCGCAAATACAAGGTGTCACGGGAGACATTCGGTTGGTAGCGGCCAATGCTCAGGCGCTGGAAAACATGGGGGTAGCAAACATACATATTAGGATAGACCATTTTGCCACAACGCACCCCATGTTCGTTATCGAACACCTTTCTGCGTCAGCCATAATTGGCATGGATTTTCTCGCTAGATATGAGGCTAGCATAAATTTCGCTAGTGGTCAGATGCTTTTAAAGCACGACCAGAGGCTCACCACACATCCCATGGTATACACCAGGAACAGAGATGGGATTCGAGCGGAGCGAGAAAACCACGAGCATCAGGCCCCTACACTGCACGCTATCAGCCAATACACAAACACACACACGGATAAGGCGGCCAGCCAGAACCACAGGCAGGACCTGACTCCGGAGCAAAATAAAAGGCTCACGGAGCTCCTGGAGACCAACAGAGATATTTTTGCCCACTCAATGAAGGATCTCGCTGTGACAGACCTCATTGAACACCACGTCACACTCACTAGTGACCGACCAGTACACCAGCCTCCCTTCAGAGTGAGCCAGAAGGAGAGACATGCCATCGATGCCCAGATCTCAGAGATGCTCGAGGCAGGGGTCATTGTTCCAGTTATTTCTAACTATTCCTCTCCAGTTCTGCTGACCAAAAAGAAGGACGGATCGCACAGGTTTTGTACTGACTACAGGAGGCTCAATAAGTTAGTCGAAAATGATAGTTATCCACTACCAAGGGCAGACACCTATTTGGACGCCCTTGGTGGAGCTAGCTGGTTCAGTTCGATGGATTGCTATAGTGGATTCTATTCAATCCCCGTCTATGAACCAGATAGGCACAAGCTGGCGTTCGTTACAGAGAACGGACTATTTACCTACACCCGTTTACCGATGGGTCTCCGTAACGCCAGCCAAACCTTCCAAAAGCTAGTGGATAAGACATTTTCAGGGCTTAAGTGGCGTTCCGTATTGGTGTACGTGGATGACATAACGGTCTTCTCCAACACTTTTGACGAACACATCGTACATTTGGAGGAGGCTTTCGCAAGGATCAGAGAAGCTAAACTAAGGCTTAAACCTGCGAAATGTCAATTTGCCAGACAGCAAATTAATATATTGGGCCATATTGTCAACAGGGAGGGCATTATTCCCGACCCAGCTAAGACTGACGCAATAACGGGCATCCCAATGCCCACAAATTTGAAACAATTGCGCAGTTTTATTGGCTTGGCTTCGTACTATCGCAAGCATATCTATAGGTTTGCACACATCGCCCATCCCCTAACTGAACTCACACGTGAAAGAACGCCCTTCAGCATCAAGCAGGAACACATAGATGCCTTCAACACACTGAAGCAACTATTGACCTCACCTCCATTACTACAACACTTCCACAGTGATAGGCCCACATTTTTACACGTGGATGCCAGCCTCTATGGGTTGGGAGCAGCCCTATTGCAGGAAGACGCCGAAGGGCGCAAACGGCCCGTCGCCTACGCTAGCAGGAAGCTAACGGCCGTTGAGACTAGATACTCTGCCACAGAGCGGGAAATGCTGGCATTTTCGTGGGGAGTGAACTATTTTAGAGTATACCTCTATGGTATCAAGTTCACGGTAGTGACTGACCACGCGAGCTTGCTTTTTTGGGACAAATTTAAAAACCCAAATTCGCGACTCAACAGGTTTATATTCCGCCTGTATGAATATGACTTCGTGGTCAAACACAAGAAAGGCGCTACACACCTAGACGCAGATGGGTTGTCTAGGCTGCCAGTAGCCGAGCCCCCGGATGACAGTAAGGACCACGACTGGGACGATATGCCCACCTTTGCCCTGACGGTGGTTGACATCAAACAGGAGCAAGAAAGTGATCCGCACTTGAAACAGATTCTATTGGCACTAGAAGACTTGGATAAAGTGGACTCCAAGACAGCACGGATGTCTAGGCGATTTTTCCTAGACAAAGACGGGGTACTGAAATTTAAGCCCACAGCCATGCACGATAGCGCACCTATAACGGTTCCGGAATCATTGAGAGAAAATATCATGATCGGACACCACAATAGCCCACTGGCAGGGGCACACTTAGGTACGCATAAAACATACCTTAGAATCCGTGACAAGTACTATTGGGTGAACATGAAGGCCGACATAGATACCTTTGTAAAGACATGTCACACCTGCCAACGATTCAAAACAAGACCTGGCAAGCCGCATGGACTACTCAACCCAATTCCCGTGGGAGAGTTATTTCACAGAGTCGGGATAGATGTGAAAGGCCCATTACAACAAGTCAGAAAGGTAATAAATATATCCTGGTGGCCACCGAGTATCTCACACGATACATGATTACAAAGGCTGTTCCCAAAGCAGACACGAACAGCATAGCCGAATTTCTATTTGATATAATTACACGATATGGCCTATTCCAAACCTTATTATCCGACAGAGGTACTATTTTCACCTCGAGAGTGCTCCAACAGTTTCTGGAGATACTCAGGATTAAGGCATACACTACCACGAGTTTTTCCCCGCAAACCAACGGACTCACGGAGAGTATGAACAAAATACTTGGAATAGCGCTGGCTAAATTTACAGAGGACGCAGGAACAGACTGGGATGAATACCTGCAAAGCATTACTTTTAGTTATAATACCTCTGTATCTACGGCTACGAAACACTCTCCACACTTCCTACTGCACGGATACACACCCAGAAGTCCCATAGACAATATATGTATCCCACAGGACGCCCACATAGACAATGCGGCTCGGCTAGAGCATTTGCAGATAGCCCGCATGGACGCTAGAAAAAACATAGCCGAGGCCCAGAAAAAGCAAAAAGAGCGGTACGATCGGAATAGAAAGACCGTGGAATACACACCCGGGCAATTGGTCATGGTCTCCAATTCTGCCCGTAAGAAGAACGTGTCCGAATTCCTCCTGCCACGATGGGCAGGTCCCTTCAAAGTCTGCAGGAAGGTATCTGACCTAAATTATATAGTGAGCGTGCGCCATGGGAGAAAACTCATAAAGGACACTATTCACGCCCGCCGGATAAAGGCATATCATACACGTGAAGCTCACACACCTACACGTACAGGAAGGCACACTACTAAGAGAAAAGGAAACGGTCCCGCTGGCAGACGTGGGAAGAAAGCCAAGAAATAGCCCACTGACCGCACCGGGATACGATCCTAACACCCCACAGAACTGTCCCGGAGACACGCGGGCATAATGACATTTCGTACCATTGTAGGGACATAATCGAACCACGGCACAGTAACACAAAATCTGGGGACTCAAATGTAGTCAATGGAAGGTTCTTCTACAGTACGGCCAACGCATATGAGATTTCCGAAGTGAAATGCCATGGCCTGTGGTTTGGATTCCACATAAAACGGGAGTCCCGTGGCGCAGGAGCTACAGATCAACGGTCATGTTAAACCACAAGTCTTTTTTCTACAATGAGAGAGGCACTGCTAGCAATCACTATAGACAGCAATCAAGTTCACACACACACACGTGCAGAAAACTAGGACGTGGGCAGAGCATGAAACAAATGAAAGCACACAACATCGTAATTCAACACCGTCGTATCAGCAGTAACATACTCCTCAATGAGCAAGACTGCTCGACACAGACAAGCCGAGCCAAAGCCTACTGGACAGAAACCAACACATCATTCACGCCCGATTTAGAGACCCTATATCTTCCAAAATTACACTACAAGGGGAAATCAAAAACATACAAACTCTACACAGGTATGCATGCTTTCATTTGCGCATTGCACATCCACGGGAACGTGCCATAATATATGCGGCACGGAAATGATCACACCAAATCTTTACAGGCAACCGGCTCCGAACCCATGACCACACACAACACGCTCGTACCAAAAACTAACTATCCAATGGTATTTTTGGTACGCGGAACACAAGCAAAAACCACACTGGGGAAGCCCCAAGCCCTGAAACACAACGCAAACATAAAACACAGAGAATGACATAAGGTCACGGGTCTGAGTTCCAGTAAAAATTTAGACACAAGGGAAAGCAGTTATCCAGGCTCCCAACCACACCGAAATTGGCCCATACAAATGCATGAACAGGGAATACTACATCTCCTCCCACCAAAAGCCAGACATAAAATTTCGAATTACACCAGGCATAGAGAATACATTTCACAAACACAGGTAGGAAAATTTCGCAAGACACAAGTCTTAGGGAACAATGGCCACACAACGTCATTACCTAACTAGGATGAATTGCTACATTAGTCCGCTAGGAATCTAAAACAATGACCACACTTGCATACGTGCAGAAAAGCACATGCCAGCGGATGACAAACAATAACGTCCCAGCCTGACATTACGCATGCTAACTGCTGACTTGCAGACTATTCACACTACCATACTGCGGTGACGAGACACTATTGCGTAGCGCCAGGGACCATGAAATTACAAACACATAACAATTATAACACCATACATTTTTTTTCCACACTGCAAAAACATTTGGCAATGGACAAGACGTGACACAGCGGAACTTATCTTGGGCCTATAAGGGCACGTTCGCAAGGACGTTGGCAAGCCACGGGCGCCTTCTGCCCACACAGGCGATACATATTACGACTTGGCCTGCAACGGACCAACCGTCCGCGTGGTGTAGCGGAACATAGTCACACACACGCACACGCACTCAACAATTAGGAGCAAACACACACAAGATCTCCCCCTAATAACTTCTCTTATCGATCGTAAGGCATAGGAGTCATTACAGATGACTAGCACGTGACCAGTCGCACTACGACCACTGGCCACATCTACACTACAAATGGCAGACCAGATTAGGTCATGCAGCTCTACTATCCCAAGGCGCGGATAGAAAGCCAACATGGATCAAGGGAGGATGACAGGAGAACAAGCTACCAGCGTACCACCTTACTCCCTTCCCATAACCTTCTCACGCCCAACATAAACAACGCAGACATAGCTACACGACCAAAAACAGCTACACTACATTACAAAGTACACACAAGGGGTTGATGGACTTCATGCGTCTAAAGAGCAGGCATGCTACGCCTTGCGCCACGATGCTACCACCTGAGTATTAGGGGTGTGTCAGCAAGCATTAAAGAAGCATAATGCGCCTCTCCAAATGAGAGAGGAGGCCATAGATATATATTAACCATTCTTTAGTACTTAAACACTCCCGCATGAAAGGAACATATTGGTATTATGCCCCACCCTACACCTATCCGTACATGAAGGCAGACACTTCATATCCAGACACATGCATGAGTATCCCATCCATTTACCAGGGATTTTAATATCAAACCTGCATGAAATTTTCGTATCTTTGCAATCCCGGGAATTGCCTCCCCAGTCCACTCACTATAGGAGCATCCCAGCGGCATCACCGGTTCCAGGCCACCACTAACGTGGAACCCAAAGGTGCGCAACCCCTTCCTACCATACTTTAAGCCCACTCAACAAATAACTACCCCCAGATCCTAATAACAGGGTACCTGACGCCACAGACCCTACTAACACCTCCATTAAGGTACAGAAAGCATTATTGCTGGAAAGCTGACGTAGCGATGGTAGGCCAGAAGTAGCCTATGTACTTAGAAGATCTACAACCCCGCAACACTGGAAATATTTTACATTTTACACAGAGATTAAACTATTTACACAGGTTACGACACATTTTTTTTCTCTTACAAAGGAATCTGATACGATCTGATTGTTGACAACGGTGTAAGCCGAAGGTCAGGAGAACCACACTTTGAGAGCTGGGGAAGGCGATGTGGACCCTTACCCCAGTTGGCTCGACAGCGCGGCGACCTCACTTAACTGACGACTAGACCAAACAGACGAACTACGTAAGGTCAAAGCATTCTGGACCGGACACGGGCAAACATCGAGATCTAGGGGTGGATATTAGCCCATCCCCCTTGTCGGAGAAGGTTACACCCACTATGTGTCCCGGTCATCGGAGCCGAGATCTGCAGGGATGACTTTCTGGGGACGGTGGGAGAAATAGCTCACTCCGCGCCGGACTCAGGAATTGTCCCTAGAGACGACCCCATTATGACTAGACTCCTAGTTAGAATTAGATAAGTACGGCTTCCATAGCGGGAAGCAAAACTCCTATGCGTTGGAGTGGAAGATAACTGCGAAATACATATTACTGCGGCCCATAGAGGCAAATTCATATATCAATGCGAAAAGCATACTACGGCGGCCCATAGAGGCAAAATCATATATCAATGCGAAAAGCATACTACGGCGGCCCATAGAGGCAAATATTACTGCGAAAAGCAGACTGCGACGGCCGATAAAGGCGAAGAGGATATTATGCCATTGGACCACAATGTCCAATGCCCACATAAATGGCGACGCATCGGGCAGTCAGAGGGCATTAAGAGAGGGGCATTGCGCGCACCTCACAGGAGCCAAAGTGGGCGGCTCAACTATGACAACTCGGAACGATTACGATCATGAACAGGAAGATACAGCGGGCGAACGGTTTTGCTTAGTGGCACCGTAAGCCGCCTGTGACTAGGTTAGTACTAGTATTAAGACCTAGAATAGATGTCGACAATAGTATTAAAACGGAGGGGACTACGAGACATTGTCGGGTTCCGGTCCCGGCAATGTACTACAAGGGCACCCGCGAGAGAAATCGGACGGACGAGCCTCCATCTAAATTTTAGTACTTAAGTCATAGTGCCATGTTAAGGTCACTTAGATGTAAGCAAATTTACTAACAGCTGTTGCTAATAATAGCACAGCACATTTCGGCTTTAGAATAAGGTCCACTCGGCATGTAAATACAGAATAGTTTTACAGTTAAGTAATTTTATCAATAAGTTAAATCAGTAGTGTAAGATGTAGGGTAACATAAACCTACATTTAAGGCAATTTTTTTTTATATATATAGATCACAATAGAATATCTCGGCACTCGGTGACTAAAAATCCGTTACCGAGGTAAGCCCGACAATACTTAGGACAAAACTAGGTTAAAATAGGCTAACCTAGGTTATGTTAAACTTCGGTGGCGCTACACTTAGTTTCCAAACTAAGCGCTACCGAAGAAGGTTATATATATACCTGTCATGAATCATAATGTATTGCACTGTAATATTCATAATTAACCCACTTTTACCCACACAGGAAGACCACGGAGATACGAGGAGATAAACATCTTAATATGGATGCATTTTTGTTTTGTTTTGATTTACAGGTAACCAAGAACATGAATATGTCTATGGTAAACATATTACCCACATACACATACATGTCATACACAATTACACTCCTTATCAGTTTTAGTTGCACCCTTAAAGGTGACAACGCCAGCGGTCAGCGGTGGACAGCATACGTGGGATGATGACCATCGCTGAACGCAAACACATTTCAGAATACGCAAATGAAGCGTTACTTCAGGCTCAAAGGGCGACACAAGGTTTGTAAGTGCCGGACCTTCGACCCTAAGGTGGGATTCCGACCCACGACGGAAAACCACGAGGTTATGTAATAAGTACAGGGAGAGAGTAGTGGACTAGCCACTAAACCTCACCAGGAACGGCCGATTAGAGAACGGTCGGCGAGGCACAATAGTACGGTGCGAGCCAAGTATAAGAGGTATGCAGTAACTGGCCAGGTAACAGAGCTCTATAAGTTTATATATATATATGATAGTGATAATTATAAAGTGTAAATTATTTTGTATTTTCTCGCCATGTCATACAATTGCAAGGGTCCACAAGAGTGGCAAGAGTACTTATACGTACAGGGTACCCACATGGCAAACATTATTTTTTCTATGTTCATCTTCATTACATGTTTACTATGTTCAATTATCACTTGTCAGGAATTTTACAAATGTAAGGATTACTATTGTTATTATTATCGGGTCATATCTGTTACCATTATCAAGACCACCAATGTACATAATGTGTATGATTTGTTTTCTTTCATTTTTCCTTCTTCTAACTTCCCCATTTGTCAGGGTGTTCCGTTTTTTTCCCAAACAAATAAATACTTTGAATATATCCCTTAAATTATACCCTGGAACACCCATTTTTTTTCTATTCTCTCCTATCTTTCTATATGCAGGGAGCATTTTTTCCCCAAGGTAAAGCCAGACGACACAATTCCGCATCTAGCTGGGTTTTTCCTCCCTGCACAACTATGTAACGAATCACCATCAAAAACTATGTTTTTTTTGAAACTAGCAATATGCCAGCAATAGCAAGGGCAATTTTTAGCCTATTTTCAATTTTGAAAAAATAGGCTTATGAGATCACCTTTTGTCCGTGTGTGTGTGCGTGTGTGTGTGTGTGTGTGTGTGTGTGTGTGTGATTCGTGTGTGTGTCCCCCCCTAATAAAATCTAAACGGCAGGAGCGATTTCAATGAAACTCGGAAAGTTCATAGCACTATTCCCGGCGACCTCGACCGTGCCATTCAAATTTTGTTACGACTCACCAATCCAACATGGCGGCTGTGCGAAATATTTCACCAGCAATCAATAACTCCGAAACTATTACCGATATTACCCTGACATTTTCTATGGTGATAGAGGGAACTACTATAAGTTCACTTATGTGACTTTTGAAAACCTGGTAACTACAAAACCAACATGGCGGCCAAGCGAATTTGCAACTTTTAAATAGACGTTTCTCGCGATTTGACCAACCAAACGCAATGAAACTTGGTACAGTATATGTGTATATACATTGTAATGCACCGACATCTAACTTCGTTCAATTGTTTACATAATCACAAGATGGCGGATGTGCGAAATATTTCACTGGCATTCTATATCTCTGAAACTATTAGCGGTATCTCCCTAAAATTTTGTACGGAGATAAAGGGCCCTACTGGAAGTCCATCTATAAGATTTTCAAAAACCGGTTAACTACAAAACGAACATGGCGGCCAAGCGAATTTGAACATTTTAAATAGACCTTTCTCGCGATTTAATGTTCCAAGCGCACTGAAACCTGGTACAGGAAATATTTATACACATTGTAATCCACTGGTATCTAATTTAGTTCAATTGTTTACATAACCTCAAGATGGCGGCAGTGCGAATTTTAAAATTAAGTTTTTATTTCTTGTGATGTAGTCATGCGATCGAAGTGAAAGTTTGAATAATGAACCTACGCAATAATTTTCCTTTAATGGTACATGACTCTATGGCCTATACATTTAACAATCCAACATGGCGACCATCCGAAATATTTAGACGATACTGAATATCTACGAATCTATTTTAGCAATCAAACTGCATTTTTTAATGTTCATAGGGGCTATGAACTTAAGTTCACCTATAGGACTTTAAATAACCTGGTGATCACAAATCCAACATGGCGGTGACGCGAATTATAAATATTCACATGGACGTTTCTCGCAATTTAACCATCCGCGTGCAGTGAAACTTGGTACAGTAAATCTTTATCCGAATGTTAATCCACTGGCATCTAATTTATTTCAATTGTTTCCATAACCTCAAGATGGCAGCTGTGAAAATGTTTTAAATCTCCTTGATTTTTCTTGTGTCCTAATTATGCGATTGAAGTTTGAATACTACACGTTCACAATAATCTGCATGTAACAGTACATAACTCTAGGACCTACATATATAAAATCCAACATGGCGACCATCCGAAATATTTAGTCGGTTCTCAATATCTACGAATCTACTACAGCAATCAAACTGAAATTGTGTATGTTGATAGTGGCAATTAATATAAGTAGGATATATGAAAATAGGCTGTATAGTTCTTCACGGAACTACTTGTTTTTTTACATGTCAAATTTCTTTTAATGTCAAATTTTTTTCAAATGTCAATTTTTTCGCAATGGCAATTTTGTTTTTTTGTTTTGTTAATTTCCATTTTCACAATGTCAATATCAGTGTATACATATATCTGTACATCCCATAACCCTCCCCTCTGAACACGGGCTGACCTCACACCTACACTTCGATACGACACCACCAGGAGATACGAGGAGGTTTCAAGAACCACTACGCCAACATCCCAACCTCCAGTTCCGTCCCCGTTCGCGAGGACGCGAACAAATGAAGGAAGACGCTTGTACAGCCTCCCAGGGGTATGCACCCCTTGGAGACCATCCCCCCATCATCTGCCTAAATCCCCTAAATGGCAACCCTTGGAAAGCCGGGCCAACATCCATAAAACGTAGCAGGGACAGCTTGCCACTCTAAAAAGCAGCTCAGTCCTTGCACAATGGTTACACATAGCGACATACTATTAACTGGGCCAGGAATGCCAACATATTGCTGACAACATAGCGCCGGAGAGTATAAGAAGGCATCTTAATGAGGTCAAAGGATCTCTCCATTATCAGTGCTTCATCGAGACGGCCCGAGGTTACGCTGGTGTCAACCGAGGTGAGTCAGTCAGTCGTGTTCAGAGTTCCTACTTTTGTAACCTCTAACCCACAACTTGTACTTTACATTGTGAACATAATTACATTCCCTACAAGGGACTCATACTCAGAATTACAGACCAATAAACACTTGGTCAACACATCACACTAGCATTACTGTTTATACGCCTCTTTACATCCCAACGCCCTTCCTTATTCCCGTCACGGTAAGACGTGACAGACGGTAGTCTAATAGCGCTAACTCAGGTACCTTTGTGTTTCTCGAGCACGTGCCACTCGGCTGATACGAGCAGATTCAATTACATAATAAGCAGTCAGCTGAGCGACTAGCACGGTGACCCTTGCATTGGGTCCCATCCCTTCAAACACTACTACCTTATTTATAGGAACGCCCCCTAGTTCCTAGCACACCACAACACTCTACACCGGTCAGCTTACCCTGCCAAGGGAAGCTACCCTTTTTAGGCACAACCTTACAAATTAGTACAATAACTCTTCCCTTTTAGATCCACCCCCAAATAAGGGATCTAAAACAATATTACGTAGGCCTATTGAAATTAGGAACCCTGGTCACTACTGCACATCATATATATGTGCTGAAGTGCAGGGTGCCAGGAAATGTTCTCTGCAGACGCGAGAGGTTGCGTCATCAGTTTAGTTCGCAGCACGGTGTCCCTGATAGGGCGAAGGCCACATGTTTGGGCTGTGAGCTGTCGAAATCGTCCGTGCGTATAGTTAGATTATTGGAAGAGTGCAACAGTATGTTATGAATGACTGGGTGAGTATAAAGTTTACTGTTTGTTACGATACAAGCGACAGCCGTGCTGCCAACGTAACTGGTAAATTAATCTCTCGCAGCAGCTTGTAGGCACTGCGGACAACATACCCTGGCGCCCAGTATGTAAATATGTGTTTCTATATTTTGCTCTTTTAAAAACGGCTGCCATGTTCCGACAGCGCTTGCATCTCATTCAACTGTCAACAAGGTCCACTCTAGCGGCACACACTGAGGCACACAAATTGTTGCCAACATGTGGGATACAAAATCACTGTTGATAAAAATGTGGCATACAAAATTACTGTTGATAAAATAATCATTGATCTGGACGCGTTAGGCTGTAACCATTGTCAAAAACCATTGGAATGGACGAAACTAAGGTTAGAATGGTCAGGTGCTGGCGAGGTTGGTAGTACTGTTTTGATGATAGTTGATATGAACAATGGCAGCCACAGCTGTAATTTTGCCTATATAAGTCGTGATTCTTTTTGGGATGGTTGGGTGGGTCACAGAGAGCGGAGGAAGAAACATCTATTTAAACTTCATTCCCTGATTTATTTCTCGTCGTTTCATAAGGTATTTTGGCTAATTTATGTACTATAGAGAATGTTATAGGTGTATTATCCAGAGTAGGGATCTGACAGTTCGGCGGAGAACTGTTGAACTAAAGACAGCGGTGCCACGAATGCTGCTGGCCACCACACGCATACTTCCATCCTCCCGCTCTTTTCCTCATGCTCATAATATCATTAGCACCGTTATTGCATTTGTGACATTTTTATTCAGATGGTTTTCAAAAATCTTAAACAAACCAATGCTTAAATCTGTTCGGTGCACACTGTAAAACAAAATATTAGCCCGTCAAATTGAGGAGAGGCCTAAATTATTGTATTGAATAGCAATAACAATATTACGAATACTATCATAAAGCAAAAAAGATCAAAGCGAAACGACAACACGTGATTGTTTCCGTACTTTTTAGTTATTTATATTTCCTGTAGAATAAGTTTCAAGTCACAAGTAACACACAATTGTATTACAAAATATAGGCTCATTGTGTAGACTATTAAGTCACCCTTTAGAAGACAGAAGCTAATCACAGTAGTCTTACTAATTACAAGAGCAGAGGCGGTAGCCTACGCTCCTGCGTGCGACTGAATGGAATTAATGTTTCGCCTGATGCTCAGAACTGACACTAACACTGCTACATACATAAATAATGGTCTCTAATGAATTATAAGTGTAAATATAAGTATAAAGTATAAATAAGTATAAATCCTACATGAAAAAGTATTTAACGAATTAAATCAAACAATTATAACTCAATAAAACAACAGATTATGAAACGCAGCAAGGTGAGTGTGCACTGGAGGCAACCAAACAAGCGACTGATCGGCGACAAGCAAGTGGTGAAATAGCATCATTCAAATTGGCAGCGCTGTATAGTTTCCATGGCAACAAGCCATGCGAGCGGTCTAGTCGTCAGCTGTTTTTGTCCAGTGGTGCTGAATTGTCAGATTCCAACTCTGGAAAATATACCTATAGTAGTGAGTTATTGTTCTTTCAAGGGGCGGAACTACGTGGCCATCTGCCCCTTATGGAGAATGTTATCACTCGTTCTACTTTCATTCAGTGCTACCATAATACCACATTGTGGTGTGGTAGGTGCCACTCCTAAGGTCCTGGGCTAGTTTCCAAGTAATTTAATTCTGGTCTGAGGGTTGGAACGACTCACAATCAGCTTCGTGAGCCAGAACTGAGAAGAGGTAGGTTCGATTCTCACCTCGGCCATCCAAGAAGTGGTTTTCCGTGGCTTCCCTACTTCCACTCCAGGCTAACGCTGGGATTGATCCTAACTTAAGGCAATGGCTGCCTCCTTTCCACTCGTCACCTGAATTACAAAAATTAGGCTATACTGCTCGGGTCCATTTTCCATGTTCTGTGAACTTGCGGGGTGAGGAGAAAGAGCAGGGAAGGGTCAGGCGAGAAGAGCAGGGCCTGTCAACTGCCCGCCGTGATATCTGGTATTCCTTTCAATTCCAATAATGCTAACTTAGGGCTGTTACTCAAACCACTGTGGTGTTACGAATGAGTGAGTGAGTCGCCGACCAATGTATTTGGTTCTGTACTATGCACGGACCAAGGAACCTCATCACTCGTCAACAGTTCTGCGATGCACATTTCACTCAGGTTCACGCAGCTTAGACCCGAGCAGTACACACTACTACAGATACTACAATAACACAGATTATCATACAAATCCTACATACTTCCAAATACATGGGGCTAAATGAATTAATATCAACAACACAATGATTCTACAATAAGAGATTCTTTTAAAATGTAGTTATAGTAGGTGCAACCATACACATATCAGCAAATTCAAGTTCTCCATTTGAAGCATTACATATTTTATTAAGTTTACTGCTTCAACATACAAACTTGCATGTGTTGTAGGAATTTGCTGCTCATCAGTGTTAGCCATGGCATAAAGGAGGGAAGAGGTTCATTATCCTGTGCTATAGCCTACTGTTATGCCTTGGCAAGAAAGAAGAAAGGAACATGCCTCAACACGTACATTTAGGAGGACCAGATTTGATTTCTGTATTTTTGCTAAGTGTGATCTTGGCTCTCGCTGTTATTTTTCTTCGTTGACAACTTTTTAAATAAAACATGATGATTTCTAGCAGTATTGAGTGTTTTTCTTGTTTTTCAATGAAAGTCCTATTTCTCCTTTCCCCTTCACAGGATGTCATAGAATTTACTGTATTAGTGTGCGATGATTTTTTTGATGTTCTTACTGTATTTCACCCTGTAAAAATTGGTGATCTGGATATATTTTAAAAGGGAATGTGAAATGAACTACTGTATAGACATTTTGTAATATCCAATTATTTTTCTGAAATTTCAGTCTCCCAATGAATTTGGCACTAAGTACACTAACAATTTTAGTGTGATCTGGTTACACCACCTGTTTACTTAGCATTCTCTCTTAACATTTTACTGTTATTGTTAACAGCATCAAGCATTTTAAGATATGAATATTCTCCCTTCCCAGTACTTTTCCTTTGCAGTTTATTCTAATAACTGATTGGTTACAGGCCTAATTAGGCCTAATGTGGTTAATTGGAAGGGACCATATTTTTAAGGTGAGTAGTAATATGCTGCAGGCCTTTTAGTAGCCTAATTCTTGTCACCAATGCAATATGCTCCAATTGCAACTGAAAGAAATGTAAACATGTAAATTATTGATGAGGTCATGTCCTAAAATAGGGACAGATGACGTCGTAGTTCCGCCCCTTAAAACAACAATAACTAACTAACATGTCCTAAATGCTGTGATTGTTCATTTCAAAGTTCAGGAATTCACAATTTCCCACTTAGGTATTATTTAAAAAAATATGTTATTGGTATTTTGATTGTGATTTATTTCTTGTTGATCATATGATTATCTCCACACTTAAAAACGTGCTATAAGTATTGGGAAGATTGTGATTTTCGGAACATTGAAGTGGACAGTGCATTCAGGACGAGAATATTTAGCGGAACGAGGGGAAGGGGTGGGGTAGGCTACCCGCACGGCCGTCTTACACATCTAGTACCGCGGTCAAACACCAGACAGCGCTGAAGTCTTAGGTGCCAAGTATTAGCAAGGCTGTCCGCTATCTGTAGTAGTAGGTTGTGCCCGATAATCTGGCTTTGGATTGGGTGGCCCGACACACACTTCAACCCTCACCCAGAATTCGGTACAACGCGAAAGAAAAAAAAAAATCTTGAATGTCCGAATCAATTTTGGCCTAAAAAAACTGTGTCGGGAACGAGATTGAAGCAATCCCGGGGTCTTTACAAAGATGGGTACAACTGGGGTAAAATCTCAAAATTGATCCGGTGGACACACAAGTATGACAACGAACAAGAGTGACAAAAAACTCCGCTGTTAAGATAAAACTCATCCACCATTTATTACAGAACCACACCACTAAATACATAGAATCACACACAGAAGCCTACCTCCGCTCGGAGACTTCTCGAAATTACTCTTGATGTGCAAATAAATAAATGACGCAGAAGCAAAATTCAAATTAATGAGGACAAAAATCTCCGGGCGTCCTAATCTTTGGATACAAAATAACTTACGGAGATCAGAGCTATATCATTCTAGTAATACAACCATTTCTTCAAAATGCTATGTCACCTCTCCGCTAATAGTCCATAAATGAGCAGGTGCATAAATCTGAAAAGATATTCAAAGAAAAAAAAATGTTGCCTCATTCGATCTCCTTCTAACTAAATGTAATCACCAAAATAGGAAAAAAGAATATTTTTATATATGGATGTCACTAGCGTTAAAGAATTTATTTTCAGACCTTTTATTCATGTATTAAATACTTTCATTATTATTTTCACTGGTTTTCGTTCAGCTGTGCCTCACTCAGAAAAATGACTGGTTGTTGGCTTTTACATTCATCACTTTACATTTTAACATCTTTATGATCCCAGATATATTTTTTTATTTATTAATCACTGCATGCTCTTCACATATTTATAACTACACCATAAACATTTAGGTAGATGGCCTCTGCCTATCTGTATTATTTTTCAACTGACAATTGCCTCAAAATTTCATATACTTGAACCTATCACGTAACATTAATTATAATCATTTATTTTATTCACCTCGCTATAGCGAGAACCTTTAGTTTCATCATAACTTCTTATTATGCAACCCTGCTATTTTATCAATGCAGCATCATTATTTACACAACCTTATATCAGTCACCTACCAAACGCATCTCCTCATGTTAGCATGTAAAGGGAAACCTCAGTGACGTGTGAGTGTTTAGCATAAATGTTGTGCGCACAAAAAGTGGCCCATTAAGTGTAAATGAATCCCTTGTAATTTAAGCCTGTTCAAACCATAAATTGTCATCCAGGTTGCACCAATTCAAAGAACACAGCGACTTAACACGCTGAAAGATCCCTGTACTCAGATTATATTTTAAAGCATCCATATATTTATTTTTAAACCCTAAAGAAAACTGCCTTAATCTCTCAAAAGAAAACTTAAAATTTACTATCCTAATAATCATGTCATTATATCGCATTTTATCCTTATTGATTAACTTCTATTTCGATTTTTGCCTAACTGTCCAAATCTTAGTAACCACTACCCATTAACCACTACTTAAGAATTAACATGGTTTTCAGTACCTTTCGGCCACCTCAGTCTTGGTTCCGCTGACACGTTTCCTGGGGGTTTGGGTCCACGTTCTTCCCATTGAACATCCTCCCCTCTCGTCCTGGATCCAGCTCGCGACCCTCGGGGTGTCCATGGTCCTGGCTCGCCTTCGTTCCCACGACATCGTAACAGCTTCCACATACTAAACTTAGCTTGCCATCTCTTCGCTCGTAAAGTTCTTGACACAAAACTCGCACTGGTCTGTACTGATAGCCTTTATGTCCGTCCAATACATCGCTGCAATCTTCATGTCGACTATGCCAAGTAATATCAACTCATGGCCGTGAAAATAACTCTATAACGGCACAGGTTATATCGTATTCGTCTACACAAGCCTGTACTCATAAGGTCTTACGTCCGTCCTTGACCTAGAATGTCGCTCTATATTTGGACTGCACTCAGCTTATCTCTCATAGTTCACTGACCCTGGACACTCATTTGTCTGGTCGTCAAACAAAAGCACATCGCTTCGTTCATATGTTCTGGGCGTCAGTTATATAGCGCACGGCCCATACAGTCCCGTACCTGGTAAAAGCTTGAGACACCACGTGTGTCTGCTCGCACTTCATTGTACAAATGACTAGTGTCCCACAACATAATGCATTATGATCTGTGTTATAATATCACCTCACCACATTCAGCTTTAGTATTCGTTAACACAGAGCTGTCCACGCAAGAAATAATACTGAGCCTTTCAGCTATGTCCCAAAAACTGTCGGAGTACCACACTGGTTCCAAGCGGCCACGGTACGACTGCTACTACACACTTGTTAGGAACTTCAGCGTGCGACGACACAAAAATAAAGATGAACTTCGGCGTACGGCGACACAAAAGAAAGTGAACTTCGTTGGATGGCGATGCAAAATAAAGTGACCCGCGTCGTACGGCGATGCAAAATAAAGTGACCCGCTTCTCCGGTGTGACCTTTCCACCTCAACTTTTCCTGGAGCTCATCAGCGCCCTCTACACTTCTGGAACCTTCGCCTAGTCATGCTGTCGACTATGTCCATGACGTAAAAACATCAACCTCAGGTTACTTCCGCTTGCATCCTTCCTCCTGCTATGCGACGTTGCCAGAGCTCTCAAAACCATGCGATATCGGTCACAAATCCCCCTCAACCAGGAATAAAAATAAGCGTGAAACATCTCGATTATTATTATTCTGTTGGGTTAACAATCTATTTCTTCAATGAGTTCTCCATATCGCATGCTTACTCTCTCTTGTGGTACCATTAGGGCTAGCTGCATTGAATTTGCCTATAACTCTCTCAGTTGCATCTTCTTCTGTGGTATTCTCCTCCTGAAACGGTAGCTCAATCCATTCTTCACTCATTCTACTTTCTTCTTCGTCTTGGCCTTCATATCTCCTATCATCATCAGTAATGCTGTGAATGGCTTGAATTTGGACTGTCATGACATCTGGGCGAAAATCATTATTAATGGGCAAAAAATCGTTATTACTGCCTGTGAGTCCCTGTTCAAACTCAGCATTTCCTTCCTGTCAGCTTCTCTTTCCTGATTTGACTCCACTGGTGCCTGGTTTCGATTCCTCATGCTGTTTTGCCTGAGATTCTTCTTCTTGTTCCTTTTCCCTTAATTGTTCAATGTATCTGCGGCTTTCTTGGTGACGTTCTTCTAATGATGGCCTATAATTTTGCCTTTCTTGATTCCCGTATCTTGGGTAGTTATTGTATGGTCTCCGATCACGTGACCACGATTCTCTCCCTCTATATCCTGACCTTCCGTAGTCCCTCTGATTAAACCGTCCACTTCTATCCTGATAATATGGCCTCCGGTCATATGGCTTTCTTTGATTCCTGTATCTGTTTAAGCCATTTCCTTCATCCCTTCCATCTCTATCGTTCCTTCCATAACTTCGCTGAGGTTCCGTCTGCGCCATACGACCCATTACCACCATATTTGCTTCTCTCTGTTCTGTCCTTGGACTACGAGGTTCCGTCATCTTGCTCGTGTGGTCTAGTTTCCTCAAAATCTCGTCACACACCTCGAGTCTATTTGCACCGGATGCAAATAATACACGCTGGACTTCTACCGGATATTGCTGTATGATGGCATGCACCAAATCCTGCTCCTCCAACGGTGGATCCAAAAATTGTAGCCTGGCTAACTGATTTGTGAAATACCCAGCGTATTGTGTTGGCGTGGTAGTCGCGTATTTCTTTGAGTATAATTCAGCCCTTATACTTTGTTGATCTTCTGAGGACCAAAATCTCTTCAGGAAAGCGTTCGCAAAGTCATCGTACCCTCAAAACTGATTCCTAAAAGCTCGCATCCAGTTTAGCGGTTGGCCTTCAAGAGCTCTTTCTATCACCCTCATTTCTCTCTCTTTAGGAACCCTATGTTCATCCATGTATTCCTTCAGGTCCCGCAGGAATTCTATGGGTGTGATGCCAGTCAAATTTGAAATTTTTTTTGGGCGGTCCTCCTGATTCCTAATTATGGTAATCGGCTGAGTTGAGCTGTAACTGAATGGTGTGAATGTTGTTCCTGTCGGACTTGGTTCCTTGTTTACATCTATTGATTTTGCTTCTACCATCTTTCCTTCTAATTCAACAATTCTCTTTAACTGTTCTCCGTGAGCAATACTCACTTTATCTTGTACTGTCGAAACCGCTGTAGCAATCTGTGTTTTAATTTCGTCGTTTAACTCTAATTTCATTTCCCCATCTGACTCCAAAGACTTTCCATCTTGCATTCCTGCTCCATGGTGAATTCAGACATTTTATCGGTCATGCTCCTGATATCTTTCGCTAATCTCTGCTGTATTACTTTCGCCTCTTCCTTTAACACCAAGACCTCTGCTTTGATTGCTTTGTCCCTTTCTTCCATCTTGGCGGTCAATGCCTCCACGCTTCGATCCATTTTCTCTTGAACGGTTTTTTCCAATGATTTCAACTGTGTCCCCATATTACTTTCAATTTCGACCTTATCCCTCTTAATTTGTTCCTTCAAATCCGTCATTTCGGCTTGAGCCTTCTCCATGTACTGTTTCATATCGAATTGGTGCTCCTTAAATAATTCCAATCCTCCTTGTAAGTCCCCTGACTGAATTCCAAGATTTTTTTCAAAACCTTCGAATTTAGTATCTAAATCTTTGAATTTGGTGTCGAAACCTTTAAATTGAGTGTCTAAACCTTTGAATTGAGTGTCTAAACCTTCAAATCTAGTGTCTAAACCTTCAAATTTAGTGTCTAAACCTTCAAATTTAGTATTTATTCCTTCATGCATCTTAATCAACTGTCTATCCAACACATCTAGATTAGTGTTCATACCACCTTCATAGTCTTTCCATTGAGTCTTCAAACCTTCCTCCATATTCTTTTGACTTTTAGCTAACTCCTTTAGCTTCTCTCCTAGCTGTCCCATCAATCCCCTAATTTCATCAAATTCTCCCATTTTTCACAACAAATAAACATGGAAGCTGTTACAACTAGTGACTAACTTAGACTAAGGACTAGTGGTTACTTCAATTTGACAGTGGTATCGAAATCTAATATCATGTGGAAATAATAAATGTGGATGGTATCGCTTAAACACAGCGATCTAACGTTACTGAATCGCTTCGTTTTATGTCATTCAAACACACAAAAAAAACCTACAAAGTGAACTTTAACAGACTGACAGACATATCGCACAATAAAATGGGGTACCAGCACTCAATTGGTTTTCTCTCCATTCCATTTGTGCCACATGGCCGTCCACCATCTTGTCACTCTCCTCTGGTGCTCCATTTTTTTCGAGTTCAAGATGTCGGCTATACCACTGCGTGGTACGATATTCCCAGTTCGAGGCCATTACACGGTGGGCGCCATCTTGTTGTGCCCGATAATCTGGCTTTGGATTGGGTGGCCCGACACACACTTCAACCCTCACCCAGAATTCGGTACAACGCGAAAGAAAAAAAAAATCTTGAATGTCCGAATCAATTTTGGCCTAAAAAAAATGTGTCGGGAACGAGATTCAAGCAATCCCGGGGTCTTTACAATGATGGGTACAACTGGGGTAAAATCTCAAAATTGATCCGGTGGACACACAAGTATGACAACGAACAAGAATGACAAAAAACTCCGCTGTTAAGATAAAACTCATCCACCATTTATTACAGAACCACACCACTAAATACATAGAATCACACACAGAAGCCTACCTCCGCTCGGAGACTTCTCGAAATTACTCTTGATGTGCAAATAAATAAATGACGCAGAAGCAAAATTCAAATTAATGAGGACAAAAATCTCCGGGCGTCCTAATCTTTGGATACAAAATAACTTACGGAGATCAGAGCTATATCATTCTAGTATTACAACCATTACTTCAAAATGCTATGTCACCTCTCCGCTAATAGTCCATAAATGAGCAGGTGCATAAATCTGAAAAGATATTCAAAGAAAAAAAAATGTTGCCTCATTCGATCTCCTTCTAACTAAATGTAATCACCAAAATAGGAAAAAAGAATATTTTTATATATGGATGTCACTAGCGTTAAAGAATTTATTTTCAGACCTTTTATTCATGTATTAAATACTTTCATTATTATTTTCACTGGTTTTCGTTCAGCTGTGCCTCACTCAGAAAAATGACTGGTTGTTGGCTTTTACATTCATCACTTTACATTTTAACATCTTTATGATCCCAGATATATTTTTTATTTATTAATCACTGCATGCTCTTCACATATTTATAACTACACCATAAACATTTAGGTAGATGGCCTCTGCCTATCTGTATTATTTTTCAACTGACAATTGCCTCAAAATTTCATATACTTGAACCTATCACGTAACATTAATTATAATCATTTATTTTATTCACCTCGCTATAGCGAGAACCTTTAGTTTCATCATAACTTCTTATTATGCAACCCTGCTATTTTATCAATGCAGTATCATTATTTACACAACCTTGTATCAGTCACCTACCAAACGCATCTCCTCATGTTAGCATGTAAAGGAAAACCTCAGTGACGTGTGAGTGTTTAGCATAAATATGATGTGCGCACAAAAAGTGGCCCATTAAGTGTAAATGAATCCCTTGTAATTTAAGCCTGTTCAAACCATAAATTGTCATCCAGGTTGCACCAATTCAAAGAACACAGCGACTTAACACGCTGAAAGATCCCTGTACTCAGATTATATTTTAAAGCATCCAAATATTTATTTTAAACCCTAAAGAAAACTGCCTTAATCTCTCAAAAGAAAACTTAAAATTTACTATCATAATAATCATGTCATTATATCGCATTTTATCCTTATTGATTAACTTCTATTTCGATTTTTGCCCAACTGTCCAAATCTTAGTAACCACTACCCATTAACCACTACTTAAGAATTAACATGGTTTTCAGTACCTTTCGGCCACCTCAGTCTTGGTTCCGCTGACACGTTTCCTGGGGGTTTGGGTCCACGTTCTTCCCATTGAACATCCTCCCCTCTCGTCCTGGATCCAGCTCGCGACCCTCGGGGTGTCCATGGTCCTGGCTCGCCTTCGTTCCCACGTCATCGTAACAGCTTCCACATACTAAACTTAGCTTGCCATCTCTTCGCTCGTAAAGTTCTTGACACAAAACTCGCACTGGTCTGTACTGATAGCCTTTATGTCCGTCCAATACATCGCTGCAATCTTCATGTCGACTATGCCAAGTAATATCAACTCATGGCCGTGAAAATAACTCTATAACGGCACAGGTTATATCGTATGCGTCTACACAAGCCTGTACTCATAAGGTCTTACGGCCGTCCTTGACCTAGAATGTCGCTCTATATTTGGACTGCACTCAGCTTATCTCTCATAGTTCACTGACCCTGGACACTCATTTGTCTGGTCGTCAAACAAAAGCACATCGCTTCGTTCATATGTTCTGGGCGTCAGTTATATAGCGCACGGCCCATACAGTCCCGTACCTGGTAAAAGCTTGAGACACCACGTGTGTCTGCTCGCACTTCATTGTACAAATGACTAGTGTCCCACAACATAATGCATTATGATCTGCGTTATAATATCACCTCACCACATTCAGCTTTAGTATTCGTTAACACAGAGCTGTCCACGCAAGAAATAATACTGAGCCTTTCAGCTATGTCCCAAAAACTGTCGGAGTACCACACTGGTTCCAAGCGGCCACGGTACGACTGCTACTACACACTTGTTAGGAACTTCAGCGTGCGACGACACAAAAATAAAGATGAACTTCGGCGTACGGCGACACAAAAGAAAGTGAACTTCGTTGGACGGCGATGCAAAATAAAGTGACCCGCGTCGTACGGCGATGCAAAATAAAGTGACCCGCTTCTCCGGTGTGACCTTTCCACCTCAACTTTTCCTGGAGCTCATCAGCGCCCTCTACACTTCTGGAACCTTCGCCTAGTCATGCTGTCGACTATGTCCATGACGTAAAAACATCAACCTCAGGTTACTTCCGCTTGCATCCTTCCTCCTGCTATGCGACGTTGCCAGAGCACTCAAAACCATGCGATATCGGTCACAAGGTAATCTGTGATCCTGGATATGGGGTACTACTGCGGTCGAGAAGAATGGCGCCATTAAAGGAGACCTCCAGCCGACGAGAGAGAGTTCTACTGAAAACAGCGATGGGTGAGCCGGTGAACACCTACAGAGAAATCAACGTCAACATCGGATTGGGCAGCAAGAAGGTCAACGACTGAGTGATAGTGGCCGATACTAAATAAGATGTCATCCTCAGAAAGGCACTCAGGTCTTAGTTATTGTTGTGGTAAGGGGTAGAACTACGAGGTCATCTGCCCCTCATAACACAGATTAAAATACACAAATTTGGAATGGAATTTATAATTTAGAGGTGGATACCTAAATTTGAAAAGATCGAAAATTAATAAAACAAACAAAAAATAAATAAATAAAACTAATAATTATAAAATATAAACAAAAATTACGGGAAAAAATCATTATTCAAAAACGAACAAGTCGTTGAGTCAATGTTCAATGGAAAATTTAGATTGCTGGCCCTAACCCACTCTCACTTATAAAGCGGATGACGAGATCAGCATCCACCGCGTCATCGGATAATATAAGTTTGAGTGTCATTAGCTAGATCCACACACTCGGTTAAAATGTGGGCCACAGCGAAAACGGCTCCACAGGTACAAAGTGGGGGGTCTTCCCTTCTCATTAGGTACGAGTGGGTGGATCTTGTATGACCTATCCTTAGCCTACACAAAATGACGGACTCCCTCCGTGACCGGAAAGAGCTCCGCCACACGCCAGTATTTCCCTTGATCGCACTCAATTTACTGGGCAGTGGGTCAGCTAGCCACTGACTCTCCCAAAATGCCAGTACTTGTCGGCGTAACTGAGAGCCAAAGTGTCTAGCGGGTACCTCCATTGGTCGAGGTGGTAGTGATATCGCCTCTTTTGCAGCTTGATCCGCTAACTCGTTTCCCGCAATTCCCATGTGGCTTGGAAGGCACAGAAAGGTAATTCGAGTGTCAGCGTGGTACAACCCGGCTAATAGGTCGTGGATTCGCTGCACTAGGGGATGTTGCGGGAAACATGTAGCAATTGACTGCATCGAACTCAAAGAGTTGGTACACACGAGAAAGAGGATTCGTGCATCCTGTAGTGCAAACTGCAGAGCTTCATAGATGGCAACGAGCTCCGCAGTAAACACACTACAGGCCTCAGGCAAAGAGTTTTTGATATTTGCACCATCAATAACGTAAGCACAACCCACTCTCTCGTCCACCTTCGAAGCATCCGTGTAGAGAATGCCAGCATCCGGAAATTGGTGAACTATGCTGTGGAACTGTCTCCGATAAACGGAGGCATCCGTGTTCACCTTAGGACCTCGGTGCAGATCTAACTGAATTTCCGGACGCGGGACTTGCCACGGAGGCACCTCACTAGGTGTCCGGATCATACAGGAACCTACAGCCACTCCTATTTCAGTATACGAGCTATCAAGTCTAATAGTAACTGGCCGAGTGGCACGAGGCTGGTTGGCGTACCCCTGGTAGTTTTGGGTACTGAAGAGAGCTCCATAACTCGGATGTTGCGGCATTTGACGCACATTGGCAGCATATGCTAAGAGCATATGTTGGCGTCTATAATTTAAAGGTGGAACACCCGTTCGGCGAGTAGGCTGGGCATCGGGCTGGTCCGGAAGGCACCGGTAGCCAGCCTAACGCCACTATGGTGGATACTGTTCAGCATTTTCAAGGTTGCCGGCCTTGCTGAACCGTATGCCGCAGAACCATAGTCTAGCCGAGACAGGACGAGGGCTTGGTAGAACCGTAGCAGCCAGCACGGTCAGACCTCCACGTAGTGCCACTAAGAAACTTGAGCATGTTCAGTTTCCTGAGACACGTCGCTTTTAGTTGCCGTATATGGTGCTGCTAAGTTAATTTGCTGTCAAAAATGGAGCCCCTAGAAGCGGTAAGTGTCAACCAACGGCAACGCAGCATCCTTGAGATGTAGTTCAGGGTGTAAATGTAGCCTCCGGAGGCGACAAAAATGGACGACGGAGGTTTTCGATGCTGAAAAACGAAAACCCCGGTCGTGAGCCCACCTGTGGACCCGGTTGATAGCTAGCTGCAATTGCCGTTCCACGACTGCCATACATCCAGAGCTGTAATGCAGAGCTAAATCGTCTACATACAGCGATAGCCTATTAGCTTATCAAGGAGCCAATCCGACGGTCGACAACGGTTTCCGTAGTGACTTTGGACTGTTCCAGGACGGAACAGGCTTAAGGGGGGGCATTGTTACATGTTTAGACAAGCATAAAGCAACGCTTTGCGGTAAAGTGAGGAAAATGTTTATTTCACTCCGAAGACGAGATTGTCAAGGCTGTGCAAAAAGAAGTCTAGGCACGCTTCCAGTCGGCTGTGGTTTTCAGGTTCCTTGAAAGAGGAACAATGGAGCTAGTAAAAACAGGACCTCGTAAAATGGTCAAGAAACTTAGACGATGCCTGGCTTCTTGTGTGAATTAAAACTTAATTAATTTGCCTGGCGAGCCGTCTGTTGCGTGCCTGGGCCCAAGTAACTGGATCTCTAGAATGGAGGTGCGATCTGTCTACTTGTGCACATTGCAAAAATATGATTGTGGAGCGTGGTGGTGCATTGTGAAGGACAACGCCGGCGTAATGTTAATAGCGATGGAACGAATTAGCCTATTGTAGCATTAATATAAGTGATTATCGTAGGCTACTTCCATTTACATTTATGAAAATCTTTTAGTTTAGATATGGTATTAGAATGTATTGTTCAATAAATATTATAATTAGGAAGAGAGTGTCTAATTAATTTATGATTTGACCCACGGGCCAGAAAAATAAGCACACACTCCCTTCCCAGTGGCAACGTCCCGGAATCTACGAGGGAAGGTAAGGTACTGTACGTCATTAAAGATCCAGAGTAGGAGAACCTCCGTTTTTTGTAACTTTTAACAAGGTATATGTTTGAAAATATAGTATTTATGATTTACATACCTTTCTTGGAGTTGTTGGGAGTCGTTTCACAATTTCAATTGCCAATTCTGCACCGGAAATAATTACTTTTAACGTAAATAAAGCATTATTGGTCGTGTTCGTTTGAACAAGGTCAGCCATTTTACATTGTCATCGGACACTAAGTCATACCCCATGTGACACGTTGCCAACATGAATAATGAAATAAAAGGCAAAACCACTGGCCTGGATAAAGATTATTGATGCGCGACTACCCCCACTGTGCGTGACAAAAACCAGGGGTGTTATCTATTAGCTAACGCGGCCCACAGAGCCGCGCTACCAAACCACCATTGGTCTGCCGGATGCGATATAGTACCGAATAAGTGGGGTTGGCACTATGGACTCCTTCACACACATTCACAAAGATGGCTGTAAGAGCTGCAATTTCAACTACACACATCAAAAAAAGTTTTGCATCACCTCGGTTCCCAGATCTCCGGCATATAGACGTTGACTGTGTATATTGTATCAAAGATACAGTCCCTTTGACTGTTCATAGATGTCACTAAAACTGCTCAAAGATGTAAACAACCATGCATGAGCAGGGCCTATTAGACGGAGGGGGTACGACAGCCGATCAGTTCCAGTCATTCCACCAGGACGAAGGTACGCTGCTCATGTTGTCTGTAGTTCTACCATGCCTAGAAGGTCAATACCGCAGTTCGATCGCGTCCGCATTGTTACTTTGTGTCAAGAAGGGCTCTCAACAAGGGAAGTTTCCAGGCGTCTCAGAGTGAACCAAAGCGATGTTGTTCGGACATGGAGGAGGTACAGAGATACAGGAACTGTCGATGACAGGCCTCGCTCAGGCCGCCCAAGGGCTACTACTGTAGTGGATGACCGCTACTTACGGATTGCCGCTCGGAGGAACCCTGACAGCAATGCCACCATGTTGAATAATGCGTTTCGTTCAGCCACAGGACGTCGTGTTTCAACTCAAACTGTGCGCAATAGGCTGCATGATGCGCAACTTCACTCCCGACGTCCATGGCGAGGTCCAGCTTTGCAACCCCGACACCATGCAGCGCGGTACAGATGGGCCCAACAACATGCTGAATGGACCCCACAGAATTGGCATCACGTTCTCTTCACCGATGAGTGTCGCATATGCCTTCAACCAGACAATCGTCGGAGACGTGTTTGGAGGCACCCTGGTCAGGCTGAACGTCTTAGACACACTGTCCAGCGAGTGCAGCAAGGTGGTGGTTCCCTGATGTTTTTGGGTGGCATTATGTGGGGCCGACGTACGCCACTGGTGGTCATGGAAGGCTCCGAAACGGCTTTACGATACCTGAATGACATCCTCCGACCCATAGTGCACCCATATCGGCAGAATATTGGAGAGGCATTTGTCTTCATGGACGACAATTCTCGACCTCATCGTGCACATCTTGTGAATGCGTTCCTTCAAGATAACGACATCGCTCGACTACAGTGGCCAGCATGTTCGCCAGACATGAACCCTATCGAACATGCCTGGGATATGTTGAAAAGGGCTGTTTATGGACGTCTTGACCCACCAACCACTCTGAGAGATTTACGCCGAATTGTCGTTGAGGAGTGGGACAATTTGGACCAACAGTGTCTTGATGAACTTGTGGATAGTATGCCACGGTGAATACAGGCATGCATAAATGCAAGAGGACGTGCTACTGGGTATTAGAGGTAGTGGTGTGTACTGCAATCTGGACCACAAATGCTGAAAGTCTAGCTGTATGATGGTACAACATGCAATGTGTGGGTCTCATGAGCAATAAAACGAGCTGAAATGTTGTTTGTGTTGATCTCTATTCCCTTTGTATTTAAAGGTTCCGGAACTCTTGGAACCGAGGTGATGCAAAACTTTTTTTGATGTGTGTATATAAGTCGTGCTCCTATTAGGACGGGTTGGTGGGTCTACGGCAGCGGACGAGTAAACATCTATTACTATATCATCTCCAAATACCATTAGGCCTACTACAGGTATTTTGGCAAATTTCATCACTTACATTTTTTTTATATAGAAAGGTTCTGCTACTCGGGAGCGCCACCGATACGTCTACTCAACAAGTAGTTCCGTGAAGAACTATACAGCCTATTTTCATATATCCTGCTCATGTAAATTGTCTCTATCAACATACAAAATTTCAGTTTAATTGCTGTAACAGATTCGTAGATATTGAGAACCGTCTAAATATTTCATATGGTCGCCAGGATGGATTTTTATTTTTGTACTATTACATTAAGATTATTGTGTACGTGTGGTATTCAAACTTCAATCGCATGATTAGAACACAAGAAGTAAAAACGAGATTTTAAAAGTACGCACACCAACCATCTTGTGATTATGCAAACAATTGAAATAAATTACATGCCAGTGGATCAACATTTGTATAAGCATTTAACGTGCAACGTTTCACGGCACTCGGATAGTTAATTCGCGAGAAACGTCCATTTAAATATTTATACTTCGCGTCGCCGCCATGTTGGATTTGTGCTCACCAGATTACTGAAAGTCCTATAGGTGAACATATGTTCATAGTCTCTATGAACATAAAAAAAATCAGTTTGGTTGCTGTAAAAGATTCATAGATATTGAGAACCGTCTAAATATTTCGGACGCTCGCCATTTAGGATTGTTATATGTATAGGCCATAGAGTTATGTACCATTCAAGGACAATTATTGCCTAGCTTCATTATTCAAACTTTCACTTCGATCGCATGATTACGACACCAGAATAAAAACTTAATTTTAAAATTTTGCACAGCCGCCATCTTGAGGTTATGTAAACAATTGAATTAAATTAGATGGCAGTGCATTACAATCTGCAAAATCATTTACTGTACCACATTTAACTGCGCTCAGAGAGTTAAATCACGAGAAAAGTAGATTAAAATAATTCAAATTCGCTTGTTCGCCATGTTTGTTTTGTACTTTACAGGTTTATGAAATATACATAGGTAAACTTGTATCAGTACCCTTTATCACCGTACAAAATTGCATGATGATATCTGTAATAGTTTCGGAGATATAGAATGTCAATGAAATGTTTCGCACAGCCGCCATTTTGAGGTTATGTAAACAATTGAACTAAATTAGACTCCAGTGCATTACAATGTGTATAAACATTTGCTGTACCAAGTTTCATTACGTTTCGATAGTTAAATCGCGAGAAATGTCTATTTAAAAGTCTTAATTTCGCTTGACCGCCATGTTAGTTTTGTAGTCACCAGGTTTTTGAAAGTCTCATAGGTGAACTTCTAGTAGTGCCCTTTATCACCGTACACAATTTCAGGGCGATATCGGTAATAGTTTCGGAGATATTGAATGCTAGTGAAATATTTCGCACAGCCGCCATGTTGGATTGGTGAGACGTAACAAAATTTGAAGGGCACGGTCGAGGTAAACGGGAATAGTGCTATGAACTTACCGAGTTTCATTGAAATCGCTCCAGCCGTTTAGATTTTATTAGTGGGGGACACACACACACCTCACACACACGCACACACACACGGACAAAAGGTGATCTCATAAGCCTATTTTTTCAAAATTGAAAATAGGCTAAAAAATCAGAAATCAATTCTGCTATGTCTGCTTCGAACCTAGCACATGGTTAAATTTAGTTAGTTCTTCTATAATAGGCCTACCTGCCGTAAAAAAAACTCTGCTTTAGTTTGCATCAACCAAACTTTGATGTTTTTTCTCCAAATCGGCGGTATTTTAACTGCAACACGAGCTATCTCTGTCTTGTCACTGGCACTATTATTTTGAGATTTCGACCCACCTGAATTTCCTGCGTTGTCGTCTGGCATCGTAAATCACGTCGGGAGTCACCAATTGTAGAGGTTTCAATATATAATATAATGAGGGTGATGATAGGCCAACAGTTGATGTGCTTGACTCTTGTTTATTTAACAACAGTGAAGACAATGAGAAAAAGCAAAGAATATAATATGATACACACTATGTACCTAGATGCAGTGAGCTAGATGGCACTATTATCTGTCATCTACCTAGGTGGCGCTTAAATCCGACAGGAATCAAATTAAAATGGTCAATAGTCCTTTAAATATTACCTAAATCTTTTGTATGAATGACTTTTTGATATGACCCGCCCTTACGCCAAGGGATGAGCATAATACTAGTCTACAATAATTGGCAAATTTAGGGATTTCGAAATGTTTTTCTTTGCCCGGTTAAATCTACCTGCGGCTTCCGGCGTGTCAAGAGGGATTTATTCATGTAGTTCCTCCTCAGTTGCTTTTATCTTTCGTCCCAGTCTATACATCCCTATATTATTCTGCTAAGGTCCCATTCCAGTTTTGTACCGAAAATAAGGTCCCATAACACCAACCCACACATATGGGGTACCTACAGGTTCAGCATAACCCAATGCGTAAGCGAAACGCACTCACTTACTCTTTAAATGCCTCACAATTAAATAAATACCTTAAAACATTTGTATTTACAAAGAAATAATGAAAGAATGAAACACGGTAACCATGGTAACAGAATCTCACAGGTCCATCTATTTCTGTAATACGCAATGCAATTCCAATTATTACATTACTTGAAAGTTTCCAGAAGGTTATAAGGTTATCACGGAACCAAATTAAGCTGTAAAATTCATCAATACATACAGTATAATGCGCTTAAGGGGGTCAAGTGGCACTCTAGAATTTATTCACGCAATTTTCACGTCTGAGTGTGGTACGAAAGGTCTTTTTCACCCGACTATAAACGGTCTCCGAAAACCACATTTAAAGGCCCCTAAATTAACAGTGCCTGTGATATTCCCAGAAAACTGACTTTGCTCTGATATACCTATGAAGGAATGACCAACCCATAACCACTGCACCAGTAGGTGAATTGATAAAGTCTGATTACTCATACCAAGGATAAATCGGTCATAGCATTCATGATTGAGATTTTGCTAAGTGTACTCTTTACAACTGGAATATTCGCGGGCGAAGTCGCGATGGGTAATGCTAGTTTTTATTATAAACCTATTATTTATAGTTGTTAGTTTAAATACCATGGGATCACCCTACAGACATATGGTACGGCCTTCAGCAAGCACATAAAGGAAAGTTCGGCAGCAACTACCTTTGCGTCAAATAGTATGCAAAATATTAATAAGCTATCCATAGATACATCAATGAAATTATTCCAACTCAAGATAATGCCAATCGTGACGTACGGACTAGACGTAATATGGAGACAGCTGACTAAAAGTAACCTAGAAGATATAGAAAGAATAAAAGCAAATTTCCTGAAGCGAGCACTATGCCTCTCAAAAACTACAAATCGAGACTTGTGTATGTACTGACAAGACAAACTTTTTTCATTAAAGATCTGCGTCATCAACTGGCACTGCCATCTACGTCAGCATATATACGACTCTTAAGTGAACGACAAGCAAAAATGGAAGAAATCTGGATGGAATTTTATACTGCAGACGCAATTACAAATAGAGACAGGATTCGAGCCGACTACGAGTTCAGACACATGATGACGCGACTCGCCACCTTATCTGCCAGAAAAAGAGCTACCACCAACCAGAAGACCAGTGCATTTGGTATCTGCATTACAAACTTTGTGATAGATACCACGTCCTTTACTGTGACAAAAGAAAAACCTCCCTAACTGACTTCTGTCGAGGTTGATGTATGAAATCTGCACATTGTGCGTTATCTGTATTATTATTATTATTATTATTATTATTATTATTATTATCAAGGAGTATGGATTGAAAATAAGCCAAAGTAAGACAGTAGTGATGACAACAGGACTGTCTAATGCAACCATTTACCTGAATAATCAGCCTCTACAAATTGTTGATCAATTTAAATATCTTGGTAGCACAGTGTGTAAGGATAACAACAACAACAACAGTGAAGTAACAAATAGAACTAGTAATGCAGCCTCCTTCTATGTACAAGTTAGAACACTACTGTGGGATAATAAAGTGCCCAGGAAGTGTAAACATATACTGTTTAAGACATACTACATCCCAATTCTAAATTACGGAGTAGAAACTTGCACCCTGTCCAGAAGAGAAGAAAGTAGGATTCAGGCATCCGAAATGAAGTTTATAAGAACAATGCTTCAAAGGACAAGGAGAGACAAAGTAAGGAACGAAACAAACAGGAAAGAGGCTGGCATAGATACCAGTGCTACAAAATATTTGCAGAAGCAACGATTAGGATGGTATGGGCATCTTCAAAGAATGGGAGATGAGAGGACACCAAAAGCTTATTTCAACAAGATTATCCCAGGAAAAAGACCAGTAGGAAGACCAAAGAAGAAATGGTTGGACCAAATCAAGGATGATCTTGAAGACAAAGAGCTAGACTGGAGAAGGACCCATGAAGACCAACTATTCATGGACAGGAAAAGGTGGCGAGGGCTCGTTAACAGCACCCGGGCGACTGGAGCTGGAATTTGATGATTATTATTATTATTATTATTATTATTGTTATAGTTGTTAGATTTCGAAATTCGTTTGCCTTTTCACTTGCACTTGCCTTTGAACACTAACATGACAGTATCCCATATTCTGTTGTATCAGTTCTATGCTTCAGTGGTGTAATCGGTAGCATGCTGAACTGCTATGCCCATGATTGCGGGTTCAAACCCGGTGGAAGTCGTCGGATTTATAAGAGCGTTAAAATCCTTCAGTAGGCCTAGTTCTTCCTTCGGAGGGGAAGTAAAGCCGGCGGGCCCATGTCATAAATTGGTACTGTTTAGCCAAATTTGTAGGTTATATTTGGTTGGCTAGAAACGCTCTAACAAGTTCCAACGTTCACCGCTAGGTGTCAGTGACAGTGACATCTGGTAGCTTAAGTTGGTACTACTTGAAATGAAACTTGCTGTGTGCTTACGGGCGTTCAATTAAAATACCCTGCTATGGCCATTGGCTGCAATTCATGTATCATGGGATCTTCTATGGTATCTAAAAGTAAGATTGTAGTTTTACGTGACCGTTAATGTCGGGATCATAAGCTACGGGACCTACTTTTTACGTGGAATCCAAACCACAGGACACGGCATTTCACTTTGAAAATCCCACATGCATTGACCGGGAATCGAGCCCGGTCCGCCGTGGTGAGAGGCCAACAGCTTGACCACTGCGCCACCACGCCCCCTTCTATGGTATCTGATTGATGCCGAGCCTATTCTCCTTCTCTTCCTTACAGGCTCCTTGGTGAGTTGATTATAGGACGGGTATTCTGGAAAAGCACTTGGTACCTATCCTACCTTTAAATTCCTAAATGTACAGTTCCCTCTGAAGCTCTCGGGAAGAAAATAAAGACAAGCTACAGAGTAATCGGAAAGTACCCATTTGCCAACTCACATGTCACCCTCTCTGGAATTGCACTTAACCACTTCTCACGCAGTGATTTGTTCAACGGTATCTCATGAAATGTAACTCCCCAATATTCTAACTTGCCCATTTCTGACTTACAGAAGGGCACTCAGCAGTACGCACTCATAAAATCATTCAGAATACCTAACAAAACACAACTTCACCATTAACATCAATACGAAACTGATGCCTGCCACAGTAACTTGGTGTTGCTTCCTAGCGCATTAAACGGGAAACGAGGTAGATAGGTTGTTAGTGCTAGGTTCCACAGCGTGGTGACAAAAAGTGATAAACACCAAATAACACCTGATTGATCGAAATATTGTTAAATGTCTTCAGTAGATTGCCTACACAGATTCTTACCAGTGACACTAGGCACTCAGCTACGCTGATTGCCGCTCGGCTTTGGTCGAACCCATAATTGGAGGGTGGTCGTGTGACCATTCAAATTAAAGGGTTCAACACCCTCTTTGCCATGGGTTATTTAATTTTTCAAATTTTGGTAAAGGGCATAACTACACATGTTTTAACTTTTTTGAATGAAGTAGATTGTTTTAATTTATTATTGGCGTGTTATTCGTTTTTATGAATTTGCCAAATGACCTATCTACTGAGACATTAATCTGAAATTTTTCAAACTAATAATTGTACGAAGTTGAGCAAGGATTTTAATTAATTAATTTAAATAAATGCATGTAATATCTTCTATTTCTAGCACTATTTATATTTTTTTTCATTTTTAGATTTATGCTATAATAATAATAATAATAATAATAATATATTTTTTTTTTTTTTACGAGGGACTGTGGAAAATCTTCAAAAGACACATGTGAAGGGTCCGCACTCCACAGTAGTGTGGGATTCTTACCCACTAAAAACCACCTCCCTTTTCCCACGATGTGTTCATCACCCCGGAACCGCTCTCGCATTACTTCAGGGTGACGTCGTGCTTACTTAGTCATTCAGACTTCTTCTTTCTTCATTTTTTCTTAAGGATGTTCGAACGCATCCATTTCCCTCTTCTTCTGGCGCAGGACACATTCTATGTAAATAGCTATCTGATTCCATGTTTGATCATTTCGGAGCATCATCTGTAGGATGTTGTCCGGCGTGATTGCCCCTATAGAAGCTTGCAGATCTCTTCTATGTGTTGACCAGCGTTCACACACAAAGAATGTGTGGAGTGCATCATCCTCTTCATTACAATAATGACACAAAGGACTATTATCCACGCCTATGTGATGCAGGAATCTCCGAAAATATCCATGGCCTGTTAGGAACTGTGTCAAATAATAATTGACCTCTCCGTGGTTTCGATCAACCCAGTCAGCCAGACGCGGAATAAGTTTCTTTGTCCATCGACCTCGTGTCTCATCATCCCACTTCTGTTGCCATCGTTCCATACAATGGTTGTGTGCAGACGTCTTTGCCTGGTGTATGTCCAGTTCTTCTTTGGTGCGCCAAACTTCCTGACGCTCTAAGGCAAGTAAATCAATTGGTGCTACTCCCGCTACCACTAGAACAGCAGGCTCTGAAACAGTGCGATATGCACATGAGATCCTCAGTGCTCCTCTTCGTTGTACTGCTGCTATCCTTATACGATATTTCTCGAACCGTAAGGACTCAGCCCAGATCTCAGCTCCATAAAGTAATATGGACTGGACTGTTGTCATCAGGAGACGTCGTTTGCTAGGCTTCGGACCTTTAATATTACCCATTAATCGGCTCAAAGCGGTCAAGATATTTGCTGCTTTATCCGTCACTCTTTGAATATGGGCCCAGAATGTGAGCTTCGTATCTAGCGTCACACCCAAGTACTTCGTACTCCTTGATGAATTAATCATCGTCCCTCCCACTTGCATCGGTACAAGAGTGTTGATTCTCCTTCTCGTCAGCACAACAATCTCCGTTTTATGGTCTGCTAATGACAGCTTATGTTCCGTCATCCAATCTGTGACACGTCGCATTACCTGATTGAGTTTCAGTTTCGCCAGCTCTATATCACGAGCCACAATCAGAGCAGCAACATCATCAGCATATCCTACCAATATTGCATCTTCGGGCATCTTTAGCCGAAGCAGGCCATCGTATGCAATATTCCAGAGATCTGGCCCAAGAATAGATCCTTGAGCTGCCCCAGCGGTTAATCTTTTAGTTCTATGTCCTTCCTCGGTATCGTACTGCAAAATACGGTCCTTTAGATAATCCCTCATTATCCGCATGAGGTATCTCGGTAGTCTAAATTTATCTTGAAGTGCCACCAAAATGTCACTCCACTGGGCAGAGTTAAAGGCATTCTTCACATCTAGAGTCACAAGCAGCGTAACTTTACGTGAGTAATGGTTACCCATCTGAGCTCTGTTTGCAGTCTCAACAACTACCCGCACAGCATCTATAGTCGAGTGCCCTTTCCGAAAGCCGTATTGTTGGGCAGATAGATCTCCAGCTGATTGAACTGCCATCAATATTCTAGGCTGTAATAGTTTTTCTAATCCTTTTCCAGCCGTATCCAGCATACATAATGGCCTGTATGATGAAGGCATATTTCCTCCCAATTTTCCTTTACTAATAAGAACTAGTCTGGCCTTCTTCCAGCAGGCACTAAATACGCCTGCCTTCAGACATGCGTTATACATGTTCAAAAGGAGTCGCGGGCAAGCTCTTGCTACCTCCTTAAGTGCATCTGCTGGAATCCCATCTGGTCCAGGAGCCTTCTTGTTCCTGATAGAATTAATCGCTTTCAATAATTCTTCCTCGGTGAACAATGGTATTTCTTCAATATCAGTGCAATCATCAGCTTCATCAATCCTCTCCGGATGTTCCGGAAACAGCGTACTGACTATTTCGTCCATAGTGTGTGCATCCATTATCGGATTAGAAAAAGTTCCAAGTTTCTTCAATACAATCTTATATCCTAGTCCCCAAGGATCGTTGTCAACTTCTTTGACCATTTCCCACCATTTGTCAGCTTTACTTCTTTTAATTGCATCCCGAAGCGCCTTTCTTGCTGATTTGTGGTCTTCGGAGAATAAGGCTGCCTCTTCTCTTCCTCTCGCTCTATGTGCCCTTCGTCTCATCCTCAGGCAGTGTCGCCTCATATCAGCAATTTCCTCCGTCCACCAGTATGCTGGCTGTTTGTGTTTTCGCGTTTTCTTCCTGCACATGGATTTATTGCAGGCTTGATGAATAAGCAACATAGTGTTCTCTACCCATTTATCCGCCGCCTCTCTCCCCTCAAATGAAAAGCAACTCGTTTCAACTTTCACCATTCCTCTCTGTATTACCTCACAGAACTTTTCTTTATCCATATTTGTGGGATTCCAGTATGATGGTTTGCGTATGACAGCGCTTTGTTGTCGATTTTGCTGAAGTACACAGAAAGTAACATACTGATGATCGCTTCCTGTGTAGTCCTCAATCACCCGCCATTCAGATATTCTTGACAAAAAATCGTCTGCCGCTAAAGTCACATCTGGTATGGTTCCATTGCAGCCAGGTCGTCGAAAGGTAGGCGTATTTCCAACATTTACGGTCGACAATCCCAACCTTGCAGCCATTTCCAGTATACGACGTCCTCTGGAATCTACATCCGGCATACCCCATTCCAAGGCCTTGGCATTGAAATCTCCAGCTACAATAAGGTTATTTCCCATACCACGCAATGTGTCCTCAAGGCTATCCAACTTGTTCTGGAAATCAGCAATGGGCTCGTTCGGAGTGAAGTAACAGCTCACGTACGTAAGCGTGCCATTCTTAACCCAGACGAAACCATCCTTAGAACCTTGATCTGTCACTGGATATTTTCCCAGATCCGGAATGAAAATTGCAGCTGTTCCAAGGTTGTCCGCAAACCACCCATGATGGTCCCTGTTCTGATATTGCTCACTCAGGAGAAAAATATCAACTTCCATTTCAAATGCCAATTGCGTCAAGAGATCATTGGCAGTCAAACTTCTGTGAACATTTCCTTGAAGAACTCTCACCATTTTTTGCCGATTTTAACCTTCTCGAGAGCATCCCTAAACACTATACAGGCGCCTGAACCAGGAACAGGGTTCCGTTTGGTGTCATGAACCTCCTTCTCCGTGCATAGCACACATCGTGCTTCACCTTTACAGTCTGATGCTTTATGTCTGGCATCTCCACACTTGTAACAGAGTTTGCTCCTATCAGGGCCATTACAATTCCTTGCAAGATGTCCATATGACAAACAACGGAAACAGCGAGTTACCATTGCTCTCTCCCTTACCCTACCATATATCCATCCCACTTTCATTCTCCCCTCTTCCAGAAGTTTACCGGCATCTTGCTCTGCAAAATTATAATAGCCATTTTCTGACTTCTGCTATTGGGTTCCGTGACAAAGATTTTGACTTCTCCGCTAAGTGTTTTAATGTCCCGTCTGACCGCCTCCTCCACATCTGCAATAGTCGTGATGCAGTCTAAGTCCCGCACCTCCAGAGTTATTCGGGGGGTCAAAGTTCTGACATCTTCATCCTGACCAAGAGCCTCTCTCAACGATTTGTTGAGGTTTTCTCGACCCTCACACGTCGTAGATTTGTTCAATTCAAGAAGAACATCTCCAGATCTGGTCTTCCTAATTGTCTTAATGTCCACGCCACTGTCCTCTGGTTTGACCTTGCTACGGATATCTTTAAGTACATCCGCGAATGATCTGTCTTTTGCTGGCTGAATAAGAACAGCTTCAAGGCACCTTCTTGGTTTAGGCCTCTTCCCTTCTTTCTTTCTTGCAGGGTTCATGACCACAGTTTGAACCTCTTCTACTCGCTGCTGAGTATTTTCAATTTCATTACTCTGTTGTTTCCTCTTCTTCTTGGGTTGAACTCTTGTCCATTCCTCCTTTTCAGTGTTCTCTGGAATTGTTCCCGAAGATATCGGAGACAATTCCTCCGCTCTTGAAGAAAGGTCCTTTTTTTGAAGCAACAGCAACTCTCTGGCTTTCTTCCAGGATCTCCGACTAGTACTCCCTGCATCTAAAGCCTCCTGCAATTTTTTCAACCCAACTTGAATCTCCAGCTTCATATTCCTTTGGGGGATAGCCAAAATGCTCTCCAAAAGCGCCTTAGCAATGTCAAGATACTCCTGTTCTTTGTTTTCATTGTCCGATATCTGCTGTCTTAAGACGGCGAACTTATCGGCATCCAATGCTCCTTGACTCAGTATTTCCTCCATGGCAATGCTACGGGTTAAAAATGTCCGCCGAAACAGAGAGATCTAAACGCCCTTGCCGCCTCCTGGCGACAGAAACTTAACTACTACTAATACCAGACGGCTTTGGAAGTTACGGCAAGACCTTGTACTAACAATATCCTAACCTCTACTTGGACCAAAGATGATATTTCGAGCTCGTTTGTTTGAGACGATACTACCACTTCTTAACCTCAAATTGGTTATGACATTACAATATACAAGCGATAAAATAACCAAAAATGTATATTGCACCAACAACAGAGATATTTATATTAACTGAGATGTACACTGACCTGTTCCCAATTATAACACAAACCAATGATACCTTCTTCTCATGCAAATGCTCATTTTATACACACCAAATCATCAACACGACTATCGTAATCATGGCACCTAACAATGTTCAATAATAATAATAATAATAATATCGTATGTCCTCGGGTGCTGTGTGCAAGCTTTGTTATTTGACACCCAGAGGGTAGCTTGCATGTCGAATTTCGTTGTTCCTTGACTATGAAAGTCAAGGAGGTTAAATGTTAGATATCAAAGTTCCTAAATAATATCGTATGGCCTCGGCTGCCGGGTGCAAGCTTTGTTATTTGACACCCAGAGGGTAGTTTGCATGCCGAATTTCGTTGTTCCTTGAATATGAAAGTCAAGGAGGTTACATGTTAGATATCTAACCTCCTTGAACACTATAGCGCTTTCTAGTAGAGAAATGAGGAACTTTGTGTTGGCGGTAACTCCCGAGATTAATTTTGCCATTATGAACTCGGCCTACTGAATTCAAATGGGTTCTTTGACATGCCAACATCGAATGACATGCGTATCGTATTTTTGCCGCCTTTCAAAAATCACTTACCACTGCCAGGAGCGAACCCGCAATCTTGGGGTTAGTAGACCGACACGCTATCCACTTACCCACCGTGGCAAGCTAGATTTATGCTGAAAGGGCATAACTCTACAATTTATTATTTGGTAATTATTTATTGATTGATCTCTATAGATAGTTATGCCAACAGATAGCTTTAGTGGGTTCAGCATTATTATTTTATTTGAACACGACTGTACCCTTTAATCAACTACCAGGTCATTGACCCGAGATTTTCCGAACTAATAATCACAAAGAATGGCGTGATGACTCAAGTTAAAGGGGGTTATGCCCCGTATCTCTATGAAATGTCAGTTTTAAAATAATTTTACTAAAGGGCCTAAGAGTAAATTTAAATTTTGTTTTTTTATATTGTATTTATTCGTTTATTTATTTATTTATTTATTTATTTATTCATTTATTTATTTATTTATTTATTATTCGCTAATCGGCCAACTAGGGACCACGATAAGTTCCAATATACATTCTGCCGTTTATTCAATTTACGATAGATCCAGTAGGTTATCATTAACTTGTTGTGTCGAGCACGGCGTTCATCCGACCACTTTGCACCGGTTGTCCATTTCTCATCTCGGAAAGTCCCAAAAGTCACGATGCTTTTTCGGAAATGGTCTCGTTTGTGCGCGTCATCAGGTCGTAGGCCTATGTCTTGGAGGTCTTTCTTGACGTTAACCTACCAGGAAACTGTTGTATTTGGTTTTGAGTCGTACATTTATGTAATACTAGCAGTAGTGCCCGGCTTCGCCCGCTGGATTTATTTGCATTATGGATGATAATGAATACTACTACAGAACTGGCACATGATACTTAAACTAACAGAAACCAATAAATTAAAAATATATTGTACCCGATACCTAGTTGAGGCTATCGGCTACGCCAGCAGACATTGAGCCGTAGTTGAGGATTTTGGAAGAGTTAAGAAAAGATAGCGCTCAGATCGGGTCAAGAGGAATGTCAAGATGACGTAGTAGGTCTAGGATTTAGAAGGCACTGACCGCAGTTAAGCAAATGGAATTATGGATGGAAATATGAAGCTTTATTAAGATCTATATGGAACATGGTATTTTAAACATCTTAGAAGAGGAGATATAACATGCATTATATGTGGTAATAATTTGAAGGAAGTCAGATAACCCTTAAGTTATTTTATAACTTAATAGCCGAGATGATGGGGGTTCGAGATTGTATTTGTGACGCAAGACCACGGTGGTGGGGAGGACGTCACGTGACCGCACCAGGCAGGTAAGGGTCAAGACAGTGCAGAGACTGTCAGTGGAGCTCTGTGAGCCAAGCAAGGGAGTCGAGCTGAGTAGCACACGCCAAGCGCATGGTACAGATCGCGTCGCGAACAGAAACTGTCACGGAAAGTGCAGGGGACAGTTTCGGCTTCTCCGAGCGGCGAGCGACAAGTAGGTCAGTGGGCCGGTCGAACACCCGCAGCAAACAAGCATAGGAGGCCGGGGTTCTTAAAACAGCATTGCGAGTAGTTGGAGAACTTTATTCTAAGCTGCTTTTCAACGCAGAACGGCATAGTATAGCGACATGGCGAGGCTAGCTTTAGACGGAGATGATTATAGCATTGCAGTAGAGCCGTGCGGGTTAATTCCAACTTTATAAGCAAGCGTTATAACAGAAGCCGAACTTCATTACTACATTGAGTTAGAACGTTTATTCAGCATTTGAATTATACAAGATAGTTATGAGATACTGCAACTTTGAACTTCGAATGAACATAGTTTTTCTTAGTGACATTACGACTATGCATTTCATAACGCATTCCAAGTAACATTAACAATTTTTAAGCAAACGGAATGTTGTAAGCATATGCACTTAGGAACATTACCTCGTGCATTAATGCAAGTCAGTCTTATGAAGTGTTATGAATTACCGAGTATGAACACAGATACAGGGTGTTTCATAAACTTAGACACTCTGATAAACAATTTTATTTTCTACAAGTAAAACTAAACCGCTGTGGAAATTGAACTTTCAACACATAAAGCGAACATTGTATAGAACAGTGGCGTAACGTAGAAGAGGAATAGGGGGTCCGCTGTTTCTATGAACCTTTTCGTGAGGATTTTGACAATATCCGCAATGTATAACCAGAAGTTTATCATGTCGGAGTAAACGCAGACAGAGACGCGATGGCACCACGGAGCGATGGATTCGATTCCTGACGAGGAGGAGGTCCACCAGCTGATTCACTTGGGATTCGAAGGCAATCGTCATTGCATGGGTGGAATGATATTCACACCGATCTTTCGAGAAATTCATTACATAGGGAAAATCGACCATCTTTGAAATTTAATAACAGCTGATTATGAGAAGGTACTGTAAGAGTTATAACTTTCTGATACGATTATTTTCATGAATACGGGGCACACATGTATATTTTTCTAATAGGAGTGATACGATTGTTTAGACATGGCTTTGACTTTATATGCTTCGAAATTTTGCTAGAATATGGCGTGACCATATGATATGGCAGGCATCATTATACGAAATTCTCACCATTGGTTGGCTTTATTAAGCAGATGTTTGGTCTTTTAGACATTTTTCCAGTAAGGATATTTTTCATGAATAGTTTTTTTTTGTGTAACGAGTATTTCGAACTCGTGATCTGCAATTGATTATCTATATTACTTCGTCAGTTCATTGCATACTAGCGAGTGTGTATTATTCATCAGTAGGGATTTTTTCCATTGGATTGTTTGGAGATATTAAGATGTTATTCACTTTAGTGAATGAATATCGCTTTAATATGACAACTAGAGACTTGTTGATTCCTATCTGGTACATTCACTCATTTTAGTCGTCGAGATGGGGTCTTTCGTATTTATACGATTGTATGGTGGTTACTCATCTTACCCATCGTTTAGGGCACTTTCATGGTAGTCGACGGGGCAAGGTCTTTCGTATTTATACGATTGTACGGTGGTTACTCATCTTACTTGCCATTGAGGGACTCATTTTTATCATCCGAGTGTACATGAGATTGTAAGTGAATCAAACAGGGAACTACTAGTCACATATCAGTCGAAATTTTGTTAAATAAAGTAACGATAAATGTCAGCAGGGTTACATTTTTAATTCTTGTTTGCCAATCCAATATTTTGTTGCTATACTCTTTTGAGAGTAATTTCAGTTTAACAGCTGTTACAGCTCATGCTTATGATGATTTTTATAATTGTGTTTGATACCTTTGAGAAGGATTTAAAGTAATTGAATCTTGTAAGATGAATCATTAATGGTCAGATTTATTTTAAGGCAGATCAGTATTGCAGATTTTGATATGAGAGATTATAGCACATTGGTGTTTTTCTGTGAAGTGAATTATGAGAATTGTATGAGAATTTATGCTACTTGAAAGCAAATCTTGAATTACTAAGGTAATATTTTTCCAATTGTTTGAGAAGTTGTCTAGATGTGATCAGATTAATTACAGTTATTGGAGATTGTGTGCGTTGATAATTTGAAGCCAGTTATATATTTTTTGTAGATCATGCAACATGGTTAAGTGAAGTTTGTGATAGGCATTTTGTGGAAGTTGCCAAGTGATAGTTGCAATGTTGCTAATGCATTTTGAAGCAGACATGAGGTTCTCGAACCCAGTCTAGCGTAATTGTTGAGATTCATGCTGTAAGTGCTGAATATTCATGGAGTTTTGTGGAATAATTGTTGTATTCAAATGTGATATTTGATGAATTGAGGATATATAATGTCGTTGTGGATAGTCAGATCCAACGTGATGTCGTGAAGGCAATAATATTTTTTGGCATGAAAATTAAATACGAGATATAACTTGGAAGTGATAAAACTGTACGACAACGTTCTATAACCCATATTAAACAATTTGTTAGGAAATTCAACAAATAAATAAAGTTGATAAGACAAGATTTTCTGAGAATAATAATCTGAAATTTAAGCATATTAATGATCTGACCTAATGAAATAAAAATCAGAATGACTAGATGAAATAATAAGAATCTAAATAACCAGAAGAATGAAATTTAAATAAATTGATAAATTAAATTTTGGAATAAATCAATGAATTAAATAAATGGATGAATTAAAGATTGGATGAATAAACTGATTTAAATAAATTAATAGATGATTGGATAGATGATGAATAACTGAATTAGAAGGTGATAATTAACTAAAGAAGCTGATGATTAATGAATTTATATGGAATTAAAATAAATTTAATTGAGATATAATTTGAGAAATTGCAACTTGAGTTGAGGAATTAAACAATTTGTATTGATGATTTAAGACGATTTAATCTGAGGAAGATGATAAAATAAGAATGTGTGAATAATTAGAAAGCATAATGAAGTGATGATAATAATTTTCATTTAAATGATTTAAAGGTGATGAGTTGATGATTCTGACAGGAATATGTTGAATTTTGAGATGAGAATTAATGTGAGAAATATTTAATTTTGATGATGATAATGATGACCAATGAGAAGTGAATTTTCTGTAATTCACAAACAATTAATTATGAATGACAATGTAAATAGAGTAAATTAATTATTCAATGTTTAGGAGCATTTGACTAACATGTTCAACATTTAAATTATGCCATGCAAGCCATAAAATTGCGTGATATTTAAAATATGTGATTATAATATGTGTATGTTTAGACAGATTAATAACTTTTTCAAATCCACATTTATGATGTTAAATTAAAGAGAAATTAGGTCTCAGGTATCACAAATGTCAGTGACGAAAGACATAGTGCTACAGTGATCCTGAGAACCCAAGAGAACTTTAGAGATTTTTCTGTTTTATGTGGATGGAATATTTTTGATTAGAAAAGAGATGGTTCGATTTTTGGACAATGACAATTTAACGTTGGCATTCGACCATACTCTCAGGTAGGAGGTATATTTAAAATGTCTGTCTGACTATCAAAGTGAAATACACTTGTTTTTATCTTAGTTGTGATCTGATGATGATGTGATTTTCCTTTTTCTTTCCTTGTCTTGAGTAAGGCTTAACCAGGAAAGGAGGTGGTTTGCTAGGAATTCAGTTGAATGCGCCCATTTATAATTGCATTTATTTTTATTAAACTTAAGCCCGTAACGACCCTAGAGATACTTTTTCTCGTGTTACCCACTGCTTTTTCGATAACTCAGCTGAATTTCCGACACATTCCTTATTTGACTAGAGGTTCATTTAACTCCGCTCTGTCCTGGAACTCCAGGAATGCGATGTAATAGCAGATGGGTCATCGCATCCACAGGACGAACGGGTACACAGAGAGAGAGAGAGGGAGAATTGGCTTTACCCACCTGTGGGGCTTCGATTTTGTTTATTCTATGAAATCACACCAGATTTAGATTACTGAGAGATTGATCTCAAGTTCATTTAATTGTGTTATAAAATGTATTAAACTTAGTCAGACAATATACTTGTGTGCCCATTCCAGTGTTTATGTTAATCGTATTAGTATTATATCTTGTTAGTTATAAGTCATTTTTTCCTATACCCAAGTGAATGCAGGAATTGAAACATTGTGATGTGTTGTTGTCTAACGTCTCTGAATTAAACGTCTATTGAAAATATAATTATGTTGCCGGAAGATTTAGCTAAGGTGTTAGGAGAGTTGCAGAGTGGTATGTCTGGTATTGCAGAAACTATTTCTAAAATGGAAACGGAAGTTAAAGAACAGATAAATAGTTCAGAAGCTAGGCTAGAAGCTAAATGTAAAGAAAATGTGCAAGCATTACAGACTAGTAGTGAAGATAATTTAAAGTCATTAGAGACTAGGCTACAGTCAAATAGTAAAGATGAGTTGATGTCATTAGAAACTAGATTGCAGACTAGTACTGAAAGTCATTATTGAAAGCTAGTGAAGCTAACTTGAAGGATAGTTTTAAATCATTAGAAGAAAGATTACAATCAAATAGTAAAGATGAGTTGAAATCATTACAGATTAGTAACGAAGCTAATATAAAATTATTACAGTCAACTAGTGAGGATAATTTTAAATCCCTAGAAGAGAAATTACAAGCTCGTAGTGAAGAAACTAACACAGAGTTAGAAAACAAGTTAACTAGATTAGAGAATAGATTAACTTTAAAGAATAATGAAATGCTTAAGACTTTACAATTAGATATAATTGCAGTAAATATGAAAGGAGAGGAAAATGTTCAAATATTAAGGAAGAATATTATCGAATTAGAAAGTAGAGGAGAAGAAAATATTCTTACTTTAAGAACAGACGTTATGTCTATACAGAAAGACATTAAATCGGATGTATCGAAGTTGAGATTCGACATCGATGGTTTAGTGGCAGATGTAGGCAAAATTCAAGAGTGGTCTACCGATGTATCTTTCGAGACTAAAATCAAAGGTCTAGAAATGAATCTAGGTAATGAGATTAAGGATTTAAAGTCAGTAATTGGGACCATTAAAGAGGATGTCTTAGGAGAGGTTAATTCTAATTTAAAATCATTAGAGAATCAATTGCAGAAAGATATTAGGAAGATGGATGATGATATAGAGCAAAAGGTTAATGAAAACTTAGCTTTATTCAAAAATAGAGTCGGTGCAATCGTGGAAGAACGGTATAGTGAGGTCGATGCCGAAGCAAAAGAAAAACGTGCAGGATTAGATGAGAAATTAATCGCAGGTATGGCGAACCTAGAAGCGAGATTTACGGAGAACAAGGAAGCGATGAAGATAGATTCAACTCTATTTAGGACAGATGTTGATCTGTTAAAGGAACAAGTCGCGTCAGTAAAGAATACATGCAAAGACAAGATTGACAAGTTGAAAAACGATTTAGACGAGAGTAACAAAACGCAGAATGTTACGTCGTTAGATGAGTTGAAGACTCAGGTCAAGACCGTAGAGAAATTGGCAGAAGATAGGATGACTAAACTAGAATCTATGATTAACAGTATCGCAAGTCAGAATACTACATCAGGGGAAATATCGATGAATCAGACACCGATAGACCGTAGTATGGGTAATCAAGGAGTTAGCATGGGAGAAGACCGTCAAACGCAACCGAATGTGACATTCGAAAGGGCAAGTTCAACCCCTCAGGATAATCCGAGTTCGAATAGGAGTACGTTGGGTACAAGCGAACGATACTCAGGTCCAGTTACCATTATCAGAAATCTGGATGACAAGCCGAGGAAGTTTTCTGGAAATACAGGGGTCACACCAGTCGAATTTCTGCGAGATATTCGAGACTACATGGCGGAACATAGAGTAGCCAAGGAAAGAGAGCTAAGGATAGTCGAACGCGCCTTAGACGGGTCTGCGCTTACTTGGTTTAGAGCATTCAGAAGCAATTTTGCGAATATGGAGCAATTTGCAATAGCATTCCTAAGGAGATTTTGGAGTGCCGAGGATCAACTGAACGTAAGAGCGGAAATGTACTCGAAGCGTTATTCCACGTCACATCCGACGCATTATGCCAATTATTTTACGTCACATTTGGCTAAATTGCAATTTCTGATTCCTCCATTGTCTGAAGAAGAGCTTTTGCAAGCTATAGCGAGACAGTTACCGATTGAGGTACAACGATCACTCATAGCGTCAAGAGCAAACACACTTGAGCACTATGACGACATTTTACGGCGATTGGACTATACAAGCGCTCAGGTAACGCCTAGAAATACAAGAAATGACAATAGGAACACGCAAGAGGTGAATGCGGTAGTCGTTGATAACGCAGCTCAAACGGACAGAAGAGATTCCTGGGAAAACAAAAGGAACGAAGGAAATCGAGGAAACATCCGTAACGTGCGTGGAAATGATCGGTATAGAGGACCATATGAGAGGCCATACGATCAGGATGCAAGAGATAGCCGATATAGAAATTATAACCAGAATTCCAGATATCAAGATCGGAATCGATACAACAATAGATATCGTGGTAGAAATAACTGGAGCCAAGGTCAACAGTATAATCGGAACGACAGGCAGGATGGCCGAAGAACCGATCCTAATGAAGGGCGAGATAATCGTGAATACGAGAGATCGAGGCAAGAAAATAGACAGCCTAGTGCACCACTCGAGGAGACAGTCAGAGATGTCAATCGAACAAGCACGAGTAGTGAAGGAGGAAACAGACGTCAAAGTAATACAGAATCAAGATGCTAATCATTGGAAGTCAATCATCATTGTTGAGAGTCAGAAAGTACCATCATGCTGATTAAGAGAATTGTAGAGCTATCGTGTACATGTGTTATATATAGAATGCCTGAGAGTGTATTTTTTTCTCAATCCTGATTTTAAAAAGGAGATGTACGGGACCGATGTACCCGATAACTAGTTGAGGCTATCGGCTACGCCAGCAGACATTGAGCCGTAGTTGAGGATTTTGGAAGAGTTAAGAAAAGATAGCGCACAGATCGGGTCAATAGGAATGTCAAGATGACGTAGTAGGTCTAGGATTTAGAAGGCACTGACCGCAGTTAAGCAAATGGAATTATGGATGGAAATATGAAGCTTTATTAAGATCTATATGGAACATGGTATTTTAAACATCTTAGAAGAGGAGATATAACATGCATTATATGTGGTAATAATTTGAAGGAAGTCAGATAACCCTTAAGTTATTTTATAACTTAATAGCCGAGATGATGGGGGTTCGAGATTGTATTTGTGACGCAAGACCACGGTGGTGGGGAGGACGTCACGTGACCGCACCAGGCAGGTAAGGGTCAAGACAGTGCAGAGACTGTCAGTGGAGCTCTGTGAGCCAAGCAAGGGAGTCGAGCTGAGTAGCACACGCCAAGCGCATGGTACAGATCGCGTCGCGAACAGAAACTGTCACGGAAAGTGCAGGGGACAGTTTCGGCTTCTCCGAGCGGCGAGCGACAAGTAGGTCAGTGGGCCGGTCGAACACCCGCAGCAAACAAGCATAGGAGGCCGGGGTTCTTAAAACAGCATTGCGAGTAGTTGGAGAACTTTATTCCAAGCTGCTTTTCAACGCAGAACGGCATAGTATAGCGACATGGCGAGGCTAGCTTTAGACGGAGATGATTATAGCATTGCAGTAGAGCCGTGCGGGTTAATTCCAACTTTATAAGCAAGCATTATAACAGAAGCTGAACTTCATTACTACATTGAGTTAGAACGTTTATTCAGCATTTGAATTATACAAGATAGTTATGAGATACTGCAACTTTGAACTTCGAATGAACATAGTTTTTCTTAATGACATTACGACTATGCATTTCATAACGCATTCCAAGTAACATTAACAATTTTTAAGCAAACGGAATGTTGTAAATATATGCACTTAGGAACATTAGCTCGTGCATTAATGCAAGTCAGTCTTATGAAGTGTTATGAATTACCGAGTATGAACACAGATACAGGGTGTTTCATAAACTTAGACACTCTGATAAACAATTTTATTTTCTACAAGTAAAACTAAACCGCTGTGGAAATTGAACTTTCAACACTTAAAGCGAACATTGTATAGAACAGTGGCGTAACGTAGAAGAGGAATAGGGGGTCCGCTGTTTCTATGAACCTTTTCGTGAGGATTTTGACAATATCCGCTATGGATAACCAGAAGTTTATCAAGTCGGAGTAAACGCAGACAGAGACGCGATGGCACCACGGAGCGATGGATTCGATTCCTGACGAGGAGGAGGTCCACCAGCTGATTCACTTGGGATTCGAAGGCAATCGTCATTGCATGGATGGAATGATATTCACGCCGATCTTTCGAGAAATTCATTACATAGGGAAAATCGACGATCTTTGAAATTTAATAACAGCTGATTATGAGAAGGTACTGTAAGAGTTATAACTTTCTGATACGATTATTTTCATGAATACGGGGCACACATGTATATTTTTCTAATAGGAGTGATACGATTGTTTAGACATGGCTTTGACTTTATATGCTTCGAAATTTTGCTAGAATATGGCGTGACCATATGATATGGCAGGCCTCATTATACGAAATTCTCACCAGTGGTTGGCTTTATTAAGCAGATGTTTGGTCTTTTAGACATTTTTCCAGTAAGGATATTTTTCATGAATAGTTTTTTTGTGTAACGAGTATTTCGAACTCGTGATCTGCAATTGATTATCTATATTACTTCGTCAGTTCATTGCATACTAGCGAGTGTGTATTATTCATCAGTAGGGATTTTTTCCATTGGATTGTTTGGAGATATAAAGATGTTATTCACTTTAGTGAATGAATATCGCTTTTATATGACAACTAGAGACTTGTTGATTCCTATCTGGTACATTCACTCATTTTAGTCGTCGAGGTGGGGTCTTTCGTATTTATACGATTGTATGGTGGTTACTCATCTTACCCATCGTTTAGGGCACTATCATGGTAGTCGACGGGGCAAGGTCTTTCGTATTTATACGATTGTACGGTGGTTACTCATCTTACTTGCCATTGAGGGACTCATTTTTATCATCCGAGTGTACATGAGATTGTAAGAGAATCAAACAGGGAACTACTAGTCACATATCAGTCGAAATTTTGTTAAATAAAGTAACGATAAATGTCAGCAGGGTTACATTTGTAATTCTTGTTTGCCAATCCAATATTTTGTTGCTATACTCTTTTGAGAGTAATTTCAGTTTAACAGCTGATACAGCTGATGCTTTTGATGATTTTTATAATTGTGTTTGATACCTTTGAGAAGGATTTAAAGTAATTGAATCTTGTAAGATGAATCATTAATGGTCAGATTTATTTTAAGGCAGATCAGTATTGCAGATTTTGATATGAGAGATTATAGCACATTGGTGTTTTTCTGTGAAGTGAATTATTAGAATTGTAAGAGAATTTATGCTATTTGAAAGCAAATCTTGAATTACTAAGGTAATATTTTTCCAATTGTTTGAGAAGTTGTCTAGATGTGATCAGATTAATTACAGTTATTGGAGATTGTGTGCGTTGATAATTTGAAGCCAGTTATATATTTTTTGTAGATCATGCAACATGGTTAAGTGAAGTTTGTGATAGGCATTTTGTGGAAGTTGCCAAGTGATAGTTGCAATGTTGCTAATGCATTTTGAAGCAGACATGAGGTTGTCGAACCCAGTCTAGCGTAATTGTTGAGATTCATGCTGTAAGTGCTGAATATTTATGGAGTTTTGTGGAATAAATTGTTGTATTCAAATGTGATATTTGAAGAATTGATGATATATAATGTCGTTGTGGATAGTCAGATCCAACGTGATGTCGTGAAGGCAATAATATTTTTTGGCATGAAAATTAAATACGAGATATAACTTGGAAGTGATAAAACTGTAAGACAACGTTCTATAACCCATATTAAACAATTTGTTAGGAAATTAAACAAATAAATAAAGTTGATAAGACAAGATTTTCTGAGAATAATAATCTGAAATTTAAGCATATTAATGATCTGACCTAATGAAATAAAAATCAGAATGACTAGATGAAATAATAAGAATCTAAATAACCAGAAGAATGAAATTTAAATAAATTGATAAATTAAATTTTGGAATAAATCAATGAATTAAATAAATGGATGAATTAAAGATTGGATGAATAAACTGATTTAAATAAATTAATAGATGATTGGATAGATGATGAATAACTGAATTAGAAGGTGATAATTAACTAAAGAAGCTGATGATTAATGAATTTATATGGAATTAAAATAAATTTAATTGAGATATAATTTGAGAAATTGCAGCTTGAGTTGAGGAATTAAACAATTTGTATTGATGATTTAAGACGATTTAATCTGAGGAAGATGATAAAATAAGAATGTGTGAATAATTAGAAAGCATAATGAAGTGATGATAATAATTTTCATTTAAATGATTTAAAGGTGATGAGTTGATGATTCTGACAGGAATATGTTGAATTTTGAGATGAGAATTAATGTGAGAAATATTTAATTTTGATGATGATGATAATGATGACCAATGAGAAGTGAATTTTCTGTAATTCACAAACAATTAATTATGAATGACAATGTAAATAGTGTAAATTAATTATTCAATGTTTAGGAGCATTTGACTAACATGTTCAACATTTAAATTATGCCATGCAAGCCATAAAATTGCGTGATATTTAAAATATGTGATTATAATATGTGTATGTTTAGACAGATTAATAACTTTTTCAAATCCACATTTATGATGTTAAATTAAAGAGAAATTAGGTCTCAGGTATCACAAATGTCAGTGACGAAAGACATAGTGCTACAGTGATCCTGAGAACCCAAGAGAACTTTAGAGATTTTTCTGTTTTATGTGGATGGAATATTTTTGATTAGAAAAGAGATGGTTCGATTTTTAGACAATGACAATTTAACGTTGGCATTCGACCATACTCTCAGGTAGGAGGTATATTTAAAATGTCTGTCTGACTATCAAAGTGAAATAAATTTGTTTTTATCTTAGTTGTGATCTGATGATGATGTGATTTTCCTTTTTCTTTCCTTGTCTTGAGTAAGGCTTAACCAGGAAAGGAGGTGGTTTGCTAGGAATTCAGTTGATGGCGTCCATTTATATTTGCATTTATTTTTATTAAACTTAAGCCCGTAACGACCCTAGAGATACTTTGTCTCGTGTTACCCACTGCTTTTTCGATAACTCAGCTGAATTTCCGACACATTCCTTATTTGACTAGAGGTTCATTTAACTCCGCTCTGTCCTGGAACTCCAGGAATGCGATGTAATAGCAGATGGGTCATCGCATCCCCAGGACGAACGGGTACAATATCTATTTGTGGTGGTGGTGATATGTAGTACAGTATAATGGACGTACATTCCGGTCAATTTCCCGTAATGATAATTATGAATAGGGAAACAGCTATTTATTAACTACAACACAAACACATGTAATTTACAAACAAATTTACAAATAAAAATAAAAATAAAAAGAGCAGTAAGTGAAACAAAAGACACTGCCTAGGGCCTATATCTCATTGGCTGTTAGAAATGTAGAGACCAATAAAGTCGTCTTTTGTCGCATAGCGCCGTAGGAAAATATCAGAACTTTTTGGCAAACTCCGGCTGTCCCGAGCAATACTATGATTTATCGCCACAAAGAGCTTAACGATAAGGTTCGGAATAAATGAAGGTAAATTTGAAAGCACCAACGCTTATTGCAGCTGATAACCTCAATGTACTGCACCAACACCATTGCACTTATACAGAGGCATAATATTTTCATGATGATAACTGTTTAAAGGGGCCTAAGAAATTTTTTGCACTAATTACTCCCCGTGACTGCAATTTATAAGCAGCGCAAGATTTAACTATTTTCGCAACAGAACACTGGTAGGGGTGACGTGATGCAGCCCGAACTGCCCGTCAACAACAGACTTATTGAAATACTCTTACAGTTACACTACTACGGACATGAATGTTTCTAGGGCCTTAATACGTGGTTTTCAAGTTCATTTTGTCTGTTATTCTGTTGTTGTTGTTCGAGTCTTCAGTCCTTTGACTGGTTTGTTGCAGCTCTCCATGCCTCCCTGTCCTGAAATAATCGTTTCATCTCTACATAGCTACCACACCCTACATCCGAGGCAATCTGTTTAATATATTCTAACCTTGGTCTACCCCTACAGTTCTTGTCCTCAACCCTTCCGTCCATAACTAATCTTGCTATTCCTGGGTGTCTTAGTATGGTGTCCTACTAACCTATCTCTTCTCGTCATTAGCAGTCGCCAGAAACATCTCTCGTCTCCCACTCCTCTTAATACCTCTTCGTTTGTAACCCTATCTACCCATCTGATCTTCATCATTCTCCTGTAACACCACATTTCAAATGCTTCAATTCTCCTCTTTTCTGCTGCACGACTAGTCCAAGTTTCACTTCCATAGAGCGCCACGATCCAGACAAAGGCTTTCAAAAATGACTTCATATCTATATTCGATGTCAACAGATTCCTTTTTTGTAGAAATGCTTTCCTTGCCTGAGCCAACCTACATTTTATATACTCTTTGCTTCGTCCTTCACTGATTATTCTGCTTCCTAAGTAACAGAAGTCTCCTACTTCCTTCAACTTTTCACCTGCCAATTTGATCTCCATAGAGGTTTTTGATTTATTTCGGCTGCATTCCAATTTTTTTGTTTTACATTTATTAATTTTCATCATGAATTCTTTCCGTAAGACGGAGTCCATACTATTCAAATCCTCAGGCTTGTCGGCCAAGATGACGATGTCATCAGCAAATCTCAGAGTTGAAATGATTTCTCCTTGAATCTTCACTCCCACTTTAAATTTTTCTCCAATTTCCTTCATTGCTTGTTCAATGTAAAGATTGAAAAGTATGGGTGATAAGTTGCAGCCTTGCCTTACACCTTTCTGAATACCAGCTTCTCTCTCATGTCCTTCTGCTCGAATGACTGCTGTCTGGTTTCTGTATAGATTGCATATCACCCTCCTATACCTGTACTTTCCAATTGATTTCAAAATGTCAAACAAATTAGTCCAATCAACGTTATCAAAAGCCTTTTCAAAGTCTACAAATGCCATGAACGTTCTCTTATCTTTCCTTATTCTACCTTCCAAAATCATCCTAAGACTTAGTACAGCTTCCCTTGTTCCTACATTTCTCCTGAAACCAAACTGGACTTCACCCAACTCCGTTTCTATCTGGCTTTCAATCCTCTTGTAAATTATTCTAGACAGGATCTTTGAAGCATGAGTAATCAAGCAGATTGTACGGTAATCTTCACATCTGTCAGCTCCCACTTTCTTTGGTATAGGGATGATTACATTCTTCTTGTAATTAGGGGGTACCTCACCTGTCTCATAAATCCTACACACGAAGTGAAATAACCTGATCAGACCTTCATCTCCTATGCAGCGTAGCAACTCAATTGGTATATCATCTATGCCTGGTGCTTTGTTCCTGCGTAAGTCCTCTAATTCTCTGTCAAATTCTGATCTCAATATTAAATCTCCTTTTGCATTCTCATCAATTTCCTCCTGCCTTTCCATTACACGATTCTCAATCTCCTTTCCCTTATACAAGCACTCTATGTAAGCTTTCCATCTCTCAACCTTTTCTTCCCTATCTGCTAGAGGCTTTCCATTTGTGTCCTTAATATTACAGCACTTAGTCTTCTTTTCCCCAAAAGTATTCTTAATCCTTCGATAAGCTGTGTCTACTTTTCCTAATTTCAGACAATTTTCTATACCTACACATTTCTCTTTCAACCATTCTTCTTTCGCTTCCTTGCACTTCATGTTAACCTCATTTCTCAGATGTCTGTATTCTTCTTTCCCCTTTTCATCTCTTAGATTCTTGTGTTTCCGACTTTCATCCATCAATTCTAGTATATCCTGAGTGATCCACGGTTTTCTACCTATTCTTTCTTTCCTACCAATGTGTTCTTCTGCGGATTTTGTTGTTTCATTCTTCAAAAGTGCCCATTCGTCTGCAATTGAAGTTTGTTTACGGGTTTTCATTAGTCCTTCCTTTATACTCTTCTTGAATCTTCCGTTTACATCCTTAACTTTCAGTCTGTCTCTTGCCCACCTTTTTAGCTTTTGACTTTTCTTCAATTTCTTCAACTTTAATCTGCGTTTTATTACAACCAGATTGTGGTCAGAGTTTATGTCTGCACCAGGATATGTTTTACAATCCAAAATCTGGTTTCGAAACCTCTGCTTGACCATAATGAAGTCGATTTGGTAACGCCCTTTATCTCCCGGTCTCATCCATGTGTATATTCTTCTATTGTGGTTATTGAATAAGGTGTTAACTATGACCAACTCATGCTCGGTGCAGAATTCCATCAGCCTTCTTCCTCGATCATTCCTTTCACCTAATCCAAAATCTCCTACTATCTTCCCTTCTCTCCCTTTTCCTACTACAGCATTCCAATCTCCCATTACTATAACATTTTCATCACCTTTGATATACGTCAGAATTTCATCTATTTCTTCGTAGACCTTTTCAACATCCTCATCATCAGCTTGACTGGTAGGCATATAGACTTGTACCACTGTGGTGCACGTAGGTTTAGTATTGATTTTTGCTACAATAATCCGTTCACTATATTGCTCATAATATTCCACCCGCTGTCCAAGTTTCCTACTCAATATGAGACAACCCCTGCTTGGCCATTGTTTGATTTAGTGCTAATGACCCTATAGTCTCCTGACCAAAAGTCCTGTTCTTCCTGCCAGCACATTTCACTATTCCCAACCAAATCCAACCTCAACCTATCCATTTCCCTTTCTAAGTTTTCTAACCTTCCACTTCCTAGCAGACTTCTAACATTCTACGCTCCGATCCGTAGAATGTCAGATTTCCTCTTTGTCACTTCTCTGATGTTAACCCCCTCTCGAGTAGTCCCCACCCGGAGATCAGAACGGGGGACTAGTTTACCTACGGATTGAAATTTTACAAGGGAGGAGACCATCATCACATGTAATTATGCATAGAGAGTTGCATATCCTCGGGAATAGCATTACGGCTGTAGTTTCCCGTTGTTTTCAGCCGTGCAGCAGAACGCAGTGTATCCATTAGTTGTCTTATATTATCAATATCTTAACCGTCTGTTAGACTAGTAAAGAATTGATTTATTCTGAAAGGCTGCTACTCCCTTTCAGAATAAGTAAAGAGCAATTCTACTAATAAAAATACTAATCTTCTACTAACTTTTAAATACCAAAATTCTATTAACGAAACAAAAACTTAAGTTCAACCAACAACTAATACTACCACTATAACAGTCTGTCACCAGGCACACTCACATGCACCCTCACACATCACAGTCTAATAGAACAATAACATATATTTAATAAACAAACTAACTACGGTACAGACTTACAACTAAAACTAACTACATACTTACTGTACTGTAATTTAAATGGAAAATATTTACAAAATTTAGATAGAAAATACTTACTACTTCAAGACCAAAATAAAGCAGTTGTGTTTGGTTTACTTATACAGATGTTGACAAAAAAAGTGGAGATTGTGTTATTGATCTTCTTAATGATAATATTTAATAAATTCATGTTCCTTGAATTTATGAATTTATTAAATAATGTATAATAATGTATATAATTAAATAATAACATTGAAAAGATTCAGTATTTTAAATTAAATAAGTAGAGATGGACGAAACTTATCTTCAGTATATTCGACGCAAAACCAAAAACGACAATGCCATGGTATGTTAACGTCCAGAAAGATCTGAAAGAAATGGGGATACGAGCAGGAGATGCACAAGACCGAAATCTTTATAGAACTGCCATCAAGACATTTGGGACTTTCCGGGACGAATAAGCTGCAATAAGCGTTGGTGCTTTCAAATTTACTTTCATTTATTCCGATCCTTATCCTTGAGCGCTCCAGTTCTGTAAAACAAATGAATCCACCGGGCGAAGCCGGGCACTATTGCTAGTTTTAGATATACTGTATCTAGCAAGAGATGCCGTCATCTGTGCATCTTCTGGAACCAGCTGAAGGAGGCATGGAGTTTGCAGAACTCACAGGTGGGAAAGGTTGGGAACTGTTGCATTTGTATCGTTGAGGGCAACAATCACACTTTGAATTCTCTACACGACTTGCCGGCCGGCATCGTAAAAACAATTGAGTGAATCTGAAAAGACAAATCGGTTCCTCCAGCAATTACAGAAAATTTTTGTTTCTTTTATGGGATTCGTTTGGACAGTCACACACCACGTCAAGTACCGTAAATGCCGGGTTCATCTTAAGGTTAACCTTTCTTAGAAACCACGGTATTTGACGATTGAATCCCTAAATACATCTCTGTTATTCATTTATGTATTTATTTATTTATCGTATGGCTTTTAGTGCCGGGAGTGTCCTAGGACATGTTCGGCTCGCATGAGTCTGTATCTGCTTCCAGTGGACACCCTTAGGGTGAGCTACAAGTTCGGGTCAGTAGTTCCAACTTTCGCCACCAGATATCAATGATACCTAGTGGTGAACCTTGGAACTTTGATAGAGCGTTCTGACGAATTCTAACCTAACAATTTAGTTAGTTAGGTATTGTTGTTTTAAGGGGCGGAACTACGAGGTCATCTGCCCCTAACTTAACAATTTAGCTTCACACATGTTTAGACTGTGGAAGGATCTTTTACATGCCATAAATCTATGACATGGGACCGCCGGCTTTACTTCCCCTCCGAAGGAAGGCATACTGAAGGATTTTTAACGCTCTTAAAAACATCCGACGACTTCAGCCGGGTTTGAATCCGCTATCTTTGGCACAGCAATTCAGCATGCTACCAACTACGCCACCGAAGCCGCTAATACATCTCTGTTGATGATAATAATTGCTGATTTAAGGGGTCTAACATCTGGGTTATCGGCGCCTAATGGTTTGGGTGATAGTGAAAATGTGAATGAAATGAAACTATATCAAAAACTAACTCCTGTATATAGGCTACTTACAACTAAAACCGACTACATATTACAAGAGGAAATGCAAAACAAGTTTTTCCGTGAGGAACTAAATATCCAATTTTCATATATCCTACTTAGGATGTTAATTTCAGTTTGATTGCTATAATCGATTCATAGATATTGAGAACCTTCTAAATATTTCGGATGGTCGCCATGATGGATTTTTTATTTTTGTAGGCCATAGAGTTACATATTATTACATGAAGATTATGGTGTAGGTGTATTATTCAAACTGCAATCGCATGATTAGGACACAAGAAATAATGAGATTTGAAAATTTCGCACAGCCGCCAACTTGTGGTTATGGAGATATTATGAATAAATTTTATGTCGCTGGATAAAAATTTGGGAATGTTTCAGACAGTTATTTGAAGGCTACCAACAACCTGATGGTAATACTAATATACATTATTTTAATAGTTTAATTGCCATATGTGAATATGTCGATTGAGAATTGCTCCGCGATGAATAGAAATTTTAATATTAACGTTCAATGAATTTATTATCTAAAACTGGACTAAAAACGTGGATATTTTAGAAAAAGGAGGTTTAGATCAGGCAACTCATTCAATACCGTACATGCAGGGACATCTGTCGAGCTTCCTCGTAACTACTACCACTGCAGTATGTAGCGCATGCGCGTTCCGCAGGGCATGGCTTTGTTTGGTCTGTAATCGACTCACTTTCGGCACTCGTCGGTTCTTGGTCTTGATTATCATCATCATCATCAACATTATCATAATTGTTGTTTTAAGGGGCCTAACATCTAGGTTATCGGCCTCTAATGGTCTGGGTGATAGCAAAAATGACAATGAAATGGAAACCAGAAAGAAAATTAAGTGCGACTAAAATACTTACAAAATGTAACTCTGATTGAAACGACTCTCAAAATGGAGAGTGGTAATACTTACAAAAGGGAATTAAGAAGGAAGATACTCACAAAAGGAATAGTTTGAAAAATACGCACAAAATGTAGTTTACGTTCAAAATACTTACAAAATGCAATTGAAATTCAAAATACCTGTACTTACAAAATGCAAATGAGATTGAAAATACGTACAAAAATGCAATTGAGGTACAAAATACTTACAAAAAGCAATTGAAATTGAAAATACACAATACAATTCAGATTGAAAAACTCCCATTTCAGATCCAAAATACTCACAAAGTGCAAATGAAATTCAAAATGTTTACAAAATGCAATTGAAAATGCTTACAAAATGTATGGTAGATTCAATCTACTCATTTGGATGGACAATACTTATAATTTGCAATTTAGATTGAAAATACGTACAAAATGTAATTTAAATTCAAAATGCACACAAAATGCAATTGAGAATCAAAATACTTGCAAAATGCCGACCATACAAAATGCAATTTAGATTGAAAATACTTGCAAAAACCGGTTTAGGTTGAAAATACTTACAAAATGCAATTGAAATTCAAAATTCTCACAGAAGTCCCAGCACCTATATTGAAGGACTTACTAAAAGCCATTTAGAGTGTTAATCCTTACAAAAAGCAATTGAGGTTGAAAATAATCGCAAAATGCAATTTAGATCGAAAAGACTTACAATATGCAACGTAGATTGAAAATACCTACAAAAAATGGGCTAAAGGGAATTTAGATACACGGGGAGCCAATTAAAAAACAGTGCGGGGATCTTAAAGAGAATAGGAAATATAATGAAAAGAAAACAAGAGGTCTGACCCCTCGAGGAAGGAGGGATTAGTAAAGATGAGACAAGGGCCCATTAAGACGGGAAAATGAAAGACTCTCTAGGCCTCGGAGACCCTAATACCATCGGGTCGAAGAAAAACAAGAGTTGACCAAGGGAGGTCGACAGGGAAGAAGACGGAGAGGTGTCCTGCACAAGTAAGTGGAAGTAATGCCGGACTCGGCTGGGGTCCCGTGGTCGCCAACCCACGTACCACTAGATGCGAGCCCCCCGGAGGGGTTCTCGGTCTTCACTGCCAAATTGATGAAAAGGATATGGTTGGCCCTGTGTATAGTTCTTGACGGGAGAAAAACTTGCAAATAAGTGCGCTAAATTATATCTTCTATTGACGTCCGAAACGGGGGAGGAGCTTACGGTCAGCTGTTTGCAATATGGCGGCGATATAGTGACGTGAAGTAATTGGGTGTGCGTTTGTTATGGCTTCTAATTTATGATGGCAAAATACTACATATTTCCTTTCATTGATAGAAATATTTTTATAATCAATTTAAATGCAGTGCCTAATTACTAGACTACCAGTTAAAAATATTACCCACATGTAGATAGTTAATTTACTGTCTGCTGTTACATATATGAAGCCTGTACTTGGGAGCCTAGCAATATCGATGTTTTTTTAAATTAATTTCACAATATATATATATCTCACATAACACAAAGAATGACTCCCTGATAATAAATTGAATCAAGCAACCCTGAATTTGCATGAATGTTTTGGGTTCAAAGAAGCGTTACTTGGGATGCTCAAATCATACTTCAATATTGCAAATATTGACCTACATACTTGCTGTTCAAAGGCAAGAATGTTAATTTATTAATCTCTTGCCACAGGCAAGTTAAAATGGAGACATCCTCTTTATCAATATATTTAATTAAATATTTAAAAATACAGATATTTAACAAAGCTGGAGTCTCCATTTGAACTTGTCATAAGCAAACGGAACAGATCAAAAACTACACTAAAAGCCAAACCAAATTCACTCCTCAGCTCGACATAAACCATAATACCAATTAAAACCTATACAAAACATACTCTCCTTACTGTTGTACAACTTTCAAACCAACTATTCGCACTCAAAACAGTAAAACCCTGAAATGAGAACTAATTAAAGTTAGAATAGCCTAGGCCGATCCGGTCTCCCGCTACATTACCGCATATGTAGCCTATACTTAACACCACTGTAACTTTAAATTACGACTAAGCGACCTGTCTGCCTGAGTAGTAAAGGTGTTACCGGCCTGCCTGGGATGATGGGTCACCAAACCGATACTTAAAACTAAGATTTTACATTTTAATTAACTAAATTCAACAGTAGGGAGATCATAGCGAAAAACACAATCCAAGCCAAATCATACTTCAATGACCTACATACTTGCTGTTCAAAGGCAAGAATATAAACATACTTGCTGTTCAAAGGCAAGAATATAAATTCTCTGGCAAATTAAGGCTAGGAACAGCATTTTTCTTACGTTTTCTAACCATTCGGCTATTGTCAATCGGAAGAACCCCTAAAATAAGTTTACGAAGAGCGGATTACATTCTTTGTACGGCACAGAAGTAATAGGCTATAAATTTATCAGTATTTTTGATGTCGCTAAATCCATGTGAATACAAATTAGAGACAATAACTATCAATAATCAACAGTACCGGTGGAAAGAAGTCGTCTTCACAAAAATGCAGGCTGCACACTGTCATGTAACATGTAACACGTTTTCCAATTGACAGCGCCGAAGCCCATCTTTCTCTCTGAACTTTTTGTACAGGAAAGTAGTGAAGATATTTCGTAGCCGTTTTATACGTTTTGCAACCGTATACAGAGCAGTACCTCCTCGAATTTGACAAATTTCTTTCTGTTTCCATCACGACGTCAATGCTTCACCATCTAAATAAATCTCACCAGTCACAATGTTACAGCTTCAACATTCTGCCGCGTGGCTGCGCCATCCAACTTTTCTGACGTCATATACAAATGTGTATACGCATTTACCGTACCAACTTTCACTGCGCTCGGATGGTTAAATCGCAAGAAACGTCCATTTCAATATTTAAAATTCGCCGCGATGTTGGATTTGTGCTCGCCATCTTGAGGTTATGTAAACAATAGAACTAAATTAGACGTCAGTACATTACAATGTGTACTAAATGTGGGGAATGGGGAGCGTTGTCCAAAATATCAAGTGAACAGTGTTATCAGCAGGGTTTCAAAGAGTATGTAAAATTTGGTGCAATTAAGAGAAACGGTGTAGATTTGTGATGAAGGGCCTAAATGCAGAGAATGGACGGGTCTGTCCAAAATTTCATACAGACAGTGTTACTCGCAGGGTTCCAAAGGGTAAGTATTCAAATTGCCGTTCAGATCAGTGAAACGGTGTAGATGTGTGCCAAAGGGCCTAAATGCAGGGAATGGAGTAGTCTGTCCGAAATTTCATGTAAACAGTGTTACTCGCAGGGTTCCAAAGGGTAAGTATACAAATTTTGGTTCAGATCGGTGAAATGGTATAGATTTGTGACAAAGGGCCTAAATGCAGGGAATGGAGTGGTCTGTCCGAAATTTAATGTAAACAGTGTTACTCGCAGAGTTCCAAAAGGTAAGTATACAACATTTGGTTCAGATTGGTGAAAGGGTGTGGATTTGTGCCAAAGGGCCTAAATGCAGGGAATGGACTGGTCTGTCATAAATTTCATGTAGGCAGTGTTACTCGCAGGGTTCCTAAGGGTAAGTATACAAATGTTGGTTCAGATCGGTGAAATGGTGTAGATTTGTGCCAAAGGGCCTAAATGCAGGGAATGGAGTGGTCTGTCAGAAATTTCATGCAGACTGTGTTACTTGCAGGGTTCCAAAGGGTAAGTATACAAATTTTGGTTCTGATCGGTGAAACGGTGTAGATTTGTGCCTAAGGGCCTAAATGCAAGGAATGGAGTGGTCAGTCCGAAATTTCATGTAAACAGAGGTATTCGCAGGGTTCCAAAGGGTAAGTATACACATTTTGGTTCAGATCGGGGAAAAGGTGTAGATTTGAACCAAAGGGCCTAAATGCAGGGAATGGACTGATCTGTCATAAATTTCACGTAGACAGTGTTACCATCAGTGTTCCAAAGGGTAAGTATACACATTTTGGTTCAGATAGGTGAAATGGTGTACGTATCACTAACCATAACGCCAGCGCATGTGGATAGAACTGTTCGGGAGCACTTGTTCTACCGACTTACTGAACAAAAATCAATCTTGAAGGTTACCTGAGAGGTGTAGCCTAATGCTACATAGCCTAAACTATTTCTCTTGAATCAGGCTATCATATAAAAAGTGAATGTTTCGAATCGGACTGGTAGTTCCAGAGATTAGCGCGTTTAAACACATAAACATACAAACACACAAACTCTTCAGCTTTATTATATTACTATAGATTATTCTTCGTCTTGCTATCTTTCGGCCATCTACGGACCATGCTATTTCAAGTGCCCTTTTCCATGTCTTTGCGCCTGCGCCTCAACGTTCGCCCAGTATTCCCGCTGTTCCTTCCTCGCTTCAGTCCATGTCTTTGCGCCTGCGCCTTAACGTTCGCCCAGTATTCCCGCATTCGTTTCCTGTGCTGTTCCTTCCTCGCTTCAGTCCATGTCTTTGCGCCTGCGCCGTAACGTTCGCCTAGTATTCCCTCATTCGTTTCCTATGTTGTTCCTTCCTCGCTTCAGTCCATGTCTTTGCGCCTGCGTCGTAACGTTCGCCCAGTATTCCCGCATTCGTTTCCTATGTTGTTCCTTCCTCGCTTCAGTCCATGTCTTTGCGCCTGCGCCGTAACGTTCGCCCAGTATTCCCGCATTCGTTTCCTATGTTGTTCCTTCCTCGCTTCAGTCCATGTCTTTGCGCCTGCGTCGTAACGTTCGCCCAGTATTCCCGCATTCGTTTCCTATGTTGTTCCTTCCTCGCTTCAGTCCATGTCTTTGCGCCTGCGCCGTAACGTTCGCCCAGTATTCCCGCATTCGTTTCCTATGTTGTTCCTTCCTCGCTTCAGTCCATGTCTTTGCGCCTGCGCCGTAACGTTCGCCCAGTATTCCCGCTGTTCCTTCCTCTCTTCAGTCCATGTCTTTGCGCCTGCGCCTTAACGTTCGCCCAGTATTCCCGCATTCGTTTCCTATGTTGTTCCTTCCTCGCTTCAGTCCATGTCTTTGCGCCTGGGCCTTAACGTTCGCCCAGTATTCCCGCTGTTCCTTCCTCGCTTCAGTCCATGTCTTTGCGCCTGCTCCTTAACGTTCGCCCAGTATTCCCGCATTCGTTTCCTATGTTGTTCCTTCCTCGCTTCAGTCCATGTCTTGCCAGTTTTTAGTTTTGGATTTTCTTGGAATCCATGATGTTCTTGGAGTTTCGACTTTAGTGGAACACGTTTCTGGATATCCTCCTGGGTTATTCCCACTTCACGCAAGTCCCTTTCTACCTCTGTGAACCACGCCGCCTTGGTTTTTCTGTTAAGAAGAAAACTGAAGATCTTATTGCTCAACCTTGTAGAACTCATACGAGCAATGTGGCTATAGAAAACTATCCTTCTCTTACGAATGGTATCCGTGATCTTTTCTACATGAGAGTTGAGTTCATGATTGTGTCGTCTTCTGAACTCACCATTTTCTTTGATTGGAATACGGATTTTTCTCAAGATCGGCCTTTCTCTTATTCCTAGCTTCTCGATTATACCCTTTCTACTCATAGCAAGGCATTCGGCACCATATAAAGCCTCCAGTCGTATTACTGTGCAGCAATGTCGTATCTTGGCGTTAATGGATATTGATTTATTCTTGTAGACATTTTTAGTTAGTTGATATCCCGTTTCCAATTTTCTGATCAGTGATGTAAAGGCTTCTTTCTCCGAGGTGTTCGGATCTATCCATTCTCCAAGATATTTAAATTTCCCTGTTCGTTTGATTTTTCCTTCTCCTACCTCAAGCACGTTGGGTGCTGACTTAATGTTTATTATAAATTCCGTTTTCTCGAAGGATATCTGGAGTCCCGCATTTGCTGCTTGTGCCTTCAGTTCTCTGATTTGTTGTACGGCTGTTTCTAGCGAATCAGAAAAAATTGCAAGGTCATCTGCAAAGGCCAGACAACCAATCGTCAAATTCATACTTCCATAACCAAGTCTAACTCCATTTTCAACTCCTTTATTACCCATTCCTTTTCGCCACTCACGGATGACCTTCTCGAATACTCAGTTGAAAAGTAAAGGCGAGATTCCATATCCTTGCCTGACTCCCGTCCTAATTTCAAAGGAATTCGAAATCTCTCCCATAAATTTTACTTTGAAGGTGGTGTTGGTAAGAGTCTGTTGGATAATTGCTCTTGTTTTATTATCTAGGCCGAATTCGAAAAGAGTGGGTCAGTCAATCGAGTCGTAAGCATTTCTGTAATCTACGAAGGTGACTGCAAATTTCTTATTTCTCTGCTTCAGGTAGGAAAGGACTAATCTAAGATTCATGATTTGTTCGGCACATTAACGGCCTTTTCTGAAACCTCCTTGGTATTCTTTTAGCTGTGGGTCCAATTGTTCCTCTGCTCTTGTTTGAAGTGCCGTCGAAAGGATCTTGTAGGTTATTAAGAGAAGGGAGATGCCACGATAATAGTTTACGTCCGTTCTGTCACCATTTTTATGAAGAGGGTGGATCAGTGCAGAGGACCAGCCACATGGAAGTTTCTCAGTTTCCCAAATGTTGCGAAATATCTCCGTGAGCTTATCGACTGCCTTGTTTCCTACATTTTTCCACATTTCGGTAATTATTGAGTGTTCCCCTGGTGCCTTGTTGTTCTTTAACGAATGTATGATTGGATAACTTCTTCTCTTGTGGGAAGTACTGAATCAGGATGGATGGGAGTGTTGTTGTCGAAAGTGAAGGTGGATTCTGGAGCTTCGCAATTGAGCAGTAATTCGAAATAATTCACCAGGATATGACAGTTGTTCGTATTATTTTAGGTAACTCGACCGTCTGGTCCCTTGAAGAGTAGACTTGGGGGACTGTATTTGCTGAGATGTCGTTTGAAGGTCTTATAGAAGTCTCGGGTATTGTTCTTCTTAAAGTCATCCTCAATCTGTACTAGCTGGATCTTGTCGAAAACATGCTTTATCCCTCTGATAGTTTTGGCAGCATGTTTTCTTACGTCCAAGAATATAGTCAGGTTATCTTGGTTCTTCTGCGAGTTCCATTTCTGCCATGCAAGCTGCCTTTGCGACAAAGCCACATCACATTCGCAAGTCCACCATACATGTTTCTTTGATTTTGTTAATGGAGTAGTATTGTTAGCTGTTTTGACTAGTGCGTCTTGCAGATGCCCCCAATTGTCTGGCTCTTGAGACTCCATCTTCTGGGTGAACTCTTCGCTGGATCTGAACTTTCCCGTGTCAAACCTGTGGATTTTTCTCCGTTGGACCTTTCTAGTATTCCTTGGAAGAAGCTTTACCTTAATCTTTGAAAGATAGTGATCTGAGCCACGATTGGCACTTCTCAGAACTCAGACGTTCTGGATCCCTGTCGTGCTTTACTAGCAATAGCGACATGATCTATTTGGAACTCACCAAGGTTGGGGTTTGGGGATGACCAAGTTTTCTGTTTTCTGGGCAGGTGTTTGAAGGCAGTTGATTTCAAGATCAGATTGAATGCCCTGCAGAGTTCTATGAATTTCTCTCCATTTCTATTAGTTCTTCGGTGAGCAGGATACTTTCCAACAATGTTTTTGAATTTTCTCTCTTTTCCGATTTGCGCATTAAAATCACCGAGCAGGATGATTGTATGCCTCTCTGGAATACTACAAATAATATCTTCCAGTTCCTCCCAGAATTCATCTGTTCCGACTGAGTCAGTTTTGTTTTGCTTGATTGATTGGCGTATACACATTTACGATGGTGTAGATTTTGTTCATACTTCGGAAAGTGAGAGTTGAGACTCGGCTGTTAGGAGAGGAAAAGTCTGTGATGGAATCTAATATCCTTTTGTTGATAATAAATCCAGTACCAAGGTGAGGGATGGTATTCAAAACACGTTTGCCTGGTTTACCTTTTAGGATACTGTAACCCTCAGATTCGAAAGCATGTTCATCTGTATATCTTGTTTCCTGAATTGCTGCTATTAAGATTTGATGTTGAGAAAGGATGTCAGTGAGGTGTTTTAGTTTGCCAAGTTTTAGGAGCGAGTTCACATTGAAAGTTGCAAAGAAGTTCCGCTATTTATGGTTGATCTTGTATTTAGGAGTCTCCGATACCTCCAAGCATTTCAGTGCACGCTCCCTAGATTCTGAAGGCCTGCATGCGTCACTCGAAGCGACGGTGGATTGATTACCTCCTGGGGTAGAAGAATTTGCTGAACTTTCCTCCATGCTTTGAACAGTTGAAAGACTGTTGGCTTGAGCCAGTGGTGTTTCACACTGAGAAAAGTACTGTCATGGTTGTGAGCCTTGGAGCCCCCAGCACTAATCGGCTCGCCGACCCAGCTTCCCGCTAGGATTTGTTACCCTATCTTCCACTGGGTTGCTCGGCTTAACAGGGGCACCTCTTGTAGGTTATTATTTATATTATTATTTATTTATGCACCAACATGTTTTTACCCACGAGTGGGTACATACCGTAAGTAGGATATATGAAAATAGGCTGTATAGTTCTTCATGGAAACACTTTCTTTTCCGATTTCTATAAGAGGAACTTCTGAAGTAACCAAAATACAAATGCCTAACTGAAATCACAAACTGAACAGATGTGATGATGATGATGATAATTGTTGTTTTAAGGCGCCTAACATCTAGGTTATCGGCCCATAATGGTGGGGTGATCGTGAAGATGATAATGAAATGTAAACTATAACTAAAACTAACTACTAACTTAGGCCTATATACTAGAAGAAGAAATGGAAAACAAAAGGAGAATAAGGCAAATAAAGGACACGGGGAAAAGAAATGCCCTCAACTCTCGAAGAATGCGGATTGAGGGACTTGGAAGGAGGGAGAGCCATGAAAGGCAGATAGGAAAGTGAAAGAGGAGAGGGTCCCCCCACAGGTAATGGACAAAAGGGGGAAACCGGACCCAGCTCACGAATCCCTCGGGATCGCCAACTCCCGAACTCACCATCCGTGAGCCCCTGAGGGTGTAGCACGATCCAGGGTGCACCAGAAGTGGTGGGGCTACATACACCCTGCCTCCTTGAGGGCCTTGAGCAGAAGGCAGGAGAGAACATGAAAAGAAAAAGAAGGCTGACCCCTCGCAGAAGGGGGGTATCAGAAAAGATGAGACAAGGGCCAATTAAGGTGGGAAATGAAGAGACTCCCTAGGCCTCGGATACCCTAATACCGTCGGGGTCGGAAGAGAACAAGAGTTGACCAAGTGAGGTCGACAGGGAAGAAGACAGAGAGGAGCCCTGCACAAGTAAGTGGAGGCAATGCCGGACTCAGCTGGGGCCCCGTGGTCGCCAACCCACGTCCCACTAGATGTGAGCCCCTGGGGCCGAACAGATGTGATCAAATAAATTGCTGTTGATGAATGCCAAATTAACCAATGCCTATTACCATGCAACAACACTCGAATGTGAGTGCAATTCCAACACATCAGCCGTTGCATTTCACAAGAAAGTAAGACTCTCTCAATTAAAGTTCCATTTCAAGGGCTTTTTAGTTATCACTCATATCTCAGTCATAATCCAAATTCATGAATTTAACCATTTTAATCCTTAATATCAATCCTTTAGAAAAGGATATTTTTGAACATAATATATTCACGAGAATTTGCTAAAATAGACAAATATATATACAGGGTGTCTTTTATGTACCTCTGGAGAATGATAGGTCGTGTATAGAAGTAATTTGAGATAGCGAAATTGGGGTTGGAGCGGCCTCCTTGACCCCTAAAATAAGGGTTGATTCAGGCAATTGTTGTAATGAATTCCAACACTACCTCCGTTTTGTAACATGACCAGTTGTTCAGCTGTGATTTGAATTCTCGAAAATTACCGTAATCTGGTCATGAACTGATAACAAAAAGTACTCTATCATTTTGTTTTCACAAGTTTTTCACGCAATCACTGCTGTTGTGTAATTATTGTGGTTTTGTAATTATATTCCCTATTAAAGGAACTTTGTGACTAATTACGGAACTGCGGTAGTTTTAAGGTCGTGCCTTCTAATGATTACCCTACGGCAAAAATTAAGCTAAGCATGCCTAGCCGAGCTAAACCTTACTTTCTCTTGCAAATCAACGTCAATTAAACGTAATAACGGACTTACACAATGTAATGCTACAAAGTGTGCAAAGATCGGTTTAATTTACCGAAGGTATCAAGCTTAAAAACCTTACACCTAAAACAACATTTTTTTTTTTTTTTTTTTTTTTTTTTTTGCGAACCCGGGACTACCGGCCTTTCGCACCTCAACGATATCCATTACCCCAGCGCCACATGGTGAAATGCATCTTGCCAAGAGTTAAAGGATTGAGAAAGATAATAGCGGCTGGGGTCGGTTGCCTAACTTACAGGGTGGAGGGCCTGAATCAACCCTTATTTTAGGGGTTAAGGAGGCCGCTCCGACCCCAAGTTCCCTGTCTCAAGTTACTTCTATACTCGTCCCCTACACGACCTATCATTCTCCAAAGGTACATAAAAGACACCCTGTATATACAGGGTGTATTTGATTATGATGAAAGTCCGTTACACTGGTGATAGAAGATGGTATTCTAAGCAAATATCGTCATGAAATTCAGTCGGATCTTAATTAGTGTAGGTGGAATTAAATCACAAAACTCGTCGGTCAATGTCTTGGAAACGGGCTTACACTTCGTTCCCCTCAGCAGCACAGCTGACTTCTCCCCGTCACCCTCCCCTACAACGCTAAGGAATGTTGACTAGAGTCTGAAGTTGAGTGACCTCGTCTTGTGTGCCAATGACATTGAAATACACAAACCGAGCCTATGAACAGCTGTTTCACACCTTCATGGGGAATGGCTACATGACTAGTGATGGTGGATCTGTTTAGGATTTTGACATCCTCATGGCCTATGCATAGAAAATGGAAATCTTAAAGATTTGGTAAATTAATTTAAGAAACTGTTGGTCTATCGTTGTGTGAAGACAGTGCAACAACAGTAACAAAAATATTAATAATACTATTATTATTATACTAGGCTACTACTACTGTACTAATAATAGTAATAATAGAATTTTAGACACACTAACTTCCTTAATACGCGGCTACCTGACCACGTTGTCGCAGCCCCTAAACTATGGAACCAACCTAAGTTCCTTTATGTTTTTTTTCTTTTGGTATGTCGAGTTGCAGGACTTTTATATTTAGTACTCTACCAACAGAGCGACACATGCTGACTCTTATTATTATTATTATTAGACTATTATTATTATTATTATTATTATTATTATCATCATCATCTACATGGGGTGCAAGTATTGTCGCAGCTTACCATCACCGGCCGATATGCAAGTCTGGGCGTGATGGCGCAGCGGTCCAGCTATTGGCCTCTCACCTCGGCGGACCGGGTTTGATTCCCGGTCAATGCATATGAGATTTGCGAAGTGAAATGCCATGTCCTGTGGTTCGGATTCCACATAAAAAGAAGGTCCAGTAGCTCATGATAACGAAATTTACGGTCATGTAAAACCACAAGCCTCCTTACTTCCCACCATCTGCAGCCACATGATGATTTCCCGTGGCATCCCACGAGCCCAAAGTTGGAATGTCCCTTCATAAAACCACGGCTGCTTTCTTTCCTACCCCCGCGGTGTAGGCATGCGCATTTAATCGTACACCACGATCGCAACAAGTCCGGTGATTGGAGGTCCAAACTCAGCACCGACAGTGGTTATCCTGAGTTTGGATTTCCCTGGATTCTTCCACGCGCTTTCCAAGCACATGCCGGGATAGTATGGTACTTGGAGTCCCGGAGCACCAACCTCATTCACGACCCTAATAACTACAGCTACACATACGGTCACCACAGAAACACAGTTTATCAGACAATTCCAACACTCACCCAACTACACGGGGCTGATAAACAAATGTCCCAAGCCCCTAAAATGAATTAACAACAACCATCACAACAGGATTTCGAGTCTCTTCCATCATCATTGTTACCAAAAATATTTATTTACTGAACGTCCTAAACAATTGGAACCCTACTTAAAAATAAATAACATTCAGTAAAGATATAATCTCTTATAATGTATATAATAATAATAACAATAATAATAATAATAAAAATATATTGTTGGACACACTATTTTTATTTTTGGCGGGGATGTCGAGATTCCGGAATGTTGTGTTCACAGAATTTCACGTAGGCTACGTGCCATTACATCCATCGGCATAAGGTTGTCGTATTTGTTCACCTTCATGTATCACATGACTCAGACTAGATCGAACCCTTGAGAAGGGTAGCACTCTAATACCTGAGCTCACAGCCTCACTATCATATAATTAGTATTATTGTTTTATACAGTACATATAACACATTGCTGGTACATCACAACATAGCTATACGGGATTCAGGGAACCAAAGTATTGCTACTGAAACAGCCATTTCTAAGCTGGAAAGTCGAAATCGCTACCCATGAATTTCCAGACGATTCGGGTTGTTGAGAGGACTACTGCCTTCTGCATTAGTTTGTCCATTTGAGTATCCAGAACCAGTTCTTTAAGGTCTTGGAGCAAGGTATTTGGGATCACGCCCGTATTTGAGATAACGATAGGTATGGTCTTTACCCGTTCTAAACGCCATTGCCTTTTGATAGGGCCAACCAACTCGCTATATTTGCTTTAATGTTATAATTATTATTAAAAATAATATAAAAAAACTGGCACTACAGCCCGTGAAGGACCTAGGCCTACCAAGCGACCGCTGCCCAGCCATTTGGCCTGCAGATATTGGAGTGACAAGTGATGAGCGCATCGGGTCCCTTCGGCCGTTAATCTTGGTATTCGTGATCGGGGTGCCGCCTCTCTGTCAGACAGCTACTCAATTGTCCTCACGAGGCTGAGTGCACCCCGTTCCAGCCCTCACGTCACTTTCTAAAATCCCTGACTGAGCCGGGAATCGAACCCGGGGCCTCCGGGTGAGAGGCAGGCGTGCTACCCCAACACCTCAAGGCCGGCTATTATTATTATCATTATTAATATTACAATGTACATGTGGTACCATACTAGTATTGAATCTTGGAAGTAGTTTTCCATGGTTTCCCACTTTTACCCCAGGCAAATGCTGGGATGGTTCCTAACTTAAGTCCACGGCCGCCTCCTTTCCCAATACTCACCTGAATTACAAATACCCGCATTACTAAAGAAATCACAGAAACACAGGTTATCAGACAAATTCTTCCCACACCCAACCACATGGGGCTAAATGACCAAAATTGCCAAGCCTCTCAAACAAAACATCAAGCATATTCCTTCCGTCTTAAATGCTAGTTGTGAACAGACTACGGGATGTCGGAATTTTGTCACACTGTATTTCATTAAAGTGCCGGACGGCAATGACACTTACAAAGTAGGCTACACAATACTGCCGGTCATAACGTTCCAAGACATTGCGTGCAATTTCAACAACAACAACAACAACAACAACAACAAAAACAACAACAACAACAACAACAACAGCAACAACAACAACAACAACAACAACAACAGCTATATAAATTTTCTTACGAGACGGGTATTGCTCGCTTTCCTCGTAACAGCTGATACCTCCCCTCAACTAGTAAGGTCAACGCTCCGATTACGTAACAACTTCTCCTCCGCCTATCGTCCCAGCTAGCCCCACCTCGTTTCCCCCAGCCTGCTGCCTCACCTTCTGTTTGAAGAATTTCGGAAAATCCTAAAAACATTGACTTTTAAATGATAAATTTTCAATTTAAAAACAGGTGACAAAATTTTTACCTAGGAAGCTTACAATAGTCTCTTCTATCACCAGTGTAACGGACTTCCATTATATCAATTACACCCTGTATATTTGTAGGTATTTGAATTTTCATTTGTGTTTTTTAGGGCACATTACTTTCATTTGGCATAATGCCACAAAATAGTTGATATAACAATACCTCCTCGTGGTGTAGCGGAATTATGTATGATAACCTGCGTTGTTTTGATGTCTGTATTAGTGTGTGCATTTGTAATTCAGGTGAGGATTGGAAGGAGGCCGAAGTGGTCTTAAGTTAGGAAACATCCCGGCATTTGCCTGGAGTACAAGTCGGAAACCACGGAAAACCACTTGTAGGCTGGCTGAGGTGAGAAAGAAAACAACCTTTTCTCAGTTTTGCCTCACGAGACTGACTGGATCCCGTTCCAGCCTCAGACCAGAATTACATTTCTTAGCATAGCCGGAAATCGAACCCGGACCTTTGGGGGGCAACAGTCACGAATCCTGGCATACGTATGTGGTCTACGTGGTTATCCACGAGATACATAATTAAATGATTTTTTTAATGCTCAAATCTGCAAACGAAATCCGGCAATTCGTTTCAACATCCCAAAATTCGTTAAAACATAAGCCGTGCTATAGAACGATGTGCTTCAATAAACTCCCACTCGAGTGCGGTAATTATAGTTATTATACTGTTCTTTTGACTGGTGCTGTAAATGTTCAATTTAATTATTTGGGGACGATGGTAGTTAATACCATAAGGAAACACAATCATCTACACTTTTTCTTAAATCAAAGCCTCTCTTCATTTACTATATTCCAAACATAACGTACCCCACTCCAATTAACAAAACATTTCACTATCTCATCCCAACAAGCAGACATATCACTATCCATGCATCATTCTTTCCACATCATATAACCCAATCCATCATAAAACATAACCCCTTCCATTCTTAACAAAAAGAATCAGAACAACTGACTATATCAAAGGAATATCTATACAGATATGAAACGCCATAGGGCAAAGCCCCCTACTACCTGACTGCTGCACCATCACAAAGGATCCCATTGCTCAAGCGCTAGACTCCTTGCAATGGCCCACCAAAAGAGGTGGCCATGCTACTAACCATATTAGGCCTCGTGCGAATGAACTGTGCTGCGCTCTGTCGGCAAGCATGGCATTCCTCATCGGGAGATCTGCCCTTGCTTGCTGTGTTGTTGCATGCAGTTTGCGTTGTCGTTAGCTTCTATCTTCTGTAATATAATGTACGAAACTGATTGCGGTTCCACTAGTTCTAAAAGTAACAACAATTGTTCCGTAGTAGGATGGAATTTTACGTACAGGAACTCTCCTTCTGGAACTAAGTTTTTTTAAGTTTCCCAATGACAAACAACATGTGATCAGAAGGAAAGCATGGATAGCATCTTTGAAACGAGACACGAAGAATGGAAAACCATGGACACCTACAAACAATTCTCGTATTTGCAGCCGTCATTTTGTAAACGGAATGCCCTCAAGAGATTCTGACAGCCCTGGGTATGTACCTAGATTATTTCTGACACCAAATTCAAACAGTAAAGGTGAATTACAAGAGAACATAATTGTTGAGCGTTACAAAAGAAGAAAATTAAGGCATGGCATTGGCAACACAGCGGAAACTTACACAGGCATGAATGTCTGTTCTGTTACTGACGCAAGTACACAGGCAAATTTTGCATCCCAGACCAATAAGATAAACAGTTTGAATATTATGTTTTGCTAATTAGAAAATAATGATGTAGGTATCCAAACTAACCTCCCAATACCAGTTAACAATCAGACAATGACAGACAATTTATTGAAAATAGACGCAAATACCGGAACAGATTTCAGTGAATGGGGACGATCATTTTCTGGATATGAAACAGTGAAGGAAAATGAACAACATCTCCTTGAAATAGCTGGCGTAAAATTTGCAGTGTTTCATATCCTTTTATCCCTGCTACCGACTTTGCATCACAACTGCAAATTACGCAAAGAAAATATGTTACTTCCGTTTGTAATGAAGATGAAGCTTGCAATAAGTTTTGCTGCCATTGGCGTCCTGTTCAGGTGTCATAGAACAATAGTTTCCGCAACGTTCAAGTTTATACTTCACCATTTGTACGTAAAAACAAAGGACTGGATATTCTGGCCCCATATGTCTAGTATTGAAAGTACAATGCCTCCTGCGTTTAAAAAGCATTTTGAAAAATGCACCTGCATACTAGACTGTAGTGAAATACTGTGTGAAAGACCAGGAAGTGTTAGGAAAAGAATTATGGTGTTTTCACATTATAAAAATTCGTTCACAGTGAAATTTCTTGTTGCAATAACGCCGTCAGGATTTATCTGTTTCCTATCAAAGTGTTATGGTGGGAGAGCAACAGATAGTTACATTACAGTTAATTTTGGTGTACTTGATTATATTCAGGCAGGCGATACTGTAATGTGTGACAAAGGATTTCCACAAATAAGGAAGTGTATTGAAAACAAAGATGCTATAATGGTGATGCCTCCTTTTGCATTTGACCCGCAATTAACAGTGGAAGAAGGGGATACTACTTACAACATAGCATCTGTTCGCATTCATGTAGAAAGGGCTATACAAAGAATGAAACTATACAAAATATTGAGTAGCAAAGTTACAGTTGATTTATTACCACATACCGTATTGATAAAATTGTACACATTGCCGGAGTTCTAGCAAATTTTAGTCCTCCACTAATTAAGATGAATGATTAATTTTAATGACATTCACATTGTACTGAAATTATTATTAGAATTAATAATATATTACATTGTTAAGAACTAGTTTTTTATTAGTTTTTTACTATTTTTAAACTAATTTTTATTACAATTTTGGTGTTTTAGTAAGGGCCAGGCATGTTACATGACTGGTAAAAATTAAGAATCCTTCAATATTCACTATCCCTGTTCCAATTTAAGGCTGAATTCTGTAAGATACCCATGCTAATGTGCAGTCCCACACACCAATGGCAGATAATTTAGGAAATAAAACTTTTCTAAGGCGGGAATGATAGCAGAAAGGAACTTTTCATTTCTACGAATGTTTACGTTGACACTTCCCTTTGGTGAATAAATAAATAAATCACAGGAAGTTATATTTAATATGTACATGGAGACCTGTACCTGCGTGTAATATACATGCGTTTCCTTAATCCCGACTCCTCCTTGATCAACTACGTACAGATAAGGCACACCACATTCGCCGTCTTGTATAATTGCTCTGTCTCTGCACGAGAAAGGACATTTGACATCCAATAATGTGTATCCACATGAAGAAGGTACAATCCCGTCTGGACTGCAGCATAACCACGGTTGTTCCTTTTTAATACACAGTCCTAGGTGGCGCACAGACGAATTATTATTAAACATGGAATATTGCCGAATAGCCACATGTTCATTCTCTCTTCCATACCTCACAGCTGAGGTGTTCAGTACTCTATCAACGAGAAGATATCTTGCAAGTTGGTCATAATCAGCTGATTTCCATGTCATAATCCTGTGTGCCTGCTGACTTGCAGAAATGCGCAACTTTCTTTCCTGGAACCATGTGGGGCATTTTGACTGAAGTCTTGTCTCAACAGCGATCTCGTGTCTCTGTATTGTTGTTACTTTCACATGATTGTTGTAGAATATTCGTACATTTTCAGGCAACATGTTGAGGTAGTTTACCGGAATTAGAGTTAACTTGTTATTTAATAAACTCCGAACTACGTAACACCTGTATACATCACGAATGTTTTGGCTCTCTAGCTCAGAAAGAAATTGAAATGAAGCTTCATTTTCACTAAGATCAGCTGCCTTATCTACTAAACTGTATGTAATGGATTTGCAGATTACGTAGTTTTCACTTTCACATTCAACTTTTAAAATCTTGGAGAAGGCACAATCTACATGTCTTACTAAGTCATACATTTCGCTTCTGCTTTGAATCTCCCTTGCAGCTAGTTCAGTGGTGCTACGGCGTGCTTCATTCTCGAATAAGTTCCCTATCTTTTCACCTTTCGCATATAACTGTTCTCGAGCACGCATTGGTTTTTCCCATTCTTGCAAGCGCGTAGTTTTGGAAGTGTCTCTCTCACTATTTACAAATAAACACAAGGCAGCAATGTGTTTGCGCCTTTCTGACAAGCCTGCCTTACATTGACAGTTCCCAGATACCAGACATCTGTCCGAGTCTACCTGAACATAAATTGTAAACAGAAAATGTGTTAATAGTTAATATCCTTTATAGAGTAGGCTATTGTGTTTTGAAAGGAGATTAAGGTCTAATTTCATGAGAATTACATGGTGATCATATTTCATATTATTACTTATAAACTTACAACGCGTCCTTGAAATGGTTTTCCGTGGTTTCCCATTTTCAACACCAGGCAAATGCTGGGACGGTACCTTCTGATAGGCCACGGCCGCTTCCTTCCACATCCTTGCCCAGTTTCATTCACCATCATTCATTTCATCTCTAATTAACTCCTCTCATGAGGTTGGAGACAGGAAGGGCATCCGGCCGTAAAAATCATCGCCACAAAGACTACCATCGCATCTCATCCCCGACTCCGTTGGAAAACGGGAATAATAAGGGGTAGACATACATACATACTTATAAACTTACAACGCAGTTACAATGTATTAATAAATGGAAGTATGCAACAAAACTTACTTTTATCTTCACCACATACGGTGATTTATTAATGTTTGTCTCCGGTAAACACAGGCCAGATATTTCTCCCGATCTTTCTTCTACGTGAAAAATATGGTGACTGTCATTCAACTGCTGTCCTTTCCTTACGGTAGAATCCCTGAAATAAGCCGGGTCCCATTTCACAACCTCAAACCCTACGCAGATAACTGTAGTTATTTTGCCTGTTGAACACATATCCGCTTACTCGTATTAATGGAAATGCTGCTCAGACTAACGATTGCCTACTACGTGCGTTCGCTACTCTCCCGACTAGCTTCGCCTTTCCTCGCCGCTAGGGGCGCCACAAGTACCAAACGGCTTCATTCGCACGAGGCCTTTTATGTTCCTTCAATAAAAGGAACTGTTTCAGTGCCTTGACAGGCCTAGGCCTAGAGGCAAGATTTTTTCGCATTATATATATACAGTATTTTGAAGCGATTTTGCGATATCTTTACGAATCATATGTTTTTGTTTAAGAAAATGAGGATGTTATGTTCGCGAATTAAAGCGAATTAAAAAGCCATTTTAAAGTGAAATTCAATTATTTCGCAATAAGCGCGATATTGCAGCGAAATCTGTTGTGAATAACGAGCTTGAAATTTTGTTTTATGATTATGTAAGAAAAGAAAGAGAAGAGCGAACACAAATTCAACAAGTTTAAATAACTCAGTCACTGCTAGCATTAAAATTACTGCAAAATCAGGAATATAATAAAATATTATTGGATGTTTACTAGTAATTTATATAACTACCATTTATATAAATAATTCAGAACCATAATAATGAAACCTTTAATGATTAATTTTAGAACTTTAGAGCTCAAAAGCTCGTTCCGTATTGAAAAACCAATTAGTATACACAGTTTAAAAGTTCCGCCTGATCAATACTTTTATTAATTAAGAATCACTGTGAGGTAATTAATGGGACATATTTCGAGGCCTAATTAATAGTTTTGGCCCCTTCATCAGCCGATATGTCAGAGAACGATACAAGTTTTTTTTTTTTTTTTTTTTTTTTTTTTTTGCGTAGCACTTAAAATTCCCTTAAAATTGAATCTTGTATGGTGCACCATAAAGAGAGATTGAAACAGTTTACGCCTAATATGAGTTTTGTCAGAAGTCTTATGAATTTTATAAATTTTATCAATTTTAAGGGAATTTTAAGTGCTACGCAAAAAAAAACTTGTATCGTTCTCTGACATATCGGCTGATGAAGGGGCCAAAACTATTAATTAGGGCTCGAAACATGTCCCACTAATGACCACACAGTGATTCTTAATTAATAAAAGTATTGATCAGGCGGAACTTTTAACCTGTTTATACAATTTAGAATTTTATTAAAGCGAAATTAAAGCGATACCTACAGCAATATCCATTTTGTGAAATTAGTATCCTTCTCGCGAAATAGTTCAAAAATGAGTGCGAAAAAAAGCATGCCTCTACTATGCCTCTAGAATGCAGTGCCGTGCAGAACTTAATTTACCGACCATAGTTACAGAAGCCCTCTTCGAAATTGCCAATGTGCTAATAACTTAGTAGTAGATCTGGATGGAAACAGACCATTGTGCTGCCTAAACTCTAGATCACCTCTAAACCACTACCTATTATTTGTATTAGATTTATGTTGTAGTTATTTATTTATGTATTTACACTGCTCACGCCCACATTGGAGCACAACAATTAGACCTTATATACACAGTCTGCAAATACTAAGTTCAGTTCTTAATTCTTGATAATTTTTTCCTATCCCAATACTTCTTCATTCTGGAAGATCTTGCAGCTCGTTCTTCTGCAGATATAGCATATTGCTTACGCTGAGAAATTTTGAATGTTAGTCGAGTGTATTTGTTATTCAGAAGCCGTTTCTCCTCTCTATGTTCAATATGACGCTTAGTAATTTTCAATTCGTCTAAATCCATTTGTATTTTTAGCCTACTTTCGATTTTTGCAAAAAATGAAAGTAGACTTATGAGATCAACACAGGGCGAAAAAAAGTGTGTCTGTCTGTCTGTGTGTGTGTATGTGTGTGTGTGAGTCTGTGTGTGTGTGTGTGTGTGTGTGTGTGTGTGTGTGAGTGTGTGTACTCTGAATGTCTGCCCCCCCCCCATCAATTAGAACACGGTGAACGCGAATTGAACGAAATTTGGTACAAAGGTAGCACTTGCAAAGGACATCTCAGTGCCTTGTTTTATATCGCCGCCATCTTGACGGAAACGTAATGGCGGCCACACAAATGTTCAAAGCTTAAATCAAATTATGACTAACCTAATCATCCGATCTCTACCAAATTTTGCAACAACATACCATTATAGGGGGAGCATCCTTTGACCAAACTAATATGTCATCAGCCTAATAGTTTGCGGATGGCGGCCATCTTTGTGTGAAAATCGATTCCCCCTATTAATTCGAACACGGTGAAACCGAATGGAACGAAATTTGGTACAGAGGTAGTACTAGCAAAGGGCACCTCAGTGTCATGTTTTATATCGCCGCCATCTTGACGGAAACGTAACGGCGGCCACACAAATGTTCAAAGCTTAAATCAAATAACGACTAACCTAACCATCCGATCTCTACCAAATTTTACAACAACATACCTTTATGGAGGAAGCATTCTCCGACCAAATTAATAGGTCATCAACCCAATAGTTTGCGGATGGCGGCCATCTTTGTGTCAAAATAGATTCCCCCTATTAATTCAAACACGGTTAAACCGAATGGAACGAAATTTGGTACAGAGGTAGCACTAGCAAAGGGCACCTCAGTGTCATGTCTTATATTGCCGCCATCTTGACAGAAACGTAATGGCGGCCATATGAATGTTCAAAGCTTAAATCAAATTACGACTAACATAATCATCCGATCTCTACCAAATTTTTCAACAACATACCTTTATGGAGGGAGCATCCTTTGACCAAATTAATAGGTCATTCGCTTAATAGTTTGCGGATGGCGGCCATCTTCGTGTGTAAATCGATTCCCCCTATTAATTCAAACACGGTGAAACAGAATGGAACCAAATTTGGTACAGAGGTAGCACTAGCAAAGGGCGCCTCAGCGTCATGTTTTAAATCGCCGCCATCTTGACGGAAACGTAATGACGGCCACCCAAATGTTAAAAGCTTAAATCAAATTACGACCATCCTAATAATTTGATCTCTAACAGATTTTGCAACAACATGCCTTTTTGTGGAAAGCATCTTATGACTGACTACAAGGTCATCAGCCCAATAGTTTGCAAATAGCGGCCATGTATGTGTGCAAATCCATTCCCCATATCAATGCAAACGCGGTGAAACCGAATTGAATGAAATTTTTTACAGAGGTAGAACTAGCAAAGGGCACCTCATATTCATGTTTAATATCCCTATAGCACGTTGTATTTCAACAAGCTACTACAACCAACATTCAATTATACTCCTTGAAAAGGACAAAGAGATATAACAATACCCATGCATTTAGGAGAAAGTAGGCTATATGTTCTTTACTGAACACCTTGTTTTAAACCATGTGATTTTTGTTTTACTGTTCCAAAAGAAGTCAAAAAGTTGTTTCAGGAGTCTAGTATTTGGCAAGCGGGATATGTTGTAGTTAATTCAAATTAAGGGCTTGTAACATCTTGATCATCAGCCCCGTGTACTTAGAAGGGTGTTAAACTTTTTCTGATAACCTGTGTTGCTGTGCTGACTGTAGTGTAACACTAGAGGGACTGGCTCCACAACGTTGGTTGGTTGGTTCCTCAGTTTAGGGGCTGCGATAACGCGGTCATGTAGCCCCGTGTACTTTGGGTGCGGGTACAATCTGTCTGATAACCGGTATGCATTGTGATGGCTGTATTAGTGTGTGATATCTGTTAGGTAGATTTCATTAGAAAGCTAACTATTGCAATGGGTCCCATGTTTCGACTTCCGGAAAATTTCGACATATCTTCGCGTTTCACATCCCCCAGACCCCAAAACCACCGTCAGTTCAAAAGTTTATATATAATTTATGTATATATATATATATGTATATCAGTTTCTTGTGGACACGATAACTACCGTAATTTTGTACCAATCACTTTGATTTTTTTACATAATATGTATCCCCTTAACATTTCGGTCGAGTTCGTTAATGGGCAAAATCGGTCAAAGGGGGTGAAAATGGGAGGCTTTTTTTTCGAAACAGTGAAATATCGCTATAACTCTCTTAATATGTGAAATATCGAATCCATTCAAAGTTCATACTCTGTGTCGGACAAGGCCCTAAAATTAATGTTTGAAAAGGTTTTTGATAGCACCAACCATTGACCAAAGGGGTGGGAAAAAGTGGGTTTTTCGGGAAACATTAATCGTATCTCTGTTAATAGGCACAATATCAAAACCGTACAAAATGGACAATATTCCTCCAATAATTACCTAAAACTTTTGTCTGAAATAATTTTTGATATGACCCACCATTACGCCACGGGGTGAGCAAAATGATTTAAATTATAAGAAAATGCCAAGTGCCAACAGAGGTTGCCATGACAACTTTACTTTTAATTGACAAGGGATGAGCCATCAGCAGTTGCTATGACAACGCCACTGCACGAGATAACATTCAGATTTCCATCTGTCTGTGGGAAGCGACTTCGGTATCGGAACTGGTAGCATGCTGAATTTCTATGCCCAAGGTCGCGGGTTCAAACCCGGCTGAAGTCGTCGGATTTACTAAGAGCGCTAAAAACCCTGAGTTTGCTTTCCTTCGGAGGGGAAGTTCCAACGTTCGTTGCGAGTTGATGGTTCCGGTGGCAACTAGTAGCCAAGTTCACAGCTACGTGTCGTTGATGGTAATATTTTAGGTAGATTTCATTAGAAAGCTAACTATTGCAATGGGTACCATGTTTCGATTTCCGAAATATTTCGACATATCTTCGCGTTTCACATCCCCCAGACCCAAAAACCACCGTCAGTTCAAAAGTTTATATATATATATATATGTATCTTCTTCTTCTTAGCGTCATCCCGTAGGAACGGGGTCCGCTTTTTGGATCAATGCACGCCATTTCTTGCGATCTAATGCTTCGCGTGATTTCAAGTTTCTTGATCGTAAATCGGCGTTAATGGTGTCGAGCCACCGCAATTTTGGTCTCCCACGCTGTCTCTGGCCGTCGACCGTTAGATGGTAGGCCGAGCCGATGACTGAACTTTGTGGTGCACGGACAACGTGCCCATACCAACGGAGTCTCCATTCCTGCATTTTCTCATTGATTGTAGCCACGCCAGCTGTATGTCGAATCGTTGTGTTGGGGATATGGTCGAGCAGCATCCGCATTTCCATGACATGAAGCGAGTGCTCAGCACTTCTAGGTGCTGGCCAACACTCGGTACCATATAATGCAACTGGTCTCACCATTGTGCGGTAAATCGTTGATTTTAGGCGGATAGGCATCTTCTTATCACAAAGAACACCGGTGACATCTCTGAATCGCATCCAAGTCGCATTAATTCGTGCTCGCACATCTTCATTCACAGAGCTGTCGCCATTCAATCGTGAGCCTAGGTATCGGAATGTATTTACCTGGGTAAGAGGAGCTCCATTAATACCTATAGTTCCAGGGGATGGAATCGTTTCGAGGTATTCAGTCTTGTGGATGTTCAAACGAAGACCAAATCCTTGCAGACGATCATGCCATGTCTGCACTTGGGTTTCAAGATCCTTCCTGGAGTCTGCCGCAAGCATCACATCATCGGCGTATAGCAATGTCCATGGGACACACTTCTGCAGGTCTCGCGTTATGGAATTCATGACGATAACAAAGAGCAGGGGAGACAGAGCTGAGCCTTGATGAACCCCAACTGTCACAGGGAAGCTGTCAATGAGTCCTGCAGGGCATCGCACGTGGCCTTTGGTGTTGTTGTACAGCATTTTTATCCAGTTTATATACATTTCTGGAACTTGATGATCTCGGAGAGCGTACCAAATCATCTGGTGTGGTACTCGATCAAATGCCTTCTCGAGGTCAAGGAAAGCAAGATGTAGTGGCCTCCACTTCTCTCGGAATTTCTCCATCAGCTGGCGCACAGCAAAGATTGCGTCTATCGTGCCACATCCCTTGACAAACCCACATTGATTTGCTGAGAGCTGTACGATGTTCCTCAGCCTATTGTCTAGGATACGTTCGAATATTTTCATAGTGTGGGAGAGAAGTCTAATTGGACAGTAATTGGTACATTCAGCTGGGTCACCCTTACCCTTAAAGATAGGTACTGTGATACTAGTTGACCAATCTGTAGGTATTTGACCACAGAGAATAATTGAATTGAAGAACTCTGTCAGCCAGGTGGTCACGTTGTCAGTAAGTTCCTCAATTTTCCAGATGTCTGCAGGAAGGTCATCTAGCCCTGGGGCCTTTCCATTTTTCATGCTACGAATGGCAACTTTGACTTCATCTTCAGTGATACAAGGTACTGGTCCAGCTGTAACATAGATGTCTGGTATTTGTGGGTGAGGGAATTCAGTGTTGAATACTTCACTAAAATACTCTCGCCAACGGTGCAGAATCATCTTGCTATCGTGAAGTCGTCGACCATTCTTATCCTTCACACACATATAGTATTCTATATCCTGACCTGCTCTAGACCGTGCTCGGGCTAGTCGGTAGATAATTTTGTCTCTGTCTTTAGTTGTCAGTTGATCATATAAATGTTTGTAGTGATCTACTTTAGCCTCAGCAACTGCTCTTTTTGCCTCCTTCTTGGTGGCTTTGTATTTCAGAAGATTCTCCTCAGTCGGTGATGTTCGCAACTGTTTAAAAGCGGTTTTTTTCATGCACCATTTCCTGTACCTTGTCTGTCCACAACCACGTCTGTTTATCAATTCTACGTGTGCCGGGCTGTGTTACACCAAGCTCAGATTGAGCTATACTAGTTACGCAGTTGTTGAATGATGCCCAAGTATAATCCGTATTTACAGAATCAACTGGAGGGAACACAATATTCTCACTGGTCTTGTAGCTTCCACCATTAGATTTTGGCATGACATTTCACATAGGGTTTTCTTATGTAAGCTTTCAATCTAAGATCGGTAACTAGCAGTTTATGTTGAGGGGCTAAACATTCAGATGGTATGACCTTAGTGTCTATGACAATTGGGAAATCTCTCCTACGAAGTAGTACATAGTCAATCTGAGTATTGTGCCCTCCGCTAGTGTAGGTGATCAAGTGTGATTTGCGTTTCTTAAAGAAGGTGTTAGTGATAATTAGATCATTTGCTTCAGCAAATTCAAGGATCCTGTTCCCGTCTTCATTTCTGAGATCATAGCCAAAATTTCCATGGCATTCATACCCCTCGCTGGTACTGCCAACATGTCCAGTAAGATCTTCACAAAGTAGAAATAGGTCTTCTTCATTGCACGTTGTAACGGCATCTTGAAGTTCGTTCCAGAATGAGTCTTTAGCTGTCTCATCACAGCCTGTCTGTGGGGCATACGCTGAAAATATATGTATACGGCGAGTTGGGGTGTCGATAACTGCTGACATGAGATGATCGGAGTAGCGATGTACAGCTGATACTTGGTTGCGAAGTTTTTCATTCACTACAATAGCGACTCCCAGGCTATTAGTCGTACCATGATAGATCAACCTATACCCTTCTCCAATATCTCTAGATTTCTGACCTTTCCACCGTGTCTCTTGGAGACAAGCCAGATCTACGCAACGAGATTTTAGGATTGCTGCCAATTCGCGACTGCGACCTGTCAATGTCCCAATGTTCCAGGAAGCAATATATATATATATATATATTGAACACGCTGAGCTAAGGTTCATGTGATATTTTTCATGACAACACATTTATGATGGGATGTACTACCTTTGAACACACCCAGAAAGCTACGAGAAGCTGAGAGCTTATACAATTCTCTTTGGAGTAGCGAAGGATCGCACTTTTGACTTTGGTGAAGTCAGCTAATTATTTATCTGAGGTCTTTTTAATCAATTTTATCTTTCTACGAGACTCAGAATATTCCATTTCGTCATTCAGTATTATTGAAACATTTTGGAGAATGTTATTTTTTTCACTTTAAGCTATGGTAATATCATTGCAGATATGCAAGAAGGAATGTAAGTAGTCGCTACACGACTTAGTTTGACGACTTGATTCCACGAGGGACGCAGTTCCGTGCACTACGTCTTGAGAATCCGCCCAGTGGAGGCGTGTTGAAATATCCGTCGTATAAGACGTGGAAACAGTCCGCTTTTCAGCGAAGAAATATTATCAAGTGTCATCGAGCACCATTGTATTGCGAATCACAGTTGTTGAAGTGTAGTGATCAGCACGAATAGTAAAGTGAACTTATTTGGCAAGTATTGTGAATTTTCTACAATTCTGTAGCACCACATTTTTATACCCACGTGATTTGTGGAGGGCTAAGAGCCTGGTGCGAAATATACAGGTAATTGTGATATTGCTACATTAGACAGGTGTTATACTAAACACGCATCTTATATAAATTGCTACGGTGGATTTATCCACAAGAAATCGACGCCCATTTCACGGATGCCACGTGATTGCAAAAGTAGAATCTGTGTACGTGTGAAACAGCAGATCAGTACATGGCAATTTATTAATGATATCTGCAAAGTGTAGAGGCTGTGTTACCAGATATATGTTTAACGCCTGTGATAACTACGAAGCATACCGTAATTTTCAAGTAATAATAATGAACTACATGATGTCTAATATTATCGACCACGTGTTCGACATTTTCAACACCATGTTCAAATCGGAGATAATGGGCTAAGTACCATTATGGTATGAGGGAGATGTCTCGGATGGAACGAGCATGATTATGGAACTTCAAGAACGTCGAACGAGAAGGAAGGAATCGAGGATGCCTTTCCTAGGCATGTCCAACCCATTCACGATGTCAACTACAGGGACAGACCGAACCCTGGTCTTTGGGAGAGCCAATATGGAAGTTCTGATAAGGACGATGCCAATCCTGAAAGCCAGAGGTGCTTTTGTTCAACCCTTGTCGTTGGACAGAGAGCTAAGTGTGGGCTCCTTCATATCGTGAGTTTGTACAACCCTTCTTTGTTCTAGTAATTGGTGGTATAGTTAGATTAGTGTAGATTGTAAATCAGCCGCACTTAGTGACAGCCATTTCATAGGTAGGGAATATAATTAGTATAATTAGATGTCATTTATTTACAGTGATTGTGAGTCACCCTTGGGTTTGATATTTTGTTCAACCCTGGTGCAACCTGATGGACGTCATAGGACGCCAATTTCTGTCTATTGCTAAACGTGACTGTAGTCATTTCGAGGCTACTTTGTTTAACCCTATCTGGGGTGATTTTCAAGTCTTAGCAGACTCTTGTTATGGCAAACTGATGCCATGGTCATGATTCTTTAACTGCACTTTCTGCAGCCAGTCAATGTTACGCCCCTGACTTCATTAGAGTAGTCGTATCATTTGGGTAATCGACTGTAATTACCAGTTTTGTAACTGCATTTATATTTCATTCGAGATGTGCTCAGAGGCCATCCAGGTCAAGTGGACCTTGCAAGTAAAAGGGATGTTTCGTTGCCTAGCATCGAACCCTGTTCCCAACGTATCATTAAGAAGATCCAGCAGAGTGGAGTTTGCGCCATAATATTATTTTTTTAGTGTCAAGTGTGATGACACGTGATTTATTTGATGTTTGATACAAGTAACAAATGAAGTGTTTTATCTTTGAGAGCAGAGAGCTCCAGCAATGAGTGACATTGCTATCTTTTAAACATCTTTGCTATGAAAGACAGAGTTATATGTTTGTATTCAGCTTTATAGCGTGCTTTTAATGCACACATTCTTCGAGGTTTATAACCTATGGTAAAGGTATTATTATGAGGCCAGTTTCACAGTTATTTTCTTGCTTAAACTGCCGGCCCAGTCAACGTGTTGTGTCATACAGTACAGGGAGCTTGTAGCCCGCTGTGACACAGAGACAGGTGGTTGAATACTTCCCAGCGCCCGAATGAGAGCGCTTGCTTCTAAGTGAGACAGACTTATGTTAACACAGGACAGAATGCTTGTAGCATTCATTTATTTTTCATTGCATGGATAGCTCATGGAACCCAGTGTCCACTTCAGTGTCTGCTCACATGTTCTTTAGATTGTCATTTGTTAGTTAAACGCCTTTTGCGTGTACCGTTGTTTCAACGAGTACAGTTATGTCAGGTTTCTTATAGTATGTTGTAGGCTAGCCCCGTGAAGAGGGTTTTCATGTATGAAGGTATTTTGTGTACCATGTCCGGGACTGTTCCCGTGGACCAGATATTTATGGAGGGTAACTGATGTGTCCAGGCCCGTCCCAGAGTTATTGAACGCGAGCTGTGAGCCGCTGGTAACTTGTGTTATTGTGTGTCCGAATTGTTATTGCTCGTTGATTGTATTCCGACTTTTGAGTCGAGGCTTTTTGCAGAGATGATCTCAGGGAGACGCTCCGTGCCAAGGCTTGTCAGCTGTTATTCGCCATAAACCAACGATAATCTAAACCGACATCTTAATAATAAAACGCATAATTTTGATAAACCAAATATAACTAACGAATCCTTTCTATTTAACCTTGTTCATTTGCATTTGGAACCTGCTGACATAGCCGTGCTAATGAAGGTATTTCCAGGAGGAAATGACTTGAGGACAGCTGACACTTTTTGTAGCGACTGAAGCTTGCTCGAACCTTTAGTTCGTAACTGGTGGAGCGCAGGCCATACGAGGTTAGACGTAGTCTTCACTACGCAGTCGTCACCGTAATTACACACGTTAAATGACTATGGCTTACAAACAGTAAACCAAGGTGTAGGTAGGCTTTGAATAAAACTGTGGTCTTGTATTTATTTATTTATTGATATAAAAGTGTCCGAATCGTCTATGTTACCCTTTTGTGTGCTGATTAGCACCTAGTTCGTAAGAATGTCTTAGATGTTTTTTTTATGGCTGGTCACTTAGCTTTGAATGTATTTGTTTGATGTTACGGACGTCACTGCCGTAAATTTTGTAATTAATTGATAGGACTTAGCTAGATGAATTAATATTAAATGTAAATGTGGAAATGGTATCATCCTAACTTAGATTTGTTTTGCTACCCTGTTAAATGTAAATTCCGATATTAGCTTGATCTTGTAACTTGACCTAGGGCTTTTCATCGTACCATTTTCCTAGTGTTGCTGTTGTTGCTTCATTATTGTGAGACAGATCTTTCGCGAGGGTTTACTATAACTTCTCAGGAAGGGACCTGCTCTATACTTTTGATTATTTATTAGCTTGCGGATTAGCCGATAGAAACCCTCCGAACTAGGATAGGGGTTTGTCGATTTTACAATAAATTTTCACGATGTTTTACATAAGTCTGGATGTTTCCTTTCTCAGTCTAGCTTTTAAGGTGAACCTTTCCTTAGGCAGTCTATGACCTTTCGTCACCATGTACCACGATCCCCGTGGACGATAGTTTCTCGTGCCACTTTGGCCTGTTTGGAAGTTCACCTGATCCTCTCGGCAGTTAGGTCCGGCGGATGAGATGTTAGGGAAGTCATTTCGGTTGTTGGCTGTCCTGGCAACTCCTCTGACGGGCTCATAACACCTTATACTTATTTTAAATGGCGCCCAACTCATGTGCCGACGTTAACGTGGTGACCGTCAGTTCCATGTTATTTAAGAGGATCTTAATGTTGATCAATGGTAAATTGACCGGACTGGGACGAACTTAGAAAGTCGTACTGCAGATCAATTAACCGCATGGCATTCATGTTTGATACAAGTCCATGGGGTGAGGCTTTTGTGGTGGATAAATGATGGATAGGATTTTCTTTGATGATGCCTCATCCTGAGTAAATGTAATACTTTGCTTTGCTCGCCGTTGTCTTTGTAAATGTAGAGGCACTTAGTTTGCACACTCCAGCTGTACTCGTGATGTTTATTTAAATGAATCAAGCTTTATACCACCAAGTAACTAATCATAGCTGTATGTTCCATTAGAGATTGATCCCTCTCTTTCTCAATAATTTCTTGTCATGGATGAGGAAACAATTCGTCGTGTGTTTGGGGAGATGTTGGCAGGTGTCAATGCCAATCTCCAGCAGATTACTGCTGACTTAGGTGAAGTCAGGCAGGAAGTAGGTACTGTAAGGGTGACTTGGGTGAGAATACCCAAGCTGTCAATAATGTCCGGGGTGATTTAGAAGTTAACACCCAGTCAATTAATAATGTTAGACAGGATCTTGAGGTTAACACCCGATCAATTGATAATGTAAGTGGTCATGTGGACCAAGTAAGAGATGAAATTAATAATGTTAGGGCTGATCTAACGCAGGTCAGGGCCGACATTGATGCTCATAGAATAGAGGCCAGAAATGATCTTACGGCAAGTTTAGCAGCTGTTAGGGTTGACGTAATACGACACCATCAGGAGGCTAACCAGCGTATTGATAATTTAACAGACCAAATGAATAGAGCTAGGGAGGACGTGCAGACCCGATTAGAGGAGCACACCGCTCAGATTCAGACAACGATTAATAGAGTCCAGGCTGATATGAGGGCTGACTTAGAGCATACTCGAGAGGAATTTGGAACTCGATTAACTCACGTCGAGGGATTCATGGACAACGTCAAGAAGGACATGGCTACCATGAACATAGGACTCATACTGATGAGAGGTGCAGCAAACGCCGTCAACAATAACGTCAAGACGATCGTCGATGGTATGATCGAGGTCAAGGACGAGTTGAATACAAACCGAAAGAACATTACGGAATTAACCGATACCGTATCAGGGCTACGAGAAACAGTAGACATTCATCGAGAAGAGAATAACATCGATGTAATGCTGTTGAGGGGTGACCTTAATGAGCATAAAACCATTATGGAGGCGAAGGTAGCCGAGGTCAAGGATGACGTAGGTAGGATCCAGGACAACATGTCCAAAGTCGAGGAAGAAATTGACTCACTACAGAAAAGATTTGAGGAAGTCGCGGTAACCGAGAGGTTAGACCTCAGTTACAACTTGAGGACAGCTATTCGTGAAGTCGACACCAACCTCAAAGGTAAAGTCGAGAGAATTGAGTTGCAGCTCAACGATTTGGGAAACAAGGTCGCAGCTAAGACTATCCCAGGGCTCGAGATTATCGAGAGACGTCTCGACCGACTTGAGACTCATCCAAGGGAGATACATTTACCTCCACAGATGGGAGACTCTCAGGTAACGCCAGGACCGCAATCCGCAGGGATAATGCCTGCACACTTTCAACCTAGCGCACCCAAGGAACCGCAACCGTCTCAATTTACCGGTTCAGCGCAGAGTCAAGCGTTAAATTTTGACGCGCATCCTTTCCAACCCGCACCTAATCGACAAAGTCAAGAGACGAGTACGCCAACGCATAATTATATGCCGAGTTCATTCAGACCCGCGCACACGCAAGGGAACGTGACAAACATTCCTTCGCGAGAAGAGCAACCAGCTCGATTCTCAGGCACTGGAAGTGGCATCACTCATGTAGAATTCTTGGCGAATGTGGAGAGCTACTTAAGAGACACAATGGTAACTCCGGAGAGAGAGCTCCGAGTTATTGAGCGTTTGCTTGAGGGGCAAGCCAGCACTTGGTTCAGGGCCTTCCGCTATTCATTCGTAGGCTACTAAGACTTCAGAGAAGCCTTGCTGAGGACTTATTGGTCGAGCGACATCCAGCAAAGTATAAGAGCTGAGATGTACACTCGCCGATATAGCTCGAACACTCCGACGCGCTATGCGAACTACTTCGCAACCCAGCTTGCGAAACTTCGTTGTTTGCAACCCCCACTGTCAGAGCAAGACCTTGTTAATACCATCGTCTGGCAATACCCTGCAGACGTGCAACGAGTATTGATCGCTGCAGGAGAATCTACATTCCAGCAGTGCGATCAAATCTTACGACGATTGGACGCTAATACCGAACAGTTTCCAACACACCGTCAACAGAAGGCTGACAGGCGTGAAGAGCGACGCGTTAACTTGACGACTGTGGACAAAGTGTGCCAGACGCCACAGCAAGCACAGACTCAAGAGAGCTTTGAACAGCGCAATGACTATAATCGTGGTCGGAGAGATTGGAATAACACTCCATACGCTAGAGACCGGAGAGATGACCGTCGTAGTTACTGGAACCGACGCTTTGATCGAGGAAAGAATGACAACCGTCGTTACGATGACGACCGCCGAGGGAATAACAACCGGAACCCACAGCAGGGAGGTATCCGTAGAGATTACCGCTACAGCAGAGGATACAATCGAGATCGGGACCCCAGATGCCAGACCGATCGAGACTGGAGAGGAAGAGCACAGGAGAGTCGTGAATACCTTCAGCAACTCCGAGAACTCCAAGAAATCCAAGAAGGGGGAGATCAGAACCCGACTTCGCGGGAAACACGAAATATTCCGGCGGAAGAAACGGAGCGAAACCAGCCCGGTACTTCCCGCCAAGAGAGAAAAATAACGCCGAAAAACCAGTAGATTCTTACCCGATTGAGCACAGAGTAACTGCCACTATCTTACTCTGGGAGCCGATTCAGGAAGATCTATTAGACGAACGACGAACGACGAACCACAACTACGAATTGACGCGTCTACCGAAGATTGTAGCTACCCTGAATGGATGTGACGTAGTCATTCTCATCGATACTGGAGCGATGATAAGTGTCATTTCCGCCGATTGCCATGCCAGACTGAAAGCAAACTCTGAGGTGACAGAGCTGCCAGTTTCTGCAGTAAGAGTCAGAGGAGTTATACCTGACCGTGTTGTAACGTGCAAAGTTCAGATTTTATGCACTTTGAAAATTTCGAGCCACGTGTACTTGCACGAATTTCTAGTGATGAAAGGCTTGCATCATGATGCCATATTGGGTGCAGACTTCATTCGGAAGTACGATGGAACCATAGATATGGGACGTAATACAGTGGAGTTTAAGCCGAACGAACCCATCCAAATGAATTTAGTAGAGGAAGAACCGGAATTTGAATCCGAAGTCAACGTTGTTGAGAATTTAAATGGCAAGGAAATTGAGGAGACACAAGATGCCGACGAAGAGGCAGAACAATCATCAGCACCTGTACGTGAGAAACTAGATGCAATATTAAGCGAATACGAGGATATATTCGACACCATACCTGGTGAGATATTGGACTACGAGTACGATCTTATACTACTGGATGATTCCCCGTTCCAGAAGAAGATTTATCCTATCGCAGAGAAACACCGCGAGGAAGCTGCTAAGAAGATCCATGAGATGGAAGCAGCAGGTACAATTAAGAAGTCACCGACTCCTTTCTTGAATCCTATAACACCTGTGGTTAAGGTGGATGGAAGCTTGAGACTTTGTCTCGATGCGCGGGCCTTAAACGAACGCTTAGCTCCTGAGCATGACCGACCGCCCAAGATTAGGGACATCCTCAGAAAATTTAAGGGAAAGAAGATATTTTCGTCATTGGACTTAGTACAATCCTACTACCATATAAGATTATCTGAGCATACTCAGAAGTATACAGGGTTTCTGTTCGATCAGACCCCCTATGTCTTTCGAAAACTACCCTTTGGAGTGAAAAATGCCAGAGCTGCATTAATCAGAGCACTTGATGCGAAGCTGACTCCTGAAGTAAAACAGAAGGTGATATGTTACGTGGATGACATCATCATAGCTTCGGAAACGGAGGAAGAACATTTAGCAACTTTACGCCTTGTTCTTGAGAATCTTCGACAGGCTAATTTCAAAGTGAAGTTCGACAAGTGTCGATTCTTCCAGAGAGAAGTCAAATTTGTGGGACACATAATTAATGGAGATGGATACAGGCCGAATCCGGTGAAGATCAGAACCGTTGCTGCATTTCCGACACCAACCCGTGTGAAACACGTGAGACAATTCCTGGGAATTATCCAATTCTTTGCTGCTCATTGTGAGAGGTATTCTGAGACTGTCGCACCACTTCAAGGTCTGCTGAAGAAGAATTGAGATGGGCTTGGGACGACGAGTGCGAGACAGCTTTCAAAAAAGCTAAACAGATGCTGGTTGATTCGATTCAGTTAGAATATCCGGACTACTCCCGGAATTTTATTCTAGAGACAGATGCATCTGCGATTGGAATAGGTGCCATCCTATTGCAGGAGGATGATGAGAAGAAACGTCATTACATCGCTTTCTTAAGTCGACGTTTGAGAGCGCATGAATCTCATTATTTCACCACTGAGATTGAAGCACTTGCGATTGTTTACGCGCTTGTGTACTGGCAGAAACTTTTGTTAGGCCAGAGGATTATCGTGAGGACCGACCACCATGCGCTGACCTTCATTTTACGAACAAGACTGGCAAGCGACAGGATCACACGTTGGACGCTGTTTCTCCAACAGTTTGACTTGGAAATTGTTTACCGACCAGGCAGTGAGAATGTGTTGGCCGACATTCTCAGCAGGAATCCTGAAGCCACTGTGAATGCCATTGACATAGAGGGAGAATGCAAGGAATACCTTCGCCGACTTCGTCATCTACCAGAAGGACAACGACGTGAGGAGGAACTCAGGAACATTATCCGCTTCCTGGAAAGACGAATGGATCCACAGGATGCTCACTATGCGAGGACAGCTGCTCTTGCAGATGACTATTTGATCTATCATTGTGTCTTGTATAAGTTTGTGGACGAGGACCACACTCAACTGCGTGCAGTCATTCCGAGGAGATATCAAGAATCTGTCATTCTTATGGTTCATCTATCCATTGGACATGGTGGGACTGACAAGACCATTGCGACTATCAAGGAGTCTTTCACCTGGAAAAGGCTAGGAACCACCGTTAGACAGTGTTTACGTGCTTGCGACGCATGCCAGCGGAACAAGTACACGTCACACTTGTTGAAGGAATCTCCTAGGCCAATACTCCCAACTCAACCTAGAGAGTTATACGCACAGGACCTTTATGGCCCAATACCAAAGGCCCGCCGTGGGAATCGCTTCATTGTTGTAACCATTGATGTGTTCACGAAATATACGATGCTTCATCCAATTCAGAAAGCCACCGCACACCAGATTATTCAGAGAATTAGACGACAAGTGATACCAGAGGCAGGAAAGATACAATTCCTGTTGACTGATCATGGATCACAGTACACCTCCGCAGAATTCGCCAATGCTATGAACGAGTTGGAGATAGGTCATGTTTTATCGTCTATTCGCCATCCAGAGAGCAACCCAGAAGAATGCGTAATGGCTACTATCGCAAAATTCCGTCGATTGTATTGTCAGGAAGAACACTGGCGTTGGACCTAAGTCCTAGTTATCATGGCGAAATGTATTAACTCAACAGTCCATGAGAGCACTGGTCAAATACCCATGGTTTTGCATTTGAACCAGATGCCGATGAGAATATGGAATCGTGTGGTTGAACAAAATCTCTTCTAGCTTTCAGGATTGGCATCGTCCTTATCAGAACTTCCATCTTGGACAGACCGAACCCTGGTGTTTGGGAGAGCCAAGATGGAAGTTCTGATAAGGACGATGCCAATCCTGAAAGCCAGAGGAGATTTTGTTCAACCCTTGTCGTTGGACAGAGAGCTAAGTGTGGGCTCCTTCATATCGTGAGTTTGTACAACACTTCTTTGTTCTAGTCATTGGTGGTATAGTTAGATTAGTGTAGATTGTAAATCAGCCGAACTTAGTGACAGCCTTTTCATAGGTAGGGAATGTAATTAGTATAATTAGATGTCATTTATTTACAGTGATTGTGAGTCACCCTCGGGTTTGATATTTTGTTCAACCCTGGTGCAACCTGATGGACGTCATAGGACGCCAATTTCTGTCTATTGCTAAACGTGACTGTAGTAATTTCGAGGCTACTTTGTTTAACCCTATCTGGGGTAATTTTCAAGTCTTAGCAGACTCTTGTTATGGCAAATTAGGCAGATTTCATTAGAAAGCTAACTATTGCAATGTGTCCCATGTTTCGACTTCAGGAAAATTTCGACATATCTTCGCGTTTCACATCCCCCAGACCCCAAAACCACCGTCAGTTCAAAAGTTTATATATAATTTATGTATGAATACATCTATATATATATATGTATATCAGTTTCTTGTGGACACGATAACTGCCGTAATTCTTCACCAATCACTTTGATTTTTTTACCGAATATGTATACCTATAAAATCTCGGTCGAGTTCGTTACTGGGCTAAATCGGTCGAAGGGGTTGAAAATGGGGAGCTTTTTTCGAAAGAGTGAAATATTGCTATAACTCTCTTAATATGTGAAATATCGAATCCGTTCAACGTTCATACTATGTGTCGGATAAAGCCCAAAAATTTATGTATGAAGAGTTTTCTTATAGCACCAACCATTGACCAAAGGGGTGGGAAAAAGTGGGTTTTTCGGGAAACATTAATCATATCTCTCTTAATAGGCACAATATCAAAACCGTACAAAATGGACAATATTCCCCTAATAATTACCAAAAACTTTTGTCTGAAAGAATTTTTGATATGACCCACCATTACGCCAAGGGATGAGAAAAATTATTTCGGAATTATAAGAAAATGCCAAGAGCTATCAGTGATTGCCATGGCAACACTACTAAATTGATGAGAGATGAGCCATCAGATGTTGCCATGACAACGCACATGCACGAGATCAGATTCAGTATTACCATCTGACTTAGTGTGAAGCGGCTGCGGTGACGTAACTGGTAGCATGCTGAACTTCTATGCCCAATGTCGCGGGTTCAAAGCCGGCCGAAGTCGTCGGATTTTCTAAGAGCGCTAAAATCCCTCAGTATGCTTTCCTTTGGAGGGGAAGTTCCAACGTTCGTTGCGAGTTGCAGGTTGGGGTGGCATCTAGTAGCCAAGTTCACAGCTAGGTGTCGTTGACGGTAGTACCTGGTAGCAACATTAGGAACTACTGCTTGAAATTGACCGTCTGCAGTCCTTTCCTGAATTAAGACTAATACAGCCATTACAATTCACACCGTTTATCAGACAGATTCTGCACTCACCCAAAGTACACGGGGTTAGATGACCGCGTTGTCGCAGCCCCTAAACTGAGGAACCAACCAGAGGTAGATTTCATTAGAAAGCTAACTATTGCAATGGGTACCATGTTTCGACTTCCGGAAAATTTCGACATATCTTCGCGTTTCACATCCCCTAGACCCCAAAACCACCGTCAGTTCAAAAGTTCATATATAATTTATGTATAAATATATATATATATATATATATATGTATATCAGTTTCTTGTGGACACGATAACTGCCGTAATTTTTCACCAATCACTTTGAATTTTTTACCGAATATGTATACCTATAAAATCTCAGTCGATTTCGTTACTGGGCTAAATCGGTCGAAGGGGGTGAAAATGGGGGGCTTTTTCTTCGAAAAAGAGAAATATTGCTATAACTGTCTTAATATGTGAAATATGGAATCCGTTCAACGTTCATACTACGTGTCGGATAAAGCCCAAAAATTTATGTTTGAAGAGTTTTTTTATAGCACCAACCATTGACCAAAGGTGTGGGAAAAAGTGGGTTTTTCGGGAAACATTAATCATATCTCTCTTAATAGGCACAATATCAAAACCGTACAAAATGGACAATATTCCCCTAATAATTACCTAAAACGTTTGTCTGAAAGAATTTTTGATATGACCCACCATTACGCCAAGGGATGAGAAAAATTATTTCGGAATTATAAGAAAATGCCAAGAGCTATCAGAGGTTGCCATGGCAACACTACTATATTGATGAGGGATGAGCCATCAGACGTTGCCATGACAACGCACTTGCACGACATCAGATTCAGATTTCCATCTAAGTGTGAAGCGGCTTCGGTGACGTAACTGGTAGCATGCTGAATTTCTATGCCCCAAGGTAGCGAGTTCAAAGCCGGCCGAAGTCGTCGGATTTTCTAAGAGCGCTAAAAATCTCTCAGTATGATTTCCTTTGGAGGGGAAGTTCCAACGTTCGTTGCGAGTTGCTGGTTGCGGTGGCATCTGTTAGCCATGTTCACAGCTAGGTGTCGTTGACGGTAGTACCTGCTAGCAACATTAGGAACTACTGCTTGAAATTGACCGTCTGCAGTCGTTACCTGACTTACAGACTAATACAGCCGTTCCAAAGTACACGGGGTTACATGACCGCGTTGTCGCAGCCCCTAAACTGAGGAACCAACCAAAATGTCTGCGGGAGATATAATTTGCGTGAAGGAGTAACAGACCGTTACATAGTTACACATCAGTGTCGAAACCTTGCATAAGGACAGTGTGACCACAAGTATAAAAATGGACCCCCAAATGACAAGAAGGTTACCGTTCCCATAAGACAATAAAATGTTTAAAATAAGCATAAAATGACGAAAAACAAAGTTAATTAAGCTACAATTATAAAATACCTTCTCGCAATAAATGAGGTCTGAACCTTCTACGAAAACCTGCATATTCTGCCTATTTTCGCCTATCCCCAAGTTTGTCCGGTGAAATCTACCTCCGCCTTCCGGCGTGCCGAGAGGACTTTTTTAAATTCAAGTAAGGACTGCAGACATTCAATATTCAATTAGTTCCAACTTTTGCTACTACACGCCACCTTCATCGACAACTAGTTGTGAACTTGGTTACTAGATGCCACTGCAGTCAGCTCCTGGCGACGAACGTTGGAACCTAAGAGCTTTAGTCAAATCTAACCTTTAATTTAGCTTCACACAAGTGTAATTAGTGAAAGGCTATTTTACATGCCATAAATCTATGATACGGGCCCGTAAGCTTTATTTCCCCTCCGAAGGAAGGCATACTGAGAAATTTTTCACGCTCTTAAAAGTCCGACGACTTCGGCCTGGTTAGAACCCGCGACTTTGGCCTACTTCTTGATGTGGGTAGCGCTCAAGTCTCCGTATGGTGTTGAACTACCACCAACCACGCTCGCTGAGAACACACAGAGATATTATGATGATAATATTCGTGTCAAGGACTCGGGATATAGTCTACAGGTCATCACACCCGAGTATATGAGTGTGTGGTATGCTATTATTCGATATAAACGATTCCTACATACTTTAATAGGACCACTACATTACACAGTTCATTTAAGATTTCTAGGAAATTGAGATACAGAAATTTTATATTTAACCCTTTAAAGGTCCTTGGGATACTATCTTCCCACCGTGTATTTATAGAACGGTGTTATGGAGAGAATCTTCCCACCCCTTTCATTTCAAGCAGTTCCACATGCATCCACAAGCTAGAAGCAGAGAAATATTGAAAACCCATTAATTTGTTGTATACTGTCATCAGAAACCAAAGGTGGGAAGCATATATCCCAGTGGTCTCCACAGTGCACGTGCTCGCCAATTCGGTTGTGTTGAGTGAAAGAAATGCATTGTTTTACAAAAGAAGGTGTTTTTATTGAAGATAATAGATTTGTAAACGTTGGTACTGCCCCCGTAATTGAATTATGTAGAGACCACGGTGGCTATATTTGAAATTATAAGGAAAGTTATAGTTGTCATAGTTATGACGTGGGTAGTCATGACGTAAGCACGGATGACGCAAATGTTATGCCAGCAGGCTACTTGAGCTGAGATTCTCAGTGACGTCAGCATTTAGTCGAGAATGTTCCAAGATGTACGACGCAGTCGCAGGAAACGAGGAATTCTGCTGAGGAAGAAACTATGCTATTGGAGGAGAGGCTTGAACCAATGAACGATAGTTTAAAGGAAGACGGAGATTGCTGAAACTATGGTATTTTTATTACTTTTGGAATGCAGAATTGTGGAAATCCATTTGCAGTAAAAGCATTGATTTGGAATGTTGGTGAAATTTATTTTCAGTTTTTGAATTTTGAAAATCCGTCATGTATTAACGAAGTTGGAACTTTGAGCGATGACGCAGTATCACGCTTTGGAAGGGATGGAAACGCCCCTCGTGAAGTTAATAAAAGGGCTTGCGCAGAAGAGAGGAGTCTCTTTCGTTCTCTGATCATTCTGAGATCTCATTCTCAGATCATCGAAGTATATTTGTGAAAGTTCTTTTCTTATACATTCATTATAGTGAGACGTCGAAGTGAACAGCAGTGAAAAGAATCGTCTTTATAACGCGTGGCGAGGCCACTATATTAACGAGATCCAAGTCAAACTAGGTGAAGTTGAAACGGACCTTAGAACGCTTCTACAAGTTTAGCTTCGAACAGTTAGCGGTCTCCGATAAGCTAATTGTATTGTGCTGTGCTACATGCAGTTATAGAGAAAAGCTGAACAATTTCGACCGATTAGTTCGAAAGATATTAGCAGTTTTATACGACTGAGAAAAGTGATTATCTCGCCACAAGAGAAGCACTTTTGTATAGCCAGAATCAACGCAACGGCTGACGCTGCGAGTGGAATAGAAAGACTTCAGATTGCTTGGTTACAGAACGATACAGTATAATGGAGCAATTGAATACGGCAGTTTGTTCTTCTGACACTACAACCGAAGAGCAGATGCAAGGCTAAAGGGCTTATTGCAATTGGGACATACTTCAACGGAGTAAGATAGCGACATGGAACTTCGCTAATTGCTATTCCACACAAGCGAACATGCGGTGAATACCATCTACACCCATGTTTCGTAATTAAAGGCTGAATACCATCGAACAGCCATAGAAACAATTTCATACTCTGAATATGAATAATTTCTTCGGAAATTTCTACAAAACTTCATGACGATTGTCTACTGGAACTTCAGGGAATTTTTCAAGAGAGGTCAGGGATGTCCCGACTCACAAAGAAGATTATTGCCGGAAGGATGTCTATTCGTCTTCGAGGAGCAGAGCGATTCACGGAGAAGGAAGCAGTTCGATTCTCCGAGGGTGCTATTTCCTATTTCGAGGATGGAGCTCAGCTTTAACGTGGTGAAATGGATCCATCAGCAGTCTTCTTTGGGGAATTTTCCTCTGGAACGTCAATCGGCAGATAAGGTAGTCGTGAACGTTTATTGTATTTGAGTTTACTAATGATGTTTGAGCAACCATTTTTCCCATATTTTTATCCTTATGTTTTTTTTTTGCCCTATTTTCTTGTTGAGATTCTTATTCTCAGTACACCTTGATGAGTTTTGCATTTTTCGACGATTTATTAAGACATTGTTATGTCATGGGCATAGTTAACGATTTTGGATCAGTTGAGACTGATATTTAGATTTTCAGTAATTAATATTTTTGTAGTCACGATTTGACTGTAAGTTAATGATTTTTAATGGCAGATTTAAATTCAGACAGCGTGTCATTTTATTAAAGTAATTCTACCCCAGTTCAATTACTTTGACCAATTTTCTGTCATCATCAAGAAGGAAGAACATTTAAATGATTTTAGAGCGTTAAAATCTCTTACGTTGTCGACGATCTTGGAAATACTAGTCGTTATTTGAATTGATTGCAACAAAGACATTTATCGTCAGTTATGAATGAACATTGCATCATAGACACTTTTGTGAAAGATTAACTTTAATAATGAATTATTGAATGCATTAAAGTCGAGAACTTTTGTTAGGAGTTTTTCTCAATTAGAGATTTATATAACGATGTTTGCATTCCCCAGTCTAATTGGATTCTATTCGACTACTTTGCATTTTAGTCGCACTTTATTTGATGATAGTATTTTTATACTATATTTTTTAAGATGTTAATCTTAAATTTTGATAGACCAGACAGGCGTATATAAGCGTATTCACTATTAAATTTGTTTGTGATTGGCAAGTTTTGACTTCATTTCGGTTCATGAATGAAATCCACGAAGGTTAAATAGAAAAACAGTTTTGAAACAATTTATGATTATAAAAATTTTTAAGTGGAACTATGAATGTATAATCGCTAGTGCAGCGCGTGTTGAAAGTCGCTGAGATATAATGCCCTTGAATATGAAGGAAGTTCCCACAGGAATAAATGTTAAAGAATTATTTGTGGAAGTTTTGTAAGTTATGTGGAAGTTGAATGCCATATAGATTAATATATGATGATTTTGGGCATATTTTTAATGCAGTTTGTGCATTAACTTGTTAGCGAAGGATTTTCCGCTGGAGTAAGATTGTAATAGTTCGTTGAAAATTAATCAAGTGATTTACTGTTAGAATTAACACGAGTTTTGAAAGAATTTGAGATAAGATTTTGAATGAAGGTTGCCGTCACAAATCATTATTAAAACCTTTATTAAACCAGATTGTGACATTAACATGTATAACTAACCTTCATTGGTCGATTATATTAAACACGATTATGAAAATTACCAAACGAATGAACATGTGGTCAATGTATTTCTGAAATTAATAATTTAAACAAATTTAAATGTTAATATTGTAAATAATTGCTGTAAATATTTTTGAAAATAATGTGAAACGAGAGTGATGTTAAAGGCGTGCTTATAATATTTTTATTGTCTTTGACAAATATTATAAACAATTTCTAATTGTTATAAATAATTTATGTGATTTTGTTATAAACATTTAAGAGCTAATTAAACATTTGGATTGAAGTTAACAAATTTAGGGAATTAACATAATGATCCAATAGGATGTGAGCAAAGTACTTGAAAGATTTGCGTAAATATAATGTGAGTTGTCTTGTAGACAGATAAAAACTTGAGAGAGCAAGCTGTACTCTTACGTAACTTAGCATGTGAGAAGGGAGTGCATTTGACCAGTATGCAACAGGTTGGAGGGTAGCTCGCAGCTGGGCCAACATATGGTTATCAGAGTGAGGTCGTACACACTCCGGCCTTGCGACTATAAATACCATTCTCATGTTTATTAAAAGGAAACCAAATGCTCTATATATGTCACACCCTTTCGTCCTTTTCCAATCCAATAGTGTTATGAATATTACGTTATTTGGAGCTCTTGGGATCTGATATGTTTTATATCATGTTGTATGATAATTTTTGCAAGTCCTACTGGAGGACGTAGTCAGATTGACTTGGGCTACTGATAGCCACGTTTATTTTGTTGTGTTAGTAAAATCATACCCTTTATTAGAAATAAAGCTTTTGTACAGTTCAAAGTTCTCGTCTTCGTCTTGGCTCATTTTTAAATGTCATGGTGGAGGTTATTGTGTGAACAGACTTTTAGTGATCCTGTTGTCAACTCAAACCCCGAGATAATTAAGAGGTAAGTAACGGTAAGTATGAACCCCCGTCTATTTTGGTGTGTTCCACAATGATTTCCTGTGAACTTCTGTGCTCTTATCTCGATAGTATCTGTCAGTGCCATTTTCATTGATGTAACTGTGCCGGTGCAATTGACTATTGGCAATCCGATTGAGGGGGCGGATATCTGACAGCCTACTATCCAGGTAAACGGGAACAATAGAAAGATTGGCGCCGTCAACGTGTGGGGCATGTTCAACAACAATGGATTACCAGGTTGAACAACAGAAAGATTGGCGACCCAAGAACGTGGGGATGAGTCAATAGAAAGATTGGCGCACCTAAAACGTTGGGGATCGATTCAACAAAACTGGATTACCAGGTTGAACGCCAGTAAGAGTGGCAAACCTAAAACGTAGGGTTCGATTAGACTCAAATAAAGAGGTTGATTCTTTGTTAGATGTCTAGGCCAATTGTAGTATTTAAGAGTGTGATTATATAGGAATTAAATGTTGTATTGTATTATGAAAATTACACTCAGAAAAGATCAGATCTTATACAACTTGAGAAAGGTTAAATAGGCTGGAAACTTAGAAAAATCGCCTATAATCTGGAATCTTATTTTATTTGACCGGCTTATGACATTTTAGTCATGTTAAAGATAAAATTAAATTATTTGGATTGTAAATGTAAATTATTTGTGTTAGGATATTTTAAAATGAGCCAGGGAAATTTGAACATGTGCTTGAGTTTGTTTCAACATGAAGTATCTTCGAAGGTTAATTATAAGGTAGTTATAAGTTAGATTTAAGACAGAAAATTGATCAAATTTATATATGGTGAAAAGTGTTGCTCAAATGTTGTTATTTTGCTCTTTTGATGTATGCCCCTACAGCAATCCATTTTTGAATAATATTGTAATGGCAGATGAAAGTTTGAGGTTGATGCTAGAGGAGATGTCTGCTAACTTGAAAGCTAGCATGAACAATAGTATGAAGCAGATGCTGAATGAAAGTATAAAGGAGATGGAAGCTAGGAATACTAGTCGAATGGAGGAGAATGCTAGTACTTTGTCTGCTAATTTGACAGCTAGCATGGGTGAAAGTTTGAAGGGTATTCAAACTAGTGCTGCTAATTTGGAGGATAATATGTCGCGTTTACAGATTAATACCCTAGGAATTGAGAGTACTGTAACGGACATGCGCACAGAGGTGTCTAATGTCCATAAAGATGTGTCTATTGTGCATAAAAGTGTTGATGATGTTAAATTTGATGTGTCTAAGGTACAGAAAGACCTTACAATGTTAAATCTAGATGTAGCTAATGTCCGAGGGGATATTTCTTGTGCTAGAGCCGAAGTTGTTTTTGTCAAAAACGATGTAGCGACTGTCCAAGACAAGGTCGAGGAAGTCCAAAAAGAAATTCAAAAAGCTAGAACTGATGTATCCAATGTTCAGGTAGACATTAATAACGTTCGTGCGGATATAACTGAGGTGCAAAGTGACATAACTAAGATTCAGGTAGAGGTCAACACAGTTTTCGTAGATATTACTAAAGTCCAAACTGATGTAAATAAAGTCAGGGAAGAAATCGAAAACTCAAAAACTCTTTGTACGCGTAATATAACTGCATTAGCGACTAGGTTAGTCGATGAATCAGTTAGAACAACAACGTCTTTAGCAGAGTTGAAGTATGATGTAGAGGTCATGAGAACACAGGTATTAGACCACAATAGAGTATTAAAAGAGGATATCGAAGTAGACATAGCCGAAATGTTAACAGCAAACGTAGCGGTATGGAAGGACGAGTGGAATAAGTCAAGTGGGGAACATGTAACCCAAATTCAGGAAAGGATTGAAAGAAAACTTGCCAGTACGCAGATAGAAATTAACAATGAAGTAGTACAGATTAGGAAAGATTTAAGCGTCAGGATAAATTCGTTATCCGAAAAACAAGTTGACGATAGAACACAACTAGATCAGGATATGCAAACTTTAAAATCTACATTAGAGGATCAAATTCATAAAGTTGTCTCGGATGTAAATGAAACGACGAGTAAACTGAAAAATTTGAAGTTAGGAGAGGCTAGTTTAATGGAGAACTACAAAGAAGAGATAATCAAGAAAGTCTTAACAGAAATCACCGACAAGGATACAGAAGGTTTAGCTTGCGAATTGAATAGGAATTATGCTAGAAGACATAACCTAGAGCCAGAAGAGAGAGACGTGACTCCTGAAGAACGTGTATCCAGATTCAGAGAGGAGGATGACGAGAGGAATATGGAACCTGAGTGGAATTATCGAGATAGTGGGAAAAACTATCCGGATTCACATCCGAGGAACGTGACGGTCATTAGGAATTTCGAAGACAAACCACAAAAATTCAGTAACACTGATAGTTTGACACCTATAGAGTATGTAAGGAATCTCAAAGATTATTTCATCGAAGCTCACATTCCCAGAGAGAGAGAGATGAAGATAGTAGAGAGATATCTGATTGGAGGACCCCTTGAATGGTTTCGCGCATTTAGATACACATTCAGTAACTTTGACGAGTTTGCAGAGGCATTAATCAAACGATTTTGGTCCATAGAAGCGCAGAATTCGTTAAGAGCGGAGGTGTATTCAAGAAAATACTCAGGTACTCTTCCAACGAGGTACGCTGATTTCTTTACGAGTCAGTTGTCCCGCTTGAGATTTTTGCAACCCCCATTGTCCACGGAGCAACTAATAGATGCGATTTCTCGTATGCTGCCAGTTGAGGTGAGGAGACTTATAATTTCGTCCAACATCAGGGATTTATCCAGCATGGATGAATTACTGAGAAGGTTAGACTACACAAGCCCAATGCCTAACGTAGTCCAGAAAGGTCAAAGGCAGGAGTTTAAAGAAATCAATACGGTATATATGGACCAAGTCCAACAAACTGACAAGCCAGAGCAGGAGAAAACTGACAATGTAGGTCCTCACAGGAATAATCAGTTTAGAAATTACAGATCACAAGGTTACCGACCGTATCAACAGAGAAGAGGTTGGAACTACAACCGAGGAAACTACAATGGAAGAGGCAGATTTTACAACAATAATGGGTATAACCGTACCTATAATAGGAATAACCAAAACCAAAATAGAAACCAGAATACTCAAAGTCAGGTTATGACACCTGATCAGTATCAGCAAAGAGAGAAGGAAAGCCAGCAATACTTAAAAGAATTAAGGGATAAAGAAGCTGACAATCAAAAGAAAAGGCAGGATGTTGTAATCGATCCTGGACCTTCTACGAGCCAGCAGAACTTTGAAAATAGAAATACTGGTCAGAAGAGAAAGTAGAGAGGAAGGAATACATTAACCACATACAACCCAGAGTAGAAGAAATATATGATTAAGGAACATAGAGGAAATATCATACTAGAGTAAGCCAGTAATAATTCAATTTCGTGTTCAAGAGAGTTGAGATACTTGTAACATTGAGTTTAAAAACAATTTGCAACTGTTTTTAAAACGTGGTGAGAGGAGAATGCCCCCGTAATTGAATTATGTAGAGACCACGGTGGCTATATTTGAAATTATAAGGAAAGTTATAGTTGTCATAGTTATGACGTGGGTAGTCATGACGTAAGCACGGATGCCGCAAATGTTATGCCAGCAGGCTACTTGAGCTGAGATTCTCAGTGACGTCAGCATTTAGTCGAGAATGTTCCAAGATGTACGACGCAGTCGCAGGAAACGAGGAATTCTGCTGAGGAAGAAACTATGCTATTGGAGGAGAGGCTTGAACCAATGAACGATAGTTTAAAGGAAGACGGAGATTGCTGAAACTATGGTATTTTTATTACTTTTGGAATGCAGAATTGTGGAAATCCATTTGCAGTAAAAGCATTGATTTGGAATTTTGGTGAAATTTATTTTCAGTTTTTGAATTTTGAAAATCCGTCATGTATTAACGAAGTTGGAACTTTGAGCGATGACGCAGTATCACGCTTTGGAAGGGATGGAAACGCCCCTCGTGAAGTTAATAAAAGGGCTTGCGCAGAAGAGAGGAGTCTCTTTCGTTCTCTGATCATTCTGAGATCTCATTCTCAGATCATCGAAGTATATTTGTGAAAGTTCTTTTCTTATACATTCATTATAGTGAGACGTCGAAGTGAACAGCAGTGAAAAGAATCGTCTTTATAACGCGTGGCGAGGCCACTATATTAACGAGATCCAAGTCAAACTAGGTGAAGTTGAAACGGACCTTAGAACGCTTCTACAAGTTTAGCTTCGAACAGTTAGCGGTCTCCGATAAGCTAATTGTATTGTGCTGTGCTACATGCAGTTATAGAGAAAAGCTGAACAATTTCGACCGATTAGTTCGAAAGATATTAGCAGTTTTATACGACTGAGAAAAGTGATTATCTCGCCACAAGAGAAGCACTTTTGTATAGCCAGAATCAACGCAACGGCTGACGCTGCGAGTGGAATAGAAAGACTTCAGATTGCTTGGTTACAGAACGATACAGTATAATGGAGCAATTGAATACGGCAGTTTGTTCTTCTGACACTACAACCGAAGAGCAGATGCAAGGCTAAAGGGCTTACTGCAATTGGGACATACTTCAACGGAGTAAGATAGCGACATGGAACTTCGCTAATTGCTATTCCACACAAGCGAACATGCGGTGAATACCATCTACACCCATGTTTCGTAATTAAAGGCTGAATACCATCGAACAGCCATAGAAACAATTTCATACTCTGAATATGAATAATTTCTTCGGAAATTTCTACAAAACTTCATGACGATTGTCTACTGGAACTTCAGGGAATTTTTCAAGAGAGGTCAGGGATGTCCCGACTCACAAAGAAGATTATTGCCGGAAGGATGTCTATTCGTCTTCGAGGAGCAGAGCGATTCACGGAGAAGGAAGCAGTTCGATTCTCCGAGGGTGCTATTTCCTATTTCGAGGATGGAGCTCAGCTTTAACGTGGTGAAATGGATCCATCAGCAGTCTTCTTTGGGGAATTTTCCTCTGGAACGTCAATCGGCAGATAAGGTAGTCGTGAACGTTTATTGTATTTGAGTTTACTAATGATGTTTGAGCAACCATTTTTCCCATATTTTTATCCTTATGTTTTTTTTTTGCCCTATTTTCTTGTTGAGATTCTTATTCTCAGTACACCTTGATGAGTTTTGCATTTTTCGACGATTTATTAAGACATTGTTATGTCATGGGCATAGTTAACGATTTTGGATCAGTTGAGACTGATATTTAGATTTTCAGTAATTAATATTTTTGTAGTCACGATTTGACTGTAAGTTAATGATTTTTAATGGCAGATTTAAATTCAGACAGCGTGTCATTTTATTAAAGTAATTCTACCCCAGTTCAATTACTTTGACCAATTTTCTGTCATCATCAAGAAGGAAGAACATTTAAATGATTTTAGAGCGTTAAAATCTCTTACGTTGTCGACGATCTTGGAAATACTAGTCGTTATTTGAATTGATTGCAACAAAGACATTTATCGTCAGTTATGAATGAACATTGCATCATAGACACTTTTGTGAAAGATTAACTTTAATAATGAATTATTGAATGCATTAAAGTCGAGAACTTTTGTTAGGAGTTTTTCTCAATTAGAGATTTATATAACGATGTTTGCATTCCCCAGTCTAATTGGATTCTATTCGACTACTTTGCATTTTAGTCGCACTTTATTTGATGATAGTATTTTTATACTATATTTTTTTAAGATGTTAATCTTAAATTTTGATAGACCAGACAGGCGTATATAAGCGTATTCACTATTAAATTTGTTTGTGATTGGCAAGTTTTGACTTCATTTCGGTTCATGAATGAAATCCACGAAGGTTAAATAGAAAAACAGTTTTGAAACAATTTATGATTATAAAAATTTTTAAGTGGAACTATGAATGTATAATCGCTAGTGCAGCGCGTGTTGAAAGTCGCTGAGATATAATGCCCTTGAATATGAAGGAAGTTCCCACAGGAATAAATGTTAAAGAATTATTTGTGGAAGTTTTGTAAGTTATGTGGAAGTTGAATGCCATATAGATTAATATATGATGATTTTGGGCATATTTTTAATGCAGTTTGTGCATTAACTTGTTAGCGAAGGATTTTCCGCTGGAGTAAGATTGTAATAGTTCGTTGAAAATTAATCAAGTGATTTACTGTTAGAATTAACACGAGTTTTGAAAGAATTTGAGATAAGATTTTGAATGAAGGTTGCCGTCACAAATCATTATTAAAACCTTTATTAAACCAGATTGTGACATTAACATGTATAACTAACCTTCATTGGTCGATTATATTAAACACGATTATGAAAATTACCAAACGAATGAACATGTGGTCAATGTATTTCTGAAATTAATAATTTAAACAAATTTAAATGTTAATATTGTAAATAATTGCTGTAAATATTTTTGAAAATAATGTGAAACGAGAGTGATGTTAAAGGCGTGCTTATAATATTTTTATTGTCTTTGACAAATATTATAAACAATTTCTAATTGTTATAAATAATTTATGTGATTTTGTTATAAACATTTAAGAGCTAATTAAACATTTGGATTGAAGTTAACAAATTTAGGGAATTAACATAATGATCCAATAGGATGTGAGCAAAGTACTTGAAAGATTTGCGTAAATATAATGTGAGTTGTCTTGTAGACAGATAAAAACTTGAGAGAGCAAGCTGTACTCTTACGTAACTTAGCATGTGAGAAGGGAGTGCATTTGACCAGTATGCAACAGGTTGGAGGGTAGCTCGCAGCTGGGCCAACATATGGTTATCAGAGTGAGGTCGTACACACTCCGGCCTTGCGACTATAAATACCATTCTCATGTTTATTAAAAGGAAACCAAATGCTCTATATATGTCACACCCTTTCGTCCTTTTCCAATCCAATAGTGTTATGAATATTACGTTATTTGGAGCTCTTGGGATCTGATATGTTTTATATCATGTTGTATGATAATTTTTGCAAGTCCTACTGGAGGACGTAGTCAGATTGACTTGGGCTACTGATAGCCACGTTTATTTTGTTGTGTTAGTAAAATCATACCCTTTATTAGAAATAAAGCTTTTGTACAGTTCAAAGTTCTCGTCTTCGTCTTGGCTCATTTTTAAATGTCATGGTGGAGGTTATTGTGTGAACAGACTTTTAGTGATCCTGTTGTCAACTCAAACCCCGAGATAATTAAGAGGTAAGTAACGGTAAGTATGAACCCCCGTCTATTTTTGTGTGTTCCACAATGATTTCCTGTGAACTTCTGTGCTCTTATCTCGATAGTATCTGTCAGTGCCATTTTCATTGATGTAACTGTGCCGGTGCAATTGACTATTGGCAATCCGATTGAGGGGGCGGATATCTGACAGCCTACTATCCAGGTAAACGGGAACAATAGAAAGATTGGCGCCGTCAACGTGTGGGGCATGTTCAACAACAATGGATTACCAGGTTGAACAACAGAAAGATTGGCGACCCAAGAACGTGGGGATGAGTCAATAGAAAGATTGGCGCACCTAAAACGTTGGGGCTCGATTCAACAAAACTGGATTACCAGGTTGAACGCCAGTAAGAGTGGCAAACCTAAAACGTAGGGTTCGATTAGACTCAAATAAAGAGGTTGATTCTTTGTTAGATGTCTAGGCCAATTGTAGTATTTAAGAGTGTGATTATATAGGAATTAAATGTTGTATTGTATTATGAAAATTACACTCAGAAAAGATCAGATCTTATACAACTTGAGAAAGGTTAAATAGGCTGGAAACTTAGAAAAATCGCCTATAATCTGGAATCTTATTTTATTTGACCGGCTTATGACATTTTAGTCATGTTAAAGATAAAATTAAATTATTTGGATTGTAAATGTAAATTATTTGTGTTAGGATATTTTAAAATGAGCCAGGGAAATTTGAACATGTGCTTGAGTTTGTTTCAACATGAAGTATCTTCGAAGGTTAATTATAAGGTAGTTATAAGTTAGATTTAAGACAGAAAATTGATCAAATTTATATATGGTGAAAAGTGTTGCTCAAATGTTGTTATTTTGCTCTTTTGATGTATGCCCCTACAGCAATCCATTTTTGAATAATATTGTAATGGCAGATGAAAGTTTGAGGTTGATGCTAGAGGAGATGTCTGCTAACTTGAAAGCTAGCATGAACAATAGTATGAAGCAGATGCTGAATGAAAGTATAAAGGAGATGGAAGCTAGGAATACTAGTCGAATGGAGGAGAATGCTAGTACTTTGTCTGCTAATTTGACAGCTAGCATGGGTGAAAGTTTGAAGGGTATTCAAACTAGTGCTGCTAATTTGGAGGATAATATGTCGCGTTTACAGATTAATACCCTAGGAATTGAGAGTACTGTAACGGACATGCGCACAGAGGTGTCTAATGTCCATAAAGATGTGTCTATTGTGCATAAAAGTGTTGATGATGTTAAATTTGATGTGTCTAAGGTACAGAAAGACCTTACAATGTTAAATCTAGATGTAGCTAATGTCCGAGGGGATATTTCTTGTGCTAGAGCCGAAGTTGTTTTTGTCAAAAACGATGTAGCGACTGTCCAAGACAAGGTCGAGGAAGTCCAAAAAGAAATTCAAAAAGCTAGAACTGATGTATCCAATGTTCAGGTAGACATTAATAACGTTCGTGCGGATATAACTGAGGTGCAAAGTGACATAACTAAGATTCAGGTAGAGGTCAACACAGTTTTCGTAGATATTACTAAAGTCCAAACTGATGTAAATAAAGTCAGGGAAGAAATCGAAAACTCAAAAACTCTTTGTACGCGTAATATAACTGCATTAGCGACTAGGTTAGTCGATGAATCAGTTAGAACAACAACGTCTTTAGCAGAGTTGAAGTATGATGTAGAGGTCATGAGAACACAGGTATTAGACCACAATAGAGTATTAAAAGAGGATATCGAAGTAGACATAGCCGAAATGTTAACAGCAAACGTAGCGGTATGGAAGGACGAGTGGAATAAGTCAAGTGGGGAACATGTAACCCAAATTCAGGAAAGGATTGAAAGAAAACTTGCCAGTACGCAGATAGAAATTAACAATGAAGTAGTACAGATTAGGAAAGATTTAAGCGTCAGGATAAATTCGTTATCCGAAAAACAAGTTGACGATAGAACACAACTAGATCAGGATATGCAAACTTTAAAATCTACATTAGAGGATCAAATTCATAAAGTTGTCTCGGATGTAAATGAAACGACGAGTAAACTGAAAAATTTGAAGTTAGGAGAGGCTAGTTTAATGGAGAACTACAAAGAAGAGATAATCAAGAAAGTCTTAACAGAAATCACCGACAAGGATACAGAAGGTTTAGCTTGCGAATTGAATAGGAATTATGCTAGAAGACATAACCTAGAGCCAGAAGAGAGAGACGTGACTCCTGAAGAACGTGTATCCAGATTCAGAGAGGAGGATGACGAGAGGAATATGGAACCTGAGTGGAATTATCGAGATAGTGGGAAAAACTATCCGGATTCACATCCGAGGAACGTGACGGTCATTAGGAATTTCGAAGACAAACCACAAAAATTCAGTAACACTGATAGTTTGACACCTATAGAGTATGTAAGGAATCTCAAAGATTATTTCATCGAAGCTCACATTCCCAGAGAGAGAGAGATGAAGATAGTAGAGAGATATCTGATTGGAGGACCCCTTGAATGGTTTCGCGCATTTAGATACACATTCAGTAACTTTGACGAGTTTGCAGAGGCATTAATCAAACGATTTTGGTCCATAGAAGCGCAGAATTCGTTAAGAGCGGAGGTGTATTCAAGAAAATACTCAGGTACTCTTCCAACGAGGTACGCTGATTTCTTTACGAGTCAGTTGTCCCGCTTGAGATTTTTGCAACCCCCATTGTCCACGGAGCAACTAATAGATGCGATTTCTCGTATGCTGCCAGTTGAGGTGAGGAGACTTATAATTTCGTCCAACATCAGGGATTTATCCAGCATGGATGAATTACTGAGAAGGTTAGACTACACAAGCCCAATGCCTAACGTAGTCCAGAAAGGTCAAAGGCAGGAGTTTAAAGAAATCAATACGGTATATATGGACCAAGTCCAACAAACTGACAAGCCAGAGCAGGAGAAAACTGACAATGTAGGTCCTCACAGGAATAATCAGTTTAGAAATTACAGATCACAAGGTTACCGACCGTATCAACAGAGAAGAGGTTGGAACTACAACCGAGGAAACTACAATGGAAGAGGCAGATTTTACAACAATAATGGGTATAACCGTACCTATAATAGGAATAACCAAAACCAAAATAGAAACCAGAATACTCAAAGTCAGGTTATGACACCTGATCAGTATCAGCAAAGAGAGAAGGAAAGCCAGCAATACTTAAAAGAATTAAGGGATAAAGAAGCTGACAATCAAAAGAAAAGGCAGGATGTTGTAATCGATCCTGGACCTTCTACGAGCCAGCAGAACTTTGAAAATAGAAATACTGGTCAGAAGAGAAAGTAGAGAGGAAGGAATACATTAACCACATACAACCCAGAGTAGAAGAAATATATGATTAAGGAACATAGAGGAAATATCATACTAGAGTAAGCCAGTAATAATTCAATTTCGTGTTCAAGAGAGTTGAGATACTTGTAACATTGAGTTTAAAAACAATTTGCAACTGTTTTTAAAACGTGGTGAGAGGAGAATGCCCCCGTAATTGAATTATGTAGAGACCACGGTGGCTATATTTGAAATTATAAGGAAAGTTATAGTTGTCATAGTTATGACGTGGGTAGTCATGACGTAAGCACGGATGCCGCAAATGTTATGCCAGCAGGCTACTTGAGCTGAGATTCTCAGTGACGTCAGCATTTAGTCGAGAATGTTCCAAGATGTACGACGCAGTCGCAGGAAACGAGGAATTCTGCTGAGGAAGAAACTATGCTATTGGAGGAGAGGCTTGAACCAATGAACGATAGTTTAAAGGAAGACGGAGATTGCTGAAACTATGGTATTTTTATTACTTTTGGAATGCAGAATTGTGGAAATCCATTTGCAGTAAAAGCATTGATTTGGAATTTTGGTGAAATTTATTTTCAGTTTTTGAATTTTGAAAATCCGTCATGTATTAACGAAGTTGGAACTTTGAGCGATGACGCAGTATCACGCTTTGGAAGGGATGGAAACGCCCCTCGTGAAGTTAATAAAAGGGCTTGCGCAGAAGAGAGGAGTCTCTTTCGTTCTCTGATCATTCTGAGATCTCATTCTCAGATCATCGAAGTATATTTGTGAAAGTTCTTTTCTTATACATTCATTATAGTGAGACGTCGAAGTGAACAGCAGTGAAAAGAATCGTCTTTATAACGCGTGGCGAGGCCACTATATTAACGAGATCCAAGTCAAACTAGGTGAAGTTGAAACGGACCTTAGAACGCTTCTACAAGTTTAGCTTCGAACAGTTAGCGGTCTCCGATAAGCTAATTGTATTGTGCTGTGCTACATGCAGTTATAGAGAAAAGCTGAACAATTTCGACCGATTAGTTCGAAAGATATTAGCAGTTTTATACGACTGAGAAAAGTGATTATCTCGCCACAAGAGAAGCACTTTTGTATAGCCAGAATCAACGCAACGGCTGACGCTGCGAGTGGAATAGAAAGACTTCAGATTGCTTGGTTACAGAACGATACAGTATAATGGAGCAATTGAATACGGCAGTTTGTTCTTCTGACACTACAACCGAAGAGCAGATGCAAGGCTAAAGGGCTTACTGCAATTGGGACATACTTCAACGGAGTAAGATAGCGACATGGAACTTCGCTAATTGCTATTCCACACAAGCGAACATGCGGTGAATACCATCTACACCCATGTTTCGTAATTAAAGGCTGAATACCATCGAACAGCCATAGAAACAATTTCATACTCTGAATATGAATAATTTCTTCGGAAATTTCTACAAAACTTCATGACGATTGTCTACTGGAACTTCAGGGAATTTTTCAAGAGAGGTCAGGGATGTCCCGACTCACAAAGAAGATTATTGCCGGAAGGATGTCTATTCGTCTTCGAGGAGCAGAGCGATTCACGGAGAAGGAAGCAGTTCGATTCTCCGAGGGTGCTATTTCCTATTTCGAGGATGGAGCTCAGCTTTAACGTGGTGAAATGGATCCATCAGCAGTCTTCTTTGGGGAATTTTCCTCTGGAACGTCAATCGGCAGATAAGGTAGTCGTGAACGTTTATTGTATTTGAGTTTACTAATGATGTTTGAGCAACCATTTTTCCCATATTTTTATCCTTATGTTTTTTTTTTTTGCCCTATTTTCTTGTTGAGATTCTTATTCTCAGTACACCTTGATGAGTTTTGCATTTTTCGACGATTTATTAAGACATTGTTATGTCATGGGCATAGTTAACGATTTTGGATCAGTTGAGACTGATATTTAGATTTTCAGTAATTAATATTTTTGTAGTCACGATTTGACTGTAAGTTAATGATTTTTAATGGCAGATTTAAATTCAGACAGCGTGTCATTTTATTAAAGTAATTCTACCCCAGTTCAATTACTTTGACCAATTTTCTGTCATCATCAAGAAGGAAGAACATTTAAATGATTTTAGAGCGTTAAAATCTCTTACGTTGTCGACGATCTTGGAAATACTAGTCGTTATTTGAATTGATTGCAACAAAGACATTTATCGTCAGTTATGAATGAACATTGCATCATAGACACTTTTGTGAAAGATTAACTTTAATAATGAATTATTGAATGCATTAAAGTCGAGAACTTTTGTTAGGAGTTTTTCTCAATTAGAGATTTATATAACGATGTTTGCATTCCCCAGTCTAATTGGATTCTATTCGACTACTTTGCATTTTAGTCGCACTTTATTTGATGATAGTATTTTTATACTATATTTTTTTAAGATGTTAATCTTAAATTTTGATAGACCAGACAGGCGTATATAAGCGTATTCACTATTAAATTTGTTTGTGATTGGCAAGTTTTGACTTCATTTCGGTTCATGAATGAAATCCACGAAGGTTAAATAGAAAAACAGTTTTGAAACAATTTATGATTATAAAAATTTTTAAGTGGAACTATGAATGTATAATCGCTAGTGCAGCGCGTGTTGAAAGTCGCTGAGATATAATGCCCTTGAATATGAAGGAAGTTCCCACAGGAATAAATGTTAAAGAATTATTTGTGGAAGTTTTGTAAGTTATGTGGAAGTTGAATGCCATATAGATTAATATATGATGATTTTGGGCATATTTTTAATGCAGTTTGTGCATTAACTTGTTAGCGAAGGATTTTCCGCTGGAGTAAGATTGTAATAGTTCGTTGAAAATTAATCAAGTGATTTACTGTTAGAATTAACACGAGTTTTGAAAGAATTTGAGATAAGATTTTGAATGAAGGTTGCCGTCACAAATCATTATTAAAACCTTTATTAAACCAGATTGTGACATTAACATGTATAACTAACCTTCATTGGTCGATTATATTAAACACGATTATGAAAATTACCCCGAATTACAAAAATGGAAAAAAAAATATACCCCCTGTATTTTGCCCTATAAAGGGCAATATTTCTGATTTTGCTTTCTGGATTTGAGTGCATGAATATTTTCTTAATTTAAATTGTAAGGACGTCCATTTCAAAATGTATAGTATGTTAATATATATTGTAATTGAGTTCACACACCTAATGTAGCTGAAGAAGGCTCCACTGAAAGGCCGAAAACATGTCTCTATAATGAAGTAAACATAATGGTATTAACAGGTGTACAAACGAATTTAATGCTACTATGAGACAGAAAAATTGTACCCATGGGACAGTTTTCCGAACACCAAGTAGGGAAATGGGAGTTAAATGCAAGGTGTGCGCCTTACATGCATAATACATTAATAATAGGTGGCTTCAGTGGCGTAGCTGGTAGCATGCTGAACTTCTATTCCCAAGATCGTGGGTTCAAATCCGGCCGAAGTCGTCGAATTTTTTAAACGAACCTTCTACTAACTACAATTGTGTAATGCTAAATTTTTAGGTTAGATTTGATTAGTGCTCTATTAAGTTCCAACGTTCGCCGCCAGGTGCGGGTTGCACTAGCATCTAGTAGCCAAGTTCACAGCTAGGTGTCGTGGCAAAAGTAGGAACTACTAGAAATTGATCGTCTACAGTCCTTACCTGAATTGCAGATAACACACTTGTGTGAAGCTAATTTATAGGTTAAATTTGACTAACGCTCTTAGGTTCCAACGTTCGTCGCCAGGAGTCGACTCCGGTGGCATCCAGTAACCAAGTTCCGAACTAGTTGGTCGTTGACGGTGGCGTTTGGTAGAAAAATAGGAACTGCTTGAAAATTGAATGTCTGCAGTCCTTACCTGAATTACAGATTACACACACTAATACAGCCATCACAATTAACACCGGTTATCAGACAGGTTCTACACACCCAAAGTACACGGGACTACATGACCACGTTGTCGCAGTCCCTAAACTGAGGGACCAACCAACCCCTAATATGATTTTAACAACTTTTGACACCCTCCACTGGGAGCGCCTCTTCATGTAGAACCTACTGACCTCTATAGTGAACTGCCCGAGGTGTCGGCGAACACGGTATTTACCAATGCTACGTCAACACTCGTCGCCCTTCGCGTTCGGAAATCGGAAGATGGGCAGGCCCATATTGCGAACAGGACGAGGTTACCCAGACATTAGCCTCAAGGATTTCTTCCTGCGGGAAGGTTGATAGTTCGTGCCCACGGGATTTGGCCTGTATATAAAGAACACACAATTCCTGTGTGAGTCAAGTCTGTGAAGTTCAGTGACTGGAGGGTCTAGCTCGACTGAGGAGACCCAGCTCTGATGACCATGGTTGGCAACATGAGGATGGCATGTTCTGCCACACTACTACTAGTTCTGCTGTTGGTAGCGTCACAAATGGACTTCAGTGCTGCAGCCACGAAGCCTCTTGGTAAATATTTTGTTACACTAGAATCGGCTAAGTGTAGCCGTTTATAAGCTTCAAACCTGGAAGAATTGATGCGTTGAATCTGACAAGCCTTTAAATCCTATTTCCAGACATATTCTTATGATTCTATACTAAACACGGACTGAGGAAGAAGAATTAAGTCAAGCGCCATCATTCTTCTAGCAAACAACACGAGTCAAAAGTTTTGAACCATAGTTAAAAAGATCGCGGGTTCAAACCCGGCCGAAGTCGTTGGAATTTTTAAGAGCATTAAAATCCCTCAGTATGCCTTCCTTCGGTGGGGAAGTAAAGCCGGCGGGCCCATGTCATAGATATATGGCATGTAAAGGAACCTTCCACTAACTAAACTTGTGTGAAGCAAAATTTGTAGGTTACGTTTGATTAATGCTCTTAAGTTCCAACGTTCGTCACCAGGCGCTGCACAGTGGGTAAAAATCGAAATCTGGGGAGGACAAAATTATTTATTTTCATAATTAAAAAATCAAAATGTATTACTTCTACAGCATTCTCATATAATTGCCGCTCACTATTCTGGGATATAAACGCATTTTAGTGTAAACCTATCACCACTGTTCGAGCAGTCTGAATTGGAGGGTGAATGTAAGTGGATGTGGTTTGGTTGTCTTTGTGGTTAGTGTGAAGCTTTAAGATGGAACATAGAGCTGAAGGTATGATCTTTGTAACGTGTTTCAGTTATTAATGGGCGTAATTGGAACGTAATTTTAGCTATGTTTGCATTATATAATATATACCTATTATTTTTAAAATTATATTTTCACTTAGATTTTTAGTAGCCTATGTCGCGTCACTCTGCGTTACTTTCTACTAACTGTTAAAATGTAGATAAAGTCTTGTAGTTTACGCCTGTCATAAGATTTTTTGCATCTTTTTGCAACTTACTTAATTTTGACGTTTTAGAAGATGCTGCGCAACCAGTTCTCACACGTTTACAACTGTTTGATGCACTGGATTCCACGATTATGCCAAAAGTGGAACTTTGTGACTTTGTTAAAAGTAAATTAGGGGTAGAATATTGTTCTGAAGAGATAACTGAATGCTCTATCCAACTCTTAGTCATAGACAATTTCTTGCATGTGTAGACGTAGCTTAATAAAGGTCTTAACTGAGGTTTATTATGAAGTAAACAAATTATAGACGTTGCTTTCACCCTAAATTCATGATTAAAATGTAAAAATAATTTTGTCCCCCTAGATTTTGATTTTGACCCACTGTGCGCTGGTTGTGATGGTATCTAGTAGTAGCCAAGTTCACAGCAAGGTGTCGTGGACGGCAGCATTTAGTAACAAAAGTTGGAACTACTTGAAATTATCGTCTGCAGTCCTTACTTGAATTGGGTAGATCAAGCTAGTCCTGTTCATCTCCTGTGTAAGCTCTGCTAACACATTCTCTGCGATTAGTTCCACTGATTGTCTGTCAGCACCACAACTGCAGTAGTTGCGCAGAGAGTCTGCACATACACCAGAGTTGGCCCTGATGAGGTTTAATCTGTACCAGGAACATGTGTTGTGAAAGATGGCATATCACGAAATTCTGGAGGAACAAATAGATTCCAGTAAACCCATGTGAATGAAGTATATACTTGCACGCCACCTATAAAGAACAAGCTCCCTTGAGTGGTCTCAAAGAGGAACTCCAGTCCCAAACGTTGCGGGTTTGATCCCAAGCTAAGTCAACAAATTTAATTCTGGTTTGAGGCTTGGAACGCGATTTATTCAACCCCGTGAGGCAAAACTGAAGCAACTCAGGCATCCTAGAAGTGGTTTTCCCTGGTTTTCCCACATCTACTCCAGGTTAATGCCGGAATGGTTCCAAACTTAAGGCCATGGTCACTTGCTTCCCAAAAAAACAACGCTGCTAAAGACACCACAATAACACATGCTATCAGATAAATAGGGGGGTTGAATGAACCAAGTGGAACCAAATCCAAGTTGAATACCAGACGTACAAATCTGAGAACAAAATAAATTGTTGTTGTTGCTTATTTTTAGGGGCTGTGATATCGTGGTCATGTAGCCCCGTGTGTTTGGATGTGTGTGTAATTTGCGTGATAATCTGCGTTATAGCGATGGCTGTACTCATGTGTGTATTTTGTACACTGGGAAGGAGGCGTCTGTGGCCTTAAATTAGGAACCATCCCAGCATTTGCCTGGAGTAGAAGTGGGAGAAAACCACGGAACACCACTTCCAGGATGGCTGAGGTGGGAATCGAACCCTCCTCTTCTCAGTTTAACCTCAGGAGGCTGAGAGTAACCCGTTCCAGCCTTCACACCAGAATTAAAAATAAAATTTCTCATCTGTCTTGAGGAAAGAATTCATGATGAAAATTAATAAATATAAAACAAAAATATTGGATTGCAGCCGATATAAATCAGAATCCCCTGTGGACATCAAATTGGCTGGTGAAAAACTAAAGAAAGTAGGAGACTTTTGTTACTTAGGAAGCAAAATAACCAGTGATGGACGAAGCAAAGAGGATATAAAAAGTAGGTTAGCTCAGGCAAGGAAAGCATTTCTACAGAAAAGGAATCTGTTGACATCGAATATAGATTTAGGTGTTAGGAAGTCATTTTTGAAGGCCTTTGTCTGGAGCGTGGCGCTCTATGGAAGTGAAACTTGGACTAATGGTACAGCAGAAAAGAGGAGAATTGTTGAAATGTGGTGTTACAAGAGAATGATGAAGATCAGATGGGTAGATAGGGTTACAAACGAAGAGGTATTAAGACGAGTGGGAGAGGAGAGATGTTTCTGGCGACTGCTAATGAAGAGAAGAGATAGGTTAGTAGGACAGATACTAAGTCACCCAGGAATAGCAAGCTTTGTTATGGAAGGAAGGGTCGAGGACAAGAACTGTAGGGGTAGACCAAGGTCGGACGTAGGGTGTGGTAGCTATATGGAGATGAAACGATTAGTTTAGGACAGGGAGGCATGGAGCGCTGCATCAAACCAGTAAAAAGACTGAAGACTCAAACAACATCCTCATCTGAATTACAAATACAGCCATCACAATAATACAGGTTGTTATACAAATTACACAGCCAAGTGATCGCGATGTCACAAAGCCCCTAAATTAATGACCAACAAAGCTTCCTGTACATGATACGCCTTCATGATGCCCACTCACTCCATCAGCTGATACGTTCACCTTGACTACACGAGAACAAGGAAGGTGGTATGACGAGAAAGGTAAACAGAACTGACACAGCAAGGTCGATCAGTGAGGGTCTCACGAACATGCTCCACTCGCATCCGTAGACTTTCCAAAGTACAAGAACAATCTTCGTTCTTTTATCCTTTTAAATAATCTTGTCGACTTCGTCGTTACGCTGGGGTCTGGCGTTACGTTACGGTGAAGAGGGACGGAATGTACCCAGATGCACTGAGGCGTGTGACGTCATAGTACCGCTTGGTGCATGTGTTCCCCGACAATCTCTACTACGTTAGTATAAGATAAAAATCCCCGATTCTTGGATGTCACGGGTAATCTCGAGAACCACTGGATCGATTTTGATGCGGATTTCACCATTCTGTAAAGGATATCTCGAGGAAAGCTTCTGTAGAAAATAATTTATGTATGATCAAAGGAAGCCGAGCAGTAACGATTTCAGTGAAAAAGTCGAAAACAAACTTGCTGTCCGTGCGCTTCTTAAGCTTACGCTGGGCAAACCGTTAAAAATATCAATATACTATGAGCGTAAGAATTGGTCAGCATGAAAAGTTCTACAAAAAAAAAAGTCCGCGAGAGCATCTTCAATATATCGCCCACTATACGTGTTTTTAGACTGGATGGAAGAGGCACGTCCCCGCGCGCTTTGGTGAGCGTGACGGCATCCCGCGCGCTTGGCCTTGCTTTGCCCTTGGGTTGCACTTGCCGTTCGCCAGTAATTTGAAACAAGATAAGCAATATAAGTATTATGCAGATAATTTTCTAACATGTCAAGAGTCTTTGGCTTCGAGCTAAGCGAGCCACCAGCCTTTCTAGCATTTTTCAGCATTTGCAGCATTTAAAATGATACAAAGTCTAGTCTTTCAGACTGACTGTCACTTTTTTCCTAAGAGAATCTGCGAACGGTCACCGTCACCTACCGTAATGCCAAAATCTGTTTTAACCTATCATATATTTCAATTTACGTTTATTTTAGCCTATTTTAATTTATGACAAAATAGGCTTCTGAGATCACCTTTTGTCCGTGTGTGTGTATGTGTGTTTGTGCGTCAGTGTGTCCCCCTAATAAATTCTACATCGCTGGAGCTTTTTCAATTAAACTCGATAAGACCATAGTACTATTTTGGCCGGCCCAGACCGTGCACTTCAAATTTTATTACGTCTCACCAATCTCACATGGCGGCTGTGCGAAATATTTCACTGGCATTCTATATCTCCGAAACTATTACTGATATCACCCTGAAATTTTGTACTGCGATAAAGGGTCCTACTAAAAGATCATCCATGTGACTTTTAAAAACCTGTTAAGTATAAAATGAACATAGCGGCCAAGCGAAGTTGAAACATTTAAAAAGACTTTTCTCGCGATTTAATCATCCGAGTGCAGTCAAACATGGTACAGCAAATTTTATACACATTGTAATGCACTGATACCTAATTTAATTCAATTGTTTGCATAACGTCAAGATGGTGGGTGGCTGTGCCAGATTTTAAAGTAATTATTTTTATTTCTTATGTCCTAATCATGCGATCGAAGTGAACGTTTGAATAATGAACCTACGCAATATTCGTCATCTAACAGTACATAACTCTATGGCCTACATATATAACAATCCAACATGGCGACAATCCGAAATATTTAGATGGTTCTCAATATCTATTAAGCTATGACAGCAATCAAACTGAAATGGTTTGTGGAGCGCAGTGAAACTTGGTACGGTAAATGCTGATACAAATTTAAATCCACTGGCATCTAATTTACTTCAATTGTTTTCATAACCACAAGATGGCGGATGTGCGAAATTTTAAAACCTCGTTTTTATTTCGCGTGTCCTAATCATGCGATTGATGTTTGAATAATTCACGTACACAATAATCTACATGTAATAGTACATAACATCTATAAAAATTGAACATGGCGATCATCCGAAATAATTTGACGGTTCTCAATACCTACGAATCTATTGCAGCAAACTGAAATTTTGTATGTTGATAAAGGCAATTAACATAGGCTATATGAAGATAGGCTATTTAGTTCTTCACGAAACTACCTGTTTCATATTATGCTCTAATCCGATAATCATTCATGACCGCACAGTGCCAACGTTACTTTAGACTTTTTCAAAGAATTCAAACGTGAAGTTTTGGACCATCTGCCGTAGTCCAAACCAGCATTGAATGATTTTCACCTATTTCGAGAATTGAAGGTATGGTTGGGTGGCTACGCCTCGCCAAAAAGAAAACACTTCAGAAGACTCTCCAGACGTACCCAGCTCAGGGGCGCAGATTTTTTTTGCCGAGGACATTGGAAAGCTGGTATAACGATACAACAAATGTTTCAATCGTTTTGGCGATTATGTTGAGACATAAGAACAAAACAAGCAAACGTTTAGTAGTAAAATCAGTTTGGTATATCAATCTGTCATACAGTCATTCGGAACTAAAAAAACCAGCCATCGTATATTTTATAAATTTTAGTTCTTTCTCTTCAAAAGTCGCAAAGTATATTTTTTTGTTTTCTCTCTCAAAATTACTATAAAAGTACGGGTATATTTGCTCGGTTGAGGGTGATGTCAAGTTACTTATATTCGCTGTTTCTTCTGTTGCAGATATTGTGAGGATGCGGCGCAGTCCTATATTCGGGCTATTGGATAAGCATAAGGGTGGCCATGGTTACGGTCATGGTAAACCTGGTTATGGTCACGGTAACGCTGGTTATAGTCACAGTAAACCTGGTTATGGTCATGGTAATTCTGGTCATGGAGGTGGCAGTTTCGCTGGAAGTTCTGCCGGCAGTTTCAGTGGTGGACAAGGAGGTTATGGTGGACACGGAGGGCCCGGCAGTAGTAGCTTCGCCTCCAGTGCTTCTTCCAGCTTCGGCTTCGGACCATTCTCTGCCGCTTTCTCGCAGAGCCACTCGTCTTCGGGTGGAGGAGGAGGAGGAGGCTTCTTCGACGGCCCGTGAGTCTCTCTCTCCCTACTGCATGGTTTAAGAACGTAACTAGAAAGGAAACTTCAAGAAGAACTCATAGAACATAGTGCCACACCATCCTCCAGCACTCTTCACCAAAATGCTTCGGACGTTTAGACAATATTAGACTATGGAAGTTATGGGAATTACCGGGAATATTTTGTTGTTGCTCCCTATTTTAGGAGCTGCAACATCATGGTCATATGATAATAATAATAATAATAACAATAATAATAATAATAATAATAATATCGTATGGCCTGGGGTGCCGGGTGCAAGCTTTGTAATTTGACACCCACAGGGTAGCTTGCATGTCGAATTTCGTTGTTTCTTGAATCACTATGAAAGTCAAGGAGGTTAGATATCTAAGCTCCTTGAACTCTATAGTGCTTTCTAGTAGAGAAATGAGGAACTTTGTGTTGGAAACTCCCGAGATTATTTTTTCCATTATGAATTCAAATGGGTTCTTTGACATGCAAACATCGTATGACATGCTTGTCGTATTTTTGCCGCCTTTCAAAAAATCACTTACCACGGCCAGGAGCGAACCTGCAATCTTGGAGTTAGTAGACCGACACGCTATCCACTCACCCACCGTGGCAAGCTATAATAATAATGATGATATCGTATGGCCTCGGATACCGGGTGCAAGCTTTGTTATTTGATGCCCCGAATGCAGCTTGCATGTCGAATTTTGTTTTTCCTTGGAGCACTATGAAAGTCAGGGAGGTTAGATATCTAAGCTCCTTGACACTAGAGCTCTTTCTAGTAGAGAAATGAGGAACCTTTCTTTTGCGTCCAGAATTTCCGCATCCTCTGACAATGAGCCTGCTTACGCTCCTCTGTCCATGGGGTACCATGTCTTCCTTTTGGAGGCATGACTTGGTTAAGCGCGTTCGTCATTTACCTTTTTACGAAACACATCCCTGTCCAATGCGCCGTCGGGATTGATTTGGAGCATTTTGAGGACATCTTTGGTGTATCTAAACCAGAGCATCGTGGTTTTGTGGTTGGAATCGAAAAAGTGAAAGATCTTCTTTGTCAACCTGTTGCCGTCCATTCGTCTGAGGTGGCCATAAAATCGAGCCCGTCTTTTACAGATTGTGTCTGTAAGATTCTCTATATTACTGTAGATATAATTGTTGGATCTGTTTTTGTGGATTCCATTCTTGTAATTGCATCCCATGATTTCTCTAATGATTCTTCGCTCATTTTTCTCCAGTTCTTCGAGGAGCCCTTTATCGGCATTTGAGGACAGGGTTTCGGCTGAACACAACTATTAATTATTATTATTTTGACGTACAAAGCCCATCTCAAAAACACGGCAGATAAAATCAAAACCCGGAACAACGTACTTCAGAAGTTAACTGGGTCCACCTGGGGTGCAAATGCAACAGTACTCAGATCCACAGCTCTGGCTCTCTCGTACTCGGTCGCAGAATACTGTTGTTCTACCTGGCTTAACAGTGCTCACACCACAATAGTTGACACACAGCTCAATCAAACAATGCGCCTCATCACATGATGCATTCGTTCTACTAATACTCAATGGTTACCGGTTCTAAGTAACATTCCCCCACCACATTTAAGAAGATGTCAGTCGTTGCTGAACACGTACAAAAGAATCAACACGAATCCACTATTGCCAATACATGCAGAGCTTCCAGTTCTATCAGCTCATCGATTAACGTCCAGACACCCGTCGTGATGAACAGCAGATAGTTTGCTGACTAACAACTTCAGTATCAAAGTTGTCTGGATTAATCAATGGCAGAAACAAACTTCCCTGGCACACCATAGATTAATTATTAATCCCTGGGAAATACCTGCAGTGTTTCACTTATCTAGGCGGCACTGGTGCTTGTTGAACTGGCCAGCGCAGGTGTGGAGGTAAACTACATCATTGGGGTTGGAAGTCCTCTCCAAATTGCGTCTATGGACAAGAGAAGCGGACAATAGATCACATAATGCTTGTTTGTCCCCTCAGAACCTTCAGTTGTACATTTATTTATTTATTTATTTATTTAGCGTATGATGAAAACAACCTATAAACTATTTACATATCCAGTGGAAGATAAGCAGAGAGTAAATAAAAAGCAATTTACGAAGCTTGAGAAAAAAATAACAGGAATAAAACAATATATTTATACATCACTATCTACCTGACAACTTCGACAGTTCAATTGTAAACATTGAATGTGAGTGATGTACGTCTCACTAAATGTGAATGTCCAATTCCGCTACCCACTTCACTGCTTCCGGTGTTGCTGAGTTGAGGTCTTCCATGGTGCCAGAGAAAGCAGGGAGTGGGCATTCCTGCACTACATGCTTCATTGTTTGGCGAACATCCCCACAGTCACAATGGGGGGAAACTGACCAGCCCCATGTGTGTAAAGTAGATCCTGTTCTACCTACTCCACATCTCATGCGATTTAGTCTACTCCAGGTGCAGCGTGGCAGATCGAAGCCTGCCAGTTTTGTAGATGGATTATTAATGTCCACTATTGCACTTAAAGACCACTCTGTTGACCACTTAGAAGTGGAGTTGAAGGAGCTGGATGTTATCTTTACAGCCGTCTTCCAAGCAGGCTGGCGAGACTTAAGGCGTGTGCATTTCTGTCTGATATCCTCATGAACAGGTAGATGTTCATTCTTCAACATTCTTGTCCACAGCTGAAAAAGGGCCTTCTGTCTCCTGATATGTGGAGGTAGTATATTGCTGAGTACCGGTAACCATTTGATCGGTGTAGTACGAAGTGTACCAGTTATGATCCGCATGGTTTGGCGAAGTTGTGAATCTACTAGCTGTGTGTGAGCACTATTAAGCCAGATACCAGAGCAGTATTCTGCTGCAGAATAGACCAAGGAAGATCTACACAGGTTACCTCAAGAGGCTGTTGACTGGCTTCTCCATTAGGATCTGCAGCTGTATATTAATCATTTCAGACTACGAACTTGAGATTATGTATTACTTAATATATTTGTAAATAGCTATGCATCACTTCATGATACGATAAATGAATAATAATAATAATAATAATAATTATTATTATTATTATTATTAAACAACAAACGATCTTTAAATAGCAAACCAGGGAGCACATTTCTGTAAAATTATTTTATTGAATTATATTTCCGTATGTTCTGTGTACTTAAAAAAACTTTACTTAAGGATGTGTATTTTTCTCTTTCAGGTTTTAGACTCCCTCAGCCAGCTTGGCCAAGACTTCACCTTCACCGTCATCTACTCATCGTTAATCGTTCCCACCTGTCATAAAAATTGTTGTTTGTATGAATTTGTAAATAAAATAGTCATTTGTTAGAACGTCAAGTGTTGTTATTGCTTCCACAGCCCAATTGGCGTCCTTTGCTGTTGCAGGAGGGGGGGGGTACATCCCTCGGTGTAGAGACAGTTGCTGTTGGTAGGGACTATGAACATATTGGTCATCACTCATCATCCCCGTGTACTTGAGTATGTGTGGTAGCCAAAACCTGTTACTTTAGACAGAGTAAAGATTTTCAACACGTTCGTGATGATGATGATGATAATGATAATTGTTGTTTTAAGGGGCCTAACATCTGGGTTGTCGGCCCCTAATGCTTTGGGTGATGTGAAAATGTAAATGAAATGGAACTAAACCTAACACTAACTACAAACTTACAAACTGGAAGAGGAAATGGAAAACAAAAGTAAGAGTAAGGGAAACAAAAGACAGGACGAAAGGAAATGCCCTCAACCCTCGAAGAATGAGAATTAAGGGACTTGGGAGAAAGGTGAGCCAGGAAAGGCAGATAGGGAAGGTAAAGAGGAGAGGGACCACCCAAAAGCAATGGAAGAAGAAGAAAATCGGGCCCAGCTCAGGAAACCCTCGGGGTCACCAACTCCCGAACTCACCAGACGTAACCCCTTAAGAGTTCAGCACTATCCAGGGTGCACCCTGCCTCCTGGAGGGCATTGAGCTGAAGGCAGGAGATACAGTATAATGCAAAGAAAACAAGAGGCCTGACCTCTCGAAGAATGAGCGATCAGGAAAGATGAGACAAGGACCAATTAAGGCGGGAAAGTGAAAGACTCCCTAGGCCTCGGATACCCTAATACCGTCGGGGTCGGAAAAGAACAAGAGTTTACCAAGGGAGGTCGAGAGGAGAGATAACAGAGAGAAGCCCGGCACAAGTAAGTGGAAGCAATGCTGGACTCAGCTGCGGTCCCGTGGTTGCCAACCCACGTCGCACAAGTTGTGAGCCCCTGGGGGATCTTTAACATGTGGCTCGTGGGTGGAGGAACGAACTTCCAGATCTCAGTCGATTTTCGAAATAATGGAAACAATTGAATTGCACTTCAAGCAATAGCCTTGTCGAACAGAGTTCGAAATTGCTGCTCATGTGCATGCCCACACGCCACCAATAATAGCTGACGACTTGAGGGAAGTCCTACACAGTCTATTAGTGGTGTGCGGTGTAGGCAAAGAAAGACCCAGATGATCGACAAAATCGCTTTCAAACTTCACTCTTGAGAGAGATATAAGGTGCGTTCAAAAAGTAACGAGCCGGAGGCATAATTACAGAAACCAGTACCTGTATGTTATAAATATTGGCCCTGGCTGTTGAGGCACTTGTCCCACTGTGACACGAGGCGGTGAATGGCTGTCTCATAAAATTCCCTGGGCTGCAATGTGAACCGGTTCTGCACGTACAGCTGGACGTCGACGTCCGAGGTGAATCGTTGGCCCCGCAGAGCCCTTTTCAAAGGACCAAACATGGCGTAATCACAGGGAGAGAGGTCTGGACTGTATGGATGGTGGCCGAGAACCACCCATTTGAATTTCTGAAGGAGTGCCGCGACTGTGTTGGCCGTATGAGGTCGTGCATTTTCGTGGAGCGACCACGGCAGCTATGGCGTTCACTGTCACTCGGTGGTCCTGGGTAATGAGTGCATCAACCAGCTGGACGTTGTCATTGGTAATGCAGGAGGGTGCCCCAGACCGGGCATCATCGGCTAACGATACCCGTCCTTCCCTGAAGCGCTTGTGCCACGCCTTGACCCTTGCAAGGGACATGCAGTGTTCGCCGTACACTTGTGACTTCGGCGATGAATGTCCATCCCCCCTACTTCTTCCGCTGTCAGAAACTGAACAACACCTCTTTGCTCTTCGGTTGACGCCTCCATGTCACTGTTTGCAATGCGACTGGCAGCGTTGGACGATTGATGCATACTGCTGCTCGCTTTTTATCGTCACGTGACGTGCACGCGTGCCCTCTAGCGACGGGCTGTGACCTTACACGCTCTGGTCAGAACCACACCTCGTTACACACGGCACGATTAGCCGATGTCGTCACCGGTTTGCGCATTCCAGCCTCTGGCTCGTTACTTTTTGAACGCACCTTTTACATAATCTATCAGACTATTGAAAATCAACCTGAAGATGTGGGCGAGGAAAAGAGGCGATACTGTGACAGCTCGATCACCAGCTACCGAGAAGAATATCACATTGAGACCCTTAACAAAATTGAACTTCTAATCGGAATATCAGTTACGATCCCACGTTTCTTCGTGGAGTTTTGTAGGTTCCTTGGATTGAGGAAGGATCTAATAGCCGACATTGTGTTATCCACTTCGACAATCATGACTGCAGTCCATAGCATGAATTAAGCTTGTATCTAATATACAAACTTAACTTACATTAACTTCATTCATAAGTCAACGAAGTTCCAATTTATTATTCATCTCCGTAACAATATCCAAAGAAATTATAAATTATCGTCGTCGTGCGATATCGATATATCGAAACGGGAGGTGCGAATTCTTTTTCAAATTCCTCCTTTCGCGCAGCAAGACTCTTCCTTTCCAGATGGGGCACGGTGGCTCAGCGGTCTAGCTGTAAGCCTCTCACCAAGGCAGTCCGGTTTCGATTCCCGGTCATTGCATGTGAGATTTTCAAAGTGAAATGCCATGTCCTGTGGTTCGGATTCCACGAAAAAAGGAGGTCCCGTGGCTCATGATCTCGAGATTAACGGTCACGTTAAACTTCAAGCTTCCTTTCCTTTCCAGGTATCAAGCCCAGTATTGACGTGAACATCACAGCTTATACCTTTAGTCTTTAAATCTGACGACCTTACTTAGCAGAAGATTATCTCATCTCTGTTGAGCTTTCCTTTCACAAAATTATATACTTTCTTCCCATGAGCTTGCTCCGTGAATTTATTTTTGAATTGAAAACCCAATCGATAACATTCACTGTCCGCATTTGCCATGATTTGACGTTTTACCATCTCAGTTTGCGTCATCTACTTACGGCAAGTAGTTCTGTCAGTCATCGTACTTCACAAACAGCTTCACACGCTCCAATTCCATTGTTGACATAAACTGAGTGTACATATTAAGGATTTCTACCCTGCCAGCGAATTGTTTCCGGTGTCGGAAATTGGAACTAATGCGCTCCGCTCAGCCAAACGCCTAAGATATACGAGCAGTCGTCGTCAGCGAAACCTCATCGCATGTCGTGTGTGTGCATGGTTCGTGCTGCGTCGTGCACTGTGCGGGGTGTTCTCATTGTATGCCTGTACATGCGTTCCCCCCTCTTGCTCCTCACCAGCCCGCGGCAGCCATAACGTGACGAGATGACGTAATGTATACACAAAAGCCCCGAGGTAACAATTCCCTGGCAAGGTAGTAAATGACTTCGATGATCCGCCCCTTAAAACAACAATCATCAGGCTACATACAGGTGATGAGCTCTGAGCCTTCCCGGTAGTGCAGGGGTTGCTCGCTTGCTCAGAATTCGAGCCCCTGCGCCACCAGCGATTTAACATCCGACGTGAGGGCTGGAACGGGTTGTACTCGACCTCGTGGAAGAAGTTGCCAAGACAAACTTACTAGCTGCAAAGGAACTAGTAGAAGCAGAAGATGATGAAGAGTATGGATATGGTGTGCACAGAAAACTACGAGATAGTAGAAGTAAACACAGTTGTACACGTGATTACAGGGCTGTCAGCAAGGGTTGCATAGAGCTGTGTATAGCCTACAAGTGAAGCGGGCTGACTTATCGGTTACAAGCTACAGCGCGGTTTATTTACTGTTAGTGCTGTGTATAGCCTACATGTGAAGCGGGCTGACTTATCGGTTACAAGCTACAGCGCGGTTTATTTACTGTTAGTGCTGTGTATAGCCTACATGTGAAGCGGGCTGACTTATCGGTTACAAGCTACAGCGCGGTTTATTTACTGTTAGTGCTGTGTATAGCCTACATGTGAAGCGGGCTGACTTATCGGTTACAAGCTACAGCGCGGTTTATTTACTGTTAGTGCTGTGTATAGCCTACATGTGAAGCGGGCTGACTTATCGGTTACAAGCTACAGCGCGGTTTATTTATTGTAATATGAAGATAAAACTTCAAATTAAGTTTCCCTAAAATGACATTTTTTCACATATAAAGTGCATTTTCTCAGACACTACTACATATAAAGCAACGAAACATGCTAGTCTCTTTCTAAGTAGGACTGTGTACAATCCTGTGCACCAGAATTTTAATTTTTGGCCTATTATAGAAGTTATGATATGGATAAGAACATTTTTATGCAGTTCTTTTTGTAATACTATTTTTATTGAACATTTGGGTGGCCGCCATTACGTTTCCGTCAAGATTGCGGCGATATATAACGTGACACTGAGGTGCTCATTGCTTGTGCTACCTCTGTACTAAATTTCGTTCAATTTGGTTTCACCGTGTTTGAATAGATAGGGGAATCAATTGGCACACATACATGGCCGCCATCCGCAAATTGTTGGGCAGATGACGTCGTAGTTTGGTCAAAAGGTTCGTCATACATAAAGGTATAACGTTGCAAAATTTGGTAGAGATCAGATGATTAGGTTGGTCGTAATATTATTTAAGCTTTTGCCATTTAGGTGACCGCCATTACGTTTTCGTCAAGATTGCGGCGATATAAAACATGACACTGAGATGCCCTTTGCTAATGTTACCTCTGTACCATATTTCGTTCAATTCGGATTCACCGTGTTTGAAAAGATAGGGGGAATCAATTTGCACACAAACATGGCCGCCATCCGCAAATTATTGGGCAGATGACCTCGCAGTTTGGTCAAAATATTCCTCATACATAAAGGTATAATGTTACAAAATTTGGTAGAGATCAGATGAATAAGTTGGTCGTAATTTGATTTAAGCTTTGAATATTTGGGTGGCCGCCATTACGTTTCCGTCAAGATGTCAGCGATATAAAACATGACACTGAGGTGCCCTTTGCGAGTGCTACCTCTGTATCAAATTTCGTTCAATTTGGTTTCACCGTGTTTGAAAAGATAGGGGAAATCGATTTGCACACAAATATGGCCACCATCCGCAAGTTATTATGAAGATGACCTCGTAGTTTGGTCAAAGGATTCTTCATACTTAAAGGTATAATGTTACAAAATTTGGTAGAGATCAGATGAATAGGTTGGTCGTAATTTGATTTAAGCTTTGAACATTTGAGTGGCCGCCATTACGTTTACGTCAAGATGGCGGCGATATAAAACATGACACTGAGGTGCCCTTTGCCAGTGCTAACTCTGTACCAAATGTCGTTCAATTCGGATTCATCGTGTTCGAATTGATAGGGGGGGGGGGGGACAGACATTCAGAGTACACACACTCACACACACACACACACACAGACACACAATTTTTGGCCCTGTAGTGATCTCATAAGTCTACTTTCATTTTTTTCAAAAATCGAAAGTTGGCTAAAAATACCCAGTAGTTCTGCAGGAAATGCACCTTAAAAATTCAGGATGACTAAAATATTTATTTTTGTATTCAGATTCTATGATCATATTGAGTTACAAATGCAATGCAATATCAAGCAGCATGTTGACAATAACCATACAAAATATGAACATTTATCTATGGTCATGTTTTTACATACAACCTCCCTTAAGTAACTGCTTGATACGAGATGAAGCGTCCCATAGTCTAAAGGCAAGGTAGTGCGGCTGAAGTTGTCGTCGCGTTGGCTATTCTTTGCCCATCAAGGTGTGAAGCAAGGCTTGAAGTCAGTTCGCCGAGTCGAGATAGTGGAAGTAAACACAGTTGTACACGTGATTGCAGCGCTGCCAGCAAGGGGTGCATAGAGCTGTGCTGTGTAAAGCCTACATGTGAAGCGGGCTGAATTATCGGTCACATGCTACAGCACGGTTTATTTATTGTTCGTTTATGAAGTTATTTAATTTTAAGTTCTTAACTGCTTATGACAGGCAACAGTATACAGTGCAGCACAGCACTACTGTCGACCAAAATATTATGTGCACTCGAGTTTGAAGGTTGTTTGTGAAGTAACCAATAGACCTACATAAAATCCAATAACATCATCATTTTCGTCGTTCTATTTTACGTTAGCTAATGTAGGTTTGGAATTTTTAATTTATATTTTAATATTTTTTATCACTGTTGGAACACAAAAAGTGACCGTTTTTAAGCGTGTCTCAACCATGCGTCACATTTAAGAATTATTATCTCAAAAACACGTCATCAGATCGAATCCAAATTTCAACACAATATACATTGGAATGTTTTATAACTGGTTTATCAATTTCAAAAGTTTGTGTTTCCAAGAATCAAAGTTGTTATCATTTTTGTAAGGTAACTTTTTCTCGGCTCGGGGTGGTTGGAAAATGAAGTTCTTGGTCGCGTTGTAATACTTATACATCAAAAAGTCATACAGCATAACCTTTTGATGCATAAGGATTACAACTCGACCAAGAACTACATTTTCCAACCACCCCGAGCCGAGAAAATGTTACCCTACAAAAATGATAAAAACTTTGTTTCTTGGACACACAAACTTTTGAAGTTAATAAACCAGTTATTAAACATTCCAATGTTTTTTTGTGTTAAAATTTGTATTCGATCTGATAACGAGTTGTTGAGATAATAAATCTTAAATGTGATGCATGGTTGAAACACGCTTTAAAGAGGGCACTTTTTGTGTTCCAACTGCGATAAACAATATTAAAATATAAATTAATAATTCCAGACCTACATGAACTAACGTACAATAGAACGGCGAAAGTGATGATTTTATTGGATTTTATGTAGGTCTATTGGTTACCTCACAAACAACCTTCAAACTCGAGTGCACATAATATTTTGGTCGACAGTAAGTGCGGCAAGTCTTGTCTTTTCTAGGGCTACGGCATGACTAATGATCTCGGAGCTTCTTGGCTACCCCTGTCCGGCAGAGCCGATGACGTGAACTAGGCGTGTTTCCCTGTCCAGACCGTCAAGTGACCACGTGCAAGTTTTTACGCGTACTATCACGGCTCGGCGAAGAGACTTTAGGTGGTATTGGCACGACCCACGGAGCGAAGAAGCCTTGGTGGTGAAGATAGCCATGCGTCTGCACCCTGTGGTGAACCAAAGAAATGGGGCATGGGCCGCATCAGAGAAGACATGGAGTATGGTAACGCCACCCCCGAAGATACCTTGGATCGTTTAAAATGGCGACGGATTTGTCGACAAGTAGACCTGCCATAGTGCCTGATTAACGCTAGGAAAATAACACATACTGTGGTTCGGAATCCACGTAAAAATGGATACTGTAGTAATGTTATTGGTATTACGCCCCCTTTAACTACTGCGGCTGTTAGAGACGCCGGGGTGCCGGAATTTCGCCCCGAAGGGGGTCTTTATTATGCAAATAAATCTACTGACACGGCTCCCTCACAATTGCGCACCCTTAAATGGCAGCTGACTGCAACAGGATTAGATCCTGCTATATTGGGAACAGCAGGCAAGAACGTTACGGCGCAGCCAGCCATAAAAATGGAGATTCCAGCATTTGCCTGGAGGGAGTGTGGAAATGATGATGATGATGATGCTAATTGTTGTTTTAAGGGGCCTAACATCTAGGTTATCGGCCCCTAATGGTTTGGGCGAGTAAAAGATGAGATGAGAATGAAAACTATAACTAATACTAACTACAGACTTACATACCAGAAGAAGAAATGGTAAACAAATAAAGGATAAGGCAAATAAAGGACAGGAAGAAAAGAAATGCCCTCAACCCTCGATGAATGAGGATTGAGGGACTTGGAAGGAAGGAGAGCCATGAAAGGCAGAGAGGAAAGGGGAAAGAGGAGAGGGCCCGCCCCAAGGTCAGAGGAAAAAGGGGACAAAACGGACCCAGCTCAGGAATCCCTCTGGATCACCAACTCCCACGCTCACCAGTCATGAGCCCCTGAGGATGTAGCAATGTCCAGGGTGCACCAGAAGTGGTGGGGCTACATACACCCTGCCTCCTTGTGCAGAAGGCAGGAGATAACATGAAATAAAATAGAAGGCTGAACCCTCGTAGAAGGAGGGTATCAGAAAAGATGAGACAAGGGCCGATTAAGGCGCGAAAGGAAGAGACTCCCTAGGCTTAATACTTTCGGGGTCGGAAGAGAACAAGAGTTGACCAAGAGAGGTCGACAGGAAAGAAGACGGAGAGGAGCTCCATCCACAATGCGCAGTCGGCAGTCGGTAGTTGGTAGTTGGCAGTCGGTAGCTGAAATCGGAAGTCGGTAGTTGACAATCGACCCATTCGCATTGCGCAGTCGTTAAAAGTCTAGTGTAAATAATACAGTGATATTCTTTTATTCCTTGTGCCCAGAGGCGTTGTCGATAACCTCAAAACTTACAATGGATGAGTTGGAGATGTATGGCTTATTTTTGTTGATAGTAACTGGTACCATGTATTTAAGATTAAAAAGGCACGGGTTGCGAAGGTACTGGCGACATCCTACGCTCGTAGCCGAAGAGGGAGAATTCAACACCACAAACGCTATAAAGCAACGAGTCACGACAAATTTTTTAGGTACACTGGATCGATGAAAATGTCATCTTCGACATGATGAACTTGTGACGAATCAGACATAATAATAAGTTAATAATAAAAAAAGCAAAAGAACGAACGATAATATACAAAAGATGTCTTACAAGATGGCGGGTTTTCGACACAACAGCGTGACGTCAATTTCTGGCCTGCTCTGATTGGCTATTACATTGCTGCAGTCGAAGATAAAATTCTCGACTACCGACTACTGGCTACCGACTGCCAACTACCAACTACCGACTGCCGACTGCGCATTGTGGATGGAGCTTGAGCCCCTGGGGCGGGGGCGTGGACGGAGTGTGGGGAAAGCCACGCTAATGATAGTCGCTCTCAGTGCCGTGATTCGAACCTACGGTGTCCGGGCTTGCTGCAGCTGCTTCCGTGGTCATGGTGCCGGGCTACGCTGTGGGACGGATTTGAGGCGTAGGATCCGGCATTTGGTGCCACTTGAGCCAGGACGCGGAGAGCTATCGCCATCACGGAACCCACTTTACTCAAGTCCTCTGCACCGATGCTAGTCTACTGTTGTTGTTGTTGTTTGAGTCTTCAGTCTTTTGACTGGTTTGATGCAGCTCTCCACGGCTCCATGTCCTGAACTAATCGTTTCATCTCTACATAGCTACCACACCCTACATCCGAGGCAATCTGTTTAACATATTCTAACCTTGGTCTACCCCTACAGTTCTTGTCCTCGACCCTTCCTTCCATAACTAAGCTAGCTATTCCTGGGTGTCTTAGTATGTGTCCTACCAACCTATCTCTTCTCTTCATTAGCAGTCGCCAGAAACATCTCTCCTCTCCCACTCGTCATAATACCTATTCGTTTGTAACCCTATCAACCCATCTGATCTTCATCATTCTCCTGTAACACCACATTTCAAACGCTTCAATTCTCCTCTTTTCTGCTGCACCAATAGTCCAAGTTTCACTTCCATAGAGTGCGACGTTCCAGACAAAGGTTTTCAAAAATGGCTTCCTAATACCTAAATCTATATTCGATGTCAATAGGTTCCTTTTCTGTAGAAATGCTTTCCTTGCCTGAGCCAACCTACTTTTTATTTATCCTCTTTGCTTCGTCCAACACTGGTTATTTTGCTTCCTAAGTAACAGAAGACTCCTACTTCCTTTAGTTTCTCCCCTACCAATTTGATTTCCATAGAGGTTTCTGATTTATTGCGGTCGCATTCCAATATTTTTGTTTTATATTTATTAATTTTCATCATGAATTCTTTCCTCAAGACGGAATCCATACCATTCAAAAACTCATTCAAATCCTGAGGCGTGTCGGCCAAGATGACGATGTCATCAGCAAATCTCAGAGTTGAAATTATTTCTCCTTGTATATTGTTGAAATATTAATCTCATTACTTAGCAACCGAACTCTTAAACATTGCGTTTTGCTTTGGAATATGGCAAACGTCATTATAAAGGTAAATACTAACCTCTTGTTTTAGCATATTTTAATGACACTTTGTCCTTGCCCACCCTTCCGCTGTATATTTCTCCCCACATTATTCTGAATTTTCACTAGCAAAGGAACCCTGCTATGCAAAATGTGATACGTTTTGTTTTGTATACTTCATTCTAGTATTCGTGTGAATTTAGAGTAGGGGGGTTCAAAATAATTTTTACTGATGGTCCCCTCTTTGAAATCACCTGATTTTGAGGATAATTCCAACGTCATTGAAAAACGAGAAAACGGGCTCAGATCAGGCATCCCCCAGAACCTCCAATTCTGAATGCTTGAATAGTAGACTGTTTGGTTGGTTCCTCAGTTTAGGGGCTGTGACAACGTGATCATGTAGCCTCGTGTACTTTGGGTGTGTGTAGAATCTGTCTGATAACCGGTGTTAATTGTGATGGCTGTATTAGTGTGTGTTGTCTTTTTAATACAAGTAAAGACTGCTGACATTCAATTTTCAAGTAGTTCCTACTTTTGCCACCAAACGCCACCGTCGACGACAACTAGTTATGAACTTGGTTACTAGATGCCACCGCAGTCGGCTACTGGTGACGAAGTTGGAACTTAAGAGCGTTAGTTAATTCTAACGTATAATTTAGCTTCACATAAGTGTAATTAGTGGAAGATTCTTTTACATGCCATAAATTTATGACCACCGAAGGAAGGCATACTGAGGGATTTTTAACGCCCTTACAAAATAGTAGACTATATGATTTTAAGTGTATTCGGCGAGTCGCCACGAAAATCACAAAAATTTCGTATAGTAATCGGTAATATGACCGAGAAGAAGGAGTTGAATTGTTTGCCGATAGGGGATGATAATACGTTTTCTTTTCTCTCAGCAGTGCCAACCACACAGTGTCTTTAGCTATATCGCAGGAATTGGCGCCCAGTTTAAAACATGGAGTTGCTTAGGCTTGCTGGTTCACTATCAGTAATGTTAGGACAACTCAGTGATTCGAGTATCAATTTCAATATGTCACTGTTCGTGCGGCTCTGAGCCTTCTGCCCCGCTCGCTCCGCATATTGGAACCTTCATTGACAGAATTATTATCGGCAGAGCAATGGTTATAGTATCCATCTACCCTAACCTCAGTAGACCCATGGTTTTAGTATCCAGCTACCCTAAGCTTGGCAGAACAATGGTTTTAGTATCCATCTACCCTAACCTCGGCAGACCAATGGTATTAGTAACCATCTACCCTAAGCTCGGCAGACCAATGGTTTTAGTATCCATCTACCCTAATCTCGGCTGAACAATGGTTTTAGTATCCATCTACCCTAACCTCGGCAGTTTAATGATTTTAGCATCCAGCTACCCTAAGCTCGGCAGACCAACGGTTTTAGTATCCATCTACCATAAGCTTGGCAGACCAATGGTTTTAGTATCCATCTACCCTAAGCTCGGCAGACCAACGGTTTTAGTATCCATCTACCCTAAGCTCGGCAGACCAACGGTTTTAGTATCCATCTACCCTAAGCTTGGCAGACCAATGGTTTTAGTATCCATCTACCCTAAGCTCGGCAGACCAACGGTTTTAGTATCCATCTACCCTAAGCTCGGCAGACCAACGGTTTTAGCATCCAGCTACCCTAAGCTCGGCAGACCAATGGTTTTAGTATCCATCTACCCTAATCTCGGCTGAACAATGGTTTTAGTATCCATCTACCCTAACCTCGGCTGACCCATGGTATTAGTAACCATCTACCCTAAGCTCGGCAGACCAATGGTTTTAGTATCCATCTACCCTAATCTCGGCTGAACAATGGTTTTAGTATCCATCTACCCTAATCTCGGCTGAACAATGGTTTTAGTATCCATCTACCCTAACCTCGGCAGTTTAATGATTTTAGCATCCAGCTACCCCAACCTCGGCAGACCAATGGTTTTAGTATCCATCTACCATAAGCTTGGCAGACCAAAGGTCTTACTATCCATCCACCCTAACCTCGGCATACCAATGGTCTTACTATCCATCCACCCTAACCTCGGCAGACCAATGATCTTACTATCCTTCCACCCTAACCTCGGCAAACCAACGTTTTAGAACCATCTGCCCTAACCTCGGCAGACCAATGATCTTACTATCCATCCACTCTAACCTCGGCAGACCCATGGTTTTAGTATCCAGCAACCCTAAGCTCGGCAGACCAATGGTTTTAGTATCCATCTACCCTAAGCTCGGCAGACCAATGGTTTTAGTATCCATCTACCTTATCCTCGGCAGACCAATGGTTCTAGTATCCATCTACCCTAAGCTCGGCAGACCAATGGTTTTAGTATCCATCTACCCTAAGCTCGGCAGACCAATGGTTTTAGTATCCATCTACCTTATCCTCGGCAGACCAATGGTTTTAGTATCCATCTACCCTAAGCTCGGCAGACCAATGGTTTTAGTATCCATCTACCCTAAGCTCGGCAGGCCAATGGTTTTAGTATCCATCTACCTTATCCTCGGCAGACCAATGGTTTTAGTATCCATCTACCCTAAGCTCGGCAGACAAATGGTTTCAGTATCCATCTACCCTAAGCTCGGCAGACCAATAGTTTTAGTATCCAACAACCCTAACTTCGGCAGACCAATGGTTTTAGTATCCATCTACCCTAAGCACGGCAGACCAATGGTTTTAGTATCCATCTACCCTAAACTCGGCAGACCAATGGTTTTAGTATCCATCTACCCTAAGCACGGCAGACCAATGGTTTTAGTATCCATCTACCCTAAACTCGGCAGACCAATGGTTTTAGTATCCATCTACCCTAAGCACGGCAGACCAATGGTTTTAGTATCCATCTACCCTAAACTCGGCAGACCAATGGTTTTAGTATCCATCTACCCTAACCTCGGCAGACCAATGGTTCTAGTATCCAGCAACCCTAAGCTCGGCAGACCAATGGTTTTAGTATCCATCTACCCTAAGCTCGGCAGACCAATGGTTTTAGTATCCATCTACTCTAAGCTCGGCAGACCAATGGTTCTAGTATCCATCTACCGTAAGTTCGGCAGACCATTGGTCTTACTATCCATCCACCCTAACCTCGGCAGACCAATGGTTTTAGTATCCATCTACCCTAAGCTCCGCAGACCAATGGTTTTAGTATCCATCTACCCTAAGCTCGGCAGACCAATGGTTTTAGTATCCATCTACCCTAAACTCGGCAGACCAATGGTTTTAGTATCCATCTACCGTAACCTCGGCTGACCAATGGTTTTAGTATCCATCTACCCGAATCTCGGCAGAACAATGGTTCTAGTATCCATCTACCCTAAACTCGGCAGACCAATGGTTTAAGTAATCAGGTACCCTAATCTCGGCAGACCAATGGTTTTAGTATCCATCTACCCTAAGCTCAGCAGACCAATGGTTTTACTATCCAGCTACCGTAAGCTCGGCAGACCAATGGTTTTAGTATCCAACTACCCTAAGCTCGGCCGACCAATGGTTTTAGTATCCAACGACCCTAAGCTCGGCAGACCAATGGTTTTAGTATCCGACTACCGTAAGCTCGGCAGACCAATGGTTTTAGTATCCAACTACCCTAAGCTCGGCAGACCAATGGTTTTAGTATCCAACTACCGTAAGCTCGGCAGACCAATGGTTTTAGTATCCAACTACCCTAAGCTCGGCCGACGAATGGTTTTAGTATCCAACTACCCTAAGCTCGGCAGACCAATGGTTTTAGTATCCAACTACCGTAAGCTCGGCAGACCAATGGTTTTAGTATCCAACTACCGTAAGCTCGGCAGACCAATGGTTTTAGTATCCAACTATCCTAAGCTCGGCAGACCAATGCTTTTAGTATCCAACTACCGTAAGCTCAGCAGACCAATGGTTTTAGTATCCAACTACCGTAAGCTCGGCAGACCAATGGTTTTAGTATCCAACTACCCTAAGCTCGGCAGACCAATGGTTTTAGTATCCAACTACCGTAAGCTCGTCAGACCAATGGTTTTAGTATCTAACTACTCTGAGCTCGGCAGACCAATGGTTTTAGTATCCAACTACGGTAAGATCGGCAGACCAATGGTTTTAGTATCCAACTACCGTAAGTTCGGCAGACCAATGGTTTTAGTATCCAACTACCGTAAGCTCGGCAGACCAATGGTTTTAGTATCCAACTACCGTAAGCTCGGCAGACCAATGGTTTTAGTATCCAACTATCCAAAGCTTGGCAGACCAAAGGCTTAAGTAATCAGCTATTCTAAACTCGGCAGATAATGGTTTTAGTAATCAGCTATCCTAAACTCGGCAGACGAATGGTTTAAGTAATGAGCTATCCTAAGCTCGGCAGACAATGGTTTTAGTATCCAACTACCGTAAGCTCAGCAGACCAATGGTTTTAGTATCCAACAACCGTAAGCTCGGCAGACCAATGGTTTTAGTATCCATCTACCCTAAACTCGGCAGACCAATGGTTTAAGTAATCAGGTATTCTAAACTCGGCAGATAATGGTTTTAGTAATCAGCTATCCTATACTCGGCAGACCAATGGTTTTAGTATCCAACTACCCTAAGCTCGGCAGACCAATGGTTTTAGTATCTAACTGCCGTAAGCTCGGCAGACCAATGGTTTTGGTATCCATCTACCCTAAGCTCGGCAGACCAATGGTTTTAGTATCCAACTACCATAAGCTCGGCAGACCAATGGTTTTAGTATCCATCTACCCTAAGCTCGGCAGACCAATGGTTTTGGTATCCATCTACCCTAAGCTCGGCAGACCAATGGTTTTAGTATCCAACTACCGTAAGCTCGGCAGACCAATGGTTTTAGTATCCAACAACCGTAAGCTCGGCAGACCAATGGTTTTAGTATCTAACTGCCGTAAGCTCGGCAGACCAATGGTTTTAGTATCCAACTACCGTAAGCTCGGCAGACCAATGGTTTAAGTAATCAGCTATTCTAAACTCGGCAGATAATGGTTTTAGTAATCAGCTATCCTATACTCGGCAGACCAATGGTTTTAGTATCCAACTACCCTAAGCTCGGCAGACCAATGGTTTTAGTATCTAACTGCCGTAAGCTCGGCAGACCAATGGTTTTGGTATCCATCTACCCTAAGCTCGGCAGACCAATGGTTTTAGTATCCAACTACCATAAGCTCGGCAGACCAATGGTTTTAGTATCCATCTACCCTAAGCTCGGCAGACCAATGGTTTTACTATCCAACTACCGTAAGCTCGGCAGACCAATGGTTTTAGTATCCAACTGCCCTAAGCTCGGCAGACCAATGGTTTTAGTATCCAACTACCGTAAGCTCGGCAGACCAATGGTTTTAGTATCCAACTGCCCTAAGCTCGGCAGACCAATGGTTTTAGTATCCAACTACCGTAAGCTCGGCAGACCAATGGTTTTAGTATCCAACTGCCCTAAGCTCGGCAGACCAATGGTGTTAGTATCCATCTACCCTAAGCTCGGCAGACCAATGGTTTTAGTATCCAACTACCGTAAGCTCGGCAGACCAATGGTTTTGGTATCCAACTACCGTAAGCTCGGCAGACCAATGGTTTTAGTATCCAACTACCGTAAGCTCGGCAGACCAATGGTTTTAGTATCCAACTACCATAAGCTCGGCAGACCAATGGTTTTAGTATCCAACTACCGTAAGCTCGGCAGACCAATGGTTTTAGTATCCAACTACCATAAGCTCGGCAGACCAATGGTTTTAGTATCCAACTACCGTAAGCTCGGCAGACCAATGGTTTTGGTATCCAACTACCGTAAGCTCGGCAGACCAATGGTTTTAGTATCCAACTACCGTAAGCTCGGCAGACCAATGGTTTTAGTATCCAACTACCATAAGCTCGGCAGACCAATGGTTTTAGTATCCGACTACCGTAAGCTCGGCAGACCAATGGTTTTAGTATCCAACTACCCTAAGCTCGGCAGACCAATGGTTTTAGTATCCAACTACCATAAGCTCGGCAGACCAATGGTTTTAGTATCCAACTACCATAAGCTCGGCAGACCAATGGTTTTAGTATCCAACTACCGTAAGCTCGGCAGACCAATGGTTTAAGTAATCAGCTATTCTAAACTCGGCAGATAATGGTTTTAGTAATCAGCTATCCTATACTCGGCAGACGAATGGTTTAAGTAATGAGCTATCCTAAACTCGGCAGACAATGGTTTTAGTATCCAACTACCGTAAGCTCGGCAGACCAATGGCATAACCTCGAACATGTCCTCGGACACTCCCGGCACTAAGAGCCATACGCTAAATAAATAAATAAATAAATAAATAAATAAATAAATGAATACATAAATACATAATAATGTAGTCATCTGACGTGGTTGGCGTGAGGAAGGAAATGATTGTCATCTCACGGGCTCAAGAATGTGCTAACCCCATCGCAGTGTTGTGTTATGATGCAGGACCCCATCTCGCGATGCGACGATCCCGTCACGTCAAACACTGAGCTGGCAGAATCCGCCTACGTCCCTCGTACCAGCTCCTGCGGGAGTTGTTCGATAGGACAAAAATCGATCGGAAACCTGAGTGACTCTGAGCAGCATGATCGCTTCCCCCCCGAGGCGACAGTCAGCAACTTCCACTTGTGGAACAGCTTCGGATTGCGCGCGGGCATGGTATCATCCGAGGATGACGAGAGCTTGGGTAAGGTACAAACAGTTCGCACGGAGTAACTTTACAATTATTATTAACAAGCTCCGGATTTTAGTTTCTAAGAAGTTAAAATTAGGTTTTATTTATTTACTTATTTATTGCCACAACTGGGCAGTGCCCCAATTACAGTAGCAAACAATTGTTTACACAGAGATAATACATGAAAATACATGAAAATACAAAAATAAAAATGCATTAGAATACTGTGCCCAATTAGACATGGCAAACTGGCATCGAACTCGGGTCTTATCAAAGAAGACCAGGCCCATGATTCTGCCCAGAATCGAATCATTGATCTCTGAGGGGAACAGCTACAGGGAACCCGAAGAGCAATGAGTTATATCTGCATATAATCATAATAGCAGGATTTCACGGCTAGAATGGGAATATCATGGCTTTTTAAGGTGGTTAATTGCAAGAAAATGCAGGCCTATGTACGTTTTAGAAGCCTGAATGCATGAAAGCAAACCAGCTTGACAGTTGACAAATCGTAGCTAGCGAAGGGGCGTATTTAGGTGACGCCAAGGAACTAATTTTCGTCTGGACCGCAGGAACAGCTCAAGATTAATGACTCTGGGATCCACCGGTTCACAAGGCATAAGAGTAGACAGGGGGCGGTCGCCCACAGAAATTAATTGATTACAGCCAATTGGAGCATTGAAATGAAATAAAACTTACACCCAGGTGAATATATTCTAGGAAAGATAATTTAGGAGTGTTCTCACGCCTAAATTAATGCTTACATCTATAAACGAGCCTCTGAACACACTGCTTCCGCTCGGGAGGAAGGTTTTGGAGATCAGCAGAGGGAGAAGTACCAGGATAGCGTCATGACGCCATGGTAGAAGGCAATTAATTGTAATTAATTGGCCGAAGCGATCGCTTGCACGCGAGTGATTTTGGGACCTCCACACCTAGACAAACGAGGATTATACTTCACTTTGTCTGGAAATGTATTATTTCAGGAAGGGAGTCGGTCCTGAATGTCCAGTGGACTATGTTTCACAAGAAAGCCTTATATAGGGGGAAGCTTCGCAGGGAAGTTAGTTCGTCTTCAGTTCGTCTTGACTCAACACGTGAACTAACACGCTGCCAGATCACGCAAGAAAGTGCGCAAATTTATAAAGTATCGACTCTCAAATGTATTTGGAGAACAATGGAAGAGCACCATGCAGCTTCACAACAGTAATTACGCATCGTGTAAGATTTAGTCTACAGCAGACGTTTAACCAATAACATACGCGAGTAAAAATTCAATACTGCGTAGGGATAATTTAGGATGTTTATAGACAGTGAACATACCAGGAGGTGTTGTCATAGTTAAAAATGACACATTATTGTCAGGATCACTACAGTTATGGGAGCCTGGAAGGCGTCACAAATAGTCGTGACAGAGGATTGAACAGGTTTGCAGTAGAGGAGATATAACTGTAGGTGATAGGAGTCGAACACACACACACGCAAGATAGACTTTCATGGAGACCAGCGGTTGTCAGAAGTTACCTGCATCGCAACTCTGAGGTCAGGCGATAGTTGGAGTCCAATCAAGGATCCATATGCGAAATAGTGCGGGAATTGTATATAAAGTTAAATTACAGTGATTTTAAAAGTGTTTATGTGTATATGGTAAAATAATATGTATTGTGTCAAAGTGAAAAAAGCCAGTGATGAAAAATATGATTACCATGTGTAAAGTGTATACAGTGTGTCGTGTGAAAAATATCATGATGGCTTAAGCTAAGCATCATGGTAGGCTCGTGGCTGGCGTGCTGGACTAACCCAGTAAAAATGAAAGTGTGTACAAATTTAATATGTTGATATGATTAAATAGTTCACCATACAACGAAACATCACTCTAAGACTAAGAATTAACATTCATTTATGTACGAGCTCACATCCCTCGTATTTTGGTAAAATATGGCTTGGAGGATGATTTGTTTACGGCCATTTCGGCCTAAGATATTGATGAAAGTAACGGTAACGTTAAATAATAATAATTATAATAATCAGGGGTCGGTAACAATAATGAATAAATAAATGGGCATGTCGGGCCTATAGTACGTGCAAAGTGTGTCATGTCTAACGTAAGAATACTGTATTATTGTAAACAGTAAGAAAGAAACGTAAAATATCGAGATAATGAGAGTTTTTCAGTGTTATTGAATTGTTGAATGAATGTTTATTATGGTAAATTATACAGGGTTGTATTTGAGAACCATTAAGGTAGTTAATGTAAGCCAGTAAATTGATGCTTGTTTGGGAGCTACATAAGGCTTTGGCTTATGAGTAATTGCAGAGAGGACGTGAGTGCTTTAATAATTGAGTCATCTATGAGAAGTATTGTTTGAGCCGCGTACAGCGAGCAAGTAACGTAGAATCAAGAGATTTACGTCAATAAGTTGCGGGGATCATCCAAATATAGCTTGCGCGTTAGGCGAATCTAGTCGGCTAAATCTTCGATATCTACGAGATAGTATCGCCTTGGAGCATACTTGTATTATTCGCAGCGAAGTGGGACAGAGACTGTCTGTATCCACCGTTTGCAGAATTGTGCCACTAGGGATAACTATTAGAGACCCTGTATGAGCCCATGTATTAATTGATCTGCCCTTAGAGGTAAGACTAATGGTTCGTCGTATAGGAAACATCGATTTCCTCTTGTTATAGGCAGCTGCACCAGTGAGAGAACTTTGGTACTCACTTGAGATGCGCGCCGGAAGCCACTAATGTCGCCACAGAACGGCAAAGCTATCCGTGATCCATCCCCTGCCATGAATATTAATTAGGAGCCGAGTTGAGCCCATTATACTCTAAATGTAGGTGTTAAATAATTAGAATGACTCAATTACTAGGGACATGAACCCACTCAGGGTACCTCCAGTATAACTGCACCAGTAAATAAACTTGACCTTGTGAGAAGCCAGATGGGGTGGCAGGGAGGCTACTAGACCGGCGGCCATCTTTCTCAGGCAGCCGAGACTAATTTATTGTCCGCTTGGAAAGGAGGTCTGTTGACCTGATCCTTTTATTTTAAAAGCGTAGTGGGACACTGTAGAATCTCGATATTTCGAAAAGTAATTAAGATATGATTATTGTGATGATGCCAATTGAATTAAATGCTTTATTTCCACACACATACCATGTTGGATCGCTGTGATCGGATAATATTAGGCCCAGTTATTCTCTGAGGAGGAATACTGCACCATGTAAATATAGGCATCCTTGTAAAGTGTATTTGCCCAGTTTACACTAATTTATTCACACGGGTAGCGTAATTTCAATGACATGACACGTTTGTAACGATAATGTTTTGACCAGACCCAGAAAATCGTTGTATGGTGAAGCTATAAAACATTTCTATCCATGTGTATTTTGGAAGGGAAAACGTACGTCTTCAGCGTTTCAAATTGATGGGAAAAAGAATAAGATTCGCACGACACAACACTTATTAATTAAGGCATAAGATAATGAATTAATGTTACTGAAAGTAAATGCCCCGTGAAAAACGGATAAATGTTTAATAATTGCAGATTTAATGTCATTTAGATATAATTTGTGTTTATTGTGTTGTGATATTCCAGTTTGTGTTAAATTGTGCCACGTGAAGAACACTATGGACACTCGCAAATGTCAGAGAGTATCAATAATAGGATGTTTGGAATAGACTTGAGTGCGGTGAAGCACTAATTTTAAGGAGAGACTCACAGATAACTTTGATTTTTGTTGTGGGAAGTAAATGTAAAGTATCTTTTGTTTGTGTTTTATGTTGTATTGCCATGATTTTCTATCATTAAATGTTATATTTAGGATTATGTTGTTTCTTTCAAGTAGAGTAGTCACCTGACAGACTCAAATCCTGAGCATGTGATCGTATGGTGGGCATGAATGTCCCATACCTCGAAAGACCGTGAGTTAGCTGGGATACGAACACATGTTCCATATGATGACGATTGGGTACAATACAAAATAAAAAAAAAATAAAAAAAATAAAAAAATAACAAAATAAAAATAAAAATAAAATAACAATAAAAACAAAAAAATAAAAATAATGATAGAGATAAAGATAAAGATAAAGATAAAGATAAAGATAAAGATAAAGATAAAGATAAAGATAAAGATAAAGATAAAGATAAAGATAAAGATAAAGATAAAGATAAAGATAAAGATAAAGATAAAGATAAAGATAAAGATAAAGATAAAGATAAAGATAAAGATAAAGATAAAGATAAAGATAAAGATAAAGATAAAGATAAAGATAAAGATAAAGATAAAGATAAAGATAAAGATAAAGATAAAGATAAAGATAAAGATAAAGATAAAGATAAAGATAAAGATAAAGATAAAGATAAAGATAAAGATAAAGATAAAGATAAAGATAAAGATAAAGATAAAGATAAAGATAAAGATAAAGATAAAGATAAAGATAAAGATAAAGATAAAGATAAAGATAAAGATAAAGATAAAGATAAAGATAAAGATAAAGATAAAGATAAAGATAAAGATAAAGATAAAGATAAAGATAAAGATAAAGATAAAAATAAAAATAAAAATAAAAATAAAAATAAAAATAAAAATAAAAATTAAAATTAAAATTAAAATTAAAATTAAAATTAAAATTAAAATTAAAATTAAAATTAAAATAAAAATAAAAATAAAAATAAAAATAAAAATAAAAATAAAAATAAAAATAAAAATAAAAATAAAAATAAAAATAAAAATAAAAATAAAAATAAAAATAAAAATAAAAATAAAAATAAAAATAAAAATAAAAATAATTAAAAATAAAAATAAAAATTGGTCCCAGGAATTAACCTGGGAGGAGTCCTTGTGGCTCTGGGCAAATGGGAGTGAAATGCGTCGTTGCCTGTCATCTGCAACCATAACATATTGGATTCAGCAAGAGAATCCAACTAGCCTCTTTCACTCCAACTCCAGCACGTAACCTACAAGAGGTGCCCCTGTTAAGCCGAGCAACCCAGTGGAAGGTTGGGTAACCAATCCCAGCGGGAAGCTGGGTCGGTGAGCCGATCAGTGCTGGGGGCTCTAAGAAAAACGGTCAACGGTCTCAAAGGCGGAAGAAGAATTTCATTTCTCAACGGCTGAGAGGGCGGAAGAACCTAGTGGAGTCAACCACGAAAACAAATCATTTCAGACTAACAATCTGATCTTACTTTGGAATATTATTCCTACCCTTGAAAAACACAATTTCAATTGCAGAATGGAAAAGCCGCTGAAAGAAAGCACTACCCCAGGTGGCAGCTCGGAAGAGAAATCCACCATTGCGCTATGCAATGCATCGGGACCTAGGGTTCTGGGGAGTCCCAACATCTGCAATAGGGATGAGTCGGAGCATCCTTGGAATCCTTCCAGACTTAAGTTTAAACATAAGTTTTTTGCAGGTACTTTGAATGTAAATTCTTTACTGAAGGTGGGTAAACAGAAGGAATTAGAACTGCTTTTAGATAGAAACGAAATTCAAATTTTAGCAGTACAAGAGACAAGATATTTGGATGAGAATGTGACAGAAACGAAAGATTATAGAATCTTTAAAGGTAAACCTGCGATTAAAATTATGAAAGGAATGCCACTCTTGGGAACAGCCTTTTATGTCCATAAACATCTATTAGCCAATGTAACGGAATTCAAATCACGCTCAGAAAGGATGTGTCTTTTGACAATGAAATGCAAAAATAAAATATATACTTTTGTTAATTGCCATGCGCCAATAAACGAAGACAACAAGAAGAACCCAAATAAAGTAGAGGAATTCTGGGACCTCCTAGATGATGAAATATCTAAAATTCCAAAATCAAATGTGGTGATATTACTTGGAGATTTCAATGCCCAAATAGGAAGAGAGAGGATTCATAGACCAATAGTGGGAGAATATGCTGCACACCAAAGAACAAACAGAAATGGGATGAGATTAATTACTATTTGTAAAAACTTTCAACTTAAGTTAATGTCAACTTTCTTCAAGAAATTGCCAAGAAAAGCTAAAACATGGATTTCTCCAAATCCAATACTAGGTGAATTTCAACTGGATCATGTAGCTATATCCAAAAGAAACATGAAAGAAATTATGAATGTCAAGGTTATAAGAAGCAGAGAATTTGACTCTGATCACTATTTGTCTAAAATTAAACTCAAATTCTTACCCAACAGAAACCACAGAAGAGGGGAAAGAGTAAATAAATATAACACAAATAGACTTCAAATTACACAAGAAACATTGGAAAATTTTCAGGAAGAAATAAAAGTAACTCATCATGGGAAGTGGCAAGATTTATCTAAAGAAATAACCAACGCAGCTCAGAAGACGTTTGGGCTAGCCAAACCTAAGAAGAAACCTTGGTGGAATCAAGTATGTGAGGATACGTTACAAGAGAGAACAAAACAATGGAAAAAGTGGAAATGCTCTGGAAAGACGGAACATTATGACCAATTCAAACAGCAAAGGAAAGACACTGCTAGAATAATAAGGGGAGTTAAAAGATCATTCGAAAAATCACAACTTACTGACCTGCAAGACAGCTTTGTTAAAAATAACTCTCGAAACTTCTATCAGACTTTTAAGAGTCAATTAAAGGGGTATCAAGCGCCTAGCATATGCTTTAAAGATGAAAATGGTAGACTTGGCCTAAGCAATGTTGAGAACTGCGAAATACTTGCGAAGCACTTTGATCAACTTTTAAACTGCCCTGAACCAGATCATAAGTTGGAATTCTCACAAGCAACAGAAAATATGGAAGAAGATATACCACCCAATGCTGAAGAAATTAAAGAAGCAATTAACAATCTAAAAAATAATAAAGCTAGCGGAGAGGACTCTATAACAGCTGAACTTTTGAAATGGTATCAATCAAAAATCATTGAAGAGCTGCAGTTAATCTTTGAAGATATTTGGAGAACAGAGAGGATTCCAGAGGAATGGAAAGTGGCTCTAATACACCCATTGCATAAAAAAAGGGGACAAACAAAACGTTGATAACTATAGAGGCATCTCTCTTCTTCAAATTGCATACAAGGTATTTTCAAAAATATTGCTGAATAGAGTAGAAACATCACTTGACAAGCAACTGGGCGAGTATCAAGCTGGATTTCGAAAAGGTAGATCTTGTTCAGAACAAATATTTAACTTAAAATCCATAATTCGCCATAGGATACTGAATTCAAAGGACATAGTTGTGACTTTTGTAGATTTTAAAAAAGGCCTTTGACTCGGTTGATAGAGAAACCATAGATAAAACAATTCGTGAATTTGGAGTGAAAACTAAATTGGCAAACCTAATACGTGAAACCCTTACTGACACGATTTCAAAAGTAAAATTTATGGGTGAGATATCAAAATCTATTAAGATAAATACAGGTGTACGGCAGGGTGATGGTTTATCACCCCTTCTGTTCAACTGTGTTTTAGAGAAAATTGTAAGAATTTGGAATTTAAAGCTAAAGGAACATAACATTTCGCCAGTAACTTTGGGGAGAAGAAACAAAGGCATTGAAATAAGTTGCCTAGCATTTGCAGACGATTTTGCTATATTGTCAGAAAACCTAACAAGTGCAAGAACACAAATCAATCTCTTGGAAGAAATAGCCAACAAAACAGGTTTGAGAATCTCCGTAGAAAAAACTAAATTTATTACAAACATCAAGAACGCTTCAAAATATTTGGCAACAGATATTGGCCCAGTGGAAAAAGTAAAGAAATTCAAATATCTGGGAGAAATAATTCAAGAAAATGGTTTAGAAAAATCTTCGGTAGAAGAAAGGGTACACAAGATGGAAAGAGCATATGGTATCACTAAGAATTTTTATAACAAAAGGTGCTTATCTAAAAATCTTAAAATAAGGCACTACACTACAGTGGTGAAACCGGAATGCCTATACGCAAGTGAATGTCTGGTACTAAACTATAGATTAGATAAACTTGAAGTACTAGAAAGGAGAATCATGAGGAAAATTTTAGGCCCAGTGAAAACAGCAGAAGTATGGAAATTAAGATCTAATGATGAAATATACATGAACATAGAAAATATAACAGAAACGATAAGAAAAAGGAGATTGCAATTTTTTGGACATATTTACAGAATGGATGATTCCAGATTAACAAAAAGGATATTCAAGTACCTTTGGGAGAAAAGGGCAACAACTAGCTGGATTCAAGAAGTAAAGAAAGATTTAGAAAGAAATAATATAAGTGAAGAAGAAACGGTGAACAGAGAGATCTTCAGAAAAAGGGTATTAAGTATGAAAGGATTCCAAGGAAGATTGCCAAAGACACGGGGGCGAAGTGGTCCGAGGACAGAAGAAGCAGCATAGTGAACGGATGAAGGAGTACTGGAGGGAACGGAAGAGAAAACAACAAAGTGTGAAGAATTGAAATTGGCACGTGGTCCCTAGCAGGCCTCATCGGAAAGAAGAAGAAGAAGAAAAATAAAAATTTAAAATTAAAAATTACAAATTGAAAAATGAAAATTGAAAATTAAATTAGAAATGAAATTGTTAACAAGAAATATACCCAAGTTCTAGTCACAATAACAGTAAATGAAGTATGATTTTTTTTATATTTGGTCACATAATGTAAAACTAGATTCATATTTTAGTTACTAACACAATAGCAAAGAAAGATGGTAGAAATTAAAAATTAAAAATTAAAAATTAGAAATTAAAAATTAAAAATTAAAAATTAAAAATTAAAAATTAAAAATTAAAAATTAAAAATTAAAAATTAAAAATTAAAAATTAAAAATTAAAAATTAAAAATTAAAAATTAAAAATTAAAAATTAAAAATTAAAAAAGAAAAATTGTTAACAATAAATATACACATGTTCTAGTCACAATAACAGTAAATGAAGCATGATTTTTAATATTTGGTCACATAATGTAAAACTAGATTCATATTTTCAGGTACTAACACAATAGCAATGAAAGATGGTAAGCCAGTGAAACCTACAACTAATAGCAGCTAAATTTAGGTTCTATCAGTACAGTATATTAGGATTTTATAGGATCTTATATGTTAGAAGGGGAAAACACAAGAGGAAGCCCACCACTTGCATACATCACATAGATAATGACAGACACGAACACAAAATCATATCACGAATTGAAGAGGATGGCGGAGAATAGAGAAGCTTGGCGAGTTGCTGCAAACCAACCTCAGAGCTGTTGTTAACTTAAGAGAGAGAGAGAGATATGTTCAATTTAGGATTGTATTAGCAATTTAGGAATATATATTTAAGTCACTGTGTTAATTTCTGGAACTCCTTGTAATAAAAGATGAAAAAATACATACCCAATAGGGCTATCAAATGTTTGGCTCAAGTTGCGGCATGTAAACATTACACCACTTTTCAGAAATTTCGTGTGCCTCTCACAACCTCATTCAACAACAGCCTAACTTAGTAGAATTATATAAACTGAAGGCGGAACTTTTAATTACAGTTTATAGTTGCGTTATGATGGAATATTACGCAAGATTTCATAAGATCATAATTAACAATTTCCTTATTCGAACGGTCTCCTTTCGCTTTGAAAATATTTTTATATAGACTATTTTTTTAAATTTGTTAATCAAAGCACAAACTCCAGCTTTGTACAAATAGCTGCCAAATAACAGAGGTAAAGATATAAAATAAAGTTAACAAATTTCTCTAAATAACCGAATTAGGTATTTTCAGGTTATATCAGGAAAAATAGGTCTTATTAAATCCTAATGAAATTAGATCAATTTATGCTCTCGTTGGTACCTAAAATATTAAAAGAAACTGAAATTTGACGGCTTTGGTCGCGTAGTCTTGCACTGAAGCTTTGCATAGTCATTAGGCTTCAACTGCTGGACAATAACCATTTTACCTATACGGATGAAAATGTAAATCGAAACGCAATATTCGTCTCACTGTTCGATCAGACATTTGCAAAGCAGCAGCTTGTTTACGAGCCGGCCGCCGTGGACTGGTTTCCACAGCTTGTCTCACTCGCTCAACATTTACTGGTGTCCTGGCTGACCTTGGACGGCCTGTCGACGTACGTTTTAAGGCTGAACCTGTAGCTCTAAAATTACTCACCCATAACAAGATTGTGTTACGAGATGGAACGCATCCTCTTCGACTCGCTCAGCCGTACAACGACATAAACCGTCAGATCTTTTTGCCGCTTGGCAAAAGATGGGTATCATTTGAAAGACGTTATCTTCAAATCTTAAAAGTTAAAATTTATTGTTCTTTCATGTTTTCCATTAATTGACATGTACACCTTGCTCTTATAAGTAATAAAAGAGTTTGTATCATTTAAAATGTTTGTGTTGTTGTGATTTAAAAACCGTCAGATCTTTTTGCCGCTCCCTGTATTTCTTAAAGCATGAGTGATGGGCAACCTTACTTTGTTTGCAGTTGATGGAGCAGTGCTACCAAACAAAAAGTATTGTTCCACGTTCAAGAGGCCGTGGTTTAGCGGCTATACCATTAGCAAGACGTCATCGTCGTCCTCCAGCGAGCAGGAATGTAGTACCACTTGCTTGCGTAACGCACACAGTCGCAAGTCTGTCAGGTTCTACCCTTCGGTCACTGTCGTGAAAGATGGGCACCCCTTGTCGCCGAGACGCGTCAAGCCCGGCAACCACTTCTCCCGCTTTTGTCGCCGAATGTGGACGTGTTTCAAGCAACCGTCCTAGTCCCCGTGTGTTTAAATATTAATAGACTAAACGTGTATACCTTTCTGTCGAATATCTGTAAATAATAAATAAAAATAAAAAATTAAAAAATAAATTAAAAAATAAATAATAAAAAACGATGGTATATTGGCTTTCACGGCCGGTGAATTAAAACTCAGCAATTCTTCTAGGTTTGTGCCGTGTCTTGTGTGGCGAGGTTATGGCTGCTTGAGCTTTTAGTTCCCGCAGTCAAGTAGTGCAGTTGCACTCTATAAAAAGGGAGGTAGCGCGCAGTTCATTACTCCTGTGGGGGTCCGGTCGGGGACACCAAGAGCCCGCCGATAAGCCAGCTTGGTGTCCTAGGCAAAACCCCGCACAAGACACGGCACAAACCTAGAAGAATTGCTGAGTTTTAATTCACCGGCCGTGAAAGCCAATATACCATCTTTTTTGAAGCCTTCGTAGGGAGGTTAAGGCTCCTTGAGCTTTAAGTTCTCGCAGTCAAGTAGTGCAGTTGCACTCTACATAAAGGGAGGTAGCGCGCAGTTCGTTACTCCTCTGGGAGTCCGGGCGGTGACACCAAGAGCCCGCCGATGAGCCAGCTTGGTGTCCTAGGTGAAACCCCCACACAAGACACGACACAAACCTAGAAGAATTGCTGAGTTTTAATTCACCGGCCGTGAAAGCCAATATACCATCTTTTTTGAAGCCTTCGTAGGGAGGTTATGGCTGCTTGAGCTTTTAGTTCTCGGAGTCAAGTAGTGCAGTTGCACTCTATATAAAGGGAGGTAGCGCGCAGTTCGTTACTCCTGTGGGAGTACGGGTGGTGACACCAAGAGCCCGCCCATGAGCCAGCTTGGTGTCCTAGGCGAAACCCCACACAAGACACGGTACAAACCCAGAAGAATTGCTGAGTTTTAATTTTTTTAAACGAGCCTTACAGTAGTCGCATATGATGTGTAACATCTCATATGTTATTCTACTATGAAATTGAGAAAAAATATATGTGAAGTCACTTTTTTCAGCTGTAGGCCATACTTCTCCAGTTTTTAATTTTTTCTCACGTTTCTTTTGTCGATAATTTCGCATATATTCTGCTCTGGATTTATCCATTTCTGCAAATCACGAAAACAAAGGGGCGTCACCCCGAGTCCTACAACACCTCATAAAAGTCCCTATCATTATTGGTTCGCGAAATATTAAAAAGCCGATAACCCTTTAGCTTTGGGTCCTTTGATTAAATTACGAGGGGATAGACGAGCGGGGGAGGGGGGGGGGGCGTCACCCCGACTTCTAGGACACCTCATACAAGTCCCTAGCATTATTGGTTCACGAGATATTAAAAACCTTTGGTTAAATTAAGGGGGCTATAAGAAAAGAGGGGGCGTCACCTCACGCAAAATGGGTTGGCACCATCTCACAGTCATCTCTCCACCACCGCGCGCGCTCATTGGTCAAATCAAATTGCGCGCACTTCCCCGGTTTTCTGTTACACATTTCCGTCCCTTTTCCAAAATCAATCCCACAAAAAATATCCAGCAACCGAGAGGCAACACTATGTTGGCCGACAGAACGTCGTGGTACCAACCTTCGCCACCACGCGCTGGCGGACAGTACGTCGAGGTACCAATCTCCGCCACCACGCACGCTCAATGTTTCCTGTTACACATTTCCGTCCCTTTTCCAAAATCACTCCCACAAAAAATATTCAGTAACCGAGAGGAAAGATGTTACACATCAAAAAGCTCCGTGGCTTAGGCGGTAGCACGACGGTCCTCACCGTTGGGTCCATGGTTCAAATCCCGGTCACTCCATGTGAGATCTGTGCTGGACAAAACGGTGGCAGACAGGTTTTTCTCCGGGTACTCCGCTTTTCCCTGTCAATAAAATCATTCCAGCAACACACTCCACTATCATTTCATTTCATCTGTCATTCATTCAATCATTTCCTCAGAGGAGTGCGACAGGCTGCGGCAGCCGGCACAGTTCATATCCTTGCCGCTAGATGGGGGATTCATTCATTCCATCCCTGACCCGGTCGGTCGACTGGAAGCAGGCTGTGGATTTTCTCTTTTTCATCTGTAAATAAACCTTATATGTTGGAGAATTGATCACCTTCATTTTAGAGGTTGTGGTATCGTGGCCATTGAGCCTCGTATAGTTGGGTGTGTGTCGGATTTGTCTGATGACCTGGGCTTCAAGGAAAGGTAGGTCACCTCGTGCTGTAGCAGCTAGAATTCTTGGCCGTTGCTTCTTCAGGTTTACACACAGGAATAAGAAGCATACGGGAATTGTACTTTTGGACGGCAAATCCTCACCCAGTTGGGAGGCGTGACCAACCAAAAGGAAAATATTGGAGAAGAAGAGCATTGTCACGCGGAATTGCACGTTCAGCAAGGACACGTTGTTGTAAGCTACCTTAGTTTAGGGGCTGCGACAACGCGGTCATGTAGCCCCGTGTACTTTCAGTATGTGTAGAATCTGTCTAATCACCGGTGTTAATTGTGATGGCTAAATTAGAGTGTGTTATCTGTTTTTAATTCAAGTGAGGACTGCAGACATGTAATTTTCAAGTAGTTTCTACTTTTGTTACCAAACGCCACCGTCAACGACAACTAGTTCTGAACTTGATTACTAGATGCCACAGCTGTCGGCTCCTGGTGACGAACGTTGGAACCTAAGAGCGTTAGATAAATCTAACCTATATTTTAGCTTCACACAAGTGTAATTAGTGAAGGTTCTTTTACATGCCATAAATCTATGACATGGGACCGCCGGCTTTACTTCCCCTTCGAAGGAAGGCATACTGAGGGATTTTTAACGCTCTTAGAAAATCCAACGACTTTGGCTGGGTTTGAACCCACGACCTTGGGAATAGAAGCTCAGAATGCTACAAACTACGCCAGCGTAGCCGCCGAACCGAAGACTGAAATTTTTGGAAAAAGAAAGGAAGCTTGCCTTGTTTCTAGGCATTCCAAGCAACGATGTTGGGCAGATAGCTTCTCACTGGATTCAAGGAGTAACAATTTATCTATCAGTCCATCGAGAATCTTTCCTAATGGCTGCTGTTCATGATTATTTGTAATTGGAGAATGTCTCTTCCCGTTATGTCTGACAAGGCCTGAACATTATTCATTGTCACTGTCGCTGACCTTGCGAACTATTCCAGTCTACGTAACAGCAGTTGTGCGCCTTCAGCGTCCTTGATGACAAAACATTAGAACTATCATCAAGATTTTTAATATGACCCATCACAGAAGCCCCAATCGGGCGAGTTAGCTGTGGTCGTTACCCGGAGAAGCAGCTACAAACTCGGGGGAGCCGAACATGTCTACTGACATCCCCGGCACTAAAAGCCATACGCTATTGACGTCAGAAAAGTTGGATGGCGCAGCCACGCGGCAGAATGTTGAAGCTGTAACATTGTGACTGGTGAGATTTATTTAGATGGTGAAGCATTGACGTCGTGATGGAAACAGAAAGAAATTTGTCAAATTCTAGGAGGTACTGCTCTGTATACGGTTGCAAATCATATAAAACGGCTACGAAATATCTTCACTACTTTCCTGTACAAAAAGTTCAGAGAGAAAGATGGGCTTCGGCGCTGTCAATTGGAAAACGTGTTACATGTTACATGACAGTGTGCAGTCGGCATTTTTGTGAAGACGACTTCTTTCCACCGGTACTGTTGATTATTGTTAGTTATTGTCTCTAATTTGTATTCACATGGATTTACCTACATCAAAAATACTGATAAACTTATAGCCTATTACTTCTGTGCCGTACAATGAATGTAATCCGCTCTTCGTAAACTTATTTTAGGGGTTCTTCCGATTGACAATAGCCGAATGGTTAGAAAACTTAAGAAAAATGCTGTTCCTAGCCTTAATTTGCCAGAGAATTTATATTCTTGCCTTTGAACAGCAAGTATGTAGGTCATTGAAGTATGATTTGGCTTAAATTGTGTTTTTGGCTATGATCTCCCTACTGTTGAATTTAGTTAATTAAAATGTAAAATCTTAGTTTTAAGTACCGGTTTGGTGACCCATCATCCCAGGCAGGCCGGTAACACCTATACTACTCAGGCAGATAGGTCACTTAGCCGTAATTTTGAAGTTATAGTGATGTTAAGTATACATATGCGGTAATGTAGCAGGAGACCGGATCGGCCTAGGCTATTCTAATTTTAATTAGTTCCCATTTCAAGGTTTTACAGTTTTGAGTGCGAATAGTTGGTTTGAAAGTTGTACAACAGTAAGGAGAGTATGTTTTGTATAGGTTTTAATTGGTATTATGGTTTATGTCGAGCTGAGGAGTGAATTTGTTTTGGCTTAAATTGTAGTTTTTGATCTGTTCCGTTTGCTTATGACAAGTTCAAATGGAGACTCCAGCTATGTTAAATGTCTGTATTTTAAATATTTAATTAAATATATTGATAAAGAGGATGTCTCCATTGCCTGTGGCAAGAGATTAATAAATTAACATGCTTGCCTTCGAACAGCAAGTATGTAGGTCAATATTTGCAATATTGAAGTATGATTCGAGCATCCCAAGAAACGCTTCTTTGAACCCAAAACATTCATGCAAATTCAGGGTTGCTTGATTCAATTTATTATCAGGGAGTCGTCCTTTGTGTTATGTGAGATATATATATATATATTGTGAAATTAATAAAAACATCGATACCGCTAGGCTCCCAAGTACAGGCTTCATATAGGCCTATGTAACAGCAGACAGTAAATTAACTATCTACATGTGGGTAATATTTTTAACTGGTAGTAATTAGGCACTGCATTTAAATTGATTATAAAAATATTTCTATCGATGAAAGGAAATATGTAGTATTTTGCCATCATAAATTTGAAGCCATAACAAACGCACACCCAATTACTTCACGTCACTATATCGCCGCCATATTGCAAACAGCTGACCGTAAGCTCCTCCCCCGTTTCGGACGTCAATAAAACAAGATGTTCAGTAAAGAGCATATAGCGTACTTTCTCCTAAATGCATGAGTATATTATTATTCTTTGTTTTCATCAAAGAGTATAATAGAATCATTTCTTGGTTGATGACCTTAGAAACTATTTACCTCTACCAAACACCAGAACCTCGAAAGAGACTACTACCATCATTGAAGAAAGAAAGAAAGAAAGAAAGAAAGAAAGATAAGAAGTATCTCAAGAATGTTATGGATCTGGAGACATAATCGACGGGACTGGCTGCGTGACTCAGCGGTAACGTTCTCGCTTGCTGGGCCCTAGGTTGCAGGTTCATATCCTGGCGCACACAGCTGGCATTTGAGGGTGTGCAAATGCGAGGGAGCCGTGTCAGCAGATTTACTGGCACGTTGAAGATCCGCTTCGGAGCAAAATTCCGGCACCCCGGCGTATCTGAAAGCCACAGTAATTAAAAGGGACGTAAAACCAATAACATTATTATTATCATTACATAATCGACCGGACGTGGGCAACATCCAACTTTGAGTTGAGGCATGTGTTTACACGTCTGGCTGTGCATGGCTTTTACCACCTTAATTGTGTAAACTAATCTTTCCATGACCCTACAGTGACGTATGTATACCAACTATGTGGATAAGCTTGTGAACGCTACCACTTCGAGCTCTGTAGTAAAGGAAACCATCAATCAAAGACTATACAATTCAAATCCCCAGAGTGCAATTTTAGTGTGCATGTTCATTCATTATTTTCGATTGCTATTTGGCTACAATTAAAGTATTAATTAATATCCTGAACTAGCACCAACTGCTAGAGTTCAGGCAGGCCCCGGGCTATAAACGGGCATACTGGGCATTTGCCCAGGGCGCCAAATTTTAGGGGGCGCAGAAATTTAAATAACGCTGAACGCAGAAAAGGTTTATCCAAAAATCCCAAAATTAAAAATCAGTACGACATGGAAATCTTGAACATATATGAATACGTCATAAATAATGATTTGAAAACAACTTTCCCTAATCTTCAGGAAGCAACTAGAATATTTCTGACTACCAGTCACCAACTGCTCCGCATAAACAGGTTTTTCTGTTTTGACTCGGCTAAAGAATTTGAAAAGATCAACTCCTTCTGACAGCAAATTAATTTTCTATTGCCATTGTGTTGTGAAAGAGACGTAACCCTCAGCACAGACTTTTCTGACATTATAAATAAATATGCAAAGTTAAAAGACAAAAAATAACCTTTGATTTGAAATGTTTCTGTATATTGTACTTTTAAAATTTAACTTTCGAATTTGTAATCTTGGTTTTTAGTGTGATTAATGTATCAATAAATGGCTACAAAATTGTATGAACGACTTACTTTTCTTATTATTTCCTGTGATACAATATTAGTAACGCAGTTGTTTGTAAAAAAAACTATTATCCTATTTTTATAACATATAAATGAGAAAAAGGGCGCCAGTTGACCATTTGTCCAGGGCGTCTATCACCTTAGCCCGGGGCCTGAGTTCAGGTACTAAGTGAGATCGTTTTGTTATTCAGTTAAAATAACATTTTCAAGTAACGCACAATAGGCTGTTACAAACCCTTAAGAATTAAAAATTAAAATGTATCGTAGTATCAATTTGTCATTCTTCAAATTTGATGCGTATAGAATTCCAATGGTATGCTAATCAATGGAGTTGCACGTAGACCAGTCGTGACATCTAGTTGAGAAGTATCGAACAAAATAATCCTAATAGGGCAAGTGCATTCTAGCGGCCATAAAAAGAAACTTTTCAATGTATTAAAGCTGTAGTTGGCTGTTGGTTAATCTGTGCGCCGTCGGCATAATTTTTTTTTCAGCCCGAGCCTAGCCACTGTATGTATTTCCGAGCCTCTTATTGGCTGTTACGTCATGCCATTATCCTGGTACCGAATCGAGACGGTAGGTAGTAGCAGGGGTCATATCCGATCAAACATGGAGGAAGGTTATCGAGTGAGATGTGGATAATATTCGATGTTGAATTGCATTATTAGTGTGAAACAGGCATGAAACGTGCTTCAGATCAAGTTTAAAAGAACTCACGCAGCAAATGAATGCGTTCCAATCAACATTTAAGGTCTAAGTGAAATCATTCGACATTTAAACAGATATATTAAGACCTATGATAATAAAGATCATTTACTAGTGCAGATGTGCACGAGTGTCATCGTGCGAGCTTGCTAACTTGTTGTCCCGGGTTCGAGACTGCCCTGGGGCGAAAATTTTTACTTCTTTTGAATTATTTTATTATATCCTCCCTACCTATTACAGCATGTTTTATGCCTTGTATTATTGAAATTATCTGTATGGGTGATTGGTACACTCGGCCTCATGAGCCAAAACTGAGTAGAGGTGGTTCGATTCCCACCTCAGCCATCCTGGAGTGATTTTCCATAGTTTTCCACTTCTACTGCGGACAAATGCCGAAATTATTCATAACAATGCCACGACCGCCTCCTTGCGAATCCTCACCTGAATAACAAATTTTCTCTTTTCTTAGTCGTTTACCCTCCAGGTTGGTGGAACCCACGGACTCAGCGAGGGAACTCACCACTACCGCCTCTACGGGCAGTGTCCTAGAGCTGGGAACATCTAATCGGAGTGGATACAACTGGTGAGGTGTGATTGGCACCTCGCCCAGGCGGCCTCACCTGCAAAGCGAACAGGGGCCTCATGAGGGAAGGTAATGGAAGGTCAGGATGAATAGGCAAGGAAGAGGGAAGGAGGCGGCCGTGGCCTTGAAGAAGGTACTGTCCCCGTTTACCCGGATAGTAGGCTGTCAGATATCCGCCCCCTCAATCGGATTGCCAACAATCAATCGCACCAGCTCAGCTACATCTAAATTCAACATTGTAAGATCTTTATGCACATTAGCAACATCTATTTTAACATTGGACACGTCTGAGCGGATGTCAGTTACAGTATTCTCAATTCCTTGGGTATTAATCTGTAAACGCGACATATTATCCTCTAAGTTAACAGAACTAGTCTGAAGACCCTTCAAACTTTCATCCATGCTAGCTTTCAAATTGGCAGACAAATTACTAGCATTCTCCTCCATTCTTGCTTTCAAATTAGCAGACAAATTACTAGCATTCTCCTCCATTCGACTAGTATTCCTAGCTTCCATCTCCTTCATACTCTCACTCATGCTAGCTTTCAAATTACTAGCATTCTCCTCCATCATCTGCTTCATATTAGCAGACATCTCCGCTAACATCATCTTCAAACTTTCATCTGCCATTACAATATTATTCAAAAATTAGACTGCTGTAGGGACATACATCAAAAGAGGAAAATAACAACATTTGAGCAACACTTTTCACCATATATGAATTTGATCAATTTTCTGTCTTAAATCTAACTTATAACTACCTTATAATTAACTTTCGAAGACACTTCATGTTGAAACAAACTCAAGCACATGTTCAAATTTCACTGGCCCATTTTAAAATATCCTAACACAAATAATTTACATTTACAATCCAAATAATTTAATTTTATCTTTAATATGACTAAAATGTCATAAGCCGGTCAAATAAAATAAGATTCCAAATCATAGGCGATTTTTCTAAGTTTCCAGCCTATTTAACCTTTCTCAAGTTGTATAAGATCTGATCTTTTCTGAGTGTAATTTTCCTAATACAATACAACATTTAATTCCTATATAATCACACTCTTAAATTCTACAATTGGCCAAGACATCTAACAAAGAATCAACCTCTTTATTAGAGTCTAATCGAACCACACGTTTTAGGTTTGCCAATCCTACTGGCATTCAACCTGGTGATCCAGTTATGTTGAATCGAGCCCCAACGTTTTAGGTGCGCCAATCCTTCTGTCCCCGTTTACCCGGATAGTAGGCTGTCAGATATCCGCCCCCTCAATCGGATTGCCAACAATCAATCGCACCAGCTCAGCTACATCAATGAAAATGGCACTGACAGATACTACCGAGGTTTGAACACAGAAGTTACCAAGAAAAATTATTGTGGAACACACCAAAATAGACGGGGTTTCATACTTACTTTTACTTACCTCTTATAAATATCTCGGGGATTGGGTTGACAACAGGATCATTAAAGTATGCTCTCACAATAACCTTCACCATGACATTTAAAAATGAACCAGAACGACGGCAAGAACTTTGAACTGTACAAAAGCTTTATTTTCAAATAAAGAGTATGATTTTCACAACTCAACAAAATAAACGTGGCTATCAGTAGCCTATGTCAATCTGACTACGTCCTCCTAAAGGACTTGCAAATTTATCAAACAATATGTTAGCTCCCATGAGCCCAAAATAACGTAACATTTTAAAACACATTTGGATTGGATGAGGAAGTCAGGGTACGACATATATAGAGCATTTGGTTTCTTTTAATAAACATAACACTAGTATTAATAGGCACAAGGTCGGAGTATCGACCTCACCCGCTTATAACCAGATGTCTGGCCGGCTGGTCTACTCTTTAACCTGGCTCACACCTGTCAAATGGGGCTCACTCGTCACCCCACACTGCGTAAGAATTCAGCTCCTTTTAAAGCTTTAAATGTCTACAAGACAACTCATACATGTTGACGCAAATCTTTCAAATGCTTAACTCACATCCCACTGGATTATTTTAACTATCCTTAAACTTGTTAAGTTATCATCCAAATGTTTAATCAGCATAGTTAAGAGTATGAAACACACTCTCAAATGTTTATAACAAAATCACATAAATTATTTATAACAATTAGAAATTGTTTATAATATTGTCGAAGATAATTACAAAAAATTTTAAACACGCCTTTAACATTACTTTCGTTCCACATTATTGTCAAAGATATTTACATTTATTATTTACAATATCAACATTTAAATTATTTAAATTATTAATTTAAGAAATACATTGAACCACATGTTTTATCCGGTTGGTAAATTCATAATCGTGTTTAATATAATCGACCAATGAAGGTTAGTTATACATGTAAATGTCACAATCTGGTTTAATAAAGGTTGTAATAATTTTAATTATTTGTGACGGTAATCTTCATTCAAAATCTTATCTCAAATTCTTTCAAAACTCTTGTTAATTATAACAGTAAATTCACTTGATTAATTTTCAACGAACTATGACAATACACTCTAGCGGAAAATACTTCGCTTACAAAATAATGCACAAACTGCATTCAAAATAGCCCAAAATTCATCATATATTAAAATATACGGCATCAAAATCTTCCACAGCATTTACAAAAACCTCCCCTAACACAATCTTTATCATTATTAATTACTGTGGGAATCTCCTTCATTTATTTAAGGGCATTATACATCAGCGACTTTCAACATGTCCGCTGCACTATCGATTATACATTCATAGTTCCACTTAAAAATTCATATATCATTAATTGTTTCAAAACTGTTGTCATTTAAACTTCGTGGATTTCATTCATGAATCGAAATGAAATAAAAATTTGCCAATCACAAACAAATTTAATAGTGAATACGCTTATATACGCCTGTCTGGTCTATGAAAATTTAAGATTAACATCTTCAAAGAATTGTAGTATAAAAATACTATCATCAAACAAAGTGCGACTAACTGCAAAATAGTCGAATAGAATCCAATTAGACTGGGGAATGCAAACAGCATTATATAAATCTCTATATGAGAAAAAACCTAACACAAGTTTCACGAATTTAATGCATTCAATAATTCATAATTAATGTTCATCTTTCACAAAATTGCCTAAGATGCAATGGTCGTTCATGACTGACGATAAATGTCTGTGTTGCAATCAATTCAAATAACGACTAGTATTTCCAAGATCGTCGACAACGTACTGGATTTTAACGCTCTAAAATCATTTAAATGTTCTTCCTTCTTGATGATGACAGAAAATTGGTCAAAGTAATTAAACTGGGGTAGAATTACTTTAATAACGTGACACGCTGTCTGAATTTAAATCTGCCATAAAAATCATTAACTTACAGTCAACTCGTGACTACAAAAATAAGCAAATTACTGAAAAATCTAAATATCAGTCTCAACTGATTCAAAATCATTGAACTATGCCCATGACATAACAATGTCTTAATAAAACGTCGAAAAAGGCATAACTCATCAAGGTGTACTGAGAATAGGAATCTCAAACAAGAATATCGGGCAAAAATACATGAGGACAAAAATATGGGAAAAATGGTTGCTCAAATATTGCTAAGAAACTCAAATACAATAAACGTTCACGACTACCTTATCTGCCGATTGACGTTCCAGAGGAAAATTCCCCAAAGAAGACTGTTGATGGATCCATTTCACCAAGTTAAAGCTGAGCTCCATCCTCGAAACCAGAAACAGCACCATCGGAGAATCGAACTGCTTCACGAAGACGAACGACATCCTTCCGGCAATAATCTTCTTTGTGAGTCGGGACAACCCTGACCTCTCTTGAAAAATCCCTGAAGTTCCAGATGAAAATCGCCATGAAGTTTTTGTATAAATTTCCGAAGAAATATTCATATTCAGAAAGTATGAAATCATTTATATTGCTGTTTGATAGTAGTTCAGCCTTTAATCACGAAACATGGGTGTAGATGGTTATTTACCACATGTTCGCTTGTATGGAATAGCAATTAGCGAAGTTCCATGCTGCTATCTTACTCCGTTGAAATATGTCCCAATTGCATTAAGTCCTTTAACCTTCCATCTTCTCTTCGGTAATAGTATTAGAAGAACAAACTGCCATATTAGACTGCTCCATAATACTGTAGCGTTGTGTCACAAAAGCAATCTGAAGTCTCCCTATTTCACTAGCCCTGTCAGCCGTAGCGTAGAGTCTGGCTATACAAAGTGTTTCTCCTGTGGTGAGAAAATCACTTTTGTCAGTCGTCTAAAATTGTCAATAACTTCCAAAATACTTCCTCGAAATTGTTCAGCTTTTCTACAGTCCTTACTGTAGCAATGCACAAGAGAATTAGCTTATAGGCGACCGCTAACTGTTCACAGCTAATCTTGTAGAAGCGTTATAAGTGTCGTTTCAACTTCACCTAGATTTACTTCACAGTAAACCTGCACTGCTTGTATGTTCGACTCTCGTTTAATGCAGTGGCTTCGCCACGCGTTACAAAGACGACTTTTTCACTAATAATCTCACTCGACGTTTCACTGAAATGACTATTTGAAATCTGACGATTGATTTATAATCTGAGAATGAGGCTCCTCTCTTCTGCGCAAGGCCTTTTATGAACTTCATGAGGGGCGTATCTATCCCTTCCATCGCGTGTTACTGCGTCATCGCTAGAAGTTCCAACTTCGTCAATACATGACGGATTTTCATAATTCAAAAACTGAAAATAAATTTCACCAAAATTCCATAACAATGCCTCTACTGCAAATGGATTTCCACAATTCTGCATTCCAAAAAGTAATAAAAATACCATAGTTTCAGCAATCTCCGTCTTCCTTTAGACTATCGTTCATTGGTTTGAGCCTCCCCTCCAATAGCATAATTTCTTCCTCAGCAGAATTCCACGTTTCCTGCGACTGCGTCGTACATCTCGGATCCTTCTCGAATAAATGCTGACGTCACTGAGAATCTCAGCTCAAGTAGCCTGTCGGCATAACGTCTGCGTCATCCGTGCTTACGTCATGACTACCCACGTCATAACTATGACAGCCATAACTTTCGCTATAATTTCCAAAATAGCCACCGTGGTCTCTATATAATTCAATTACGGGGGCAGTACCATCCCGGCATTTGCCCGAAGACGAAGTGGGAAACCACGGAAAACCACTTCGAGGATGGCTGAGGTGGGAATCGAACCCCCTCTACTCATTTGGGCCACCCGAGGCTGAGTAGACCCCGTTCCAGTCCTCATGCCACTTTTCAAATTGCGTGGCAGAGCCGGGAATCGAACCCAGGACCTCCGGGGCGGCAGCTAACCATGCTGACCGCTACGCTACGGAGGCGACTCTGAATATCAAATACTCACCATAATACAGACACCACAATAACACAGGATATCAGAGAAATGTATTTATTTATTTATTTACAATTTGATCAAATGAACAAGAGCAACATCTGCGTCAACTTCTGCTTGCCTCTCCGCAAGGTGGACAGGGTTCGATTCCCTGTCAATTCACGTGAGATTTACGAAGGGAATTATCACGTTCAGAGTTTTGGTTTCTAATTAAATTGGAGGTTCCGTGCCTAATGATCGCGAGATTGTGTGTTTGAGTCTTCAGTCTTTTGACAGGTTTGATGCAGCCCTCCGTGTCTCCCTGTCCTGAGTTAATCTTTTCATCTCTACATAGCTAGCACACCCTACATCCGAGGCAATCTGTTTAACATATTCTAACCTTGGTATACCCCTACAGTTCTCGACCCTTCCTTCCATAACTAAGCTTGCTATTCCTTGGTGTCTTAGTATGTGTCCTACCAACCTATCTCTTATCTTCATTAGCAGTCGCCAGAAACATCTCTCCTTCCACTCGTCTTAATTCCTCTTTGTTTGTAACCCTATCTACCCATCTGATCTTCATCATTCTCCTGTAACACTACATTTTAAACGCTTCAATTCTCCTCTTTTCTGCTGCACCAATAGTCCAAGGTTGACTTCCATAGAGTGCCGCACTCCAGACCAAGGCTTTCAAAAATTACTCCCTAATACCTAAATCTATATTCGATGTCAAGAGATTCTTTTTGTAGAAATGCTTTCCTTGCCTGAGCCAACCTACTATTTATGTCCTCTTTGCTTCGTCCATCACTGGTTATTTTGCTTCCTAAGTAACAGAAGTCTCCTACTTCCTTTAGCTTTTCACATGCCAATTTGATGTCCATAGAGGTTTCTGATTTATTTCGGCTGCGTTCCAATATTTTTAGCCTACTTTTTACATTTTGCAAAAATGAGGAAAAAGTAGAATTAAGAGATCGGGCAAATGTGTGTCTGTCTGTCTGTCTATCTGTCTGTCCTTCTGTCTGTCTGTCTGTCCTTCTGTCTGTCTGGCTGTGTGTGTGTGTCCCCTATCAACTCCTAAACGGCTGCAGCAATCGAAACAAAATTTGGTAGGAGTAAAGATCTATACCTGAATATCTCACAGCCATATATGAAAATGATTTCAGTGCTACCAACTGCTAAAAAGTCGCAATTGAAATTTGAGCTCCATGTTGGATATCTTGGAAAGTATGAATGGGAGCTATTTCAAAATTGGCACACGTACAGATCATAGTATTTCAGTTTAATTTCCAGGAGGCCAAACATGGCAGTGTTGCCAAAATGATTATAAGCCTCCTGATAGGTCCAATTTTTAAATGCATATAACTTCTACACTATCAATTGGAATTCAACCAAATTCCGTATGTTGTATGTGTACATAACCAGATATGACTGAGCGTATTCTTAAGACCTACCAGGGCTGCCAACTGTTAATAAATGCTCCTAATTTATTTTATCCAAATACCAATATATCAGAAAGTATGTAAGCCGACAGCTTTAAACTATGCACACGTATAGTGCCTGACATTCTATATTAATTTGGAGTAACTTATATACGTCAGTGCTACCAACATGATTCTAAGCCTGCCGACAGGTCCAACTTTAAATACATGTAACTTCCATACTATCATTTGGATTTCAACCAAATTTCGTATGTGCTATGTGTACCATAACAGATATGACTATGCGTATTCTAAGGAGCAACCAGGGCTGCCAACTGTTAATATGTGCTGTCCCTATTTTTGTTACCCTAATATCAATATATCAGAAATTATGCAAGCCAATAGCTCTAAACTTTGCACACGTATAGTACCTGGCATTCTAGACGAATTTGGAGTAACTAATATACGTCAGTCCTGCCAACATGATTCTAAGCCTGCTGATAGGTCCAATTTTAAAATGCATGTAACTTCTATACTAACTAATGGATTTCATTCAAAATTGGCACAACAATAGATCATATTATTTCAGATTATTTCTGACCAATACATGCATGACATTGTTGCCAACATGATTTTACGCGCGCTGTTAGATCCAATGTTTAACTGCATGTAACGTCCATGCTATTCATTGGACTTCAACCAAATTTTGTATTTTGTTCCATCTCTTGAAGGAACTAAGAATATATCTAGTCATCAGGGCTGCCAACTGTAGTGCTCCATTAGGATACATTATGCCAGGTATACAGTATTTCGAACTAATTGGAAATTTCGATATTAGCAACTTAGTTTCGTCATTATTCTAGATAGGTTCCTATTCTGTATATATCATTGGCATGAAAAGTAGGCTGTATAGTTCTTCACGGAACTTCTTGTTTGTTTTACATTTTATTAATTTTCATCATGAACTCTTTCCTCAAGACGGAGTCCATTCAAAATCTAATTCAAATCCTCAGGCATGTCGGCCAAGATGACGATGTTATCAGCAAATCTCAGAGTTGAAATTATGTCTCCTTGAATCCTCCCTCCCACTTGACATGTTTCACCAATTTCCTTAATTGTATTTTCAATGTTTATTTTATTTTTATTTATTATTTAGTCAATTTACCCTCTAGGTTGGTGGTTCCCACGGACTCAGCGAAGGAACTCACCACTACCGCCTCTATGGGCAGTGTCCTGGAGCTTGGAACATCTGGTCGTGATGGATACAACTGGGGAGGTGTGATCAGCACTTCGCCCAGGCGGTCTCACCTTCAAAGCGAACAGGGGCCACATGAGGGATGGGAAGTGATGGAAGATTGGGATGGATAGGCTAGGAAGAGGGAAGGAGGCGGCCGTGGCCTTACAGTAGGAACCATCCCGGCATTTGCCCGAAGACGAAGTGGGAAACCACGGAAAACCACTTCGAGGATGGCAGAGGTGGGAATCGAAGCCCCTCTACGCATTTGGGCCACCCGAGGCTGAGTAGACCCCGTTCCAGTCCTTATACTACTTTTCAAATTTCGTGGCAGAGCCGGGAATCGAACCCAGGACCTCCGGGGCGGCAGCTAACCATGCTGACCGCTACGCTACGGAGGCGACTCATTTTCAATGTTTTTTTTATAGTCGTTTACCCTCCAGGTTGGCAGTGTCCTAGAGCTGGGAACATCGAATCGGAAGGGATACAACTGGTGAGGTGGGATTGGCACCTCGCCCAGGCGGCCTCACCTGCAAAGCGAACAGGGGCCTCATGAGGGAAGGTAAGGGATGGTTAGGATGGATAGACAAGGAAGATGGAATGAGGCGGCCGTGGCCTTGAAGAAGGTATCATCCCGGCATTAGCCCGAAGACGAAGTGGAAAACTATGGAAAATCACTTCCAAGATGGCTGAGGTGGGATTCGAACCCACTTCTACTCAGTTTTGGCCAATGAGGCCGAGTGTACCCCGTTGCACCCCTCACACCAGAATTGAAATTTCTCGGCAGAGCTGGGAATCGAACCTGGACCTCTGGAGAGACAGCCAAGAACGCTAGCCGCGTTGAATAGTAAGCAGAGGAATATAAATTCAAGTGAGAATAGGGAATAATTCCGCCTAACAATGTTATTATTTCAATCACCCATACAGATAATTTCTATAGAACAAGGCATAAAACATGCTGTAAAAGGTAGGGAGGATATAATAAAATAATTCAAAAGAAGTAAAAATTTCCGCCCCAGGGCAGTCTCGAACCCGGGACACCTAGTTAGCAAGCTCGCAACGAAGACCCTTGTGCACATCTGCACTCGTAAATAACCTATATTATCATAGGTCTTAATATATCTGTTTAAATGTCGAATGATTTCACTTAGACCTTAAATGTTGATTGGAACGCATTCATTTGCTGCGTGGGTTCTTTTAAACTTGATCTGAAGCAAGTTTCATGCCTGTTTCACGCTAATAATGCAATTCAACATCGAATATTATCCACATCTCACTCGATAACCTTCCTCTATGTTTGATCGGATATGACCCCTGCTACTACCTACCGTCTCGATTTGGTACCAGGATAATGGCATGACGTAACAGCCAATAAGAGGCTCGGAAATACATACAGTGGCTAGGCTCGGGCTGAAAAAAAAATTATGCGCGCCGGCGTGCAGTTCGCAACCAGTTGGCCATGACAATTCACTTGTTTGCTGTTAGATGTCTCGTGCACATCCACTGGCGAATTTTGTTTTAATTAAATATATATTTTCCATTGTAATATGCACAATATAACGCTTAATTTTAAAACATCTGAGTCATTACAAAACAATAAATACAAAAAATGTCAACCAAAAAACCCAACGCTGATAGGGTTTGAACCTTACCCATACGAGTGATAGGCCAACGCTTTACCACGCAGCCAAACGTGTCAACGAAAATCGGCCGATATCAAATGAGTTACATACAACGTGTTAGCAAATGATGATTTAGACTAAACGATTTCTTCAGTGGAGTATATTATTTATATATAAAGCACATCATACAAAGTTTATATATTTTGTATATATTTTGTATCAGTAGGCTATATTGCATGCAACACTCAAACTAAGGAAATATAGGCCAGGCACAAGATATTAGCTGCCATCTTGCCTTGTAACTAAGACGGCTCAGCTTTTTAAAATCACTTCTGCTCTATAGTATTACAATATAAACTTTTAATGTCGAACGTGCCACTTTCTTTAGAACTGTTAAAACGATTCTGGGATCGATAATCGGAACTGGTGGGTCCATGATATGAATTATAAAGTTTGCATAATTCACACGGGTGCCATCCTGAAATGGTACGGCAGATGACCTTGTGGTTTGGGAACAAGACGCGTCCTATGTTGTTACACAATTTGGTAGAGATCGGATGATTTGTTTAGTCGTTATTAGATTTTACGTTTTGAACGTTTGAGTGGCCGCCATTCAGTTTTGGCAAAGATGGTGGCGATATAAAACATGACACTGTGGTGGCCTTTGCTAGTGCTACCTCTGTACCAAATTTCGTTCAATTCTGTTTCACCGTGTTTGAATTGATAGGGGGGACAGACATTCAGAGTACACACACTCACACACATACACACACACACACACACTTTTTGGCCCTGTATAGATTTCATAGGTCTACTTTCATTTTTTGCAAAAATCGAAAGTAGGCTAAAAATCTATTCCACATACTACTAGTGATACAGTACAAGTAGACAGTTCACTGATGTAGCTTTAATTGTTAGAATGTTACAGTTGAATTAACATATTTTTTACCAGCTCGATAAAAATCCCCTTGCGTTGCAGATTTCTTTTGCCTCATAAGTTTTCAGCATAGTCTTTGCTTACACAATTTCTGATATTGCTCTAGGTTTTAGAGTGGCCATGCTACTTAGTTCACTGTTTAGAATAAATAGAAGATTTAATGCTTCCAGCTTTCATGTCATCGGTGAATAGTGTTTTCTCTCTCGTCCAGTCAATGTTTCCAGTTATTTCGGACATTGAGGAAATTACTTTTTACGCTGAAGCCTTGGAATTATGGAACTACCAGTTTAACGATCCATCTATCCCTTCAGCTCCTGCGTTCCAACGTAATTGGGACGGTTTCGTTTGCACAAAAATAATGGGAAACCTGGAATTTCACTCAAATGAGGAAAAGGCTATTCATTTGGCTAGTTTGAAGAAAGAATCGAATTCGTGGTTAAATGCCATCCCATCGAGAACAATAGGGACATTACTGGACAACAATAGTTTTTGGATTACGGTATCTCTCCGCCTTGGATCGACGCTTTGTAAACCTCATACTTGTGTCTGTGGTGAGGTCGTTTCCGCACGTGGTACACACGGTCTCTCTTGTAAAAGGAGTGCTGGCCGACATTCTCGTCATTTCTCGATAAATGAAACGCTTTGGAGGGCTTTCGCTACTGCAAAATTCCCGTCAATTCTTGAACCATGTGGAATTTGCAGAGACGACGGTCGCCGCCCTGATGGGACGACCATAATTCCGTGGTCGAATGGCAAATGCCTAGTCTGGGATGCAACGTGCTCAGATACGTTGGCACCTTCCTATATCTCATCATCGTCAAAAGAAGCAGGATCTGTAGCTGAGATCGCCGTCACTCGGAAGCATAACAAATATAGGAAGATCATGGAGGACTATATTTTTGTGGCCTTTGCTGTGGAGACTATGGGTCCTTGGAGTGAGGACGCAATAAATCTAGTAAACAAGCTAGGAAGAGTAATAGGTGGAGTCTTTGGGGATCCTCGTTCCAAAACCTATTTGATGCAGAGAATCGGCATAGCGATTCAAAAGGGAAACGCAGCCTGTGTTATGGGAACTATTCCACATACCACTTCAATGGACGAAATATTTTATTTGTTCTAGTTAATTTAATATGGATGTTTTATTTCAAGAGTGCATTGAACTGGCTGATTAATGTAAAATGTGCCTGTTTGTGTAGCTGTAGAAATCAAATTATTATCGTTGTCGTATTATATTGATATACATTTGAACCCACGTAACTTAATAGAAGTTGTAACTGAGTTATTTATTTTCGTTTAAGGGGCGGAACTACGAGGTCATCTGCCCCTCTTAACACAGATTAAAGTATACAAATTTGGAATTGAATTTAAAATTTAGAGATGGACACCTACATTTGAAAAGACAAAAAGAAACACGAATAAAAAACCCTAAGAATTATAATATAAACAAAAATTACGGAAAAACAAAAATTCAGCATTCAAAAATGAACAAGTCGTTGAGTCAATGTTCACTGGAAAATTTAGATTGTTGACCCTAACCCACTCTCACTAATAAAGCGGAAGACAAGATCAGCAGCCACCGCGTCATGGGCTAATATAAGTTTGGGTGTCATCTGCAAACCAAGGTTTCTTCGTGAGTCAGCAAGATCCACACAGTCGGTTAAAATGTGGGCCACGGTGAAAACAAGTTGTAAATTACTATTTTCGGTTGTATTAGAAATTCCGTTTACAAAGCTTAGAAGGATTTGCTTCCAATGTGACCACTTTACGTCACCATTTACCGAGGGTTCAATGTCAAAACCTTCAGACATCAAATATCTTTCAATTATAGCGATCTTTGTTTATTAAATTGTCAAAAATAAAAATCTTACTGAACTCTAGGATTTAATAATAATAATAATAATAATAATAATAATAATATCGTATGGCTTTGGTGCCGGGTGCAAGTTTTGTTATTTGCGCCCAGAGGGCAGCTTGCATGTTGAATTTCGTTGTTCCTTAAAACGCTATGAAAGTCAAGGAGGTTAGATATCTAATCTCCTTGACACTATAGCGCTTTGTAGTAGAGAATGGAGGAACGTTGGTTGGTTCTTAAGTTTAGGGGCTGCGACAGCGTGGTCATGTAGCCCCGTGTACTATGGGTGTGTGTAGAATCTGTCTGATAACCGGTGTTAATTGTGATGACTGTATTAGTGTGTGTTATCTGTTTTTTAATTTAAGACTGCAACTTAGAATTTTTCAAATAGTTCCTACTTTTGCCGCCAAGCGCCACCGTCAACGACTACTAGGCCAAGTTCAGAACTTAGCTACTAGACGACACAGCAGTCGGCTCTTGGCAACGAACGTAGAAACCTAAGAGCGTTGTTTACATTCTTAACCTATCCAATTTAGCTTCACACAGGTGTAATTAGTGGAAGGTTCTTTAACATGCCATAAACCTATAACATGGGACCGTCGGCTTTACTTCCCCTCCGAAGGAAGGCACACTGAGGGATGTTTAACGCTCTAAAAAAACGACGGCTTCGGCCGGGTTTGAACCCGCTATCTAAAAAAAGTTTAGAAGGATTTGGTTACAATGTGACCACTTTACGTCACCATTTGCACCATTTACCAAGGGTTCAATGTCAAACCCTTAAGACCTCAAATCTCTTTCCATTATAGCGATCTTTGCTTATTAAATTGTCATAAATAAAAACCTTATTGAACTTTAGGATTTAGTAATAATATTATTAATAATATCGTATGACCTTGGTGCCGGGTGCAAGCTTAGATGTTGAATTTTGTCGTTCCTTAAAATGCTATGAAAGTCAAGGAGGTTAGCTATCTAATCTCCTTGACACTATAGCGCTTTTTAATAGAGAATGGAGGAACTTTGTACTGGCGGAAAATTCCGAGATTGATTTTACCACTATGAACACGGCCTACTGAATTCAAACGAATTCTTTAACATGCCACCAATTTATGACATGCGTGTCGTGATTTTTGTCGCCTTTCCAAAATCACTTAAGCGGCTCGGTGGCGTAGTTGGTAGCATGCTGAGCTTCTATGCCCAAGATAGCGGGTTCAACCCCGGCCGAAGCCGTCGGATTTTTTAAGAGCGTTAAAAATCCCTCAGTATGCCTTCCTTCGGAGGGGAAGTAAAGCCGGAGGTCCCATGTCATAGATTTATGGCATGTTAAAGAACCTTCCAGTAATTACACCTGTGTGAAGCTAAATTGGGCAGGTTATGAATGTAAACAACGCTCTTAGGTTTCTACGTTCGTTGCCAAGAGCCGACTGCGGTGGCGTCTAGTAGCTAAGTTCTGAACTTCGCCTAGTAGTCGTTGACGGTGGCGCTTGGCGCCAAAAGTAGGAACTATTTGAAAAATTCTAAGTTGCAGTAAGTACTTAAATTAAAAAAAAACAGATAACGCACACTAATACAGTCATCACAATTAACACCAGTTATGAGACAGATTCTACACACACCCAAAGTACACGGAGCTACATGACCGCGTTGTCGCAGCCCCTAAACTTAAGAACCACCCAACCAAAATCACTTACCACAGCCAGGAGCGAACCTGCAGCTTGGGGTTGGTAGTCCAACACGATAACCACTCACCCACCGTGGCAAGCTCTCTAGGCTTTAATAAACAAAGGTCTGGCACACACAGGTTTTGTGTATGTGAACAATATTAAGTGAAACAGTTGACAGATCATCATGTCCTCTTATTAACAAAAATATTGTAAAACATAATGCTACATCAACAACGAGAGAATTACAACAAGTTCCAGGCAAATGATGGGATGGTACCTAACCGAAGGCCACGGCTGTCTCATATTAAACACCACTTCGAAATACACTCTTGTACAGATATAACTGTGTTGTTTGATTCTTCAGTCTTTCGACTGGATTTGATGCAGCCCACCATGCGTCCCTGTCCTGAGCTTATCGTTTCATCTCTACATAACTACCACACCCCACATACGAGGCAATCTGTTTGACATATTTTAAACATGGTTTAACACTACAGTTCTTCTCCGCGACCCTTCCTTCTATAACTAAGCTTGCTATTCATGAGTGTCTTAGTATGAGTCCTACCGACCTATCTCTTCTCTTCATTAACAGTCGCCAGAAACATCTCTCCTCTCCCACTCGTCTTAATACCTCGTCGTTTGTAACCCTATCTACGCATCTGATCATCATTCTCCTGTAACACCACATTTCAAACGCTTCAATTCACCTCCTTTCTGCTGCAAACATATGTAAAGACCCACTGCCCAGTAAACTGAGAGCGATCAAGGGACTCTCGTGTGGCGAAGCTCTTTCCGGTCACGGAGAGAGTCCGTCATTTTGTGTAGGCTAAGGATAGGTCATTCAAGATCCACCCACTCGTACCTAATGAGAAGGGAAGACCCCCCACTTTGTACCTGTGGAGCCGTTTTCACCGTGGCCCACATTTTCACCGAGGGTGTGGATCTTGTTGACTTACGAAGAAACCTTGGTTTGCAGACGACACTCAAACTTACATTAGCCGATGACGCGGTGGCTGCTGATCGCGTTATCCGCTTTATAAGTGAGAGTGGGTTAGGGCCAGCAATCTAAATTTTCCAGTGAACATTGACTCAACAACTTGTTCGTTTTTGAATGATAATGTTTTGTTTTTCCGTAATTTTTGTTTATTTTTATAATTTTATTTATTTATTTATTTAATGTTTTTGTTTTTGTTTGATTAATTTTTGGTCTTTTTAAATTTCGGGATCCACCTCTAAATTTTAAATTCAATTCCAAATTTGTATTCATTAATCTCTGTTAAGAGGGGCACATGATCTCGTAGTTCCGTCCCTTAAAACAACAATAACTAACAAATGTAAAGCCAGGGCAAATGAGAACGCTCAAAGTTGATTTTAAAAAATTCCACCACAAACTTCAATGCATTTTTCCCTTCTCTTGATAACACCCCATGTAGCTCTTCGGAGGGTGTCATGGCGTTCTTTGACGAGGGCTGCACAGTGCATAATCCGAACGACCAACTCGGCTCCTGTGTGAACTTTTTCCATGCAGACTTCGCCTTTCATCCATCCCTACAGGCAAAAATCTAAAGGGGTAAGGTCCGGGGACCTTGCTGGCCAAGAAACGTGCCCATAGCGAACTGTGTGCCAACACACGATGCAACTACCCTGGTTACATACCAACATCTGTATCTCGGTACGCAATGCAAATGGGACACATGTAATATGGAATTTTTCATTGCAATTCATCTATACTAACACCTCCTAAAATATTTACTATTCCTCCTGAAATACCCTGTATATTTTATGTCAACATATGCCTTTCTCTGTAGAAATGCTTTCCTTGCCTGAGCCAACCTACTTTCTATATCCTCTTTGCTTCGTCCATCACTGATTATTTTGCTTCCTAAGTAACGGAGGTCTCCTACTTCCTTTAGCTTTTCACCTGCCAATTTGATGTCCATAGAGGTTTCTGATTTATTTGGCCTGCTTTCCAATATTCTTGTTTTATATTTATTAATTTTCACTAGAATTCTTTCCTCAAGACGGAGTCCATACTACAACACAGGTTTTCAGACACAGTTGATACACACGCCCGAGTTCACGAGGCTGATGACTTCGATATCCCATGTCCGCAACATGAATCGACAAGAACATTAATTTCAGGCACTAAAGAAGATTACACGACCGTGTAAGCTGTCACTTCACTTTTCATCCAATAAAACATGAAAGGACAATTTTATAATTGAATAGCCTGCTTGTCAATCTATTGGGGTATTAAGCTAAGAACTTTGTGTACTCTAAAACACAGCTGAATAGAAGTTAACAACATGAAGAACTTGCTGAAGCCATGTGATGTGCACCAGTCGGTATTCCATATAGTGATTCTATCCCGGATATTCAGCTTAACGCCTCTACGTAACCAAAGTAAGCGGAGCACAATAGAACTGGCATATTCTGTGTTTGTTCTGAGTATTCATGTTTTGTGTCTGGTAGTCATTGCCAAATATACGCAGGTGACTTATCCAGTTAAGATCACTGAATTAGTCTCAAACATACTTTATATGTGGTCATGTAACTTAGCTGGTCTGGTGATCTTGGTATGGAGGGTGGCTGTCAGCAGACAATCTCAGCAAGTGATCTATGATCTACTGCAACTGGTGGACGAAGCTATTCCTTCCAGAGATATTCAACTAGCCAATAGGAAAATTCAATTGATCCTGATCACAGCTCTTCTCTGCGACCTGGGTTTCCACGCTGGAACGTCTATTTACGATGGTATAAAATTTTCTTGGAATATTTGGAGATCTGCCACTGACTACCTGTTGACCTTAATCGCAATACTTACCATACACCAATATTTTGGAATCACTTTGCACGTGAAACGCAGAATTCAAATGCTGAATAAATGTCTAATACGTGAGATGACAATATGTCAATATGAGGAGCATGTTTCCCTTCAAGAGGGACATCGGACTGTGCCTATGCCATTTGATACCAGTATATCTGCACGAGTGAGGAAACACCAACGAAATTCTAGTTCATCTTCCACGATGGACACGTGGAGTGCTGCCCATTTTCATAGAATAAATTTATCGAAGAATACAGATAACCTCCGTGGTAGAATACTTCACCTAAGAGAAATACATTCGATACTCTACTCTGCAGTGGGAGTTACAAATGCTCTTTATGGCTTTCCTCTGCTCTCCACTCTCATGAGTCTGTTCACAGCCTCTGTCGTAGCCATATACTTTCTGCTGCTACTTCTGATGAGGCCTGAGTACTTCTCTGATTTATCGTTCTCGGAATTGTTCGTCCTGAACTCGTGCTGGGCCATCATCAATGCGTGTGGAATAGGGCTAATAACCGTGACGTCACAAGATGTGAAGAGTGAAGAGCAGTTCACTACTGCTCTGGTTCACAAGTTCCTCTTGCTGCACGCTCCGGATGACGGCGCCCAACACGAGCTGCAACTCTTCTCACAACAGCTGGCGCAATGTAAGCTAGACTTCAACGCTTGTGGGTTCTTCAGCATCAACGGTAATCTACTGTTCTCAATTATTGGAGCTACAGCGACTTACTTGGTAATCATGCTGCAGTTCCAATTCGATCGCCAGTAACTTAGTGAGGTTAAGCCTGGTCCACACCGGCAGATTTGTTTGCAGACTGCATGCAAACTGTTTGAAAACTGTATGAAGACAGTATGTATACTACTTTGGAGTCTGGAAACAGTCTCCATACAAGTCTGCATACAGTATGCAGACTGTATTGAAACATTGTATCCGATACAAGTATGTTACATGTTTTGCGTCCACACCGGAATTAGACCTCTAGTCCACATTCATACCTTTACCACAGGGAGATTTCTTATGAAGTCTGCGAATGTGTAAATTGGGGGATCAAAGTGAAACGATCATGGTGGGAGGGGGATTGTGTTTAAATGTACCTCTTGTATTAGTCGAATAATTAATCAAAATACTCATTCTACTAATAATTCATATAACAACCGCTATTTTCATTTTGTGGGGAGGGGGTGAAATTTGACACCCCGCCGGTAGCCCCACTAAACTACATTTTGTGGCAATATAATGAGGTCACTGTGTGGTCATTGGTGGGACATGTTTCAAGGCCTAATTAGTTTTGGTCCCTTCATCAGCCGATATGAATTAATAAATGTCAAAGACACACGAAATGTATAGCGTAACAACAAAAAGTCCCTTGTTATTAAACCTTATATGGTGCACCATAAAGAAGGATGGGATATTGAAACTAAATCAACACAATATGATGTGGAAATACGTGGCTAGCTGGATGCGTCTGTGGTTTGTATCCGGTCTACAGTTTCAAAACACGTCCACACAGGAAGACTTGAGACAAAATACTTGTTTCTTGTATGCGTGTTTTCCATTTCGTTGGAAAACAGAAAACATTGATTCTTGTTGGTATATTGGCTTTCACGGCCGGTGAATTAAAACTCAGCAATTCTTCTAGGTTTGTGCCCGGCACAAACCTAGAAGAATTGCTGAGTGTTAATTGTATCTTGTATCTTGAAACACGAGATTTGTTTGTCATTTGTATGTCAATTGTATGCAAACTGTATGCAGACTGTTTCCAAACATCACTCGAGTCTCCCGATTGTATGTAGAATGTTTTCAATAAGTCTGCAAACATCCCGCATACAAATGAGAAACATTTGGGAAACAGTCTGCATACAATGTTTCTGGAAACAAATCTGCCGGTGAGGACGACGCTTTATCAGTCGACTAAAATATTGTGTTGGTGCATAAGTCCGCAGAGTTTTCCATAAGTTTATCAACATCAAGTTCATAAGTTTATTAAACACATCAGATGCACATAAGACAGAAGCTAATAATAAGTAACATATTCTCCTTCACTGTCTACAACAGTCTGCCAACGCTGTGGTTATTTTTGAATTCCGTGCATATAGAAATCACTTGGCTTTGAGTTGAAGAATTCGTCAAGCCATGTTCGGAACGCATCTTCATCCGGAAAGGAAGTTCCTTGAAGGTTGTTGCGATAGAGAGTGGAAACTCGACAAACACTACTAGGACTCAACCACTGCCAGCTGGATCGCATCCCTCCTGGCAGTGGACTCAACACATATGCCACGTTGTACACACCATTGCGCTTTACAGCGCTTTTTACCACCTGGCGTCAAATGTGTAGCCTAGCAACGAGGTGCTTGAAAATGTCATTTGGCCATGTTTTCTACGTCATCACGCGGAAAATGCCTCATACGTCATTGTTCGGCCATAAACTCAATTTGCCAAAAGATGTGCTATACAGCGTTGTTTGGTGGCGTGTTTCAATTTAGCGATCACATTTTCAAGTCTTACTCAACAATCACAGTAGTTGTTCCATCTGTTTATTGTAAAGCCTTAAGGGAACCGTGTAGTGTGGATTAGCCAACAATGCAACTGTTTAATAAAAGCATGTTATTAGATAACCATGACAACTAGAAACTTGAGACTTTTACCAAGTTATCAAAAACATCAATGACAGTGATTTGATAGTGAATTATATAAATTGAAAACATATTTGAAAAATGATGAACATTTGAAAATTCTGAAAATTTTAGAAGAGTAGCCTACTTGTATTTTGGTACATTTTTATCTTGTGTTAAAATAGATAATTGGGTGAAATCTGTAATTCTTAATATAATGTTATTGATACAGCTTGTGAAGCAAAGTTATGGTTTAGAACCGACTGCGGTGACGTCTAGTAGCTAAATTCTGAACTTGGCCTAGCAGTCGATGACGGTGGCGCTTGGCGGCAAAAGTAGGAACTTTTTGAAAAATTCTAAGTTGCAGTCTGTACTTAAATTTAAAAAACAGATAACATACACTAATACAGCCATCACAATTAACACCGGTTATCAGACAGAGTCTACACACACCCAAAGTACACGGGGCTACATGACCTCGTTGTCGCAGCCCCTAAACTTAAGAACCAACCAGTGTTATGGTTGTCAGGCATTTGGTTCATGTAATTCGTCAATATCTTTCAACCTTTTATTTTTTATTTTTTATTACCGAATTTGGCCAGCTATGGACCGCAAGGAACTCAAGACTTATTGGCTTTCTTTCTCTTCTCTTCCCAGAACTTCTTCATCCTGTCACTTCTTTGTTTTCTCTCCTCCTCGGAAATGATCCGTTTGGGTCTCCTGCTTGGTGGTTTGTCCTGAAATGATTTTACGCCGTCAACTCGACTGCGGAACTCTCTTCTATCGTAAGCCATCGGTTGAGTAATTCCAACTTCCGCTGCATCCCTCTTCACCTCATCTACCCATTTAGATGTAACCTTTAACCCCATGATGTAGCTGAAGATCCTTTTGGTCAGCCTGCCTTCATCCATTCGTAATAAATGTCCGTAGAACTTTAGCCTCCGGTTCTTCATTACCCCTGGGATCTTTTCAGTGCTCTTGTAAAGTTCTTAATTTTTCCTCTTCTTCCATGTCTCGTCAGTAGTCTTCTGTGGTCCAAGTATTTTTTTCAGAATATTCCTTTCTCTCTTTTCTCATTAACCTTTATTTGAGTTATTTTTAAATTTTCAATTTTTTTAATCTTTTTTTTTCTCGATTACTTCCATTATGCTTCGCAGCTTTTGGTTTGTAAGCATCTATAACTTCAGAAACTTTCAACTTGATCAGCCACGTGGTTCCTGAGAAAAAGATCCAAAACTTCGAAAATGTTAAATCTTGAGAAAATTAAGGTTTATGGTTACATTAAAATATCAATAATGACCTCAAATATGTTATAATTATATTGGTGTAATCGGGAATGAATAGAGAATGTTTTGAACCTAAAAACAAAAAATGGTGTTTTCGCTCATTCCATACTGCCTGGTTCCCTTAACCTTGCTGGGCCCAAGGTTGCAGGTTCGTATCCTGGCGCAGTCAGCTGGCATTTGAAGGTGCGCAAATGCGAGGGAGCTGTGTCAGTAGATTTACCAACGATATCGGTAGGGAAGAACCTCAAGAAATTAAAATACCTGATGGAAGGAACGAATTTGGAGCAGGCAGACCATTTTGGTTGGTTCCTTAGCTTAGGGGCTGCGACAACGCGGTCATGAATCCCCGTGTACGTTGGGTGTGTGTAGAATATGTCTGATGACTGGTTTTAATTGTGATGACTGTATTGGTGTGTGTATCTGTTTTTTTAAATTCAAGTAAGGACTGCAACTTTGAATTTTTCAAATAGTTCCTACTTTTGCCGCCAAACGCCGCCGTCAACGACTACTAGGCCTATTTCAGAACTTAGCTACTAGACGCCACCGCAGTCGGCTCTTAGCAACGAACGTAGAAACCTAAGAGCGTTGTTTACATTCTTAACCTATACAATTTAGCTTCACACAGGTGTAATTAGTGGAAGGTTCTATAACATGCCATAAATCTATGACATGGGACCACCGGCTTTGCTTCCCCTCTGAAGGAAGGTATACTGAGGGATTTTTAACGCTCTTAATAAATCCGACAGCTTCGACCGGGTTTGAACCCGCTATCTTGGGCATAGAAGCTGAGCATGCTACCGACTACGCCACCGAAGCCGCCCAGAAATAGAGTTGAGGTGTAGAAGAGCCAACGCAGTGAGTTCTCAGTTGCGATCTACAGTTTTCTGTAAGATATAAGTTAATGTAGCGACGAAACCATCCCTACATCGCTCAGTAGTTAGACCGACCTTGCTGTATGGAAGTGAGAGCTGCGTAGATTCAGGATATCTGATACATAAGCTAGAGGTAACTGGTATCAGGATAGCTGGGACAAATAGATGGGAGCAATGGTAGGAAGATACTCGTAATGAAGAGATAAAGACTAAATTAGAAATCAACACGCTAGATGAAGCTGTTCGTATGAGCCGACTCAGATGGCGGGGTCATGTGTAGAGAATGAGTGAGAAGAGATTAATGAGTCCGGCTGTAGAGGGTAAGAGAAACAGAGGTAGTCCTAGGAGGTAGTAGTTAGACTCACAATCAGTGTTCACCTATTTTAAACTGGGAGGTGTATAAGCAGAGAAAGCTGTAGTGCTAACTGCTAATAGGTGTTCTGGAGGCGACTTGTTTTGCAACAAAGGTATGCAGATTAGTCTGGACGCTGGAAGGCGAAACAGTCTCAAATGAAAATGTATGAATGTAACATACATGCTAAAACACTTCTATGCTACCTATGGACCTGATGTTCCGTTCCCGACCAGCACTTGGCTGCGTAACTGCGCGCAGTAAGGCCTGTATGCCCCATGGTTCAAACTCGGAATACTTTGGATATTCTTCGACTGAGGTTCCATTTACACCAGGAACATGTTAGAACAATGTCTCATCTGAAGTCCCGTGATAATGGTACCACGCAGGTTATCAGTCAATGTCCACAGATAGTCCACGTGAGACAAACCAGAAGTGTTTCCAACACGAGAAGGGTTCTGCAAGTAGGCGCCACTGTCTCCAAACAGTCGAGTGTGGTCTCTTGCTATGGCAACATGGGGGGTAAGTTACCAAAACTCCTGACGCCTTTGACACGCTCTCCCTGTGTTGGTAACCTACAGTTGCTTTTGTGAATTCGAAGTGAACACTTGTATTAATTTCGTCCATTGTCATGTTCATATGTTGTAATTACGATACTATGTCTATTGCAGCCAAACTGGCCATATAGTGTTGAAGTACAGGGATTACACGTCTTATTCACTACAAAATTTCACCAGCGATTCTGTTCTACAGATAAATATATGGTATCTCTCACACTTGTCACCGCACCTCCCGCGTATACAATTCGTGCAGGGCTCGGGAAAACTCTGGGTATTAATAACAAGAAGTTCCGTGACGAACTAAAGAGCCTACTTTTCATGCCAATGATTATTCTACAGTATATGAACCTATCTAGAATAATTACGAAATTAAGTTGCTAATATCAAAATTTCTAATAAGTTCGAAACACTGTATAACTTGCATAATGTTGCCTAATAGAGCGCTACAGTTGGCAGACCTGATGACTGAATATATTCTTAGTTCCATCTCTTAAGGTACAGAATACAAAATTTGGTTGAAGTCCAATGAATAGCATGGACGTTACATGCAGTTAAACATTGGATCTAACAGCGCACGTAAAATCATGTTGGCAACAATGTCGTGCATGTATTGGTCAGGAATAATCTGAAATAATATGATCTATTGTTGCCAATTTTGAATGAAATCCATTAGATAGTATAGAAGTTACATGCATTTTAAAATTGGACCTATCAGCAGGCTTAGAATCATGTTGGCAGCACTGACGTATATTAGTTACTCCAAATTCATCTAGAATGCCAGGTACTATACGTGTGCAAAGTTTAGAGCTATTGGCTTGCATACTTTCTGATACTGTATATTGATATTAGGGTAACAAAAATAGGGACAGCACATATTAACAGTTGGCAGCCCTGGTTGCTCTTAAGAATACGCATAGTCATATCTGTTATGGTACACATAGCACATACGAAATTTGGTTGAAATCCAAATGATAGTATGGAAGTTACATGTATTTAAAGTTGGACCTGTCAGCAGGCTTAGGATCATGTTGGTAGCACTGACGTATATAAGTTACTCCAAATTAATATAGAATGTCAGGTATTATACGTGTGCATAGTTTAAAGCTGTCGGCTTGCATACTTTCTGATATATTGGTATTTGGATAAAATAAATTAGGAGCATTTATTAACTTGCTCACCTGATGAGTTAAAACTGAGCAATTCCCTGCAAAGCAGGAGGCCATAGCCCTTATGGGATTTGTAAGGCTATTTATTTATTTATTTATTTTATTTATTAACAGTTGGCAGCCCTGGTGGGTCTCAAGAATACGCTCAGTCGTATCTGGTTATGTACACATACAACATACGAAATTTATAAATTGGACCAATCAGCAGGCTTATAATCATTTTGGCAACACTGCCATGTATGGCCTCCTGGAAATTAAACTGCAATATTATTATCTATACGTGTGCCCATTTTGAAATAGCTCCCATTCATACCTTCCAAGATATCCAACATGGAGCTCAAATTTCAATTGCGATTTTTTAGCAGTTGGTAGCAGTGACATCATTTTCAAATATGGCCGTGAGATATTCAGGTGTAGACATTTACTCCTACCAAATTTTGTTTCCATTGCTCCAGCGGTTTAGGAGTTGATAGGGGGGGACACACACACAGCCAGACAGACAGACAGACAGACAGAAGGACAGACAGACAGACAGACAGACAGACAGACATTTGCCCGATCTCATAAGTCTACTTTTTCCTCATTTTTGCAAAATGTGAAAAGTAGGCTAATAATATCGTATGGCCTCGGGTGCCGGGTGCAAGCTTTGTTATTTGACACCCAGAGGGTAGCTTTCATGTCGAATTTCGTTGTTCCTTGAAGTCAAGGAGGTTAGGTATCGAAGCTCCTTGAACACTAGAGCGCTTTCTAATAGAGAAATGTGAAACTTTGTGTTTGCGGAAACTCCCGAGATTAATTTTTCCATTATGAGCACGGCCTACTAAATTCAAATGGGTTCTTTGACATGCCAACATCGTATGTCATGGTGTCGTAATTTTTGCCGCCTTTCAAAAATCACTTACCACGGCCAGGAGCTTGTGGTGAAATCCGTGCACGGTGAGTCTTGTCACTGCGTGGTGGAGTTCGTATCTTCCCTGCGTCCTTTTCCGGTTGGTCATGGCGTCAGTATCGTAGAAATCATCCAAAATCTGGTGTTTCTTCTCATGTAGCTCCCTCAGTAAATCTTGGTAGGCTGTCGTCGCTGATAGTAGGAGTTTCAGTCGCAGCTCTTCTATAAAAAAGGGCTCTCTGGTCAATTATACACGAGCCGTGAGGGTGTGTATTTGGAAAGACAGAGCACCCTTTTCAAGTATGTAGCCTTCAATTTGAGGTTCGTTTTCTTCAGATATGTCCAAATGTTTTCCAATCTGTAAGTTGCAACAGTTTCAACTTTGAGTTTGAACAATCGTAGGGCTGTTTCCAGAGAAAGTTTGCCTATTGATTTGATATCCTTTATTGATCTCGTCGCGGCGCTGGCTCCGTCTTTTATGAGGCGTGTGAAAACTGTTCCCTGTGACTGAAGGGTAATTTCGAGGTACGTGAAGATGGTGACTGACTCAAGTGGCTCTCCAGTGTAGAAAGTGCCGGGTCTTCCCCCTCTTCGGAAGGTCATGGAGACTGTCTTCTCTTCATTCAGTGATAGGTCGTTTTCTTATGCCCAGTTCGGTTATTCATTCGATTATTAGTTGGATATCTAGTTGGTTAATTTGAGATGAGTTAGGTAGTTATATGCAGGGCGTACAAAATGACTTAAATGGATCGACCCTTCCTAATTGAGGCAGGGAGATCAAAAACCCACTAACTCCAATTTTTGGCGAAATTGAGTTATTGTCTGGATGGGGATCTTTAGTTTGTTCCGCATGGATGGAAGGCACGAATACCCTAATTCTGTCATTCGTCTGCATACAGTAGGTAGTTTTAAAATCTATGGAAATCAAAACACCTCTTATTCCATGGAATTAGAGAGTTCTTGCTTTCCATGCTTTATTTCCCGGTAGATGGCAACACCATAGCTTAACCAGCCCAGATTGCGAGATTAATATTCAAGAAAAACCCAAGTACTAAGAAACTAAACATAATCCAACCGAGCAATTTCTCATATCAGAAAGTAAAGTGATCGATATTCGGCATCCCACAAACTTGAAATCCATGTGAGTAAAACTATGAACGGTACAATATGTAGTCGATTTAATATCTAGAGACTCAATACAACTGCATAATTTCCCACTCAACAAAAGTACAACTCACACTTGCCACTGAAAATAGAAAAGCTAAAGAATTTGAGAATTTAATGAAGTTTATTTCTGAGGAAATTAGGATGTATAACGAGACCCTGTTTGCTGACATTGATAACACTGATTCTCAGACTGAACAAGTGATCGAAAGTGAAACAGGATATCTGTATAACGAATCAGAGTGATGAAAGTATTAAGTTCATTTGTGGTTTTATTTCTGTATTTTGGCGCAAGCCTCCATGGCTTAGGCGGCAGCACGCCGGCCTCTCACCGCTGGGTCCGTGGTTCAAATCCCGGTCACTCCATGTGAGATTTGTGCTGGACAAAGCGGAGGCAGACTGATTTTTCTCCGGGTACTCCAGTTTTCCCTGTCAAATATTTCATTCCAGCAACACTCTCCACTATCATTTCATTTCATCTGTGAATTATTTAATCATTGCCTCAGAGGAGTGTGACAGGCTTCGGCAGCCGGCACAGTTCATATCCTCACCGCTAGATGGGGGCTTCATTCATTCCATCCTGACCCGGTCGGTCAACTGTAAACAGGCTGTTGATTTTCATTTCTGTATTTTGGTATAATTTAGATTAGAGTATTTAATGGATTCCCTGTGACATTTAAATTTAAAGATGTAACATTACTAATTTTCATAATAAACTTTCATATTCTATCGTTTCATACGGTAGTTATGATGTATTGGTACCTTTCCTGTTATATCTATTGCTTATTTCAAATTTCATACACCCCGGAAGTCAAAAGACCCCTAACTCCAACACTATTTAATTCGAATTGTATCATTAAATAATATAAACACTTAGGTTATGAAGTATTTAATTGATAAAGAATATACTGTTACCTAATATGAGCACATAAACCCAATAGATTTAATGTAAGTGAGGGAGATTATCAGTTTTTTCTCTCTCCTGTAAAATTTGGTTTACTGGAGTTAGTGGGTTTTTGATTACCCTGCCTCAATTGATACATAGGTTACAGCCCTGCTAGAAGTGAGTAGAAATTTGCGTGTCATGTGCCTTCATTTGTGGCATTGTTTAAACAACTCGTGGGTTGAATCGACAGGAGTTTTACAGGTGATGGATTAACTCAGTATCTGACATCTGGGCCTACTGTATGCCACAATTCCTCACTATATCATACTGCAGTGATTGATGCTCATTGTGATTATCATCTTGTGGTAGCGTGTATTTCTTTTGCTTTTAAAGCGACTTCCTTTACTCGTTTTTTGTTCTTTTGTAGAAATTTTGATCAAATTAAGCTGAAATTCGACCCGAGACAGAAATGTTTTTTATACAGCAAATTCTTTCTGACCCCCTGAACATCCCAGAAAATCTAAAAAAATTGGACTTGGGGAACATTCCTAAAGGATTTTTCAAACAATTGCTATACTGTAACTCATGAACGAAAGGTGAAAATGATATGCGGTTTCCGCTAAATTGTTAGTTTTGACTACCAAGTGTTGCAGCTACTAATATGAAGTACGTCCAGAAAGTAAGTTCCGTTCGGTAATAACATTAAATTGTGTACAGATACAGAAACAATTATTTATTGCACAAAATTCTTCAACCCTTAAACTACTTTTCCACATAAATGCCGAAATGTTGCAGGCATTTGTCGTAGCGTGGCACGAGTTTTTGTATACCTTCTTCATAGACGTGTGCCGCCTGTGTCTTCAACTAGTTGTACGTTCCGCTGCAGCGAAGTTCCGCATATACGCGGCAGACGGTCTGTATCAAGGAGAAGAAACGTGCACCATTTGAAGAGCGCTGTCAGCCACGTACGCGTTGTTGAGCATGTTTACTCGTACAATGTCGGTGTTGATTGAAAATTCCGCCGCTTGTGAAATCAGATCTGTGATTCGTTTTCTGAATGCTAGGAAAGTGAAACCAATTGAAATTTATCGGCAAATTTGCGAAGTGTTTGGACAAAATGCGATGAGTGATTCAATGGTAAGAAGATGGATCCGACAGTTCAATGAAGGACGTAGTGAAGTGCACGATGAAGAACGAAGTGGGCGTCCATCTTTGGTTACAGAAGAACTGGTTCACGCGATTGATGACAAGATCCGGGAAAACCGCAGGTTTACAATTAGTGCTCTCGCTATGGAATTTCCCCAAATCTCACGATCACTAATTCATGAAATTGTTACCGAAAAACTGAACTTTCGTAAACTTTGCCGACATTGGGTACCAAAGATTCTTACGGAGCAACACAAAACAAAACGGATGGGTAGTGCACTTCAGTTTTTGACCCGTTACAATGAAGGCGGCGAAGAATATCTGACACAGATAGTCACAGGAGATGAAACTTGGGTTTCTTACGACACCCCTGAAAGTAAGCGGCATTCAATGGAATGGAGGCACACTTTATCCCCAGCAAAGGTTAAGCCGAAACAAATCTTGACACCTCGGAAAATGATGTGCACAGTGTTCTGGGACTGGAAAGGCATCTTACTCATTGATTTCTTATCGTGTGGTCAAACAATCAACGCAGATGCTTACTGCGAGACACTTAGGAAATTGCGCCGCGCAATACAGAATAAGCGCCGAGGGTTGCTGTCAAAAGGTGTTGTTTTTCTTCACGACAACGCACGACCACACACTGCAAATGTGACGAAAAACCTCCTACAGGGATTTGGCTGGGACGTGTTTGACCACCCTCCGTACAGCCCTGACCTCGCTCCTAGCGACTTTCATCTGTTCACACATCTCAAGTCTTTCCTTGGCGGTCAACACTTCAACAATGACGACGAGCTGAAAGAAGATGTTTCCAACTGGTTGAAGACACAGGCGGCAAACTTCTATGAAGAAGGTATCCAAAAACTTGTGCCACGCTATGACAAATGGCAGCAAACGTTCGGCAGTTATCTGGAAAAGTAGTTTGAGAGGTGTAGAATGTTGTGCAATAAATATTTTGTCTGTATCTGTACACAATTTAATTTAATTACCAAACGGAACTTACTTTCTGGACGTGCCTCGTATATCTCAATAGGAAATAGGCCTTTTATTTGGAAAAAGAGTTATTCGCTACCTTGAATTTCTCAACTGTGGACGGTGTGATTTTCGGCAAAATGTTCAATTTGACTACATGATCTTGCAGCAACTAAATTAGGGAATGCACTTGAACTTTGAAAATACTGCCGTCTTTATTTTTTCCAAATACTATCTATAAATTGTGAACAGAAGGTGATAAAACAGAGCTGTTTTCGTCAAAAAGTTTAATTTAACAAATATAGATACGACAACTATTAAATTACTACATATTGGAGTTGGAGAACGTCTTTAAGTTCTGGAAAAAAAAAAGATCAAAAGATCTGTCACTGATTATTTGTTGGCCTTATTCCTAATACTAACCATTCGGTACCCCAATAATTTGGAGTCACGCGAAACCCAGGATTCGAATGCTGAATAGTTCTATACGAGAGATGAGAATATATTAAAATGAGGAGTATGTTTCCCTTCAAGAAGGACAACAGACTGTAAATAATTCTACTTTTACGCCTTTTAATAGTTTAAAAGTTCGACCGATTAAAAGGCAAACTGAATTCGTTATAAAAAGGCTCCACTCATGCGATTGTAGTTGTGCCGGGCGCGGTGTTGGTGAATTTCGCCAGCTAATCTTCCGAGTGGATCTTTCTTATCTTGTCATTCCATCGCACAGACCTTTCACGCCATTTGTCCCAGGCCAAGTTCTGGTTCTTCCGCTGAAATCATCCTCCTTTCTGTCCCCCCACCACTACCATTGTGAAAACCCAAAACCGAAGATATTTTTATTTGTACTTGCAGAATGACTGACTAAGTAGGGGGGTAAGGCCGATTCCAACTCACTCCAGAACCCTCCTCGACCCACTACTAAGCCTCAGCCATGTTAAATATCTCTTGAACGCATGGTCCGATTTTGACAAATGAGGTGTCATTGGACTCGAGCTGACGTCCTCTTTCCTATGGACCACTCGTTATATTTTTGAATTTGTTTTTGAAAATTTTTGTTTATGATAGTTGGTGATAGTTTGAAAACCAAACATGGTAGAACGTTCTGCCATGGCTCAAACGAATGGTCTTTATGACTTTTATTTTCTGTAATAAAACTTTTTTATTTTTTATGTTTTTTTGAAAACACTCGAATTTTGAAAATCCTATATTTTGGAAACTAGGAAGTTTACAAAAAAGTTTGTTTGATCCCTACCCCCTCTACCCCCAAAATACATTTCAAGTCTCTAGGATGAAAACCTGACGTAGTAGTGTGGTAAGGGTAACGCTGCTTTCAAAAGTAAGTTGTGAGCCCCTGCGACCTTGAAATGGAAGGAGTCATGCTAGGAAGGCGTGCTTGGATTCGTTTTTTTCGTCTCGTCGTGCTCTTTGCGGAAATGTAGGTGTCGAAAAGGTGAAAATGTGGAAACACGGTTTTTTTGGGGAAAACCGTGATTATAAACGTCTTGCTATATCTCGCGAACCAATCATGCTAGAGGTGTGTACGATGGGTCCAAGGACTCGGGGTGACCTCCTCTTTGCTATGTACCACTCGTTATAATTTTGTTAAAAAATTGGAAACTCGATTTTGGGGTAAAAACGTGTTTTTTGTGATTTTTGCCGATATTTATTATGACAGAGCGAGGGTGCGTTTTTTCACACATTTTACCTTTGACGTGTAAACGGCGATGAGAACTTGGTTCTATGTTGATCGAAGCGAGTACAGAAAACAAACTTGCAGAGGAGCAGATTAGCAGGAGTCGAATGTCATTTGAGCTTATTGGAATGCGCTGATCTGACTTGACAACAGGTGCAATGGAAAAATGACCATGACGCTTGAAGGTAAAATAATCTGACCATCGTGGTGGCAGGGAAGAGCGAAATGCACGTGAACATGTGTGAAACCACATGTACGCCAATCAAGTTACATCCTGTCTTGCTTCGTACGTGACAAAATGCAAGTTCATGTGAAATTTGATCTACCGCAGGTGTTCGCCTGGGACGTTAGCTGTCCACGTGCGCGATAACTGTTAACAAGTTACATCCTGTTTTGCTTCGTGCGTGACAAAATGCAAGTTGACGTGAAATTTGATCTACCACAGGTGTTCACATTGGACGTTAGCTGTCCACGTGCGCGATAAGATAACGTTCAAAGCGTTGGGAAAAAAATATTATACATGCAACGTAACATATATAAAGACATGTCGTTATCATTTCCACTCTCACTTAGGTGACTATCTTTGAACACACTGCATTGCATGAAACCCCTGGTCTTGTTTAACAGTTTTGGTGTTGGTGGAAAATACTTAACCTTGTTGAGGGGTAGGTATATATTTATTCATTTATATATTTATTGATTTTTATATAAATACATGCAATTATTTATTGATGAGGTAATTAATGATTTTATTTATTTATTTGTTTGCAGATAACGTGTATAGCCTACCTGTCGTGTGTCTGTGGGAAATATATTAAATAAAGAGAAAGACAGACAGCTATAAAAGGAAACCATTTCCACACTAGCCCACGAGACGGGAATAAAGCAAAGCATTACACGTCAAGGTGAGATTTGTTTTTTATATATATATAACCTGTTTGATTTTGTTTTGTTTATGAAATGCATAAACTATATGGAATGGATATACTTATGGTGGTTTATTTTATTTCTTCTTAGAGTGTTGGAAAACGCTTGACCTCTGTTAATAACCAGGAACGTGTGAGTTTGGGACCATTGTCAAGCAGTCTACAGCTGAAAACTCAGGTGAGAGTGTTCTTTCAAAATAATGTCTTTTACTGCTGCGGATACGTTAACTTGGGATCCCCTTGTGTGTTGTTTCAAATCACGTGTGTGCTCTGGCCGCGTAGTCAATGTTAGAAAAAGTTTGATTCCCAAAGAATTTTTAGAATGTTGTTTTGAAATTTTTAAATCTGAAATGTGTACAGCGCAAAGGTTGCATACGGCTTTAAAGGTGAATACAGAACTGGTGTGCGATTTCATATATAAAAAGAAGGACGTAGAGCATAAAGAGACATTTTATATTTGCAGTAAAATGCAAGAGCTATTCATAGCCCTTAATTTGGAACAGTGGTATGAAACCCACGTGGTAAATCCTTGCTATCAAAATTTGATAAACTGCAACAAGGACCGAGTGGTCTAGCCTTAGACAAAATTCATCATTTACAAATCAACATTTGTCAATTCAACCCGTTGAATGCTGGGTCTAGCTATATTAAAACACCACCAACAATAGCTTCGAAAAATGCTGTGGTCAATATAAAGAATCGTGACAATGATTGCTTTCTGGGGTCTGTGGCTGCGTATTTGCAGCCAGCACAACATAATGGTTGTCGACCAGGAAAGTACAAGGCCAAGTGTGTCGAATTGAAACATACTTTAAATTTAACTCGAGTATCGTTCCCTATGGACTTAACCGAGATCCATAGGTTTGAACAAGATAACCAGGACTTTTCGTTCATGGTCTATGGCCATGATGGTAATGAGATTGTGGGTCCTCTTTATGCCACAAAAGAACCGAAACGACATCACATTCATCTTTTATATTTATCTGTAGGAGAGGTGAATAACTATTGTCTGATTAAAAGCTTAAGTAGATTGCTAAGCAGTCAAGCATCCAAAGATCAACATAAGAAACATATTTGTGACCGTTGCTTGCAATATTTTAAAACCCCTACGCTTTTGGAACGTCATAGGGTAGATTGCGTTTCTCAGGAAGCGGTGAGATTGATATTGCCACAAGGGGACAAGGCTGTGTTAAAGTTTAAGGACATTCATGAGCGTGACACTGTTCCCTATGTGGTATATGCAGATTTCGAAGCTCTCACTACACCCATGGCGAGATGTGAACCAGATCCCACCATTAGCTCAACCACACCCATTCAAAAACATGAACCCTTTGCCATAGGATTTAATGTGGTGTGTGCCTATGACCCCACACAATCCGTTTACAAATACCGCGAGGGGCCAGATTGTGCCAGATGGTTCTTGGATGAACTTGTCAAGTTGGCCGACCATGTACAGGAATTACTGGACCACCCAGTACCCATCTCCAGAACAGCAGCAGCGGTATGAGCATGCCACGACATGCCATATTTGCGAAAAGCCACTGATCAGTGCTGAAGACACCGTTCGTGATCACTCACACCTTACGGGGGAGTTTCGTGGAGCTGCGCATAGTAAATGCAACTTGAACTTTCCAGCTCCTCGTTTCATCAGTGACTTTTTCCACAATCTGGCGAATTATGACATTCAGTTTTTGATTCGTGAATTGGGTCATGTCAACAAGGGCTCGTTTACCATTATTCCTCAAAACCATGAGCGTTTTACAGCCCTGACATGGAGGTTGGGTGACTTTAGCATTCCATTTTTGGATTCCTTTAAGTTTATGGCATCCTCGCTAGACAGGCTTGTGAATGGCTTGAATGAAGAGGAATAACAAAATACTAGAATGCATTTTAATGATCCTGAGCAATTTCAATTGTGCATTCGGAAAGGTATATTCCCGTATGATTTCTGCAACAGCTGGGACGTGTTAAAGCAAAGAAAACTCCCACCACAAGAGAAATTTTACTCGAAACTAACACGCAGTACCGTTTCCGATGAAGACTATGCACATGCATGTCAAGTTTAGCGAGTGTTTGGCATGAACACGCTAAGTGAATATGCTATGCATTACCTAAAACTGGATGTATTGCTGCTCACTGATGTGTTTCAAAAATTCCGTAACTTGTGTCAACACATTTACGGTCTTGACCCGGCTCACTATTATACGAGTCATGGACTCTCGTTTGATGCCGCTTTGAAATACACTCAAGTGGAATTGGATTTACTCACTGACGTAGACATGGTTCTATTTTTTGAAAAGGGCATTCGTGGTGGCTTTGTGTCACTTAACCAGCGCCATGCCAAAGCGAACAATGTCTACATGCCTGATTATTCACCAGAAAAACCAGAATCGTACTTAATGTACTATGACGTGAATAATTTGTACGGTTACGCCATGAGTCAGCCTTTGCCCTATGGGAAGTTTGCTTGGCTGACAGAGAAACAAGTGTCAGAATTTGATGTGAACAAGGCTAGCCGAGAAACAGGCCGTGGATATGTGCTAGAAGTGGATATTGAATATCCCTCATCCTTGTATGATGAACATGCCGATTTCCCATTCTGCCTTGAGCAAATGGTTCCCCCTGACAGTAAAGTGAAAATTGAAAAACTCATGGGCACACTTTACAACAAAAATCGGTATGTGCTACATATCCAAGTGTTGGTGCAATGCCTCGCCCAAGGCTTGGTGTTAAAGAAAATCCACAGGGGTATTTCTTTTGCTCAAAAAGCATGGCTCAAGCCATTCATGCAACTCAACACAGAACACCGACAAATAGCAACACAGCAGTTTGAAATTAATTTTTTTAAATTAATGAACAACTGCATCTATGGCAAGTCTATGGAGAATGTCCGCAAATACCGTGACATTAAATTGGTGAATGTCTGGGAAGGGCGGTGGGGTGCCCGGCGGTACATTGCCAAGCCAAATTTCAAATCGATCAAAATTATCGATGAGGATTTGGCTACTATTGAAATGAGTAAGACCAGCGTGACCATGAATAAACCCATTTACTTGGGTCAAGTCATTTTAGACTTTTCTAAATCGATCATGTATCGATTTCACTATGAGTTTGCCAAACGCCATTTTGAGGACGTCTCTCATTTGTATATGGATACGGACTCATTCATTTACCACATTCGCCACTGCAACCCCTATAACGTCATGAGGCAGCATAGTGACTGGTTCGACACTTCTTGCTATAAAGCTGACAATGTGTTTCAGCTGCCCATAAAAAACAAGAAGGAAATGGGCGTTTTAAAAGATGAATGCGGTGATTCCATTATGACGGAATTCGTAGGTTTGGCCTCAAAAATGTATGCTTATCGCACACTCGACTGTAAGGAAGCCAAAAGAGCAAAAGGTGTAGGTAGGGCAGTGGTAAAATCGCTACGTGTTGATGACTATCTAGCAGTTTTACGCACGGGCAAAGCTATGTCTCATATACAGTGCAGGATACAATCCAGCAACCATTATCTGTATCTTGTGGAACAGAGAAAACGCACCCTCGCCTCTATGGATAACAAGCGTGTGTGGGCTGATGACCTGCTTTCCAGCCTGCCCTGGGGTTATGATCGCAAGGAGGAGGAGGTGTGATTTCATTGTTTAATCGTTTATGGGACATAGCTTTATGTAACTTGTAGATTTAGTATTTTGTAAATATTGGTTTCTGTCATTGTAAATAGTAGATTTTGTAAATAGTGGCAACCCACTTGGACCTTTTGCTCTTTAAAACAGTTCTGTGCAACCTTATATTTTTTAATTTTTTGATTGGTTAATAGTTTGATTCTTTTAACGCTGTACAAAGTTGAGTTTTTTTGTAAATATGAAATAAGTAAGATTTTTAATAACTTTAACAACTAGTATTTAATTATTTTTCGTAATGTAAATGATAAACTAAAAAAGTTCTTTTGGGATGAGTATGCATGTCGAGAATGTGATTTTGGGAATAAATAATGTGGTTGTGTTTGTTCCCAAAGATAGGTGTGAATGTATGAGTGGAGATAGAAAGCTGGTGTGTATGGTTGACCAGAGCAAACATGGTGAGGTAGGGTGGGTGGGTGGGGAGGGGGTGAATGGTCACTTATATACTCATTTTGTTTTCAATAGTTTCGTTTTTTTTCCATTGAAATGTGGCAGTCAAAAGACATTATTTTTGTAAAAACAGTCTTACCTGCAGTAGTCGTAGACCTCGACGTTTCTCCAAACACCTATAAACACATTGCAGCATCGCCATGGTCAAGCACTTGCATCAACATCATTGTCAAATCACAACTTTCGACATACACCAAATGGAAAAATGTGAAAACAGCAAAATGGAAAATCTATGTTTCCATATCACCAAAAACGCAAAACTTATAACGAACATTTTTAAAAACTGGAAATGGCCATGTGTGAAATTTGAAAATTCAAAAACTTCAAACGGACATTGTTTAAAATGTGTCATCAACAAACTGGAAAAATCCATATCATCAAAAACGCAAAACTTGAAACGAACTTTTTTAAAATCTGTAAATTGCAAAATGACAAATGGCAGTGTGTGAATTCATCATGTGTGAAATGTGTAAAATGAAACATAAGCCATCAACATCATGATTTCTTAAAATTAAAAATAACAAAACATCGTGCTCTGGTAAACCTTTGTTTTTATTTCATAGTCATAGTGAATTGGCAAAAGAAATATAGAATACAAATCCCAATTCCTCACTCCTCAATGTTTATGTTCATGCATCATCAACTTTCCTTTCATAGCACACATGACAATCAGGGCTGCCATTCTTTCACTCAATGAGGCATCACTGGATGTGAAACGTTGTTTAACTTTCTTTAATAACAATTTATCTGCCACATGTCTTAAACCAGGATGACTATGGCGATAAGAAAGGTCATGTTCCTTGCATGTTTGATCCAAAAGATTAATGGGTACATCACCACGTTGTAAACGTTTTTCGAGACGAGTTCCAGGGCCGCAAAAACGATAACCTGGAAGATGGATTTCGAAAGGTAGGTATTGAATCACTTTGTCAATGACGCCATTGCCAGTACAGGTCTGGCATATCCTTTTCCATCGATGGTAAAAAGGTTTGGTCTTCCTCCTCCTCTGTGGACGATGTTTGTGTTTGTTGTTGTTGCTTTTTCTCGCCATGACACTCGTGGAATGATTCAACAAAGTCTTTACACGGACTTTTATGACCGTGATACAGTTTCACTAGCTGGCAAGTCGCACACTGACGCATAGATGGTATTTTGCCATGGCCACTTGCTTATGGTGATCGTAATCAGTACAGGGTTGCAATTCACTCAACACAGGGTCTTGAGTCCATGATTTTGGTACATGTTGCCAGATTTCTTTGACCGCGTTGGGGGCCACATAATAAATGAACGACTTGGGCAGCGCCAAGAGTTCCTCTTTGGTAAAACTGTCTAGTTTCTTTTTGCACACAAAGAACTTGCCGATGGCTTTGTCCGTAGCATTGCCTTTCTCCATGGTATTACGTGCTGGAGATGCTTACACGTCGCTTGTAGAAATCTCACTGGCGTCATTCACAGGTAAATCTTGAGTTATAATTTTGTTCAACAACTCCCAGCAGGCATGAGTGGTTAACCAATGAAAGAGATGCCACGCATGCGATAGGGCTGTATGGGTAATGTTGCCACAGGAACAAGTATCCATGAGCGTTTGCAGGAAGGGGCAGCCCAACTCCATGAGGTCGATACATTGACAGTAAGACGCTAAAAATTGTTGCAACCATTGACGTTTTTCATTACCTTTCACAAATACCACATTGGCCGAGGACAAGTGTGCTTTCATGACCACGTCCAAATATTTATAGGAAATGGTTCCCTGATTCCAGTCTAGTTGCCTATGATTTTCAATCCACTGGGTTTGTTTACGGTCTTTTTCACACAACAAATCAAAAGCATGGGGTGGTTTAAATAGCAAATGCGTAACTTGAGAAATCCAAAACGTGGTACAATCGATCATGGCCACTTGTTTAAATATAAATTTGTTGTCACCAATTTTAAACCCTTGGCAATCCACAATGAGTGTGCGCAACATGTTGACGCTTGCCAGGACCAAGTTCAACTGACGACTGACTGACGATCAGGTGTGATCATGTCATGGGCTTACCTGCCATGCTAGTTTCAAATTGAGGTTAGGGTAGGACAGGGGGACATGCAAAAATAAGAATTTAAGAATTAAATCATTTTATTATCATAACACGTCTTACAGGCTTTTGTCATTTTGGGATAAGGACGATACCAGCTGATACAACAATATAGTCTCTTGTGATTGTAACGTCAATAACACCGATGATGTCCCAATGTCTCTAAACTAGGCGTTTTTGATGGTGAGCTGCTCACCGAAGCACCATGGATACCATACGGTCCACATGTATCGTAACTTGTTTTTTTTTTCATTACCCAGGGACACAAGTGAGGGATAGCTTGAATGACAGGGTATATTTCCCACTTCCATTCTGCACACGTAGGGGCAGGTGGGTGACCAGCGCTGATATTCCTGCATGGGTTCATCGCCCTCCTGCCATTGGTCTATGATGATGGGACAAATGGCAAATTTCACTTCATCTCTTGTTTTTAAATAGTAGAATCCAGCGGCCGCCAAGGCTTGAGGGTTTATGAAAGGCACCGGCCATGTGGCAAAAGTCTTGAAACGTTGTTCCTCAGAGTTTAAATTCATGGATGTAACGTCTCTTGAGGCTTTAAAGCAAGACATGACTGAGCGGCTTGACGTGGGTTGAGCTGTTATTTATACACTCGTCACTTGGTTGGACAGTGGATAATAGTTGACTTGTTTGTGATGAATAATCAAACAGTAGGCCGTGGTATTGGCTGGTATATTGTCATGCGTTTCAAAATCTAGTCGAATGTCAATATTGGATGGCTTGACAGACTCTTCCAGGTAAGAACAGTCAAAGACAATCAGTGGTGATCTTGCCTTAAACGCTTGGGGTAGTAGCATGGGGCCGTTCTCTTTTTGATAATACGACCATCGAAATTTAGAAAACAAGTCGTACAGGGGACCAAACTTATTTTTTGAAAAATCCAAATCCAGTCCTTCATAGGGAAACACAGCTCCGTTGAGGAAAAGACGTGCATTTCTCAATTGCAGGTGATCAAATTGCGTGGCATCTTTGGTTTGTTGATACTTGCGATTCGTTTGAAAACCCATGATCAGGTAGAGAGGTCTCTCTGTATAGCGAGCTATTTTTACTGACCAACTGTGTGTGTTGGTGGTGGGCAATAGCGGATACTCATGGAGTGCCCAGCTTCTAAATTCCATGGGTAGAGGCATATCTCTCTTTACCATTTTGAGTATGTTCAGTTTTTTGCTATCTTCAAGGGTCACATGAGGCACTTTCCATAGCAAGCGGTGTAGTTGAATTTTTGAATCGATGGGGGCATTGTCGGCTCCCTTGAGTGCATTATTATCACTCCTGTCTCTCACTAGGTAAAGCACTTGCCTTGCGTTGACCACAACGCGTTGGTGATCTTCGGCAAAGCCTAAAATCAGTTTAAGAGGTAAATATCCAGTAAAGGTCCCATCGGTGTGTACCATCCAGTCATTGGTCGAGTCAGGACACCAACCTGCCATGCAAAGTGTTTTACTTTCTTCCTCACTATAAGAGGGGTATAGTTTCATGACAGTGGAAATGCCCACATTTCGAGTGCTATCCACCACGATATCATTAATGACATACCGCACTTCAGAAAACAGAAAGGCCAAACCATGGTTGGCCAACTTGGATGTGGTGGGTGTAGAGCCATCGGCTTTGGTGAGCCGACCTTCAATCTGAATGACACTTTCATGCGGTAGGGTGTAAATATCTTGGTTGTTGATAACAAATTGAATTTCATCATTGTTATTGAGACCAGGTGTTTGAGCTTGATAGGAATGGAGATCAATTCTTACCACTCCTGGTTGCTCCTCGATGCGGTTCGCTATCTCTAGGATAGAATTCATTATGAGGGTTGACGTGGTAACCCATATGCTGTAAAATCTGCTTGTCTTGAGATGTTAACGTGTATTCACGTGGCAAACAACTAACACCATTCCTAGACGGTGTTGTTGCTTTATACAAAAACTTCATTGTGGCTTTAGCACCAACTTGTAAGTCACTGGTGTGGTAGAATCTAGATCAATGAGTTGTTGCTCTCTATTGATCAGTCTTAATGTTATATTACTAATACTATCGACAGCCACAGAATGAAAAAGCACCACTGGAGGGTTTTCACGAATAATATACCCATTGGGCTATGTCACAATAAAGTCACAAAGCGAATGCGATGTTTCTTGATTGGTGTACACTTGGCTAATAATATTACATGTCACCGACACATGATGGTCCTCAATGAATTTCACTTCATGGTCCGAATCATGTTTTTTGTTGGGCTCCAACACACGTGGTTTAAATCCTAGTAATGGGCCAATGGAATCGGGGCGTGTTTTAAAGTCAATGTTAAAGGTAGAGAAAATACTGCAGCGATGATTGTTGGTATTTCCTACAAGTTCAAACTTGTGTGTTCCATCGAGAAATGACTTTAAACCATATTGATTGATCAACAGCACATAAATGTGTTCATAAATATCATCGATCGTGTATCCACCAGAGTTCAGAGAGAGCACAGAATCATCATAGTAAAACTTGTTGTTCATATTTTCACATATGTTGTATATTCGGTTGTACGTTTCAAGAGAAACAAGTACTAAACCATAGGGTTTTTCACTCAATTCGATAGGCGGGTAAAAGTCTAGGCTGACTTCAGGTCCACGTCCATGTACTGTAAACGTTTTACTTTCTGCCGACATACTGGTGGCGTTTTTGCTTATGCAGCGTCTTATATAAAAAAATAAACACAAACGTCCACACTGTTGGCTGTTAAACGTTTGCTCTCGTTTCACATTATAATATATCTTGATCCTGTTTCCAAAATAGGTCACTAGTTCCATGGGCGGGGGCAAATTCCCAAAACTGTCAAAGTACCATACGATGGATCCCTCTTTGACATAAGCTACATAATGCGTTCCTGGTCCTCGGTGATCATCCAAATTGACAACAGCACATTCCTGTTTCCAGGGTCGTGGGGGTAATTGGTTTCGCATAAACACACCTCGAAAATGAGAAAGCTTTAGTTGTTTAGCATAGCTTTCCACTTGTTGATGCGTCAGGGCATGTCTTGCTATGGCTGAGGTTAATTTTTTTTAATACTTCGAAATGGTGAAATCCCAAATCCTTGTTGATAAAAGGCTGGCTTTAAATTGGCATTTCTAGCCGCCATGGCAATCGCTTCCATCGTTTCATTGTGTCGCTGACTTTCTTTGAGTTGTTGCTTACCCTGCTGCGCGGCTTTAATGGTTTTCGCCACTGCACTGGCACCGCCCAAAAGTGAACCCAGAGCAGCCAAACCGGCAAATAATGCAGGTAAAAATCCCGCTCGTTTGGGGACGGTAATCACTCGCCCTTGGTTTGAAACCTGTCGCCGACGTTTAGGAATAACATGTCTCTGTGCTGTTCGAAAGGCTTTCCTTATGGTCAATACATTATTTTTTTCTTTTTTTCTTTCGCTAGGGCTTGTCCACGAATGTCTTAAGCCCAGGCTTTGCCAAGGACAAGGTCCTTTTTTAGTCTTTTTCACCGCATACCTTTGTTTCACCATGATGATAATGACCAGCAACCTTTCACAAGAAAGTTTAAATCACAACTAACGCCAGATGGTTATTTCATGGCTGTATATTCCAATTCCACATAAAGTGGGAAATCGTTTATGGTTTTTCCCGCTTGCTTTTCATCCCATGTCAACATGAGATGAAAGGATAATTCGTCACCTGCATTGACCATTTCATGGTTATGGATCAACATCCTATGACCATTTATATTTATTTGTAAATGGTTCTCATCAGGTATGGCATATTTGATGTGAATGGTTCCATCATAGTGTAATCGATAGTGGCTTAAACCCGAAGCAAGCACATAGGTCAAGTGCTGATCATGGACTAGCGGTAAATGGTTTCTGTCATTCACAGGTTTTTCATTTGTCAGATACACTAAAAATACAGATGGGATAAATTTATAAAGCCTTTTCATTTCATAGGTCATGTAACGCTTGGTACAAACATCGTCTTCGTCTTGTGGGTCTTCCACGTGAATAATCCGATGGTGATTAGCGCTATAGCCATTCACCGTAAGCTGGGGCACTTTGTCATAAAACTCATACACTTTGTTATCCACATACTTTTTCGTAGTAACGTCTGTAGACACTTGAGGATGTTTTACATGGGTTAACCGCTTTTCCTTAAAGTCATAATCTCCCTGTTTTGTGCGTGGCACTATTGACCTATCCACATAGTGTTTATTAGCAGGATCTGTTTCTTGTTTAGGATCATGTATGGGGACAGGCCTAGCTTTGTCCATCAACGCACGTCCAAAGACATCCATCGTCAACCTGTAGTAGCAGTCTACTGTTTCTATGACAAGGCTCTGTGTCCTGTATATAGACAGCCGGCTAGCCTGTCTAAGCCTTAGTTGAAATGAAGATTATTAAGCAGCAAGAGTCATTCCCCGTGGGGGACATGGTTTCCCATCTCTGTCCCACATCACGTGAACAACGCCATGGTTCACTCTTTCCATCTTCCATTCGCTGCATCATTGTGGGGCCTTCCGGCTGTGGAAAGACAAATCTTTTGCTAACGCTCATCACAGCACCCAATGGTCTGCGTTTTCAAAATATTTATATTTTTGCAAAATCTCTCTACCAACCCCTCTACGTGTTTCTGGATCAAGTCATGTCTGGATTACAAAAAGAGAATATGGGTTATTTTACATTTTCCATGCAAGAAAATGTGATTTCACCGGATGAGGTAAAGCCAGATTCACTCATGATTTTCGATGATGTATCCACTGAACGTCAAGGCATCATTCAAAGCTATTTCAGCATGGGTCGTCACAAACATATCGATTGCTTCTATCTTGGACAAACGTATTCTAAAATGTCCAAACAGTTGATTCGTGACAATGCCAATGTCATTGTTTTATTTCGCCAGGACGAGAGGAACAGTCGTCACATTTATAATGAACATGTGAATCCTGATATGACCTTTCAAATATTTACTGAATTGTGTGCCAAGTGCTGGAACACTCAACGTCATGCCTGTTTAGTGATTTACAAACAAAGTGAACTCAACCAAGGACGGTATCGCTTAGGGTTTGATCATTTTATTGCTATTTAAGGCCCTGTCTCATTCCCCGTCTAGTCATTTGTCAAGACACCATGGCGTTAGCAGAGAGTCAATTGAAAAAGCATATTATTAGAGCAAAAATACTATTCGCCAAAAGTTTCGTCAATTGAAACAATCACGTGCAAATCATGCTTTGTTTATTCAACAACATTTAGCACCTCCGCTAAAAGCCATGTTGAAACCCTCTTTCAAGCCATCTGAAACGCTACCCACCGTTTCACAAGCCACGCAGACTCTGCACGAGGACCCTGAGGAAGAGGAAGAGGAACAGGAAGATTTGACTAGTGTTAGCGAGGTTGAGGATGACGAGGAACAAGTGTTTACGCCTCAAAGAAAGGCCGCACCCCTTGCAGAGTTTTTGAGAAAAAAGAAATCCTTGGCCATGGTCGAAACACCTTGCCCTTCCAGAGCGTCTCCGTTTTCACAACTCTTGGCCACCCCTCAACATAAAGCTCAACTGAAAACCATTTTAATAAAATATTATGGATCAACATTGGAACCCTATTTCACCGATCTATTTATTGGAAACACAGATACCACGTATGATGTTCGCTATGAGGATGATAGTTTTAAAATTGGCGATTCATCCATTAAATTTGCTCGTACTAAAGCTGTCGTTAAAAACATCAACTATAAATTAACGCCAGGACTGTTAAAGCTGCTCTTTTCTCGAACCCCCTCTCCCCATGATTATACGTCAGAGGATCTTAACAAATATAAATCTATTTTATTGGATACCCATGCCCACAAAAGACAGTATGATCCCGCTCAACAAGTGAATGCCAATATATCTCAAAAATATAAAACCATCATTGCAAAAATGTTTCCCACCAGGCAAAGTACTCGTCGTAAAGCGTCCGCTTTGGGATTGACATTTAAACCATTAAAACCCCTTGTGGATGTTACCTACTGGCACAATCCCAATAAGCTCGTCCGGCGGCTACAGTTGTTGCATGCCTCACGTCAAGCTGGCCACACCGGTCACGATTGGGAAATTCAAGAAATTGAACAAGAACTTCGAAATGCCAAAATTATTGTTTAAGCCCTCACCCATTAAAATGGGTATTGCTCACGAGTTGCATCGCCCAGCTAGGCGTCACTATCCGCGACTCAAGGTGATTTCACGAGGTGCGGATGAACTTTGACAGGCTGACTTGGTTGAAATGATACCCTATGCTAGCATTAACGACGGTGTACGCTATATGTTGACCGTCATTGATGTCTATTCCAAAATGGCCTTTGTTGAACCTGTGCATCGCAAGTCTGGCCCACTAGTTACCAAGGCCTTTCAACATATTATTCAACACTCCAAACGTCAACCTCAGCTGCTACAAACTGACCAGGGGAAATAATTTTTCAACAAAGATTTCTCCATTTTTCTCAAATCTAAGGATATTCACCATTACACCACGTACAGCAACCTCAAAGCCGGTGTGGTCGAGCGGTTCAACCGAACATTGAAAACCTATATGTGGAAAGCGTTTACCGCTCAGGGCACGTATCGCTGGTTGGACATGTTACCTGAGCTAGTGTCACGTTACAATGACACCAAACATAGGACGATTGGGACCAAGCCACGCCTCGTGACCAAAAATATTCAGCGACTGGATAAACTGTTTAACCCCATAAAAACAGCCGATCCTAAACGTCACCGACTGAAAATTGGGGATTTTGTTCGTGTGAGCAAATTTAAGTCTGCCTTCAATAAGGGCTACACGCCTCAGTGGGGGACTGAACTATTTCGAATTCGTCAAGTCAACTTGGACACTCCAGTCACCTATTTACTCGACGACCTCAACCACCAACCCATAAAAGGTAGATTTTATCTCCATGAACTTCAGAAAACAGCATTTCCTCAGCATTATCTTGTGGAAAAAGTGTTGAAACAAAAAGGAAATAAACTCTATGTCAAATGGTTAGGGTTTAACTCTACGTTTAATTCTTGGATCAATAAATTACATGTTGTGTGAACCTGTGCAATTTTTAATTTATATATTCACACATTTTGTACGCTACCTATAGCTCTATGTGTACAGTCCTCAGCTCCACATATTTCTTTCTCTTTCCACCTGTGTTCTCTCTTACATTATCCCTCCCCCTCTCTCTTCCTTCACCTCCCACCACTGCTGTTCGCAGCTCTTGCCTATCTATTGGTTGTGACATCATTCCGACAAGTTGCATCATACTTTTTAATGATTCAGCGATTCCCACGCTTTGAACAATCTCTTATCGTGCACGTGGACAGCTAACGTCCAAGGTGAACACCTGTGGCAGATCCAATTTCACGTCAACTTGCATTTTGTCACGTACGAAGCAAAACAGGATGTAACTTGTTAACAGTTATCGCGCACGTGGACAGCTAACGTCCCAGGCGAACACCTGCGGTAGATCAAATTTCACATGAACTTGCATTTTGTCACGTACGAAGCAAGACAGGATGTAACTTGTTTAGCGTACATGTGGTTTCACACATGTTCACATGCATTTCGCTCTTCCCTGCCACCACGATGGTCAGATTATTTCACCTTCAAACGTCATGGTCATTTTTCCATTGCACCTGTTGTCAAGTCAGATCAGCGCATTCCAATAAGCTCAAATGACATTCGACTCCTGCTAATCTGCTCCTCTGCAAGTTTGTTTTCTGTACTCGCTTCGATCAACATAGAACCAAGTTCTCATCACCGTTTACATGTCAAAGGTAAAATGTGTGAAATAACGCACCCTCGCTCTGTCATAAACCGACCCGTCGAAATATCGATTGATCTATTGAGCACAGCCACTATGGTTAGCAACAGGTCCGTCGAAACACACACCCAGCAGTATCGTCTCTCTCAACCACCACGCATCATGGACATTATAAACAGGTAAAGAAAAAACAGTTTTTTTCAACATGTATGGCGTTAGGCCCTTTGTGAATTATTTTTTGGAAAACATATCTGCCACATTTGAAAGGGGGCGTTAGCCCGAGTGCTGGGACACCTCGTACACGTCTCTAGCGTTATTGGTTCGTGAAATATCGGCAAAAATCACAAAAAACACGTGTTTACCCCAAAATCGAGTTTCCAATTTTTTTAAAAATTATAACAACTGGTCCATAGCAAAGAGGACGTCACCCCGAGTCCTTGGACCCGTCGTACACGCCTCTAGCATGATTGGTTCGCGAGATATAGTAAAAAGTTTAAAATCACGGTTTTCCCCCCCAAAAAACGTGTTTCCAAATTTTCACCTTTTCGACACCTACATTTCCGTAAAGAGCACGACGAGACGAAAAAACGAATCCAAGCACGCCTTCCTAGCATGACTCTTTCCACTCCAAGGTCGCAGGGGCTCACAACATGCTTTTGGAAGCAGCTTTCCCCTTACCACACTACTACGTCAGGTTTTCATCCTAGAGACTTGAAATTTATTTTGGGGGTAGAGGGGGTAGGGATCAAACAAACCTTTTTGTAAACTTCCTAGTTTCCAAAATATAGGATTTTCAAAATTCGAGTGTTTTCAAAAAAACATAAAAAATAAAAAAGTTTTATTACAGAAAATAAAAGTCATAAAGACCATTCGTTTGAGCCATGGCACAACGTTCTACCATGTTTGGTTTTCAAACTATCACCAACTTTCAAAAACAAAAATTTTCAAAAAAAAATTCAAAAATATAACGAGTGGTCCATAGGAAAGAGGACGTCAGCTCGAGTCCAACGACACCTCATTTGTCAAAATCGGACCATGCGTTCAAGAGATATTTAACATGGCTGAGGCTTAGTAGAGGGTCGAGGAGGGTTCTGGAGTGAGTTGGAATCGGCCTTACCCCCCTACTCGACTAGATCTTGAATTTCCTGTAAACGCTCTGTCATACAGGGCTATTCTATGAAAATTGTTCATTTGTTGTTGTTTCTCTTCTCGTTTATTTTTCTCATGCATATATGTTTGTGCAATGTAAATTTGGTAAAATGTTAGAGCTTACACTTAGATTATATTAACTCTGTCAGTTTATCGAACACAATCTCATGGATGTCCATATTTGTGAAACAATTTAGGGCATATCGCATTCTTTGGATAAGTTTCTTCCACCTAGTTGTTACCATATCTTGAACGCTAGGCTGCAGAGTGGGGGAAGAGAGGGGAAGTTGCTAATGAGTTATCACAGGCACAATCGGACTATGAATTATTGAAAGGGTAGATCACACTGGCGTCAAAAGTCTGTCCGATTTTATCAGTGTAATTAACTGGCGCAATTGGACTGCGCCCGCCGGGCGTGTTGCTTCGCTCTCTGGCAGTTGCGAGCGCGAGAAATTGGCGCCCGAGTCGGGTCATACAGCGGAACTCCTGCATGTTCTGCTGAACTAAACGGTGTATTCTGTGTTGTAATTACAAACTGCCTTGGATGTAAACTTATTTCACTTTATTATAAGAAAATTGCACACTTTTACCTTAAAATTATATGTTCATAACTACGGTAGCCTACTGTATTTAGTGTAGAAACCTGGGAATGTCTTTGGATTATGGAGGAAACTCTATTTCATATATTGGCTTCTAAGTTGTATATTAACGATTTTACTGCGTGAAAAGAAATAGCTAGCCTATATACTTTAATAAGACCAGTCAAAAGTTCATTTTAATGTTTGTATTACCTGCTGAGTTAATGCGCCTTCGTTTTTAATGTTTTGACATAGGCAGTGTAGGGATAGTTGACCCTCCTTCAAGGGTAGATTGTAATAAATGGCGTGAACAAGTTAGCATGGTGTGAGTGTCAACATCAGGGAAAGACCCTGTGGTAAAGTTAGTTAGTTAGTGAGGTTATAAGGGGCGGAACTATGAGGTCATCTGCCCCTACGGTGTGGTAAAGGTGAGCAGTGATTCAAACTTTTGTCTTATGACGTCATATTCGGTGGCGTGGTGGAGCAGTGGTCAAGCTATTGGCTTCTCACCAAGATAGACGGGGTTCGATTCCCGGTCAATGCATGTGAGATTTTCGAAGTGAAATGCCATGACTTGTGGTTCGAATTCCACGTAAAAATGAGGCCCCATGGCTCATGATCGCATGATCAACGGTCACATGAAACTAAAAAAGCTTCCTTCCTTCCTTTCGACGTCATATTCCAACCTTCGTTCGATCAACTTGAACCTAGCTTCTAATGCGTACAATTAGGATGATCGTAGCGCAATAATATTCTTTTCAATTTACAAAATAGGAGTAAAACTGCTTATGAATATTCAGAAGAAGAAACTAGTGTTCAGATAATGAGGGACGACTATGAGACGGGGTAGTTTTCTTTGGAGAAAGCACATAGGAGTGATAGTTAAGAGGCATACAAGTCACTGCACTTGATCATGCGGGTGTATAAATCGTCTGGCAAGGAGGTTAGCATAATAGATTTGAGCTTATCTGTCTCTAAGGAAGAGACGGAAAATGCTTCAGGTGTGTGGGTTCCACATCAAAAGTACTTGATAAATCAATTGGAAGGGGCACAAAGAAAATTCCACCAGGTAAGTAATGGGGGACAAGTAATGTGAATGAAGTTTCTCCTCAGATAATACGAAAAGAAATAAATTTAGGAATGAAATAATAAGAACGCAGGCTAGAATAGAAGAACCCTTATGTGACAAAATCGCCAAATCAAGGATGAAATGGTTTGTAAATGTTATGAGAAAGAAGAATGGAAGAGAGACGAGAAAGAGGATGGATTTTCTACAAGACTGAGAGGAAGCTCAAGAAGAAGGTGGTTAGAGGAGGACGATGGCAAGGTCATCTTCAAAGACCAAGTATTTTTGGATAGAGAAAAGTGGAAGAGGCTCACAAACTGTACCGGTTAGCTGGAGCAATAAACAGAATGATGATGATTATTATATTTACCCAGTGCTGTCCAAACAGGGTGTCGCGACACCATTAAAGGTGTCGTGAGATTCGTCGTACTCATACATTCAGGATAGAAACCGAATAAAGAACCTGTGAGAACGTAGTATTAGCGTATTAGCCTGGATGGATATTTTCCAACACTAAATGTATACCAATATGACAGGATAAGAAATCCTTTTGCACCCTCAGGGCAGGTTTTAGCTAGGGATTAACACTACCTAAGGGATGATGATAAAAGGGAAAAGGAGATGGGTTTCGGTTTGGAGAACAGTATTGGTTGATAGGAAGAGAATCCACCACACAAATTTAAGTAAATTAATATACGGAATGAAATTTCTCTGTACAAAACTTAAGAGGAACCTAAATTTAGTGGGGGCCTGTTTCAGGCAAGCGGAGAGCGTAGCGTCAATTGAGGTTGCCTGCATGCGCTCGGCGATAGCACTTTCTCTCCCGAGCTGGTATTCCGTTACTATGGGGACGGGTGGCAGTCTGGCAAGGCAAAGTAAGTCAAAAGGAAAGGACGTACTAATTTTCACTTCGGAAAGGTTATTTATATAATGCATTCAAGAATGCTGGAAAGAATTGAATTTCAAAAAAGCCTATGATTGTATACATAGATCTTCATTGCTGAAAATACGAAGGAATTTCGGAGTTCATCCCAAATTAATAAAAAATTATAAAACTAACTCTAACAAACACCAAATCTAAAGTAAAAATTCAGAGGAGAAATATCTGAAACGTTTACGATTAAAACAGGATTAAGACAAGGAGATGGTTTATTGCCTCTACTTTTCAATTGTGCTTTGGAATATGTAATGAGGGAATGGTACAGGGAAAATCCTAGGAGCATAAGAATTGGAACCAAGAAAGATCAAATAGACTTAAATTGCTTGGGATTCGCAGATGACTTAGCGTTACTGGCTAATAATATTCAAGAAGCCAGAAATCAAATAATAAGCCTACAAAATATAGCACAAAAAATTGGACTTCAGATATCATTTGAAAAGACAGAGATAATGGTAGCAAATCCACTTCTAATCAATCACATAACAGTAAATAACAAGAAAGTTAAAATAGTGAAGCAATTTAAATACTTAGGAGAAATTATAACTTACAACTTGGATGCATGGCAAGAAGGAACTAATAAAATGATAAAAGCCCAAAAATTAACATGGTCTACATATAAAAGAAAATGTCTATCAATCGCAACAAAATTAAAACATTACAAGGCGGTGGTTCAACCAGAGGTAGCATATGGAAGTGAAACTCTTTTTAAAGTTACTTTGTCAGAAAAACAGAATCGACAAAATTTTAAAAGTAGAAAGAAGAATAGCTAGAACATGCATAAATACAAAATATCAGAAAGATGGTCAGTGGCGGATAGTACCAAATGAAGTGGTATACAGAGAACTGGAGCCCATCACTGATACTATTCGGAAGAAACGGATTTCTTTTTTTGGTCACATCATGAGGACACCAGAAACCAGGTTATCTAGAAAAATTGTAGTGAAACTTTGGAATATGAAACAACAAGTAGGATGGATTAAGGAAATTAGAGAAGATATGAAAGAATTAGAAATAAATTTGGATGACTTGCAAAACAAAACAAAACAACAAAATTTAAAAAAAAAACTGAGAGATATAAAAATAAGATTTCAGGCTAAAATAGACAAACGTAATACAGTAAAAAGGGTATTTACAGATGAGGAACGCCTCAGAATATCAGAGCGAATGAAGAGCTACTGGGCGACTCGGAAAGGAAACTTACTAAAGAAGAGGACCAAGAAATGATTGACTGAAGTGGTCCAATGAGGCCGTAAAAGCAGAAGAGGAAGAAGAAGAAGAAGAAGGATTTTATTTCTGGGCACTGTTTGATCTCCTATCAGACCAACCGAATGCTCCCAGAGAGGGAAGAGAGGAAGTTATTTTAATGATTTTCGCGAAGTTGTTATTGTGTTTTGTGAAAATCCTATGTAAATACCAGTAGTTGCACTTTAGGAAGGCTAAGCCTTTACCCAGCAGAGTGCCGACTAAAAGTTCAGGACAGAGGAGAACCTCAAACCTAACTCAAACAAAACTGAAATTTTTGGAAACGAACCATAAGTAAGAGAGAAAAAAATCTCAACAAATAGGAAGTTTACTATGAACAATAGTGTACAAGTTTCGAACTTGTGAAAGCACCAAAATAATTCAAAGATTTTAAAGGTTATGCTTTAGAATAAGAAATGGAGAGATAATTATAAAACAAGAAACTTTAAAAATGTTTTATTCGCTGTTTAAAGTTAAATGCAACAAGTAGTAAGAACTTTGTTGGTTTAGAGATTCAAAAAAAGAGTTTAAACTTAAAGGAAGAATCAAAGAAGTGACGGTCCTGCATACTCGTAATCCTAACGTTAAGATAAAGAACAAAGGAAAACAACTAGTTTATTTAAACAATAAATATAAACTTTGGAAACTTAACATTTGGTAGATTCAAAATCTTATATTTTAAAGTTAGAAGAATCGTTTCTTTGGTCAGTTCTACAAATCCAAAGGTCCCAGACCCAACAAGGTAAAAGTTTACTATGAACAATAGTGTACAAGTTTCAAACTTGTGAAAACACCAAAATATTTCAAAGATTTTAAAGGTTATGTTTTTGAATAAGAAATGGAGAGATAATTATAAAACAAGCATAATTTTGATAGTTTGATTATGTGCAATTCAAGCACTTTTAGAATGCCACTATGACAGTCTGAAAGGCTATAAACAAATCTTTGATTCCTGATAGTTACAGGAAAGAAGAAAAAATTACAAGCGGAAATTACCGCTATTTTACACATAAATTACTATGTTAAACATATAACGTGTACAGGTCGTATTGACGAATCCTGAAGAAAAGAGATTGAGTACAAAAGATTAGTGATTAGAAAGTTAACAATTCCTGTACTAGCAGGATAAAAAATGAAAGAATAAAAAGAAGTTTCTACAACTTCTTATAATTTCGCAGAATGAATAAATTTTACATGGAGAAAAATGGGAGGGCGCCAAACTTAGGGCGAAGCCTCATAGAGAGATAACCAGGTACATAAGTTAACTCAAATATTGTTAGTAGAGGGTGTTTGGAAAAGGAGAATGGGCATATAATATTCTGGCCAATTTTATTTTCTCTCAACCGAACGCGGCGCGGAAGATAATTTTCACACGCAGATTTGAAGCACTGATAGTTTTTTGACAAGTTTAAAAACTTCGCTATTGCAATGTATGTGAGTTCGTAAAACAGGAGAAAGTTATTGCGGTTATGAACACTTAGTTTAATATTAGCTTGAACAGATTCATTGCGTTGTAGAGTTTAGAGGTTGCAGTAGAATAACGCGGTAACGTTCCCACGGTGGCAAGCAAGTTAAGTGTTAACCAGCGGTTGATGTAACGTAAATTCCTCAGTGAGGACAAGTATTCCCAAATTAGAGTGGAAAATACTAGATTGCTTGAATAGTAGAAAGATTGGTTGCCACAGAAAGTTCCAGAGCAGTGATGACTGTTAAATGGGGCAATAGAAATCCCTAGGAGGAAAGCTAAGTTTTATAGACAGTGGGTAATTTGAATGAAATCCCTCGAAGCGAGAAAGTATTCTCAGTTATTTGGTAAGAGAAGCACTAAATTTCATTTTAGAAAGTCAGCTTTGATAGACATAGCCTCACAAAGAAAGATCCCTCGAAGACGGTTATTGCATAACATTTCGCAATTCCACACACTGTCTATAAAATTGGATTGAAAGCATTTAGCTATTTAAAACCATTAAAATCCTTTTAAAAACAATGAAGTTTGGTACTTAGCTTTCTGTGCATGTAGAGCTGGCGATGGTTCCTGTTGACTGTTGGTCTAAAATACTGTCATGGCGTCTGATTTAAAATGTCTCGTTAAGACAGGAGACAAGCCCGTGAGAGGACTTCAAACTGTATGCACAAAGGCTAAAGCAGAACTGAGAACGAGCGAACACGCACACGGCAGAGGAAGGTAAGCGAGGGGTGGTAGGGGAAGCAAAAAGGAGTGGGGTTATTAGACAAGAAAGTGTACATCATAATAACCGACATTACGAAAATAAAAGAATCTTCATAGATGCGAACTTTCATCAGGAATCTGTCTACATGGAGATGTTAGCTGGCGACAATGACGACGCCTAGTAGATTAGTGAGGAAGTCCTCTTGAGCTTGGAGATGTTGAGGAACTTCAGAGGTTAACTGCTAGATGTCGCTAGATTGTTCATGGAAGATATATATCTAGAACAGACTCAAGGGAAACATAAATACCTGTACAAGAGAAAAGAAATACAAATAGATCACTGTTGGTGTCTGCAAGGAAAGAAATTAAATAAAAGGTTTGAGCAAAGAGCAGCAAAAGCTAACTCTGCCTGATCGTGTATTCCAAAGAATAAACCACCCTCCAGCTCTTGTGAATTTCAACTTATCGAAGAGGAGGAACTGGCTGAACTCAAAAAACAACCCGACTTTAAAACTTAAGTACCAAGAGTCAGACTTAGATAGCTTCTGGGTTTCTATTCGACAAGAATCCCGTCATCTGAGTAAAATAGCCCTCATCGTTTTGTTGCATTTTTTATGACGTATCCGTGTGAAAGTGCGTTTTTTGTTTTGGCTAATACAAAAACAGTTAGACGTGGAAGTTTGCGAATGTTATAGAGGCAATGCGTGTGAATTTGTCTTGCATCCGATCCGATATAAAGCAGATTTGTAATGCTCTCCAAGCCCATAGCAGTCATTGAATTAGAGCATTAAGGTGCATGTTTTGTATCTATGAGAAAGGTGTCTGCAATTAACCTGTAGGAAATATGAATTGTGGCGTATGATGTCATTGTGTTGAATGACCCGTTGATTGTGGTTGGTCTGAGTAAGTAAGTTAGTTAGTTATTGTTGTTCTAAGGGGTGGAACTACGAGGTCATAAGACAGGCTCATGGGATTGGTGAACTTACAATATAAATTCTTATCCTGTGAGGTGTATGCTGTAATGTGGTATTTTTCTCTATATAATTTCCTAGATCGCACAAATATTTATTAATTTGATATCCCCAAGAAAGTGTTCGTATATAGGTATTTGGATGTAAGGGCCACATGTGACCAAGAACTGTACTTATTCATGCTTGATGCCATGTTAAATTCATTTTGTAATTTATCTGGCGTTAACTGCTGGTTGCTGAATTTTCTTATGTTTTCTCAGTATTGTAAGGACTCAAAATTCTGTTCTTTATACATTATTCACTATTTACCTAACCAGCAGCCTCCAGTTTCCACACAGTCATTTTCGCTTCCATTGTCTTCCTATGTCATAGGGGGGACCTCGTTGTTGCGGCAAGATGGGCGAGCACTATTTTATGAGTTCAACACAAATCAGTGAGTCTTTCCACGCTATCTCAACATATGAGTTTAGAACATCTCAGAAATTGAAGCTTTGTTGATGTGTAACATCTTTCTGCTCGGTTGCTGGATAGTTTTGTGGGAGTGATTTTGAAAATTGGGGACGGAAGTGAATCGGGAGGAAGTAGATCGAACGGAAGTGGATCGGACGGAAGTGAAGACGCACTGCCAGAAAAATGGGACGGAAGTGAATCGGGCGGAAGTGGATCGAACGGAAGTGGATCGGACAGAAGTGAAGACGCACTGCCAGCTGGACGTACAATTGAAAATGTGTGTATTGGAAACAACGCAGTGTGTGCTCTGTAGCGCGAGAAAGTTATGGCAATACAGTAGGCAGTGCATTTAGCAGGCACTGGTTTGACGAGCACAGTGGCAAATGTTTCACCGACTTTCATTTGTCATTGAGCAGTTTATGAAGCTTCACGTTCAAGGTTGAATATCACATGGGGTAGGACAAAGACGACAAATGATATTTTAGTAAGCGGCATTATTGTCAAGCTGTGGGTGAGTAGTCAAATATTAAATGCATAACAGAATGTTGTTATATGAGTGGAATAAAAGCTGTATTTTCATCATATGTGAGACTAGGTCATTTTATGATTGTAGGAAGCCATGTTTTGATTGCTTACGACGAACTGTATGAGAGCTTTGAGAATAATGAATGTTATAGTTACTGAGGAATGTGCTCACAGTATTTGAGAGTACTGTCGACGTTGTGTTGCACTTTGTTATTATGAATTATTAATGTAAAAGGAAGGAAGGAAGCTTGTAGTTTTGCGTGTCCGTAAATCTCACGATCATGATCCATGGTACCTCCCTTTTACTTGGAATGCGATCCACAGGGCATGGCATTTCAATTCGAAAATCTCACATGTATTGACCGGGAATCAAACCCGGTCTACCTTGGTGAGAGACTAACAGCTTGACCGCTGCGCCACAAATGTGACAGTAGCATATCTCCAATTCAATCTATACATTCATCATAGTACCAGTATGAAAATGGAGTGTAAATTAACATTTTAAGAATGTCCAAGCTGTGTAGTATACGAGTAGGATAACATGTCAGATGTTACACATCATATGCGACTACTGTAAGGCTCGTATCTTTTTTATATTATCAAGTTCACACTCACATGGTATATTGGCTTTCACGGCCAGTGAATTAAAACTCAGCTATTTTTCTAGGTTTGTGCCGTGTCTTGTGTGGGGTTTCACCTCGGACACCAAGCTGGCTCATCAGCGGGCTCTTGGTGTCCCCTTGGCCGTGAAAGACAATATACCATCTTTTTGGAAGCCTTCATGGGGAGGTTATGGCTGCTTGAGATTTTAGTTTTCGCAGTAAAAATGTGCAGGTGCGCTTCACAAAAAGGGAGGTAGCACGCAGTTCGCTACTCCTGTGGGGGTCGGGGCAGGGACACCAAGAGCCCACTGATGAGCCAGCTTGGTATCCTAGGCGAAACCCCACACAAGGCACGGCACAAACTGTAACAGGTTTTAAATACTGTTCTATAACTCTTACCAAAATCAAGTATAATGCCACCCATTGAGCGGACAAATGTAACAGTTCTTAAACTGGTGGTTAAAAATGAATTAATCATCCCACTGTTGGGTGACCAAATGTAACTATTTTCCTGAAGTGATGTAGACAAACCACCATAAAACTTTACCATATATACAGATTAATTGAATTCTCAAGATTTGCTGGGCGCCATCGGGTTCAATACCATCTGAACACCGAAATAAATAACCTGTAAACGTACCACTGGACATCGGCTACGAAGACTCTTCTTAATCTCAGCCCGTGGGGAAATTGAATTTCCAACCAGCGTAATATTTGTAATGAGCTGTTTCGAACTACTAGAGAAGAAACACGGAGCATGAATTTAATTATAGAAACAACAACTAAGCAGGACATGATATTAAAATGAATAATCTTTACATTGAACAAGCAATGAAGGAAATTAGAGAAAAATTTAAAGTGGGAGTGAAGATTCAAGGAGAAATAATTTCAACTCTGAGATTTGCTGATGACATCGTCATCTTGGCCGACAAGCCTGAAGATTTGAATGAGTTTTTGAATGGTATGGACTCCGTCTTACGGAAAGAATTCATGATGAAAATAAATAAATGTAAAACAAAAATACTGGAATGCAGCCGAGATAAATCAGAAACCTCTATGGAGATCAAATTGGCAGGTGAAAAGCTGAAGGAAGTAGGAGACTTCTGTTACTTAGGAAGCAGAATAACCAGTGATGGACGAAGCAAAGAGGATATTAAAAGTAGGTTGGCTCAGGCAAAGAAAGCATTTCTACAACAAGTAGTTCCGTGAAGAACTATACAGCCTATTTTCATATATCCTGCTCATGTTAATTGCCTCTATCAACATACAAAATTTCAGTTTAATTGCTGTAACAGATTCGTAGTTATTGAGGACCGTCTAAATATTTCAGATGGTCGCCAGGTTGGATTTTTATTTTTGTACTATTACATTAGGATTATTGTGTGCGTGTGGTATTCAAACTTCAATCGCATGATTAGAACACAAGAAGTAAAAACGAGATTTTAAAATTACGCACAGCAGCCATCTTGTGATTATGCAAACAATTGAAATAAATTACATGCCAGTGGAGAAACATTTGTATAAGCATTTAACGTGCAACGTTTCACGGCACTCGGATAGTTAATTCGCGAGAAACGTCCATTTAAATATTTATAATTCGCGTCGCCGCCATGTTGGATTTGTGCTCACCAGGTTACTGAAATTCCTATAGGTGAACATATGTTCACAGTCTCTACGAACATAAAAAAATCAGTTTGGTTGCTGTAAAAGATTCATAGATAATGAGAACCGTTTAAATATTTCGGAAGCTCGCCATTTATGATTGTTATATGTATAGGCTATAGAGTTATGTACCATTCAAGGACAATTATTGCCTAGGTTCATTATTCAAACTTTCACTTCGATCGCATGATTACGACACAAGAAATAAAAACTTAATTTTAAAATTTCGCACAGCCGCCATCATGAGGTTATGTAAACAATTGAATTAAATTAGATGGAAGTGCATTACAATGTGCAAAATCATTTACTGTACGACATTTCACTGCGCTCAGAGAGTTAAATCACGAGAAAAGTCTATTCAAATATTTCAAATTCGCTTGGTCGCCATATTCGTTTTGTACTTTACAGGTTTATTAAATATACATAGGTAAACTTGTTCCAGTACCCTTTATCACCGTACAAAATTGTAGGGTGATATCTGTAATAGTTTCGGAGATATAGAATGTCAGTTTAAATATTTCGCACAGCAGCCATTTTGAGGTTATGTAAACAATTGAACTAAATTAGACACCAGTGCATTACAATTTGTATAAACATTTGCTGTACCAAGTTTCATTACGTTTGGATAGTTAAATCTTGAGAAAATTCTATTTAAAAGTCTCAACTTCGCTTGGCCGCCATGTTGGTTTTGTAGTCATCAGGTTTTTGAAAGTCTCATAGATGAACTTCTAGTAGTGCCCTTTATCACCGTACACAATTTCAGGGCGATATCGGTAATAGTTTCGGAGATATTGAATGCTAGTGAAATATTTCGCACAGCTGCCATGTTGGATTGGTGAGACGTAACAAAATTTGATGGGCTCGGTCGAGGTCGCCGGGAATAGTGCTATAAACCTACCGAGTTTCATTGAAATCGCTCCAGTCGTTTAGATTTTATTAGGGGGACACACACACACACCTCACACACACACACACACACACACACACACGCACGCACACACGGACAAAAGGTGATCTCATAAGCCTATTTTTTCAAAATTGAAAATAGGCTAAAAAAGGAATCTGCTGACATCGAATATAGATTTAGGTATTAGGAAGTCATTTTTGAAAGCCTTTGTCTGGAGCGTGGCGCTCTATGGAAGTGAAACTTGGACTATTGGTGCAGCAGAAAAGAGGAGAATTGAAGCATTTGAAATGTGGTGTTACAGGAGAATGATGAAGATCAGATGGGTAGATAGGGTTACAAACAAAGGGGTATTAAGACGAGTGGGAGAGGAGAGATGTTTCTGGCGACTGCTAATGAAGAGAAGAGATAGGTTGGTAGGACACAAACTAAGACACCCAGGAATAGCAAGCTTAGTTATGGAAGGAAGGGTCGAGGACAAAAACTGTAGGGGTAGACCAAGGTTAGAATATGTTAAACAGATTGCCTCGGATGTAGGGTGTCGGAGCTATGTAGAGATGAAACGAATAGCTCAGGACAGGGAGGCATGGAGATCTGCATCAAACCAGTCAAAAGACTGAAGACTCAAACAACAACAACAACTGAATTTACATTTAACGTGGTGGCCTAGAGCAAACGGATACGAAGTCATAATATTAAGTTATTGCAAAAGCTAAATGAATTTAAATTTAATGTGCCCAAAGAAAAGATTCATTCGAAAGACAGAGACATATGCAATCTAGCCAGTTCGCTCACCAATGCTGCCATCTCGTGATTGGGTTTACTCGTGCCAGAGCAAATTTGTAGGCTGCTGTAGATCGTCGCCATTCTTCCTTCTGTATGCGTTGTAGTAGTACGTAAGAATTTATAAGTTGCTAGTGATGACGTTCTGACTTCAAGAATCACCTTTATGACGATGGTCTCAGACACAACCACCGATATTTATATGTATAGACGATACATGCCTTAACATATTTCCAACTTTAACTGTTTATAAAAGCTGACTAAATGGATAAAGTCCATGGCTTAAGTCAGTATAGTTTGTAAAATTGAGACCACTTTCCAAAGTAGTTACGAATCGTGGATACGATCCGATCTTCTGTAGGCTTCAAAGTAGAGTAGCAAAATGGACCTCGAAAACCCCCGAGTCAGGTGTTTTGACAACTTCTTCATCCCTTCCATTGACCGATTACTTCACCAGATCGTCGTCCAATCATATCCTCGTTTTCAAAATAACCCTCTTTTTCCTTCAGCCATACACAAGCATCGTGCTGTGATTCGATAATTCAGCACGTAGTGTTAAATTCTGAGAATCACCGGCCTCGTTAGCAAATAAGGAAGGCTCACACTCATTGCCACCGTGGGCATGACCTGTCTTGACCTCGCTTCCGAGAAATGCCATCTCCAGAGCGTGCTCCGCTCTCTTCAGTTCCAAAAATCACCCCCTGCTGTGAGCTCGGCCAAGTATACACTCTATTGCAACATGTTTCGACAACCTACTTGAAATGAAAAGACTTCGTATTGCCTGTCCCAAACCCACACGTTGTAATATTTAATAATCATATGAAACTTTATATTAAATCATGTTAAATTAAATTAAACTATACATTGAAAAAACCATATCCCTCCGCATCAATCTTACGTGAATTTACTAATTAAAATTATAAAAGCGAAAGATTATATATGTAGTTATGACGTTGCCTGACATTACGTCGACTATTAATAATAATAATAATAATCGACATTTTGAATATATCACAAAACCAAGAAAAATTGCTGAGTTTTCACACACACATGTTTTGCAGTAGAATTCACTAGCCATCGTTGCACAGTGGGTCAAAATCGAAATCTAGGGGGACAAAATTATTTTTACGTGTTAATCATGAATTTAGAGTGAAAGCAATTTACCTTTTTAAGCTAGGTCTACACATGCAAGAAATTGTCTATGACTAGCAGTTGGATAGAGCATTCAGTTATCTCTTCAGAACAATTTTCTACCCCTAATTTACTTTTACCTAAGTCACAAAGTTCCACTTTTGACATAATCGTCGAACCCAGTGCTTCAGACAGTTGTTAACGTGTGAGAACTGGTTGCGCGGCATGTTCTAAAACGTAAAATAACTAAGTAAGTTGCAAAAAGATGCAATAAATCTTATAATAGGCGTAAACTACGAGACTTTATCTACATTTTAACATTAAGTAGAAAGTGACGCAGAGTGACGCGACATAGTAAAAATCTAAGTGAAAATATAATTTTAAAAATAATAGTTAAATATTATATAATGCAAATATAGCTAAAATTACGTAACAATTACGCCCATTAATTACTGAAACACGTTACAAAGATCATACCTTCAGCTGCATGTTCCATCTTAAAGCATCACACTAACCACAAAGACAACCAAACCACAGCCACTTACATTCACCCTCCAATTCAGACTGCTCGAACAGTGGTGACAGATTTACACTAAGATGTGTTTATATCCCAGAATAGTGAGCGGCAATTATATGAGAATGCTGTAGAAGTAATAATTTTGATTTTTTAATTATGAAAATAAATAATTTTGTCCTAGATTTCGATTTTGACCCACTGTGCGTTGGTAGCTTATCATGGGGAAGGTGATCACCCTATCCTAATTAACAAGTTCGATGAGGTAGAGTTACACTTCTGACACCAGGAACTGTAGCAGTATAACGATGTACGTTGTGGAAGTAGCAATTACCGCCAGTAACAGAGTATTATCCAAGGGCAACAATCCACAAAGTGATACCTCGAGCTTCACGTGTGTCAGTTGCTGAGATAACAACTGCAGTCGGCTATGGAGAGGATTCTTCAGTAATAGCTGATGGACCAGCGTAGCCGTACGTCGAGCCTCACCTGTAGCTCCTTGAGACGGCACTGCCACGATCAATGCTTCAGAAATACCCAGTGCTACCAACACAACGAGTAACGTCACATGTAACAGTTCGTTCTTGCTCCCACTGGGTGTAACGCTGCTCATAATTCCAGAGAACGCGAACCCCACGATACTCACTAACGATTGCAGCAGAATCACTAAAACAGGCAATCCGTAAGAATAGTTGAGAGTCGACCCCAGATGGCAAAGTACTATATGAGCTCGACACAAGTCAGTCAGTCTTTCTACGCAATCTCGATATATGGGGTTAGAACTTACCAGAAATGGAAGCTTCGCTATATTATCCACTTCACACACACTTTTCTTGTTATCTAGGAGTTCTTTGACTCCAAATAAACGGAGTAGATTTTCGTTCAATAACCAAAATCTATGTTTTAGTAGAATGATAATTCCAGAAAATTGTGAAATGAAAATAAAATTAATGAAGTAAGCCCCATATAGCCTTATTGCTCTCACGTCATTCCACACCCAAACGTTAAGAGATGCTTCTCCAAGGAGGAGCACGAACATTCCCACTGAGGCTATTATACTCAACCGCTGAAATTTCTTTAGTTTAGCAGAAGACAAACAACCTAATGACTTGTCCACTTCTTCCAACCTTCGAAGAATGTTGGGGATAATTTTATAGTTTTTGAAAATGCTGAAACCAACTGAAGCTATTGCTCCTACATAAATGGAGGCTATGGACAAGAACAAAGAGATGTATTGTACTGGTGGGAATATATGAGATAAAGCGTTCATGTAATGCAGCACATCCAGGATGAACGATACACACAGCAAGACGAAAATGACCAAAGAATATGCAATAGCGTACGATGATGGTCGTAATTCGAAATGGTATCTTGTTATGCTTAAGAATTTGAACGGTGCTAGGCCTACTAGTTTCGACAGGATATAAAACGGCTTTATAGTTAAGTAAAGATTGAATTGTGTGGTGTCTTCAGCCATTTCTATGGAACTGGCTTTTCCAAGTCCAGCAACATCTACGTGTATTGATGAGACATGCGAACGTTAAATTACCAAAATAGCGGCTAATTCAGACTGTTATCTCTAGGTCGTAATGCGTCAAACCGTTGTTTAATCACTCAGAGATAGGGGATAATGAACTCCAGATGATCAATAATGTCAGGTTATGTGTAGACCTAATGTGAGGTCAAAGGATAGTAACAGTTTTACAGCTGACTCAAATGAAGACATACAAGTGTATGGTAAACATACAATATGACCCGGGTGGTGTGGACCAAAGAGGGCTGTTATTAGTATGGCCCGGAAGTTAATGTAGCCTACAATTAAATGAATAAATATGCGTGCAAAAAAGCACTAACTTACGTCTTGGTCCAATATGCAACACGTTTCAAAAAATATGCATTATGAAATTACTACGGCATTTACGATCATTCCGTATTCTTTGGCGTTTATATTTTCAATATAAAGAAAATATGAACAGACGGACTTATAACTACACTTTTCTTTAAATATCTCAATTAATAAACAGTTCTAAATAGTAAGAAATGTTATTTTATGAAACTTCAAACGATGTTGACCATAAGTATACTGTAACTGATATAGAATTTTGGTTGGTGGTTGGTTGATTCGTAAGTTTAGGGGCTGCGACAACGCGGTCATGTAGCCCCGTGTACTTTGGGTGTGTGTAGAATCTGTATGATAATCGGTGTTAATTGTGATGACTGTATTAGTGTGTGTTATCTGTTTTTAAATTCAAGTAAGGACTGCAGACTTTTTGAATATTTCAAATAGTTCCTACTTTTGCTACCAAACGCCACCGTCAACGACTACTAGTTCAGAACTTAGCTACCAGTCGCCACCACAGTTGGCTCTTGGCAACGAACGTAGCAACCTAAGAGCGTTGTTTACATTCTTAACCTATGCAATTTAGCTTCACACAGGTGTAATAAGTGGAAGGTTCTTTAACATGCCATAAATCTATGACATGGGACTGCCGGCTTTACTTCACCTCCGAAGGAAGGCATACTGACGGATTTGTAACGTTCTTAAAAAATCCGACGACTTCGTTCGGATTTGAACTCGCGATCTTGGGCATAGAAGCTCAGCATGCTACCGACTACGCTCCTCGGGAATATTCGGACCCTTTCGGCTGCGTGACGAGCGTAGCATTCTTGGCTGTCACCCTGGAAGTCTGGGTTCAATTGCCGGCTCTATTAGGAAATTTAATTCTGGTCTGAGGGCTGAATAGGGGTACACCCAACCTCGTGAGGCAAAACTGAGAAGAGGTGGGTTCAATTCTTACCTTGGCCGTCCTGGAAGTGGTTTTCCGTGTTTTCCATTTTTACTCCAGGCAAATGCCGGGATGCAGGCCACGGCCGCTTCCTACCCAAATGCTACCTAAATTACAATTACTGTACTAGCTCAGACATCACAAAGCCCGTAAAAGAGTCAACAACAACAGAACAGGGAGAAAACTATACAATGGCTTGTTCCGCTCGTCAAGCGAGCATCATCAGATCCAAATATACGAGACAAAGTAGCTCTACAAAACACTACCAAACCCATAATGATACACAGTCAACTAATCTATGAAGGTCTGTCTACTATTGCTGTGATACACTCAAACAATAAACCCCATACTAGAATTGTAAACTAATATACAGAAATGACCTGCGAGTACTCTGCTGAGATGTTGGTAAATGCTAGAACTGCAACTTACAAAACCTGTATTTATCTACTAACTAGCAGAAGTACCCGTTCTTTGAACATCTCACCCAAGTACGAATGGTACATGAATGCATACGGCACTTGGTTGAAACGCTTCGCGTGTCGTCGCTAATTTGTTGATTCTACTCTTGCGCTACATATTGTAATATGGATGTACTCAGCCAGAAACCTTCCCTGGAGTGTACACAACATCTCACCCAAGTTTCATCGCAATCGGATGAATGGTATGTGAACGTATACGGGACGTTGTCGAAACGCTTCGCGCGTAGTCACTCATTTGTTGAATATAAACGTGCGCTTCGTATTGTAAAATGGATTTACTTAGCCAGCAACCTTTCCTGGAGTGTACACAACAATTCACCAAACATTTATCACTATCTGACGACTGGTATATGACTTTATACGGGACTTTGTTGAAACGCTTCGCGTGTCATCGCTCATTTGTTGAATCTACTGGTGCGATACCTATTGTAAAATGTATGTACTAAGCCAGAAACCTTCCCTGGAGTGTACACAACATCTCACCCAAGTTTCATCGCTATCGGATGAATGGTATATGAAATTATATGGGACTTGGTTGAAACGCTTCGCGCGTCGTCCCTCATTTGTTGAATCAACTTGTGCGCTGCATATTGTATAGTAGATTTACTAAGCCAGAAATTTTCCATGACGTGTACACAACATCTCAGCCTAGTTTCATCGCTATCGGACGAATGGTATATGAACGCAAACGTGACTTTGTTGATATGCTTCGCGCGTCGTAGCTCATTTGTTGAATCTACTCGTGCGCTGCCTATTGTAAAGTGGATGTACTAAGCCAGAAAATTTCCCTGCAGTGTACACAACATTTTACGAATAGTTTCACAGCTATCGGACGAATGGTATATGAATGCTTACGGGACTTTGTTGAAACACTTTGCGTGTCGTCGCTCATTTGTTGAATCTACTCGTGCGCTATCTACTGTGAAATGTATTCACTAATTTTGAAACCTTCATGTAAGTGTACACAACATCTCACCCAAGTTTCATCGCTATCGGACGAATGGTATATGAACACATACGGGACTTTGTTGAAATGCTTCGCGCATCGTCGCTCATTTGTTGAATCTACGCGTGCGCTACCAATTGTAAAATGGATTGACTAAGTCAGAAACCTTCCTTGGAGTGTACTCAACATCTCACCCAAGTTTCATCGCAATCGGACGAATGGTATATGAACGCATAGGAGACATACATACCCACAGACAGACAAACTATCACGTTACATTGATTTATATATATATATAGATTGGTGTATTGACTTATGTTTACCATACCTAATTTTACGATGCACCAAGCATCCGAACATGAGTTATAGGCATACATAAGGATACACAGAAAGACAGACAGACAGACAATACTATTGTCTACAACATATCACCCAGAAATCCAAATATGGGTATATCTACCACACAGTATCAAAGAAAATCATCCTTACGATGAACCCGTATGTCGACAAAAAAAAAGATTAGTTAAAATGTGCTCTCAAACTAAATTCACCTAACGTGTACTTCCTGACATGAAATAGAATTGAAAGCCTTGTAGATGAAACGCAATACACGTCACATAAAAACAGACCCTCTACGTTGTGTTGGGTCCCCATACACAGGAAGACCTCTATCATAAATTATAAAAGCTTGTGGTGCATGAAAATTCAGGTTCTTTAGTCTCAAATGGCCCAAATTCCTAAAAGCCGCAAAAAATGCTGATTCAATTCAGGAATTTTTGTAAATAATGTTCTTGTTTGGAGATATAGTAGACCTTCTGTACTATATGTCGCAGTGAAAATTGCATGAAAAAATCCTAGGTTACCCCTTGACCCCCTTAATTGCATTGATGAACTATACAGTCTACGTTGGTTCCGTGATAACCTTATATTTGCAAACTTTCACAGAAATGTAATAAATGTAATAAATGTAATAAATGTAATAAATTGCTTCTTAATGAAATAGATGGAAAGTTGGATGCCACCCCTTGAGATAATGTTCTCATGGTTACCGATTTGCAATCCTTCATTAGTTTGTTAAATTTAATTTAATTAGTTTTCTGGGAATGTTTCAGAAACTGTTGGTTTTAGAGCCTTATAATGTAGTTTTCGAGGACCCTCGAGTTTTATTTCTGGCACCGAGGGGCTTTGTCTCGTCGTTGTTCGCCATAATATAATATTAATAATAATAATATAATATAGGGATAGGAATATAATAGACCTGCCATACCACACCCGCAGATGTAAATCGCGTGAAAAAATTCTAGACTACCCCTTGACCCCCTTAAGCGCATTTTACGTATTGATGAAATTTACAGTTTAATTTGGTTCCATAATAACCATCTAACCGTTTGCAAACTTTCACACTAATGTAATTAATGCAATTGTATTGCGTCTTACAGCAATAGATGGACCTCTGAGAATCTGTTGCCATGGTTATCGGCTTGCATTCGTTCATTAGCCTACTTTCGATTTTTGCAAAAAATGAAAGTAGACTTATGAGATCAACACAGGGCGAAAAAAGTGTGTCTGTCTGTGTGTGTGTATGTGTGTGTGTGAGTCTGTGTGTGTGTGTGTGTCTGTGTGTGTGTGTGTGTGTGAGTGTGTGTACTCTGAATGTCTGTCCCCCCCTATCAATTCGAACACGGTGAATGCGAATTGAACGAAATTTGGTACAAAGGTAGCACTAGCAAAGGACACCTCAGTGTCATGTTTTATATCGCCGCCATCTTGACGGAAACGTAATGGCGGCCACACAAATGTTCAAAGCTTAAATCAAATTACGACTAACCTAATCATCCGATCTCTACCAAATTTTGCAACGACATACCTTTATGGGGGGAGCATCCTTTGACCAAACCAATAGGTCATCAGCGTAATAGTTTGCGGATGGCGGCCATCTTTGTGTGAAAATCGATTCCCCCTATTAATTCGAACACGGTGCAACCGAATGGAACGAAATTTGGTACAGAGGTAGTACTAACAAAAGGCACCTCAGTGTCATGTTTTATATCGCCGCCATCTTGACGGAAACGTAATGGCGGCCACACAAATGTTCAAAGCTTAAATCAAATTACGACTTACCTAATCATCCGATCTCTACCAAATTTTGCAACTACATACCTTTATGGAGGGAGCATCCTTTGACCAATCTAATAGGTCATTCACCTGATAGTTTGCGGATGGCGGCCATCTTTATGTCAAAATTGATTCCCCCTATTAATTCGAACACGGTGGAACCGAATGGAACGAAATTTGGTACAGAGGTAGCACTAGCAAAGGGCACCTCAGTGTCATGTTTTATATCGCCGCCATCTTGACTGAAACGTAATGGCGGCCACATGAATGTTCAAAGCTTAAATCAAATTACGACTTACCTAATCATCCGATCTCTACCAAATTTTGCAACTACATACCTTTATGGAGGGAGCATCCTTTGACCAATCTAATAGGTCATTCACCTGATAGTTTGTGGATGGCGGCCATCTTTATGTCAAAATTGATTCCCCCTATTAATTCGAACACGGTGGAACCGAATGGAACGAAATTTGGTACAGAGGTAGCACTAGCAAAGGGCACCTCAGTGTCATGTTTTATATCGCCGCCATCTTGACTGAAACGTAATGGCGGCCACACGAATGTTCAAAGCTTAAATCAAATTACGATTAACCTAATCATCCGATCTCTACCAAATTTTGCAACTACATACCTTTATGGAGGGAGCATCCTTTGACCAATCTAATAGGTCATTCGCCTAATAGTTTGCGGATGGCGGCCATCTTTGTGTCAGAATCGATTCCCCCAATTAATTCAAACACGCTGAAACCGAATGGAACGAAATTAGGTACAGAGATAGCACTAGCAAAGGGCATCTCAGTGTCATGATTAATATCGCCACCATATTGACAGAAACGTAATGGCGGCCACACGAATGTTTAAAGCTTAAATCAAATTACGACTAACATAACCATCCGAACTCTACCAAACTTTGCAACAACATACCTTTATGGAGGGAGCATCCTTTGACCAATCTAATAGGTCATTAGCCAAATAGTTTGCGGATGGTGGCCTGTTTGCCATCTCTTGATGAATGCAGTACCTTTGCATTTGTCTGTTGGCACAGGCTAGAGTAAAATGTGGCTTTGCACCGAGGTCTCAGTCTCACTCATGGCTGTGATTATATGGAAGCTACTGAGGTATGGGTGGTGCTTAGTAATGACATCCAGGGCACAGTCAGTGCCTGTGGATGCTGTGAAAGGTTCTACTCATAGGGTTAGTACTGCTGTTCTGACTCAGTGAGGAAAGCAATGGCAAACTACCTCACTCCTCATCTTGCCTAGTACGCCTCAATATAGCGCTGCCTTGGGTTTTTGTGGGTATATACCCACATAACCTAACGGCGGTGCTTTTTGAGGATCCAACCAGCCTTCGGGCTGACTACCTAACAGACAGACAGGCCATCTTTATGTCAAAATTGATTCCCCCTATTATTTCGAACACGGTGGAACCGAATGGAACGAAATTTGGTACAGAGGTAGCACTAGCAAAGGGCACCTCAGTGTCATGTTTTATATCACCGCTATCTTGATGGAAACGTAATCGCGGCCACCCAAATGTTAAAAGCTAAAATGTAATTACGACCAACCTAATAATCTAGTCTCTACCTAATTTTGCAACACCATATCTTTATGTGGGAAACATATTCTGACCAAACTGCAAGAACATCAGCCCAATAGTTTGCAGATGGTGGCCAAGTATGTGTGCAAATCGATTCCCCCTATCAATTCAAACACGGTGAAACCGAATTGAACGAAATTTGGTACAGAGGTAGCACTAGCAAAGGGCACCTCATATTCATGTTTAATATCCCTATAGCACGTTGTATTTCAACAAGCTCCTACAACCAACATTCAATCATACTCCTTGAAAAGCACAAAAAGTTATAACAATACCCATGCATTTAGGAGAAAGTAGGCTATATGTTCTTTACTGAACATCTTGTTAGTTTATTAAATTAAATTAGTTTTCTGGGAATATCTCAAAAACGGTTGGACGTAGGACCTTAAAATGTGCTTTTAGGGCCCCCAAGTTTTGTCTCTCACATTGAGGGGCTGAAAATGAGCTTTGTCTCGTCCTTCTACTCCTATTTCAGCATGTATTTTAAGGGGGTAGGCCCTCTTTTATGAGATGTACGGAGAAGGGTTACATCAATGATCAGTGTCGTGCCTCTGATGGATATCTATACCGAATTTTACGTTGATACACCCAGACGTTCTCGAGTTATAAGGGAACAAAGTTGTCCACAGACAATCAAACAAACAGACAGACAGACCAAAACATTATTTTCGCGCGCATCTATCATAAAACAGTCTGAAACGTGTAAATAACTCAAATTTCCGTAGAAATTCAGAAAAAAAACAAATTTTCTTTTTTATATATGTAGAGATATACTGCACCGCTCGGTGTTGACCGTGTTTTATTGCACAAATTTAGGTTTTACTCGCTAACCGTCGGAGATACACGAAAAGTGATAAGAACCTTTTGGATAGAAAATTAAATGCTAAAGCTCGTGTATACCATCAAAAGTTTGCTATTTCTTAGCGTTCTATTTTTATTTGAAATGGAAATATTCAATTTTGAAACCAAAGGGTGTAGTGACGTCACAAAAGTAGGTTTTACTCGCTAACCGTTGGAGATACACGAAAAGTGATAAGGACCTTTCAGATAGGACATTAAATTTCAAAGCTCGTAGTGCCATCAAAAGGTTGCTATATTATAGCGTTCTCTTTTTATTTGAAATGGAAATATGAAAATAGTCGCCATTTTTCAATAGTGCAAAATATCGTAATCAAGAGTATCCTATATGTAAACCTGGTAAATCAGCTACATCCATGCAAAATTTAATTTAAATCGGACCAGTGGTTCTTGCGTTATTAGGTAACAGACAGACAGAAACACAGACACACACCATCTCATTTTTATATATTAGTATGATATAATGTACTAGCATTACTCGTCGCGGATTCGCCCGCGAATATTGTAGTTTTAAAGAGTACACTTAACAAAATCTCAATCATGAATGCTATGACCGATTTATCCTTGGTATGAATAATCACACTTTATCAATTCAGCTACTGGTGCAGTGGTTAGGGGTTCGTCATTCCTTCATAGGTATATGAGAGCGAAGTTAGTTTTCTGGGAATATCACAGACACTGTTCATTTAAGTGCCTTTACAAGTGGTTTTCGGAGACCCTTTATAGTCGGGTGAAAAATACCTTTCGCACCACACTCACACGTGAAAATTGCGTGAAGAAATTCTACAGTGCCCCTTGGCCCCCTTAAGCGCATTATACTGTATGTATTGATGAATTTTACAGCTTAATTTGGTTCAGTGATAACCTTATAACCGTCTGGAAACTTTCACAGTAATGTAATAATTGGAATTGCATTGCGTCTTACAGAAATAGATGGACCTGTAAGATTCTGTTACCATGGTTACCGTGTTGCATTCTTTCATTATTTCATTGTAAATATACATGTTTTAAGGTATTTATTTAATTGTGAGACATTTAAAGAGTAAGTGAGTGCATTTCGCTTACGCATTGGGTTATGCTGAACCTGTAGGTACCCCATATGTGTAGGTTGGTGTTAATGGGACCTTATTTTCGGTACAAAACTGGAATGGGACCTTAGCATAATAATATAAGGAGGGATTGAAGAATCTGATATGGAGACTTATCTGATTTGTGAAATGTCTACAGGCTGCTCTGACAACCACTGCCCTGATGTAAAAAAATAGAATGTGGAACAACTCACATTATGGTATCCGAGGCGTAGGGTGTCGTTCATTTTCCTACCACAAAGGGTCTTTGTCTTTTTATTTCATGGCACCTACAATTTTCGAGGAGTCAAACCTCTTCACATTTTTCATATTACCTCCTGTCTTATACAGGGTGAGTATTTTGTTGGAGTTAGCCAGGAGCGCGTACGCCTTCCGCGAGCCAACCCAGCTTGGACCGCTGCTTGCGTGTGACAGTATTCAATATTAAACTAAACAGAAATTCGTCATTAAAGAACTTACCTTTTCACAGACGATGCTGGAAATGTGACAAACAGGCGTTGTGCCATGTAAATAAATTGACAATGACGGGTTCTAACTCTTCTTCCGTTATGAGGGATATCTGGTCTTGTCCATTTCGTCGCTTTTCCTTTACTAACTGCCTTTCATGGCTGTACACCATTTCAAGTCCCAAAATCCTCATTCTTTGAGGGTTAAGAGCATTTATTTTCCGTATCTTTCATTTCCCTTATTCCAATTTTTTGTCCATATTTTCTCCTAGTAAATAAGTCAGATTATGTCAGTAGATATAACACTGATGGTATTAGTAGTTATTTTCAGTTCATCTACACTAGCATCTGTATCATTAGTCAGATTACCTACATGTTCCTCCCCTTAAAACAACAAACACCACCACATGTCACAAAGCACTAAGTAAAGCAATAACAAGACTCCGGAAGCTTGGTTCTTCAATTATCCAATAAACTCCCTGAGGAGATGGAAACTTCACGCAAGAAGAAGCCTACTTGTTGAGATTAATCTTATGCAACAGGCTGGTGAACTTTCTAATCGCCACGCAGCTTGAAATACAACAGATTACTGATTGTAAGCGGCTTAGGTCTCAGCAGTATAGGATTACCTCGCTAATCTCTGTTGTACAAATTAACTCTCCTGTACGAATCACAAGCACAAGCACTGGCGGGTCTGACATTTGTTCCGAAGGGGGAACATGAAATTAAACACCTTCCATCCATGGTCTACAGTAACTAAAATTCAATTCTAATCAAACCAGGCGGGCATACAGTCGACGCGACAGTTCATGAAGGGTTGCCAACTTCTTTATTTTAATAATGCTCATGATTTTATTATGGCTTTAAAAACTTATATGCTGAGACACCAGGGGCGGATCTAGAGTTTGGCTTGGGGGGGGGGGGGGGGGTCAGAAAATCGAAATAGTTAAGAAAAATGGTATCAATGAAAACGCAATCACAAAATAACCAAACGTACAAAACCAGACCAATTTTTTTGCAAGCTACATGGATAGAAATTTGATGCGTTTAGCGCACCAAAAATAGTCGTACAAATTGCAAAGGCATGTTTTGCGACTTTTACATCGAGCTTCGAGAAAAGTATCAAGGTATGTTACAGTTTCGGCAAGTCGAGTTGGTATCGACAAAGGGAGAAAGTCACAGATTAAATTGCCAACCAAGTTTGCAGTTTGGACGTCGGCAAAATTTTTGGTGCGAAAAAGCCCCAAATTCCTACCCGTGCATTGCTGCACATTCATCGTGACATCACTATAAACTTCGATTCGGTAATCACAAGGTTTGCTAAACAAAATAGACGAGTTGATTTTGTTATATTAATAATCGTTTTTATATAACAGGTATGAAGTTGTAAATATGTACAGTTGTAACAGAACATAATAATTGCAATAAAGATATTTTCAGTATTGAATAAAATTAAAAAAAACTAGTTTTCAGTTAAAATTCGTTAAGTTTTATTTGTCTGGTTATTGTGTTTTCGTTTTTTGAGTTTGCAAAAAAATTTGGTCTCCGTTTTGGGGGGGGGGTCATGACCCCCGAGAACCCCCCCCCTAAATCCACGCCTGTGAGACACCGGGGTGTCGATAATTTGCGTCGAGGTAAGGGAGTGCGGGGAGGCGCTTTAATGTGACAACAATCCACTGATATGGGCCTCTTGCCCCACCCAATTACGAATGGACTTCAATGAGCCTTATCCTTGTGGATAAAATGATGACCACCACCAACTATGTTCAGAGAATGGTTCCAACTGGGTGTTGCTGCCATTTCTGGAGGAAGATGACAATGTTCAAACTAACCAACGCATGCTGTGACTTACATCTGTCTTGTGACTATCACTCACATCACAAACAAGTAGTTCCGTGAAGAACTATACAGCCTATTTTCATATATCCTACTTATGTTAATTGCCAATATCAACATACACAATTTCAGTTTGATTGTTGTAATAGATTCGTAGATATTGAGTTCCGACTAAATATTTCGGATGGTCGCCATGTTGGATTTTATATATGTAGGTCCTAGAGTTATGTACTGTTACATGCAGATTATTGTGAACGTGTAGTATTCAAACTTCAATCGCATAATTAGGACACAAGAAAAAACAAGGAGATTTAAAAAAATTTCACAGCTGCCATCTTGAGGTTATGGAAACAATTGAAATAAATTAGATGCCAGTGGATTAACATTCGGATAAAAATTTACTGTACCAAGTTTCACTGCACGCGGATGGTTAAATTGCGAGAAACGTCCATGTGAATATTTATAATTCGCGTCACCGCCATGTTGAATTTGTGATCACCAGGTTATTTAAAGTCCTATAGGTGAACTTAAGTTCATAGCCCCTATCAACATTAAAAAAATTTGTTTGATTGCTAAAATAGATTCGTACATATTCAGTATCGTCTAAATATTTCGGATGGTCGCCATGTTGGATTGTTAAATGTATAGGCCATAGAGTCATGTACCATTAAAGGAAAATTATTGCGTAGGTTCATTATTCAAACTTTCACTTCGATCGCATGACTACATCACAAGAAATAAAAACTTAATTTTAAAATTCGCACTGCCGCCATCTTGAGGTTATGTAAACAATTGAACTAAATTACCAGTAGATTACAATGTGTATAAATATTTCCTGTACCAGGTTTCAGTGCGCTTGGAACATTAAATCGCGAGAAAGGTCTATTTAAAATGTTCAAATTCGCTTGGCCGCCATGTTCGTTTTGTAGTTAACCGGGTTTTGAAAATCTGATAGATGGACTTCCAGTAGTGCCCTTTATCTCCGGACAAAATTTTAGGGAGATACCGATAATAGTTTCAGAGATATAGAATGCCGGTGAAATATTTCGCACATCCGCCATCTTGTGATTATGTTAACAATTGAACGAAGTTAGTTGTCGGTGCATTACAATGTATATAAACATATACTGTACCAAGTTTCATTGCATTTGGTTGGTCAAATCGCGAGAAACGTCTATTTAAAAATCGCAAATTCGCTTGGCCGCCATGTTGGTTTTGTAGTTACCAGGTTTTCAAAAGTCACATAAAGGAACTTATAGTATTTCCCTCTATCACCATAGAAAATGTCAGGGTAATATCGGTAATAGTTTCGGAGATATTGAATGCTGGTGAAATATTTCGCACAGCCGCCATGTTGGATTGGTGAGTCGTAACAAAATTTGAAGGGCACGGTCGAGGTCGCCGGGAATAGTACTATAAACTTTCCGAGTTTCATTGAAATCGCTCCTGCCGTTTAGATTTTATTAGGGGGGGACACACACACGAATCACACACACACACACGCACACACACACGGACAAAAGGTGATCTCATAAGCCTATTTTTTCAAAATTGAAAATAGGCTAAAAAGGAAGTAAGGTAGAGACATTCAAATAGTAACTAACACACGATTTTGGTAGGTGAATTAATTCTCATTGAGTGACGCAGACATACCACACAGTCTCCGTAAACAATGGTCTGAAAGTTGTACCAATGTTTCCGTTCCATGACGATACCAACCCACTCCTTGACCCTGCAGTCACGCAGTCTCTGGACACAATGGTCTGAACGTTTTACCAATATTTCCGTTCCCTGACGATACCAACCCACTCCTTGACCCTGGAGTCAAGCAGTCTGTGGAAACAATGGTCTGAACGTTGTACCAATGTTTCCGTTCCCTGACGATACCAACCCGCAAATTGACCCTGGATTCACGCAGTCTCTGTAAACAATGGTCTGAACGTTGTACCAATGTTTCCGTTCCCTGACGATACCAACCCGCTCCTTGACCCTGGAGTCACGCAGTCTCTGTAAACAATGGTCTGAAATTTTACCAATATTTCCGTTCCCTGACGATACCAAACCGCTCCTTGACCCTAGAGTCACGCAGTCTCTGTAAACAATGGTCTGAACGTTTTACCTATATTTCCGTTCCCTGACGATACCAACCCGCTCCTTGACCCTAGAGTCACGCAGTCTCTGTAAACAATGGTCTGAACGTTTTACCAATATTTCCGTTCCCTGACGATACCAACCCGCTCCTTGACCCTGGAGTCACGCAGTCTCTGTAAACAATGGACTGAACGTTGTACCAATGTTTCCGTTCCCTGACGATACCAACCCGCTCCTTGACACTAGAGTCACGCAGTCTCCGTAAACAATGGTCTGAACGTTTTACCAATATTTCCGTTCCCTGACGATACCAACCCGCTCCTTGACCCTAGAGTCACGCAGTCTCTGTAAACAATGGACTGAACGTTGTACCAATGTTTCCGTTCCCTGGCGATACCAACCCACTCCTTGACCCTGGAGTCACGCAGTCTCTGTAAACAATGGACTGAACGTTGTACCAATGTTTCCGTTCCCTGACGATACCAACCCGCTCCTTGACACTAGAGTCACGCAGTCTCCGTAAACAATGGTCTGAACGTTTTACCAATATTTCCGTTCCCTGACGATACCAACCCGCTCCTTGACACTAGAGTCACGCAGTCTCCGCAAACAATGGTCTGAACGTTTTACCAATATTTCCGTTCCCTGACGATACCAACCCGCTCCTTGACCCTGGAGTCACGCAGTCTCTGTAAACAATGGACTGAACGTTGTACCAATGTTTCCGTTACCTGACGATACCAACCCGCTCCTTGGTCCTGGAGCCACGCAGTCTCTGTAAACAATGGACTGAACGTTGTACCAATGTTTCCGTTCCCTGACGATACCAACCCGCTCCTTGACACTAGAGTCACGCAGTCTCCGTGAACAATGGTCTGAACGTTTTACCAATATTTCCGTTCCCTGACGATACCAACCCACTCCTTGGTCCTGGAGTTACGCTGTCTCAGTAAACAATGGTCTGAACGTTTTACCAATATTTCCGTTCCCTGACGATACCAACCCGCTCCTTGACCCTGGAGTCACGCAGTCTCTGTAAACAATGGACTGAGCGTTGTACCAATGTTTCCGTTCCCTGACGATACCAACCCGCTCCTTGACACTAGAGTCACGCAGTCTCCGTAAACAATGGTCTGAACGTTTTACCAATATTTCCGTTCCCTGACGATACCAACCCGCTCCCTGACCCTGGAGTCACGTGGTCTCTGTAAACAATGGTCTGAACGTTTTTCCAATATTTCCGTTCCCTGACGATACCAACCCTCTCCTTGACCCTGGAGTCACGCAGTCTCTGTAAACAATGGACTGAACGTTGTACCAATGTTTCAGTTCCCTAACGATACAAACACGCACCTTGACCCTGGAGTCACGCTGTCTCCGTAAACAATGGTCTGAACGTTTTACCAATATTTCCGTTCCCTGACGATACCAACCCGCTCCTTGACCCTGCAGTCACGCAGTCTCTGTAAACAATGGTCTGAACGTTTTACCAATATTTCCGTTCCCTGACGATACCAACCCACTCCTTGACCCTGGAGTCAAGCAGTCTGTGGAAACAATGGTCTGAACGTTGTACCAATGTTTCCGTTCCCTGACAATACCAACCCGCAAATTGACCCTGGATTCACGCAGTCTCTGTAAACAATGGTCTGAACGTTGTACCAATGTTTCCGTTCCCTGACGATACCAACCCGCTCCTTGACCCTGGAGTCACGCAGTCTCTGTAAACAATGGTCTGAAATTTTACCAATATTTCCGTTCCCTGACGATACCAACCCGCTCCTTGACCCTAGAGTCACGCAGTCTCTGTAAACATTGGTCTGAAATTTTACCAATATTTCAGTTCCCTAACGATACCAACCCGCTCCTTGACCCTAGAGTCACGCAGTCTCTGTAAACAATGGTCTGAAATTTTACCAATATTTCCGTTCCCTGACAATACCAACCCGCTCCTTGAACCTGGAGTCACGCAGTCTCTGTAAACAATGGTCTGAAATTTTACCAATATTTCCGTTCCCTGACGATACCAACCCGCTCCTTGACCCTGGAGTCACGCAGTCTCTGTAAACAATGGTCTGAAATTTTACCAATATTTCCGTTCCCTGACGATACCAACCCGCTCCTTGACCCTAGAGTCACGCAGTCTCTGTAAACAATGGTCTGAAATTTTACCAATATTTCAGTTCCCTAACGATACCAACCCGCTCCTTGACACTAGAGTCACGCAGTCTCTGTAAACAATGGTCTGAAATTTTACCAATATTTCCGTTCCCTGACGATACCAAACCGCTCCTTGACCCTGGAGTCACGCAGTCTCTGTAAACAATGGTCTGAAATTTTACCAATATTTCAGTTCCCTAACGATACCAACCCGCTCCTTGACCCTGGAGTCACGTGGTCTCTGTAAACAATGGTCTGAACGTTGTACCAATGTTTCCGTTCCCTGACGATACCAACCCGCTCCTTGACCCTAGAGTCACGCAGTCTCTGTAAACAATGGTCTGAACGTTGATCCAATGTTTCCGTTCCCTGACGATACCAACCCGCTCCTTGACCCTGGATTCACGCAGTCTCTATAAACAATGGTCTGAACGTTGATCCAATATTTCCGTTCCCTGACGATACCAACCCGCTCCTTGACCCTGGAGTCACGCAATCTCTGTAAACAATGGTCTGAACGTTGATTCAATGTTTCCGTTCCCTGACGGTACCAACCCGCTCCTTGACCCTGGATTCACGCAGTCTCTGTAAACAATGGTCTGAACGTTGTACCAATGTTTCCGTTCCCTGACGATACCAACCCGCTCCTTGGTCCTGGAGTTACGCTGTCTCTGTAAACAATGGTCTGAACGTTGTACCAATGTTTCCGTTCCCTGACGATACCAACCCGCTCCTTGACCCTAGAGTCATGCAGTCTCTGTAAACAATGGTCTGAACGTTGTACCAATGTTTCCGTTCCCTGACGATACCAACCCGCTCCTTGGTCCTGGAGCCACGCAGTCTCTGTAAACAATGGTCTGAACGTTGTACCAATGTTTCCGTTCCCTGACGATACCAACCCGCTCCTTGACACTAGAGTCACGCATTCTCTGTAAACAATGGTCTGAACGTTGTTCCAATGTTTCCGTTCCCTGACGATACCAACCCGCTCCTTGGTCCTGGAGTCACGCAGTCTCTGTAAGCAATGGTCTGAACGTTGTACCATTGTTTCCGTTCCCTGACGATACCAACTCGCTGCTTGGTCCTGGAGTCACGCAGTCTCTGTAAACAATGGTCTGAACGTTGTACCAATGTTTCCGTTCCCTGACGATACCTACCTGCTCCTTGACCCTGGAGTCACGCGGTCTCTGTAAACAATGGTCTGAACGTTGTTCCAATGTTTCCGTTCCCTGACGATACCAACCCTCCCCTTGACCCTGGAGTCACGTGGTCTCTGTAAACAATGGTCTTAACGTTGTACCAATGTTTCCGTTCTCTGACGATACCAACCCGCTCCTTGACCCAGGATTCACGCAGTCTCTGTAAACAATGGTCTGAACGTTGTACCAATGTTTCCGTTCCCTGACGATACCAACCCGCCCCTTGACCCTGGAGTCACGCGGTCTCTGCAAACAATGGTCTGAACGTTGTACCAATGTTTCCGTTCCCTGATGATACCAACTCGCTCCTTGGTCCTGGAGTCACGCAGTCTCTGTAAACAATGGTCTGAACGTTGTACCAATGTTTCCGTTCCCTGACGATACCGACCCGCTCCTTGGTCCTAGAGCCATCCGGGTACCGCAGTTTGAACTTGTTTATCGTTGGTGAACCTTTTCTTTCGGTTTGTCGAGCACATGGTGCAAGATCGGGACTGTAAGGCGGATGCTTCCATACCTACCATCGAAAGCATTGAAGTGAAGGTTGTGGTGTACGCTCTTTCTTCCTTGATTAATTGTTCATCACGTTACCTTATTTTATAATAACCATTACAGACGAGTGCCAAGGAGACTGTATAATATAAGTTAACTCTTCTTTATGAACTTGATAATGTCCACCATATAAATGGGCAAATCATCAAGAATATCATGCTGTTCAGTGGTTTGGAACAACATGCTATCAGCCACATGAACTTGACAATGAGTAGATAACCTGTCTTATTGTCATTTTTGTAACAATTTGAGGGCCCAAGGCAGGGGTTCTCAACCTGTGGTACGCGAAACATTTCAGGGGGTACACGGCAGGCCATCCTTCTACTCGATCCACATGCGCAGTGAGCATCGTGCCGTGACTACTGTGTGAGTTATTTACGGCGCGTGTGTTTGAACTCCACAAAGAATTACATATTTTCTTTACCGAGCACAATTCTAATTTATCATCAGTACTCAATGACTTTGGTTGGCTTTTAAAATTGGCCTATTTAAGTGATATTTTTGAAAAACTGAACATTTGGAATAAGTGTATGCAAGGTAGTGTTTCTGATATCTTCTATGTTGAAATCAAAACTAACGCAATGATTGCAAAATTCACCCTTTGGGAAAAGGAACTGAAAAACAACTATATTTTGTTTTATTAAAATATATTTGTTTATAAAATTACAAAGGTTAAACCATACTAACTAAATACCTTTAACATTTTTAATAACCATCATTACTACCTAAGAGAAGCCTCCGGGCTTAGGCGGCAGCACGCCGGCCTCTCACCGCTGGGTCCGTGGTTCAAATCCCGGTCACTCCATGTGAGATCTGTGCTGGACAAAATGGAGGCAGACAGGTTTTTCTCCGGGTACTCCGGTTTTCCCTGTCAAAATTTCAATCCAGCAACACTCTCCACTATCATTTCATTTCATCTGTCATTCATTTAATCATTGCCCCCAGAGGAGTGCGTCAGGCCTCGGCACCCGGCACAGTTAATATCCTCGCCGCTAGATGGGTGCTTTATTCATTCCATTCCTGACCCGGTCGGAGACTGGAAACAGGCTGTGGATTTTCATTTTCATTACTTTCTAAGAAAGGTTAGTAGGGGGTACCAATGATGTTTATTTTTTTTTAAGGGGTACGATGGTTGAAAAAGGTTGAGAACCCCTGGCCTAAAGTTTGGATAAGTGCCTTGAGAGTTGAGGTGAGCGTGAAAAAGCTTGGAGAAAACTACACCCAGGATGGCCACTCACAGCGCCGAGATTCGATCTCCAAACGCCAGCATGGCTTGGATTACTCGGCTTCTCCAGTGGCCTGTAGATTTTTAAGAGGCCAGAGACAGGCTTTTCGAGTGGACGCCCTTGAGTGACTTGCGCTTGATCAAATTGTCACAGACACCCAGTCACCGAACCAAGGGAAATAACCATTGCAGATTAAAATTCTCACGGCTAGGCTGATAATCGAACCTGGGTCCCTTCGTTCCAAAGCCTAACGTGTTAATCGCTTGACCATAGAGAGCAGATATTTCAGTGTGGAGGTAGGACAGAAGAGCGGAAGTGCGCGAGTTACTGGCTCGCCTTGCATTGTGCCCACGACCGTCCGGGACGAGGTCAAGCGACACTCCCTGAGTATCGTCACTAGTATCTACCGTGTGAAATGGTCAGCAATAAGCTACTTCAGTGGCACCCCATCTCGGAGTTCCAAACCTTCGCTCCATTGCCACCGAACAACACGAAATATCGATGACAACTTGCTAATCCATCCATTGTTTCGCTAGAATACCATTGGTTTTAATCAGGGGCGGCTCCTGACTTAATTTTAGGGTGCGCCAGATGATATTATTACTGTTTCATATATTGTTGTATATTTGACATTCGTTGTTGACAATATTCCCATTATCATCATTCCACAGCTTGCCACGGTCGGTGAGTGGTCAAAGTGTCGGTCTACTAACCCCAAGCTAGCAGGTTCGCTCCTGGCCGTGGTAAGTGATTTTTGAAAGGCGGCAAAAATTGTGACACCATGTCATACGATGTTGGCATGTCAAAGAACCCATTTGAATTCAGTAGGCCGTGTTCATAATGGCAAAATTATTCTCGGGAGTTTCCGCCAACACAAAGTTCCTCATGTCTCTACTAGAAAGCGGTATAGTGTTCAAGGAGCTTAGATATCTAACCCCCTTGACTTTCATAGTGATTCAAGGAACAACGAAATTCGACATGCAAGCTACCCTTTGGGTGTCAAATATCAAAGCTAGCACCCGGCAGCCGAGGCCATACTATATTAATTATTAATCATTCCACACAACACAACATTTGAAACAAGTTTTAATAGAGTCCACGTATTAAAAAAAACTGTACTCACGTGGCTCTTTATCCTCCCTATATTATTATCCCACTCCGGTTTTATACCGAAAATAAGGTCCTGTTAACACCAACCTACACATATGGTGTACCTACAGGTTCCGCATAACCCCATGTGTGCCCGAAACGCACTCACGCCCTCTTTAAATGCCTCACAATTAAATAAATACCTTAGAAATGTACATTTACAATGGGAGCACCGTAACCTGGTGAGCCTGCCGCTAGAGCGCAGAGCAGCGCGGCGGCGGCAGCCATCTGGCGGGAGTGCGGCGTACTGATAGCTGTATGCCGTTTAACAACAATAAATACATGCCTTCAATATTTAAAACTTCGTTCTCCCACATTCTTCCCTACTACCCCAAAAAACCTACATTCACGTTGCGAAAGCTCGCACGGGCATACTAGTCTGTAAATATATTTTCCTCTCCTGTGCTTGAATGAAGTAAATTTATCAATCAGTTTGGTTGATGAGGTCCATATTTTTAATTTCTTACGTTGTGTTCAGAAGAAGAAAATAGATTATTTGTTAAAAATAAAATTCCACTTTCATATTCCTATATCGCACACAATCAGCATATTAAATAACTACGTACGGTACTTCCACAAAAGTTACACACATTAATTTATACAAAAAAGTCCTCTCGGCACGCCGGAAGGCGGAGGTAGATTTCACAGAACAAACTTGGGGATAGGCGAAAATAGGCAGAATATGCAGGTTTTCGTAGAAGGATCAGACCTTATTTATTGCGAGAAAGTATTTTATAATTGGAGATTTTTATTTATTCGTGTCAGAAGCAAACAAAATACTGGATTACACTAAAATTACATACATATTTACAGAAGTAAACCATACAACACACAATGTCTTTTCAAACCACGGTCAACCAAAAATGTGCAACCTGTATAGCATTGGAAGTTGCTAGTAAAAGATCTTCTGCTGTACAAGTGGCAGGACACAGCGGACAATTCAGTAGATGCTCCATGGTATGGGGCATACCGCAGTCGCAGTTGGTGGAGTCGACGGGGAAGTGCCATTTCTGCAAGTTATCCTTAGATCTTCCAACAGCAGAACGGAGACGATTAAGTGCCCTCCACACGATCCATTTCTGATCATGTCCAGGTGGGAGGCTTTCCGAAGGGTGATCCCATAGAGAGTTATTCCCAAGCCGAGAAGTCCACAATTGTTTTCTAGCTGTAGCTGGTGTAGTTAGCAAGACTGCAGTGGTGTTGAGGAAACTTCTCCTGGACTTCAACCTACGGGTGGCTGGTACATAACCGTACAACGGATGGGAAAACTGATTAACCTGTTTAGCTCTCTCTTCATTGGCTGCTACCTCACGACGTATATCCGGTGGTGCTATCCCTGCAAGCTGGTAAAGTTTTGCAAGAGGTGTAGGCTTCAAACAACCTGTAATAAGCCTACATGTTTCATTAAGCGCCTTGTTAACATTATTTGCATGGGTGGATTTGTACCACACTGGACATGCATATTCTGCAACACTGTAACATGTTGCAAGCGCTGTCGTTCTCAAGGTTGATGGTTGAGAGCCCCAGGTGCTACCAGTGATCTTACGTAGGATGTTATTCCTAGCTTCCACCTTTAGTCTGGTATTCCGGCAATGCTGTTTGTAGGTCAGAGTACGATCGAGGGTAACTCCCAGATATTTTGGATGAGGAGTGTTAACTAAGCGTGTTCCTTGCCAAGAGACGTTAAGTTCACGACGAGCCTGCTTGTGCTTCAGATGAAATGCACACAACTGAGTTTTTGATGGATTTGGACGAAGTTGATTATCATAGTAATAGACATCCAACTCAGACAATGCTTGTGTTAAATGAGCTTCAACATCTTCGAAGGATTTCCCCTGACAAGCTAATGCTAGATCGTCGGCATAAAGAAAACTTCTAGTGTTCCTTGGAAGTGGTTGGTCGTTAGTGTAGACGTTAAAAAACATTGGTGATAGAACACTACCTTGAGGTAAGCCATTTCTTTGACGTCTCCATCGACTGCGCTGTCCTTGGAATTCCACATAAAATCTCCTGTTTTGAAGGAAACTTTCAATAAGTTTTGTGAAACTGTAATCCTTCGTGATTCCATAAATCTTCTGTAACAAAGCACGATGATTGACAGTGTCATAGGCAGCGGTCAAATCGATAAAAGCTACTCCCGTGATATTCCGTGTTTCAAAGCCATCCTCAATGAATTGAGTGAGGTTAAGGATCTGGGATGTACAACTTTTCCCTGGTCTGAAGCCTGCTTGTTGTTGTATGAGAGCAGGCTCTACGACATGAACTAGGCGGTTCAGTAACATTCGTTCAAAGATTTTAAGCAGGTGACACAACAAGGATATTGGCCTGTAGTTTTGAGGTTCAGTTGACATTTTACCAGGTTTCAGAATCGGTATGACTCGTGATTTCCTCCAGGTTTTTGGGAAATTGCAGGATTTCAAACAGTTGTTGAAGAAAGCTAGGACCCATTCTCTTGCTCGTTCCCCAAAGTGTTTGATCTGCTCTAATCTGATATCATCTACTCCTGCTGCCTTGCCGATCTTACAACTATCAATGGCTGCCGTCAGTTCTGCCATGCAAAAAGGTTGCATAAGTTGACTAGTCTCGAGTTCTTCTGACCGAGCAATTTTATGATCTGACCTGCGTAATGGATGGTCAGATTTACCATTTTCCACGAGCTGACGAGCAATCTGATTAGCTGTTATATTTTTGTGTCCCTCTTTTGTTGTTGGATCACAACTCAGGTACTTAAGGAGTCTCCAGGCTTTCTGACTACTCTTACTTAGATCCGTCTCCTCCATCAATTGGCACCATGCATCGTTCCTGTTCTTGGAAATCGCTGTTAAAAGATCTTCCCCAGCTTGAAGGGTATCGTTACCAAATGGGTCATTATCAAAGAGGTCAAGATTAATTAACTTTGTTGTCGTGTTACGCATATTTTAAACATTTTATTGTCCTATGATGACGGTAACCTTCTTGTCATTTGGAGTCCATTTTTATACTGTCCTTATGCAAGGTTTCGACACTGATGTGTAACTATGTAACGGTCTCTTACTTCTTCACGCAAAATTATATCTCCCGCAGAGATTTTGGTAGGTTCCTCAGTTTAGGGGCTGCGACAACGTGGTCATGTAACCCCGTGTACTTTGGGTGAGTGTAGAATCTGTCTGATAAACGGTGTGAATTGTGATGGCTGTATTAGTCTGTAATTCAGGTAAGGACTGCAGACGGTCAATTTCAAGCAGTAGTTCCTATTGTTGCTACCAGATACTACCGTCAACGACACCTAGCTGTGAACTTGGCTACTAGATGCCACCGCAACCAGCAACTCGCAACGAACGTTGGAACTTCCCCTCCAAAGGAAAGCATAGTGAGGGATTTTTAGCGCGGGTGAGTTAGCCGTGGGCGTTACGGTATGACTGTTGGCAGTCGCTCATATCCGGGAGGCGAGGAGGTTCGAATCCCCCCGCCGGCAACCTTGAAGATGGTCTTCTGTGGTTTCCCATCTTCCTTCCAGGCAAATGCCGGGGTTGGTCCCTAACTATAGGCCACAGCCGATACCTTCCAACTCCTCGTCCTTACATTCCAACTTCCCTCCCCAACGGTACTCGTAGCTCACCCATTGGGTGTCCGTCTCGAAGCAGCTACAACACTGGCGAGCCGAACATGTCCTCGGACACTCCCGGCCCTAAAAAGCCATACGCTAAAAAAAAAAAAAAAAGAAGCGCTCTTAGAAAATCCGACGACTTTGGCCGGCTTTGAACCCGCGACCTTGGGCATATACATTCAGCATGCTACCAGTTACGTCACCGAAGCCGCTTCCCACTTAGTCAGATGGAAATACTGAATCTGATCTCGTGCAAGTGCGTTGTCATGGCAACGTCTGATGGCTCATCCCTCATCAATTTAGTAGTGTTGCCATGGCAACCACTGATAGCTCTTGGCATTTTCTTATAATTCCGAAATCATTTTTCTCATCCCTTGGCGTAATGGTGGGTCATATCAAAAATTCTTTCAGACAAACGTTTTAGGTAATTATTAGGGGAATATTGTCCATTTTGTACGGTTTTGATATTGTGCCTATTAAGAGAGATATTATTAATGTTTCCCGAAAAACCCACTTTTTCCCACCCCTTTGGTCAATGGTTGGTCCTATAAAAAAAACTCTTCAAACATAAATTTCTGGGCTTTATCCGACACATAGTATGAACTTAGAACGGATTCGATATTTCACATATTAAGAGAGTTATAGCAATATTTCACTTTTTCGAAAAAAAAGGCCCCCATTTTCACCCCCTTCGACCGATTTAGCCCAGTAACGAACTTGACCGAGATTTTATAGGTATACATATTCGGTAAGAATTCAAAGAGATTGGTGCAAAATTACGGCAGTTATCTTGTCCACGAGAAACTGATATACATATATATATATATACATAAATTATATATAAACTTTTGAACTGATGGTGGTTTTGGGGTCTGGGGGATGTGAAACGCGAAGATATGTCGAAATTTTCCGGAAGTCGAAACATGGTACCCATTGCAATAGTTAGCTTTCTAATGAAATCTACCTAATTAACTTCATACACAGACTCACAAATGCAACTGTACTTGGACCTCCAGGCAGCTGGAAATGTATAAATATATTTTTGTCTAATGTTAGCAAACTGCGAACAATGGCTGAATACCTGATTAAGAGTGTTGGGTGAGGTGGTGCCTTCTGCCGTAATGCGGTTTGACAGAGACAGAAGCAGGGAGTGAAATGGAGACATCTTCTATTTCGCTTCAAAGCAATGCTATGGGCCCATTCTGCTGGCCCTTAAATAGAGAGAAAATTCTTTCATAGCACAGAGGAATTCCCGTGCAAGACAGTGCTATATCCACTGTTTGCTCACCCGGCCCATCAAGCCATATACTTCACATGGGACTTTCTGTGGAGCAGCCCTCGCTATGACAATACACAGTATGAGAATGTCAGAATCTTGAGCTAGGGTTGAGTTATGTATATTGAATTCTTTTTAGAGACTCTAGATGGGAAAACCACTTATTTTACGTAGAATATCTGAAATTTGAAGTAATTTTTAAATACTTCGTTAAACAAATTTTGATCAATAGACTACGCATAACGGCCCTGTGTGGGCACGGCCCTTTTGTCCCTTAACGACGCACCGTCTCTGGTTTTAATAATAATAATAATAATAATAATAATAATAATAACCATCTTAAATATTATAGTTAAGGCAAATATTCGGGATGATAAATGCCGAAGATGCCAACTAGAACCGGAAACAATTCAACATATCACAGGAGGCTGCCAATCAATCTCCTGTACTGATTACATGGAAAGGCACAACCAAGTGGCCAAATTATTGCACCTACACCTTGCACAAAGGCACTTATTATCTGAAAATACTTTGCCATACTATCAGTAGCCTACTTATTCCTGACGCTGTTTTGGAAAATCCTAGTCCCAAGTTGTTATGGGACAGATCAGTTATTACTGATAAAACCATACCAGCAAATCGGTCAGATATCGTTATTGTGGACAAGGTGCAGAAGAGAACCTTCCTAATTGATATTGCAGTGCCCAATTCCCATAATCTGCAACAAACCTGCTGAGATAAGATCACCAAATATCTGCCCTTGGCTGAGGAAATACGGCAACTGTGGAGACGGGAAAGTGTAGTGGTTCTGCCCATAGTCATTTCTTCTAACGGCATCATCCCTAGATCATTGGCTCGCAACCTAGAAATATTGGGAATACATCCTGGTCTGCATATCACCATGCAGAAGGCCGTCATCTTGGAGACCTGTTCCATTGTTCGCTCGTTTCTCAATGTGCCACCTTAAGAGAAGTAGCCATACCGTCTTGCAAATAAGCCGACGATATGTTGATATCTCCCACTTATGTGGTGAAATGAATATAATAGCAATAATAATAATAATAATAATAATAATAATGGCTATGCAGGACCAGGTTGTCCCCACGAGGAACTACCTTAAGTTCTTGTCAAGGATGCATCTGTGCAAGATGACCATTGCAGATACGGTTGCCCAACATCGCAGACTGTTCAGCATATTGTTTCTGGTTGTCGCCATTTTGCAGGGACAGAATATAGGAAGAGACATGATTTTGTTGCCAAGATAGTACTCGTACATCAAGAACTGGCTATACGCCTTCAACTGCTGAGCCAAGAGAAAGTGCCGTACAATAAATATATCCCTAAAAATGTACTGGAATAAGACAACTTTACGTTGTACTGGGATCGTACTGTATTGACAGACCAGTCAGTCGAGCATAACAGACCTGATCTGGTTCTTGTTGACAAATGCATGAGGCACGTCACTTTCATAGATGTGGCAATCCCAAACAGTGGCAACATGCTAAAAGGCATGTTGAAAAGCTGTCAAAATACAGAGAGCTTTCAGAACTGATAAGGAAGCAATGGCATATGCCACAAGTCAGGTCAGTTCCTGTTATCATCCCCAGCACTGGCGTGATTCCCAACAACTTAAAGGACACATGCCTTTTTAAACTGATGCAGAAAACAGTCTTACTTTCGACGTGTCGCGTAGTAAAGCTGTTCTTGAGCAATCAGGCCTGAAGGAGCGAGGGAAAGGTGTAAAGCTACTACTGAATGCCGTCAGCAAGAATTTGCTCCTTATGATATATACGGTATCTGGGATTGTAAATGATTTCTTTCCAGCAAATATGCTGAGAATGTGAAGCGCATGCGCAAAATAAATAATAATAATAATATTTTAGTCGCTTGTCCTCCCAGCTCAGCTTCACCCATGGGCTATGCAAGGAATCATTCCTCTACCATCGCGAGGACGATGTATGGGAGCTAAACACACTTTGTCAGCAGTGACAACTGGGGATGGTGACAGGCCGATGGCGCAGGCGACCTTGGGTCTAATTCAGGATGGCCAGGGAAGGGATTTTGGTAGGAAGTTGACCGTGGACCTGCTGAAAGGAACCGTCTCGTCATTTGCCTGGTGGTGTGAGAAACTAAGAAAACTCTTTTCCGGACGGGTGAGGTGGGATTCTAACCCACGCTATCTCAAAGCCAGTGAATCACGAGGCAGCCCATTCGCACTCTCGGCCACCGTGGCCGGTAATAATAATAATTAGGATATGGCGAACAAAATTATTAGAAGCTTATAGCCCTCTGAGAATGGGAACAAAATCCAAGGAGATCATAGTCGACTATCTAACATTCGCTTATAACATCGCCATTCTATAGAAAGACGCAGAAACTACTAGGATGCAAATCGACCTTCTGAAAGAAATCGCTGAGCAAACTGGCTTGCAGATATCATTCGATAAAACAGAAGTAATGACTAACATCAAATATGCCCCAGCAAAACGCCAGAAAACCGAGATCAACGAGTGTAAAAATGTACTTGGGAGAGATCATCATGAAAAGTGGAATGGACAAAGAAGCACTCAAGGAACGAGTACGCAAACTCGAAATAGCCAATCAAAAGTCGCGCTCAATCTACAACAAAAATGCCTGTCCAAAAATACTAAACTACGTCATTATGAAACTGTTCTGAAGCCAGTAGTTATGTATGCAGCCGAAACCCTATTCCTAAATGCTAATAAAGAGCACCTCGAAGAACTGGAGAAAAAAGAGCGCAAAATCGAAGGAGGTATAATGGGATCCATTTACAAAAATGACATCCATTATAAAAAAACAACAACAGAGGAGTCTACAGTGAAATAGAGAAAATTACAGAAACGATCCGTAAGAGGCGGGCTCGGGATTACGGTCATCTCAAACGAATGGACGGAAACAGCCAGACTAAACAGATTTTTCATTCTTTTGACTCAAAACCGAAAACCACAATGCCCTGGTTTATGAACACTAGAGACGACTTCAAAATGCTGCACGTAAAACCCGACGACGCCTTCAATAGAGATCCCTTCTGCAAAAAGATACTGACTAATGGGTTAACCCGAGATGAGACATCGAAACCGAAAAGAAGACAAGGTACCACCTGGTCAGCGGAGCACAGGATGGCCCACTCACAGAGAATGAGGGAATTCTGGGCTCAGAGGAAAGTGAAGCAAATTGCCAAGTGAATCAAAACTTAACGTGGTCCACCTCAACAAATTATATATAACTAGCACTACCCGTCGCGGCTTTGCCTGTGAATATTCTAGTTGTAAAGAGTACACTTAGCAAAATCTCAATCATGAATGCTATGACTGATCCTTGGTATGAATAATCAGACTTTATCAATTCAGCTACTGGTGCAGTGGTTAGGGGTTTGTCATTCCTTCATAGGTATATCAGAGCGAAGTTAGTTTTCCGGGAATATAACAGACACTGTTAATTAAAGGGCCTTTAAATGTGGTTTTCGGAGACCCTTTATAGTCGGGTGAAAAAGACTTTCGTACCACACTCACACGTGAAAATTGCGTGAAAAATTCTAGATTGCCCCTTGACCCCCTTAAATGCATTATACTGTATGTATTGATGAATTTTACAGCTTAATTTGGTTCCGTGATAACCTTATAACCGTCTAGAAACTTTCACAGTAATGTAATAATTGGAATTGCATTGCGTTTCACAGAAATAAATGGACTTGTGAGATTCTGTAACCATGGTTACCGTGTTGCATTCTTTCATTATTTAATTGTAAATATACATGTTTTAAGGTATTTATTTAATTGTGAGGTATTTAAAGAGTAAGTGAGTGCGTTTCGCTTACGCATTGGGTTATACTGAACCTGTAGGTAACCCATATGTGTAGGTTGGTGTTAATGGGACCTTATTTTCGGTACAAAACTGGAATGGGACCTTAGCTGAATAATATAGGGAGGGATACTGTAATAATAACATTCAGAAAATATTGATACTACCCACTCGAGAGAATGGCTTCGCATGACCAGCATGTTTGTGAAACAGAATGGTTTATTTTTGCCATTCACTATCATAATAGATAAAAGAACTATGAGCGGTATACCGTTGAGCTAGACGTATGATTGTGAAGTGCCAACGCTATGGGAGAATAACTGAATCCATCCAACACATCGCGGATGGTTGCGAAACTCTCACTCCAAAAGAATGTCACAACAATGTTGAAAAGTCATCCACCAAGCAATTTCAAAGAGAGGAAGAAACACCCAATGACAAATGCACACTATGATAGAACGAACGTTTTATGGGACTCCGCCATGGTAACAGATCACTGGGTGGAAGCCAACAGGTCTCATCTCGTGGTTTTTTACCAACATGTTCAGAATGGAATAATATCGACGTAGCGATTCCGCTTGACAAACACCTGCACGATACACCTGCTGAGAAAAGGCGCAAGTTGGCCTACCACTAATCCTGGCAGGAAGACCTATAAATGTCTTTGAAAAATGTGGGGACCTGGTGCTTTAAAAGTGTTCTTTATGCCTCTTAATTTAAATGATTTTTGTTCTTATTAATTTTTCTTTTTTTAAATTTAATGTGAGTGTTGCATCTTGCTAATAATTTTGTTATTAGCTTCGGATACAGTATGTGGTTATTTATTGGGTGAAGGAAGGAAGGAAGCTTGTAGTTTAACGTGACCGTTAATCTCGCGATCATAAGCCACGGGACCTCCGTTTTACGTGGAATCCGAACCACAGGACATGGCATTTCACATCGAAAATCTCACATATATTGACCAGTCTACCTTGGTGAGAGGCAAAGAGCTTGACCACTGCGCCAACACGCCCCCATGTGGTTGCATGAGTGATTGCGCTTGTCACGAAAGACTGGGGAAGTGCTATGAAGAGACTTGACCTCAACAAACACCAGATGATGCAGAAGGCTGTCCTCTTTAGAACCGCAAGATGCTGTCTCTTCCGCAATCTGCCCGGAAACCTCGAAAACTAAACATTGTCTTTGGCTCCAGAAAGTGCCGGACGTTGATGCTTTATACTACTACTAGCAACCCGACCCGGCTTCGCCCGGGAACAGTTATGAATGCATTACGTGATAAGTGCTATTTTTCAATGTCAATGAACAACGACCAATATCCGTTTTACGTCTCGGCATGATGGGTTAAAATCACTGACTGGACTATTAATTATATTATCATGGAGATGTATGTACAACAAATTCTTGAATGTCGAGGTGCATGAAACTCAAATCCCCCTTCCGTCCATCTTAACTTGACTGTGTTTCACAGGCGAAATGAAGGAAACCCGAGTTGCACTTCCAGGGAAACTCCAACCACAACCACCCTTCTCAGAAGTCGTAACTCAACACGACTCAACGTTTGCTGCTGGCTGTATCTGGGGCAATAGGTTCGCCCGCTAGCTAGGCTGTAACAGGGAGGATAGACTCGCCCTTAGCTAGCTCATAAACTGTCGCCTCATTAATTGAATGGAGATGGTTGGAAGAAACTAAAATGTAAAAACACTTACAGCTCAATATTGAAGGGCTTTGCAGATCTAAATCTCAACACCTCTCTCGTATGCTTCTTGAAAACAATGTAGATGTGGCAGTGATACAGGAGACGCATATAGATTCTGAGGAGAGCTTGAAATCAGGAGGATATATAGCTGGTTACGAAATCCTGGGTGCTACATTTCATCGGTCCTATGGTTGTGCTACTTACATTCGAAATAACATCGAAATTGCTCATCTGATATCCGCAGACAATGTTCAAAATATCGAGACCATCTCGGGCAAAGTTGAGGATAGTATTATAACAAATGTCTATAAACCTCCAGTAGTAAACTGGTCAACTCAGGTTCTTTCTGTTTCTTCACACACTTGGGCCGATAACCTAGATGTTAGGCCCCTTAAAACAACAATTATCATCATCATCATCATGTTTCTTCACATCCATGTATATACATCGGTGATTTCAACAGCCACCACACTCTTTGGAAATATTGCAATAATGATGAAAATGGTGAGAACCTTGTAAACTGGGCTGAACATAACAACCTTATTCTCATTTTTGATTCAAAAGATAAGAGGACATTTAAGTCTGCAGCTTGGAATAAGATGAATACAACCCTGATCTATGTTTCGTAACCCAGGATTCCCCGGGCCATCCTATAAATGCAGTGAGAACGGTCCTTGGAGGATTCCCAAACAGCCAACATCGGCCAGTTATTCTTGATGTAGGCATTCAAATTCCTATAATTCGATCCGTCCCTAGACCAAGATGGAACTTTAGGAAAGCTGATTGGTCTAATTTCTCAAAAGAACTTGATAAGGTGATTAGATGGATTCCCCCACTCAGTGAAAACTACGACAGATTTGTTGGAGCAGTTTTATCAACAGCAAAAAAGTACGTGGCCAGGGGATTTAGGAAAGAGTATATTCCAGGCTGGAATTATGATTGTGAACAGCTATACCAGTCCTATTTAACCACCAATGACAGTGAAACTGCAAAGGATTTGTTAAAACATCTTGAAGAAGCCCGTAAAGTATGCTGGGAACAAAAAACAGAGGGTTTGGATTTCAAGAGATCAAGCAGAGAGGCTTGGAGTCTCTTAAGAAAACTTGGAGGGAGTCGACCACCTATCCGCAAAGATCCTGAAGTAACACCGAATCAGATTTCAAACAGAATATCTTTCCTTTCTAGAGCTCCCTCATATAAGCCACATACAAGAATGATTAGGAAATCACTTAGCAACCTTAAGCAGACGGCACCCTGCAGATCAGAGTTTTCTGTTGACTTCACCTTAGCTGAGCTCAATACAGAACTAAAAGAAATGAACGCAGGCAAGGCCCCAGGATTTGATGGATACACCCCGAGTTCCTCATCAATTGTGGAAACAGAACACGTAAATGGCTTGCTTCACTAACATTATGTCATCGGGTGATTTACCAAAATCTTTTAAAAGGACAAAAATCATCGCAATATTGAAGCCTGGTAAACCTGCAAATAAAGCTGATAGCTATCGCCCAATTGCCCTTCTGAGCTGCTGTTATAAGCTTTTAGAAAGGTTAATCCTTAATAGAATAGGTCCAAAGATCCACGAAGTTACACCTATTGAGCAAACCGGTTTCAGGCCTAACAGAAGCTGTACAGATCAAGTACTTAGCTTAGCTACATATGTAGAAGCTGGGTTCCAACAACGACTTAAAACATCTGCGGCTTTCGTTGACCACACAGCTGCCTACGATACGGTATGGAAAGAAGGGCTACTGTACAAATTTGCAAGTATTATTCCTTGTCAGACCACTTTAAGGCTTCTAAACAACATGTTATCAGAGATATTTTCAAGTGGTTCTTGGCAATCAATTAAGCAGACAGAAAAAACTTAACAATGGTCTTCCTCAGGGTTCAGTTTTGTCCCCAGTTCTATTCAACTTATATACATCTGACCTACCTGCAACAGAGTCAAGGAAATTCATATATGCAGATGATCTGGCTTTATTAACACAACATAGAAGCCTTGAAGAGATACTTACTGCAGATCTAAATATTATGCATGCTTACTTCAAGAAATGGAGATTGACACCAAATCCAACGAAGACCGAAGTTAGCTGTTTTCATCTTAGCAATAGACTGGCTAATGCAAAGCTCAACGTAACCTTCAACGGTCAAGTCCTTCACCATCAAGTCTACCCAAAATATTTAGGTGTTACTCTTGATAGAACGTTGTCCTACAAGAAACACATAAAAACACCGCTGCAAAGTTGAGCTCACGTAAAAACATCATACAAAAGTTGAGTGGAAGTTCATGGGGTGCAACAGCTACAACTTTAAGATGCTCTTCCTTAGGTCTTGTCTACTCTGCTGCTGAGTATTGCGCCCCAGTGTGGCTTAATAGCCCTCATGTGAGGAAAATTGATGTTCAACTACATACAGCAATGAGGACAATAACAGGATGCATTAAATCTACTCCTCTACACTGGCTACCTCCTTTAAGTCATATTGCTCCACCAGATTTGCGAAGACAGAATGCCCTTCTCAAGGAATATGAAAAATTGATTAAAAATCCACAGCTCCCAATTCACTCTGACATTCCTATACTTAAAAGGACTAGATTAAAATCTAGGCGGCCATCCATAATATTGGCAGAATCGTTACAAGAAATGGGCTTTAACATGAACAAGAAGTGGTCGGAAATGTGGAGTAGAACTAATAACGTCGAACATCAGACTCTAATAAGAACCACCACAAAGCCACCAGGCATGGAACTCCCGCGACATGCATGGAAGACAATTAACAGGATTCGAACAGGCCATGGCATCTGCGCAGAGAGTCTTCACCGCTGGGGAAAGGTCCCATCTCCACAATGTGATTGTGGCAGTGAACATCAGACCATCCAACACATAATATCAAGTTGCAGCCGTCGAGCGTACCCAGGATATCTTAACGATTTCTATGAAGTGACAGAGGCAGCCCTTCAATGGATAGAGAATTTAGATATTAAATTATAAAATGAATGACTTAGTTAAATTAATTTTATATTCTTATTATGTTGTAATTCAGTTTTGTTATTGCCATACGGTAAATAAATACTTATAGTGGGCGATGTATTGAAGATAGACATATGCTCCCAAGGACTTTTTTGTAGAACTTTTCATGCTGAACAATTCTTACACTCATAGTATTTAGATATTTTTAACTGTTTGCTCAGCGTAAGCTTACAAAGCGCTCGGACGCCAGTTTTTTTTTACTTTTCCACTGAAATCATTACTGCTCGGCTTCCTTTGATCATAAATAAATTATTTTCTACATAAATCATCCTCGAGATATCCTTTAAAGAATGGTGAAAACCGCATCAAAATCCATCCAGTGGTTCTCGAGTTTACCCGTAATGTCCCAGAATCGGGGACTTAGTTTTATACTAAGTAGAGATTGCAAATAAAGTATACAATTCAGCAATTTTTCTAGGTTTAATCCATTGTCGAGGCACGAACACCAAGAGACCAATGATGAACCTATCTTAGTGTTCCTAGGCGAAACCCCGCTCAATATATGGCATAAACCTTGAAAAATTGCTCAGTTTTAATTCCTTGGCCGTGAAAGCCAATATTCCAAAGTATAAAATGAAAATGAAAATCCACAGCCTGCTTCCTGTCGACCCCCATCTAGCGGCGAGGATATGACTTGTGCCGGCTGCCGAAGCCTGTCGCACTCCCCTGGGGCAATGATTAAATGAATGACAGATGAAATGAAATGATGGGGGAGAGTGTTGCTGGAATGAAAGTTGTGACATGGAAAAGCGGAGTACCCAGAGAAAAGCCAGGCTGCCTCCGCTTTGTCCAGCACAAATCTCACACGGAGTACCCGGGATTTGAACCACGGACCCAGCGGTGAGAGGCCGACGTGCTGCCGCCTAAGCCACGGAGGCTCTTTAAGTATACAATAATAATCTTAAAATACAGCACGACAACACCGTAGTCAAACCGGAATGTCTCGTACTGAACTACACATTGGATAAATTAGAAGTAGTAGAAAGAAGAATTATACGTAAAATACACGGTCCTTTAAAAACTGCAGAATTCTGGAAATTAAGAAGTAATTATGAAATATATCGAAAAATAGAAAACATATAAGAAACAATACGGAAGAGGAGATTGCTACAGGATGGATGACAGTAGGTTAACAACAACCTGGGTACAAGAAGTCAAATAGGATTTGGAAAGAAAGAATATCAGAGAAGAAGATACACCACAGAGAGATATTTTAGGCAAAAAGTGCAAAAAATGGAAGGATTCCAAGGGAGGAAGGGAAAGGAAACCGGCTCGAAATGGTCCGAGGAAAGGAAGAGGAAACATAGTGAGATGATGAAGGAACACTGGAGGAAGAAGAAGGAAGAGCAAAGGACAAAGCATAGGAATTGGCTCGTGGTCCCTAGACGACCGAAACGAAAATAATAGATAATATACTGAACCCTTTATCCACAGGCTGTATAAAGGATTCTAATAATTATTCATCATCTTTTGATTCATTTCTACAGACAACAGATATGAGAGCCAGACGGTGTTGGGATATATTGAGAAATCAGTGGCCAAGAGGACACAATGGTTTAAGCTCCTGTGGTATTTTAGGAGGATGCATATATATTCTTGGGACATAGGACAGGTGCAACTTTTTGCGCGGAAGACGGCTTGAGGACGCACACTATGGCTTGTTGCTAGGAAGATTGGCGCCAAGGAAGAAATCGAATGCTACAAGGTAATTGGTCTATCATCATGTGAACCACTCCCTACGGCAAAAATGTATGTAAAAACGCGCAAAGACATACAACAGTCTGGGCCAATAATATCAAGACGCCTTGTCTTAGCGGGAACTCGGCTTGGGAACGCGCACTGGTAAATTAACGCGGGAGTTATCCACAGATTAATTCCACGATCGATTCAAGCCGGCTACAGCATAATCGTAACATCCACACTTTTACGAACTCAATGATACCGATCGCATGCTAGTCTGATAGTTATTATGGAATAATTTTTAATATATCCCCTTCCACACCTACCCTAGTCAGTTTCATTTATAAGGATCCAAGATGCTTCCAGGATCACCACTTATTTTGTACGTCTGAGGGCGTAACGTTCAATTACTCATTACTAATTTTTGTACGTCTGAGGACGGAACATATCACTTATTTCTGTGCGTCTGAGGACGTAACACACATTACTTATTTCTGTACGTCTGTGGACGTAAGATTCATACTCTGCATATTTTCATGTTTGTGAACATGGAACAGTGTCGTCAATTTATAAGTGTAACTTCAGTGATTTATTTATAGTCCCAGCACTATCAGTAGGACCAGTTCATCGAAGAAATTCATCAAATAGACTGTCAAGGAATATAGTACTTGATAGGTGAATATAGTAGGAATTATATCGTGTGTGTATCTGATAAAACTTTATTTAATTCAGCACGAGATGACGCCTAAGTACGAGAATGGATCTGGGAACCAGCAGGACATTTGCCTAAAGATGTCAATGACCAGATAAACATCTTAAAGGAGATGGCTGCGACGTATTCCTGGCGCTGTTTTAAAGGATTGAGTACCAAATAAATTTATTTATTTAGTAAATCAGCTACGGTGTTATGGGATACTTTTTGTAAAATATTGTTTGCTTGCTTGGTAATGTAGATTATTAGTTTTTGTTCTACTGACACATTAAATATGGGACTAGCCGAGCGTTGCGTAATGTATATATTTTGTGATTGTATTTGGTTTAACTTTACGCGGGGACCTGCAGTCGATGCTCGCGTTCGCTTGCGTAAATCGCGGTCAAGCATTATTATTCGGAGATATGCCTTACAACAAAAATGGAACTGAATTAATTTTGAGATTAAAAATAGAATTTGGAGGGTAAAAGTTTATTTGTGAGTAGAATTTTATGACGGATCAGGATTATTTTGATAGTTGCTTTCCAGCAGATTTGAACGGGATGGCACTTTGCACCCGAGTTTTTGTTGGGTATTTTTGTTAATGTGTCTATGGACGCAGTATGTTGATCTGTTTCGAGCCGACCCAGTGTGTGTATGAGAATCAGTCCAAGCTATGGGTGCGATCTGTGATTTTTTTATGATGTGCTAGCGAGAATATATCATGGCGATTGTTCTGACTTGCTCCACGTCAACCCAGTTCATGTCCTCGCGAGGCTGGACTTGTGGTATATATTGGTGTTTCTCGTCATCCAAGGGGATGGCCGAGATCTGTTGACGTTTCCAGAGTGAAACTGCACCGAGCATGCGGACTGAGAGAGGTATTTGTGGCAGTGTTGACTCATACAAGTAGGGGAGCGCTCAATCAGATAACATGTCTTGTCATTAGAACAGGCTTGCTACCTGTACTGCAATTTAAGATGTTGTTTAAATTCACAAAACCTGATCGGTTATAATGAGTAGTGATTGATTAAATGGGAGCTGTCCATAATTGTGAGGTAGCCACCGAAATTCGTGTTTGTCTGGCGTTTCATATAAATGTAAACATAGTTTTTCAGCCGTTAGGCTTGTATTTTGTTGTTGTTGGTTCAATTTTTGGTGTGTTTATTTTTACGCGTCCTTGACCCGTGTCAAGTTAGGGTGCGCGAAGCTATGTTCCCAAATTATGATGAGAGCGGTTTTTGGCCTAGTTCGGGCATGCTCTTTTGTGTTCATTTTGTGCTCCTGCACCAGTTAGGATCTCAGGGAGATTCTTCATTCTGTTAATATTATTAGATCTTGCATGTGTCAGTATTAATTATGGTGTATTTATTAAGGGTGGGTCCCATAGCCGTAGTGCGATTTAAAAGATGCACTCCGTAAGCAACATGTCTCTTTCAGTTGTAAACGGACTCGCATCAGTACTCGATTTCTTATTAACGAACAGTACACCGCACATTATATAACTTCTTGACCAGAAAAAAAAATGGACTTGTATCCATATGTTGTGACGAGTGAGTTCTTACCGCTCAAATGCTTATGTTATGATTTTATCATTTATGTGAAGCTTCATTCACATTGTCTTGTTGTGACGAGCGAGTTCCTACCGCTCAGTGTTATTATTATTATTATTTATTAAGGGGGTGAAAGTCAGGGAGGATTTGTTTTTATTTATTATTATTATTATGCACATACCTTTCAGTCATTGAATTTCTTTTATTCTACTTGTTATTCATTTTATTTCTAGTATAGCCTCTGTCATGAACCTTTCTATTCATTAGAGCATGTTGTTTTAAGCGAACTTTGCTGTGTAACGCAGTCAGGACTGAACACGACCCCGTAGATGAATCTCGACAAAACCATGCTTTATTGAAGGGTGCAATACAAATAATAATAATAATAGTAATAATAGTAATAAACCGGCCACGGTGGCCGAGAGATCTAACGCGCTAGCTCATACCTCACTGGCACCGGGAAAAAGTGGGTTCGAATCCCACCTAGGCCACCCTGGAAATGGTTCTCTTGATTTCCAATTTCACCACCAGGCAAACAGCGGCTTCGGTTGCGTAGTTGGTGGCATGCTGAACTGCTGTTCTCAAGATCGCGGGTTCAATCCCGGCCGAAGTCGTCAGATTTTTAAACTCTTTGTCAACTCTTGACGCCTCGCAGAGGTTCTTTGGTCTTTGAAAATAAGTCGTAACCACAAGGGCTCGTGTCAGGGGAATTTGGTGGTTTACGAGCACTTCCCAGTTCCACCTTGTAAACAATTCCCTCACTGTTGCGGCTACATGGCAATGAGCATTGTCATGTAACACAATAGGATTCCCAATGACCTGAGATCGTTTACGACGCCGTAATTGATATTCCAAGTATCGCAAGCAGTAGTCTGCAATCTCTTTTATACTATGAGATCCAACAAAAGCTGTGCGGTACTTCATGGGGATCAACAGTACAACACTTCACTGCTCTGCACTGGGACTAGTCTATAGCACACAGAATATTGCGCTCCTGTATGGCTAAATAGCAATCATAATAAATAATAATAATAATATCGTATGGCCTCGGTGCCGGGTGCAAGCTTTGTTATTTGGCACCCAAAGGGTAGCTTGAATGTCGAATTTCATTGTTCCTTGAAGCACTATGAAAGTCAAGGAGGTTAGATATCTAAGCTCCTTGAACACTATTGCGCTTTCGAGTAGAGAAATGAGGAACCTAGTGTTGGCGGTAAATCCCGAGATTAATTTTGCCATTATGAACACGGACCACTGATTTCAAGTGGACACTTTGACATGCCAACATCGTATGGCATGGTGTCGAATATTTGCCGCCTTTCAAAAATCACTTACCACGGCCAGGAGCGAACCTGCAATCTTGGGGTTGGTAGTCCGACATTGCTAAATAGCAATGATACCAACAAACTCGACACCCAACTCAATACAACTATGCGCACGATCATAGGATGTCTAAAAACTACTCCTACATTTTGGCTCCCAACTTGAAGTCACATTCAACCACCTGAACTCAGAAGACAGGATACTTTGGTACGTCAAGTCAACCCCTGGCACTATCCAGCCCATGACGGGCTAAGGCCGACCAAGCGACCGCTGCCCAGCCATTCGGCCTGCAGATATTGGGGTGACGCGTGATCAGCACGTCGGGTCCCCTCGGCCGTTAATCTTGGTATTCGTGATCGGGGCGCTGTCTCACTGTCAGCCAGCTACTCAATTGTCCTCACGAGGCTGAGTGCACCCCGTTCCAACCCTCACGTCAGAGTTTTTTTAAAATCCCTGACGAAGCCGGGGATCGAACCCGGGGCCTCTGGGTGAGAGGCAGGCACGCTACCCCAACACCACGGGGCCGGCATACTTTGGTACGTAAATATAAGAAAATCCTGGACTACCCTGACCTTCCCATTCATGACAGGTTAAAAGCCAGACAACCAGCAATAAAATCTGCGGTGGAACTTTTTAACAAGGGATTTGATATAAGCGATAGATGGGAACAAAAATGGAGCCAGCATGCATCAGCAGAAGTAATGATCAGTTTAAATTCTCACAACAAACCAGAGGGATTCGATCTGCCTCGACGTACTTGGAAGACTGCCAACAGGATTCGCACAAACTATGGACTGTGTAAGGACTTACTCTACAGGTGGAACAACATTCCCGATCATGCATGTGCTTGTGGAGCGACACCCCAGGCCATACAACGTATTACGTCATACTCAGGGGATTTAAAGGATTTTCTTGTGTGGACTCCAGATGCTGTTAAGTGGATAGACAATTTAAATTTTACATTATAAGTGCCAATTGTGACTGTAGGTCACACTAATATTCTCTGTTTTGCTTTTGTTGTACGAGGGCAGATCAAAAAATAAGTTGCACTTGCCAGTTATGGCCATTTATTGTTGTTGTTTGAGTCTTCAGTCTTTTGACTGGTTTGATGCAGCCCTCCATGCCTCCCTGTCCTGAGCTAATCGTTTCATCTCTACATAGCTACCACACCCTACATCCGAGGCAATCTGTTTAACATATTCTAACCTTGGTCTACCCCTACAGTTCTTGTCCTCGACCCTTCCTTCCATAACTAAGCCTGCTATTCCTGGGTGTCTTAGTATGTGTCCTACCATCCTATCTCTTCTCTTCATTAGCAGTCGCCAGAAACATCTCTCCTCTCCCACTCGCCTTAATACCTCTTCGTTTGTAACCCTATCTACCCATCTGATCTTCATCATTCTCCTGTAACACCACATTTATTACACCACCTATACAACAGCATCACGCCTATAACGACATACAATGTGACGTCACTTTTCCACATAGTTTCCAAGAGACTCCAAACATTTCTGCGAACGCACAACCAACTTGTCGATGCCGGATGCATAGAAAGTTCCTCCAGCGTTCTGTAACCACACGGAGACAGCGGCCATCACCTCCTCATCGGTGTTGAAGCGTCGACCACCGAGCTTCGTTTTGAGCTAACCGAACAGATGAAAGTCACATGGCGCTAGATCGGGACTGTAGGGTGGATGTTGCCAGACCTCCCACTTGAAACACTGCAGCAGTTCGCTGTTTTAAGCCATTTTCTGTGTTGCCTTAGTAAACGAAAGTTGGATGCTTTTCAGTCGGTCAACACGATGAGATGGATTATTCCCTAAACATGAAAAACAAGAAGTTCCGTGACGAACTAAAGAGCCTACTTTTCTTAAAATTTAAGATTCATGCAAATGATTAATGACGAAATTAAGTTAGTAATATCGAATTTTCTAATTAGTTCGAAATAATGTATACCTGGCATAATGTAGCCTAATAAAGCACTACAGTTGGCAGCCCTGGTGACTGAATATATTCTTAGATCCATTTCTTAGGGTACAGAATACAAAATTTGGTTGAAGTCCAATGGATAGCATGGACGTTACATACAGTTAAACATTGGATCTAACAGCGCGCGTAAAATCATGTTGGCAACAATGCCATGCATGTATAGGTCAGAAATAATCTGAAATAATATGATCTATTGTTGTGCCAATTTTGAATTAAATCCATTAGTTAGTATAGAAGTTACATTAATTTAAATTTGGACGTCTCAGCAGGCTTAGAATCATGTTGGTAGTACTGACGTATATAAGTTACTCCAAATTAATATAGAATGTCAGGTATCATACGTGTGCATAGTTTAAAACTGTCGGCTTGCATACTTTCTGATATATGGGTATTTGGGTTAAGACAAATTGAGAGCATTTATTAAACGTTGGCAGCCCTGGAGGCTCTTATGAATACGCTCAGTCATATCTGTTTATGTACATATAGCACATACGAAATTTGGTTGAAATCCAATTGATAGTGTAGAAGTTATATGTATTTAAAATTTGGACCTATTAGCAAGCTTATAATCATTTTGGCAACACTGGCATGTATGGCCTCCTGGAAATTAAACTGCAATATTATTATCTATACGTGTGCCAATTTTGAAATAGCTCCGATTCATACCTTCCAAGATATCCAACATGGAGCTCAAATTTCAAATGCGATTTTTCAGCAGCTGGTAGCACTGACATTATTTTCAAATATGGCCGTGAGATATCCAGGCATAGGTCTTTACTCTTACATAAATTTGGAGTTGATAGGAGGGGGGGGGGGACACACACAGACAGGCAGACTGACAGACATAAGGACAGACAGACAGGCAGACACATAGACAGACTGAAAAACATTTGCCCGATCTCATAAGTCTACTTTTTCCTCATTTTTTCAAAATGTGAAAATTAGGCTAAAAAATACGAGCCTTACAGTAGTCGCATATGATGTGTAACATCTGACATATAAGAAACTTCACGTGAAATTGTTGATACACTGGTATTTTATACTATTATTGGCACAAATATTAATCTATTGTAAAAGGAAGTGTTTTACAGATATTGTAGCTTATAATACTGAAGTCATTTTATTAGATGATTTGTAGCTTCCACCAGCATTAGCCTAAATAAAGAATACGATATGGATCAACTAGATTAATAGACGTGACACCGCTCATAATCTTAAATTCCTTATAAACAGGACCTCTTGATTCACAGACCAACACGTAATTTCATATGGATTCTGTTAAAATGAGTCATATTGATATGATAAATATCGTTTAAAATGATAATCTGGTAGCAAAAATATCTACCCCGCCCGGGATTCGAATCCGAAATCTCTAGATTCACAGACATAGGCGCTAACCCCACGGCTATTTCGACCACGCAAATATTGTGCACAAGATGGTGACTTATTTCCACGTTCCAATAATACTGCATTACGGAATTAATATTCATTTATATTATACTTGTTTCGATAATGTTCCTGCGTGAAATTGAGTGTAAAATGCCTTATGAATTGGCCCTCTTGTGAGTAAAGAGAATGTATTCAGCAATAGTTCATGAAGGCTTGCTCAATTCTCGTATAACCACAACGATTATATTATATTGATGACTGAATTACCGTTATGTGGGTTAATATTTGAATAGCCATTGTGCAGAAACATAATACCGGCAATGCCGACTACTTACAATGTTTGATATTAAGGCATTTTACCATTTGAATACTGATACGAAGACTTCGAACATGTACCATGAGCTTTGTTTCAATCACTTGACACCAGAGTTCGCATGAGCGTTTACCGTTCAGCATGTCATATACATTCCACATGGCCGAGAGTACGTCATGGTAACAATTTCCGACACCGCGCGCTCATTGTTTGTCTTACCACTGCCAGCTGGATCCTACCACTGCCAGCTGGATCGATCGGTCGAGTTGGCAGTGCCCAGTGCGTCTTAGACTTCCGTTCGATCCACCACTGCCAGCTGGTGCCACCTCGATCGTTCCGATCCACTTCCGTCCCATTTTTCAAAATCACTCCCACAAAAATATCCAGCAACCGTGTGGAAAGATGTTACACATAAAAAAAATTACATGAGTTTAATAAATACACTTGGATGACCAGTTTCGATCGTCAAGCGATCATCATCAGATCCATTACACTCAGGCTACAAACATTTTATGTCTGAAAGTATGGGTGATTTTATTTACAATATGTACACTTCTTTAGTTGCGGTATTACTTGAGACAATTCAACTCGTCAATATTTGTTATAGTCTATGTGCGAACGGTCTGGCCATGTTGAAACACCGGATCCCATAGAAACTCCGCAGTTAAGCAACATTGGACGTGGTTGGAACTTGGATGGTATGCCAGTTTCGGTGGGAGCACGTGCTGTTGGCGCACATTCGGAGGAGTGGAACGGACCTGGCCAACTTCCGCACGAAAACTCTTGGCTGAGGATAGCCTCTTCTGAGGCTTGGACCTGCCTTCGGGCAGAATACCCGTTACTTTTACAGTCTATGTGAGGCTTTATAATACGGAAGCTGCCATGGAAACCATACAGAGCTGCCAATTTGAATGATGCTATTTGGCCACGTTATTGTCGCCGACCAGTCGCTTGTTTGCTTGCTGCGTTTCATAACCTGTTGTTTTTATGAGTTATAATTGTGTTGATTCAATTAGTTACACTGAAGAAAATGGAAATTGCAACACCATGAAGGCATTGGTCGTTTGTGTTGATTTTCAAGATATGGAACATGGCATTTAGGTATGTAAACGATCAAAGTTTCAGACCCATTGGATTGTTGCTACAGGTCTCCCCACGTGATTGGTCGCGGAGGAATCAACTCCAGTATACGGACTCTGGTGTAGCGTAGTTGACTTGCAGTCCGTGCAGTGAAGTGTTCCCCGTCAAACATGCCTCGACGACAGAGAGGGGCACGCTATCAACAAATGTCGCCGTTTGAGAGGGCTCGGATAATTGGGCTTTGTGAGGCTGGATTATCGCTAAGGACTGTCGCTGCACGTGTTGGCCGACAGGCATCTACGGTACAACGTGTATGGCGGCAGTGGTCAAATGAAGGTACCCACACTCGTAGACCTGGCACAGGTCCAGCGCGAGAGACAACTGTGAGAGAGGATCGCCGCATCATTTGGATGGCCCGGATGGAACCCCATGCAACAGCAGCGCAAATTCGAGCAGCTCCCCACGTTACACAACAAACAGTTGGTAATCGCCTGCGTGCAGCTGGCTTACGATCCCGTGTCCCTGCAGAAGGTATTCCATTGACCCCACTACTGCGACGTGTAAGGCTGGCCTGGTGTCGAGAACGGTCGACGTGGTCGACGAATGACATAGGGTCGTCTTTAGTGATGAATCGCGCTTCTGTCGTGCCCGCAGTGATCGCCGGAATCGTGTGCGCCGACGTACCGGGGAGAGGGGCCGCCCAGACCTTATTGTCGAGAGGCACACAGGGCCAACACCATGCATTATGGTCTGGGGAGACCCGTGCAGTGCAGCAAGCATGGGCCACAATTCCTCAGGGAGCGATCCAGGGCTTTATTGACTCCATGCCTCGCCGAATTCATCAATGTATTGCAGCTCGTGGTGGGCACATCCTGTATTGATTGTTGTCCAAATATCGAATCACAACCGAACACTCGTCCTGCATGTTCAATTGCAGCAATGTAGCACCACTCCTTCTGGGTGTTGCAATTTCCATTTTCTTCAGTGTAATTACTTTTTCGTGTAGGATTTATACATTAAACTTATAATTCATTAGTGTCCGTTATTTATTTATGTAGCAGTGTTAGAGTCAGTTTAAGCTTAGGTTCGTGTTCATATGCTCGAGTGAATTAGATTAAGGTTAGCATTCTTTTTGCATGCGAGTGGTGACGTTTTAAAGTATGACTTCTCGTAGAGGTAGACCGAGGATATATCCAGTTCGGGAATTGTCAAGACCTGGTCGAGGTGTACCTATTCGAAGCCATGGAAGAAAAATGATTATCGCCACGCGGGATTTTTTTGAAAGGGAGGGTGAAAATATCCGAGCATCAGGCGAACCATTAATTCCATTCAGTCGCGCGCTGGGCTCAAGTTAAGCAATACGTTGCGGCTAACAACAAATCATTCAATTTGACAGAGGTTGAAAAAGTTATTGTCGAGGGGGTTGTGTTTCTTGTGCCTTGTTACTTATTACACACGAAATATACCTAATAGCTAAATATTATGGAAACAATCACGTGTTGTCGTTTCGCTTTGAACAATATTGCTTTATGATAGTATTAGTAATATTGCTATTGCTAATCAATACAATATGTTAGGCCTCTCCTCAATTTTACGATCTGTTATTTTATTTTACAGGGAGCACCAAACAGTTTTAAGCATTGTTTTGTTTAAGATTTTTGAAAACCATCGGAGTAAAAATGCGATAGTAGCATGCTGAGCTTCTATGCCCAAGATAGCGGGTTCAAACCCGGCCGAAGACGTCGTATTTTTAAGAGCGTTAAAAATCCCTCAGTATGCCTTCCTTCGGAGGTGAAGTAAAGCCGGCGGTCTCATGTCATAGATTTATGGCATGTTAAAGAACCTTCCACTAATTACACCTGTGTGAAGCTAAATTGTATAGGTTAAGAATGTAAACTACGCTCTTGGGATCCTACGTTCGTTTCCAAGAGCCGACTGCGGTGGCGTCTAGTAGCTAAGTTCTGAACTAGGCCTAGTAGACGTTGACGGTGGCGTTTGGCGGCAAAAGTAGTAACTATTAGAAAAATTCAAATTTGCAGTCCTTACTTGAATTAGAAAACAGATACACACACTAATACAGCCATCACAATTAACACCGGTTATCAGACAGTTTCTACACACACCCATAGTACACGGCGCTAAATGACCGCGTTGTCGCAGCCCCTAAACTGAGGAACCAACCAACCAAAAATGCAATAAATGCAGTAACGTTGCTAATGATAATATGAACATGAGGAAAAGAGCGGGAGGGTAGAAGTATGCACGTGGTGGCCAGCAGCATTCGTGGCAACGCTGCCTTCAGTTCTCCGCCGAACTGTCAGATTCCAACTCTGGATAATACACCTACGCTTGGTGAGGTGGCCTATTCTGGGGGCCACGAGATTGAAGCTCATGATGTTCCTCATTCCCAAAGCATGACGTTAAGGTCGGTATAATATAGTGTACCCATTCGTCATCATATGGAACATGTGTTCGTATCCCAGCTAACTCACCGTCTTTCGAGGCATGGGGCGTTCAACCCACTATACGAGCACATATTCAGGATTTGAGTCTGTCAGGTGACTACTCTACTTGAAAGAAACAACATATTCCTAAGTATAATATTTAATGGTACTAATTCATGGCAAAACAACACAAAACACACAAAAAAAAACAATTTTACACTTACTTCCCACAACAAAAATCAAAATTATCTGTGAGTCTCTTCACATCAAGATTGGTGCTCCACCGCACTCATGTCTATCCTAAACATCCTATTGTTGATACTCTTTGACATTTGCGAGTGTCCATATTGTTCTTTACGTGACACAATTTAACACAAATTTGAATATCACAACACAACAAACACAAATTACATTTAAATGACATTACATATGCAATTATTAAATATTTATCCGTTTTACACGGAACATTTACTTTAAATAACATTGATTCATTAGCTTCTGCCTTATTTAATAAGTGTTGTCTTTCCGCGCGTATCGTATTCTTTTCCCATAAGTTTCAAACGCTGAAGTAGTACACTTTCCCATCCAAAATACACATAGTTATAGATATTTTATAGCTTCACCATAAAACGATTTTCTGGGTCTGGTCAAAACATTATCGTTACAAACGTGTCATATCATTCAAATTACGCTACCCGTATGAATAAATTAGCATGAACCGGGTAAATATTCTTTACAAAAATGCTTCTATTTATTTGGTGCAGTTAGTTTCCCCTCGGAGAATAACTTGGCCAAATGATATCCAATTACTTCATTCCAACATTACATGTGTATGGAAACAGTGCATCTAATTTAATTGATACCATCATATCAAGCACATCTTAATTACTTTTCGAAATATCGAGATTCTTCAGTGTCCCACTATAATCTTGAATAAAAGTCTATTGACTTCCTTTAGCGTGAACAATGGATTAGTCATGGGCCGTCCTATGCAAGATGGCTGCCGGGTTAGTGGATTATACCTGCTACCCCGCCCGACTTCCTGCACGGCCATGTGTTCACTCAATGGTGCAGCTGTGCTAGAGGTACCCTGAATGGATCGTGTCATTACGAATTGAGTAAATCTAATTATTTAATACCTACACTTAGAATATTTAATGGGCTCATATCGGCTCCCAATTATTATTCAAGGCAAGGGATGGATCACGAAATAGCTTCGCCGTTCTATGGTTGTAATCAGTGGCTTTGCGCGCGTCTCAGCTGAGTTTCAAATTGTTATCTCACTGGACGGGTGTGCATATAACTAGAGGAAATCCACGTTTCCTACACGAAGAACCATTTGTCTTACCTCTAAGGGCAGATCAATTTAGATATTGGCCTACCTAGGGTGCCTAGCAGTTATCCCTGGTGGCGAAGACTCTGCTAACAGTGGATACAGACAGACTCTGTCCCAACTCTGTTGCGAATACACATGTATGCTCTAAGGCAATACTATATCGTAGCTTCGAAGATTAGCCGACTAGATTCGACAACGCGCGAACTATATTCGGATGATCCCCGCTACTTATTGACGTAAATCTCTTGATTCTACGTTACATGCTCGCTGATCGCGGCTCAAACAATATTTCTTACAGATGACTCAATTCCTAAAGCACTCACGTCCTCTATACATTTACTCATAAGCCAAAGTTCTACGTAGCTCCAAAACAAGTATAAATTTACTGGCATACATTGACTATCTTAATGGCTCTCAAATACAACCCTGTAGAATATACCATAATAAAACATTTATTTAACATTTCAATGACACTGAAAAGCTCTCTTTATCTCGATATTTATCCTTCTTTCTTACTCTTCACAATAACACAGTATTCTTACGCTAGATATGACACACTTTGCACGTACTATAGGCCTGACATGCCGATTTATATATTTATTATTGTTACCGACCCCAGATTATTATTATTATTATTATTTAACGTTACCGTTACTTTCATCAATGTCTTACGCCTGAATGGTCGTAAGCTTGTCATCCTCAAAGCAATATTTTTACCAAAATACGAGGGATGTGATCTCGTACACAAATGACTGTTAATTCTTAATCGTTGAGGGAATGATTCGTTGCATGGTGAGCTATTAAATCATATCAACATATTAAATTTGAACTCACTTTCATTCTAGCTGGATTAGTCCAGTATGACAGCCATTCGCCCGCCATAATGCTTGCTTTAAGCCATCATGATATTTTTCACACGACACATTGCATAGAATTTACACATGGTAATTATATCTTTCACTACTGGCATTTTCACTTTAACACAATACACATTCTTTTACCATATAAACACACACTTTTAACGATCACTGTAATATAACTTTATACACAATTTTTTTTACACACGGATCCTTGATCGGATTCCCACTATCGCCTGACCTCAGAGATGCGATGCAGCTAACTCCTGACAACCGCTGGTCTCCTTGAAAGTCTATCTTGCGTGTGTGTGATCGTCTCCCGTCACCTACAGTTTATGTCTCCTCTACTGCAAAGTTGTTCAATCCTAGATCACAACTACTTGTGATGCCTTCCAGGTTCCCGTAACTGTAGTGTTCATTACAATAGTATGTGTTATTTTACCCATGATAACACTTCCTGTGGTTATGTTCATTGTCTGTAAACATCATCTTAAAATATCTCTACGCTGCACTGATTATATACTCGCGTATACTGTTGCTTATACGTCTGCTGTAGACTAATTATCATATAATGCAGAATTACTGTTATTAAGCTGCATGAAGCGCCTTTCATTGTTCATTGCTAATACACTTGAGCGTCAATACTTTATAAATTCCGCGCACTTTCTTGCGTGATCCGACAGCGTGTCACCACACGAGTTGAGTCAAGAAGAACTGCCTCTCTGTTTCAGCTTCCCCCATATAAAGCTTCCTGATGAAAAGTAGTTCACTGGATTTCCAGGAGCGACTCTCTTCTTAAAATAATCTGTTTTCAGACAAAGTGAAGTGTGATCCTTATTTGTCTATTCATGGAGTTTCCAAATTCACTCGTGTGCAGGCAATTGCTTCGGCCAATTAATTATAATTAATTGCTTTCTTCCATGGCGTCATGATGCTACTCCGGTTCTTCACCTACTGCTACATTACAAATCCTGACTCTGCCGCGGATAAGGTCTGTGCATAAGCTCATTTACAGATGCAGGCTTTAATTTAGGCGTGTGGACACTCCTAAATTATCTTTCCTAGAATAAATGCATCTGGGTGTAAGTTTCATCTCAATTCATTGCTCCATTTGGCCGTAATTTTAATTAATTTCCGTGGGCGACCACCCCCACTCCGCTTCTTTGCCTTGTAAGACTGTGGTTCCCAAAGCCATTAATCTTTGGTTGCTCCCCCAGTGCAGACGAAAAATAGTTCCTTGGCGTCACCTAGTAACGCCCCCATCGCTAACCACGATTTGTCAACTGTCAAGTTGGCCCGATTTCTTGACTCTTAGCATCTTAAACGTACATAGGATTGTATTTTCTGCAATAATCCACCTTTAATGCTATAATATTCCCGTTCTGGCCGTGAAATCATGCTGTTATAATTATATACAGTTATAACTCATTGTTCCTCGGGTTCCCTGTGGCTGTTCCCCCTCAGAGATCAATGGTTCGATTCTTCGCAGAATCATGGGCCTGGTCTTCCTTGTGATAAAGACCCCGGTTCGATGCTAGCCAGCCGTGCCCCATTGGGCACAATAATGAATATTTAGTATGGCCATGGCAATACACTAATCAATCATTCCGAGGCTCAGTGAACGTATGGCCTGTTTCTCCATGTTTGGCTGAGTTACAGAAGGCCATCAACAGTCGTCAATGCATGTGAGAATTTCGAAGTGTATTTCGAGCGGGCGAGAACGTATAAGCTGCGCTATGCGGCCAGTGAAGAGTAGCGTGCGAATGGACTCAGGATTTTCACTTCAACGCGGAATCAATGAGTAATTTGCAGCCGTCTCGAGTGCATTTCATGAAATCATGACTGACAAGTAAGCCTACAGCTACGTGTCAAGAGGTGGATATGAATTGCGCAATAGCCTTGCTGAGAGTCCTGATTTTCGTATCCTGTTTTAGATAACAAATGGTGTAGGATTGCATCTTACATAGACAGTCCATCATCCGTTTGCAAGCTCAATTTCTAGGTCTCTGCAGCGTGTTGAAATATCCCTCAGATTAGCAACACTCTGTACAGTTCGATGTACTGTTGCCATGGTTACGGACTTGCCATTCCTTCATCAGTTATCAGAGCTAAGAGTTTTCTAGGAATATTATCCGAAACTGCTGGTTTTAGGGCCTTCAAATGCGGGTTTCTGAATGTTGTTTCTCGCATCGAGTGGCGTAAAATGAGCTATGTCCGGTCTTTACACGACAACCTCGATATTTTGCCTATCTCCTAAAATTACCCCCACTCATGCTAAAACAATTGTAGCCTAGTAATATTTAGGGGTTGCCTCCTACTTATTTTTATTTTATTTTATTTGCTCCGTAGTTTTGGTGCCAATCGATACGAACAGATAATCATACAAAGAGGCATAATTCAAACTGACGTTATAGAAACAAAGTTTAAGCCAAAAATTCCAAATGTTCAGATACAGAGGTGTGCAAATTATCAGACTAAAATAATTAATTTAAATGTCACGATATTCTTTTCCTTTCAAAATCATTTTATTTTACTTTTATTACCCTACTGAGTGTCATTTTCTCCCCTAAGAACTTACAACATTTCCCATAAGAAATCGCGTGAGAAAATTTTCGAAATTGGAGAATTTGAGGGACTCGTGAGCTGGGTCCGTTTGCTTTTTTGTTGTCGTTCTCTTTGGAATTTGCCCTATTAACCTGCTGATTTCGATCCATGGTCCACAAATCCTTGAATAGATCAAGAGCAGTAATTAAAAAAAAAAAGAATCCTTCTGCACGAAATTCGCATGGAAACTAGAATAACTTAAACTAAAACAAACAAAAACGTGTGACATTCCACATTAACAAGGCTCCTCAATCAGTGGAAATTCTAAAAGAAATATTTTACTGCCAGTTTCCTGAGAGATGTAATAAAGACTGTTGGTTAATCATTTGTAAATATGCCACGCAAACAATTTTACTGCATTAATTCATAAAAAGAAAAAGAAGAAATGTTGGTGAACTAGCATAATTTGCACACCTCTGTAGAAAGCTTACATTATTTATAGACATAATTAAATACACGACATTCGTGACCTCTCAGCAACTTCAACTGCTGCTCATATATCACGTCACAAGCTGTACATGCCTTACTCAGCCTGCACACTCGTCATAGATGACATAACACTTTATAGGGCAAAACTATTTTATACTTTAATGTGTTTCTACATTTTAATTTATTTGAATTATTATAATTATAAATAATGTTATTTTTGATTCTCCAATTTTAATGTTTATGTATTATTTTTAATTTTCAATTCATGTTCTTATAGATTTAATTACCGTAAGTTATTTTTATTGAATTAATTAATTAATTAACTATTTTCGAATTGATTTTAATAATTATTTTCATAGCCTAATTCTTTTATACTGTGGTTATGTTTTTTATATTTCTTTTCTTCTTTATTCGTTTCACCCAACTTTGGGGTACATGAAATGAACCAGTTTTTATTGTTTTAAGCTTTCCTTTGGGCCCAGTATTGCCTCATCCTTTGAGATCTTGCTTCCCTTTCTTCGGCAGAGATGTGGATCGTACGCTTTTGTTTGAGTTTCACTTGGAACCGTTGTTTCTTATCCTTTTATTATTGTAATTTATTCTTTTTATTTATATTTCTATATATACTTTAGCTTTACACTTTAATTGATGCTGAGCTTCTATGCCCAAGATCGCGGGTTCAAACCCGGCCGAAGTCGTCGGATTTTTTAAGAACCTTAAAAGTCCCTCAGTATGTCTTTGGAGGGGAAGTAAAGCCGGCGGTCCCATGTTGTAATCTATGGCATGCTAATGAACCTTCCACTAATTACACCTGTGTGAAGCTAAATTAATATAGGTTAAACATTTGACTAACATTCTTAGGTTCCTACGTTCGTCGTCAGGAGCCGACTGCGGTGGCATCTGGTAACTAATTTCTGAACTAGTTGGTCATTGATGGTGGCGTTTGGCGGCAAAAGTAGGAACTACTTAAAAATTGATCGTCTGCAGTCCTTACTTGAATTAAAACAGATACACACACTAATACAGTTATCACAATTAACACCGGTTATCAAACAGAGTCTACACACAGCCAAAGTACACGGGGCTACATGACCACGTTGTCACAGACCCTAAACTGAGGAACCAACCAACACTTTAATTGTTAAATATTTATTTTAAAAAAATTCAACACACTACGTTAAGCAGATAAGTATATAATATTTGATTTTTAGAAATACTAGCACTTCGGCATGAACATTTTCGGAAATTTTGGCAGAAAGATTCAACTATCAGCGTCTTTGAAAGCATAAGCTGTCCTTATGACAGGGTTAAGTCTGGGGTCTGACATAGTCACTGTCTACACCGCTGGTTGTAAATTGCTCTTCAGAGGAACCGGGTCACTTCCTAGAAACCAGCAGCCTCAAGTCACGTTGTGGAACGCCTCCACTCGGAGCAAGAACTGCGCGCTACTCGCGGAGACTGCGCGGCCTCATCAAGGAAGTATTAAACCACTTTCCCTTGTTCAACTCTCCGCACTTCCTAGCAATAAACAACTCGAGCGCCGTGTAATCGCAACTTAGTCGGACCAAGAGACTATAAAATAGGTGAGCAGGTTCTGTTTCGAGGACGACGTCATAACCTTGTGTGAGTTACGGTCAACAGATCATTGCGCCTTGATGAGAACAAGAATAGTATTTCATGAGTGCGTTTATTAGGAAGTCCTGACTTAAGGTTACCACTACTGAATTATTGAAAAATACAATAATAATAAATATCAAGACGTTCAAAGAAAAACCACCACAACACAGGGCAAATAACAGAGGAGCAGAGAAAGATTAGAAGTGAAAGAATGAAGAGGTTCTGGGAAGAAAAGAAGAAAAAATGACCAGAAAGCCTTAGGTTCCATGCGGTCCACAGTTGACAAAAGTTGAAAACAAACAAAACATTATGTTATACGAGGGCCATTCCAAAACTAATGTCCGGTTAAAAAAAACATCCAAAATAAAACTTGTTTCCAAAACAATTGTTTTATTGACATTCCTTACGTCTTTCTCTATTTTTCTACATAATTTCCAGACTTATTTACACATTTGTCACATCGTTCCACAAGCTTTTGAATGCCTAAGTCGTAGAACTCGGCCGCCTGCGAAGTTAATCAGTCTTTAACAGCTTCTTTCACTTCATCATCTGTGTCGAAGCGCTTGCCGCCAAGAAACTCCTTTGGGTAGCGGAACAGGTGGAAATCACTTGGCGCCAAGTCCGGACTGTACGGTGGGTGGTCCATATGTTCCCATGCAAATTTCTTCATTAGAGTTTGCGTGTCATTCGCAGTATGGGACTGGCATTATCATGTAACAACAACACTCCAGACGACAAAAGACCCCGTCGGTTATTCTGGATTGCACGTCGAAGTTTAGTCAGGGTAGCGCAGTAGGCGGCTTTATTGATCGTTGTCCCTGAAATAGTGAATCGTCGATCTTCACGAATTTTGTCGTCAACCGCATGAACCAACTCGTCTGAAATCACTGATGGTCTGCCAGAGCGGGGTTCATCGTGCACATTTTCCCGTCCTTCAATAAAGGCTCGCACCCACTTGCGCACTTTACTGTCACTCATTGTGTTAGGAGCGTACACTTCAGTAATCTGCCGATGAATTTCTGCCGCGGAAATGTTTCTTGCAAACAGAAACCGTATCACTGCCCTTACTTCACAATCGGTGGGCTGATTAATTGTCTTAAACATTGTGAACTGACACTATCAACAGCAGACAGCAACAGTAACAACGCTACAGGCGGCTTTTGCCACGCATGCGTGTTTTGCCCTTGGCGCCGCTTTCAAATATTTACGGCGAATCGGACCTTACTTTTGGAATTACCTTCGTATCTCTGCTTAGTGTAAAACAACGTCTCCGATTCTTGGATGTCACGGGTAATCTCGAGATCCACTGGGTGAATTTTGATGCGGTTTTCACCATTCTGCAAAGGATATCTCGAGGAGGGTTTCAGTAGAAAATAATTTATTTATGATCTAAGGAAGCCAAGCAGTAACGATTTCAGCGAAAAAGTCGAAAAAACTTGGCGTCCGAGCGCTTTTTAAGCGTATGCAATGCAGACCGTTAAAAATATCTATATACTATGAGTGTAAGAATTGTTCAGCATGAAAAGTTCTACAAAGAAGTCCGCGAAAGCATATCTCTATCTTCAATACATCGCCCACTATAAGTGTTTTTACATTTTCATTTCTTCCAACAATCTCCATTCAATTACTGAGTCGACAGTTTATAGGCTAACTAGGGGCGAGCCTATCACCCCAGTTACACACAGCAGCAAACTGTCGAGTCGTGTTGAGTTAAGACTTCAGAGAAGAGTGGTTGTGTTTGGAGTTTCCCTGGACTGTCTTGGCTTTTCTTCATTTCGCCCGTGAACTTTTCGTTCCGCAAAATACACAGTCAAGTTAAGATTGGACGCAAGAGTGGTTTGTGTTTCATGCACCTCGGCATTCTTAAATTACGTCTGACAACAATTCATTGCACATGCATCTCTATGATAATATAATTAATAGTCCAGTCAGTGATTTTAACCCATCGTGCTGAGACGTAAAACGGATATAGGTCGTACGTAGTTCATTGATATCGAAAAGAAAAACGCTTGTCACGTAATGCATTCATAACTGTTCTCGAGCGAAGCTGGGGCAGGTTGCTAGTTATATTATATTACTATGTCGTATCCCGTGAACATGGTTGGGTATACAACAAATTATCCAATTTTTCTAGTGGAAACGTATATTTTCAAGAAGACGTCTTTCAGTAAATGTGTTCGTAAGTTTCAGTGCCGTGCCATTTTTACTTGTTGGGGAACCACCAACAAAAACAAGAAGTTCCGTGACGAACTAAAGAGCCTACTTTTCTTAAAATTTAAGATTCATGTCAATGATTAATCTATATGGATCTATCTAGAATATGACGAAATTAAGTTGGTAATATCGAAATTTCTAATTAGTTCGAAATACTGTATACCTGGCATAATGTAGCCTAATAGAGCACCACAGTTGGCAGCCCTGATGACTGAATATATTCTTAGTTACATCTCTTAAGGTACAGAATACAAAATTTGGTTTAGTCCAATGGATAGCATGGACGTTACATGCAGTTAAACATTGGATCTAACAGTGCGCGTAATATCATGTTGGCAACAATGACATACATGTATTGGTCAGAAATAATCTGAAATAATATGATCTATTGTTGTGTCAATTTTGAATGAAATCCAATAGTTAGTATAGAAGTTACATGCATTTTAAAATTGGACCTATCAGCAGGCTTAGAATCATGTTGGCAGCCCTGGCGTAGGCCTATATTAGTTACTCCAAATTAATCTAGAACGCCAGGTACTATACGTGTGCAACGTTTAGAGCTATTGGCTTGCATACTTTCTGATATATTGATATTAGGGTAACAAAAATAGAGTCAGTATTTATTAACAGTTGGCAGCCCTGGTTACTCTTAAGAATCGGCATAGTCATATATGTTATGGTACACATAGCACACACGAAATTTGGTAGAAGTCCAAATGATAGTATAGAAGTTACATGTATTTAAAGTTGGACTTCTCAGCAGGCTTAGAATCATGTTGGTAGCACTGACGTATATAAGTTCCTCCAAATTAATATAGAATGTCAGGTACTATACGTGTGCATAGTTCAAAGCTGTCATATTCCATACTTTCTGATATATAGGTATTTGGATTTTAAAAAATGGGAGCATTTATTAACAATTGGCAGCCCTGGTGGCTCTTAAGAATACGCTCAGTCATATCTGTTTTTGTACACGTAGCGCATATGAAATTTGGTTGAAATCCAATTGATAGTGTAGAAGTTATATATATTTAAAATTTGGACCTATCAGCAGGCTTATAATCATTTTGGCAACACTGCCATGTATGGCCTCCTGGAAATTAAACTGCAATATTATTATCTATACGTATGCCAATTTTGAAATAGCTCCCATTCATACCTTCCAAGATATCCAATATGGAGCTCAAATTTCAAGCAGTTGGTAGCACTGATATCATTTTCAAATATGGCCATGAGATATTCAGGTATTGATCTTTACTCCTACCAACTTTTGTTTTGATTGCTGCAGCCGTTTAGGGGTTGATAGGGGGGGACACACACACAGACAGACAGACAGACAGACACACATTTGCCCGATCTCATAGGTCTACTATTTCCTCATTTTTGCAAAATGTGAAAAGTAGGCTAACAATCCACGTAGTCTGGAGGCTCTCTAGAACGAGGAGAATGCTGGGATAGCTTCTAACTTAAGGCCACGGCCGCCTCCTTCTCAATCCTCATGTGACTTTCAAATACACACACTAATAAAGCCATCACAATAGGTTATCAGATAAATTCCATATAGACCCAAGTCCACGGGGATACATGACCATGATGTCGCAAAGCTCCTAAATGAATCAACAAAACCCCCCAGTGGCTCACAACTTGTGGGACGTGGGTTGTCGACCACGGGACCCTAGCTGAGTCCGGCATTGCTTCCACTCACTTGTGCCGGGCTCCTCTCCGTCTTCTTTCCTATCGACCTCTCTTGGTGATCTCTTGTTCTTTTCCGACCTCGACGGTATTATTGCATCCGAGGCCTGGGGAGTCTCTTCCTTTCCCGCCTTAATTGGCCCCTCTCTCATCTTTCCTGATCCCTCATTCTTCGAGGGGTCAGCCTTCTTTTCTTTTCATGTTACCTCCTGCCTTCTGCACAAGGCCCTATAGGAGGCAGGGTGTCTGTAGGCGGCTTCGGTGGCGTAGTTGGTAGCATGCGGAGCTTCTATGCCCAAGGTCGTGGGTTCAAACCCGGCCGAAGTCGTCGGATTTTAAAAAATCCGACGACTTCGGACGACTTCGGCCGGGTTAAAAATCGCTCAGGGGAAGTAAAGCCGGTGGTCCCATGTCATAGATTTATAGCATGAAATAGAACCTTCCACTAACTACACTTGTGTGAAGCCAAAATTTGAAGGTTAGAATTGATAACGTTCTATTAGTTCCAACGTTCGCCGCCAGGTGCTGACTGCGATGCCATCTAGTAGCCAAGTCCGCAACTACTTGAAATTACTGTCTGCAGTCCTTACTTGAATTAAAACAGATAACACACACTAATACAACCATCACAATTAACACACCCAAAGTACACGGGGCTACATGACCGCGTTGTCGCAGCCTCTAAACTAAGGAACCAACCAACCTTTATCAATATATGAACACTCTACTAGGAGTCGCAACTCAAGAAAAGATGGACACGCATGCCAAATGCAGGAGGTCTTGCAACTGGAGTTATTACAAGAAGAAGGACGTCACACCTTATGGTTTTGTAAGAACGCGTGCGTGGTCACAGCTCTTGCTGGATGACTAGGACTCAACCAGAAATGGCTGTACATGACAATTTCTCCTTACAGCGGATACATTCTGTTCATCATGAAGACAGTTTGGTCCCCAGGTCTCCGTAGCCTCACGATGTATCGTAATAAAGCAAGCTCCGTGTCTAGTAGCAGGAAGTGGACTCTCACGACACCGGACACAAACCCTAGCCTATTTTCTTTCACTTTTATATCTATCCTTCTAATATACAGTAATACGAACATTGAACAAACAATGAAGGAAATTAGAGAAAAATTTAAAGTGGGTGTGAAGATTCAAGGAGAAATAATTTCAACTCGGATATTTGCTGATGACATCGTCATCTTGGCCGACGCGCCTGAGGATTTGAATGAGTTTTTGAATGGTATGAACTCCGCCTTGAGGAAAGAATTCACGATGAAAATTAATAAATATAAAACAAAAATATTGGAATTCAGCCGAAATAAATCAGAAACCTCTATGGACATCAAATTGTCAGATGAAAAACTAAAGAAAATAGGAGACTTCTGTTACTTAGGAAGCAAAATAACCAGTGATGGCCGAAGTAAAATGGATTAAAAAATGTTGGTTGCCTCAGGCAAGGAAAGTATTTCTACAGAAAAGGAATCTGTTGACATCGAATATAGATTTAGGTATTAGGAAGTCATTTTTGAAAGCCTTTGTCTGGAGCGTGGTGCTCTAAGGAAGTGAAACTTGGACTATTGGTGCAGCAGAAAAGAGGAGAATTGAAGCGTTTCAAATGCGGTGTTACAGGAGAATGATGAATATCATATGGGTAGATAGAGTTACAAACGAAAAGGTATGAAGACGAGTGGGAGAGGAGAGATGATTCTGGCGACTGCTAATGAAGAGAAGAGATAGGTTGGTAGGACTCATAATAAGACACCCAGGAATAGCAAGCTTAGTTACGGAAGGAAGGGTCGACGACAAGAATTGTAGGGGTAGACCAAGGTTAGAATATGATAAACAGATTGCCTCGGATGTAGGGTGTGGTAACTATGTAGAGATAAAACGATTAGCTCAGGACAGGGAGGCATGGATAGATGCATCAAACCAGTCAAAAGACTGATGACCAACACACGAACGTAGTCTCTATTTGTATATAAATATTTGTAGTAATTTTCAAATTGAAAATTCTACTTTCTAATATCTAATATATAAAAGTGAAAGTCTGTATGTATGTATGTATGTATATATGTTGGTTCCGTATACAAATCTACACCGTTCCACCAATCTCAACCATATTTTGCATACACATAGTTTAGGACCCAGAAGGAACCGCTGGCTACATGAATTTTCGATATTCTTTCTCATTCTTCTGATTTCGGCCCTTTTTCACTCAAAAACAGGCTAATCAAATCATAAAATATACTCATGAAGGAATGGCAAGGCAGATAGTTTCCATGGCAACATAGCTCAAGTCCAGGCACGGCCGACTTGATGCCAATTGCGCTCAGCACTACCGGTATAGAAAATGAGGATGTTTACTTGAAATCCCGTTAGTTACTCAACTGCTCACACAGCACTGTCAACCGAGTTTAGCATAACAAAGACTTGACACTATCTTCTTTCTACTATATATTTTTCAAATACCACTCACTCACTCACTCACTCACTCATTCTTTTATTCATCACGAAATCTCAGAAACCACCGAACGGATTGGAATGAAATCTGGTATGCAGCTTCCTCAAGGGCTGCACATGCCCACCAAGAGAGGATTTTTGGATATTCAGGTTCTAAACGGGTGTTAAGGGGGTAGACCTGCATTTAATTGAATAGCAATATCTCCCGATTGGTTTCATGGGGGGATGTGATACTCGGCATATAAACTCATCATTAAAAATAAGAAGACATGTGTCTGAGGGTTTTTCGATGTGGTGTATATTATGAGGTGAAAGGGGTGAAAAGTGGGGATTAAAAGATTCTTAACGGAGCGTGTGTATCTTAAACGACATACGAGAGGAGTTTGAAACACAGCGAAAAAAAATCTACATAAAAAAGAAGTAAATATGTGTTGGCAGCTTTTTCATAAATCCAATTTAAGGGGCCCATGGGGAGAGATGAAATTCTGGGGGGGGGGGGAACAGGAAAGAAAGTGTCCTAACTGATTGACTGACTGGCTCACTCATCAAAGTCATGGGGAAAAAACTGCTTTAAAGTAAGTAAATAGCTGTTCGACAGTTTTTTTTTTCATAAATCAAATTTAAGGGGTTCATGGGGAGGGGTGAAATTCTGAAAAAAGAAAATTGAAAGAAAATGTCCAGACTCACTCACTTACTCACTCACTCATCATCGCCTAGCCAAAATTATTGAAGTTAGAAACATGACAGTTTGGGGATATGTTCATTGTATGTCAAAACCGTCTACTAAGGGCGGATTTTCGGATATTCAGGACTAAAGGGGTCTTAAGGGGATTAAACCTGCATTTCATTGAATAACAATATCTCCCGATTGGTTTCATTGGGGAATGTGATACACGGCATATAAACGTATCATTAAAAAGTAACAAGACACGTGTCTGAGGGTTTTCCGATGTGTTTATGAGGTTAAAGGGGTGAAAAGTGGGGATTGAAAGATTCCTAACGGAGCGTGTATCTCTTAAACGACATAGGCGAGGAGTTTGAAACTCAGCGGAAAAAAATCAGCATAAAAATAAGTAAATATGTGTTTGACCGCTTTTCCATAAATCCAATTTAAGGGGCCCATGGGGAGGGGTGAAATTCGGGGGGGGGGGGGGACAGGAAAGAAATTGTCCTAACTGATTACCTGACTGACTCACTCATCAAACTCAGGGGGAAAACTGCTTTAAAGTAAGTAAATAGCTTTTCGACAGTTTGTTTTTCAATCAAATTGAAGGGGTTCATCGGGAGGGGTGAAATTCTGAAGAAAAAAAATTGAAAGGAAATGTCCTGACTCATTCACTCACTCATCATCGCCCAGCCAAAGATATTGAAGTTGGAAACATGACATTTCGGGGATATGTTCGTTGTATGTCAAAACCGTACACTAAGGGAGGTTTTTTGGATATTCGGGTTCTAAAGGGGTCTTAAGGGGGTTAAACATGCATTTCATTGAATATCAATATCTCACGAGTGGTTTCATTTGTGGATGTGATACTCGGCATATAAACTAATCATTAAAAATACGCAGACATGTGTCTAAGCGTTTTTCGATGTGGTGTATTATTATGAGGTGAAAGGGCTGAAAAGTGGGGGTTGAAGGATTCCTAATGGAGCGTGTAGGCCTATCTCTTAAACGACATAGGCGAGAAATTTGAAACTCAGCGAAAAAAATCAGCTTAAAAAGTAAGTAAATCGGTTTTCGACTGTTTTTTTTTCATAAATTAATTTAAGGGGCCAATGGGGTGGGGTGAAATTCTGGGGGGAAAAATGAGAGAAAGTGTCCTAACCGACTGACTCAGGGGAAAAAGACAGCTTAAGAAATAAGTTAATAGCTGTTCAAGCGTTTTATAATCAATCCAATTTAAGGGGCCCATGGGGAGGGGTGAAATTCTGGTAAAATAAATGAAAGAAAATGACCTGTCTGACTCACTCACTCATCACGCCCAGCGAAAACTATTAAAGTTGGAAACATGAAATTTTGGGAATATGTTCGCTGTATGTCGAAAACGTTAACTAAGGAATGATTTTTGTTTATACGGGTTTTAGAGGCGTGTCAAGGGGGTAAACGTGCATTTCATTGAATAACGATATCTCATGAGTTGTTTGTTTGGGGATGTGATATTCGGTATATAAACTAATCATTAAAAATAATCAGACATATGTCTAAGGGTTTATCGATGTGGTGTATATTATGAGGTGAAAGGGGTGAAAATTGGGGGTTGAGGGATTCTTGACGGAGCGTGTATCTCTGAAACGACATAGGCGTGAAGTTTGAAATTCGGTGGGAAAAAACAGCTTAAAATACAAGTAAATAGGTGTTCAAACGTTTTTTCATAAATCCAATTTAAGGGGCCCTTGGAGAGGGGTGAAATTATGGAAAAAGAAACAGGAACAGGGGGAAAACAGCTTTAAATAAGTAACTAGGTGTTTGACCGTTTGTTTCATAAATCCAATTTAAGGGGTTCATGGGGACGGATGAAATTATCAAAAATAAATGAAAGAAAATATCCTGACTGACTCACTCACTCATCATCGCCCAGCAAAAATTATTGAAGTTAGAAACATGAAATTTTGGGGATAAGTTCGTGGTATGTCGAAAACGTCCACTAAGGAAAAAGTTTTGGATATTCAGGTTCTAATGAGGTGTTAAGGGGGTAAACGTGCATTTCATTGAATAACAATATCTCACGAGTGGTTTCATTTGGGGATGTGATACTTGGCATATATACTAATCATTTAAAATAAGCTGACACATGTCTAATGGTTTTTCGATGTGGTGTATATTATGAGGTGAAAGGGATGAAAAGTGGGGGTTGAAAGATTCCGAACGGAGCGCGTATCTCTTAAACGACATAGACGAGGAGTTTGATTTTCTCCGAGTTCCAATCACCTTAAAAATTAATAAATGAATAAATAATTAAAATAAGTAGATGTTCGACCGTTTTTTTTTCATAAATCCAATTTAAGGGGCATATGGGGAGGGGTGAAATTCTGGAATAAAAACGTCCACTAAGGAAGGATTTTTGGATGTTCACTCTCATCGACCAATCAAAACTATTGAAGTTAGAAGAAGGGGATATGTTTGTTGTGTGTCGAAAATGTCTACTAAGGAGGGATTTTTGGATATTCAGGTTCTAACGGGGTGTTAACGGGGTTAAACCTACATGTCATTGAATAACAATATGACACGACTATGACGCGAGCGAAGCGAGGCTAAAATTGAGATGGCGTGTGTCTGTGTATTACTCAATCTAGCAAGTACCACTGGTCCGATTTACGTGAATTTTACATGGAAGTAGCTGATTTACCTGGTTAACATATAGGTTACTTTTGATTTCAATGCTTTGCACTATTAAAAATGGCGACCATTTTAGTGACGTCACTACACCCTTTGGTTTCAAACTTTCATATTTCCATTTCAAATAAAAAGAGAACGCTAAGAAATAGCAAACTTTTGATGGCATATGCGAGGTTTAAAATTACATTTTCCATCCGAAAGGTATCTGCAACTGTTAGCGAGTAAAACCTAAATTTGTGCTATAAAACACGGTCAACGCCGAGCGGTGTAGTTGGACAAAATGTTAATCTCCCTCTGCGCAGCACCTCGCCTATCCCCTGTTTTAACTGTCACCTTCACATTTTAATTTATTTATGACGCGTAGCGAAGCACGGGTACTTCAGCTAGTCTTTTCATATATCTTGGCACTGTGTGGTATGAGTGTTACTCCCCTCTTGACTAAACGCAAAAAAGTCAACCCTTTTGAAAATTACCACAATAAATGTACCGACATTCAAAAGTTGTTAACAACATATCCAAATCCCATTTCAGCTATTGCCGGGTCTTGGTGTTCACGAGTCCCCTCTATCTAATTCTGTCTTCCCACCACTTTTATTTATTTATTTAATAATTATTAGATACAACCATGAAAAGGTCATTTTACACTAATATTTTAACAATTTTAAATAATATTAATAAAACAACAACAATAACAGGTAACAATTGGCAGTGATGGCAGCAAGGGATAAATCTCGGGAAGGACGCAGGGAATGATTGGGGTAGTGGGTGATTAGGAGGGTGAGGGGGTAGGAATTGAGGGTGAAAGGGATCTTCTAATGTTATGTTTGAATGTTCTATAGGGAGAGAATATGTCAATATTTGGAAGGGAGTTGCTAAGGGTTGGCAGACGGCGGAAAATAGAGCGATTCTGTACTTCAAGACGTGGGCGAGGAATGTGGTGTAAATGGTTCTGACGTGATGAACGGGAGGGAACATGGAGTGCGTGGTAGCTTAGTAGCATGTTACATTTTGTGTAACCATTCATAATTTTAAGTAGAAAACACAGGTCAGTAAATTGTAGACGGCTTTTCAGGTCGAGTACATTGAGCTGATTTAAAATGTCGGATTTGGCAAAGTGCCTTAGTGAAGGATTGCGAGCTTTGACTATTGATATGAAGAAATTAAAGACACTGTTCAATGTAGAAATGTTGGTTATAGCCGAGGTAGACCAAATTGGAGAAGAGAAATCTAGGATAGGGAGAACATATGTGGTGAAGTATCATTTAAGTGCAGTGAGGTCTTTAATTTTTGTGAATCTGTATAGAATGACGAGACTGCGCATTGCGCGAGATTTGATGTGGTCAATGTAGGGAGAGAATGTCAGTTTATCATCGTGAATAATACCTAAATCTCTTACCTGAGAAGCCGTATCCAATTTATTTCCTCATATTTTATAGTCCGCCTGATTTCCAGATTTCAGTAGTGAAAAAGACACACTGAAGCACTTTTTGGGATTTGGAGATAACCCCCATTTGTTAAACCAATCAGTACATGCTTTCACTGCTTCCTGGAGCTCAGCGCGGTCGTCAAACCTGGAAATTTTTCTAAATATCTTGAGTTCATCAGCGTACAGAAAAATGGAACACGGAGAATTTTGCACACATGTGTTTATATCGTCCATATACAGCACGAAGAGAATGGGTCCCAGGATACTGCTCTGAGTTACTCCTGATAAGACTGGGAGCCAGGACGATACAGACCCTGGAAGCACTACCCGTTGTTGCCTATTGGACACGAAGCTTTGTTTTAGGGACAGGAAGGATCCATGTACGTTGTATCGTGAAGCAAGCTTGTGGAGGAGAAGGAAATGGTTCACGGAATCAAATACTTTGGCCAGGTCAACGTAGATTACCTCTAGCTGAGATTTTTGATCAATTGCAGAAATTATGTGATGGTTCAGAGCAGTCAGATTTGTTAAACATGATTTTCCAGGGACGAAGCCATGTTGTTCTTCTGAGAGGTATGGTTTGGTGAAAGTGAGGAGACGGCAATGTATTATTCTTTCGAAGACTGAATAGAGTATGAGGAAATTTTAGCTCCTCTTCTCTCTCTACAGACTCTCACTCCATGGCATTCTTGGTCGCCATCGACGTCTCTTTCCCTCAACATTTAGTTCTTCCATTATTTTTGGCAAGTTTTGCCCACTTATCATGTCCGTACTGTACCCGTTCGTCCTGGGGATGCGATGACCCATCTGCTATTACATCGCATTCCTGGAGTTCCAGGACAGAGCGGAGTTAAATGAACCTCTAGTCAAATAAGGAATGTGTCGGAAATTCAGCTGAGATTATCGAAAAAGCAGTGGGTAACACGAGACAAAGTATCTCTAGGGTCGTTACGGGCTTAAGTTTAATAAAAAAAATGCAAATATAAATGGGCGCCATCAACTGAATTCCTAGCAAACCACATCCTTTCCGGTTAAGCCTTAATCAAGACAAGGAAAGAAATAGGAAAATCACATCATCATCAGATCACAACTAAGATAAAAACAAATTTATTTCACTTTGATAGTCAGACAGACATTTTAAATATCCATCCTACCTGAGAGTATGGTCGAATGCCAACGTTAAATTGTCATTGTCCAAAAATCGAACCATCTCTTTTCTAATCAAAAATATTTCATCCACATACAACAGGAAAAATCTCTAAAGTTCTCTTGGGTTCTCAGGATCACTGTAGCACTATGTCTTTCGTCACTGACATTTGTGAAACCTGAGACCCAATTTCTCTTTAATTTAACATCATAAATGTGGATTTGAAAAAAATATTAATCTGTCTAAACATATGTATTATAATCACATATTTTAAATATCACGCAATTTATGGCTTGCATGGCATAATTCAAATGTTAAACACGTTAGTAAAATGCTCCTAAACATCGAATAATTAATTTACACTATTTACATTGTCATTAGTAATTGCTTGTTTGTGAATTACAGAAAATCCACTGCTCATTGGTCATCATCATCATCATCATCAAAGTTAAATATTTCTCACATTAATTCTCATCTTAAAATTCAACATATTCCTGTCAGAATCATTAACTCATCACCATTAAATCATTTAAATGAAAATTATTATCACCACTTCATTATACTTTGTAATTATTCACACACTCTTATTTTATCATCTACTTCAGATTAAATCATCTTAAATCATCAATACAAATTGTTTAATTCCTCAACTCAAGTTGCAATTCCTCAAATTATATCTCGATTAAATTTATTTTTAATCCATATAAATTCATTAATCATCAGCTTCTTTAATTAATTATCACCTTCTAATTCAGTTATTCATCATCTATTTAATCATCTATTAATTTATTTAAATCAGTTGATTTATCCAATCTTCAATTCATCCATTTATTTAATTCATTGATTTATTCCAAAATTTAATTTATCAATTTATTTAAATTATTCTTCTGGTTATTTAGATTTTTATTGTTTCATCTAGTCATTCTGATTTTTATTTCATTAGGTCAGATCATTAATATGCTTAAATTTCAGATTATTATTTCATTAATTATTATTCTCAGAAAATCTTGTATTATCAACTTTATTTATTTGTTTAATTTCCTAACAAATTGTTTAATATGGATTATAGAACGTTGTCTTACAGTTTTATCACTTCCAAGTTATATTTCGTATTTAATTATCATGCCAAAAAATATTATTGCCTTCACGACATCACGTTGGATCTGACTATCCACAACGACATTATATATCCTTACTTCTTCAAATATCACATTTGAATTCCACAATTAATCCACAAAACTCCATAAATATTCAGCATACAGCCTGAATTTCAACAATTACGCTAGACTGGGTTCGACAACCTCATGTCTGCCTCAAAATACATTAGCAATATTGCAACTATCACTTGGCAACTTCCACAAAATGCCTATCACAAACTTCACTTAACCATGTTGCATGATCTACAAAATATATATAACTGGCTTCAAATTATCAACGCACACAATCTCCAATAACTGTAATTACTCTGATCACATCTAGACAACTTATTAAACAATTGGAAAAAATATTACCTTAGTAATTCAAGATCTGCTTTCAAATAGCATAAATTCTCTTACAATTCTCATAATTCACATCACAGAAAAACACCAATGTGCTATAATCTCTCATATCAAAATCTGCAATACTGATCTGCCTTAAAATAAATCTGACCATTAATGATTCATCTTACAAGACTCAATTACTTTAAATCCTTTTCAAAGGTATCAAACACAATTATAAAAATCATCAAAAGCATCAGCTGTAACAGCTGTTAAACTGAAAGTACTCTCAAAAGAGTATAGCAACAAAATATTGGATTGGCAAACAAGAATTACAAATGTAGCCCTGCTGACATTTATCTGTACTTTATTTAACAAAATTTCGACTGATATGTGACTAGTAGTTCCTTGTTTGATTCACTTACAATCTCAAGTACACTCGGATGATAAAAATGACTCCCTCAATGGCAAGTAAGATGAGTAACCACCGTACAATCGTATAAATACGAAAGACCTCGCCCCGTCGACTAACATGATAGTGCCCTGAACGATGGGTAATATGAGTAACCACCATACGATCGTATAAATACGAAAGACCCCATCTCGAAGACTAAATGAGTGAATGTACCAGATAGGAATCAACAAGTCTCTAGTTGTCATATAAAAGCGATATTCATTCACTAAAGTGAATAACATCTTAATATCTCCAAACAATCCAATGGAAAAAGTCCCTACTGATGAATAATACACACTCGCTAGTATGCAATGAACTGACGAAGTAATTTTAGATAATCAATTGCAGATCACGAGTTCGAAATACTCGTTACACAAAAAAAACTATTCATGAAAACTATCCTTGCTGGAAAAATGTCTAAAAGACCAAACATCTGCTTAATAAAGCCAACCAATGGTGAGAATTTCGTATAATGATGCCTGCCATATCATATGGTCACGCCATATTCTAGCAAAAATTCGAAGCATATAAAGTCAAAGCCATGTCTAAATAATCGTATCACTCCTATTAGAAAAATATACATGTGTGCCCAGTATTCATGAAAATAATCATATCAGGAAGTTATAACTCTTACAGTACCTTCTCATAATCAGCTGTTATTAAATTTCAAAGATTTTCCTTATATAATGAATTTCTCGAAAGATCGGCGTGAATATCATTCCACCCACGAAATGACGATTGCCTTCAAATTCCCAAGTGAATCAGCTGGTGGACCTCCTTCTCGTCAGGAATCGAATCCATCGCTCTGTGGTGCCATCGCGTCTCTGTCTGCGTTTACTCCGACATGATGAACTTCTGGTTATCCATAGCGGATATTGTCCAAATCCTCACGAAAAAGTTCATAGAAACAGCGGACCCCCCTATTCCTCTTCTACGTTACGCCACTGTTCCATACAATGTTCAGTTTGAGTGTTGAAAGTTCAATCTCCAATAACTGCTAAGTCTCACTTTCATAAAATAAAATTTTATATGAGAGTGTCTAAGTTTATGAAACACCTTGTAGCTGTGTTCATACTCGGTAATTCATAACACTTCATAAGAAAGTATTGCATTAATGCACGAGCTAATGTTCATGAGTGCATTTGCTTGAAACATTTCATTTGCCTAAAATTGTTAATGTTACTTGGAATGCGTTATGAAATGCATAGTCGTAATGTCATTGAAAAACTATGTTCATTTAAAGTTCACAGTGGCAGTATCTCGTAACTATCTGCTTGTACAATTTAAATTCTGAATAAACGTTCCAACTCAATGTTATAATGAAGTTCAGCTTCTGTCATAATGCTTGCGTATAAGATTGGAAATAACCCGCTCGCCCCTACTGCAATGCTAGAATAATCTCCACATAAAGCTGGCCTCGCCATGTCGCTCTACTATGCTGTTCTGCGTTTCCAAATGCAGCTTGTAATAAAGTTCTCCAACTACTCGTTTTACTGTGCTGTTCTAAACCCCGGCCTTCTATGCTTGCTTGGCTCGTACAGCTGGATCTGTAACCGGTCTTCACGCTGCCTACTGCGGGTGTCCGCCCGGCTCAATGACCTACTTTTCGTTCGCTGCTTGGTGAAGTTGAAACTGTCGCTTTCACTTTCCGTGACAAATGCTGCTCGCTGCGCGACCTTAACCATACGCTCGGCGCATGTCCCACTCAGCTCGCTCTTTGAATTCAACTGCCGTGCTAACTGTACTTGACTCCTCTGCTTACAGAGCTCGACTGCGTGGCTCACTGAGCTCAACTGACTGTCTCTGGACTGCAATGACCTGAACCTCCCTGGCGCAGTCACGTGACGTTCTCCCCACTTCTGTGGTCTTGCGTCACAAATATAATCTCGAACCCCGATAATCTCGGCTATTAAGTTATAAAATAACTTAAGGGTTATCTGACTTCCTACAAATTATTACCACATAAAATGCTTGTTATATCTCCTCTTCTGAGATGTTTAAATACCATGTTCCATATAGATCTTAATAAAGCTTCATAATTCCATCCATAATTCCATCTGCTTGACTGATGTCAGTGCCTTCTTAATCCTAAACCTTCTACGTCATCTTGACATTCCTCTTGACTCGATCTGAGCGCTATCTTTTCTTAACTCTTCCCAAAATCTCAACTACGGCTCAATGTCTGCTGGCGTAGCCGATTGCCTCAACTAGGTATCGGGTACAGTACCATCGTAATCTCTTTTTCTCGACTCCCTCTCCCTAACTTTCCTGTTTCTCTCCTTGTCTACACCACCATTTCCGTCTTTGATATGTTGATTTCTAATTTTTGAGAAAACAACACAAGCGGTACGGGCGATGCATGGCATGAGCTACATCTGAACCCTCGGTTTCGAGACAGCAATGACGCTATTCAGATCTAAAATCATGCCTATACTAACGTATAGGATAGAAACGAACCTATCCGCACTAGAAAGAGTATAAGCTCTGTTCATGAAAAGAGCGATCGGAGTGTCAAGACTACAAGCTCACGACTCGTCGACCTCCTCGCACGAGAATCATTACTCATTGAAGACTTTAAGGGCCGAAATCCTAGATTTTAAGCCCTTTATATTTTGTGATGTGATGTGTACCAGGAGATTCAAAGGATTGTCTGGTAGCCTATGTTGTTGCTCTCTTAGCACCACCCAAGGGTCACGTGTAGGGTACTTTAGAGGTAAATCCTACGGACGTGAAGCAACTGCGAACCGATCATCCAATCTTGTCCAACGTCAGCCTTTCCCGGTGATCCTTCTGAGTTCCTGTTGGCGACTAATCGAGTTGTGGACTATCTACGGACATTGAAACTTTGGTCGAACGTCAATTCCGCCCGATTTTCCTCAATTCCACCCGGTCCTCCAAGGGACCCAAAAATAAGTTCCTCAACTCCGCTCAGGTTTTGACAAGGGGTCGGCAAAGGGGTTATCCCCAATGACGTAACCAAATGTCATAACCCTCCTGCTCGCATACCAAGGGCCGGGTCAACGTCAAACACCTTCTGCAGCGCATGAGCGAATTCTTGCATTCCACACGACAACACAAGTACAACACCTCATCCAAATATATTTGTTTTTTTTAGTGCCTACATCAGATACAGACAGACACGTACATTCTACTTAACAGCAGCGGGCGGGTGTCGAGCAAAGACAAGAATAGTCGTGTCAGAAAAGAATTCATTGAAAACAAGCTCATGCAGTACGCCAACCAAACAATGAGTAGATTCGATCTTGTGAAGTGTGTTTCTCACACAATAGTTAGGGAATGAAAAGAGTTTCATCTAATGTTTTTTGTATAGTTTGAAATGAAGTAAAGATTTATGTGATTTTAAGATGCTGATTTTTCTTATTTTATTAAATTTCCTGTCCAGATTTTTATTTAACAACAGTGATTAATATCTAGCTCTTTGTATTATGTTTATATCTGATTTAACGATTGAGCGGACTTGGTGGTGGTGATTTAAAATTAATCATAATATTCTTTTACATAAGTCTGCCAAGTTTTCTATTTTTTTCTACTCATGCACTGCATAAGGTATTTGACACGGCCCTTGGCATGTGAGCAGGAGGGTTATGACATTTGTTTACGTCATTGGGGAAAAGCCTGGGCGGAGTTGAGGAACTCATTTCTGGGTCCCTTGGAGGACCGGGTGGAATTTAGGTAACCCTGGCTACCTGACTGGAATTCCCGGGTGGAATTGATGCCCGCCCGAAAGTTTCAACATGATCTATTTTGTATAGTGTACTGTAAATATTGCAATCGTGTTATACTCGTTTATTGTTCCATGATGTGATGATAGGCATACGCTGAATATTAATAGTCCCCTTAAAACAACAATTATCATCATCGTCATCATCATCATTGAAGACCTTAGAATACTGTTCTCTCTACTCAACACCGGTGCCTCCGAGAAACTTCTAACATCACTAAACAATCTAAGAGAAGTCTATGGAACTGGAGCCATGATAGACCGGACGTGGAGATGGGGCACGTGCTTACAAGACTAGCAGTAGGCTACATGGTTTGTAGCAACACATCTTACCATGAGCCAACAGAGGTATGTGGACACAGGCTACGTAGAGGCGCACGGTTCCTAAATCCACCTTATTCATTTTGGCTTTTTTTTTTTCAGGAGACGAAAAACACATTTCTTGTTCAACTTCAGTAAAATTAATGCATTTATTCATGTTTATTACATCGAGATGTTCGCCATTATTCATAAACCTGCGATCTGCATACAACTCGTGATATACAAGGAAGATATTAACAAATTAAGATTGCGTAAGGAGAGTTCTGGAACTGTCATGGTGGATAAGGGCGGATTTTGGTAACGTCACTAAACTTTATAATGATAACTTTTGTCATAAAGTGATATTATAATCAAAATCGTTGTGTTTGTTTTTTTACTTGCGAATTGACCACTTAGGATCACGCTACAATTTCACTGATTTAGTTGTGATTTCCTCTGTCTGCAGTACTCCTTCATGCGATCGCTGTGCTGCTGCCGTTGTTCGGCCGTCCAAGCTCTTCCGGTCTTTGTAGCTCGTCTCTCGTCATGAAACCCTTCCAAATTGTGTATCCTGTTTCGAAACGTATCCCTTTCCAACATTTGGTCCTCCTGGATGTTAGATCTCTCAAGGTATTTCCGAGTTTCTTTAATCCATGATTTTGTTGTTTTTTTTTAATTCCAGAAGTAGTCAAACAACTGCTTGGTTAATCTGCATTTGTCCAATCTGTACATGTGTCCAAGAAATATTAGCCTCCGTTTCCTCATGGTCACCGAGATTTTTTCTACATTCTGGTAGACTTCGGCGTTGCTCCGAAGTTTCCATCCTGTTTCCGTCTGGATTGGGCCCATGATTTTCCGGAGGATTCTCCTTTCCAGAACCTACAACTTCTCTAGCCTATAGTTCATAGAAAGGCATTCACAGGCGTACAGACATTCTGTTTTGACTACAGTGTCGTAGTGCTTTATTTTGGCGTTCCAGGATATGCATTTCTTGTTATAGATGTTTTTTGTAAGCCCATATGCTCTCTCCATTTTTGAGATCCCATTGCCTACCGCAGCTTTCTCTAGACCATTGTCCTGTATCGTTTCACCGAGATATTTAAATTTCTTTTATTGTTTAAGTTCTATAAAGTCATAAAATATGTCAAAGATTAAGAAATTTTTATCCAGAAAATAGTAATGTGCGTGTAAAAAAACTGGCGTGAAATAATTGGGAACAGCATTGCCACCAGTTTCAGAGAATACACACTTACACAGTGTAAGTATAACTTCATAAATATCGTGCTGATGCCTTCTCCATAGAGTATTCTTTGAGATACGTTCCACTTTCGGTGCAACATAATGGATAAGGCGGAGTTAGGAAACATCATCTTAGGATAAGGCGACTTTTGGAACTATTTTCTTGTTGATATAGATGCTAAATAATTTGAGCTATGGAGATGAGCGAAAAACTCAATTTTCCTAAAAACTGGATAAGGCGAATTTTGGAACCGTGCGCCTCGGTGAACGCTACCATTTAGAACTTTAGAGCAAATGAACATAGTCAATTGAACATTACGCAAACCAAGGCGCATGTGTGCAATTTTAGTGTATTTCACCTTCCTCTTTATGTAATAAAAGTATTATTATTATTATACTTTTCTGTTTTAGGCCTAGTCCTTTTCAACATTTCTTACTCTATCTAATCTTGTTTTTCCTTTAACTGATCTGAGAAACGTCATTCCCCCTGCCTGCAGTCTGCTCCATTCCCTTTCCGTCAACGTCCAGGTTTTTGCTCCATATGTGACAATGGGTGAATAATTTTGCTTTGTCTGGAACTTCCTTGTTCCAAACCAGATGTTTTCTTCCTCTTTGCAGCCTCTTATTAACTTCATTGTTATCCTGCCGTCACTAGATATTTCACTTCCTAGGTAATTGAAACTGTCAACCAATTTGAATGGTTCTTCATCCGACTCAATATTCTCAATATCATGAATGCACTCTTATTTTTATTAATTTTTAATCCATACCATTTGATGATTCCCTTCCCTGCTTCTAGTTGTTACAGGACATTTTCCTCTGTATCACCCCACTATTACCAATGATCTGAAAAATTCATCTTATTATCATTTTCTCCAACCATCTCATTTACTAATCGATTCATTCCTTCATCCCAACGTTAAATAGTAGCCTACTTAGCTTTATCTCACTCCGTTAAAACCGAGCTCAGACACCATTATTTAACGTTGACACAACTGACTATCAGCAAAAAGATGAATAAAAGAATTAAAGCGTTAGACACCACGATTCCACTCACAGGTTTATTGAACGCACTTCCACGAATTCACTAATGCTGGGTTTTCCTAGGCGCGGAAGCGGAGGGCGGAACGCGGAGAGCGGAATCAGCTCTCCGCTCGTGAGTCATCAGCTAGCTGAATTGTGTTTTCCTAGACGCCGACTTGTCCTCTGGCGGAGAGCGGAACGGTTGTTCATTTGTATACTAGGAGTGATAAGGTGAGGTCGATATGGGCGTGGAATCTAGACTTTCTATTTTATTACACTTGGAAGAGGAGGAGGAGGAAGAGTTACTACTGCATTTAGTGAAGGATCGAAAATGTGCAAGGGACATGTGACATCTTTCTTAAAAACATTCGTATATTCTTTCTCTATTAGATTCCATATTATAGGATGACCATGAACCAACTCAACGAGTTGTTCATCTTCGGAAGCAGTAAACCGACACACACTCATGGTGCACACACTTTATACTAAACACACAAGGGACACAATTGAATAAAACTACACACAACTTGTACAGACATCCAGCCAATCCGACAGCCGACAGCGGACTCGTCTGCTCTCGGAGCAGAGGAACGCGGAGGAGCGAGTTCCGCTCGTCCAGCGGCGGTCCGCTCCGCTTCTATTGGAAAACAGTACCATTAAAATTACATATGACCAGAGGAGAGCCTACTCCGCTCTCCGCTTCCGCGCCTAGGAAAACCCAGCTTAAGAGGGCGTAGCGTGAAATACTACAAAGCACTCGGGCCACCATGTCAGACAACCACCATAAACGACTGTACTTACAACATAGACTGATGCACTAGCTCTCTCAGCCTCAAGGAGAGAAAGGTCAAGCATGCTACCCCATGGGCTGACTAACGGGTGTTGTGAAAGTTAAGGAAATGTTGCTAACGTGAATTTCCCGACTTCACTGAAAGTTTGGCCAAATACTGGTCAGATTGCAAGAGAAACATGTGTGTCCAAACATTCTCTCGGGCCAACACTTCAGCGAACGTAAGCATGTTTTGAAACTCTGTTGGAACTATTTTGTTTTTAAGAATAATATATAATTTGTTGTGGCTTGAATGTTTCCTGAAAATTTTGTTTCGAAGCAGAAATCGAAGAGTAGCAATGTGCATGCTTTATGAAGTTAAGTATAAAATGGCACATTCCAACAATAGCGGAATGGAGAAAACCCTCTCATTCTATCTTGTGGTTCTACAAAAGCTAAGCGTGTAGTTTTACGTGACCGTTAATATCACGATCTTGACCTCCTTTTTACGTGGAATCCGAACCACAGGACACGGCAATTCACTTCAAAAATCTCACATGTATTGACCATGAATCGAACCCGCTTCGCCTTGCTGAGATGCAAGCAGCTTGACCACTGCACCATCACACTATCCATTCCGGATGCACATCTAGTGGGACGTGGGTTGGTGACCAGGGGACCACAGCTGAGTTCGGCACTATTTCCACTTACTTGTGCCGGGCTCCTCTCTGTCATCTTTCCTGTCGACCTCCCTTGGTCAACTCTTGTTCTCCGACCCCGACGGTAATAGGATATCCGAGGCCTAGTGAGTCTTTTACTTTCCCGCCTTAATTGGCCCTTGTCCCATCTTTTCTGATCCTTCATTCTTCGGGGGGTCAGACCTCTTCTGTTCTCTTCGTATTTTTTGCCTTCTGCTCGAGGCCCTTAAGGGGGCATGTTGTGTGTAGCCCCACCACTTCTGGTGAACCCTGGATATTGCTACACCCCCATGGGTTCACGTCTGGTGAGCTCAGGAGTTGGCGACCTCGAGGGATTCCTGAATTGGGTTCATTTTTCTCCTTTTTATAATGCCTCTGGGGCAATTGCCTCTCCTTCCTTCCAAGTCCCTCAATCCTCATTCTTCGAGGGTTGAGGGCATTTCTCTTCCTCCTGTCCTTTATTTGCCTTATTCTCCTTTTGTTTTCCATTTCTTCTTCTAGTATGAAAGTCTGTAGTTAGTATCATAACGTGCCTTCAAAAAGTAACGAGCCGGAGGCATAATTACAGAAACCATTACCTGTATGTTAAAAGTATTGGCCCTGGCTGTTGAGGCACTTGTCCCACTGTGACACGAGGTGGTGAATGCAGGGACGTATTTCCCACTAGGCACACTAGGCACGTGCCTAGGGGCGCCACGGCCTGGGGGGCGGCACAGCCTGACATCCGACGGGCGCCGCGGCATCGGGTGAATTTCCGTGCCAAGCGCCAGGCGCAGTGACCAAGAACGGCAGTCAAAGGGAGCTTACTTTGCATTTTCTCACGTAAATTTGAAATCTAAATACAATTCATAAACAAAAAGAAAATCTCTTTTACAAGTCAAGTGTGAAATTTTGTTTTATTTAATATGGGTATATTTTATGCCGGTAGTCAACAGACTGGCAACACTGCCAGTCAGTGGGGATACAGCAGACTGTCAAAGCTAGTGTATTATAAGTCTGAATTACCAACAAAGCTCACTGACAGCTGTCAAAGCCAGCACGTGGGGAAATGCTGCGTTGCCACTGAGGCAGATCATGACGCATAACATTCCAAGAGGCTTGCAGGAAGACACAAATACTGTGGAAGTTAGCCCCCCTGCCTGGCGCTCTAATGACCTTGACGAGTGAAGAGACACTGAGTCAAACCATGTGCTTATTGCTGTGTCTGCATACATTGCAAAATTGCTCGCTGCTGCTATAGAGACCGTTACCCCTCTCGTCTCCACTCCTCCCTCACCTCACCCATCAAGCGTATGACAGCTTTCACCGAGCATCTTTTGTAAATCAGATTATAGTCGTTCGCTTAACGTCTTCACGTTCAGTTGTTATCCTTACCAAGTCGTTCACATTGCCACATTGCTTAGATAAAGTAAGTGTGTTATGTTATTTTTTTTTATAATGTTGAACTAAAAAGTACCAATGAGTGAAAAACGTCGGAAGCTTAGTGGTTCAGGTTACCGCAAAATCGCAAGTGAAAAACGTGAAAAAGAAACTAACTTTTTGAAAAATATTAAGACGGTTGACAGTTTTTTTTTAAACCTCTTGAAAAATCCAACGAGAGTGGACTGAGTGGAGAAGGCTGCTCATCTTGGGAACAGTACAATTTCAACGAAAGTGGTTCAAAGAATGAAAATAATGATCAAGCAACAAGTGCCCCTGAAACGGATAACTTTATATTGAGTGGTGATAACGAACGTAGTTCCGACAGTACACAAATAAGTAAAAGTTCAAATGATTCTGTTTCACAACAAACTGATATAAATTTTACTGTTAGTGACGATCCCATTGAGTGGAAAATAAATGACACCACGATCGAAGTATTATTACACAGAGGAATCAATCAGTATAAAGATTGTGATTTTAAAAACTCTAAAAGGGATTTTGGCAATAAAACCAGATATTTAAATAAACAAATCTTTAGTAGGAAATTACAAAATGGAGAACTCATTTCAAGAGATTACTTGGTGTATTCAAAAGGTACAGGTTCGGTATTTTGCGCTTCCTGCAGATTATTTGGCTTTCAGAAGACGTGTTCTAAACTAGCCAGTGAAGGTGTTTCGGATTGGAAAAATATTGGAGCGATTTTGTCTGCACATGAAAGCTCACAAGAATACATCAATTCTGAACTGGCACTTTTGACCCGCAAGAGAAGAATTGGAACGCTAGACAGTCAATACGATTCCTTCGTCGAAACTGAAAGGAAGTATTGGAAACACGTTTTGGAAAGAGTGTTCGCTGTGGTGAAAAAGCTGGCAAGCCGAGGACGTCCGTTTCGAGGAGCTGATGAAACATTTGGGTCTCTACACAATGGGGACAAGCCTACATGATGTCACTGGAATTAGTAGGGGAATTCGATCCTTTTCTCGCTGAACACATACGTAAATTTGGTAATCCACGTTCAGGGAAAACGTCCTATCTGTCTTCATTTATTTGCAATGAGGTAATTGTACTGTTAGCCTCTAAAGTTAGAGATATCATAATCAGTGAAGTGAAACAAGCGAAGTATTACTCCATAATAGTGGATTCAACGCCTGACATAAGTCACACTGATCAGCTTTCATTTGTTTTGAGGTTTGTACAAGAAAATGGCAATCCTGTTGAACGCTTTCTGATGTTTCTGTCGAATACTGGGCACAAATCCGAAGACTTAGCCAATGCTGTTATGCTGTTTTCAGATCAAATGCCATCGATCTATCCGACTGTAGAGGGCAATCATACGATAATGCTAGCAACATGTCAGGCGTGTGTAGTGGCTTACAAGCTAGAATAAAGGATGGAAATCCCAAAGCACTGTTTGTTCCTTGTTCGGCACATTCACTTAACCTTGTAGGTACGCGTGCTGTATGCTGTTGCCCAGAAGCACGTGCTTTCAGTAACCTTATACAAAACGTTTACAACTCTTTTGTTGCATCTACTAAGAGATGGGAAATTCTAGTTACCTTTAGTCAACCTAAAAGTAAAACTCTTAAGGGTTTGTCTGAAACAAGGTGGAGTGCTCGTGAAAGTGCATGTAAAGGGCTCTGTGAAAACTTAGATGGTGTTATGCTGGCTTTAACGGACTATGAAGAGAACACTAATGAGAAGCCGTTGGTAAGAAGTGAAGCCACGGGACTTTTGAGATCACTGAATAGGCTGGAAACGGTATTCATGATGGAACTTAGGAGTGATATATTGGACAGGTTTGAACAAGTTAGCCAAACTCTTCTGAAAATAGGTAGAAACGTCCATAGAAAGAGTTGTGAGACTGTATGATTCTTTAGTCCTTTTTATTGATTCTCTCCGAGACATGTTTGCCGTATATGAAGAAAGGGCTAAAAAACTATGTGATTTGGACAATGAGACTTGCTACAAACGTAAAAAAAGAGAAAATTCCAGGCTGACGAAAACAAAGAAACTGAAATACTTCTTGAAGGACGTGACAAATTTAGAGTTGAGACATTTTATGTAGTTCTCGACCAACTAAAAACTGAGTTGCAGAAGCGGAAAAACGCATATGGTGAAATAGCAAACAAGTTTTCAGTTTTTAACGATCTGTCCTCCTCAACTGAAACAATAATAGAGCGTGCAAACGAACTTCAGTCATTGTATGCCAATGATCTAGAAAACTCATTTTCAAATGAATGTGTACATTTTTCTTGTCTGTTGAAGAGTAGTGGAATTAGAAACAACCCACTCGTCATGATGAAATATATTAGAGAAGAACAACTCCAATCAACATTCCCCAACATTGATATAGCTCTTCGTATGTATTTGTGCACAGCTGTTTCCAAATACCCCGACCCGGCAGGAGCTGGATAAGGGGAAATGATGATGATGATGATGTTTCCAACTGCTCAGCGGAACGTTCAATTTCTGTCTTAAAAAGAATAAAGTCTTGTCTTAGATCAAGGATGAATGAAGACAAATTAAACTCGTTGGCTATTCTACACATCGAGGATGAACTTTTGAACAGTGACAAGATGAAAGTTGAAGATCTAATAGAGGAGTTCTCAATTATGAAATCCAGGAGAAAATCTATGTAAATAAAAAACGCCGCTGGTGCAAATGTACTGTATTGATGCATAAGATATGTGTATTGATTTGCTAGTTTTTAACATATAATTTTGTTCTTAACTATGAACATTGAATTATGTTTAAAAAAATTGTAAAATCCTTAATTGACTTGATGTATCATTTATTGTAGCTGATACAAAGACTTAAAAATCACTCTAAAACTTTATCAAAGTGTAAAGGAAACTTTTCTATTGAGTAAATTTAGCCTATTGGAAATATGCCAGTTTGTAAGAATATTCTTAATTCTTATGTCATTAAATCAATCTTAGATCAATAACTTTTAGTTTTTATTAACATCAACCCCACAATTTAAATTACGTTTTTTTAATAATCAATCTGCTTTATATACGATCAGTAACGTCTAAAATTAAAATGACGGGCAAGATTTTTCCTATGCTGGTACTCAGCCGTCCAGCGAGGCTTACCCTTACTCGGACACAAATAAAGCCAACCGGCCGATGAATTAGATGATTCGTTAGCCGGTCGGCTGCATTTGTGTGCATGCGAGAGTTAAGGATCACTCTCAGGTGCCACCCCCACCCCTGGACGACCAACGTGGGAGGGGGGGGTCAGAAAGTGCCTAGGGGCGGCAGATATGTAAATCTGTCCCTGGGTGAATGGCTGTCTCATAAAATTCCCTGGGCTGCGATGTGAACCAGTTCCGCACGTACAGCTGGGCGTCGGCGTCCGAGGTGAATCGAAGGCCCCACAGAGCCCTTTTCAGGGGACCAAACATGGCGTAATCACAGGGAGAGAGGTCTGGACTGTATGGAGGGTGGCCGAGAACCTCCCATTTGAATTTCTGCAGGAGTGCCGTGTCTGTGTTGGCCGTATTAGGTCGTGCATTGTCGTGGAGCGACCACGGCGGCTATGGTGTTCACTGTCACTCGGTGGTCCTGGGTAATGAGTGCATCAACCAGCTGGACTTTGTCATCGGTAATGCAGGGGGGTGCCCCAGACCGGACATCATCGGCTAATGACACCCGTCCTTCCCTGAAGCGCTTTTGCCACACCTTGACCCTTGCAAGGGACATTCAGTGTTCGACGTACACTTGTGACATTCGGCGATGAATGTCCGTTCCCCCTACTCCTTCCGCTGTCAGAAACCGAACAACACCTCTTAGCTCTTCGGTTGACGCCTCCATGTCACTGTTTGCAATGCGACTGGCAGCGTTGGGCGATTGATGCATACTGCTGCTCGCTTTGTATCGTCACGTGACGTGCACAGGTGCCCTCTAGCTGTGTCCTTCCACGCTCTGGTCAGAAACACACCTCGTTACACACGCCACCATTAGCCGATGTCATCACCGGTTTGCGCATTCCGGCTTCCGGCTCGTTAATTTTTGAACGCACCTTACAGTTATAGTTTTCACTCTCATCTCATCTTTCACTATCACCCAAGCCATTGGGGGCCGATAACCTAGATGTTAGACCCCTTAAAACAACAATTATCATCATTATATCATTCCGGATGTTGGCAACCATCTTGACCGTGCAGTTCCTGTCAATTGCAGCTCGGAATAAGTCAATGGACAAGGCTGTGGTATGTTTTAGCCAGGATATTCCTCTCCGTCCAACACTTCTCTTCCGTAGTATTTTTCCTTGAACAGACTGCAGGAGACGGTACTTGCCGATATTGCTCATGATGTGTCCTAGGTATTGAATTTTCCTCATTTTCACGGTGGTTAATACTTCCTTGGTTCTCATTTTTTGTTGAACCTCTACATTTGTGACACGGTTTGTCCATGGTATCCGCAATATCCTTCTGTTCAGCTCCATTTCAAAGGCTTCTAATGGTTTACATATAGACTCTGGCAGAGTTCATATCTCGCGGCTTCCGTAGCGTAGTTGGTAGCATGCAGACCTTCTATGCCCAAGGTTGCGGGTTCAAACCCAGCCGATGTCGTCGGATTTTTAAGAGCGTTAAAATCCCTCAGTTTGCCTTCCTTCGGAGGTGAAGTAAAGCCGGCGGTCCCATTTCATAGATTTATGGCATGATAAAGAACCTCCCACTAATTACACTTGTGTAAGCTAAATTATAGGTTAGATTTGACTAACGCTCTTAGCTTCCAACGTTCGTCGCCAGGAGCCGACTGCGGTGGCATCTAGTAACCAAGTTCAGGACCAGTTGGTCGTTGGCAGTGGCGTTTGGTAGCGAAAGTAGGAACTACTTGAAAATTAAGTGTCTGCAGTCCTTACTTGAATTAGAAACAGATACACACATTAATACAGCCATCACAATTAACACCGGTTATCAGACAGATTCTACACACACCCAAAGTACTTGTCGCAGCCCCTAAACTGAGGAACCAACCAACCGATTTTCCTTATTTCCACGGTGGTTAATTCTTCCTTGTTTTCTCTCTTTTTTTTTTTTTGAGAACTTCAACATTTGTGACATGTTCTGTCCATGGTATCCGCAATATCCTTCTGTACAGCCACATATCTAAAGCCTCTAATGGTTTACGGGGCCGGTACAGTAATCTACCTTCAATTTTTAACATTTTGAATAATTTTAATCTCAGCTCCTAATATATGAACAGAAATTAAACTTTATAAATAAAGCATCCTATATATTTACTAGTAACCACGTATCTCAGAATTTATTTTAGCATTATCAAACTCGCTAATTAACTTTCCAAATTGGTGGCTGTTTGCATGTCGGTGAACAGTGTTTTATTCATAGCTGGACCATTTATCAATATATTAGTGTTCTGATTTTTTAAATGTACTGTTAAACGTTACTGCTACAGAATTATATGTTCAAAATTAGTATTTTTTAGCCTATTTTCATTTATGAAAAATTAGGCTTATGAGATCACCTTTTGTCCGTGTGTGTGTGCGTGTGTGATTCGTGTGTGTGTGTCCCTAATAAAATCTAAACGGCTGGAGCGATTTCAATAAAACTCAGTAAGTTCATAGCACTATTCCGGACGACCACGACCGTGCCCTTCAAATGTTGTTACATCTCACCAATCCAACATGGCGGCTGTGCGAAATATTTCACCAGCATTCCATATCACCGAAACTATTACCGATATCACCCTGGAATATTTTACGGTGATAAAGGGAACTACTAGAAGTTCACCTATGTGACTTTTGAAAACCTGGTAACTACAAAACCAACATGGTGGCCAAGCGAAATTGCGACTTTTAAATAGACGTTTCTCGCGATTTAACCAACCAAACTCAATAAAACTTGGTACAGTATATGTTAATACACATTTCAATGCACCAAAATCTAACTTGGTTCAATTGTTTACATAACCACAAGATGGCGGATGTGCGATATATTTCACCAGCATTCCATATCTCTGAAACTATTAGCGGTATCACCCTGAAATTTTGCACGGAGATAAAGGGCACAACTGGAAGTTCCTCTATAAGACTTTCAAAAACCGGTTAACTACAAAACGAACATGCCGGCCAAGCGAATTAAACGTTTTAATAGATTTAATGTTCCAAACGCAATGAAATCTGGTACAGGAAATGTTTATACACATTGTAATGCACTGGTATCCAATTTAGTTCAATTGTTTACATAACCTCAAAATGGCGGTTGTGCGAATTTTAAAATTAAGTTTTTATTTCTTGTGTCGTAATCATGCGATCGAAGTGAATGTTTGAATAATGAACCTGCGCAATAATTTTCCTTTAATGGTACATAACTCTATGGCCTCTACATTTAACAATCCTACATAGCGACCATCCGAAATATTTAGACGGCTCTGAATATATCTACGAATCTATTATAGCAATCAAGCTGAATTTCCTTATGTTCATAGGGGCTATGAACATAAGTTCACCTATAGGACTTTAAATAACCTGGTGATAACAAACCCAACATGGCGGCGACGCGAAGTTTAAATATTCACATGAGCGTTTCTCGCAATTTAACCATCCTAGTGCAGTGAAACTTGGTACAGTAAATCCTTATACGAATGTTAATCCACTGGCATCTAATTTATTTCAATTGTTTCCATAACCACAAGATGGCAGCTATGCGAAATTTTAAAATCTCCTTGTTACATCTTGTGTCCTAATCATCCGATTGAAATTTGAATGCTACGCGTACACAACAATCTTGATGTAACAGTACATATCTCTAGGACCTACATATATAAAATCCAACATGGCGACCATCCGAAATATTTAGTCGGTTCGCAATATCTACGAATCTATTACAGCAATCAAACTGAAATTTTGTATGGTGATAGTGGCAATTAACATAAGTAGGATATATGCAAATAGGCTGTGTAGTACTTCACGAAACTACTTGTTTAAATGTACTGTAAAACGTTACTGCTACAAATCTGACGACTTCCAGAATATTATATGTTCAAAATTAGTGTTTTTAATTTTGTGTTACTTAAAAATTGCATATTTTGGTCATTTTTTGGAATGTAAATAATTTTTATCCCAATAATTATCGACCCTAGGAGCTTGAGTTCTGTAGTCTCTAACACTCTTAGTACATTAGACAAAAGTATCGTTGTAATACAATACGGGTTTGAAAAATACAGTGTTGAGAAACTGAACCGCAAATTACCGCAGAGCTCTTTAAATAGCCCATGCAATGTCTAGCAATTCAAATCATAACTCCTAAACTATCGCAGATATTTAAATAAATCTTTCACCAAATGAACTAGAAGAGTGGGCCTGTACATTAAACAATATGTTCAGTAAAGAACATATAGCCTACTTTCTCCTATATGCATGGGTATTGTTATAACTCTTTGTCCTTTTCAAGGAGTATAATTGAATGTTAGTTGTAGTAGCTTGTTGAAATACAACGTGCTATAGGGATCTTAAACATGAATATCAGGTGCCCTTTGCTAGTGATACCTCTGTAAAACATTTCATTCAAATCGGTTTCACCGTGTTTTTGAATTGATAGGGGGAATCGATTTGCACTCATACTTGGCCACCATCTGCAAACTATTGGGTTGATGATCTTGCAGTTTGGTCAGAATATGTTTCCCACATAAAGATATGTTGTTGCAAATTTGGTAGAGACTAGATTATTAGGTTGGTCGTAATTACATTTTAGCTTTTATCCTTTGGGTGGCCGCGATTACGTTTCCGTCAAGATGGCGGCGATATAAAACATGACACTGACGTGCACATTGCTAGTGCTACCTCTGTACCAAATTTCATTCCATTCGGTTTCACCGTGTTCGAATTGATAGGGGGAATCGATTTTCACACAAAGATGGCCGCCATCCGCAAAATATTAGGCTAATGATATATTAGATTGGTCAAAGGATGCTCCTTCCATAAGGGTATGTTGTTGCAAAATTTGGTAGAGATCGGATTATTATGTTAGTCGTAATTTGATTTAAGCTTTGAACATTTGTGTGGCCGCCATTACGTTTCCGAAGATGGCGGCTATATAAAACATGACACTGAGGTGCCCTTTGCTAGTGCTACCTCTGTACCAAATTTCGTTCCATTCGGTTTCACCGTGTGCGAATTAATAGGGGGAATCGATTTTGACACAAAGATGGCCGCCATCCGCAAACTATTAGGCTAATGACCTATTAGATTGGTCAAAGGATGCTCCCTCCATAAGGGTATGTTGTTGTAAAATTTGGTAGAGATCGGATTATTATGTTAGTCGTAATTTGATTTAAGCTTTGAACATTTGTGTGGCCGCCATTACGTTTCTGTCAAGATGGCGGCGATATAAAACATGACACAGTGGTGCCCTTTGCTAGTGCTACCTCTGTACTAAATGTCGTTCCATTCGGTTTCACCTTGTTCGAATTAATAGGGGGAATCAATTGTCACACAAAGATGGCCGCCATCCGCAAACTATTAGGCTGCTGACCTAATAGTTTGGTCAAAGAATGCTCCCCCCTTAAAGGTATGTTGTTGAAAAATTTGGTAGAGATCGGATGATTAGGTTAGTCGTAATTTGATTTAAGCTTTGAACATTTGTGTGGCCGCCATTACGTTTCCGTCAAGATGGCGGCGATATAAAACATGACACTGAGGTGTCCTTTGCTAGTGCTACCTTTGTACCAAATTTCGTTCAATTCGCGTTCACCGTGTTTGAATTGATAGGGGGGGGACAGACATTCGGAGTACACACACTTACACACACACAGACTCACACACACACATACACACACACAGACAGACACACTTTCTTTTCGCCCTGTGTTGATCTCATAAGTCTACTTTCATTTTTTGCAAAAATCGAAAGTAGGCTAATAATACACTGAAAAATCGAAGTTTTGAAGGTGGTTCACTGTACCGGTCCGCTTTCTCATTCTTTGGAGGAGCTCGGCATTTGTGACATGATCTGTGCATGGTATCAGCAATATCCTTCTGTACAGCTATATTTCAATGGTCTCTAATGGATTACATAGAGACTCTGGCAGAGTCCATGTCTCATAGTAGATTGCTAACTCCAAATCAAACAAGATGTTCAGTAAAGAACATATAGCCTCCTTTCTCCTAAATGCATTGGTATTGTTATAACTCTTTGTCCTTTTCAAAGAGTATAATTGAATGTTGGTTGTAGAAGCTTGTTGAAATACTACGTGCTATACGGATATTAGACTTGAATATGAGGTGCCATTTGCTAGTGCTACCTGTGTAAAAAATGTCATTCTATTCGATTTCACCGTGCTTGAATTGATATGGGGAATCGATTTACATACATACATGGCCGCTATCTGCAAACTGTTGAGCGGATGACCTTGTAGTTCAGTCAAAAGATGCTTCTCACAAAAAGGTATGTTGTTGCAAAATTTGGTAGAGATCAAATGATTAGGTTGGTCATAATTTGATTTAAGCTTTTAACATTTGGGTGGCCGCCATTCCGTTTCCGTCAAGATAGCGGCAATATAAAACAAGACACTGAGGTGCCCAATGCTAGTGCTACCTCTGTACTAAATGTTGTTCAATTCGGTTTCACCGTGTTTGAAAAGATAGCGGAATCGATTTGCACAAATACATGGCCGATATCCGCAAAGAATTGGGCTGATGACCTTGTAGTTTAGTCAAAAGATTTTTTTCATGCATAAGGGTACAATATTGCAAAATTTAGTAGATCGGATGATTAGGTTAGTCGAAATTTGTTTTAAGCTTTGAACACTTAGGTGGCCGCCATTACGTTTCCGTCAAGATGGTCGCAATATAAAACATGACACTGAGGTTCTCTTTTCTAGTGCTACCTCTGCACCAAATTTTGTTCAATTCAGTTTCATCGTGTTTGAATAGATAGAGAATCGATTTGCACACATACATGGCCGCCATACGCAAGTATTGGGCTGATGACCTTGTAGTTCGGTTAAAAGATTCTTCATACACAGATGATTAAGTTGGTCGTAATTTGATTTAAGCTTTTAACATTTGGGTGGCCGCCATTACTATTTCGTCAAGATGGCGGCGTTATAAAACATGACACTGAGGTGTCCTTTGCTAGTGCCAGTTCTGTACGAAATTTCGTTCAATTCGGTATCACCGTGTTTGAATTGATAGGGAGAATCGATTTGCACACATGCATGACCGCCATCTGCAAACTATTGGGCTGATGACCTTGTAGTTTAGTCAAAAGACGCCCGCCATATAAATATATGTTCTTGCAAAATTTGGTAGAGATCGGATGATTAGGTTAGTCGTAATTTGATTTAAGCTTTGAACATTTGGGTGGCCGCCATCACGTATCCGTCAAGATGGCGGCGATATAAAACATGACACTGAGGTGCCCTTTGCTAGTTCTACCCCTGTACCAAATTTCGTTCAATTCGGTTTCACCGTGTTCCAAATGATAGGGGGGGGGGGGGGGGACAGACATTCAGAGCACACACACACACACATTCACAGACACACAGACACACAGACACAGAGACAGGCACGCAATGTTTGGCCCTGTGTAGATCTCATAATCTACTTTCATTTTTTGCAAAAATCGAAAGTAGGCTAAAAATGAAGACGGTCTCCACTTTTGTTACAGGTCGTAGGCACACTGCCCCATAGTCCATCCCACAACTCGTAGTTGAGGGTCTAGGCGGGTAGGCTATATTTACTGCCATTTGCAGTGGGATGGCTGCCGGTTTGAAAGATGGTAAACGGCGTTACCTTTTATGTAAGGAAAATACCTGCAGTTAGTAATCTAGTTTAAGTTCCACGATCAAGAGTGAACTCGTCGGATAACGTTACATTAGCCTAAAGGTTATGAAGCAACCTTGGGACAGAATTCTGAAAATGATTTTTAATTTCTTCCTAGAATAAACGTAGTATTAAATAACGGTACTGATGTTTATTATTCTAACTAGCAACCCGGCCCGGCTTCGCCCGGGAACAGTTGTGAATGCATTATGTGATAAGCGCTTCTTTACAATGTCAATGAACTACGATCTATATCCGTTTTACGTCTCGGCATGATGGGTTAAAATCACTGACTGGACTATTAACTGTATTATCTTGGAGATGCATGTGAAACACATTCTTGTCAGACGTAATTAAGAATGGCGAGGTGCATGAAACATACATCCCCCTTCCGTCCAATCTAAAAACACTTATAGTGGACGATATATCGAATATAGAGATGTGCTCTCGCGTACGTTTTTGTAGAACTTTTCATGCTAAACAATTCTTACACTCATTGTATATTGATATTTTTAACGGTTTGCCCAGCGTAAGCTTAAAAAGCGCACGGACGCCAGCATTCTTTTTCGACTATTTCTCTGAAATCGTTACTGCTTCGCTTCCTTTGATAATAAATAAATTATTTTCTACAGAAACCTTCCTCGAGGTATCCTTTACAGAATGGTGAAAACCGCTTCAAGATCCTTGCAGTGGTTCTCGAGATTACCCGTGACATCCAAGAACCAGGGACTTTGTTTTATACCAAGTAGAGATGCCAATCAGTATAATTTGATATAATAAAATCCCCCTTCCGTCCAATCTTAAATAGACGGTGAATTTTGCGGAACGAAAAATTCACAGGCGAAATGAGAGTTGCACCTCCAGGGAATGGCGAGGTGAATGAGACTCAAATCCCCCTTCTGTCCAATCTTAACTTGACTGTGTTTCACAGGCGAAATGAAGAAAACCTGAGTTGCACTTCCAGGGAAACTCCAAACACAACCACCCTTCTCAGAAGTCTTAACTCAACACGACTCGACAGTTTGCTGATGGCTGTATCTGGGACAATAGGTTCGCCCGCTAGCTAGGCTGTAACAGGGATGATACACTCGCCCTTAGCTAGTTCGTAAACTGTCGCCTCAGTAGTTGAATGGACACGGTTGGAGGAAATTAAAACGTAAAAACACTTATAGTGGACGATGTATTGAAGATAGACATTTGCTCTCCCGGACTTTTTTGTAGAGCTTATTATGCTGAACAATTCTTACACTCATAGTGTTTAGATATGTTTAACGGTTTGCCCAGCGTAAGCTTACAAAGCGCTCGGACGCTATTTTTTTTTCGACTTTTCCATTGAAATCGTTACTGCTCGGCTTCCTTTGATCATAAATAAATTATTTTATACAGAAATCATCCTTGAGATATCCTTTATAGAATGGTGAAACCCGCATCAAAATCCATCCAGTGGTTCTCGAGTTTACCCGTAACATCCAAGAATCGGGGACTTACTAAGTAGAGTTTATTGAGATAGTTTCCACCTACTTAGAGTGCACTTGTTTCTTTCCGCACATCAGGGGCATACAAATAGTGAAACACGGATTGGCGACCATGAGACTACTTGAGCCGGCCTTCTCTCCTTCATATTTCCAGTCGATCACCGTTGATCAACTCTTGTTCTCTTCCGACACCAACGGTATTAGGGTAGCGGAGACCTAGGATGTCTTTCATCTCTCCGCCTTTATTGGCCAAGTCTTATTAGTGATACTCTCATTCCTCGAGGGGTCAGATTCTTAACGCCAGGCCCTAAAGGAGACAGAGTGTGTGTAACCCCACCATGCATGGTTCACCCTAAATTCTGCTACACCCTCGATGACCCACAGCTGGTAAGTTCTCGGGTTGGCGACCCAAATACATTGCCGTGCTGGGTCCGTATCCTTTTTCCATTACCTTTGGGGTGACCTCACTCTTCTTTCTTTTCCCCGCTTGCCTTTCAAGGCTTTAGTTCCTCTTAAGTATCTCAATCCTCATTCTTCGTGAGTTCCCCCGAGGGGCTCACGACTTGTGGGACATGGGTTGGCAACCACGGGACCCCAGCTGAGTCCGGCATTGCTTCCTCTTACTTGTGCCGGCCTTTTCACTGTCACCTTTTCATTCAGCCTCCCTTGGCCAACTCTTGTTCTCTTCCGAACCCAACGATATTAGGGTATCCGAGGCCTAGGGAGTCTTTCACTTTCCCGCCTTAATTGGCCCTTCACTCATCTTTCCTGATCCCTCGTTTCTTGAGAGGTCAGACATCAGCCTTCTCCTGAAGGCCCTCAAGGAGGCAGGGTGTGTGTAGCCCCACCCTGGATAGTGCTACACCCTCAAGGGCTCATGGCTGGTGAGCTCGGGAGTTGGCGACCCCAAGGGATTCCTGAGCTAGGTCAAGTCCCCCCCCCCCCCTTTCCCATTGCTTTTGGGGCGGACCCTCTCCTCTTTCTCTTTCCTCTCTTCCTTTCTTGGCTCTTCTTCCTTCCAAGTCCCTCAATTCTCATTCATCGAGGGTTGAGGGCATTTCCTTTCCTCCTGTCTTTTATTTACATTCTGCTTTTTGTTTACCATTTCCTCTTCTAGTTTGTAAGTGAGTTGTTAGTTTGAGTTTTAAGTTTCATTTGATCATCTTTCATTTTCACTGTCACCCAATCCATGAGGGGCTGATAACCTAGACGTTAGGCCCCTTAAAACAACAGTTGAAGACAATTTTACAAACACAGCCATAGTTCAAAAAGTGAAATTTTCAGTATAGTAAATAAAACTGTGTCCAGTCTCTTCCTTCCATTAAATCTTAGTATATATAATTTTATATCGAACTATAGGATTTATTTCACTTATCAGTGAACTTTACATTACATTTATAAATTGTATTGAATCTGAGAAACATAAAATTGAAATTAATTCACAGGATATTGGTTGTTTTTGTGTAAAATCAAACATGCAACAACCGGGTATCTACAGAGTTCCCTGTACTTGTGGCAAGGTTTACATCGGGCAGACTTCGAGAACAATATGCACTCGCATTAAGGAACATAATAGATGTATCAGGCTCATTCAACCTGATAAATCAGCTGTTGCCGATCATGCTTTAAATCCTGGCCATGATGTCATGTTCCAAGGAGTGGATGTTCTTGCCCGTATAAAGCAATATCGTCCCAGAATCATCAGGGAGGCGGTTGAAATACGTAAACACCCAGATAATTTCAACCGCGACACCGGCTACAATCTGAGTGAATCCTGGCTACCTATTATCAGAACCCTGAGAAAGTAATTCACTGCTGCTTTCCGTTGTCCCTAACATGGGGCTATAATGGCGTCCATCTTTGGGCACCTTCTATATGTTCTTCGTTGCTTTCTCTTAGCAACATTGTCGTATTCCAGATTATTCCTGACGATGAAAGACATGGTTTCTTTCGAAACGCGTCGAATTTTAGTATAATAAAACACGGCATAAGCCCAAAATTCAACATTATGAATAGTAACACGGGCCGTGAAAATCTAAATGACAATATGAAAATAATGCTTTGCAGTCCACTGATTTATTGTAGTGCTTCATCACCACTGCTATTATCATCAGGATCAATGTCATATAACACTTCAACAATGGCAACACTCACATCGGCTTCAAGTCATATAATATTCTCTGTTCTGAGGTTTTGTAAGAAACGAAGCCAGTCTTCGTATATCCTTCAACTTTGCTGATTTCAGTGCTAGTGGCCTATGGTAGTTGGGTACAAGGTTCAGTGTTGTGGGATGGGTTTGAACATTGGGTACATTGCGTACATTGCGTAGATTTTTCTGGACATTGGCACTTTTTGTAACAAAGTCAGAGGACAATGGTTGCTTTTGTAAAACGGGGCAAATCTTAACATGCATTTATAATGGAACTATGGACGTTTTTGGGAAATATTTGTATGTCAAATGGTGCTGCATGTAGCGAAGTACCAATTGGTGGTCACCGTTCAAAAATCCCAATTTTGGACTATGGCTGTTTTTGTAAAAGTGTCTTCAATTATCATCATCCGTCATCTTCATGAGTTGAGAGCTTCCCCTTTTAGCTTCGCTTGAGTTAAGGAATCCGCCTCGTAGTATCTGCAAGGAAATTCGACAAGTTTTAAGGTGGTCGCTTTCCGTGTTCTAACTGTAGCTGTTGATGAGTGAAAGTATGGGCGCGCCCCTCCAGCTGTTGAGTATTAGAGGTGGTGATGGTGGGCGAGCCTTACTCAGCTCATTCTACCGTCAGCCCACACCATGGTCACCACGCAGCGTTCTCTGCTCCTGTTGTCAGCTGCGATCCTCGTGGTCGCCCTGCTAGCAGCCACGGCACACGCCGCTGAGGAATCAAAATGTGAGTTACATCTTTACAGTGTTACCTGTAGAAATTCTACGGACAGATTGCTTTTTAGTTGGCAAACATGAGACGAGAGCCCGGGTGGCAAATAATAACCCTGCATATACCGCGTGCGAACGTTTCCCTTTATTGCTGTTTTTATTGTTGACCTGATCATCCCCGTCTGTTTCTCTGACATTCTGTACCTATTGACGGCTTCGGTGACGTAGTTGGTAGCATGCTGAGCTTCTATGTCGAAGGTCGCGGGTTCAAACCCGGCCGAAGCCGTCGGAATTTTTAAGAGCGTTAAAAATCCCTCAGTATGCCTTCCTTTGGAGGGGAAGTAAAACCGGCGGTCCCATGTCATAGATTTATGGCATGATAAAGAACCTTCCACTAATTACACTTGTGAAGTTAAATTATAGGTTAGATTAGACTAACGCTCATAAGTTCCAACGTTCGTTGCCAGGAGCCGACTGCAGTGGCATCTAGTAACCTAGAATTAGTTGGTCGTTGACGGTGGCGTTCGGTAGCAAAAGTTGGAAATACTAAAAAAAAATTGAATGTCTGCAGTCCTTGCTTGAATTAAAAACACACACTAATACAGCCATCACAATTAACACCGGGTATCAGACAGATTCTACTCCACCTAAAGTATACGGGGCTACTCGACCGCGTTGTTGTAGCCCCTAAACTAAGGAACCAACCAACCTTCTTTACCTAAATAGAGGGATATGGTTATCACGCGCCCAGAAACGTGTATTGACCCAGTCACCTTTGTTTTGATTTTAGCCTATTTTCATCATATAAAATATAGGCTTATGAGATCAACTTTTGTCCGTGTGTATCTGTGTGCGTCCCCCCTAATAAATTCCCCACAGCTGGAGCGCTTTCAATGAAACTTGGTAAGGAAATACCACTACTTCGCCCAACCTCGACAGCGCTTTTCAAATGTTAATACATTTAATCAAACCAACATGGCGGCCGCAGGAAATATTTCATCCGCATTATATATACCCATAACTCTCACCTGAAATTTTGTACGGTGATATAGAATACTATGATAAGTTCATCTATGCAACTATAAAAAAAACTGTTACGTACTGAACCAACATATCGGCCAAGCGAAATTAAAATTGAGTTTCCCCGTGATTTCATCATCTGAGCGCAGTGACATTTGGCACCATAATTTTTTATACAAATTTTAATCTAATGGCAACTAATTTAATTCAATTGTCTTCATAAACTCAAGATGGCGGCTGTGCAGAATTTTAAAATTAATTTTCTTTTTGTATCCTAATCATGCGGTCAAAGTGTACATTTGTATAATGAACCAATGCAATTTTCATCTACTGGCCTACATAAAGAACAATCCAACATGGCGCTTCATTTAGTACGCCGGTGAGTTTTTAATGGAGAAGACCAATATGATATATGAAAATAGGCTATTTAGTTCTTCACGGAAGTACTTGTTTAACCTTTGATCATCCTCCTTCTCTCTCACGGCCAAATCTGTTAGTACTGACTGTTGTTAGTTCATTTGAGGGGCTTTCCAACAACATGGTCACTTAGCCCCGTGTACTTGAGTGTGAGTAGAATTTGTTTGATATCTTACGTTAAATGGTGTCTGTATAATAATAATGATTTCGTATGGCCTCGTGTGCCGGGTGCAACCATTGCACACCTAGAAGGCAGCTTGCATGTCGAATTTTATCGTTCCTTGGAGCGATATGAAAGTCAAGGAGGTTAGATATCTAAGCTCCTTGACACTATAGCGCTTTCTAGTAGAGAATGGAGGAACTATTTGCGTTGGCGGAAAACCCCAAGATTAATTTTGCCATTGTGAACGCGGCCTACTGAATTCAAATGGGTTCTTTTTAACATGCCAACATCGTATGACATGCATGTCGTGATTTTGGTCACCTTTCAAAACTCACTTACCATGGCCTGGAGCAACCTACAAGCTTGGGGTTGGTAATCCGACACGATAACCACTCACCCACCGTGGCACGCAATGGTGTCTGTAGTAGTGTGTTATTGTAAAGCAGGTGAGAATTGGGAAGGAAGCGGCCGTGGCCTTAAGTTAGGAACCACCCCGGCATTTACTAGGAGTTTTTTTTAAGCGTATGGTTTTTAGTGCCGGGAGTGTCCGAGGACATGTTCGGCTCGCCAGTTTTGTAGCTGCTTCGAGACGGACACCCAATGGGTGAGCTACAAGTACCGTTGGGGAGGAATGTTGGATGGGAGGGTCGAGGAGTTGGAAGGTAGCGGCTGTGGCCTATAGTTAGGGACCAACCCCGGCATTTGCCTGGAATGAAGATGGGAAACCACAGAAGACCATCTTCAAGGTTGCCGGCGGGGGGATTCGAATCTCCTCGCCTCTCGGATGTGAGCGACTGCCAACAGTCATGCCGCAACGACCTCGGCTAACTCACCCGGTAGGAGTAGAAGTGGGGAAACCACTTCCAGGATAACTGAGATTGGAATCGAACCCACCTCTTCCAGGTTTACCTCAAGACCCTGAAGACTCCATTCCAGACCTCATTCCGGAATTAACCTCCGGGAAGACACCCATGAATGCTAGCCGCTACACTAGGAAGTTTATTTTATTTAGCGTATGACTTTTAGTGCCCGGAGTGTCCGAGGACAATGTCCACCAGAGGCTGTAGCTGCTTCAAGCGGACACCCATAGGGTGAGCTACAAGTTCCGTTCAATTTCAAGTAGTTCCAACTTTCGCTATCAGATGTCACTGACACCTAGTGGTGAACGTTGGAACTATGATAAAGTGTTTCAACGAAATATAACCCAGAAATTTAGCTTCACACAAGTTTAGTTAGTGGAAGGATCTTTTACATGTCATAAATCTATGACATGGGACCGCCGGCTTTACTTCCTCTCCGAATGAAGGCATGCAAAAGGATTTTAACACTCTTAAAAATCCGACGACTTCGGCCGGGATTTCGAACCCGCGATCTTGGACACAGCAGTTCAGCATACTACCAACTACGCCACCGAAGCCGCGACCGGAAGTGAAAGTATGTGTTTTAATTAATGGGAAATATTTGGGCCGATAATCGCAATGGACTTGAGGTTGTGGTTAAGCCAAAAATATTGTGCAGACATTTTCCAGTCAGTAGAATATGGAAGGAAGGGTCGAGGACAAGAACAGTAGGGGTAGACCAAGGTTAGAATATGTTAAAGAGATTGCCTCGGCCGTAGGGTGTGGTAGCTATGTAGAGATGAAACGATTAGCTCAGGACAGGGAGGCGTGGAAAGCTGCATCAAACCAGACAAAAGACTGAATAATCAAACAACAACAGAATATTCTGAATTTTATGACTAACTGCAATGTGAGCCCTTTCTCGTAAAATATACAAATTTAAATGTATTTTGTTGTTTGATTCGAATTAGGCGCTTAGGACACCTTGGTCATCAACCCTTTGTACTTGGGTGCGTGTTGAATTTGTCTGATAACCTATGATATTGTGGTGAATGTGGTACTGTACGTGTATAGCTGTAATTACTAGGCGCCCCAGGATTGGAAATAAGATTATATCCCGGAAAAATTCTATACATAGCCTAGTAGATATTATACTACTACTACTACTACTAATAATAATAATAACAATTGAAGCCATATTTTACGACGTTCTCTGTAAGGATAGGCTTCGTTTGTAGCTGGTAAACACGTTTCGTGAGCCCAGAGGATTAACATTTATCCTTGAAAAATAATATTTTCTGAGGAAATCTAAGTTTGAAGTATTAGCCTACTTTCTTGAGTGATTACACTTTTTCTTTCGTAAGAAGCTTTCCACGGTAGGTGAGTGGTTATCGTGTCGAACTTCTAACCCCAAGCTAGCAGGTTTGCTCCTGGCCGTGTTAAGTAATTTTTGAAAGGCGACAAAAATCACGAAATGCATGTCATACGTTGTTGGCATGTAATAGAACCCATTTGAATTCAGTAGGCCGTGTTCATAATGGCAAAATTATTCTCGGGATTTTCCTCCAAGTTCCTTCCTTCTCTACTAGAAAGCGCTATATAGATATATAAGCTCCTTGACTTTCATAGCGCTCCATGGAACAATTAAATTCGACATGCAAGCTGCCCTCTGGGTGCAAATTACAAAGCATGCACCCGGCACTCGAGGCCATACGTTATACAAAAAAATCTATTGATTCTCCGATCCCAAAGCTTCTTGGTTCGATCCTCGGCTCTGCTACGAAATTTAATTTTGGTTTGAGGATTGAAACGGAGTATCCTACACTCAGCCTTGTGAGGCAAAGCTGAGAAAAGGTGGGTTCGATTCCCTCCTCGGTTATAAATATTCGTTACATTACATTGGGCTCTCGTATGGTTGTGACTGACTGAAGAGCAACTGTACGTAGGACTTATGCTATGTTTAATTGCTGGATACATCCATAGTAAGTCATGGTCTGATTTCACTCATTTGGCGTCCCCGTCGCTGTGTATGATGTGGACTGCAATCCGACACCGTAGCACCCACAAAGGCACCAGAACGCGCAAAATGTAAGTCATAAGCATAGTCCACATTTCTTGTAATAAAACTAAAATTAAATTAAATTAATTTTCTGATGATATGACACATTCGGATAAATTTATTTATATATTTGCAATTTTTTTCTTATCAGGAAATTGTCACACTTACAGTAACTTCGAGCTTAGGAATGAATATAGCCTAATTCAACTCTTTCCATGACATGCGAACTATGGGAGTAATTGATCAAGGTGATCTTAATATTCTTTCGGGAGTGATTTACCATGATCCTACGCTTGCTCTTAGCAAATATATGTCATTTTCAGGATTTTCAGACCTTTTTTCAGGGGTGAGCAACCCGTGGCCCGCAGGCCGCTCGCTGCCCTCAAAGTCAGTTTATGCAACCCGCGGATAAATACAGTATTTATTATACTATTGAAAACGGGAAAATATATCTTGTGAATGATTAGATTTTTAGCCTAATTTTCACATTTTGCTACTATGAGGACAAAAGTAGACTTTTGAGATCGATATGGGCAAATATGTGTCTGTATGTCCTTCTGTCTGTCTGTCTGTCTGTCTGTCTGTCTGTCTGTCTGTCCGTTCGTGTTTGACCCCTATCAACTCCTAAACGGCTACAGCAATCGAACCCAAATTTGGTATGAGTAAAGATGTATACCTGAATATCTCAAGGACATATTTGAAAATGAAGTCAGTGCTACCAACTGCTGAAAACCCGAAATTGAAATTTGAGCTCCATGTTGGATATCTTAGAAGGTATACATGAGAGCTATTCCAAAATTGGCACTCCTATAGATAATAATATTTCAGTTTAATTTCCAGGAGGCCATATATGACAGTGTTGCCAAAGTGATTCTAAGCCTGCTGATAGGTCCAATTTTTAAATGCAAAAACCTTCTACACTCTCAATTGGATTTCAACCAAATTTCGTATGCACTATGTGTACACAAACGGGTATGACTGAGTGTATTCTTAAGAGCCACCAGGGCCGTCAACTGTTGATAAATGCTCTCTCTATTCTTTTACCCAAATACTAATATATCAGAAACTATGCAAGCCGACAACTTTAAACTATACACTCGCATAGTACCTGACATTCTAGATTAATTTGATGCAACTAATATACGTCAGTTCTACCAATATGATTCTAAGCCTGCTGATAGGACGAAGTTTTAAATACATGTAACTTCTATTCTATCAATAGGATTTCAATCAAATTTAGTATGTGTTATGTGTAGCATAACAGAAATGACTAAGCATATTCTTAAGAGAAACCAGGGCTACCAACAGTTAATAAATGCTCTCTCTATTTGTTTACCCGAATATCAATATATCAGAATATATGCAAGCCAACAGCTCTAAACTTTGCACACCTCGAGTACCTGACATTCTTGATTGTTGTTGTTTGAGTCTTCAGTCTTTTGACGGGTTTGATGCAGCTCTCCATGCCTCCCTGTCCTGAGCTAATCGTTTCATCTCAACATAGCTACCACACCCTACATCCGAGGCTATCTGTTTAACATATTCTAACCTTGGTCTACCCCTACAGTTCTTGTCCTCGACCCTTCCTTCCATAACTAAGCTTGCTATTCCTGGGTGTCTTAGTATGTGTCCTACCAACCTATCTCTTCTCTTCATTAGCAGTCGCCAAAAACATCTCTCCTCTGCCACTCGTCTTAATACCTCTTTGTTTGTAACCCTATCTACCCATCTGATCTTCATCATTCTCCTGTAACACCACATTTCAAATGCTTCAATTCTCCTCTTTTCTGCTGCACCAATAGTCCAAGTTTCACTTCCATAGAGCGCCACGCTCCAGACAAAGGCTTTCAAAAATGACTTCCTTATACCTAAATCTATATTCGATGTCAGCAGATTCCTTTTTTGTAGAAATTGATTAAATTTTAGAAAATAATATACGTCAGTGCTGCCAACGTGATTCTAAGCCTGTCGATATGTCGAATTTTAAGTACATGTAACGTTTATACTAACAAATTGATTTCACCCGAAATTGGCGCAACAATACATTATAATATTTTAGATTATTTCTGACCAAGTTCTGCATGACATTGTTGCCAACATGATTTTACGGACGCTGATATATCCAATGTTTAACTGCACGTAACGTCCGAGCTACCCATTGGACTTCAACCAAATTTTGAAAGATGGAACTAAGAATATATTCAGTCACCAGGGCTACTATATTTGGTGTATTAGATTACATTATGCCAGGTATATTTCGAACTAATTAGAAATTTCAATATTACTAACTTAATTTTGTCATTATTCTCGATAGGTCCATATAGATTGATCATTGGCATGGATCTTAAATTTTAAGATAAGTAGGCTCTTTAGTTTGTCACGGAACTTCTTGTTCCTATTATTGTAGGCCCTAGTTGAAATAAGACAATTATACAAATGTTTCTTTAAAAATAAATTAAAAAGTAAGCAATTATTGGACAGATTTTAAGTTTTGCATAGCCAGATAGTGTTATTTTATACACCCCTAAACCTTTTCGAATTACGGATAAGTTTAAATCAGTAATTTGATAACTTAATAACGCAATTTGCCAAAATAAAAAAGCTTCGAAAATGGATTTAAACCACTTAGAGGACTCAAAAATGGTATTGAAACACTTTTTTTTTGTTTGCTGGTAGAATAGGTTATTCAGATAATAGTAAAACAGATACAGTCAGTCTGAAAGACAAGACTTTATACCATTTCAAATGACGCATGCTACAAATGCTACACATGTTAGAAAGCCCCAGGACTCTTTCAACAGACTCCATTATCCATTAACTTAGGCTTCCCGCACGGGGAACGGAGAGCGGGAGGTGCTCTCTGCTGCATGACGTCACGCGCTCTCCGTCTCCATATCGCCTAACGCCATTGCCCAGGAGTAAACTCAGACTCGGTGCATATGCACTGAACAACATGAAGACGTCATACGCTCTCCGTCTCCGTATCGCATAACGCCATAGCCCAGGAGTAAATTCAGACTCGGTGCATTTGCACTGAACAACATGATGACGTCTACCCTCAAGTGCATCCTTAGTACATTTCCTCTCCGTAACCGTAACGCATAATGGTAGACGATATAACGATAACGGCATAACGATGAAATCGACAAGATCATTTGAAACAGTACAATTAGCTTTAGCGGTAGGGTTTGGTAAGTGCCTATGTGGGAAGATAACTTGCGGCCCGACACTTATTATGTAAAAATATACTTGGCCCCCACTGATAAAAAGGTTGTGCACCCCTGACTTATTTGATATTCCTGGAGTCACTGCCATTTGAAATTACTTTCCATTATCACTAAATATATGACTTCAGTCTATATTTATTGTTCATTCAACGATGGCAATTGGCTTCTGTGTGGCCGAAAATTACTGCTTGTACTACAAGCAAGGGGATCTGGGGCGTTATACCCAGGTTAGGGTTGTTTTTGTATGCAAAGCCTTATTAACACAGAAACACAACGTGAGCGGAGGGAGTGCAGCATAAAACAAACGGCCCAGTCGCACTTATCGTATGCGTGAGTTTGGCAATATTCTATTTGTCCCATAAATTAATCACGACCACAATGGCCGACACAACTGACATTTCTCACAACTGAGCGTAGTGTGCATATTTCATTTGGCCCACACAGGAAAGAGGAAATACACTAACTAAAGAATCGCAAGGGAGTATTATACCAAGAATTGGCATTCTAAATGGTTGTTATGTCATGTTATCACAGTTCCAGCCGAATGGCCACGAGATGAGGCACATCCGGTCCAATAGGCTGGGCTGGGAATTACTACAGAGGCTGAATGGAGAACAGGGCAGTGTGAGCATTGCTCTCACCAAACTACAAAGAGAAACATAGTATGACGAGTTTATAAATCACTATCGCTTTATACGATAGATTCTCAGGAATGGGCTATAAATCGGTTTCAGGGACGCAACCAAAATATCACCTCAGGAGGGCTTAAACGACTGAATGTATAGTTCAGTCTCTATAAAACAATGTATCAATAAATTAACTAGAAATGTATAACAATTTTACGAAAACAAACTGAAAGCTTTGCTAACAACGGCCACTGCCTTCTATCACATGGATCGAAACATGCCTGTCCAATATCTACAGTAATCATAAAAGCCATCTAGAATGTGCTACATAGTCCATCGCCTGTCAATCTCATCCAGAACACGGAATGTAGGAAATAAACTTACAATGTGCAGGTGGCATGGCATTTGCATGACATCAATTCTTTTGTTATTTAACCCACTTATAGTTTTATTTCAGGTTCAAAATTTTGGGAATATTTTCTCAAAGCATGAAGCTTTCATATAAGTTGATTTTTAAAAAAGTCTAGTTTTGAAAATTTTCTGCCATCATCTCCCCTTAAATACTGGAACAGGAGCAATCAATGTATGCATGTTGGAGGTATATGATCTCACTTTTCCACCTTAAGACAAAGTACATTATCATGGAAACACAGGGCCAGACCCCCTCCAGAGGCCCTCACCGACGAAGTAATTTTAGCCGTGTTTAAACGTTGGAATGCGCGAAATCTCCGAAGTCAGTACATGGTAAGATCACCGTTCCATGAGACCACTGGCTGTCAGCTGGAGAAAGGAAAGGAAGAGCAAGAAATGAACTGATCACCCTACCGCAAACAAATCCCGGCGCAAGAAAGTCACTTCGTTAGCGAGAATGAGCCTACGGGCTGAAAACTCTTCTTCTCATTCCTTTTTCCCATCTGCTATCAGTGACCGCCTGTAATAATGTTGCAGTGTTGCACAACGACCTGTTTGTATAAGACTGCGATGACCCGCCTTCAAACACTATACGATTTTCTTTTAGCATTTGCCTGCTAGGGTGTCAGTAGTGTGCCAACTTAGCATTTCCAGGAGAAGTGTTATAAGGGGTCAACGTGCAAGATACAACTCAAATTCTCTGACGGATCAATAAGAGAGGGGTATCGGAAATTCGAAACGACTCGCTGTTTTGTGTACTGCTAAATGACCGAGTAGGCATGGCCCATCACCTGAGACAGAGACTCAGTGTTATTTTCCAGCAGGACGAAGCATCGGCAAGAATTTTCACAACAGTAATTTAAATAAACAAGACCCATACTCAAAGTCAATAGTATACTCAATATCGTGCCAAACACAGTGTTTCAAGCAAATTACATTGGCCAAAGTGGTAGAAGAATGGACACGAGATACAAAGTACACCGAAATGCTATAAAATACGTGTGCGAACATATATAGACGCGAAACCTGATTCATTAACATTCAAACAGACTTAAAAAATCATACAACACGAAACGAAATAAAGAACACTCGACATACAGGAAACAATCGAGGTACACTTAGCTAAAATAAACACCCCTAATAATAATTATTATTAATGCAGCCAATGGCCATGTATTTTTTCTATTCAGGACGGGTCAGGGAAGGGATATTGGAAGGAAATCGGCCGTGGACCTGTTGAAAGGCCCACGCTCTCCCGATGCCAGCGAGGCACGAGATAGCGCGTTAGCGATCTCGGCCACCGCGGCCGGTAACACCCCTAATAATCAGAACCTAAACAACACATATACGGAGTATTCACCACTCCTTACAATACTTACCATCGCCTCCACCCCCCCCCCCCTTTTCCTTCAAGAAAACGAGAAACAACATAACAGTGCATAGGATGTACTTAGTACCATATCTTCAATAAACCATGGGCGGCAACAGCGGCAGGATTAAAGAATCCGACACATTCTCAATAGTCCGGGAAGCTTAAAGAGGACTGTTTAGCTTACGCGTGGCGAGAATGCAAATTGACCTTTATTCGTTGAACATGTCCAGAATACAGTAACATACACCATATTCAAGAAGATCTACTTGACCAACACAAAATAAGTCACATTGCGAGACGAACATCCCAGTTAGGGAAGCGGGGAGAGGCCAAGGAGGGTAAGAGATAACAAAATTCGTGTTGATCTACTGAAAAACATTACATTTCGATTACTAAGGCAACACTGAAGAATGGCTTCCAACACGACTGAAATCATCGACTGCTCGTCTGCAGTCCTTACTTGAATTAAAACAGATAACACACACTAATACACCCATCACAATTAACACCGGTTATCAGACAGATTCTACACACACCCAAAGTACACAGGGCTACATGACCACATTTTCGCAACCCCTAAACTAAGGAACCAACCAACCAGCTTTCATTTCCTTCTAAGAAAATAAATGTGTGGAATCTCTGTTTCGCGATCTTATAGGCCGTGTTCTAAGGACATTCTAAGGTTACATTAAGCGAGGTAACCTGTGAACATGCTGAACGCAGTCTTCAGCGAAACGTCAGGACGACAGAATGTCCTTAGAACACGGCCGCCTATAAGCCCGCGAAACAGAGATTCCTATTTCAACGCCGGTCGTGAAAGTCGAATTTTTATTTAAAATAAATGCGTCTTTTTAATGATTTGCAATATAGCTTTTATTTCCTTGTTCATCAATGAAAGAATTCTTATCTCTTAATAAATACCAAACAAAAATTTGCTAGTGATGGCCTCCTGGCAAAGGAGCAGATACCTGCGGATTAAAAAGGAGTTTCCGTTTGACCATCTGCATGCAGTGCTACTAATGGTATAAATATTCTCTAGCGGGATTGCAAACGGCAGATTGCTTCTAACGTCTGTTCGCCGAGTCGAGATAGTGCGCGTAAATACTTGCACGTGGTCACTTGACTGCCTGGACAGGGAAACATGTCCAGTTCATGTCATTGGACAAGGGTAGCCAAGAAGCTCCGAGATCATTAGTCATGCCGTAGCTCTAGAAAAGACAAGACTTGCTGCACTGTGTACTGTTGCCTGTCATAAGCAGTTAAGAACTTATTAATTAAATAACTACATAAAGGAACAATAAATAAACCGCGCTGTAGCATGTAACCGATAAGTCAGCCCGCTTCACATGTAGACAGGCACAGCTCTATGTACCCCTTGCGGGCAGCCCTGCAATCACGTGTACAACTGTGTTTACTTCCACTATCTCGACTCAGCGAACAGACTTTAAAGGCCAATAAGATAATTTTTCTTGGCTTCTTATCTCTTACAAAGTCATCGTAAACATTACCATTCAAAGAAGATTGCTTCAATAGCTATATTGCTTGTCTGAAGGATTTATGTCCGGAAGCTTGAACATTAGTCTAATCATGCTCATTCCTAGAAAAGCTAATTTAGATACTATTAGAGGTAGCTGAGTAAGAAACTAATGGAATACATGGCAGTGTGTTAGCTGCAGTGCTCGAGGCAAAATACGTCATTGCTACCAAACAAGATGACAACCAGTGATGGTGCCTGTTGGCGATAGGCTATGACTCTCACAATGGAAGAGAATGGATAAATGAAGCAAAGACATGTAGTGTTGATGATGATGATGATGATAATTGTTGTTTTAATGGCCTAACATCTAGGTTATCTGCCCCTAATGGTTTGGGTGATAGTGAAAGATGAGATGAGAATCTGTGATGATCGTGTGGCCTCCTGAGAGGCCGAACGCAGATCTTACTAGTTGACGCCCGTGGGCGACCTGCGCGTCGTAATGAAGATGAAGTGATGTTGAAGACGGCACAAACACCAAGTCCCCGGGCCACGGGAATTAACCCCAGGCGATTAAAATCCCTGATAGCCCGGTCGGGAATCGAACCAGGAACAGGTCGAGCCAAAGCCTAGCGCGCTAACCATTTAGCCACGGAGCCGGACAGATGAGAATGAAAACTATAACTAATACTAACTACAAACTTACATTCTACAAGAAAAAATGGTGAACAAATAAAGGATAAGGCAAATAAAGGTCAGGCAGAAAAAAATGCCCTCAAACCCCGAAGAATGAGGATTGAGGGACTTGGAACGAAGGAGAGCCATGAAAGGCAGATAGGAAAGGGAAAAGAGAAGAGGCCCCGCCCCAAAGTCAGTGGGAACAGGAGGGGGGAACGGACCCAGCTCAGGAATCCCCCAGGATCACCAACTCCCGAACTCACCAACCGTGAGTCCCTTAGGGTGTGGCAATATCCAGGGTGCACTGGATATGGTGGGGCTACATACATCCTTTCTCCTTGAGGGTCTTCAGTAAAAGGCAGGAGATAACATGAAAAGAAAAATAAGGCTATCCCTTCGCAGAAGAAGGGTTTCAGGAAAGATGAGACAAGGGCAAATTAAGGCGGGAAAGGAAGAGACTCCCTAGGCCTCGAATACCCTAAAACGGTCGGGGTCGGAAGAGAACAAGAATTGACCAAGAGAGGTCGACAGGAAAGAAGACGAAGAGTATCCCGGCACAAGAGAGTGGAAGTAATGCCGGACTCAGCTGGGGTCTCGTGGTCGCCAACCCACGTCCCACTAGATTTGAGCCTCTGGGGGGAAATGTAGTGTGTGGTAATTTCCACACATACGGCTCAGATCACCTATTAAGGAAACTACTTAACTCCAGTGTTGACTCATATTTGCTGAAATGTGATGGATAAAAAAACAAGATGTTCAGCAAAGAACATACAGCCTACTTTCTCCTAAATGTATGGGTATATTTATGACTCTTTGTCCTCATCCCTAACACAATCACCTCTACCACAATGTATTGTTTGTTTTCTTTTATATTGATAATTAGCCAGTAAGTGTCAAAATCAATATTGTATACTTTATGATGATTGAATAACAAAACTACTAACTTATTGTAATGCATTCACGTCCGTTAATCTCTATATTAAGCCAGCCTGCTAAGTTAAGAATCTTCCGTTTTGGGTATCTTCCCCTTTAAAAATCCACGCCGATCACAGTAGGTTGGTGCTGCGACCTATCAGTGAATTAATCTTTATGTTGTACGCCTATGCAATGCCATCGTAATGTACTAGGGGCCTAAGGGTGTTGAATGAGTAGACAGTTTAAAGTAGCCAAGAGGGAGGCGATCCAGCAGGCAGTGTTTAAAGGTAATCGGAGCGCGATCGTGGCTAATAGTTGAACTACCAGTATTACAAAATTGCTATACTTCAGGAGGCCAGGTATTTACACAGCTGTAAGTTTGGAACAATATTACCCACATAACCCACAAGAGGACAGCACCGTACAGAGGCATTAAGAAGGCTGTGGTTAATGACAACGTGTATCTAGTTCTTCTATTCTCCTTTTCCTAATGTATTCTGTTTATTTGCGATGCTGGGGCTGTGATTTTATTAAAAACGAGTGTATACATTAGCCTCTCCTTTGAGCTAAATGACATCTTATTCAGTAACTGTGGAAAGAGCTCGTGCACATCATTTGTAAAAGAATTCAAAAAAAAAATAGTTAACTGCAGCAGTACTCGACCCCCAGTAGACTGCGTGACAGACTAACACGCTAGCCCAGAGCTAACCCTATCATTAACATCATGGTGTTCTTAACTGACATTAGATACAACCTGTTGGCAAATAATGACTTTAAATAAACGATTACTTCACAGCAGTACATCTTCATTAAAGATAATTTCATACGAAGTTTATATTATTATAACAGTAGGGTATATCACATACAACATACTAAAACTATTGAAATATAAGACAGGCACATGAGGACAGCTGCCATCTTGTCGTGTGACACAGACAGCTCAGCTCTTTTAAGCCACTCATACAGTGTAATATTATAATATTAAATTATAATAAATAACGGATCACGACCTTCAGGATAGCTTAAACCACCCTAGGCTCGATATTCGGAACTGGTGGGTCTTAAGCCATTGATTAAAATGGTTGAATAATTCACACGGCCGCCATCCTGAAATGGTTCGGCCAATGACCTTGAATGTTGGATGAAAGACGCGTCCTATATAAAGGTATGTTGTCACCAAATTTGGTAGAGATCGGATGATTAGTTTAGCCGTAATTTGATTTTACGTTTTGAACGTTTGAGTGGCCGCCATTCTGTTTTGGTAAAGATGGCGGCGATATAAAGTATGACATTGAGGTGCCCTTTGCTAATGCTACCTCTGTACCAAATTTCGTTCAATTCGGTTTCACCGTGTTTGAATTGATAGGGGAGGACAGACATTCGAGTACACACCTCACACACACACACAGACTCACACACACACACACACACACACACACATACACACACACAGACAGACACACTTTTTTCGCCCTGTAGTGATCTCATAAGTCTTCTTTCATATCTTGCAAAAATCGAGAGTAGGCTAAAAATCGTATTAACTTGCAAAAGGACTGAAACGTACCAGGTATTAAAATAATTTCAGTATTATTCTGTGATAGGATCGAAATATACGACTTTAAGAACATGAGGCAACAGAAAGCACTTCCAAACAACAGGAAATTAGAATATACGCCCTTCTCAAGCAGAGATATGCACTTAAACAGGCAAATGAGAAACATATGATGCGTTGTGCCAGAATATGAATAAATATGCAAAAATGTGATCCTGCATGAACTTCCGGACCTTAATGATAATAATGTTATTTCTTTTACGTCTCTTATAACTACTGCGGCTTAGAGACGCTCAAGATTCAATATAGAGTAAATGTTGTGTGGAGAAGGGTGCTAAAGATTAGTGGGACAGAACAGAAATCTAATAAACCAGTGATCAATTAATTCTTCTCCTAAGTGCACTGACAAGTTTCGTGATCTATATCGACATTGTTCTGCTATCCTTAGCAGCATGGTAACGTTATTCGTTTGTTCTTATACCAGTCCAGTGTTGAATGTTCACCTTCTACCTGCTTGTCGTTGTCCTTCAATTTTGTCTTTTAAAAAGAGAAGTAAAGCAGTTCTCAATTGGTGTTTACTCTAATCAATATCCGCTCTCTCCAGAAGACTCTGAGCATCCTTCAATGAAACTACATTTCTAGGACCTCCAGCTTATTGATGGTGTTTGCTTTGTAAGTCCAAGCTTCAGCTCCAAAAAGTTATGTCGATCAAACATAGGCTAACGTTTAAATAATTATGTGTTGTATGAATTTTAAATTTAAACCATCAACACAGAGCAATAGTTTCATTTTCTTAAATGTTGATCTAGCTACTCTAATTTACATATCGGGATTTTCATCTGATATCCAACAATGAAAGTTTTTAAATTTGTGAACCTTTTGAAGTTGTTGATTCTTAAATTTCAGACTTACTTTAATTTCTCCTCGCCCGACACCCGTTAGTTTTGTTTTCATTGTGCTGATCGTGAGACCCCAGCAATGTTAAGCTGGTCTACTCTCAATACTTCTTAGGGGCCGATAACCTAGATGTTAGGTCCCTTAAAACTACAATTATTCATCATCATCATCATCTCAATACATCTGGCAAGATGTACCATACCATCCGCATATCTCAACATACTTAATGGTTCTCAATTGCCCTTGATTCCCATTTCTATATCTGCTACTGACTTTAGCAAGTTAATACGTATTATTTTATTCAGCATTCACAATGTAAATATTGTAAAATTATTTTCATTTTTAACAAGTAGTTCCGTGAAGAACTAAATAGCCTATTTGCATATATCCTACTAATATTAATATCCTCTATCATCATACAAAATTTCAGTTGATTGCTGTAGTAGATTAATAGATATTGAGAACCGTCTAAATATTTCGGATGGTTGCCATGTTGGATTGTTATATATAGGCCATAGAGTTATGTACTATTAGATGATGATTATTATGTACGTTCATTATGCAAATGTTGATTTCGATCGCATGATTAGAACACAAGAAATAAAAACTTAATTTTCGAAATTCGCACAGCCACCACCTTGAGCTTACGTAAACAATTGAACTAAATTAGTTACCAGTGCATTACAATGTGTATAAACATTTGTTGTACGAAGTTTCATTGCGTTTGGATCATTAAATATTGAGAAAAGTCTATTTAAAACATTGAACTTCGCTTGGCCGCCATGTTCGTTTTGTAGTTAACCGGTTTTTGAAAGTCTCACAGATGAACTTCCAGTAGGCTAGTGCCCTTTATCTCCGTACAAAATTTCATGGAGATACCGGTAATAGTTTCAGAGATATAGAATACCGGAGAAATATTTCGCACGGCCGCCATCTTGAGGTTATGTAAAAAATTGAACGAAGTTAGATGTCGTTGCATTACAATGTGTATAAACATATACTGTACCAAGTTACATTGCAGTTGGTTAGTTAAATCGCGAGAAACGTCTCTTTAAAAGTCGACAATTCGCTTGGCCGCCATGTTGGTTTTGTAGTTACCAGGTTTTCACAGGTCACATAGGTGAACTTTCAGTAGTTTCCTTTATCACAGTACAAAATTCCATGGTGATATCGTTAATAGTTTTGGCAGATATTGAATGCTGGTGAAATATTTCGCACAGTCGCCATGTTGGATTGGTGAGACGTAACAAAATTTGAAGGGCATGGTCGGGGTCGCCCGGAATAGTGTTATGAACTTACCAAGTTTCATTGAAATCGCTTCAGCCGTTTAGAAGTCATTAGGGGGACACACAAAAATCCACACGCACACACAGACAGACACACGGACAAAAGGTGATCTCATAAACCTTTATTTTTTTTCAAAAATGAAAATAGGCTAAAAATGCAAAGGCTATTAAAATTGTACATCAGTTATACTTAAAAATTAACGTTATAAAATAATTATTGAAGGTCAACACCACTTGAAGTTCTATAAAATAACATTTCCTACTCTTCAGAACTGTTTCTTAGTCGAGGTGTTTAAAAAAAGGTATAGTTTTCTGTCCGTCTGTTCATATTTTCTTTATAATCAAAATAGAAACTCTACAGAATACGGAATGATCGTAATTGCCCTAGTTATTTCATAGTGCATGTTTTTTTAAACGCGATGCATATTTGACAATAATTAGTGCATTTTTGCATGCATATTTATTCATTTAATATTGCATGAACTTCCGTGCCTTACCATTGACCCCGAAAGGTTGTATGCCCCGCTCCCCTAATGTCCACGTTTTCGCTGCCATACAGCAATACACTCCGTATTCACTTTCTTTCCTAATTTTGAAATGAATTGACAGTTAGTCAACTGCTGCTTTCTGTCCCTGGAGGAAATCATCATATATATTATTTCAGTAGTATAGATCCCTCCTGCGGCGCTCACAAGCGACCGATCATGAGAAATGAGCATTCAAATGGAAGAGAATAGACATTAGCAGTGACGAATTGTACTATAATTTCAAAAACATATATAATTTCTTTAATTAATGAATTAAAAAAAATGTACGAAGTGTGCGATTGGCAGATACTAATGCTGTAGGAAAATACGCTACATACGCTTCACATTTTGGCCGCTGTGACGCCTGTTTCATGTCATTTTAACATTCTGAGGTCTTTCCTTTATCATTTTGCATGGATTTCAGAAACAGTAAATCAAATGAATGAGTAGCCTACTCAAATCTTATAATTTCATAAATATCGAATAACCGGTGAGTGTTATGATGATCAGATTTTCAGTGATTGTCTTCTTAAGTTAGGGGACGTTGAACTTTGAATTATGCTTGCCACGGTGGGTGAGTGGTTATAGTGTCGGACTACCAACCCCAAGATTGCAGGTTCGCCCCTGGCCATGGTAAGTGATTTTTGAAGGCGACAAAAATCACGACACTCATGTCATACGTTGTTGGCATGTTAAAGAACCCATTTGAATTCAGTAGGCCATGTTCAATGGCAAAATTAATCTCGGGATTTTCCGCCAACACAAAGTTCCTCCATTCTCTACTTGAAAGCGCTGTAGTGTCAAGGAGTTTAGATATCTAACCTCCTTGACTTTCATAGCGTTCAAAGGAACGACGAAATTCGACATGCAAGCTACCCTCTGGTTGTCAATTAACAAAGCTTGCACCAGGCACCCGAGGCCATACGATATTATTATTATTATTATTAACTTTGAATTCTAACTGAAATGTAAATAGTGTTAGGTAGATTTCATTAGAAAGCTAACTATTGCAATGGGTCCCATGTTTCGACTTCCGGAAAATTTCGACATATCTTCGCGTTTCACATCCCCCAGACCCCAAAACCACCGTCAGTTCAAAAGTTTATATATAATTTATGTATGTATATATGTATATATATATATATATATATATATATATATATATATATATATGTATATCAGTTTCTTGTGGACACGATAACTGCCGTAATTTTGCCCAAATCACTTTGAATTTTTTACATAATAAGTATCCCATTAAATTCTCGGTCGAGTTCGTTAATGGGCAAAATCGGTCAAAGGGGGTGAAAATGGGGGGCTTTTTTCGAAAAAGAGAAATATCGCTATAACTCTCTTAATACATGAAATATCGAATCCATTCAAAGTTCATAATATGTGTCGAATAAGTGCCAAAAATTTATGTCAAATAAGTTTTTTGATAGCACCAACCATTGACCAAAGGGGTGGAAAAAAATGGATTTTTCGGGAAACATTAATCATATCTCTCTTAATAGGCACAATATCAAAACCGTACAAAATGGAAAATATTCCCCTAATAATTACCTAAAACTTTTGTCTGAAAGAAATTTTGATATGACCCACCATTACGCCAAGGGATGAGAAAAACAATTTCGGAATTAAAGAAAATGCCAAGTGCCATCAGAGGTTACCATGACAACGCTTCTAAATTGATCAGGGATGATCTATCAGAGGTTGCCAAGACAACGCCATTGACGGGATCACATTCATTTTTAGCCTACTTTTCACACTTTGCAAAAATGAAGAAAAAGTAGACTTATGAGATCGATCCGGGAAAATGAGTCTGTCTGTCTGTCCTTCTGTCTGGCTGGCTGTGTGTGCGTGTCCCCACCCCCCTCCCCCCTTATCAACTCCTAAACGGCTGCAGCAATCGAAACCAAATTTAGTATCAGTAAAGATGAATACCGGAATATCTCAAGCCCATATTTGAAAAAGATGTCAGTGCTACCAACTGCTAAAAAACGCATTAGAAATTTGAACTCCATGTTGGATATCATGGAAGGCATACATGGGAGCAATTCCAAAATTGGCACACATGTAGATAATACTATTTCAGTTTAATTTCCAGGAGGCCACACATGACAGTGTTGCCAAAATAATTTTAAGCCTTCTGATAGGTCCAATTTTTAAATGCACATAACTTCTACACTATCAATTGGATATCAACCAAATTATGTATGTAATATAAGCACATAAGCAGGTATGACTGAGCGTATTATTAAGAGCCACCAGAGCTGCCAACTGTTAATAATTTTTCTCCCTACTTTTTATCCAAATACCAATATATCAGAAAGTATGCAAGCCGACAGCTTTAAACTATGCACGCGTATAGTACCTGACATTTTACATTAATTTGGAGTATCTTATATACGTCAGTTCTACCAACATGATGCTAAGCCTGCTGATAGGACCAATTTTTAAATACATGTAACTTCTATACTGTCAGTTGGATTTCAACCAAATTTCGTATGTGCTATGTGTAATATAACAGATATGACTATAAGTATTCTTATGAGCAATTAGGGCTGCCAACTGTTAATAAATGGTGTCTATATTTTTTACCCTAATATCAATATATCAGAAAGTATGCAAGCCAACAGGTCTATATTTTGCATACGTATAGCACCTGACATTCTAGATTCATTTGGAGTAATTAATATAAGTCAGTGATGCCAACATGATTCTATACCTGATGATAGCTCCAATTTTAAAATATATATAACTTCTATACTAAAAAATGGATTTCATCCAAAATTGGCACAAAAATACATCATAATATTTCCGATTATTTCTGACCAGCATACGCATGACATTGTTGCCAACGTGCTTTTACGTGTGCTGATAGATCCAATGTATAATTGTAACAGTAGCTCGTCCCCCCCCCCCCTTTCCCTTTTGATTACCCAAGGTGTGATAATAATAATATCAGCGTATCGAGAAAAATAATCACATGACATTTCCACACCCAAAATTAATAATGAAAAAACACAGGAAAGGCCTAATTTAATTACTCGCTAGGTCAGCTGAGTTCACAGCAAAAAAAACCTAGGAGCGAATGTTCCGATTTGCTTGGTTTTCAAGAACACCCTCATTCGATTTAGGAAAAGAGAACAGGCGGGACGAAACCAATGTCAAGACCAGCTTGTTGAGTGGAAACTGGATGCGTACCTCAGCAGCCGGTATTAAGTTGACCCTGCCAAAGATGAAGAATGAAAAGGGATTAATCTTCCCAGTGACCTCATGCAATAAATAATATGACAAATCGAAATAAGCTAACATGTATTGAGCAGTAAAATAAAACAATTACAAGAGACAGCCTTCCACCACTTAATTAACTAATTGACCAATATGATCTAATTAAACACAAATGAATGACTTAGTTTAAACAAACCAGACACTTGCCCGCTTGACAAGGTTTCACACATTTACATTTGTGATAGAAATGAATTTATCTAGAATGATTCCCAGAAATTAATGCCCAACAAGGACTAAATAATTGTCATTTTTCCCGCATGGCAATTTACGCAGTTACATTTGAGGTTAAAACATGAATTTCAAAATGGATCCGGAAGAAGAAAAAAAGAAAAACAACATGAGAAAGGCAATGCCTTCTCAAAAACAATGCTGCATCAAACAACCGAAACGCCCCTTAGTGGAACGGAAAGGTCTGACAACCTCCACAGTCCAGCATTGACCGTCCCGTCAAGGCTGTCTGACCAAGAATCAAAACCCACGAGGTTCCCATCCGGCTAACGGGAAATAGGGCAATAATAATACACCCTGCAGTAATTACATATAAAGGTACCACCAAAATATTACTAGACCCTCCAAAAGATTACATACTAAAGAGTTAAAGTAAACTTTATCTAGTTAATCTTACGGTCCGCCGACACGCGGCCTTAAAATGACGTTACAAAATTTAGCAGTCAAAGTTTGTATTGATCGTCCTTGGTTATGCCCCTTAGTAATTAAATCATGATAGTACCACCTGGTCTCTTCGGCCCTCCGGAGGAGCTGGCTTCAGTTCCCCCGGAGGCGATCGCTTTTAAGTCCTTTCGTCACCAACCTTCCTCTCGTACTGTTCTGGCTTGTCACAGATTCCACCCTTGTATATCAGCGTATCCCCCACCACATACCTCCAGTAGCACCAACTGCGACTAGTTGCACAACCGGCCAAAACAAAGCCAGAGTTCCAGGCCTTGAGTGGGTACTATAGAATATCTCCCCACACAGACTAGAAACCTTCCAGGAGCTGAGACGTTACACCATGTTCTTGCAAGGGTGTTCTTAGAATAAGGGCTTGGCGAATGTAGCCGACAAGAAATGTTGCTTTTCCAATGTTTGCACACACAAAGCTCGATTTATCTCCCTTTTCAAGTGTCTATCGTCGATAAGCCTATAAGTGACAGCACACACAAAGGCGCAAATCCTGGCAGAAAGAGCTCGGCGAACCCATTTCACAAACAGTCAGGCGCCGGATTGGCGAAGGAATTCTCAGAAGGGGCCTGGTGTATGCTCTCAGGATAATCTGGTCAGACCTGGACCTCCTGCTGCGTCTCGAAGATAAGATGAACATGTACCGATTTGCAAAATTGGTACATCCTCCTCCTCCAAAGGAAAACGATGGGGAGATGATGAACAGGGTGATGGTGTCCAGCTGGTCTCGTGGCAGCTGAAGAGGCTACTCCAATCTCCGCCAGCGGACCTTGAAGTAGATCTCCTCGGGTAGAAAGATGCCATGGTACCTAGATGGTACCTCCAAACTGGGCCCAGATTGGTAGTACACGTCCCACATAGTGACCGCTGAAACACACATCAGAACAGCAGCGTATGGTCCAAATACAGTTCCCTTAGAGGGAACAATCGTTCCAGGCCAGCCAACCAGCCCATAACAGCTGAAGTTATCCCAGGAAGGATTAAAAAAAACATCACACGAAGCATTAGTGTGCCATCGAAGTTCACTTAAGAGTCTTTCAAATCACAAGGGATACTTGATGCTTCAAACAAGGTTCTGCGCAAAGAGATAGTGTCCAGGGCATAATTAAAGGTCCACTGAAGTATGAAAAACACTCGAAAGGGGCAACCAACTATACGATATGACTGACGTTAACAAGCTTAATTAAAGTTCACTACAATACTTAGCAAGAATAACTAAAATTTAACTAAGGTGTACAGAACCCAGAATTTTCTTTAGAATATGCAAATCAAAGGCACCTACAAACTTGCCCACCAAAAATTTTAAACAATTTTTCAAAATGAATTTACTTTAACAAAACCGAAGGACCATTTTTCTGCGACTTCACGAATCAGGACAGCACGCAACTATTTTCAAAATTCACAATGACAATTACATTAACATGCCGCACGGGGCATTCCATCAAAACTACATTTACTATACCACCCGTGGTATTGCTCAAGTTAAATACCTTACAAAATTACCTACCGCACTGAAGGCATCACACAGAGCTCGCTTTGATATGCACACAAACACAAATTACATGTCTTGCTCAATTTTACATGTTCCTGACCCACACTGCCCTCAGTGGCCTCCAAGGACAGGAGGAACAGAGACCACAACATCCTACCCCACAAGCACACTAGCAGCAAGACAAACAAAATAAGGAAAAACCACGTCACCCACATAATTCACCCACACATTCACACTTTAATAATAAGAATGCCCTTAATTCCATCGGGCTGTCACCCCGATATTTCTCCCACTCCTTAACTGCCTGCGGGCACTGTTCCCGGCGACAACACAAAGCATAAATAACCCTAAATTCCATCGGGCTGTCACCCCGATATTTCTCCCACTCCTTAACTGCCAACGGGCTCTGTTCCCGGCGACAACACAAAACATAAATAACCCTAAATTCCATAGGACAACTTGCGAACTAGGAAAACAGCACGAGGACTGCAGTTCATAACCTGACGTGAATTATTAAAACAGTATGCACTGTCATTCACACACTACACAAACAAACACCGCCCTGTCCTTCACATGACAGGTCCTCTCCCATATGACACCGGGAGGAACATCACTCTTGCGCCACCAAACCCTGGCCATCACGACAAAATCAGCTCGGTACCTGAGCTCCCCCTCCGGATCAACTCACGACCCCACAGAGGGTAATTAACATCTTCCCCCACAAAGGCACGGCCGCCTCAGAAGATGACAGTACAACAGATTACCAAAACATAAATACACATTCGACACAAGGTAGGGCACCCACCAAGCGTCACACACACCCTAGTGCACGTGGTTCACCTTCCAATCACACAACACAGACAATCACAACCCTGGAAATTTCTCTAAGTGGCGTTACCACAGACTACAGACGTCTCTAACTAACAACGTGTGTCACCTTCCATTAATGTTCACCATTCAAATCCCGGGTGACACTTTATGACCACACTCAAATCGAACCCATGATGCTTCAACGCACCACTGTCATCATACGTTCCCAAAACATTAACTTCACGAAGCTACTTAAAATCTCAAAATTCACAACCTCCTCGACCAACAACACGTGTCTGTATCTCACCAACTGCTAACGCCAATAAAATTTCTCCCAGAATATCAAAACTAATTTATTCAGAATTACAAATCACAGAAGTGACGATTGTTACATCTCAAAAGGCACGAAGCAATTAAAATCTTCAAAATAAATCCATAAATCCAGCTCACACCTAACCACATTGGAACCTCGCACCAAAAAAACTGCCAAGCTATCAACACCCTATTACTCAGAGAATTTAAATTATTTTTACCACCAAAGATGATTACTCCAGTAACTACCCAGGACACTGACTGTCACTAAGGCTCACAATCGATCAGAACATCCGGTGGCAACAGCCAAACTCACACACACACCCAAGGTGACGGGGCTACACCAAATTTTAACGAACCCAGAACCTTTCAGAGTTGAAACTACAACAGAAACGCCAGCGGTCTAACAGATCAAGGCTGCAAGTTATAAATAACTAACCAACTAATGCACTGAAGCACCCTCAAGTGAAAACTCCAGAATCAAAATATCAAAATATGCATGAACGCCTACAACAGCTGATTGTGAAGTGAACACACCCAAACTAACGGGAGTCTACATGAAATCTCACGAACCTACAACCCTTCAGAAATGCGACCACAATAGAAAAACCTAGCCGCCTAACAGCAAGAACTGCAAGTTATGAATAACTAACGAACCAGCCCATTTCAATGCCATCGCAAACGAAACACTGCAACCTTAAAAAATCTCAAAATCAGACTAGTGAACACAGCAGCTGACATACAACGATAGCTCAGCATGCCACCGCAGGATATCTCCCTAAAGGAAAACTTTCACCAACCGATCTACCAAATATTTTTTTTTTATATATACCAAAAATCAACAAGTATTCCCAGAGTTAGCAACTTCATCACTGGAACTCGAACACAGGACTCCAGTTCCTAACATTCATCCATCATCCATCACACATCCTTCTCAAACATCTCATTATAAGATTTTACCACCCACGACAATAACCCGTTACTTTCAATTATGCAAATTAGCAATCGTACAAATATCATGAACACAAAATACCCCATGGTATAGAAACACTTACCGCCAGCTCACCAATCGTGGCTCGACTCTCCATACAAACTGGACGAGTGGCTTCTAAATACCCAAAAAAAATTTAGCCTTTCACCGAGATAACGAAGTCCCATACCTATAGTCACTCGACTCGGGCAAATACTATATACACCCTGCCCGGGCCCAATCAAGATGGTACTCACACCCCAAATTAAATGGACTCCTGACAGTAGATCCCCATACGAAGCACATCTGCATAATAGGTCCATTTTCAAAATGCAACTAATACAACTAATATAAAATTAATAATAATCCATCTTACGTTACTGGCAATTAGGCCTCAATTACTCCCACCCAATTCAAATTGCAAACTTGCATCAATTCATCCACACATGACTTTCATTCAATCAGCAGGATTAAAAAAAACTGAAGGATTACAAAAGAAAATAAATACAATTTTGACCACCAAAGGACACCAGTTCGATTCCTAGTCAGGGCAGCAATAAAATTCGCATCACACACACTCTTTCATCCTGAACACAACCAACCACAGAAATACATTCATGCATGCACCAGACATACGCGCTCCCTTCCCTGTACAATCCTAAAATTCCCCATTTACATCAGTATGTTAGTATTCGGATCGTCAAGACACTATAACGCCAACGGAGTATCAACTCACGTGAGGACCTGATAAAACAACCCGTAGTTGTAGCCCTGAAATCACAGTTCTCCTTACATCGTAAAAAACGTCCTAAAACGAAAGACACGAATCGGGGGAAAATATTTATTTACACCCTAAATGAGATGCGACGTGAAGGTGACTGCCTCCCAGAAATATCCCACTTAGTAAGTCACTCAACGAAAAACACACTAAGATACTGAATATTAAAGCCATTTAATACTTGACCAATTTAGATGACAATCTAACCTTAAAAATCCCCATGTCACAACAAGACTATTTACTCTCCCCCCAATTACTAAGCAAACTTAAACATAAATCATACATACATAAACACTCACCTGATTCATTTATACTTAATTAGCACACACGCAATTCGACATTTAACATCATTCAAAACACAATTACCGAACGTACATATAGACAGCAATTCGACCATTTTCCAGAATTAATTTAACGCAGAATAAGTTGACAATACCAAATTTTAATACTCTCACGGTCCAATTTAATTTGACAGAACTACCAACAGCGAAATAATTAACCCCCAGCTAAAGAAATGACAACAAAACATGAAATGTTTGGCCTAATGAACAGCTGATCACTACCAATTATACCTCACACGTATTACGCACAGCAAATTGCAGAATTTCAGCCTTACATCACTAACAATTATTAAGAATAATTACAGATTTACCCCAAAGAACCTGCTGATGATAAATCCACACACGCAATTCACATTTTTACCGATATCAGTTGCATAAAATAATAACTTGTCACAATCGTCGGCCATGATGGTTCAAAATCACTACGTGATTCAACAGGCGTGTACTAAACACACATCAAAACAGACACTAAGTTATTCTTACTGGAAATACAAGTTTATCAATTTCAGCCTATTTCAAGAGAATTTAAAACGTCACTAATTTAAACCTTACCAAAACTACTTCCAATCAGACAAACATTTTATTATTTCAAACACGTGACACAATTTGGTCAAAACAACACTTCCCGAGGTGTACATTAGCACAGGCGCAGTAAAATTGAGCTGGACTATTTCCTACAAGAAACAGAATGAATTTACAACCACCCCAAAACATACAAACAGCATATCAAAACTCACCACGTGTGAAATTCCTTCAGCCGGCAATCCGTCAATCTGGCAACGCAGCACGGCCATTACTCTCCCGTCAGTCCTGAATTTCGTTCAGCGCATGTGACTGCCTCTCTCCTGCTCGTCTAACAGCTGACGACAGGATTGTTCATTTGGTCTCGGTGTACACGGCATGTTATTTTACATGAAATCAAATCACAACATGTATTAGGTTCTGCTCTAATAACTAGCCTACCTATGTGGAGAAAAGAAACATTAGTGAGGAGGACCCAATCTACATTAATTAAGTTACTGAATTTAATTTTAATTAATTACTGCAATCAGTCAGCAGGAAAGATTATTTGCTAATGGCAAGATCACAGAGCAAACCACGCTCTGCTACCATTGTAACAGTAGCTCGTCCCCCCCTTTCCCTTTTGATTACCCAAGGTGTGATAATAATAATATCAGCGTATCGAGAAAAATAATCACATGACATTACCACACCCAAAATTAATAATGAAAAAACACAGGAAAGGCCTAATTTAATTACTCGCTAGGTCAGCTGAGTTCACAGCAAAAAAAAAACCTAGGAGCGAATGTTCCGATTTGCTTGGTTTTCAAGAACACCCTCATTCGATTTAGGAAAAGAGAACAGGCGGGACGAAACCAATGTCAAGACCAGCTTGTTGAGTGGAAACTGGATGCGTACCTCAGCAGCCGGTATTAAGTTGACCCTGCCAAAGATGAAGAATGAAAAGGGAATAATCTTCCCAGTGACTTCATGCAATAAATAATATGACAAATCGAAATAAGCTAACATGTATTGAGCAGTAAAATAAAACAATTACAAGAGACAGCCTTCCACCACTTAATTAACTAATTGACCAATATGATCTAATTAAACACAAATGAATGACTTAGTTTAAACAAACCAGACACTTGCCCGCTTGACAAGGTTTCACACATTTACATTTGTGATAGAAATGAATTTATCTAGAATGATTCCCAGAAATTAATGCCCAACAAGGACTAAATAATTGTCATTTTTCCCGCATGGCAATTTACGCAGTTACATTTGAGGTTAAAACATGAATTTCAAAATGGATCCGGAAGAAGAAAAAAAGAAAAACAACATGAGAAAGGCAATGCCTTCTCAAAAACAATGCTGCATCAAACAACCGAAACGCCCCTTAGTGGAACGGAAAGGTCTGACAACCTCCACAGTCCAGCATTGACCGTCCCGTCAAGGCTGTCTGACCAAGAATCAAAACCCACGAGGTTCCCATCCGGCTAACGGGAAATAGGGCAATAATAATACACCCTGCAGTAATTACATATAAAGGTACCACCAAAATATTACTAGACCCTCCAAAAGATTACATACTAAAGAGTTAAAGTAAACTTTATCTAGTTAATCTTACGGTCCGCCGACACGCGGCCTTAAAATGACGTTACAAAATTTAGCAGTCAAAGTTTGTATTGATCGTCCTTGGTTATGCCCCTTAGTAATTAAATCATGATAGTACCACCTGGTCTCTTCGGCCCTCCGGAGGAGCTGGCTTCAGTTCCCCCGGAGGCGATCGCTTTTAAGTCCTTTCGTCACCAACCTTCCTCTCGTACTGTTCTGGCTTGTCACAGATTCCACCCTTGTATATCAGCGTATCCCCCACCACATACCTCCAGTAGCACCAACTGCGACTAGTTGCACAACCGGCCAAAACAAAGCCAGAGTTCCAGGCCTTGAGTGGGTACTATAGAATATCTCCCCACACAGACTAGAAACCTTCCAGGAGCTGAGACGTTACACCATGTTCTTGCAAGGGTGTTCTTAGAATAAGGGCTTGGCGAATGTAGCCGACAAGAAATGTTGCTTTTCCAATGTTTGCACACACAAAGCTCGATTTATCTCCCTTTTAAAGTGTCTATCAATGATAAGCCTATGAGTGACAGCACACACAAAGGCGCAAATCCTGGCAGAAAGAGCTCGGCGAAGCCATTTCACAAACAGTCAGGCGCCGGATTGGCGAAGGAATTCTCAGAAGGGGCCTGGTGTATGCTCTCAGGATAATCTGGTCAGACCTGGATCTCCTGCTGCGTCTCGAAGATAAGATGAACATGTACCGATTTGCAAAATTGGTACAATTTCTGACCAGCATACGCATGACATTGTTGCCAACGTGCTTTTACGTGTGCTGATAGATCCAATGTATAACTGCATGTAACATCCTTTGGACTTCAACCACATTTTGCATTCTGTACCTTAAGAGATGGAATTAAGAATATATTCAGTCACCATGGCTGCCAACTGTATTGCTGTATTAGGCTACATTATGCCTAGTATACAGTATTACGAACTAATTAAGACATTCCGATATTACCAACTTAATTTCGTCATTATTCTAGATAGGTTCATATACTGTAGATTAATCATTGGCATGAATCTTAATTTTAAGAAAAGTAGGCTCTTTAGTTCCACACGGAACTTCTTGTTCCATCTGACTATGTGGGAAGCGGCTAACTGGTAGCATGCTGAACTTCTATGTCCAAGGTCGCTGGTTCAAAACCGGCCAAAGTCGTTGGATTTTCTAAGAGCGCTAAAAATCCCTCAGCATGCTTTCCTTCGGAGGGGAAGTTCCAACGTTCTTTGCAAGTTGCTGGTTGCGGTGGAATCTAGCAGCCAAGTTCACAGTAGGTGTCGTTGACGATAGTATTTGGTACAAAATTAGGTACTACTACATAAAATTTACCTTCTGCAGACCTTAACTGAATTAGAGACTAATACAGTCATCACAATTAACACCGTTTATCAGACAGACTCTACACACACCCAATGTACACGGGGTTACATGACCACCTTGTCGCAGCCCCTAAACTGAGGAAACAACCAACATCTCTGCGGGAGATAAAATTTTGCGCGAAGAAGTAACAGACTGTTAGAAAGTTACACATCAGTTCCAAACCTTGCATAAGGACATTGTGATCAAAAGTATTAAAATGAACCCCAAATATGACAAGAAAGTTACCATCCCCATAAGACAATAAAATGTTAAAAATATGCATAGAAAGACGAAAATAAGGTTAATTAACCTCCAATTGTAAAATACATTCTCGCAATAAATGAGGTCTGATCCACCTACGAAAACCTGCATATTTCGCCTATTTTAGCCTATCCTCTAGTCTGCCCGGTGAAATCTACCTCCGCCTTCCGGCGTGCCGAGAGGAATTTTATTTTATAATCATTTGGTAGAAACAAGAAAAAAAATAACCTTTCTCCTTATGTCTCTCATTATAAACCGATTGGGGAAAGTGTGGTTTAAGAACATGGGAGATTTCCCTCACGGGTCCGCTAGTAAACTGTATTGCAGCAAATGAGATGCGGTTAACATGGATGAGAGGAAGCAGGGCCTTGGTAAAATCCCGAAACACAGTTGCTATTTGAACTGTTGAGCGCAGAGCTCGTGGTAGCATTCCTTGAGACCTTTTAGGAAGAACTACTCTGAGAAATGTTGCTGGGCGTTCTGATCTGCATAATGCTGCGACTAGAAAGGCGATATTCGGACATTATGGATGGTAATGAGGTCTGTAAAGACCTGCTTGGAGAGGTGCCAGCCCACTGGTATTTATATAACAAGCTGTTGTTGGAGGCTTTCATGTGGCCTGTAGTCAACCAGGTGCGGTGTTGCTAAATCAAATGATATATCACAACAGCCACAACAACTACAATCTACCGCGGCTGTCACCCGGCTCATAGCGCGTAGATGAGGAAAGCGTGACGTGATCCGTAACCGTATCTTGGAATATCGAGTTATTCCAATTGTTCCAATCATATCGAATACGAATATTTACTCGAGCATAGGAATAATTCAACTCTTCGAATTATTATTCGCACGTTCCAATCTTCGAAGTATTTGAACTTCAATAATCGAAGTATTTGAACATTTCAATGATCGAAGTATTTGAACATTCCAATAATCTAAGTATTTGAACATTTCAATAATCGAAGTATTTGAACATTTCGATATTTGAACAGTTCAATAATCGAAGTACAGTATTTGAACATTTCAATATTTGAACAATTCAATAATCGAAGTATTTGAACATTTAAATATTTGAACATTCCAATAATCGAAGTATTTGAACATTCCAATAATCGAAGTATTTGAACATTACAATATTTGTACATTCCAATAATCGAAGTATTTGAACATTTCAATATTTGAACATTCCAATAATCGAAGTATTTGAACATTTCAATAATCGAAGTATTTGAACATTTCAATAATCGAAGTATTTGAACATTTCAATATTTGAACATTCCAATAATCGAAGTATTTGAACATTTCAACATTTGAACATTCCAATAATCGAAGTATTTGAACATTTCAATATTTGAACATTCCAATAATTGAAGTATTTGAACATTCCAATAATCGAAGTATTTGAACATTTCAATATTTGAACAATTCAATAATCGAAGCATTTGAACATTTACATATTTGAAAATTCCAATAATCGAAGTATTTGAACATTCCAATGAAAATGAAAATCCACAGCCTGCTTCCAGTCTCCGACCGGGTCAGGAATGGAATGAATGAAGCCCCCATCTAGCGGCGAGGATATGAAGTGTGCCGGCTGCCGAAGCCTGTCGCACTCCTCTGGGGCAATGATTAAATGAATGACAGATGAAATGAAATGAAATGATAGTGGAGAGTGTTGCTGGAATGAAATTGTGACAGGGAAAACCGGAGTACCAGGAGAAAAACCTGTCTGCCTCCATTTTGTCCAGCACAGATCTCACATGGAGTGACCGGGATTTGAACCACGGACTCAGCGGTGAGAAGCCGGCGTGCTGCCGCCTAAGCCACAGAGGCTCCCTGAACATTCCAATAATCGAAGTATTTGAACATTTCAATATTTGAACATTCCAATAATCGAAGTATTTGAACATTTCAATATTTGAACATTCCAATAATCGAAGTATTTGAACATTTCAATAATCGAAATATTTGAACATTTCAATATTTGAACATTCCAATAATCGAAGTATTTGAACATTTCAATAATCGAAGTATTTGAACATTTCAATATTTGAACATTCCATTAATCGAAGTATTTGAACATTTCAATATTTGAACATTCCATTAATCGAAGTATTTGAACATTTCAATATTTGAACATTCCAATAATCGAAGTATTTGAACATTTCAATATTTGAACATTCCAATAATCGAAGTATTTGCATTTCAACATTTGAACATTCCAATAATCGAAGTGTTTGAACATTTCAATAATCGAAGTATTTGAATTTCGAAATATTGGCATTAGTTAAATAACCTGACTATTTAGTTAATAATCGAATTATTCGACGAACAAGTCGAATAAGCATAGAAAAGAAAGAAAGAAAGAAAGAAAGAAAGAAAGAAAGACGCAGATAACAATTCAATGCTTGCTTTGAACGGCATTTATTTACAAGGATCTGAATGGGGAAGGTGTTAACCCCCATCCAACCATTTGGATTCACCCCTGCTTCAAACTACTCGTCCACTGGACATATTGCTTTATACAACTTGATATTATATTCGAGTACTTATCATCTTTGAATAATTCAAATATGTAAACAGTTCGATTTATTTTAATAATCGACTATTCGAAATGAATGTATTGGTTTTACGTCCCTTTTAACTACTCTGGCTTTTAGAGACGCCGGGTTGCCGGAATTTTGTCCCGAAGAGGATCTTTAACGTGCCAGTAAATCTACTGACACGGCTCCCTCGCATTTGCGCACCCTCAAATGCCAGCTGACTGCGCCAGGATTCAATCCTTGGGCACAGCAAGCGAGAACGTTACCGCTGAGCCACGCAGCCAGTCCCTATTCGATATACTCGAGTTCTTTGAATGTTCGAACAACCGAAGTAGCCTATTCTGACATCCATATTGTTCAAACATTGGAATAATTTATTGGAATTACGAATTGGCGAATATTGGAAAAAAATGTACATCTCATATCAAACAGCTACTCAGTTGTCTTCACGAGTCTGACTGGGTAAGAGAAAAATTGTTTCATTTCAGGGGCTTTGGCATCATGGTCGTTTAGCCCCGTGTAATAGGATGTGTGTAGAATGTCTGTGATAATCTGTGTCTTTGTGGTGTCTGCAGTATGAGGGGCGTACTAAATTATTTTACACTTTATTTTTTTCTACCCAAATGAAGTACTTTACACATCAGTTGTTACGTCCACCTTCTCAACATAATCTCCTTGTAACTTAATGCACGTTTGCCATCGATGTGTCAGTCTCTCCAGACCTTCCTGAAACCATTCTTTCGGAGTACTGCGTACCCATGCCTTGACAGCTGTGTGATAATCACTCGGTGCCAAGTCGGGAGAGTATGGTGGATCTGGCAGCACCGTGAATCCCATTTGATCAATGGCAAAGGTGGTCTCTCGTCTAGTGTGGGGGCGGGCATTGTCATGTTGTAGAAGCACACCTTTAGCCCATTTTCCTGGACGCTTAATATGAATGGCAGGACGTAAGTGCTTAAGGGTTGCCACATATTCTGCATTGTTAATCATGGCCCCAAATCCAGCCAGTCAATGAGGATGATGCCCTTTGTGTCCCAGAACACTGTCGCCATTCGCGTACCAACTGATGGCACTTTTCGACATTTATTTGGCGGTGGACTGTCCCAATGCTTCCATTGCATGACCGCTGTTTTCCGGATTTTGCAGAACTAGACACAGTTGTCAAGGCATGGGCACGCAGTACTCCGAAAGAATGGTTTCAGGAAGGTCTGGAGAGACTGACACATGGATGGCTAAAGTGCATTAAGTTACAAGGAGATTATGTTGAGAAGGTGGACGTAACAACTGATGTGTAATGTACTTCATTTGGATAGAAAACAATAAAGGGTAAAATAATTTAGTACGCCCTTCGTAGTTTGCGCCACATTGGCATTTGCTGGAGGTAGAAATGGTAAGACCACGGCAAACCAGAGATGGGATAAGAACCCAGGAACTTTGGGACCGTACCTCAATACGCACCCCGAGATCACAGAAGTCTCAGCAGCTGTGAGTACTTAAGAAACGGTGTTTGTTTCTGTAAATATTTTAGCTGTGTACTGGACAAACATTATGAATGTACTGTGTTTACACTCGTTGCTTCAAGAGCTGTATTCCTTAGAATTTGTTCGCGGTCACAGAGGTCAATCACCTTCGCCTTGAAAATAGTTCTCACCACTCAAAACGTTAATGACGGGCTTGACAGCCTGGCGCGGATTCAAGGGGGGGGGGGGGGGGGGGGGGGGGTCAGGGGGGCCATTTTTTTTTCAAACGCAAAAAACGAAAACACAATTACCAAACAAATAAAACTTAACGAATTTTAACTGAAAAACAGTTTTTTTAATTCAATACTGAAATATCGTTATTGGAATTATTATGTTCTGTTACAACTGTACTTATTTACAACTTCAAACCTGTTATATAAAAACGATTATTTATACAATAAAATCAACTCGTCTATTTTGTTTAGCAAACCTTGTGATTACCGAATCGAAGTTTATAGTGATGTCACGATGAATGTGCAGCAATGCACGGATAGGAATTTGGGGCTTTTTTCGCACCAAAAATTTTTGCCGACGTCCAAACTGCAAGCTTGGTTGGCAATTTAAGCTGTGACTTTCTCCCTTTGTCGGTACCAACTCGACTTGCCGAAATTGTAACGTATCTTGATACTTTTCTCGAAGCTCGATGTAAAAGTCGCAAAACACGCCGTTGCAATTTGTACGAATATTTTTGGTGAGCTAAACGCATCAAATTTCTATCCATGAAGCTTGCAAAAAAATTGGTCTGGTTTTGTACGTTTGGTTATTTTGTGATTGCGTTTTTAGTGATACAATTTTTCTTAACAATTTCGATTCTCTGCTCCCCCCCCCCCTTAACTACCCCCCCCCCCAACCAAACTCTAGATCGATTCTCTGACCCCCCCCCCAAAACCAAACTCTAGATCCGCACCTGTTGACAGCTGTGCACAACAAAGTAATACACTAATAATATTAATATCGTATGGCCTTAAGCACCTTAAGTTACATAACAATTTAAAATTAATATTATAACTATAAAATATAATAAATAAATATAACTAGCGGACCCGTGCAAGAACTTATTCTCGCATGAGTTGTGTGCGCCCCATGTGTACAGACTACCCGCCCGGCCCTAGTGCTATGCGGGCTGTACAAGATACAGTTCTGCCAGGGGCTATCGTCTTATTTATTTGTTCAAAAGCACTTTATAAACCAATAAATATATTTCTGTTGACTTATCAAGAAATGCAAGATTTTCCCTGTGCAATTGAGACGATTTGGAAGATTTTGCTACAATCCACACCTTCTAACCCCCTCTGGTTTAGGAACTTGAGTTTAGTGAAACATGCCCCTTAAGCGTATTATATCTCTACTAATGTAATAAAGCTGAAGAGTTTGTTTGTTTGTTTGTGTGTATTAAACGCGCTAATCTCTGGAACTACCAGTCGTATTCGAAAAATTCTTTTTGCGTATGATAGCCTGATTCAAGAGGAATAGTTTAGGCTATGTAGCATTAGGCTACACCTCTCAGGTAACCTTAAAGATTGCTTTTTGTTCAGTACGTCGGAAGAACAAGTGTTCCGGAGCAGCTTCTAATAATACCTAAGTCTATTGTTGCCTGGCAATTCGGGCTGCATCACGTCACCCGCACCATTGTTCAGGTGCAGAATTGCGAAACCTTCATAAATTGCAGTCACGGGGAGTCATTAGTGCAAAAAGGTGTCTTATCACCCTAAAACAGTTATCATCATGACAATAGTATGCCTCTGTATAAGGGCGATGGTGTTGGTGCAGTATACTGAGGTTATCAGCTGTAATAAGCGTTGGTGCTTTCAAATTTACTTTCATTCATTCCGATCCTTATCCTTGAGCGCTCCAGTTCTGTATAACAAATAAATCCACCGGGCGAAGCCGGGCACTACTGCTAGTAATAAGATATACGGTAAGTTCGTCCGACAAAAAATCAAGCTTCTGAACCAGAAGGAGTTAGAAGGTGCTTTTTGTGCCAAAATCTTCCAAATCGTCTCAATAGGACGTGGAAAAATCTTGCATTTCTTGAAAAGTCGACGGAAATATATTTATTTGTTTAAAAAGTGCTATTAAACAAATAAACCAGACGATATCCCCTGGCAGAACAGTGTCGCGTCCTCCCGCATAACACTAGTGGCGGGCGGGTAGTCTGTACACATGGGGCGCACACAACCCATTGTGTATTGAAAAGTATATTCATACGGAATTACCCGCAACAGCGATTAATCTCACTTTGATTGCATAAATATTGACAATTTCTTTAAAAAGTGCGCTTATAGTACATTATGCAACGAGCCTATAATGGGAATAATTAAGACACGAGTATGTTTATAAAACTAGTGTATGCGAGTTTTATAATTTCCATACGAGTGTCTTAATTACCATTATAGGCGAGTTGCATACGACTGTTTATGTTCGACAATAATTATTATAACTATTTTATGTTCGAATATAAATATTCATAAATATCTGTCGAGATTTCGCCAGTTTTTTTGTACTGAACAGAGCGCATGGGTCTCAGAGAATACCTTGTATTTGACCATGGCCTCCTCGATTACCCCACTATGACACTAGGCCAGGCAGTGAAATTTAATTTAGAAGGCCTTGGAGCTCAGCGCAGGAGCGATGCTATCCTTATTTAATTGGTCAAACAACTGTTTCTTGAGCTCTGATTGGTGGGTGAAACTGTCCCATAATGAAAACTTGTTCTATAATGAACCTCATTATGATACAGTTTTCTGACATATAATAGTCAGGGTCGAACATAATAGTACATTATGCAACGAGCCTATAATGGCTATAATTAAGACACGAGTATCTTTATAAAACGAGCGTATGTGAGTTTTATAATTTCCATACGAGTGTCTTAATTACCATTATAGGCGAGTTGCATACGACTGTTTATGTTCGACGATAATTATAACTTTATTATATGTTTTAACATAAATATTCATAAATATCTGTGGGATTCAGTTAAATCAGTTATTAGTGAACAAGGCTTTGGTGACTGAACAGAGTGCATGCGTGGTCAAGGCACTCCGGAAGCAGAGACCATTCACTTTGCTTGACAACACAGAAATATGTTGGATTTTGAGCGCATGCGCGAAGGTATTCTTATCTAATTGGCCACACAACTGTTTCTTGAGTTCTGATTGGTGGGAGAAACTGTTTCATAATGAAAAATAGTGTTATAATGAGCCTCATTTTGATACAGTTTTCCGACACATAATGTTTACATTTCAACATCGTCGAACATAAATAAACATATTTATAGAAGCCCGCATAACAGTAAAGCCAGGCGGGTGGTTGGTTAATGAACATGCGAGATTTCCCACACAGATCCCCTAGTAAATAAATAATAAATTTCTACAGAAAAGAAATCTGTTGGCGGGATTGAGTTATTAGAAGGTCAGTTTCTAAATCCTATGTCTGGAGCGTGCTGCTCTATGGAAGTGAAACTTGGACTGTTGGCACAACAGAAAAGAGGAGCATAGAAGTGTTTGAAATGTGGTGTTACAGGAGAATGATGAAGATCATGATGATGACATGATGATAATTGTTGTTTTAAGGGGTCTAACATCTAGGTTATCGGCCCCTAATGGTTTGGGTGATCGTATAGATGATAATGAAAATAATGTAAACTATAACTAACTACTAACTTATATACTAGAAAGAGAAATGGAAAACAAAGGAGAATAAGGCAAATGAAGAACAGGAGGAAAAGAAATGCCCTCAACCCTCGAAGAATGCGGATTGAGGGACTTGGAAGGAAGGAGAGCCATGAAAGGCAGATAGAAACGTAATAGAGGAGAGGGCCCAACCCAGAGGTAATTATTAAAGGGGTAAACCAGGACCCAGCTCAGGAATCCCTCCGGGTGTAGCACTATCCAGGGTGCACCAGAAGTGGTGGGGCTACATACACCCTGCCTCCTTGAGGGCCTTGAGCAGAAGGCAGGAGATAACATGAAAAGAAAAAGAAGGCTGACTCCTCGCAGAAGGAGGGTATCAGAAATGATGAGACAAGGGCCAATTAAGGCGGGAAAGGAAGAGACTCCCTAGGTCTTGGATACCCTAATACCGTCGGGGTCGGAAGAGAACAAGAGTTGACCAAGAGAGATCGACAGGAAAGACGACGGAGAGGAGCCCGGCTCAAGTAAGTGGAAGCAATGTCGGACTCAGCTGGGGCCCCGTGGTCGCCAACCCACGTCCCACTAGATGTTAGCCCCCAGCATGGGTGATGAAGATCAGATGGGTAACAAATGAAGAAGTATTAGGACGAGTGGGCGAGGAGAGATGTTTCTGGTGACTGCTAATGAAGAGAAGAGATAGGTTGGTAGGACATACACAGGGTCTTTCATATAAAGTAAGAGCGCCAAGCGGGGGTTTTGTTATCCGCTGCTGCGCTGGCCTTGGCCGAGCTTGTGGCGCGCTGTGTCCCCCTGCTTGAAGCGTGTGTACAATCCTATATGAAATTGTACCTTATAAAAGATGCTGGATGTTTCGTCCTTCCTGGGTTATACAGGCATTGTATCTGGTTACCACATTCTGGCTGACGCGAGTGAGTTCTGCCACTGTAATGATTCTGAGCTTTTATTGAGCACTGAGCCAGTAGTGTCAAAACTTATTTTTAATTCCGTGAATCTGTGAAATTGCTGAACAAATGCATCACGTACCCACCGAGCCGACTCGTACTTAAAATACGTTTTTCATACAAAAATACGATGTTGTTTTGGTAACTATCTCACCATGTTATCATCTGTGGTTCAGATTGTCAACTGAACACCTGCACGCTTATTGCAAGGTCAAGTATGTACTATGCGCGAGCTTTCAATACTACAGCTCTGGCGCGCCACAGCAGCTGATAAGAAATCCGTCGCTCGCCGTTCTTACTTTATATGAAAGACCCTGTATATGCATGTACTGTAGGTCTGGCGTGTTGAGGAGTTCAATGAGTGTAACGAAACAACTCTCTTTTTTCCCATCACGTTGCCTTCCTTTCTAAGATAAATCCACCCTACCTGTAATTTTGAGCACATCCACATTGCGATGGACAGCTGCAGCAAGTCACTGACAACGGCCATCCTCAGTGTGGTTTTCCACAACTTTCCAAGCAAATGCCAAGATTGTACCTTATTTCATTTCCATGAGTGTCTACCTCAACCATAGGCTCAAATAATTGCAATTACGCAAACTTCTACTGTCGCAAAATAACACTGGTTATCGGACAGATTCAACACAAACCCGAGTGTTCGGGAATGATGACCAAGATGTCCCTAGTCCCTGAAATGAATCAACGACAACAGAGATGCATCTAAGTATTGGAATGGTTATTAGTTGAAGTGGTATTCCCGCTCGCGGGCCGGAGATCGCTCTTTGTCTTGTGTCAGTAATTCCTACACACACGTCAAGTGAGCTCTAGTCGTAAAACGAACTGACGTTAGCACGCGTGTGGGCGTGTGGCGCAAATTCCTGGCAGAACCCCGCCTCGAACACATGACCTTGGAAAAAATTGCGTTAAATATTTATCCTGGGCGAGTGCGAAACGGAAGTAACCAGTCAAGTTGTCACACGCGAGCACATACAGTACATTTCTCCGCCCAGCTCCCACGCCATATTATTTATTTATTTATTTATTGAATCATTTATTTATTAATTTACACTAGTGGGCCGTGCGAGCTTTCGCAACGTGAATGTAGGTTTATGAGGTAGTAGGGGAGAATGGGGGAGAATGAAGTTTTAAATATTGAAGAAATGTATTTATTGTTGTTAAACGGTATAACTTACGTACAAGAGAAAACACAGAGAATTATGTAGAACAGTGTTTTGTACTTGTCACAGCACCTCTTTGTAGACAATATTCGATGTTACAACGAATTCATCGGTTATTGTTTGCTCGGGAGTTTTATCTACAGCAATTTTTACATTTGCAAAGGATTGAACCCTAGAGAAAGTCTTGGCAAGACCACACCGGAGCCATCTGCTGAGAGACTCCTCAGCTAGCAGTACGCCGCGCTCCCGCCAGATGGCTGCCGCCGCCGCGCTGCCCTGCGCTCTACCGGCAGGCTCACCAGGTCATGGTGCTCCCATTGTAAATGTACTTTTTAAGGTATTTATTTAATTGTGAGGCATTTAAAGAGGAAGTGAGTGCGTTTCAGGCACACATGGGGTTATGCGGAACCTGTAGGTACCCAATATGTGTAGGTTGGTGTTAACAGGACCTTATTTTAGGTACAAAACCGGAATAGGACCTTAGCAGAATAATATAGGGAGGATTTAGGTTTTTACATTTTATTTCATTTCATTTAATTCCTAATTTTTATTTTTAGTCTACTTTTCACATTTTGCAAAAATGAGGAAAAAGTAGACTTAAAAGATCGATCTGGGAAAATGAGGGTCTGTCTGTCTGTCCTTCTGTCTGTCTGTCTGTCTGTCTGTCTGTCTGTCTGTCTGTCTGTCTGTCTGTCTGTCTGTGTGTGTGTGTGTGTGTGTGTGTCCCCTCCTATCAACTACTAGATGGCTGCAGCAATCGAAACCAAATTTGGTATGAGTAAAGATCTATTGAAATTTGTGCTCCATGTTGATTTTCTTGGAAGGTATACATGGGAACTATTCCAAAATTGGCACACATATAGATAATAATACTTCAGATTAATTTTTAGGAGGCCATATATGACAGTGTTGCCAAAATGTTTCTAAGCCTACTGATAGATCCAATATTTATATGCACATAACATCTACACTATCAATTGGATTTCAACCAAATTTTGTATGCACTAGCTGCACATAAACAGATATGACTGAGCGTATGCTTAAAAGCCACCAGGGCTGCCAACTGTTAATAAATGCTCTTTCTATTTCTTTATCCAAATACCAATATATCAGAAAGTATGCAAGCCAACGGCTCTAAACTTTGCGCACGTATAGTACCTGACATTCTAGATTAATTTGGAGTAACTAATATACGTCAGTGCTGCAAACATGACTCAAAGCCTGCTGATAGGTCCAAATTTAAAATACCAATAACTTCTATACCCACAAATAGATTTAATCCAAAATTGGCACAACAACATATCATAATATTTCAGATTATATCTCACCAACACATGCATGATATTGTTGCCAACATGATTTTACGCGCGCTGTTAGATCCAATGTTTAACTGCATGTAACGTCCATGCTATTCATTGGACTTCAACCACATTTTGTATTGTGTACCTTCAGAGAAGGAATTAAGAATATATTCAGTCACCAGGGCTGCCAACTATAGTGCTCTATTAGACTACATTATGTCAGGTGTATTTCCAAATAATTAGAAATTTCGATATTACCAACTTAATTTCGTCATTATTCTAGATAGGTCCGTATAGATTAATAATTGACATGAATCTTAAATTTCAAGAAAAGTAGGCTCTTTAGTTCGTCACGGAACTACAGTGAATCCCCTCAAATCCGAACCAATTGGGGCTGTAGCCAGTTCGGATTTCAATTTGTTCGGATTAACCGAAAAATATCCATATAGTAGGTTGTGAGGATGCTGGAGAAGGTTGTCTACTGGAGTGGGCAACAGTTTATGTCAATGAAGAATGCACCAAACATGATATTGTGAGTCTGGTCCAAAGTCAACATGACGGCAATGTAGCTAGTCACAGTGACGAAGAAGAAACTTCGACAGACATCGCATTGCGCTTCGTACAACAACACCTAGCGGCCACGCCAAACGATGTCATGTTCATGCGCCTCGATGCTGGCGCCTCCGCGGGAAGGTTTTCGTCACTTCGACAATTGAAGATAACTGATTTCAAGTAAAAGATTATGTGATATTTTGTGTTTTTCTATTGTTATTTCATTGTTTTTGCAAAGTGATTAATCTAAGGAATTACAATAACTTTTCCGTTTTTCAATCCTGGATGAGACAAGAATGCAGGGACATTTACACTTTGTTAGGTATGCTAACTGTACTTCTTTGTTAATTTTTCAACTAATTATTGTAAAGGTTATAATGTAGACTATATAATTGTTTTATGACTAAATAAATATGTTTCTCTGTTTTACGTGTGTTTTTTAAACTTAAAATTGTCGAAGTAAACTCGTTCGGATTACCCGGGATTTCGGATTTCCGGGGTTCGGATTTGAGGGGTTTCACTGCTTGTTTTTACTTTAAATCTTTATTTTCATTCATGTTTTAATTTTTTATCTTTTAATTTCAAAATTTTTATTTGTCTTTTAACTTTTTATTTTGAAATTTAAACTTTTTAATGGTTTCTCAAATTTAATTTTATTATGTTATATATATTTTTTGTTTTGTTTGAATCTTGAGTCTTTTGACCGGTTTGATGCAGCCCTCTAAGACTCCCTGTCGTGAGCTAATTGTTTCATCTCTACATAGCTACCACACCTTACATACAATGCAATCTGTTTAACATATTCTAACCTTGGTCTACCCCTACAGTTCTTATCCTCAACCTTTCCTTCCATAACTAAGTTTGTTATTCTGGATGTCTTAGTATGTGCCCTACCAACCTATCTTTATGTATTCGGAATGTGCTGTATACAGAACGCGGGAAGGCTTCTGAAGTTCAATCCAGCTGACTTCTCGTGGCCTGCACGCAATAGTTAAACAGAAAAGTGAAAGTTAGCTGCGATGGTTAATTAAAGCTGGTGTCCATTTCCTCTTGCTATCGGCAATAATGCTATTAGTATCACGTGCTAGTTAGGCTTTCACATCCACGATCTCGGTTGCTGTCTTAAGTCAACAAAGGAACAACGCAATGTATTGCCAACGTACGCTGATAAACAAAATTAATCACTAAAACGGAGCATTAATCTAATTGTCCTGCGTTGGTGTATTTTGTGTACAATGATGGTAAGCGCAAAGTGACCTCTTCTTGAATATAGGGGCAGATGACCTCGTAGTTCCGCCCCTTCAATCAACAATAACTAACTAACTTTCTCGAATTTGAAATAAATATTTAATGGATTTTACCCACGAGAACGTTGTATCATGTTACATCTCGTTCAACACGTCAGTACGATTTACACCATGAGCCACAAACACGTCTTGAACTACAGAACCCTTTCTAACTCCCTTTCAAACATTGACATATTCTCTCCTTTTAGGCCTACAACATTCAAGCAAAACATTAGAAGGTCCCTTTCATCCTCAATTCAAACCCCCTCCCCCTAACTCAATCAGTCCCTTGCTGTCATCACCGCTATTTGTTACTAGTTGTTATTAATATTATTTAAAATGCGCTATACAGTACAACCTGTCACATCCGGACCTGTGATATCCGAACCCTCCCATATCCGGACACATCTCCGAATGAATTTTTAAGTCGTAGTTGAGAGCGAGGATACATTAGTGTGCTAGCCAGGGAGGACGAGTGAAAGTTGCAGCGCTGGAAGGTTGTGTGCGTGCTTGACCGCGAGGGGTTGTGGCCTGACTCGGTCAACGACATCTTCCCGGAAACTCATCCCTTTGTGTGAATAAGCGATATTCCATTCACGGCTTCTGCCTGCCTGTCACCAACGTCAACACGAGGCTGCCTCTATTTCTACCCTTCAGTCGGTGCGCGAGTCTTGAAGCGACAGTTTGTTTTGCGAGTGTGTTTCTGTTGTTACTGTTATTGTTTACCGTTGTTATCGTTATTGTTATCTTTTAACCTTGTTTTTTTTTTTTTGCTAAAATGTCCGAAAAAAGGGAAAAAACTGTTGTTACGATGTACAGTGCATGAAGCAACCGTTAAAAACATTAAAATTAATCAACAACAAACTCGTGAATTATTTCTGGTCACCTAGCTATTTGTAAAAATAGTCTTGTGATATCTGGATTTTTCCATATCCGGATCGGCCGGTCGCCACAATAGTCCGGATATGACAGGTTATACTGTATTAGTTTTCCAGACAGCGAAATTAATTCTAAAGCAGTCTGGAGACGATTCGTTTTCTCACCAGTATATCCTAAAGGAAATGCATTCCTTGATTTGCAACAACAACGTTGGAAATAAAACTACACAATAATAAATTAGGAAGTGAGGTGGTCCTCCAATATTATCGTAATAACAATAATAATAATAATAATAATAATAATAATAATAATAATAATAATAATAGTGTTACAGCGGCTTTTAGAGTGGCTTCGGTGGCGAAGTTCGTAGCATGCTGAGCTTCTATGCCCAAGATCGCAGGTTCAAATCCAGCTAAAGTCGTCGGATTTTTTAAGAGCGTTTAAAATCCCTCAGTATGCCTTCCTTCTGAGGCGAAGTAAAGCCGGCGGACGCATGTCATAGATTTATGGTACGTAAAAGAACCTTCCACTAACTAAACTTGTGTGGAGCCAAAAGCTGTATGCTAGATTAGATAACGCTATATTAGTTCCAACGTTCCCTGCCAGGTGATGGCTGCGATGGCATCTAGTAGCCAAGTTCGCAGCTAGGTGCCGTGGATGGTAGCATTTGGTAGGAAAAGTAGATATTACTTGAAAATTGATCGTCTGCTGTCCTTACCTGAATCATAGATAACACACGCTAATACAGCCATCACAATTAGCACTGGTTATCAGACAAATGCTACACACATCCCAAGTACACGGGGCTGCATGACCGCGTTGTCGTAGCCCCTAAACTGAGGAACCAACTAACCAGAGATGCAGAGGTGCCGGAATTTTGACCCGAAGGGGATCCTTAACGTTTCAGAAATCTACTGATACGGCTCCCACACATTTGCGCACCAGGATTCGGTCCTGCTACATTGGGAACAGCAGTCGAGAACGTTACCGCTGCGCTACGCAGCCAGTCCCACAGAATAGGTCAAAATTATTGTTGTTGCTGAATTATAAATGTTTAAATTTCGTTCAAATAATTGCAGTTACATGTGATTCTTTAAGGACGTTGACATGTAGCCTATACTGTAAGTGTTTTCTGAATAAAAATTATCTTAGATTATGGAGAAAGAATAATATGATAATTTTCCCTTTGGCATAAAATAATTGCAGAAAATATTAAATAGAATATAGAAGTTTTTCAGTTTTATATTCAGGAGTGACAAAAATCAAATTTATAGAAACACAGGTTACTTCTTTGTATTGAGGGTTACAAAATAGTTCTAGTTGTAGACAAATAAATTTCATTTTAAATTACGGTAAATTAGTTCGCGTTGTACTCTTGTAATCTTCTAGATAAAACCTCCCTACATTAAGGAGTGAGAAACAGGTGAAAATCCGAGTGGTCCAGTAGAAAAGTGGCTTGGTAGTTAAACGTTCAACCACTGCAGAAATATACTGATTTTTTGAGGTTTTTGCTACTAACATCTTGGGAAAACAGAGTTGGCAACACTGTGGTGGATATGAATGAGCTCATTCAATGGCATTGTGTTATGTCGAGCCACGGCCGACTGGTCGAGCTTATACTTGGAAATATAGGTAATGCATGCCCTGAGGTTAAACTCTTCAGTGAAACACTTCCCGGAATACAATTTTTTTTAAAATTATACGAGCCTTACAGTAGTCGCATATGATGTGTAACATGGGACATGTTACCCTGCTATGTGTGTCCCGAGAGCGCAAATCCCTTGTTGACAATGAACTCTGTTGGTCATTGAAATAACTACTTGTAAAACTCCAGTGCCAAATCCTGACCCTAATGAATCATAATTGTTATTTGCCGTGGCGGAAGCAATCCACTGCCTACTTGATGCGAGCTGCGCTCTATACCGGCCAGTTAGTGAACCCATGCCAGCGATGTTATTGAAAATGGCGTCGTTTTGCCAATCAGCGCCCTGCCAAGTATAGGCGTGTTTAAAAATTAGGTGTGCGGAAGGTATATTACATGTGTTTCTCCCAGTGATATGTTTAGACCATCGAAGTTTCAATTATTGTTAGTAGTCGGCGTTAATATACTGAATTCCTACGTTGTTTGGAGTGTTTGTTGATGCGATATAGATTCCACATAGCCACATGGCCGACAGTACATCGAGTGCTTACATTAAATAAGAATACAGCAAAAGTATGAAGATTTAATACATCGTAATTGTTTTCAGCAAATATGATAAAATGAATATTTTCACACCAAAGAACGACAACTTGAAGATGATTTATTGTAGGAATATCTTAAATAGGGTCTCCAAACCTTGAACTAAACTGTATGCGATATACATTCGCTATAGCCACATGGCCCACGGTACGTCGTTGTACCGATCTCCGCCAATACGCGCGCTCATTGTTTCCGTCCCATGCACTTCCGTCCCGTCCATTTCCGTCCCTTTTCCAAAATTACTCCCACAAAAATGTCCCACTACCGAGTGGAAAGATGTTTCACATCAAAAACTTCAAGAAATTACATTTACCCCTTACAACAGATGTGCAAACAAACGGCCATTTCGGCGTTGTAGCACACACGGGGCTGAGGTAGGAGCTATGCATCTTTTGCCTCTTGCCCTCTCCTGACTATTCTCCATACAGACTTACGAGAAAAATAATAAAATTAGACTTATTTACTTATTGGTTTGCAAGTTGGTACGTAGTAAATTACACAGCAGGAGACCGCGCTGTATGGCGGAGTATTGTTAACAGAATTGCGTGAAGGATCACGACGTTCGTAATCGAACTACGACCAAAAAGAAGAAGATAAAATAGATACACAAATCAGTAACCAGGCATCCCGAGCCGGAGTTTACGTGTGGTAGGGTGGTCAGTTCCTTTCCACTCCTCCTTCTACCATAGCATCCGGCAGGTTCCCATTTTTCATCAAGAGGCTGGGAGACCCCGTACCACACCATGCCAATACTTTTAAATTCTTGGCACAGCCGGGGATCGATCCCGGAACCTCGGGAGTGACAGCCAACAATGCTGGCCACTGCGCCACCAGGTGGTCACTCAAGGATAATGAAAAGCAATTAACATTTATCCAAAAAAATCATTAATATTATTCAAGATAAATTCGAATCAGAATTCTTCTTCCCAATACACATCAACTAGGTGTCAGTGACAGTGACATCTCTGGTACCCCCAACCTCTTGTCTTGTAGGACATGAATTGATTTTACAGCTTTTCAGTCGATCAACAATATGTAATCCCAATTAGTGGGACATGCGAAAAATAACCTGAAAAGAATTACATGTGATTAAAATATAATAGGCTATATTCTTTTGTACTACAGATGAGGGAGACAATTAAGGGGTAACATGTTTCGCCCGCCAACCGAGCATCATCAGATCGAAATATAAAAGAGAAAATAGTTTAAAGGCTCATTTGTCACGATCGGTCGCTTGTGAGCGCCGCAGTAGGGATCTATACTATTGTAATACTATTGTGGAGTTTGGAGCCATTTTCCAGTGTTGCCTTAGTATACAAAAGTTTAGTGCTAATCAGTCGTTCAACACGAATGTACCCAAAAGGAATAAATTACATGAGATTAATAAATACACTAGGATGACCAGTTTCGATTGTCAAGCGATCATCATCAGATCCATTACACTTAGGCTATCAAATCTATGTTTGAATATACTGGTGAAAATATTTACAATATGTACAATTATTTAGTTGCAGTATTGGTAATGCAACTGTCGGTGCATGTTAAATGTAGTATATAAGATGTTAGGTGAAATGCTAAAATGGTGATAGAAATCCGGAGTTTGTCTGTTTGGAGTGATTATATGGTTATAAAAAGTCAACTATGGTTATACTATAATATTACAGGCTACTACTTATCTGGTTGTCTTCCTCGCTGGAACTACGAGCAGTTTCGTGTCCACTCTAGCACCAGTTGTGCACAACCATAGTTGACTTTTTACAACATTATAGTCACTCCAAACAGACAAACTCCGGATTCCTATCACCATTTCATTTCTCCTAACATCATATATACTACAATTAGCATACACCGACAGTTGCATTACCAATACTGCAACTAAATACAGTAATTGTACATATTGTAAATATTTTCACCAGTATTTTCAAACATAGATTTTATAGCCTAAGTGTAATGGATCTGATGATGATCGCTTGACGATCGAAACTGGTCATCCTAGTGTATTTATTAATCTCATGTAATTTATTTCAGGATTAGGGCATAACCCAGCTCTTTTGGGTACATTCTGGTTGACCGACTGAAAAGCACTAAACTATTGTTGACTGTAATAATATATATGATAATGAAAACAGAAGTGTACGGTATTTCCTTGTGTTTCAGCTGCGTTTGGCCAGGCCTTCGCGGAGGTGGTTGTGGAGAGTTCGCTGAGGGTGAATCCCAAGGGTGCTGGCAGACAGTCCCGTGAGCGCAAGTTCGATGTGGGGGATGATAGCAACACCAGTACTGGTTCCTCATTGGTGCGCTCCAAGCGGCGAGCACCGCTCTACTTCAGGCTAGGTAAGCTATTCCAGTGAACAAACTAGCGATCATCATCCATCACAGGATCGGATCATCGATCAGATACGGGATCAGACGGGACGCGGACAGCTCGAGCCAGCCATGGATTGACCCTGCTCCGACCAAGCCAAGCAGCCCAGCCGTCTCGCCAAGCCTCTCTCACACCGTATCGCCGTGCCAAGCCAGTCAGGATCCTTCCCTAATTCATCTCCGTCCCTCCCATCCAAGCAATACCCCTAATATAACTGTTACCCGCCTTCTCTCCATCCACTTCAAGAAAATCTCCTCACCCCCGAGTTAAAATTCAACTCTAACTCTTCCCTCCTACCCTACCAAGCATCAACTTAAATTATCTTTAAACCCTACTCAGCGCGCTCATTGTCACAGCTCCATCTGTTCAATCTGGATAACCTTGAGCGACTGATCTAGGGCTTTACTTTTTCTTTTCTCCCCTCTACTATCAAGGTCTGCCAAGCATTTGACCCCCCCCCCCCCCTTCTTTTTCACCATACTCATACAGCTCACAACATGAACACGCTCACTACACCTGTCCTCCCTTACCTAGATACCGAAGAGGCGATGTATTACGTGTCCCCTCAATACAAGTACCCCTCAGGTATAACCATCATCGTCCGTCCCCCTAGTAAAGGAGAATTTTGCAGCTCCCTTCGAGCGGCGATTATAGGTGTGCTCTCCCCAATTGAAAAGTCTGTAGCTTTAATTGAGGAGCTCACCAATAATTTTGTCTCCATTACGCCCATGGGGTCTGAACACTCTTCTCACACTAAAGCTGTCATGGCAGCTCTCGCTAGCCACCCGGCCATCCCTTCCTTCACACTCATCACACAGCAGGAATACACTGACACCCCCCCCCCCCCTAATCCTACGCCACGAGTCTACTCAAACTACCCCGGACACGAGAGACAACTGGTCACAATCCTCCCGTGCTCTTATTAGGCCCCCTACGAAACCTAGGAGGAAGAATAAGAGCATTCAAGTCATGCCACCTGTCACCCCTCCCTCTGAGGGAGTCGTCAGCCAGGAGCCCGCTTCCATCCCACTAACCACTGACACTGCAGCTGCTGCTTCTCCATCAGAGAGCACTGCACCACTTGCCTCAACGCCGCCCCCCTCCCCTCCCACAACCACAGATAAACTGGCGTCGCGGCGCCACCCGCCCCGACAACGCTCAACTCTTATTACACAATGTTACCGTTGCCAACGCCTACACCACGCAGCATTTGAATGCAAATACGAGGCTAGATGCAATCGTTGTGGCGGTCCTCACGGTCACAAAGATTGCTCAGTGCCCCGCGACTCCCCCACGTGTGTAAACTGTGTGTGTGGGGGGGGGGGGGGGGGGCATGCGGCCTCGTATCCGGGGTGTAGGTTCATAAAATCTGCATTAAAACACCAGCACAGGCAATGGCAACTAACTAACAAGCTCAAAACCATACCCCCACTACTCTCGCTCTCCATCTCCCCCCCATACACTACACAACTCCAGGCCCCCCCTCCATGCAATACACAACTCCAGGCCCCCTCTCCATGCACTACACAACTCCAGGCCCCCGCCCTCACGCCCCGCGACGCAGCTGTGTACCTGCTCGAGTGGCTGGCCACGGCCGGCCCACTCGGGATGGTGCCCAGTGGTCCGCGAGCACAAGCACACTACTAAGCCCTCTCATGCACGCCCCGTGACGCCACTGTGCGCCCGCTCAGGAGGCTGGCCACGGCCGGCCCCCTCGGGATGGTGCCCAGTGGTCCGCGTGCTAGTACACTGCCAAGTCCTCTCACGCACCTCACGCACATGCTTCACACTACTGACCTCTTGCTTTACTCTTTCGTTCTGCTCCTTCTTCGCTATTCTTTAAATGGTCCCATTGGTCTAAACCCTATACTTCTTGATCACCATATACTCTTTCGGTCCACTGACCAGTTAAGATAAATTATATTGGTCTTCTTCTTCTTCTTCTACCTTATCCGATACGGACGTTGGCTACCACCATGGCTAACACCTTCTTATCCTGTGCAATCCTGAAGAGTTCCGTGGAAGACAGCCCAAACCACGTTTTTAAATTATCCATCCAAGTTATTCGTCTCCTTCCTGGTCCACGCCGTCCTTCAATTTTACCCTGAAGTATAACTTGGAGCAGACGGTATTTTGGATTCCTCATCATGTGTCCCAAGTATTCCAATTTCCTCTTCTTAATTGTGTTTAACAGCTCAGGTTGGCTGCTCACACGCTGAAGAACCTCGGCATTACTCACATGTTCTGTCCACGAAATTTTAAGAATCCGCCGGTATATCCACATTTCAAAAGCTCGAATCTTCTTTTCTGTAGCTACGGACAAGGTCCAAGCTTCAACACCATAAAGAAGGGTGGAGACAACATAACACTTCACAATTCTTTTCTTAAGCGTCATACTGAGATCTCGACAGCATAGTAGTTGTTTCATTGTCATAAAGATGGATCTAGCCTTCTCTATACGGCATCTTATTTCAACCGAAGGATCCCAATTCTCATTAATATTCTGTCCTAAATAAACCAAACTCTTGACTCGCTCAATCTGATGTCCATCGACTAAAAGGATTTGTGACAATGCTGGTTTTCGCGATATTATCATATATTTTGTTTTCTTAATGTTGAGGTCAAGGCCATATTGTTTACTCTTTTGATATACCATAGTAACAATCTCTTTAAGTCCTTCGAAACTATTTGCAATCAATACAGTATCATCTGCGTACCGTATATTATTAATATAATTACCATTGACCTTAATACCTTGTTGAATGCCATCAAGTGCCTCGGAGAAAATCTGTTCTGCATAGATATTATAAAGAAGTGGTGAAAGAATGCATCCTTGTCTCACACCACGCATTATTTCCACTGATCTCGATATATGTCCATCAATTCTGATACTAGCCTTTTGACCCCAGTATAAATTAATGATGATCCGAATGTCTTTCTCATCTATTCCTGAGTTCTTGAGTGCATTATACAACTTATCATGCTGACAACGGTCAAAGGCTTTTGCATAGTCCAGAAAACATGCATATACATCCTGATTCACCTCACGGCATCTCTGGAAAAGAACTTGAAGCGCAAATAATGCCTCACGAGTTCCTAGACCGTTGCGGAACCCAAACTGCGTGTCACTGATATTCATCTCGCATTTCCTGTATATGCGATTATGGATAACTTTGAGAAATATCTTGAACACATGACTCATAAGACTGATTGTCCTGAAGTCACTACATGACTTAGCCATCGGTTTCTTCGGAAGAGCAATAAATGTAGACAAGAGCCAGTCTTCTGGTAATATGCCCGTGTCGTATATCTTGTTATATAAATTAGTGAGCGTCACAATGCTATCATCATCCAAGATCTTCAATAATTCCACTGGAATGTCATCTTGACCAGAAGCCTTACCATTTTTCGCTATCCTAATCGCATATTTCACTTCATCCATGGTGATCATGGGTCCAACAACTGAAGGAATTTCGGGTCGGGAAGGACGATGATCATCATTAAAAAGCTCTTGTATATATTTTTCCCAAACCTGTAATTTTTCTTCAACTTCAAATACCGTGTTACCTTGACTATCAACTAAGTTGACTGTGTTTCTTTTCCTGTGTCTACCTGAAACTTCTTTGATTTTCTTATGGACCTGGAAAGTATCATATTTACTATTAAGTTCTTCAATTTCTTTGCACCTATCTGACATCCAAACTTCCTTGGCTTGCCTGATCTTATTCTTTATCGATCTATGAATAAACCAATATTCTTCATTATCTCTTCCTTTGACTTCTCTTCTTTTATCCATTAGATTCAATATTTCATCCGTCATCCATGCCTTCCTTTTTTATGTTGTCTCTTGTTCTTAAGAAAATGATCTCCAACCCTCTTCAATGAGGTTTTAAAAGTGTCCCAAAGTTCCAAGGGCTAAATGTCATTTGAATTCAACGTCTTAAGATCAGTGGTAAGAGCAGCAGCCACCTGTGACCTTGTATTTATTTCCCGAAGGGCATCAGTATCATATTTATTTTGTGTTGTTTTTATCGGAATCTTGTTAAGCCGGACACAAATCTTGCTAATGAGAGGATTGTGGTCAGAAGGAACATCTGCTCCTGGATAGGTTTTTGCAAAAATCACGCTGTTTCTAAATCTGTTTTTAATTAGAATGAAATCAATTTGATTTCTTATGATGTTGTCTGGACTATCAGCAGGTGCTTTCCACGTATAAAGTCTCCTGGCAGGAAGCTTAAACCAAGTATTAGCAATGACAAAGTTCTCCTCTCTACAAAACTGCACTAAACGATCCCCTCTGTTGTTTCTTTGTCCGAGACCCCACTGGCCCACAATGTGTTCTTCAGAACCTTTCCCAACTTTTGCATTAAAATCTCCCATAACAAGGGTTACATCATGTTCTTTGGTGTCTTTGAGGACGGTCTGAATTTGGGCATAGAATTCCTCAACCTCTTCATCGCTTTTGTCACTAGTAGGGGCATACACTTGAATGAGATTAATGTGGAAAGGTTTACCACGTAACTTTAACATCATTATTCTACTGGAGAATGGTATACAACTGATAACAGCAGACTGCAAACTTTTGTCCACTATAAAACCCACTCCATGCAAATGCCTGGCATCATTATTACCACTGTAGTATATCATGCAATCCTCCACATTACAATCTCCTGTCCCCGGCCATCTCATCTCACTTATACCCATTATGGACACATTCATCCTCTTCATCTCATGAATTGTATTGTGAATCTTTCCTGCTTCAAACATACTCCGTACATTCCACGTTCCTATCTTCAGGGCTGACCGGGAGATTCTTCGCACCCTCTGACCACTTAAGGTCTGCCCGGGACTAAGGGCCAATGTAATTGGGTTTTCAGCCATGAAGATTATCCTGGGGAAAAATAATTGAGGTGGTTTCCCGTTGCCTTCCTCAATGCGCAGTAACCACATCACATCCCAACATCCAAGGATGCCATGATATGATGCAGCTGTTTGCTGATGCAAGGTCGACAGATCGATCTTGTATCAACAATAATGATATAGCTGCTGCCACTATATCATGTCCTCAGTTGATCCGCGGGTGCAAGCACCACTCTCAACAAGAGCCCCTATCAGCCATTGGGACGCGCCGTGTCGGGGTTGAGGACTTCCCCGCCCAGATCCGTCTTCCACAGAGTACAGAAAAGCCCTTACTCAGTTCAGAGCTCCTCCCCCATGGAAGCTGCACCTGGCACGGTAACCTCATTAAACCCTCCAAATTACCCATCCCTTCTCCTTCCCCATTCCCTATCCCTCAGGCCATATTCTGGCCAACTATGACTTCCTAGCTTGCCCAGCAAAACCCTAACGTTCTGTTTACCGAACAATCCCCCCCCTACTGACAAGGCACTAAAGGCTCCTAGTTGAGCTGAGAGGCCAGAATCTAGGGCGCGCAAGCCAGCTTCGCTGGCTTGACGTCGCCTGGGCACCAGACCAGACCAGAAACTAGGCAACTTGAATTATTATTTAAGCATTTATTTGTGTCCACCTAGGCAATACAATTGCATTTATTGGTTAAACCTATTTAGTGCACATGTTTCGGACCTTTTATAAAGCTCTTCTTTAGCATTTAAGCATTTAGTTACAAAGTATACAAGCTTCTCCTTAAAAGTTACACATCATTGTCTTATATTATTACGCATGTGAATATTAGTAACTTAGTGTTCTCGTGATTATTTGTTTCAAATCGATGGCTATGCTTGGCAAATCGTTGGTTAAACACTTAAGGGGATCGGTATAGCTTTCTTGAAATATCTCGTTTTTCAAATTATTTTCAAAGCTTTTCCCACCGCCGTCACTCTTCTAGTTTCTTCTTGCATCGTTATGCCCGACTCAGGAGCACGGTTGAACCTGTTTAGCTGATGTGTTGGCCTTCTTTTCCTTCCAAAATCTCTTCATCCTCTCGCTGAGCGCCTTTCTTCGGTCTTCTGTCCAAGTTATGGTGGCCCTGGTGTTGGGTTTGTCTTCAAATTGGTGATTGTCGATTAGGGGTCTGAATTTGCATCTGTCCTGTATAATATTGTCTGAAATGTTGATTTCCTGGAGATCTGTTTCAATTTCACGTAGCCAGCTGTTCTTGGTTTTTAGTGAGAGGGCCAAGTTGAGAATTCTTTTAGTCAATCTGCCATTGTTCATTCTGATAATGTGCCCGTAAAATTTCAATCGTCTTTTCCGAAAAGTATGAGACATTTTTTCACATTGGCGATATATTTCCTGGGATGACTTTTTCCTCCAGATTCCCTCTATAAAAACTGGGCCAAAAAATGTTCGTTAAATTTTCCTTTCTTGTTTTTCAATCTCTTTGGTTAAAGATTTGCCACCAATGATTAAGGTTTCTGATGCATATAACGCCTCCGGTTTGATTACTGTAATATAATGTCTAAGTTTTGCTTTCCGAGATATTGATTTTTTGTTATACCTATTCCAAGTGATTCTGTAAGCTTTCTGCAATTTGGAAATTCTCTCTTTATTTGCTTCACGGTTTAAACCAGAGGGCTGAATAATTTCTCCCAGATATTTGAATTCGTTCTTCTAGTTTATTTTAGACAAAGAATGTTTATGAAGATTAGGAGTTATGGTTTTCAGAGCTAGGAATTGCACAGGTTATTTAAGGAGTCTTATAACTTGGTCATATATTTTCTCAAAACTGTATTCTACAAACCCGTTTACATTGCAACTATTAAAGTAAAAGACATATTACAATGATTTTTATCTGACGCCTTCTTAGTGACAGGGTCAAACAAACTGACCAAAATAGTGAGCCTTGGTTGGATGGTGGTTTGAAAAGAATCATATCCACGAAAAAAAAAATGCAAACATAATAATGTGTTAATTTGTCACACGATTAAAAATTCAACAGGAAATATTAGAGATCTGAAAGGGGTCGGCATTGTAACTGTTTCCTTACATAGCAACCTCCAACAAACAAAGCAAAAATGATTCACATCAGGTAGGTAGTTTATAGGTAAAAATGTTTCAAATTATTTAGGCTTTCAGAAATAAACATATACCGAGCAGTGGCACAGCGATAGGTCATGGGGCCAAGCTCTCTGCTGACTCGGTAGACGCCTGGGTTCGAGCCTCACTGTCTGCCGTCCTTGAAATGGTTTTGCATGGTTGTCCATTTTCAACACCAGGCAAATGCTGGGGCGGTACCTTCTGACAGGCCACGGCCGCTTCATTCCACATCCTTGCCCAGTTTAATTAATTTTCATCCATTCCATCTCTCATCCTGACGCACAGGTCGCCCACGGGCATCGACTAGAAAGACCTGCGCTCGGCCTCTGAGGAGGTCACGGGATAAAAAATTAAAACAAGTAGCCTAGTTCCGTGAAGAACTATACAGCCTATTTTCATATATCCTACTTATGTTAATTGCCTCTATCTACATACAAAATTTCAGTTTGATTGCTGTAATAGATTCGTAGATATTGAGAACCGTATAAATATTTCGGATGGTCGCCATGCTGGATTTTATATATGTAGGTCCTAGAGTTATGTACTGTTACATGAAGATTATTGGGTAGGCTACGTGTAGCATTCAAACTTCAATCGCATGATTAGGACACAAGAAGTAACAAGGAGATTTAAAAAATTCGCACAGCTGCCATCTTGTGGTTATGGAAACAATTGAAATAAATTAGATGCCAATGGATTAACATTGGTATAAGGATTTACTGTACCAAGTTTCACTGCACTCGGATGGTTAAATTGCGAGAAACGTTCATGTGAATATCTATATTTCGCGTCGCCGCCATGTTGGATTTGTGATCACCAGGTTATTTAAAGTCCTATAGGTGAACTTAAGTTCATAGCCACTATGAATATAAAAAAATCAGTTGATTGCTATAATAGATTCGTAGATATTCAGAACCGTCTAAATATTTCGGATGGTCGCCATGTTGGATTGTTAAATGTATATGCCATAGAGTCATGTACCATTAAAGGAAAATTATTGCGTAGGTTCATTATTCAAACTTTCACATCGATCGCATGATTACGACACAAGAAATAAAAACTTAATTTTAAAATTCGCAAAGCTGCCATCTTGAGGTTATGTAAACAATTGAACTAAACTAGATACCAGTGTATTAAAATGCGTGTAAACATTTCCTGTACCGGATTTCATTGTGGTTGGAACATTAAATCGCGAGAAAGGTATATTTAATATTTTCAAATTCCCTCGGCCGCCATGTTCGTTTTGTAGTTAACCGGTTTTTGAATGTCTTATAGATGAACTTCCAGTAGTGCCCTTTATCTCCGTACAAAATTTCAGGGTGGTACCGCTAATAGTTTCTGAGATATAGAATGCTGGTGAAATATTTCGCACATCCGCCATATTGTGGTTATGTAAACAATTGAACGAAGTTAAATGTCGGTGCATTACAATGTGTATAAACATATACTGTACCATGTTTTGTTGCGTTTTGTTGGTTAAATCGCGAGCAACGTCTATTTAAAAGTGGCAAATTCGCATGGCCACCATGTTGGTTTTGTAGTTACCAGTTTTTCAAAAGTCACATAGGTGAACTTCTAGTTGTTCTCTTTATCACCGCAAAAAATTCCAAGGTGATATTGGGAATAGTTTCGGAGATCTTGAATGCTGGTGAAATATTTCGCACAGCCGCCATGTTGGATTGGTGAGACGTAACGAAATTTGAAGGGCACGGTCGGGGACGTCCGAAATAGTGCTATGAACTTACCGAGTTTCATTGAAATCGCTCCAGCCGTTTAGAAGTTATTAGGGACAGACAAACACACACACACACACATGCACACACACGGACTAAAGGTGATCTCATAAGCCTATTTTTTTTTCAAAATTGAAAATAGGCTAAAAATGGTTTAAAATTGTTAAAATGTGAAGATGTTAAGCTGTACCGACCCCCGTAAGTCACTAATGTCCACATGTATAATGAAAGACAATGATTAGTAACTTTCAGGAGAAGCTTGTATATTTTCTAGGGTTTAGAAAAGGTCCGAAACATGTGCACTAAATACTATCGGTTGAACTAATAAATGTAACTCTATTGACCAGGGGGACACAATATTAATTAAATAATTTGTAAGTCACTATCGAAACAAAACAACAACAACAAAATCAAAATGGTTTACTTAAAGCCAGTGCTCTTTTTATTTTTGCAAAATATAAGGGGTAGTCTCAGTTGTAGTTGACTAAACATCATGATCTTGCAATACCGGCAATTTGCAGAGTCCGGTTATTACTTTATTGGCTGACTTGTTAAATGAAAGGTTGAATTGCATTAGCTTATTAACTCATTAATTCAATTACTTTCAGATTTTTCGATGCCAGGGTGGATGTAAAATAGTTCGTTATTTTCTTCATCCTTTAAAACTAACCACACACACAAACTAACAACCTGCCCCACCTCCAAACTCCAGCCTGTGTGCTTATAAGAACAGAACTTCCTTTCCACGATTGTTAGAGCATGTTGCTTATTTTTGCCTAAACAGGTAAATTCCTTCGAATAAGGCAGCAATTACACAAAGCTTTTGTCGAGCAGAGAATATGATGATGATGATGATGATAATTGTTGTTTTAAGGGGCCTAACATCGAGGTTATCGGCCCCTAATGAAATGAAATGACGTGAAATGAAAGGATGTAGATAAAAACAACTCACTGCCATGGATGAAGCGAAAATGGTGTTTATAAAACAGACAGTGAGCCCCCCCCAAAAAATTATGCCTTATTTGAATAAAAAGAATATAAAGGCGGCTGGTAAAAAAGGATAAAACAAATAAGGCATAGTGAACAATACAATACATAACACAATAAAAAACATAAAACAGATTTAACCACAATTAAAAGTCGTAACTATACATTAAAACTTAAAAAAGTAACCACTCTCCCTCATGAACCGGATGACGAGGTCTGCTGACGGCCCGTCATCACGGAGAATAAGGGAGAGGGTATTAGGCAGTTTAAGAGTCCCGCGCAGATCGGCCAGATCCACACACTCCAAGAGAAGGTGTGCCACGGTTAGGTGGGCGCCGCAAGTACACACAGGGGGATCTTCTCTCTTCAGCAAGTGGGAGTGCGTAGCAATCCCATGGCCGATCCGGAGGCGACAGAGTACCACAGCTTCCTTCCGGAGAGAGCGGAAGGAAGATTTCCACACCTTCGTTGTCTCCTTGATGCCTCTCAGTTTGTTGCGTTGAGGCGTGGCACGCCACGCCTCCTCCCAATGCGACAGGATCGAATGCCGCAACCGAGAGCGCACATCACTAGCAGGCACCTTATACGGTAGCGAGGGCAGTGCGACTGCCTCTCTCGCCGCCTGATCAGCAAGCTCGTTTCCCGCAATACCCATGTGGCTAGGAAGCCACACAAAGGTCACCCCGGTTCCAGCGTTACGCGAACTGACGAGCTGGTCGTGCACACGCTGGACCAACGGGTGCTTCGGGAAACACACATCGATCGCTTGCAGCGCACTCAGAGAGTCAGTACACACAAGAAAGTGCTGGTGATCGTCTGATAACGTGTACCGCAGAGCCTCTAAGATGGCATAGAGCTCCGCAGTGTACACGCCACAGGCCTCGGGAAGTGAAAAGAGAAACCGACGATCCTCAACCACAAATGCACAGCCTACTTTCTCGTTTACCCTCGAACCGTCCGTGAATAGCAGCCCTGATCCCGGATACCGGCTCACCACGGACTGGAACAGCCTCCGATGGACGGAGGAGTCCGTGTCCGACTTGGGGCCGGTGTGCAGATCCAGGATAATATCAGGGCGAGAGACCATCCACGGAGGGGCCTTGCTAGGTACTCGGACGATACAGGAGACAGAAGGAAATCGGAACTGAAGGTATAAGTCATCCAAGCGAATCCCCGCCGGCCGAGTGGCTCGGGCGAGCGCATCATACAGCCGGCTATTCGGATTGGAAAACAAACATGGATAGCTTGGATGAAGTGGCATCTGTCGAATAGTTGCAGCATAGGTCAGCAGTACTTGTTGGCGCCTCAGGTGTAAAGGAGGTACGCCAGCCTCGGCGAGCAAGCTGACGACTGGGCTTGTCCGAAAGGCACCCGTCGCCAGCCTCACACCGCCGTGGTGGACACTGTCCAGTTTAACAAGCACTGACTTACGGGCCGAACCATATGCTACACTGCCATAATCTAACCTAGATAAAATCAGTGCTTTATAAAAACGGAGGAGCACCGCGCGGTCCGTCCCCCATGATGTGCCGCTAAGAAACCGCAACATGTTGAGTTTCTTAGCACAGGCAGTTTTCAAACACCGCACGTGTGGTTCCCACGTCAATTTCTGATCGAAAAGTAGCCCAAGGAACCGGTACGCAGCAACAACAGGCAAAGCTACATTGCCCAGATAAAGCTCAGGATCTGGATGGAGGGTGCGCTTTCGGCAGAAATGGACAACCGAGGACTTAGCGGTTGAGAATCGAAAGCCATGCTCCAGTGTCCAGCGTTCCACTCTCCGAATAGCTTGTTGTAACTGTCGTTCTGCGACCGCCATATTGTGCGCACTATAATGTAGAGCGAAGTCGTCTACATATAGCGACGGTACCACTGCTGGACCAGCAGCAGCAACTATACCGTTTATGGCAATCGCAAATAATGTTACGCTAAGCACCGATCCCTGTGGGACTCCGTTTTCCTGTATATGATATTGCGAATATGTCCCCCCTATTCGGACACGGAACAGGCGAAGGGACAGAAAATTCGCAATAAAAACCGGCAAGTTACCTCGGAATTTCCATTGATGGAGGGTAGAGAGGATGCCGTAACGCCAAGTGGTGTCATAGGCCTTCTCGAGGTCAAAGAAAACAGCGACTAGGTGCTGCCTCCGGAGAAAAGCGTCCTGTATGGCGGTATCCAGGCGTACCAGATGGTCGTTGGTACACCGAGACGCCCTGAAACCACACTGGTATTCAGACAGGAGTCCCCGTTTCTCCAGGACCCACACTAGGCGCCGATTGACCATCCTCTCGAAGAGCTTGCACAGACCGTTAGTGAGACAAATAGGTCTGTAACTCCCTGTCAATTTGGGATCCTTATCGGGCTTCAGGATAGGTATAATGATACCTTCCTGCCATTGCGCTGGAAACACACCTTCCAACCAGATACGATTAAACACCCTGAGCAAATAACGAATGCTCTCACCGTTAAGGTGTTTAAGCATCTGGTTGTGAATATTATCCGGGCCAGGAGACGTGTCCCTGCAGAGCGCCAGCGCTCCGCGGAGTTCCCACTCCGTAAAGGGCACGTTGTACTCCTCCGAAGCGCGGGAAGCAAAACTAAGCTGGAAACGTTCCGCTTCGCGCTTCAGGGCCACGAAGGCAGGGTCATAGTTATCGGAACCGGATATATCCGCAAAAGACGAGGCGAGATGGTTTGCAACGCGATAAGGATCTGTAACCAAGTCATTATCAATGGAAATTCCCGGTACAGTAGAAGATGTCTGAATGCCCGAAATGCGTCGTAGTTTAGTCCACACTTGTGAGGAGGTGGTATGTGCCGTAATAGAAGACACATACCATTCCCAGGATTGTTTCTTACTCTGGCGAATAAGAATCCGTGCCTTGGCACGAAATTTCTTAAACGCCACCAAATTGGCCATGGTTGGACGCCGACGGTAGTGCTTATGAGCTCGACGACGGTCTCTTATTGCCGCTGCAATATCCTCTGTCCACCAAGGGACGAGTTTGCGACGAGGAGTCCCAGAGAAGGATGGAATGGACTCTTCGGCGGCAGCAAGAAGCACATCGGTGATGTGCTGTACCTCGTCATCGACGCTCCGGCAACCAAGTTCAACGAAAACAGCTCGTTCTTGAAACGAGGGCCAATTTGCCCGCTTAAGAACCCAACGACTGGGGAACTCCACGGGCGTCTGGTTCAGAAGGGTAAGAACGATCGGGAAATGGTCACTGTCACAGAGGTCGTCGTGTACATACCAACCAAATAGGGGGACCAGCGCACGGCTACACACACTCAAGTCAATGTGTGAGTACGTGCCGTGCGCTAAGCTAAAATGTGTAGCTTCCCCTGTATTTAATAAGGATAAATCCAACCCTTGAATTAAGCCTTCCACGGCCCTTCCTCTGGGGCAGGAAGATGGTGATCCCCATTGGGGGTGATGAGAGTTGAAATCACCCACGAGTAGGAAAGGGACGGGAAGTTGATCAACAAGATCGAAGACGTCATTAATATCAAGGGGTTGGTTCGGTGGAAGGTACACGTTACAAACAGTTGTCATAGCAGGCAAGGACACGCGAACTGCAATAGCTTCCAGAGGAGTGGCGAGTGGAAACTCCTCACTATAGCAGTCAGAGCGAACGAAGGTACAAACGCCCCCGGAAGCCCGGGCGGCGTCTTGTCGCTCTTTAGAGTATAGTCGGAAACCTCTCAGAACAGTCTCGTGATCAGGTCTGAGGTTTGTTTCCTGTAGGCAGACTATACTCGCTGCGTATTGGGCAATAAGCTGACGGAGTTATGTCAAATGCCTGTCATAACTGTTACAATTCCACTGTAACAGTGCCATTGTGTGAACTTAGGGAATAACTTGGAGCAGCAAGCTACTCCAACTTTGACTCTGGAGAATCTACAGTCACTACGTCGACTACTATCTCCATGTCCTCAGGCGAGGGCATGGAGTGAATCGACTCGGTGGAAGATTTCATAGACGCAGTTCGGCGGCGGGGGGATCTCCGTGGGGAGCGCGCAGATCTGGGGACCGAAACGTCCCCAGGCGCAGAAGCATCCGCAGGTGTTGGCGCGGATGGCTTCCCCTTTTTGGGAGAAAGGGAATGCGTAGTGCGGGGCCCCTTCTTACCCTTACCCGCCTCTTTAAGATATATAGACGGGTCAGGAGATGAATTCCTGACCCTGGTCGACGATGCCGCCTCCGCCGGCTTCGGCGCGGCTTTCGCCGACCGTTTGGGTGGGGAGAAAGTCTTCGACTTCCTCCCGAGTGGGGAGTAAGTCTTCAACTTCCTCCCCTGCTGTGCGGGCGTAGCAGCCTTCGTTCGCACAGCCTCCTTTGGGGCCGAAGGTGGGGTTGAAGTCACCTTCGGGCTCTCTCTCTGATTCTGGGGAGTATCTAGAGATGTTGATGGCAATGGTAAATTAGTAGGTTTCACAGTTGAGACAAAAGATGATGGAGCCGGTACCAAATTTGGTATTATGGCTCTATAATCAATCGTTGGAGAAGGCGAAATCGTGGTATGGTACTTCTTGCGGGCCTCCTGGTAGGTGAGACCATCCAGGGTTTTAATCTCCTGGATTTTCTTCTCACGCAGGAAGACAGGGCAGTTCCTGTCCCGAGGAGAATGAAATCCAGGGCAATTAGTGCACTGATATGGTGTTGTGCACTCTTCCGCTTCGTGGGGTACCTTACCGCGTGTTCCACAGACGTCAGGGCTCGAGCATCGGGATAACATGTGCCCGAATTTCTGGCACTTATAACACCTCATTGGTGGAGGGATGTAAGGCCGAACGTCGCAACGGTAACTTGTTACCTTGACTTTCTCCGGGAGCACCGAAAGCTCAAAGGAAATAATGAAAGCACCAGTATCCACGATTTGACCATTGACCTTGCGCGTAATGCGCCGTACATCAGTCACGTGACGGTGCTGCATATCCTCTTTGAGCTCCTCGTCAGTGTTCAGAATCAGGTCCCGGTGGAAAATGACTCCCCGGACCAGATTCAAAGACGTGTGCTTCTCCACTTTGACAGGGATATCGCCAAAGTGGTCACACTTCAGAAGGTGTTCAACCTGCTCACCAGTCCTAGTCTTGAGCAACAAGCTACCGTTTCTCATCTTTTGTACCTTCTCAAGCTCGCCATAGACCCCTTCTATGTGCCGAGAAAACAAAATAGACTTTACCATCTTAAAATCACCCCCATCTGTTCTGGTTGCGACCAGAAACTTGGGAGTGTTAGCACCCAGATTCTCACGAACAGACTGTTCCCAGGGGGTTGATCCCCGTAGGGAATCAAAAGTTAAAGACTTGGGTGGCGGACCACCCTGGTGGGAGACATTCCTTTTCTGTCCCATGGCCGTTTCATCCTCCCTGAATGCCACCGACTCCAATCACGGGCTGTCTCTGTAGGCGCTACCCAGCCAAGGCAAGGCCCGCCTAGCTTGGAAGGCATTGCCCGGGGGTCCGATGTTTGACATGCCATTCAGGCATGTACCCCTTGGCATATACTAGAGAGTTTTCCAGCACAGGCATGCAGCTGTGCGGGGACCTGCGTTGTCAGGCGGATACTACTGCAGAGTACATGGCGCACCCACCTGTCGGTGAGGCCAGACCGAACAGGCTCTCGAGCGTAGTCGCACACTTAGGTGGCCCTTCCCCTGACAGCACGCACATGTAATTTTGAGTGCCAGACCTCAAAAACATGAACGGAAAAAGGCGTGCGATATAACCTAATGAGAGTTATATCGCACAAAGTAGGGCGTTTAGAGCTGGCTGTCAAACCCGTAAAGGGGACCTGGGCCAAGAAACCCTTTACGTCGCCTTCTACGACTGGCAGGGTATACCTGTGAGTGTATTCCATCCCTCCCACCCACGGGAGGTCCAATTCGCAAGACAAGCCGGAAACCTAAAAGGATAGCCAAGGTCGCCCCTTTTAGTCGCCTCGTACGACAGGCAGGGGATACCGTGGGTGTATTCTAAACCCCCCACCCACAGGGGGAGAGCAGAGAATAATATGGCCTATTGTTTCGATTATGCTGCTGAGTGTCGAGTTGCCGACCAAAAGAAACTGATTCGATAGATCGATTTAAATCGAGGATTACTGAAAATCTCCTCCAGCTGTTGTGAACAGCGCGTTGACGTCAGCTGATCGGTGAACTTTCAAGTCGGAAGTTATGTTGGCCGGACTAAATACAGATGTACCAATATTTTTGCTTAAACAGTTTTCAAATATTTAACGGGTACGCGTACCCCCGCGTTCCCCCTGAAAATGCCCTGCTTTAAGCCAATGCAGGCACCTTTAAGATACATACATCTAAGAATAAAGGTTAACAACCATACTCAAACAGGTAACGACAAAGTACAAACCCAAGAAGATTATCACATGTATGAATCAGCTATTATGAATACGAGTTAAGTTCCAATGTACGACAGTTTCAGTATATTAGAATGTAAGTCCTACTCTCAGTTACGTTTAGGGTATGACCGAAATATTTTTGGTGCCGTTGTTGTTTGAGTCTTCAGTCTTTCGACTGGTTTGATGCAGCTCTCCATGGCTCCCCGTCCTGAGCTAATCGTTTCATCTCAACATAGCTACCACACCCTACATCCGAGGCAATATGTTTAACATATTCTAACCTTGGTTTACCCCTACAGTTCTTGTCCTCGACCCTTCCTTCCATAACTAAGCTTGCTATTCCTGGGTGTCTTAGTATGTGTCCTAACGTCCTTCATTAGCAGTCGCCAGAAACATCTCTCCTCTCCCACTCGGCTTAATACCTCTTCATGTGTAACTCTATCTACCAATCTGATCTTCATCATTCTCCTGTAACACCACATTTCAAACGCTTCAATTCTACTCTTTTCTGCTGCACCAACAGTCCAAGTTTCATTTCCATTGAGTGCCACGCTCCAGACAAAGGCCTTCAAAAATGAATTCCTAATAGGCTACCAACCAATGTCAACAGATTCATTTTCTGTAGAAATGCATTCCTTGCCTGAGCCAACCTACTTTTTATATCCCATTTTCTTCGTCCATCACTGGCTATTTTGCTTCCTAAGTAACAGAAGTCTCCTACTTCATTTAGCTTTTCACCTGCCAATTTGATGTCCACAGAGGTTTCTGATTTATTTCGGCTGCATTCTAATATTTTTGTTTTACATTTATTAATTTTCATCGTGGAGGCCTACTTGGCAGACTGATACCTCATTTAGAATTAATTCAGACGTCGCGCTCCTACTATACTGTAGCAATGAGAAAAGAAGTACCGAGTCGTTGGGTTAATAATGGCTACTGCGCGGGCTTCGCCGCTACTTTATGATTGTGCTGTATAAGCATGTAAGCTCAGTAGCGCTTCAATCAGTTGACGAACGAACTATCACTAGTAGTACTTGAGCTGACCGCTCTGGCGCTGTAACTGACGGCCACACGAACTTCAGCGGTTCCAGTATTGGCCTGTAGAGGGCAAGCACAGAGTACATGTTTAGCTTCCTGGCAGTGTCAAGAGATGGCGAAAGTAGAACCAAAGGAATGCAAATACAGTATCTATTATCATATTGATACGAAATTAATCATATTTATTAAAATTATTCATGCTATTGGGATATTGCCGTGTGAAAAGAATTTAAGAACGTTAAAATTCTTCAGATTGCCTTCTTTCGGAGGGAACGTAAAGCCGGAGGTCCCATGTCATAGATTTATGACATGTAAAACAACCTTCCACTAATTAAACTTATGTGAAGCTAAATTTTCAGGTTAGATTTCATTTGAAACGCTATATCAAAGTTCCAACATTCACCACTAGGTGTCAGTGACGCCTGGTAGCGAAAGTTGGAGCTACTGGAAATTGAACAGAACTTGTATCTCACCCCATGAGTGTCCGCATTGAAGTAGCTACAGCCTCTGGTGAGCCAAACATGTCCTTGGACACTCGCGGCGCTAAAAGCCATACGCTAATTAAATTTAAAAAAATCATTTTACTATGAATATTTTGAAAATAAAACGACATTTGTTCAGGTCGTGTGACACACCGCAGGTAAAATGAAAAGGAAGGAAGCTTTTAGTTTTACGTGACCGTTAAAATGGCCTCCTTTTTACGTGGAATCGAATTACGGGACATGGCATTTCACTTTGAAAATCTGACATGTATTGACCAGGAATCGAACCCGTCCACCTTGGTGAGAGGCCAACAGCTTGACCGCAGCGCCACCACGACCCCTCCCACCCTCAAGTTATCCGTGCTCATTGACTATACGTTGATCGAAGGTTTGACAGCGGCCCCGACCGACGTACTCTTCAGGAAAATTTTCGGATCGTAGCCTACTTTTTTCAAGACCCTTTGTGTGTGTCCACCCCTATCCAAGACCCTAAAGATCACAGATACACTCACTACTTTTACTGCAGAAACACAGGTTATCTGACAATGCTAAGCCCCTTAAATGTGATTGATTTCCCACCCCTGCCTCACCTGTGTCAACACTATTACTGGGTGTGGGAAACATCCTCAATCAACAGATACACAATTACCGAGAAGGATCGTATTACGCACATTTCCAAGAAACACATACTGTCGACTTTAGCCAACTCAATCCCCTTTTCTTCCCAACCACCATAGGGGCTCACAACTAGTGGCGCCCCGAGCTGAGTCCGGCATTGTTTATCTCTCTCTCTGTCAAGATTCATGAAGGAATACGATACACCTCAGTTGTTGAATTCGTAAACCACGAATGTGCTTACAATCAAAAATATAAATAGTTCACACAAAATTTTTGAAATATATCCGAGCCATACAGCATTTTATAATATTTTTAGTATCCAAGATACAACTTCCGTGGAATTGATAGTAGTTCGAGTAATCATGTCACCTTTGTACTTGCATTATTATTATTATTATTAATCTTGATTGGTCACATTGGACCACTTGAGTCGTTCCACAATCACTTCTTCTTTTGGTTCTTGCGCTCTTTCCAGTACTTTTTCATTCTTTCAGATCGGGATTTTCTCAACTCATCTGAAATCTCCATAGGCTTTCTATGTGTCATTTCTGCAGAAAATTAGTGAGTTTTAAGAATGGTGTTAATTTTATTTTTCTCCTCGGCATCTGTTATCTTGAGTCCAACTGCTTTGAGATCTTGTTGGCTTTCTTGGATCCATTTTCCTCCAGTTTTCTTTCCTAGATTTCTCATCACTAGTTGGCGTACAATTCTGTTTTCTGGAAGCCGTAAGATGTGAAAAAAATATGAAATTCTTTTCTTCTTCATTGTGCTGGTGATTGGATCAATCTCACGATAGACAGTTTCATTTGGGAGAATCCTCCAGACTCCCTCAACCTGATACTTTTTATTTATGCACGTTCTAATGAATCTTCTTTCCGTTTTGAGGAGCTGATCAGTTCTTTGTTCATTTTTAATTTGGAACAGTGTTTCACAAGCATAAGTGGCTTCTGGGAGAGTTACAGTTTTATAATGTTGGATCTTAGTAGCTATTGATAGGCATTTTTTATTATATGTTGACCAGGTTAGAGATTGTGCCTTTTTCATTTTATTTGTTCTATTTATCCAAGTTACTTTTTCGTTTAAGTTATGTGTTATCATTTCTCCAAGATACTTAAATTGAGGAACTAGTTTAATTTTATGATCATTTATATAGACTTAATTTATATCTAAGGGTTTCATAGGCATGATCGCAGTTTTTTCAAAGGATATCTGTAATCCTAACCCTTGAGCAATTTCTTGGAGACAAGTGATCTGAGTACAAACCTCTTCCTTGTCTAGTGCTAAAAGAGCCAAGTCATCTGCAAATCCTAAGCAGTTTATTTTTATTGATGGGTTTGTTCCAATTTTGATCTTAGGAGGGTTTTTCTTTTGCCAAACCTTCATGATATAATCAAGAGCCACATTGAAAAGCAGAGGGGATAATCCATCACCTTGTCTGAGACCAGTTTTTACTGTGAAAGCTGTTGATATTTCTCCCCTAAATTTAACTTTCGAATTTGTGTTTGTTAATGTTAATTGAATGATTTTTATCAATTTAGGATGGACACCGTATGATCTGAGGATTTTTAGCAGTGTCAGTCTATGAATACTATCATAGGCTTTCATGAAATCTATAAAAGAGATAAAGAGTTGCTTATTTCTCTTTTTGTAATATTCCATTATTAATTTCAGGCTAAGGATTTGGTCTGGACAACTTCTGTAAGGGCGAAATCCTCCTTGATATTCTCCAAATTGTGGTTCCAGAATGTTTTTGATCCTGTTGTAAATTATGCGAGAGAAAATTTTATATGTGCAGTCCAGAAGGGTAATTCCTCTGTAGTTATCTGGGTTCGTTTTGTCTCCTTTCTTAAATAATGGATGGATTATTCCTATGGTCCAGTGTGCAGGAATTTCTTCAGTAATCCACATTTTAACTAGATGTTGATGAAGATTTATAATCGCAGGTTTACCAGCACTTTTCCAGATTTCAGCAAAGACTAAGTCTTCGTCACAAGTTTTGTATTTTTTTGTTCTTTAATTGCGAGTTCTACTTCATTAATGTTTGGAGGATTTATTAAATCAGGTGAAGTTAAAATAGGTGTATCAGTGTTTATTTGCAGGGTTTCCAGTGGATCATCACAATTTAACAGTTTCTCGAATGCTTCTGCAAGGATCTCTGTATTTTCTTGGTTAGAATGTGCCAACTTTCCTGTTTGATTTTTCAACATTAATGTTGGAGCTTCAATTTTTTTTTTTTTTTTTAGATATTTACCAAATGTTTTGTAATAATCTCGAGATTGCTTTTTCTTGAAATCGTCTTCTATCTTTTCCAGTGTTTTTTTTAAGATGATTACGTTTCGTTTTTCTGATGATTTTATGGGTTAATTTTCTTTGTATAGGCCTAGTTAGTTCTAAATTTGATTCTTCTGACTTTAGAGCTTGATGTTTTATCCATGCTTGGTGTCTTTTCTCTATTGCTTGATCACAATCTACATTCCACCATTCATGTTTTTTCCTTGGATTTATTGGTGCCAACTCCTCTGCTATTGATTTTAATTTAGTGATTAATTCGTCCAATATTTTACTGTTGAGAGATTCTTCTCCTGTTCTTTCACAGTACTCTATATTTTTTTATTAAGGTAGATGGATCTAATTTCCTCCTATTGTTATTATTAGTTTTTTTCGTGGCCATTGGAGTTAATTTTATTTTTATCTTTACCACACAGTGGTCTGATCCTGAGTCAACTCCCCTTAGAACCTTGACATTGTGAATTTCGCGATGGTGAAATTTATCCATGCAGACGTGATCCAACTACCATTCATCCCTTCTGAAGTCAGGATGTTTCCAAGTTTTCAATTTATGGGGCTGTCTTTTAAAATATGTTGATTTAGAGATTAATTTGTGGTTCCTACAAATTTCGAATAATCTTTGACCATTTTTATTGGTTCGTTTATGTGCTGTCCATTTTCCAAAGATATCTCTATATCTTCTTTCTTGTCCAAGTTGCGCATTGAAATCACCAAGGAGAATTTTGATGTTTGATGAAGGGATGTTTATTAAAGTTTGATCCAAAAGATCCCAGAATTTTTGTACTTCTTCTCTGTCCTTAATGGTGTTGTTTTTTTGATTAGTAGGAGAATGTGCATTAATAATTGTATATGTTTTATTTGCCGATTTCAAAGTTAGGGTCGTAAGTCTGGAGGATTGAGATTTAAATTCTGTTATCGAGTCATTGATTCTGAGATCTATTAAGAATCCGTTACCAAATTGTGGACAATTTTTCATAACTCGTTTTCCTGGAATTCCTTTATATAGTCTGTATCCTTGTGATTCCAGATGGTCTTGATCACTATTTCTAATTTCCTGAAGGGCCATAATTAGAATTTTATGACTTCTCATGATATCCGTGATGACCTTCAATTTTCCAGTTTGAACCAGAGAGTTAACATTATATGTAGAAAAGAATGAGACTTGTTTAGGTTTGATTTTCCGTAGTATTTGTTTGTTTGCTACTTGATGAGTTTTCAGACGCTCCGATTCGTCATTATCTTCCGCATGACAGCCCGCCGTATCCGAATGCTGTCTTTTCTGTAATCTATCATTACAGACGGCGGAATTATTCTTCAAATGACTTTTCATGTTCGACTATCTAAGGTTTCACCTTGCGGGGAAGATAAATCCTCGAATCACAATCCTGAATGTTATTCAGAAAGGTGAAAGAACTAAGAAAAGAATTCTCAGTCCCCTCCAACACTAGTCTGTTCACTGATCCAGTTTCCCGCTGGGATTGATTACCCAACCTTCCACTGGGTTGCTCAGCTTAGCAGGGGACACCACGTGCAGGTCAGTGTTGGAGTTGGAGTGGAGAGGTTATGAGGATTCTCTTCTGCTGAATCCTTGTATTACTGATTTTGTTGGTTAGTATCATCACATCACACTCCCTTTCTCCAGGTCTACATATTTATAGACCTCCCCAGGTTGATTCCTAGGGCCCGTACTTGTATTAATAATAGATCATGTTATAATTCGCATAAGCTTCCGTGGCATAGGCGGCAGCACGCCGACCTCTCACCGCTGGGTCCGTGGTTCAAATCCCGGTCACTCCTTGTTAGATTTGTGCTGGACAAAGCGGAGGCAGACAGGGTTTTCTCCGGGTACTCCGGTTTTCCCTGTCACAATTTAACTCCAGCAACACTCTCCACTATCATTTCATTTCATCTGTCATTCATTTAATCATTGCCCCAGGGGAGTGTGACAGGCTTCGGCAGCCGGCACAGTTCATATCCTTGCCGCTAGATGGGGGTTCCTTTCATTCCCGGTCGGACGACTGGAAGCAGGCTGTGGATTTTTTCATTATAATTCACATAAAAAAATTGTCCTCTTTCAACGTACTATATATTTTTGTTTGTCAATAGAGTTAATAATACATTAGGTAGGTTATTTAATTTAATTATAATAATAATAATAATAATAAATACAGCGCTTTAATCCCCCAAGGGCAACGGCCTCCTGTCTAGGCAGGGATTTTGCTCCATTACACTCATTAGGTGAGCAGTCCTAAAGAGTAGTGAGGCACCTAGTGGTGCACTTTTCTGGCATGTTAGTCTCTGTTCTTGAATTAGCGCGTCCTCTGTCTTCCTACGTTTCTCCTGCCGGTTCTGGGGTCCCACATCGTTAGTCTGTGCGTCCACCAACTATGCTCCATCCTCGCTACGTGGCCTCCCCATTTCCAATTTAGTCTGTCCGCTGTGTTGAAGACGTCTTTAATACTGGTTCTTCTACGTATCTCCTCGTTCCGTATTCTGTCTTTCAGCGTGATATTGAGGATTTTTCGTTCCATCCTGCGTTGGATTATCTGGAGCGTTTTTCTCTGCTGCGAAGTTAGTGACCATGTTTGACATCCATACAGCATTTCTGGGATTACACATTTCTCTGGAACATGTGTTTTCAGACTTAGTTTCTGAGATTTATCTCCTAAAATGAATTTCAAGGACCAGAATTTTGTCCATGCTTGCCCGATTCTTCTTTTGATCTCTTTCTCCGTATTGTTATGGAATGAAATGTTTTGGCCTAGGTATGTAGCCTATAGACCTGGACATACTCTAATGTTTCACCGTCAATGTTCACACTGGTTTTATATTCTAATTTGTATTATTCGTCTTGTAAAAATGTTTGCCTATTGGCTTGATTAGTTATAGATTTATGGCATGTTAAAGACCCTTCGACTGTGCGAAGCTAAATTGTATAGGTTAAGAATGTAAACAACGCTCTTAGGTTCCTTCGATCATTGCCAAGAGCCGACTGAAGTGACGTCTAGTAGCTACGTTTTGGACTAGTAGTCGTTGATGGTGGCGTTTGGCGGCAAAAGTAGGAACTACTTGAAAATTGATCGTCTGCCGTCCTTACTTGAATTAAAACAGATACACACACTAATACAGTCATCACAATTAACACCGGTTATCAGACAGATTCTACACACACCCAAAGTACACGGGGCTACATGACCGCGTTGTCGCAGCCCCTAAACTGAGGAACCAACCAACCAGTTATAAGTGTATTTTATATTTTGTTTTATTAATTTAGGTTTAGTTTCTTATTACAATACTTCAAGCCAGAACATTGTACTGTATATGCTATAGGCTGGCTGCGTGGCTCAGCGGTAACGTTCTCGCTTGCTGGGCCCAAGGTTGCAGGTTCGTATCCTGGTGCAGTCAGCTGGCATTTGAGGGTGCGCAAATGCGAGGGAGCCGTGTCAGTAGATTTACTGGCACGTTAAAGATCCCCTTCGGGGCAAAATTCCGGCACCCCGGCGTCTCTAAAAGCCTGAGTCGTTAAAAGGGACGTAAAACCAATAACATTATTATTATTATTGTATATGCTACATAAAGGGGCTCTTTAGCCTCAGTGTCAGTTCTTTATGAATAAATTCGAATCAAATTCAATTCTCTCATGCCCAGCCGACCTCTTTTGGACCACTATTCTTCTCTTCGAACCTTGACGGTATAGTTCACACACTTTTCTCATTAACGACCGGCTCGCAAGGCTGCCATATTTACATTCCATGTCTGCGAGTATTTATTTATTTATTTATTTATGTATTTGTTGACGGTACATAACAGGGCTTAGTGTGCGCCCCAATGACAGTGCGCCTTGAAGCACAGTGTTGTTAACTCTTCACCGTAGCCATTGAGAGATGGCGGGGAAACTGCCTACTGTGCAACACTGGAGACTTGACAAGCTGGCCGGCAGCCAGGACTGAACTGTGGAGGCCACTTGGAGAGATGGAGCAAGCATGCTCTTTGGAACCAAAGATACCATCATCAGTGTCTTGGACAAGATTCCTCTCTGTTACTCTCTGTTATTGCATACTTCTAAAATTACTTTGCTTAATAAGAATCAGATATTTAATATATATGCTAGTTATTATGTAATATAGCTTGCCACGGTGGGAGAGTGGTTATCATGTCAGACTACCGACCCCAAGCTTGCATGTTCACTCCTGGCCATAGTAAATGATTTTTGAAAGGCGACAAACATCACGACACGCATGTCATACGTTGTTGGCATGTTAAAGAACCCATTTGAGTTCAGTAGACCGTGTTCATAGTGGCAAAATTAATCTCAGGATTTTCCGCCAACACAAAATTCCTCCTTTCTCTACTAGAAAGCGCTATAGTGCCAAGGAGATATCTAACCTCCTTGACTTTCATAGCGATCCCAGGAACGACAAAAATTCAACATGTAATCTTCCCTCTGGGCGTTAAATAACAAAGCTTGTACCCAGCACCCGAGGCCATACGATATTATTATTATTATTATTATTACTATCTTTTTTACACGCGAATGGACCACTTAGGATCATGCTACAACTTCATTTGTTTTTCTTGGTGCGAAGTTTTCTCTGCACCCAATACTCCTTCATGCGTTCGCTGGCCTGTTTACGCTGTTCGTCTGTCCAGGCTCTTCCGGTCTTCTTAGGTCTTCTTGCGGCTTGAATTCCTTCCAAATTACTCAGTATGTTCCTAAATCTATTTCTGTCTAAGAGTTGGTCTTCAGAGATGTTCAATCTTTCCATATCCGCCTTTGTTTCCTTAATCCATGCTGTTGTAGTCTTCTTTTTCCAGAAGTAATCAAATATCCGTTTGGTGAGTCTATTTTGGTCCATTCTGTATAGATGTCCGAGAAACTTCAACCTCTTCTTCTTCATAGTCTCAGAGATTCTTTCTACATTATTATTATTATTATTATTATTATTATTATTATATAATATAATATAATTCTATTAGGACATAATGTAGTTAGTTATAGTTATTTTAAGGGGAGGAGTATTAGGATATTAACAAGAATTTAAACTTGAAAGACAGCAGAAGTAATGTAAATGTAAACATAATATTATTTCCTATAAATTTAAGGTTAAAAAAAATCAGCTATTTGTCAGTAGCGAGTAATTGCCTCAAGTTTGAGTCGCCAGTCGTTAACGAGAAAAGTGAGAGAACTATATTAGGGTATCTGAGACCTAGAGTGTTTCATTTTTCCAGCATAATTGGCCCTGGACTTCTTTCCTGATACCTTGGTTGTTTGTTGGTTTAGACCTATTTTATTTATTACCTCGTTTTCCTCGATTATTGTCAGAGGTGACATAAGGGGTAGGGCATGTGTAGCCCACCACATACGACCCACCCTGGGTTACACTAAGCGGTCTAGCTTGGTTCATTTCCCCTTTCTCGGGTGGCTGTGGATGTGATGGAGACCATCTCGTCTTTCTGCCTTTCATAGCGCTGCTACCTTCCAAGTCCCCCATTCTTCGAGGGCTGAGGATATTCCTTTTCCCAAACCTTTCTTACTTTATCCGTTATGGTCTTCTAAGGACCACTACCTTTATGTCCCTTCTTCTCCGTCGATTCTCCTTCTTCCTCTCACTGTACATCAATGTACTCTCCTCGGACCAATTTGAGTCTATTTTCTTTTATTTTCCTTGCTGCATTGGAATCCTTCATGTTTTAACATTTGCTTTCTCTACACTACTTCTAGGATTGAAATCGTTGAGCACAAATCTAGCAGCCTTCCTTTGTACCATCTCCTGCTCATTGATGAGCCCTACTCGATATGGGTCCCAAAACACCAAGTCATATTCTAAGATTGGCCTCACCGGGATAAAATAATATCCATTTTGTTTTTCTTTTTTTATGTGGAACTACTGCCTCATTACATGTGAAGTGATTCGTACACTTTTGAGACGACACAACCCATATGGGTTCTCCATTTCATAGCATCCCCCCCCCCCAGGGGCTCACATCTAGTGGCACGTGGGTTGGCGACCATGGGACCCCAGCTTTGTCCGGCATTGCTTCGACTTGCTTGTGCCGGGCTCCTCTCCGTCTTCTTTCCTGTCGACCTCTCTTTGTCAACTCTTGTTCTCTTCCGACCCCGACGGTATTAGGGTATCCGAGGCCTAGGGAGTCTTCCACTTTCCCGCCTTAATTGGCCCTTGTCTCATCTTTCCTGATACCCTCATTCTTCGAGGGGTCAGCCTTCTCTCTCTTTCATTGTTATCTCCTGCCTTCTGCACAATGCCCTCAAGGAGGCAGGGTGTATGTTGTCCCACCACTTCTGGTGCACCCTGGATAGTGCTACACCCTCAAGGGCTCACGGCTGGTGAGTTTGGGGGTTGGCGACTCCGAGGGATTCCTCAGCTGGGTTCGTTTTGTCCCCCTTTTCCACTGACTTCGGGGCGGGCCCTCTCCTCATTCCCCTATCCTGTAAGCCTTTCATGGCTCTCCTTCCTTCCAAGTCCCTCAATCCTGATTCTTCGAGGGTTGAGGGTATTTCTTTTCTTCCTGTTCTTTATTTGCGTTATCCTTCGTTTGTTTACCATCTCTTCTTCTAGTATATAAGTCTGTAGTTAGTATTTGTTATAGTTTTTATTCTCATCTAATGTGTCACTATCGCCCAAACCATTAGGGGTCGATAACCTAGATGTTAGGCCCCTTAAAACAACAATTATCATCATCAACATCATAGCATTCCTTTCATGGATGCCCAAGTATTTGCACGAGTAGTCTTCTACAGGTATTTCCGAGCCGATATTATATTGAAAATCATGCCTTCACCCTCTTCCTATTCTCATGAGACTAAATTTACTCGTATGTATCTTCATTTTGTTGTCAACCACCCATTTATTGACCAGGTTGAGGTCAGTTTGTAAGTAATCATTGACTTGTGAGCAATGAATTTTTCGGTATATTACACAAGAAGCAAGGAACATAGTATATGGCATATTAGGCTCAGATACCTAGAGCCTGCTGATGAGCCTATCTTGGTGTTCCTAGTCGAAATCCCGCACAAGACACGGCAATAAACCTAGAAACATTGCTGTGTTTCAACATAATACATGATTAAAAATGCAAAGTTAACAATAGAAATTTAATAGTAATTATTATAACAATGTCATGATTAAAACTCAGCATTTTTTCTAGGTTTATGCTGAGTTTTAATTCCTTGGCCGTGAAAGCCAATATACAATGTCTTGATTGTTCTAAATTTCACTAATAGTAATCATGTTTGCTGCATGCTATGCATTCCATGAGTAACATACTGAACAATGAACAAAAGCACTCTTATTTTAGGGGACGCTGAACTTTTTCTCCTACCTATACCCTTCATTTAATATTGTTATCGCTCCTTTAATAATAATAATAATAATAATAATAATAATAATAATAATAATAATGATAATAATAATTATTATTATTATAATGCCTTTATGCAACGGAGACAATTGCCAGAAAGGGAATCACAGAAATAGAAAAGGATGAACGTAAATTTCTGAGGAAAATTCTGGGACCCAAGAAATGAGTTTACCTTCCGTTTGAGATCAAATCAAGAGCTATATAAAAATGCGAGGGCATTTCAACATCTATGAGGAAAAGACGACTAACTTTCTGTGGACACTTGAGAAGAATGGGATCGGAAGGCCTAGCAAATAAAATCTTCATATTTCAGGAAAGGAGAAAGACTGAGTACCATGGTTGAATGAAGTTTATCAGGATCTTAAAAAATGTGGCATTGAGGAGGGAGATTTTGCAAACAGAAAAGTGTTCAGAAGGAAAATTGTGGAGGTGACTGAGCTGTCCGTAGAGAAACCCAAGAGAACTGGAAGGGTGTTCTCGGTCGAGGAACGAGCAAGAGTGAGCCAGCGAATGAGAGTATTGGCGTAACGGGAAAGTACATCAACAGTCAAGACAGTTGTGTAATCGTAACCCATAGGAGGTTGAAACTATCATAAATAAATAATATCGTATGGTCTCGGGTACCGGGTGCAAGTTTTGTTATTTGACACCCAGAGGGCAGCTTGCATGTCCAATTTTTGTTGTTTATTTGAGCGTTATGAAAGTCAAGGAGGTTAGATATCTAAGTTCTTTGACACTATAGCGCTTTCTAGTAGAGAATGGAGGAACTTCTGTGCTGGCGGAAAAGCCCGAGATTAATTTTGCCATTATGAACACGGCCTACTGAAGTCAAATGGGTTCTTTAACATGCCAACATCGTATGACATGTACGTCGTGTTTTTGTCGCCTTTCGAAAATCACTTACCACGGCCAGGAGTGAACCTGCAAGCTTGGTGTTGGTAGTCCGACACGTTAACCACTCACCCACCGTGGCAAGCTAATTTCACTAATAGTAATCATCTTTTCTTCATGTTATACGTTCCATGAGTAACTTACAGAACAATGAACAAAAACACTCTTCTGGTGGGGGGGGTTAGTATAAGGGGACGCTAAACTTTTTCTCCTCTACCATTCATTTAATATTGTTATCGTTCCTTTAATAATAATAATAATAATAATAATAATAATAATAATAATAATAATAATAATAATAATAATTTTAATTAATTTTAATTTAATTTATTTATTAAATACTATTTATGTTACATTATTGTGATATGTCTCACGAATCTGATGACAGTACAGATTATCTGTGAGACATATTAATTATTATTTTCAACAAATATATATATAGATTATATTTCAATACAAGAGTGCATGCATTTTTTTTTAGCCTATTTTCAATTTTGAAAAAATAGGCTTATGAGATCACCTTTTGTCCGTGTGTGTGTGTGTGCGTGTGTGTGTGTGTGTGTGTGATTCGTGTGTGTGTGTCCCCCTAATAAAATCGAAACGGCTGGAGCGATTTCAATGAATCTCGGGAAGTTCATAGCACTATTCCCGGCGACCTCGACCGTGCTCTTCAAATGTTGTTACGTCTTTCCAATCCAACATGGCGGCTGTGCGAAATACTTCACTAGCATTCAATATCTCCGAAACTATTACCGATATCGCCCTGAAATTGTGTACGGTGATAAAGGGCACTACTAAAAGTTCACCTATGAGACTTTCAAAACCTGGTGACTACAAAACCAACATGGCGGCCAAGCGAAGTTGAGACATTTAAATAGACTTTTCTCGCGATTTAACCATCTAAATGTAATGAAACTTGGTACAGCAAATGTATATACACATTGTAATGCACTGGAGTCTAATTTAGTTCAATTGTTTACATAACCTCAAAATGGCGGCTGTGCGAAATATTTCACTGACATTCTATATCTCCTAAACTATTACAGATATCACCCTGCAATTTTGTACGGTGATAAAGGGTACTGATACAGGTATACCTATGCATATTTCATAAACCTGTAAAGTACGAAACGAACATGGCGACCAAGCGAATTTAAAATATTTTAATAGACTTTTCTCGTGATTTAACTCTCTGAGCGCAGTGAAATGTGGTACAGTAATTGATTTTGCAGATTGTAATGCACTGCCATCTAATTTAATTAAATTGCTTACATAACCTCAAGATGGCGGCTGTGCGAAATTTTAAAATTAAGTTTTAATTTCTTGTGTCGTAATCATGCGATCGAAGTGAAAGTTTGAATAATGAACCTATGCAATAATTGTCCTTGAATGGTACATAACTCTATGGCCTATACACATAACACTCCTAAATGGTGAACTCCCGAAATATTTAGACGGTTCTCAATATCTGTGAATCTTTTACAGCAACCAAACTGATTTTTTTATGTTCATAGAGACTATGAACATATGTTCACCTATAGGACTTTCAGGAACCTGGTGAGCACAAATCCAACATGGCGGCGACGCGAAATATAAATATTTAAATGGACGTTTCTCGCGAATTAACTATCCGAGTGCCGTGAAACGTTGCACGTTAAATGCTTATACAAATGTTGATCCACTGGCATCTAATTTATTTCAATGGTTTGCATTATCACAAGATGGCTGCTGTGCGTTATTTTAAAATCCCGTTTTTACTTCTTGTTGTCTAATCATGCGATTGAAGTTTGAATACCACACGTACACAATAATCTTAATGTAATAGTACAAAAATAAAAATCCAACCTGGCGACCATCTGAAATATTTAGACGGTTCTCAATATCTACGAATCTGTTACAGCAATTAAACTGAAATTTTGTATGTTGATTGTGGCAGTTAACATAAGTAGGATATATGAAAATAGGCTGTATAGTTCTTCACGGAACTACTTGTTTTTGTTATGATAATGATAAAGTATTAATGTAAATAATTAAAGACACAAAAGTTATACTATAGTAGTTATATTAATAAATTTATGTTATGAGTTAATGTTTGGTTAAGTAATATTTTTTAATGCGGCTTATAGCTAGTTGTTTGCTGTTAATGTTCATCAATCCTGGTGGTAGTTCATTAAGTAGTGATGGTATAATATAATCTAGTCTCTTGAAACCATAGCTATTTATACATAAGGGTTTTACATATTTAGTATTTGTTATGGCTCTTGTTTGTATGTTGTGAGAGACCTTATGCCTGAATCTTGGATCGTGGTAGTAGAGATTCAGTACAGTAATTTGGAACAACTCTTTAATATTAAAATAAGGGATATCAGTGAAATATTTAAAGAACCTGTTTTGGCTATCTTGAAGATTATTAATTAAAGTTGTGTTTTGATTTCCCCAAGCTGCTATAGCATATATTAATTTGCTTTCAATCAGAGCACTATAAATTGTTTTGTAAGTTTTCCTATCTACATAAGATCGGAGATGGTAAAAAGTGTAGAGGTTTGCTCTTAGGTTTTTCATTATGTTTACTGTGTGTGTATTCATTTTAAAGTGTTCATCAAGGGTAATTCCTAGGTATTTTGGTGTCGAAGTACTATTTATGAAGGTGTTACATTTGCAACCTGCCAGGATGTTTTGGTGTATGCATGATATGCTGTGGTGCGTTAGTTTGTATTTTTCTTGTGTGAAGTGATCAACTCTGATGTGCATTATTTTAGATTTGGTTGTATTTATATACAAATTATTGTCATGACACCATCTTGTGATGTTACTGAAGTCTTCTTGAAGTCTATCAAAAGCTGTTTTAGAGTCTTTATGTATGGTATATATAGTGGTATCATCAGCATAGATAAATATTTTACTGTGTTTAATGGTTTCATTCATGTCGTTTACGAACAGGTTATATAGTGTAGGTGAAATAATACTGCCTTGAGGGATACCCCGTGTTCCTTCTACTGCGTCACTGATAGTGTTATTGACCATAACTGCCATTTCCCTGTTTTTCAGATAGCTTTCAAATAGTTTGTAAGTCGTGCCTCTTATTCCAATATCGTGTAATTTAGCAAGTAGTTTTTTGTGATTTATTGTGTCAAATGCTTTAGGAAAGTCAAGAAAAAGTACCATTATGTGATTGTTCTTATTTAAGGCATTATTTATTACATTGGCAAATTCAGCCAGGAGTAGTTCAGTACTTTTTCCCTTCCTAAAACCGTATAGGTGTCCCTTTAAAATATCATATTTATTTAGGAAATTCTTCAATCTCTTATCCAAGCATTTTTCCATTATTTTGTGTAGGATTGATAAAATGCATATTGGTCTGTAGTTGCCAAAGTCTAAGTGATCGCCATTCTTATATATTGGTTTAATAATTGTGTATTTCATATATTTTGGTATTATGCCTGATTCGAATATCTTGTTTATGAGATGTATTATGATTGGTATAGTTTTTTTGGATGTTGCCTTTAAGTCTTTCAAGCGTATATTGTCCGCCCCAGGCGATTTGTCTGTTTTTAATTCCTTAATTATGTTTTCTATTTCATGTTCATCAGTTTCAAGTAATGTAAAGGAATTCATTAATGTGTTTCTATTTGATTGCCATATGTTGATACTACAGTTATGAGCTAGGCTGTTTATTTCTTCACTAAAGGTATTGTTGAATTTATTGACTATCACTTCGTTAGTATAATGTAATCTTAAGTGTTTGTTTATGACTTCATTGACAGTTTGTGTTTTCCGACCTGTTATATCATTAATGACTTTCCACATTCCTTTATTATCGTTTTTGGAACTATTTATCTTATTTTTATAATATTGATGTTTTGTTTTGTTTATTAGCTTATTTAATTTGTTTCTGAAAGCTTTGTATTCATTTTTTATTGTAGTATTATCCTTGTTTCTGAGCATTGTTTTGTAAAGTCTGTCTCTTTCCTTACATTGTATTTTTAGGTCATAAGTGAACCATTGTTTGCTTTTTCTGGGTTTACGTGTGGTTATGTAAGATGCTTTTTGGTAGATTTCCTTAAATTTGGTTGTTATATTGTTATATATGTATATATATGTTATATATATAATAATAATAATAATAATAATAATAATAATAAGCACGAACGTACCAACGGGAATGGTGAAAGACTAATTGGCTTCTGCAGAAACTTTGAACTTAAGATCATGGGCACACAATTTCAAAAACCTCCACACAAGTTAACCACATGGAGATCACCCAATATTAGACAGGGTGAATACCAAATTGACCATATCGCAATTTCCAAGAAAAACACAAAATAAATTTTAAACGACCGAGCTCGCCAAGGTGCCTTTGAATCAGACAATCATCTTCTCCAAATTAAGACGAAATTCCAACCCAATGTAAAGCTATAAGGCCCACCCAAAAATATCAAACCAGATCCAGAGTACTTGAAACTCCACAAAGAAGAAATCATAATGCAAATTAATCAGGAGACATCAACAGACTGGCAGAAAATAACGAAGAAAATTCAGGAAGTCATGAAACTAGGACAACCTCCTCGCACAAGAAAACATCGTTGGTGACAACCGAATGATTGCGTGGAAAATGTTTAACAGTTACAAAACTGAGGAAAACTGGGAGAACTTTCTTAAAACCCAAAGATATGCCTCCAAAACAATTAGGAAAGAAAAACGAGGATATGACATCAACAGACTCCATGAAATCCAGCAGGATTTCACCCAACATAATACTAGAAACTTCTACAAGACGTTTAGAGAAAACTTAAAGGGATATCAGGCGCCCAGCATGTGCTTCAAAAAACCCGATGGCACGTTGGAAACTAACGCGAAAGTAAACTGTAAAATATTAGCCCAATACTTCAACTCCCTTCTTAACTGCGAACCACCCACAAGAAAAACTTGCCTTCACTCCTCCGGTTTCCACACACCCGGACTCACAACCCCCTGACCTAGAAGAAATTCAGGAGATCATCCAGAAGCTCAAAAATAACAAAGCACCAGGAGAAGATGGGATCATTGCTGAATTCTGGAAACTGAACGATCCTACACTTACGCAGAAACTTCATCACCTTATTTCAGACATATGGATGATGGAGCGAATTCCAGAAGACTGGAAATGTGCTCTAATTCATCCGTTACACAAAAAGGGTGATAAAACAGACATCAGTAATTACAGAGGAATCTCCCTGCTCCCTATTGCTTATAAAATCCTCTCCAAGGCACTTTTAAACAGGCTAGAACCCCAGGTGGATCCGGTAATTGGTGAATACCAAGCCGGATTCAGAAAAGGGGCGATCATGTGCTGAACAGGTGTGGAGCTTGAAAACAATATTACAAATGAGAAAATGTAGAAATACAGTAATAACATTCGTCGACTTCAGAAAAGCGTATGGCTCTGTAGACCGCGAAACCCTTTTTATGATCATGAAAGAATTCGGGATAGACAGAAAGACCCGAAAAATCATTGAACAGACGCTTACAGGAACTATGTCCAAAGTGAAATTTATGGGTGAAATATCGGAGCCCTTTCTCATCAAAACTGCAGTTCGACAGGGGGACGGATTATCCCCAATGCTCTTTAATATTGTTCTAGAAAAGATCATTAGGGAATGGGAACCTCATGTAAAAGGCATTCAAATTGGAATAAAAAAAGAACTGTCTTACAATCAAGTGCCTCGCTTTTGCGGACGATATTGCCATTATCACTAACACCAGACATGAAGCCATACACGCAGTGGAAAAATTACATGAAATTGCTCAAAGAACCGGACTACAAATTTCTTATGAAAAAACCCACTATATGGAAAGACGGCCAGAAAATAGCTCTTCTTTAATCACACAATACGGTAAAATAACAGAAGCCCCTCATTTTAAATACCTTGGTAAAATCATACAGTCCTCGGGACTAAACCGAATCGCCAATGAACAAAGAATCACCAAACTACAGAAGGCCTACAAGCTAACGTGGGCTCACTACAACAAGAAGTGCATCTCGTTAGACGCAAAATTAAGGCACTATACAACGGTGATTCTTCCGGAAGCAACTTACGCAGCCGAAACAATGGTAATCGACGGTCATTCCAAAAATAAGGATATAGAAAAACAGGAAAGGAAAAACTCTCAGAAAGATTTACGGGGCAGTTAATAATAACGGTATTTGGATGAAGAGACCTCAAATCGAACTCTATCAAAAGATCCACACGATAACGGAAGTAATCAGAAAACGCCGAGTACAGATTTATACACACATTTACAGGATGGAAAATTTCAGAATGGCGAAGAAATTGCTCAACGTTATAACACGGAGTAAGTGTGGCACGGAGTGGCTGATAGAGGTTCAGAGGGACCTACAACTCGTCAAAATTGAAAACCTTGAGGACCGCACCGAGTGCAGGAATAAAATCAAAAATGTTAAGGTTGATCAGAGACCGTCACGACAGCCTGGAAGAAAGTGGACAGCTGAGCGGAAGAAGGAGCATTCTGAGAGGATGAAGAGGTTTTGGGAAGAGAAGCGGGAAAACGCCAGGAGATGAAATCATGTATCAAGTTCAATCGCTCTCCTAAAGGGGAACAATCGATTAAATAAATAAATGAATAAATAATAATAATAATAATAATGAATGAAAATCCACAGCCTGCTTCCAGTCTCCGACCGGGTCAGGAATGGAATGAATGGAGCCCCCATCTAGCGGCGAGGATATGGACTGTGCCGGCTGCCGAGGCCTGACGCACTCCTCTGGGGCAATGATTAAATGAATGACAGATGAAATGAAATGAAAGTGGAGAGTGTTGCTGGAATGAAATTTTGACAGGGAAAACCGGAGTACCCGGAGAAAAACCTGTCTGCCTCCGTTTTGTCCAGCACAGATCTCACATGGAGTGACCGGGATTTGAACCACGGACTCAGCGGTGAGAGGCCGGCGTGCTGCCGCCTAAGCCACGGAGGCTTCAATAATAATAATAATAATAATTTTAAAAAATAAAAATAATAATATCGTATGGCCTCGGGTGCCGGGTGCAAGCTTTGTTGTTTGACACCCAGAGGGCAGCTTGCATTTCGAATTTTTGTTGTTTATTGGAGCGCTATGAAAGTCAAGGAGGTTAGATATCTAAGCTCCCTGACACTATAGCGCTTTCAAGCAGAGAAAGGAGGAACTTTGTGTTGGTGGAAAATACCGAGATTAATTTTGCCATTATGAACACGGCCTACTGAAGTCAAATGGGTTCCTTAACATGCCAACAACGTATGACATGCATGTAGTGAATTTTGCAAGCTTGGGGTGGGTATACCGACACGATAACCACTCACCCACCGTGGCAAGAAGCGTTCCTTTAAAATGTATGTAGAAGGATTTTGTCCTTTATTTAAAACGTTTTGTTGGTTGTTCTTGTTCTTCAGATTGTTTCACATAGAAATCAAGGATAAAGGAAGTGTGAGACAATCTTCCAATCACATCAGTGCTATGTTAAACGAAGAAATATTGGCGACAATTTCATTTGCACCTTGAGTTGAATCTGTGAGGTCGATCTGTGACGGGGATCGAATTTAGGACATCTCTCGTCTTCCGTGACGGTAGAGGCCAGATTCAAGACCACTGGAATACATTAGCAAGGGCGCCAAGTTAACGAAGTGCGTCGTAACTCTATTTGGGAGATTACATTCAATGCCATCCACTTCGCTTCTCGAATAACAAATAAATCTAACAAAGCTATGATTTGTAATGGAAGGTACGGTAACTTTCCATAATTTATTTCATCTTGGCACTCATATAAATCGTCCTTCCTTACTAAGCAATTGGCATGCACAACTCTTGGCTGGTAACATGTCACAGACACACACTTTTGTGAATTTACTTTTCCGTGTTTAAGAATACTGTAACGAAGCTAGGACAATAAATGCTATGTGAATATTAATGGGAATAGGACGTTCATTTTCGTATTATAACGATGTAATGGCGAAGGAGACGTTAACATAAATATAAACGTATTTTGCCCTAAATGGTTCTGTATTGATTATATCAAATTATATCTAATGGTGTCTGTCAGTCTGTTACTACAGTATTTTAGGCATAAACTACTCAATCGAATTAACTAAATTTTTCCATGAACGTATACCTAAATATATCTAAAGATTGCAGTTTCGCAGTATTACATATTTTTCTGGTTGCGGACCTGCGGCACTCGGCATAGACTGAAATAGGCAAAATGTCGAAGTTGTCGTAGTAGGACCGGACACAGCTCATTTTACGCCCCTTACTGCGAGGAACAACACTAGGAAGGGCCTAAAATACCCTGACATTTTAAAACCCTAGAACCAACCGTTTCTGAGATATTCCCAAAAACAATCCCCGCTCTTGGAAACTGATCAAGAAATGTTTGGTTGTCAGTCAAGATGTCCCATTGAGATCTCCATTTTGCTCCATGAGATGCAGTGTCACCTAAAATACCACAGGAGAGTTGTGAATCGTATTATTGAACCCTTTTTAATGCAATTATATACATGCCAATCCCAAAAAGATATTTACGAAAATAAAATAAACTAACATTACCCGTCGCGGTTTCGCCCGCGAATATTCTAGTTGTAAAGATTACACTTAGCAAAATCTCAATCATGAATGCTATGACTGATTTATCTTTGGTATGAATAATCAGACTTTATTAATTCAGCTACTGGTGCAGTGGTTAAGGGTTTGTCATTCCTTCCTAGGTATATCAGAGCAAAGTTAGTTTTCTGGAAATATCACAGACACTGATAATTTAAGGGCCTTTAAATGTGGTTTTCGGAGACCCTTTATAGTCGGGTGAAAAAGACCTTTCGTACCACACTCACACGTGAAAATTGCGTGAAAAATTTCTAGAGTGCCCCTTAAGCGCATTATACTATATGTATTGATGAATTTTACAGCTTAATTTGGTTCGGTGATAACCTTATAACCGTCTGGAAACTTTCACAGTATTGTAATAACTGGAATTGCATTGCGTCTTACAGAAATATATGGACCTGTGAGATTCTGTTACCATGGTTACCGTGTTGCATTCTTTCATTATTGCATTGTCAATATACATGTTTTAAGGTATTTATTTAATTGTGAGGCATTTAAAGAGCAAGTGAGTGCGTTTGTGAGCGTTTTGTGTAGGTTGGTGTTAATGGGGCCTTATTTTCGGTACAAAACTGGAATGGGACCTTAGCAGAATAATATAGGGAGGGATAGTAGGTGAAACATAGCTTCTATAAAATTCTTTTTACTTTCTTCTTTTAATTTATTATTATTATTTATCGTATGGCTTTTAGTGCCGGGAGTATCCGAGGACATGTTCGGCTCGCCAGAAACTCTAGATGCTTCAAGCGGACACCCATGGGGTGAGCTACAATTTCCGTTCAATTTCAAGTAGTTCCAACTTTCGCTACCAGATGTCACTGACTCCTGGTGATGAACGTTGTAACTCTGATAGAGCGTTCCAAAGAAATCTAACCTAGAAATTTAGCTTCACTCAAGTTGAGTCTGTGGATGGATCTTTTACATGCCATAAATCTATGACATGGAACCGCCGACTTTACTTCCCCTCCGAAGGAAGGCATACTGAAGGGTTTTTAACGCTCTTAAAAAATCCGACGACTTCGGCCGGGTTTGAACCCGCTATCTTGGGCATAGCAGTTCAGCATGCTAGCAAACGTGTCGTCTCAAACTTACGAGTCTAAAAGCTCACGAGTCTCAAAATTCACGAATTTCAAGATAAGGGTTAGTAAAAGTAGGTTCTAACCGGTTCCTGTACCTGGACCAGTCTCAAAACTCACGAACCAAGCCATAGCCACCAATAAGGTTATAGGTAGCCATGGCCAAGCCAGTTCATTGGGAAAAGGTCCATTGCTAGAGTCAGCCAGAACTGCTTGCCCTCTTGTAATTGGCACCTCTCTCATCAAGATGTTGTTGTTGATTCCTTTAGGGGCTTTGCGACATCGTGGTCATGTACTTGGGTGGGCAAAGAATTTCTCTGATAACCTGCGTCACTGTGACGTCTGTACAATACAAACGAAATCCCATTCTAAAACTGGGTGGACAAACATGTGTTGAAGAGCATCCGGAGTCGTGAGTTTTGAGACTCGTGAGTTTTGAGACGTAACCCTACCAACTACGCCACCGAAGCCGCTTCTTCTTTTAATAATGGGCGTTTAGTATAATTACGTCACGAGTGAAAATATAATTATTGTAATCAGCTTTAACGTATGGTGCAGAATCATGAAGTTTAAAAAAACAGGGAGAACACCACTTGCAGGTTTTCAAAAATAAAGTGTATAGGAAAATATTGGGACCAATTTTTCACTCCGCATATCAAAGCTGAAAAGGAAAAGATCAAGAAAAAACATACACTCACTATCACAGCAAGCACCAATACTCAACATCGTTAACTTCAGAAGACTACAATGGGCGGGTCATTTACTAAGGATGGGAGTTGATAGGATGGTCTTACAAATATTAAATAAATTTAAAAAAACAATTACAGTCAGTCTGAAAGACTAGACGTTATATCATTTCAAATGACGCATGCTACAAATGCTACACATGTTAGAAAGGCTCAGGAGGGCTCTTTCAACAGACTCCATTACCCATTAACTTAGGCTTCCCGAGCGTGCATCTCTTTAAGGGGTCACCCTTTATTTGAGTCTGACATCTTTAACAACTCTTTCAGGGTCACCCATTATTTGAATCTGATATCTTGCGAACCTCTTTAAGGGTCACCCTGTATTTGATTGAATCTAACATACTGTACACCTCGTTAAGTGTCACCCTGTATTTTGCTCTGACATCCTGCACACCTCTTTAGGAGGCACCCTGTATTCTTATCTGGCATCTTGTATAAGTCTTTAGAAGTCACCCTCTATTCTTGTGTGACATCTTGTACACCTCTTTAGGAGTCACCCTGTATTCTTGTCTGGCATCTTGTGCACCTCTTTAGGAGTCACCCTGTATTCTTGTCTGACATCTTGTGCACCTCTTTAAGAGTCACCTTGTATTCTTATCTGGCATCGTGTATATCTCGTTAGGAGTCACCCTGTATTCTTATCTGCCATCTTGTACACCTCTTTAGGAGTCACCCCGTATTCTTTTCGCTTCGCTCGAAGCCCCAGGTCGCTCGACGCCCCAGGACTCTTTCAACATACTCCATTAACCATTAACTTAGGCTTCCCGCGCTGCTGCATGACGTCACCGTCTCCGTCTCCGTAACGCATAACTTTTGACTCAAGCATAACGATGAAGTCGACAAGATCATCTGAAATGATAAAAAGAATCAAGAAGAAAAAGGCCAGTAGGAAGACCACGAAGTTCCTGGAGAAATGTACTCTCCAAACTTTGTAGACATCTGAATGTGACAACTGGCAAGAACTCGCCCAAATCAGAGTTCAGTGGAGACATTACCAGAGATCAGCGCGGGATCTGCGTGTCCCATAGAAGCCTTCTGAGTGAATGAGCTTTAAATGATGCCGCACACAAACCTCAATATTTAGCAATAAAATAAAGGAAAATGTGGCTGACTTAAGTAATCCTATTTTTTTCACATTTCTAAGACGATAAGTTTAGAATTTAGAACCTGTGTTATTATTTCTTCTTCTAACCAAGTAATAAAGCTCTCCAGCAGGCAAAAAAGCAATAATTCAAGACTAGCATTACCCGTCGCGGCTTCGCCCGAGAATATTCTAGTTGTAAAGAGCACACTCAGCAAAATCTCAATCATGAATGCTATGACTGATTTATCCTTGGTATGAATAATCAGACTTGATCAATTCAGCTACTGGTGCAGTGGTTAGGGGTTTGTTATTCCTCCATAGGAATATCAGAGCGAAGTTAGTTTTCTGGGAATATCACAAACACTGTTAATTTAAGGGCCTTTAAATGTGGTTTTCGGAGACCCGTTATAGTCGGGTGAAAAAGACTTTTCATACCTTACTCACACGTGAAAATTGCGTGAACAAATTCTAGAGTGCCCTTTGACCCCCTTAAGCGCATTATACTGTATGTATTTTACAGCTTAATTTGGTTCAGTGATAACCTTATAACCGTCTGGAAACTTTCACAGTAATGTAATACTGTAATTGGAATTGCATTGCGTCTTACATATATGGACCTGTGAGATACTGTTACCAAGGTTACCGTGTTGCATTCTTTCATTATTTCATTGTAAATATACATGTTTTAAGGTATTTATTTAATTGTGAGGCATTTAAAGAGTAAGTGAGTGCGTTTCGCTTACGCATTGGGTTATGCTGAACCTGTAGGTACCCCATACGTGTAGGTTAGTATTAATGGGACTTTATTTTCGGTACAAAACTGGATTGGGACCTTAGCAGACTAATATAGAGAGGGATATGGGGTTGAATATGGTGGCAACCGTCTTCAATCTCATGGGGCTACTCTAGACCCAATAATATATCTCAAATCATGAAACATTAATAATCAAAATGTCCATTTTTGCAGCCACTGCATTCAGGGGAAACTGTCTTATACAACACTCGGCAACATCGGATAAAACAGCTAGTTATTGACAAATGGTAGCATGAAAAATGGCTGATGGAGAGTGAAAACTCTATCGAAATATGTGTTCGTTTTAGAGTTAAGTTCTTTAACTAACAGTTCATAACCTCGCTGTTACGCCCCTTAAAAATACAACATTTATTAATGATTGTTCCAAATGTTCTATTTCTTCTGAAATAACAAAAATACAATAGGAAATATTAAACTAGAAATAACCAGAATATTTAACTCGTTTCATTTTAATTCCAGAACATTCCAACAGACAAAGCATAAACCTCACCCAAGCTTCATTTCAAACAATTCAAAACAAATCTCTCCCATGATGGTCCGTCCGGCGAAACGTGAAGACGAGAAGGGGCAGGAGTTGTAATAGTCTTCTGACCGAACACATCGGAACAGCCACCACGCGGAGAGATCCAATCTTCGTGCTGTCGGAACATGATTGTTTATAGCTATGTTTTGAGCACAGATAGTATGATACCGAGACGGTCTGAGCAGGCCGACAGCATGGGCCACCAGAATATATGTACTGTTCATTAGCTTCATTGCTATGATGCATTTAACAAATGTATATTCTTGTTTGTTCCAGTTAACAGAACTTGACCTGCCCACAGACTGACTTCAAGACTCCATGTGATAGCTTAACAGCCATAATATATCCACAGTAAGGTGAATAATACTTGTAACAATTTGTACCAAAATACTTCTAATCCATATTGTAATCATTATACACTGATGATAAAGGAAAATAAAGTATTTCTTAAATAACCAGTATCTTGGGTACTTGTATACCCAACCTCCTCCGTACCTGGGCGTATTAAGTCAAGCCCCCCCCCCCCAGGGGCTCACATCTAGTGGGACGTGGGTTAGCGACCATGGGACCCCAGCTGAGTCCGGCATTGCTTCCACTTACTTGTGCCGGGCTCCTCTCCGTCTTCTTTCCTGTCGACTCTCTTGGTCAACACTTGTTCTCTTCCGACTCCGACGGTTTTAGGGTATCCGAGGCCTAGGGAGTCTCTTCCTTTCCCACCTTAATTGGCCCTGGTCTCATCCTTCCTGAAACACTCCTTCTGCGAGGGGTCAGCCTTCTTTTTCTTTTCATGTTATCTCCTGTCTTCGGCTTCTGGTGCACCCTGGATATTGCTACACCCTCAGGGGCTCACGACAGGGATTCCTGAGCTGGGTCCGTTTTATCCACTGACTTTGGGGTGGGCCCTCTCCTCTTTTCTTTTCCTATCAGCCTTTCATACCTCTCCTTCCTTCCGAGTCCCTCAATTCTCTTTCTTCGAGGGTTGAGGGCATTTCTTTTCTTCTTGTCGTTTATTTGGCTTATCCTTGATTTGTTTACCATTTCTTCTTCTAGTATGTAAGTCTGTAGTTAGTATTAGTTATAGTTTTCATTCTCATCTCATCTTTCACTATCACCCAAACAATTAGGGGCCGGTAACCTAGATGTTTGGCCCCTTAAAACAACAATTATCATCATCATCGTATTAAGTCAAGCACCTCTGCTGCAAAGAGCAGTGATGAGGGACGGCTTCTGCAGGACAAATCGTGCCACTAATAATACAATAATGTTATGTGTTTTATGTTCGACGATGGCGAAATGTAATCATTATGTATCAGAAAACTGTATCATAATGTGGCTCTTTATAACACTATTTTTCATTATGAAACAGTTTTTCCCACCAATCAGAGCTCAAGAAACAGTTGTGTGACCAATTAGTCAAGGATACCTTCGCGCATGCGCTCAATATCCGCTGTAAACAATAAGCGTTCTGTGATGGCAAGCAAAGTGAATGGTCTCTGCGTTCGGAGTGCCTTGACCCACGCATGCGCTCTGTTTAGTCAGCAAAGCCAGCACGCCCTGTTCACTAACTGAATCCCACAGATATTTATGAATATTTATGTTAAAACATACAATGAAGTTATAATTATCGTCGAACATAAAAAGTCGTATGCAACTCGTCTATAATCGTAATTAAGACACTCGTATGGAAATTATAAAACACGCTTACGCTCGTTTTATAAACATACTCAATTCTTAATTATTGCCATTAATGGATCGTTGCATAATGTACTATTATGTTCGACCCTGACTATTATATGTCAGAAAACTCTACTATAATGAGGCTCATTATAACACTATTTTTCATTATGAAACAGTTTCTCCCCCCAATCAGAGCTCAAGAAACAGTTGTTTGACCAATGAGATAATTAGATGCTCTGAGTTCCACGGCCTTCTAATTTAAATTTCACTGCCTGGCCTAGTGTCATAGTAGGGTAATCGAGGAGACCATGGTCAAATACAAGGCATTACTGCGTCTCATGCGCTCTGTTCAGTACATAAAACTGGCGAAATCTCGACAGATATTTATGAATATATATGTTCGAACATAAAATAGTTATAATTATCGTCGAACAAAAACAGTCGTATGCAACTCGCCTATAATGGTAATTAAGACACTCGTATGGAAAATATAAAATTATTGCAATTATAGGGTCGTTGCATAATGTACTATTATGTTCACCCCAACTGCTCCAGCTTTAGAGATCCTGAGGCATTAGAAATGTTCCTTGAAGAGGCTGTCTAATAAATATACTGACCCGGCTCCCTCGCAATTAAGCACCCTCAAATACCAACTGACTGTGTCGGGATAGAATCGTGCAACTTTGAGCACAGCAGGCGAGAACCGCTGCACCACGCAGTCATCCAAATACAGTAAAACCTGCCTAAACCGGACCCTCCATATACCGAAAACCTGGACATACGGAAAACAACAGTCGGAACGGAGGTATTTCCTATGTAAAATGACACTGTAAACCGGAAAACTGCCTAACGCGGAAACAAAAGAAATTCCGGAACTTATGGCTTAAAAACCTGACTAAGACGGATTATATTATCCATAATACTGTACAAAACTATGTACAGGGAGTCTCTCTCAGGACTCGGCCGGCCCACCCAGCTTATCTGCCAAGCCTTCCGTTGACTCATCACTCCTCGCTCGGCATAGCATAGCAATAAGAACAGAACAGTACTTGGCTCACTTTATCCGTGCATTACATGAGATCCAATTAAAATTTAGTTAGAAAGTAGGAATTAATAAACTAAGGTCGTACCTTCTGACAGGAGATGTTGGAAATGTTCTCCTCCTACATCCACACATTTATGGCATCGTCTTAGGAAACTCCGATTCACACGCATAAGTTTGTCTTCTGTAATTGAGGCTATTTCTCTCCGGATATGTTCTGCGATTTCATTTACTTTTTCCTCATTAAGTACACGTTTTTTAACACTCTGCTTCTTATCGAGAAGAGAACCAGTTCCCCTCAATTTGTTTACGAGATTCCGCACGGTATCTCTATGTGGAGGGCGCACACCTGGAAAATGTGTTATGAAACGTTTAACGACTTCCCTGCAAGACTCTGTTTTCACATAATTATCGTACATATATTCCCTTTCCTCTACCGTGTACACACGTGGAGGCATTATGAGAATTATACCCAAAAGTAACACTTCACAACTCGAGAAAAGTTGGAGCGACAAATGAACACTAAATACACGTTATAAGCATGGACCGGAGCTGCGAAGTGGTCGCTGTGTAACAGGAAGTGATGAGTCAACGGGAGGCAGATAAGCTCCGTGCGCTGGCCGGCCGAGTCGTGAGAGATACTCACTGTACTAAATTTTGAGCAAGACTGCACTTGCACCATAGTTCTAGGGAACTATAAATCTATTTTATTTCCCTCAAGGACGCAGCAGGTATGCTACATATCACAACATCTGTAAGTGAATGGAATGTATCGTTACTTCCTCCAACCCTCTTGTGATACACACAGCTTCCTCCTGACAAATGAGAGTACAAGAAAACAGTGAACTTGAGTGATATTTTAAGGGACACTAGAGCTGAGTTTTTCAACTTCCACATTTTTTATCAGAATGAGTTGAAATTTAAACTGCATACTTAGAATAGTAACACTAAGTCACATACCAAATTTGAAAACCATTGGATGAAATGTGATGGATTTTTTACTAATTATATTATTAAAATATACCGTGTGATGAAAATGCTCCATGCGCATTAGAAATTGTGTAAAACGCTTGATATTGTCATTACATATACATAAAACTATTCTTAATATTATAACATTGAGACATTTCAGGAAAGTGATACTTGTATGCTGTCAGAATATTTTTTTCTTTATGTGCCATCATGTTTTATGAATTTTGACGATTTTTCATAGTTTTTTATTTTTTGGGTCTGTAATTTACAAAGTGGCTGGAGATATTGCAATGTTATCTTACAACACATGTGTTTCTGAATATCCAGTGATATTTTTAGTAAAATTTGTGAATACCTCATGCACATGGAGCGTTTTGGTTACCTAAAAACGTTGTTTGGAGATAAAAGCATTTTTGTAAAATCGCATGCTATATTAACCGATTTGGCTCACCCAATGAAACTTTTGTGGAAAAAATGTGAAAAATACAATGTTTTGTTGTAGAGATAAAGAGCATTTAGACCTTTCGTTTGAGTTAACCTACAACTTTCTAGGATTTCTAGTTTTAAAAGTATAGCCTACTTTCTATGATTTGCCTTCCATCTTCTTTTTACGCAGAGGAGATTTTAAAATGTCGCTGAGCCTTTAAAAATGGCGGTGCATGAAAACTGTTTTACTGAAATTATCCACAGGGGTCCAAAAGATATATATATGGGAAAAACAAAAAACAGTTATTTTGTCATTTTTGCCTAAAAACTCAGCCCTAGTGTCCCGTAAAGGTGTGCTATTTACTGTGTACGGCAATTTTGATAATGGATTTGCCACGACTGAAGACATTCAAAGTGCAGCTGATATTGCTGCCGAAAACAGCAGGTGCGAAGTCATGGAAGAAATGGACGACGACGACGATGAAGGCAACAAAAGGGAGCTAAAATACACACATTTGGTGAAGCACTATCTGTTGTGAGCGACCTTCAAGCTTCCAGGGATGTTCCAGAACCCCTGGAGTTAATGCAGGATGCAAAGGAGATCACACAACGTTCTCTTGTAAAAAAAAAAGTCGCGACAATGCTCTTTGAAGGACTTGTCAAAACAAAGAAACGAGTAGAGAAACAGAATTTTTTGTTGAAAATGCAATGTAATACATTTGAACCTATTTTCATTTTTATTTACAGATCTATTTTAAATTATTATTTCATAGCAGTCCTAAGCGATAATACAGTATTTCTTTGTCGTGTATTTTGTCTTATTAACACTCAACCCTTTGTAAAACGGAAACATGTGAAAACAGAAAAATAATTCCGGAACGATTGCTTTCCGCTTTAGGTAGGTAAGACTGAGCTCTGCATTCACTGGCTTCAACTCAATGTTCTGACGTCACGGTCTTACCTATCAGCGCATTCTAGTGGTCGTGGTTCTCCCCTGCCCTATAGAGCTTTGTTCACTCTCGTGCCGAGTGACGCGCCACTTTCGCTTTCCTATGCATAACCAACTTCCCGTTTAGTAGTCAGGTAATCGAAACAATAGAAACTGTCTACTACAATTTTCCTTGCCAGTAATTGAACAATTCTTTGCTGCTAGAAAATATAAAAGTTGTAAAATTCACCAGGAATGATATAATTTGGAGTTGTGCGTAATGAGATGTGATTAATCATTATGCATTAATGATGCGAAATGCTAGCTAAGTTGTGCAACAGTACAACACTGTCGTTGTCTCTAAATGTTGCATATTTTCCCACTATTTCGCTGACAATTATGTTTGAATATTATCTAAAATTGTGAAAAAGAACATGCTTCCTTTATAGCCCTATTTACGTCACACATGTACAAGGTTAGCTTTTCAACCAAGTGATTTTACTTTGTAGCAGGCATCCGCCTTCTTTATATCTAGTTTTCTGGCTTTATGGCCTAGTAACTTAATTTAATTCAAGTTTAGCATGTTTTCGATTCTTCTGAAAACTTAATAAGAGTAGATTTTGAGCTGGAACCGCGTCTGCTATAAAGTATCACTTCAACCTAAAATAGCAATGTAGTCATAAACTAATTGTTGGATTAATATAAACATTAATGAAGAAGACTGGCGTTATTTGTAAACGTTATACAAATTGTACGATTACTCCTACGATACGGTCGCACTTTCGTATCTAAACGGGTCAGGTTAGTGCACATATACCGATGTAATGACCAGATATAAACTGCCTATAATATTCCCACAAACAATTTATTTATTTCACACTAACCTTAAATCGTTATGGTCCAAGAGGTTTAAGATAGATAGATGATTGAAAATGCAACTCGCACACTTTGTGGGCGTTCTCTTTGTCGGTATCTTTTTCGTTGCGAAGATTTACTAACCTTTCGTTTAGGAGGCAATTGTTTTTGGTGTATAAGGTCAACCCTCTATTATTTTATTAGTTTAACACCCAAGAACAGAACCACACACCGAATAATAAAGAAAATAATAACGGACAATTTATTGCCAATGAAAATGAAATGAGGACTTGCGGTCCGGAAGTTCAATATGCGTAAGTTTAGGTGCCATTTTGATTCGTAGAGGATCTATGCGCTTCCTCCCTCTCCCGGATAATCAGGCGTTCTTCTGGGTAGAGTAGAGATAAAGCTTCAGATTTATTTGGAAATCTTTATTCCAGTCTGTTTTGTCGGTTCTGCCAACTTGGTATTTTTCAATCACAGTTTGCATAAAAAGAAGAGTTGATTAAAGTTGCTCACAGTAAATGCTTTCCCTGATGTTAGCCGTGTAATTGCAGCCGAGCTATTAAGAGCGATGCATGATTCAGCTCACGAAGTAGAACATGTCAAGTACATAATTCATGCCACTGGGGATGCTACTATTACTTGGCGATGCTGGAGGTGTGCTTCTTTGGCAAAGAGTTTACATATGACCGTGCATCACTCAACCGTTTAATTGTATTCATTAACAACTCTGTACAGGATAAGGTAAGGTGGGGTCCTTGGCAGGATCATGCAAACTGGTTTAACAAAACCTATCCAACTTGAACTAATGTCCATCTTAGCATGCGCATTCATGGCTAAAGCACACACGAAGGTTTGTATCGCAAGGAGAATTTCGATTTGAAGCCTTGAGGGCAAAGTTTCTTTCAGGCAGGGGAAGATTAGTCATTGCAATCAGACACACTAATGCGTCAACACAGACTAACTCTCGTGGTTAGCGTAAAGGGTGCCATAACATCTATACGGTACCTTCGAGTGAATTCTCCAAATTCTTCACATAATCACCAACACACTTATTCCCAACACCATCATCCTTATTCTCGTCATACTACCCAACAGCCACCAGCACTAATTCTCATCACCAGGCTTCGGATAATTATGCGTTTTGTATACTGCATATATGCAATTGCATATTTGGGACAGTTTAAACTTAACAGTGCATATTTAGGGTTTTCCTCCTGTTAGTGCAAATTTCAAAAACATTCTTAATCTTGAGTGTAGACATCAGTTTCTGCAGGATACTTTTGGAGTATTTGACATGTATTTCGGGTAACAGGAATGTGGCATGTGATGTGGAGAGGGTGTTTTCTGAGTACAAAGTCATTTTAAGTGGGGGGCGTGGTGGCTCAGCGGTCTAGCTGTATGCCTCTCACCAAGGCGGTCCGGGTTCGATTCCCGGTCAATGCATGTGAGATTTTCGAAGTGAAATGCCATGTCCCGTGGTTCGGATTCCACGTAAAACGGAGGTCCCGTGGCTCATAATCACAAGATTCACGGTCACGTAAAACTACAATCTTCCTTCCTTCATTTTAAGTGAAAATAGGCGCAAGTTTGTGTTTGAAAACCTATTACATCATGCAGTGATTAAGTGTAATCAAGACTTGTACATTTTATTGACAAACTGGAGCAATCTATTGTAGTAATGTAAGTAATTTTCTTTATTTTGGCGAAAAGCAAAAGCAAATTGAACTACTACAAGAACAAGCGGCGAAAATTGGATTACAAATCTCGTTTGAAAAAACAAAATTTATGACTGACATCAAAACCGCATCAAATGAACTTCAAATTGGCAACAACAAAATCTTTCGAGTAAACGAATTTAAATATTTAGGTGAATGGATTACAGCAAACTGTAACGAAAGGAAAGCAATTGAATCGAGGCTTCAGAAAATGGAAACTGCTTTTCAATCAACAGAAAATATTTATAACAAAAAGAGTGTTTCCTGGAACTGCAAAATTCGCCACTATACAACTGTAATCAAACCTGAAGCTCCCTATGCTTCAGAGACACTCTAAAAAGCTCACCCCCTGCTAAGTTCCAGGTACAATGAAGATAACTAGCGTACTCATATTACTCACTCTTTTACCTCCTTTTAATTTTTAAAATTTTATTTTTAATTTACTTCACATATTTAAATAATTATGCAACATTTCTTTTTAGGACCATCTTTTAATATTTAATATTTCTGGAAACTCTGTGTCTGTAGTTAGTAGGCATACAGCTGAATTCCACTCCCCTCCTTCCAGACATACTTTCCGCTATCAGCCTGAAAAACACCAATTGCCTAAAAATTGCTCATATCAATGCTCAATCATTAGTTGACTCCTCTCACTATTCTGAATTTTGTCACGTCTTTGGTGGTTCGTCTTTTGACATAATTGCAGTAAGTGAGTCCTTTTGCAAGCCCTCAATTCCAGATGCTGCTGTCTCTCTCACTGGCTATAAAGTCATTAGAAATGACAGATTAACCGTCGGTGGAGGTGGTGTTGCAGTTTACCTTAGGGATAACATAAAGTATAGCGTGCTAAGTCAGTCTCCTGGTGAATATAACAAGAGGCCTGAATACATTATACTTGACATCTCTCTTACCGAAACTAAAATTCTCTTTGCTTGTGTGTATCGTCCACCGAAAGCTGGCTACCTAGATATTTTTCTGAACGACATGTACAGGTTCATTCTTGATTATAAATATGTTTTTATTGTTGGGGACGTTAATGCTCGGTTTGGTAGTGGAGCCTTTGAAACTGAACAGGTATGTGATGTGCTCTGTTCCTGTAATGTTGAATGTTTACCATTCGATACTACATTTCACACAGCTACTTGTGACAGCTCTCTCGATATTATCTCTTCAAACTGTAATGACCTCGTTGTTGACTACGGACAAGAACCAGCTGCTGGATTCTCAGCCCATGATCTTCTGTACGCAGTGTTTTCTCTATCTACCCCGAAACTTCGACCAAAATCAATCTTTGTACGTGACTTCAGTAAATTTAATTTAAATGATTTTAAAACGGATGCAGAATTACTCCCTTGGCAGAATTTCTACCAATCCACTGACATAGATGAGAAAGTGACTCTATTTAATGATTGTGTAAATGAACTATATGATATGCATGCACCGCAAAAGAAAGTGGATATAAAACATAACTCTGCTCCGTGGATCAGTAAAGAAATCAAAACGCTTTTAAAGAAACGTGATAAAGCACGTAGAACATTTATTAAATCTAAACTTACCATTGACTATGAAGAGTACAGAATTCTGCGTAATAAGACAAAACAAACAATCAGGAACACAAAAGTTAAATATATGTACAACCTCTTCAGTGACTGTAAAACCACCTCCGCCAGATGGCGTGCTGCAAAATCTTTGGGAGTTGGTGCCAGTTCAGTCACTGATGTTGAGATGCCTGTCTCTGCATCACAATTAAATGAACATTGCTCAAATGTTGCCTCAATTGGTGATGTATTAAGAGTATCAGAGACCGTCACGAAATACACATCCATCCCTCCCCCTGCCCATGAAAAATTTTTCTTTATGTATGTTTACCCACACCAGATTGTGAAAGCCATCAAATCAATTCGTACAAAAGCAAGAGGCCCTGATAGCATCCCAATTTCTCTTATTTCTAACTGTCTTGAAGTATTTCTACCCCCAATTATCCATCTATTTAATTTCTCTCTACAAAGTGGAGTATACCCGTCTCTTTGGAAGTGTGCTAACATACGTCCAGTGCCAAAAAATAAAAACCCCACTAGCTGTAGTGACTTTAGACCAATAAATATCCTTTGTGCCCTTAGTAAAGCGCTTGAGAAAATAGTTCATGAACAAGTATGTGAATACCTAACTAAATTTAATATCTTCAATCCTTACCAATCTGGGTTTAAAAAGGGTCATAGTACCACCACTGCATTGTTAAAGGTCAGCGATGATATACGCTCAGCTATGGACAAGCGTCAGCTTACAATCCTATGTCTTTTCGATTTCAGTAAGGCTTTTGACTGTGTGCACCACAATATACTTCTTGCAAAGCTGAAATCTTTTGGCTTCTCTCAGAGTGCTCTTTCCTGGTTCAAATCCTACCTTTCCATGCGTACACAGAGAGTGGTCCTCGCGGATGGCTCCTCCTCAGACTGGAAATCGGTAGAAAGTGGAGTACCTCAGGGATCTGTCTTAGGTCCACTATGCTTCTCGCTATATATAAACGATGTTTCTAATGAATTCCGAAATAGTTCTGTTCATATATACGCTGATGACCTCCAAGCCTATTTTCACCTCACGCCTAACACTGCATGTGATCGTATAAATCTGTTTAATGAAGACATTGACAGGCTTTGTGAATGGGCCCAAAATCATAATCTTAACTTGAACATATCTAAAACACAACTTATATCCATTGGATACACAAAACTTCTGAATTCAGTAGATTTTAATTCACTACCACCCATCAAGATACTAGATAATAATATTAAATATAGAAACACTGTCAATAATCTCGGAGTGATATTTGATAGAACACTGTCGTGGGCAGAGAATACGTCTAATGTGGTAAGGAAGGTTGTATCAACTATGCATCTCCTGAAAAGAACTGTTTCTTACACCCCACCTAACATACGTAAGCTCTTCGTCCAAACTCTCATCTTTCCAATCATTGATTATGGCTCTGCTGTATACAATGATTTACCAGAAACACAGAACATCAAATTACAAAGAGTCCAGAATGCATGTGTTCGGTACATTCTGGATGTAAGGCGAGATGAACATATCACACCTTACTACGTGCAGCTGAAATGGCTGAAACTCCACGAGCGCAGGCAGTTATCAGTTGCCATTCTGACACATAAAATATTACATACCAAGACCCCGTTATATCTCTACAATGCCTTTACACCAATGCATTCTGTTCATAATCGAGAAAATAGATACACAAAATTAACACTCCAGATTCCTATACACCGAACCATGAAGTTCAATAAATCTTTTGTTTGCACCGCCTCACGCCTCTTCAACACCTTCGATTTATATAAGTTCGTCAACATTGCAAGCACTGCAGCTTTCAAAAGACATCTTTCATCCCGCTTCTTGGAGCAGTATACCTCTCACATTTGATTACTGTATTATGTTAAAATACTTTTTTAAAGTTCAATTATAACACAAGGACAATAGCTGACAACATGTCTACTTCAATAGCTCTTCTTGTACAGTATATGGTGTTTGTTTTTCGGGCTGATAGTCTGTATGCACTCTCACTCTTTTGTATATAATTTTTCCATTATCATTAGTAATATTATTATTATTGTATTGTTACTATATTTTTGTTACTATAATTGTTAGACTATGATTATTTATATTGTAATGTAGGTGAAATGTTTTATTTTTATAAGCCCTAACTTTATTTTATGTAGGGCGCTACTGTAAAGGAGCTCTTAAGCTCTAAGTGTAGCAGTGAAAATAAATAAAAAAAAAATCAAATCTCCAACACAAAACACTAAAACACCAAATAGAAGTGAAAGAACGTAAAATAATGAGAAAAATCCTTGGACCGAGAACAAAGGATGGTGTACATTATCCAAAGCCTAATACAGAAATATACAAGAAAGTTTCCAAAATCACAGACACAATGCGAATGCGAAGAATCCAATTTATGGGACACATAAAAAGAATGGACCCGAACAGACTGACACACACAATAAATACTTTCTTAAAGAACAAGGCTACTAGACCGAATTGGTATAAATTTACAGAGAGAGACTTAAAGGAATTAGGATCACCAAACTTACATGACCGGAAGGAAATCAGGAAAATCACCCAGACACGGGGTTTCGAGGAAGAAGAGAGGAAGACTGCACAACATCGATGGTCAGAGCAGCGGAAACAGACCCACTCGTTGCGAATGAAGGAATACTGGGCCAACAGGAAGGCTAGAAAGTGTTGATTTCGCGTGATCCTAAGCGACCCATTCGCGAGGAGGAAGAAGAAAACAGTAATGGATATCAGATATATGTTTATTTTTAATTCATATTTTAGTGCTTATTTAGAAACTTTTTAGTGCATATTTGCATGCATATTTTGGCATTTTAAGTGCATAATTATCCGAAGCCTGCTCATCACCAATACCTACCACTGATAACCACTCCTCACCTCACGAATATGCAGCATCATTCTCGTCATTCCACCAGGCGTCTTAACACCTGTATGCATTTTGAAAATGATCACGTTCGTCACTTGGTAAATGTCCTGCACTCTACTCGCAGTGAGACTCCTCCTTCAGTGTTAAAGCTGACCACGGATCAGTTTTACTGTTAAAGTGTGCGATCGGTAATCTTTTTCATGTCGCTTCGGATTGCTTAATTGTGTGTCGGTTTCGTTAAAGATAATTCAGGACATGAGGAGTTTCTGCAATTTATTCCAATTAATAATACAGATAAAGTCATCATGATGGCAGATTTTGGGAGTCAATAGTAATGGCAGTGGGAACACGGAGAGCAAAACATTATTTTTCTCTCACATAATATCAATATTTTAAGCAACCACGTAACTATGGTCATGATGATACCACTTCATCGTTTCAGTTCTATTATTATTTCCGATTATTCCCCTTCAGGAGAGCGTGTGAACTTGAGCCAATCACAGCTTCACTTCCTTTTCCTCTCTTCGTTTCTTCCCAAAACCTCTTCATTAGTTCACTGTGCTTTTTCTTCCTTTCCTCTGTCCATTTTTTCCCTGATGTGTCCTTCCTTGAAACTTGTACAATTTTCGTGTTTCTCATTTTACTTCTAAATTGTTCTCTGTCCTTAATGTCGTCTTCAGAGATTTTAAGTAAATCCATGTCTTCATGTACTTCTTTTATCCAACTGGCCTTTAATTTACTTGCATTCACGATATTGAAAATCTTCTTAGTGAGTCTGTTCTCATCCATCCTATATATGAGTCCATAGAAGTGCAGACGTCTCTTCCTAAATTTATCTATAATGATGTCTGTATTTTCATAAAGTTCCTTTGTTGGTCTCCTGACCCAAATTCCATTACGGAAAACACCGCCATGGATTTTTACTGTTTTCCATATTTTTTTAGATTTATTTTTCATTTTTTATTGTGTCGAAAAATAATGAGGCCTAAAATAGTTTTAATGCAAAGAGAACGGTTTTTTAATTATTGTTTTTTATGAATGTCAATCGAAATATCACTTCAATAATGATGATGACTCGTTTTAAGGGGCGGAACAGCAAGGCAATCTGCCCCTTTAATAATGTACACAATTTTCCTTTTATATTAATGAAACCCCCCAGAAGGAAATCCTGCGTACGCCACTGCCAATATCCACCATAAATTCCTCTTCACCTAACCAGTATCCATCATCTTACCAACAGTTAACAACTCTTATCTTGTTACTTATCATTACCCTTAGTCTCATTTATTTTATCTTTACTTTATCAATATCCACCATCTGTCACTTTCTAGTTACTTTACCTAAATTCACCATCACACTTTATTTCACCATTTTTAAGGACACCACGTACTCTTGCATGATTAAAAAATCGATTTTTTGATTTTGGCGCCATAAAATTCTTCATTCTTTTCTGAATCCAAATATATATAGTTTGTTGAGGTTTTGATGTCTACAACTACCTTTTTTTTATTGTTCATACTCTCTGCATGCTCCACTACATAAGTAGTACTACATGCACTTACATTACATTTTATAAATGAACAAAATAAATTACATTATAATAATTCAATAATTACTAGATGACTTAGTCTTAACAATATCAAACAATATTATTCATCGTTTTTCCTTAGAGCTTGAAAATCCAGAGCATTAACAAGTTTAGAAAATTCCTTCAAATACTTTTTAATAGCACAGATTTCTGAATCGGCCAGTTATCATCTCTATTAACACTATTGATCAAGAATTGCCTAATATTTTTCACTTCACTGCCCACGAAAATTATATGATCTATAGTCTGAGGGCTGCTTTTACAGGAACACTCGGGATTACGTATAATTTTAAGTCTGTGTAAGTACGAAGCAATATTTCCATGTCCAGTCAGTATTGTAGTCATATTAGGTGTGAAGGTGATTTTGGATTTTAATCTACCTGCAACTGTTGGAAAGAATTGTTTTGTAAGTGTGCCTTTTGAAGTTTGTTCCCATTTTTGCTGCCATTCATGAATTGATTCTTCTTTGAGATTTCTTTTAAAAGTTGAGATGGGTATTCTATCGAAACAAATCTCGCTTAATTTTGTAGTCTCCTTTGCAATTTTATCAGCCAGTTCATTGCCTGCAACACCTGTATGTGCCTTAACCCATTCAAATTTTATTATCCATTTTTTCTTTTTAGAATAGCTGTAGTCCTTCTTATATTCTCAATTAGTTTGTTATGATTTCTGAAGTCCGCAATGGAGTCAATTGCTATTTTACTATCTGTGTAAATAATTACTTTCTTATCTTCATCATCCTCTGTCCTAGTAGTATCTAAGAACTCCGGAGATTTAAGTATAGCTAATTGCTCCGCCTGATTATTCGAACAGTTGTCTTGCAGTCTATATTTCAATTGGTCTACTAATTCGTGCAATCTGAATATAGCTATGCCAGCTCCCACTCCTTCTTCACTTTTGCTTCCATCTGTGTAAATTTTCCATGGGATATATTCATTTAATGTTATTCTTGGATCTTCGGTACCAGGAAAATAGGCTGGATGGAGCCATCTCATAGGTTTTTCGGGGTGGTCAATGACATAGTTCATAGTTGTTTTTCCTGACTTGATTTTGTATAGAGTAACAATCTCTTTAGCCATTATATATATAGGAGTAATTCCTGTAATAATGCACAGTGCCTCATGAGATACAGTGCGGTACGATTTTGCTATTCTCAAGAGAATAAGTCGTTGCACTCTCACGTATTTAATCATATTACATTTCTTTTCTAGGGATTCAATCCAGATCGGAGCAGCATATAACAGCATTGGCAATATTGCTCCTTTATAAATTGTTTCCAAAGCCTGGTGTTTTAGACCCCATCCTATTCTAGCCGATTTTGATAATGCGTTTATTAATTTAATACATTTTTCACTAACTTTATTGATGTGGTCATTGAACTTAAAGCGAGAGTCTATAGTTATTCCTAGATATTCCATCGTATCTACTTGTACAAGACGTTTCCAATTCATAAAGATATCAATTGTCTTCTTTGCTTTTCTTCTTCTTGATATTAGAATAACTCTTGGCTTACTTTCATTAAAATGGGGTTTGTTTTCTGTTGACCACTTAGTAACTTTCCGTAATTCCATATTCACAATATTTTCTGCTTCAATTTCAGTTTCAGCCCTGACTGCAATTATAAGGTCATCAGCAAATGCTATAGCTTTGGTGGTTTTTACCGTATTCCAAACTGAGCAGTGAATTATACTGTATATTCCAGTACCCCGGTCCACAACATGAACCTTGAGGACATCCTTTATTAACTACTGTTTCTACTTGGATACTATTGGAATTCATGAACGTCGTTCTATCCTTGAAGTAGCTCTTAGTCAGGTAGTACAAATTTCTCGGGCATTTGAAATCTTTTAGGGCATTTAGGACACATGGCCACCACGCAGAGTCAAAAGCTCCTTTGACATCAAGACTAACTATAACGGTAATTTGACCATTTTTGAACGCCTCAGTTATAAATTCCTTAAGTGCCATAGCTGCATCAGTAGTAGACCTTTGAACTGTGAAGCCAACTACCTTAAATTCGTTTTAAAAAATTAGCGTCCCGTGCTCTGGATAATACACTTTTAACTTTGCCAGCTGTTTTCCGTTAATACTCATTTTTCATGTTTAGGTACCAATAACTAGGAAACCATTTAAGATAGAGGGCTAATTTTTTACATTATCTTGCCTAATGGAGTACGGTACTTGAATGTTAACCTATTTTTACTTCCAATAAACAAAATTTGAGAGTATTTGATTGAAAAACAATTGAGAAATGTGTACCTGAAGCAATACAACATTTTTTTTGAAAATGTATCTCTCCAAATTTGTATTCATTTCACACATCCTATAAAAGCAAAGTAGCACTACATGGTCAAAAACAGCTCAGAATATATCGCTTCTTATATGTGACAAGAATCATAGCTGTACCTTTAGTATTAATATTTTGCAAAAGTTCCGCCTAATCAATACCTTTATTTTACTAAATAAACCCAGGAAATACTTAGTAAAGGGATGTCACAAAAAAAGACTTTTTCATCGTGTAAGAGTGCGTGGTGTCCTTAACGATACCAGACAACTTCGTGGTGTGCCGGACCATGTATGCATGTATAACTCTTATAGCTGAACGATATACATAAATGTATCAAACGTTTTTGTAATAGAAATATATTTATGAACGTAATATTGTATGGTCTTCGTCTTACTGTCTGTGTCTACATCACTGTACCTGTATAAATGCTGGTATTCATTTACTACTTGTCTTCATAGAAGGTATTGATATGACTCGTTAGTCGGTGGCGAGTGTATTCCACAGATCTCATCTATAAAAGTATTAATTTCTGTTCTGCTCCAACAACATTAACTACCGTACCGTAAGTTATTATTTCACTGCAAGAATCTTTGATCTAATTATACTCATGTACACATATCTAACTCACAACGAAGGTCACAGACTCTACAACTCAACTTACTGTACTCGTTGTAGCTATTAAAGACCTGGGTGAGGTAATCCAACAAAATGGCCTAGAACAGGAAGCAATTAATCAAAGAATCTGGAAATTAGACCGAGCCTATCACCTGACGAAAAATCTCTATAAAAAGAAGTCGCTGAGCATTGGAGCCAAATTAAGACACTACAGCACGGTTGTCAAACCTGAGGCATTATATGCTTGGGAGTCTTTGACTATGAACAGGCGGGCACTAGTCGACCAGTTAGTCAAAAGAGAACCAGGGTATTGAGAAAATTTTTAGGAAACAGATGGGTTGACGGGCACATACGTTTGAAGTCGAACGAAGAGTTATATAGAAAGATAGAACCAGTCACGTCAACAATAAAAAGAAAAAGGTTGTTGTTCTATGGACACATTTTCAGAATGTCCAACGATCGTCTAACAAAAAAAAATGGAATTTAGTGAAACCAAAGAGGAAAAAATTGGCATGGTTTGAAGAATGTAACAAAGACCTTCTAGAAATTGGTATTCCGGACTGCAAAATTATGAACAGGTGTGAATTCAGACATCTAATCAAAACTTATCAGGGATTTAAGGTAGGGGCAGAACCCAAAAGACGGAGGGGACCTCTTTCAGAAGATCGGAAGAAGGCGCTGAGTGATGGACTCAAGAGATACTGGCAGGACATCAAAGCTGGCAGACGATCTAGAACGAAACATTGATTTTGATTGTTACTTCGTAGTCCATAGTGGCTCAATTCGATTGTAAAAAAAAAAAGACACAACGAACCCTTGAATCCTAGTTCTCGTGGATTTTAGTAACGAGTAACTTCAACAGGTAAATAATCTATCTATAGCTGGCGTAGTTTTAGGTAGATTTCATTAGAAAGCTAACTATTGCAATGGGTACCATGTTTCGACTTCCGGAAAATTTCGACATATCTTCGCGTTTCACATCCCCCAGACCCCAAAACCACCGTCAGTTCAAAAGTTTATATATAATTTATGTATATATATCAGTTTCTTGTGGACACGATAACTGCCGTAATTTTGCACCAATCACTTTGAAGTTTTTACATAACATGTATCCCTATAAAATCTCGGTCGAGTTCGTTAATGGGCAAAATCGGTCGAAGGGGGTGAAAATGAGGGGCTTTTTTCGAAAAAGTGAAATTTTGCTATAACTCTCTTAATACGTGAAATATCGAATCCATTCAAAGTTCATAATATGTGTCGGATAAGTGCCAAAAATTTATGTAAAATAACTTTTTTGATAGCACCAACCATTGACCAATGGGGTGGAAAAAAGTGGGTTTTTCGGGATACATTAATCATATCTCTCTTAATAGGCACAATATCAAAACCGTACAAAATGGACAATATTCCTCCAATAATTACCTAAAACTTTTGTCTGAAAGAATTTTCGATATGACCCACCATTACGCCACGGGGTGAGCAAAATGATTTAAATTATAAGAAAATTCCAAGTGCCAAGAGTGGTTGCCATGACAACTTTACTTTTAATTGATAAGGGATGAGCCATCAGCAGTTGCTATGACAACGCCACTGCACGAGATCACATTCTGTTTTCATATGTCTGTGGGAAGCGACTTCGGTATCGGAACTGGTAGCATGCTGAACTTCTATGCCCAAGGTCGCGGGTTCAAACCCGGCTGAAGTCGTCGGATTTACTAAGAGCGCCAAAAAACCCTGAGTATGCTTTCCTTCGGAGGGGAAGTTCCAACGTTCGTTGCGAGTTGATGGTTCCGGTGGCATCTAGTAGCCAAGTTCACAGCTAGGTGTCGTTGATGGTAGTATTTTATATTATGTAGCCTATTTTAGGTAGATTTCATCAGAAAGCTAACTATTGCAATGGGTGCCTTGTTTCGACTTCCGGAAAATTTCGACATATCTTCGCGTTTCACATCCCCCAGACCCCAAACCACCGTCAGTTCAAAAGTTTATATATATGTGTGTGTATTTATATATGCATATATATCAGTTTCTTGTAGACACGATAACTGCCGAAATTTTGAACCAATCACTTTAATGTTTTACATAATATGTAACCCCTTAAAAAATCGGTCGAGTTCGTTAATGGGCAAAATCGGTTAAAGGGGGTGAAAATGGGGGGGGGGGGCTTTTTTTTCGAAGAAGTGAAATGTCGCTATAACTCTCTTAATACGTGAAATATCGAATCAATTCAAAGTTCATAATATTTGTCGGATAAGTGCCAAAAAATTATGTCAAATAGGTTTTTTGATAGCACCAACCATTGACCAAAGGAGTGGAAAAAAGTGGGTTTTTCGGGAAACATTAATCATATCTCTCTTAATAGGCACAATATCAAACCCGTACAAAATGGAAAATATTCCCCTAATAATTACCTAAAACTTAGTCTGAAAGAATTTTTGATCTGACTTACCATTACGCCAAGGGATGAGAAAAATGATTTCGGAATTAAAGAACATGCCAAGTGCCATCAGAGGTTACCGTGACAACGCTTCTAAATTGATGAGGGATGAGCTATCAGAGGTTGCCAAGACAACGCGATTGCACGAGATCACATTCATTTTTCCATCTGACTGTGGGAAGCGGCTAACTGGTAGCATGCTGAACTTATATGCCCAAGGTCGCTGGTTCAAAGCCGGCCAAAGTCGTCGGATTTTCTAAGAGCGCTAAAAATGCCTTAGCATGCTTTCCTTTGGAGGAGAAGTTCCAACGTTCGCTGCAAGTTGCTGGTTGCGGTGGCATCTAGTAGCCAAGTTCACAGCTAGGTGTCGTTCACGTTAGTATATGGTACAAAATTAGGAACTACTACTTAAAATTGACCGTCTGCAGACCTTACCTGAATTACAGACTAACACAGTCATCACAATTAACACCGTTTATCAGATTCTACACACCCGGGGTTACATGACCACGTTGTCGCAGCCCCTAAACTGAGGAACCAACAAAAATCTCTGCGGGAGATAAAATTTTGCGAGAAGAAGAAACAGACTGTCAGATAATTACACATCAGTTCCAAATCTTGCATAAGGACAGTGTGATCACAAGTATAAAAATGAACCCCGAATGACAAGAAGGTTACCATCCCCATAAGACAATAAAATGATAAAAATATGCATACAAAAACGAAAAAAAGTTGATTTTTAACCTCTCAATGTAAAATAGTTTCTTGCAATCAATGAGGTCTGATCCTCCTACGAAAAACTGCATGTTTTGCCTATTATAGCCATTCCCCTAGTTTGCCCGGTGAAATCTACCTCCGTCTTCCGGCGTGCCGAGAGGATTTTTTGTAAACCTATAGAGTATAATTTATCGCGTTTGAAATCACACGGAATATCCAAACTGCGTCCATTTCATGAAGATTGATATAAAATATCGCATTTATGCTGCTAATGAATTGCTCTCGACTTAAACGTACAAGCACTTCTTTGCCTACTTCACAAAAAGATTTGGTTTACGCTCCATGGCATGTTTTTCTTGTCGGCCGTGTCCCACAAGTGATGAGGTAGTATTCTCTGAACAACGGTAAGAATAAAAAGTGACAGTCAGTCTGAAAGACTAGACTTTGTATCATTTTAAATGGCACAATTGCTGAAAAATGCTAGAAAGGCTGGAGGCTTCTCGCTTCGCTCGAAGCCAAATACTCTTGACATGTTAGAAAATTATCTGCATAATACTTATCTTGCTTATCTTGTTTCAAATTACTCGCGAACGGCAAGTGCAAACCAAGGGCAAAGCAAGGTGAAGCGCGCGGGATGCCGTCACGCTCACCAGAGCACGCGGGGACGTGTCCCTTCCATCCAGTCTAAAAACACTTATAGTGGGCGATGTATTGAAGATAGAGATATGCTCTCGCGGACATTTTTGTAGAACTATTCATGCTGACCAATTCTTACGCTCATAGTATATTTATATTTTTAACGGTTTGCCCAGCGTAAGCTTAAGAAGCGCACGGACGCCAAGTTTGTTTTCGACTGTTTCACTGAAATCGTAACTGCTTGGCTTCCTTTGATCATACATAAATTATTTTCTACAGAATCTTTCCTCGAGATATCCTTTACAGAATGGTGAAAACCGCATCAAAATCCATCCAGTGGTTCTCGAGATTACCCGTGACATCCAAGAATCGGGGATTTTTGTCTTAAACGGTACTAACGAAGTAGAGATTGTCGGGGAACACACCATGCACCAAGCGGTACTATGACGTCACACACCTCAGTGCATCTGGGTACATTTGGGCCCGTCACCGTAACGTAACGCCTCACCCCAGCGTAACGACGAAGTCGACAAGATCGTTTAAAATGATAAAAACAAGTTTGATTGTTGTCTCGTGCAGTGGCGTGGCGTGGTATTTTTTCGAGGGTAAGCTGTGAAGAAGACTGAAAGTATAGGCTTACACCATAGAGCAACTTCAGCACTTGGTTCTAGCGACGCCCTCGTCAACATAGAGGTTGATGTCTGAAGTAGCAACAACTACTCTACAGTACACACATAATTATGAGACCTTCACATTTTAAAACAAGAAGTTCCGTGACGAACTAAAGAGCCTACTTTTCTTAAAATTTAAGATTCATGCCAATGATTAATCTATATGGATCTATCTAGAATAATGACGAAATTAAGTTGGTAATATCGAAATTTCCAATTAGTTCGAAATATACCTGGTATAATATAGCCTAATATAGCACTGCAGTTGGCAGCCCTGGTGACCGAATATATACTTAGTTCCATCTCTTAAGATACAGAATACAAAATTTGGTTGAAGTCCAATGGATAGCATGGACGTTACATGCAGTTAAACATTGGATCTAACAGCGCGCGTAAAATCATGTTGGCAACAATGTCATGCATGTATTGGTCAGAAATAATCTGAAATAATATGATCTATTGTTGTGCCAATTTTGAATGAAATCCATTAGTTAGTATAGAAGTTACATGCATTTTAAAATTGGACTTATCAGCAGGCTTAGAATGATGTTGGTAGCACTGACGCATATTAGTTACTCCAAATTAATCTAGAATGCCAGGTATTATACGTGTACAAAATTTAGAGATATTGGCTTGCATACTTTCTGATATATTGATATTAGGGTAAAAAAATAGAGACAGCATAAATTAACAGTTGGTAGCCTTGGTTGCTCTTAATAATACGCTCAGTCATATCTGTTTATGTACACATAGCACATACGAAATTTGGTTGAATTCCAATTGATAGTGTAGAAGTTATATGCATTTAAATATTGGACTTATCAGCAGGCTTATAATCATTTTGGCAACACTGCCATATATGGCCTCCTGGAAATTAAACTGCAATATTATTATCTATACGTGTGCCAATTTTGAAATAGCTCCCATTCATACCTTCCAAGATATCCAACATGGAGCTCAAATTTGAATTGCGATTTTTCAGCAGTTGGTAGCACTGACATCATTTTCAAATATGGCCGTGGGATATTCAGGTATAGATCTTTACCCCTACCAAATTTTGTTTCGATTGCTCCAGCCGTTTAGGAGTTGATAGGGGGGGGGGGACACACACACAGCCAGCCAGACAGACAGACAGACACACATTTGCCCGATCTCATAAGACTACCTTTTCCTCATTTTTGCAAAATGTGAAAAGTAGGCTAAAAATGAAGAAATTGTAATACAGCACAGCTCATTATTCCCTTTTCAATTTCAGGCATGCGCATCCATATTACGAGCGGAGTAAATTATTCAACAACAGAGTTGGCGAGCTTTTCTGATCGTGTGTGGTAGTTTGTGTTTTTGTTGTTCGCATTTCTTGGTCTAAGGAGCTAAACGTTCAGGTTATTACCCGTAAATTTTCTACTATGACTGGCTGCGTGGCTCAGCGGCAACGTTCTCGCCTGCTGAGCTCGAGATAGCGGGGTGGAATCCCGGCGCAGTCAGTCGCTATTTGAGGTTGCGCCAATGCGAAGAAGCCGTGTAAGTAGATTTACTGGCACGTTAAAGATTCCCTTCGGGGCAAAATTCCGGCACCCCAGCGTCTCTAAAAGCCTCAGTAGTTAACAGGGACGTAAAACCAATAACATTATTATTTTCTATTAAGGGACCTAAGTGAACATTAAAATAATAAACATGCTACTAGTAGTAGATACAGTAACCTTATGACATTGTATTGCATATTCGGTTAATATTTCTTTGCAAATATCCCTCAAATTATACAAAAGTAGGCTTTCACGGCCGGCGTAGGAATCTTCAGAGTAGCCCAACAACCCGAAAAGTTGCCTTGAATATCATTCAAAGCATATTCAAATAGTAGGTGTAAAGGATAGATCATTTTAAATGTACATCCGTATAATTTGAATAATATTTTAAAGACTTATCACATTATTTAAGAAATGGTTGTTGGTTATTGCATTAGAAAAGAAGTTGCCATTAATGCAACAAAAAAAATTACGTAAAACACTATTCAAGTAATTTGAAAATTATGCATTTCAAAGGAAAACATTCACTAAATTATCAAGATCATTTCTTATAAGCAAGCGATTTCTCCGACGAGAAATTAGAAGTGAAGTGAATATGTATTTGCCATTCCTGTTGTGCAGTCTTAAGTGTGAAATATCCATGCACCAAATAGTACAAAATTAATTAATGTCACTGTTTACCTTGGCGGATCACTTGTAGCGAAGTTCAATTCTTCTCTCCCTCTTTGCGAATTCATCAATTACGCGGTCGTAAAAATCAGTGTTCCCCTGTAGGCTGCACAACAACTCCTTTTCAACGTTTTCGAAGTGAAATGCCATGTCCTGTGGTTCGGATTCCACGTAAAAAGGAGGTCCCGTGGCTCATAATCACAAGATTCACGTAAAACTACAATCTTCCTTCCTTCCTTTTCAACGGAAAGAAGCGCGAGATGTGAAAGTCTTTCTTGATGCATTGAGTTTCGGGTGAAGGTTTTTATTCGTTTCATGGTAGAAATCGTTCTTTCCACTGATGGACTAGACGCCGGAATTGTTAGTACTAGTTTTCATAGGTTAAAAACTTCCCCATACGCCCCAATTAAGTCAATCAAACTAATGAATTTTGAAAGTTCTTGTGCACTTTTTCCACTGAATTCGCTTGATTGATATACGGCAATGAGTTGAGCTCTCAAAGCAACGAAGTCAAAAAAGTTAGCATATATACTCCTAAGAGACTGAAGCCCAGATTCAGGAAAAGTGTTCCTATAAGTTACAAAATTCTTAGGACTTAGTAGTTCCGAAAACTGCAGAGATCCTAAGCTTCTGAACCTATCACTTAATTGTTGCACTAACGTGTCTATGATTTCAAAGTACAGTCTTCGATAAGATGTTTCAGCGTCCACGTTGTTCTTTAGGCGTTTCTTGCTCGGTTCCTGTACTTCGATATCGCTATTTGTTAAGTCCCACAATTTGCAGAAATCTTCCCGTTTAGTTTGCAGTAGGGTAGTGAACTCATTTACTTTATCCTTACAGTATCCAACGTCGTAAACTTTTGTTTGAATTATACCAAATAAAACCTCACTATACGGGAAAATATCTGCGAAAACATTCAAAAGAAAATTGAACTCGAAGCTCTTCAATAATACCCGAAAACCATTGGCAGCTGTCATCGATTCCTGGTCCCATTTATCATCAGGGTTAGTTATCATATCAAACAAGGCAATCAAATCGATTCGATGGTCATGTACTGTCCGTATTAATCGGGAATGAAAATTCCAACGAATTGAAGATCGAGGCAACCATCTGCTTACCTCTTCATCGAGTGCTTTCGTTCGTTTTGATCACTTAGAAAAGAAAGTTGCTAAACCATTTAATGTGTTGAAAAATATTCTGAATTCTTTAATTGCACACGATGACTGGGACAACACTTAATTCAATCTATGAGCCATGCAGTGAACAAAATAGCGTGTGGATAAGTGTCTCGAACTTTACCCTGTAGACCATTTAAATGACCTGCCATAACTGCAGCACCGTCGTAACTTTGCGCTATCAATTTACTTTTACAGTCATATTCTTCAACGAATGTCTGCACAATATTGTACAAAGCAGCCGCAGTACGATTTTCTGTAACGTCTATGAAACCCATGAATCTTTCTTCAACTTTACAATCTGTGCTTACATACCGAAAGACACAGGACAACTGAGAAAAGGTACTCAAGTCTGTAGTTTCATCAAGAATTATAGAAACATCTTTAGCTTTCCCTATTTCATTTCTTATCTCTAGGCCAACAATTTTTGATACAGCTTCAATCAAATCATTCTGAATGATATTTGACATCGCAGTAAAAACGGACGAGTTTTCTAAGTGTTGTTTGATTGGCAAATCATACTGACTAACGAGTTTAACTAGCTCTACATAGTTTCCTTGATTCGGTAACTCACTTGATTCATTGTGGCCTCAAAATGGGAGCTCTTGTTTCGCTAGGTAACACACAACATCTACAAAACGCTTTAGAATGTCCCTGTTTTTAAGTACCAATTCGTTGTGTTGGCGGTTTCGAATGTCCTTCTGCTGATCTAGTAAACAATCTATTCTCACTTTGCCGAATGTTTTTTCTGAAACAATTGCCTGCAAATGATTTTGTGATAAACTGTGTTTCTTTACGGCTTTATGGAAGTTCCCCATGTCATTGTATCCAGTCCTACTCCATACATTATTTTCCGTTCCGAAAAGGAGACAAGGCCAACAAAATAATTTATTTTTGTCACTACTGACTAAAGTGTGTTTCTCGTAGTGATTTGTATGAAAAATGCCTCAAATAATGTTTACCAGTTGTACTGATATTAATGTTCGGTGTTTGCCTTCCCCGCTTTATAATATCCCGTTTCTGTTTGAAAGGAGGGGTACTAAAATCCATGTTTAGGATATCACACACTATACAGTCACTGGCAGTGTCTACTCTAGATACAGGATAATTTTCCATGGCAAAGAATGTTCCTACATGTAACAAATATTAATTTAACTCTATGCTTATTTGGCTACCACTATAATAAACACACGCAGCTTTCTCACCTATTAACACTCGTGCTTAAAAATATGATAATCGTAACTTACACAACGAACTACAAACTAAAAGGATATTTACGAAGGCTACTACTCGCTAAACATGATATTTTATGAAGTACGGTAATTTGTTCAACGCACAATACACTCAAACATAATAATATGAAGTACGTCCAGAAAGTAAGTTCCGTTTGGTAATAACATTAAATTGTGTACAGATACAGAAAAAATATTTATTGCACAAAATTCTACAACCCTTAAACTACTTTTCCACATAACTGCCGACATGTTGCAGGCATTTGTCGTAGCGTGGCACGAGTTTTTGTATACCTTCTTCATAGACGTGTGCCGCCTGTGTCTTCAACTAGTTGTACGTTCCGCTGCAGCGAAGTTCCGCATATGCGCGGTAGACGCTCTGTATCAAGGAGAAGAAACGTGCGCCATTTGGAGAGCGCTGTCAGTCACGTACGCGTTGTTGAGCATGTTTACTCGTACAATGTCGGTGTTGATTGAAAATCCCGCCGCTTGTGAAATCAGATCTGTGATTCGTTTTCTGAATGCTAAGAAAGTGAAACCAATTGAAATTTATCGGCAAATTTGCGAAGTGTATGGACAAAATGCGATGAGTGATTCAATGGTGAGAAGATGGATCCGACAGTTCAATGAAGGACGTAGTGAAGTGCACGATGAAGAACGAAGTGGGCGTCCATCTTTGGTTACAGTAGAACTGGTTCACGCGATTGATGACAAGATCCGGGAAAACCGCAGGTTTACAATTAGTGCTCTCGCTATGGAATTTCCCCAAATCTCACGATCACTTATTCATGAAATTGTTACCGAAAAACTGAACTTTCGTAAACTTTGCCGACGTTGGGTACCAAAGATTCTTACGGAGCAACACAAAACAAAACGGATGGGTAGTGCACTTCAGTTTTTGACCCGTTACAATGAAGGCGGCGAAGAATTTCTGACACAGATAGTCACAGGAGATGAAACTTGGGTTTCTTACGACACCCCTGAAAGTAAGCGGCAGTCAATGGAATTGAGGCACACTTTATCCCCAGCAAAGGTTAAGCCGAAACAAATCTTGACACCTCGGAAAATGATGTGCACAGTGTTCTGGGACTGGAAAGGCATCTTACTCATTGATTTCTTACCGCGTGGTCAAACAATCAACACAGATGCTTACTGCGAGACACTTAGGAAATTGCGCCGCTCAATACAGAATAAGCGCCGAGGGTTGCTGTCGAAAGGTGTTGTTTTTCTTCACGACAATGCACGACCACACACTGCAAATGTGACGAAAAACCTCCTACAGGGATTTGGCTGGGACGTGTTTGACTACCCTCCGTACAGCCCTTACCTCGCTCCTAGCGACTTTCATCTGTTCACACATCTCAAGTCTTTCCTTGGCGGTCAACACTTCAACAATGACGACGAGCTGAAAGAAGATGTTTCCAACTGGTTGAAGACACAGGTGGCAAACTTATATGAAGAAGGTATCCAAAACGTGTGCCACGCTATGACAAATGCCTGCAAAAGTTCGGCAGTTATGTGGAAAAGTAGTTTAAGAGGTGTAGAATGTTGTGCAATAAATAATGTTTCTGTATCTGTACACAATTTAAGTTTATTGCCAAATGGAACTTACTTTCTGGACGTGCCTCGTATCTAGTAACGGTACCGTATACTAAATTTTGCTAATTGCACTCAAAAACATACAGTTGTGAGTAGCCTATACCGGACGAAGCAGAATTTCAACTAACGCACTCATCAAAGGTGGGGCCTGATGGTCAGAAACTTTCTCTTGGGGCGAACAAGCGCGCGATGGAGGATGGGGAAGGAGAAGCGCGCCAAATAACATTAAGCAGTGCTGGTGTTCCATGCTCACGAGGGAAGCTTGGTAAGCTGTCCGAATCGAAGCAGACCCGGGCTACCAGCCTTGACTTGTCTTGACGACAGCCATGTGGCTATGGAACGCCACACCCCCTGTCTTAGCTAACCAAGGACGACCTGACATTTTGGTGTACCACTCCATCGGTCATAGCGGTGTTTGGGCCAGAAGCGCCAGAAGGCTCCTAGAGGTAAACAAGCCGTTGTCATAGCAACCGGCCGCGCTCTTTCCTCTTTCTCTACAAAGTAGTTATGGGCGATCGTGAAGAACTGGGGTAGAAAACGAGGAACTTCATTCAAAGCGTCGAATTTCCTGTTCCTCGCGCGTTAGAAAGTCGTAATATAAACTTTATTTTTATGAGAATATGCTAGGTAAGCGGTGCTTACCCCGTGGTATTGGAGAAAACGCCACTGGTCTCGTGGTAGCTTAGGAACCAAAATGGCGGATAAGTATGCCCATTCTCTAGTCTCTAGACATGTGTGGGGTCGGTCTGCTCACGTCCGCTGTCGCTACGCACTGATGATGCAGGAAGCGACAAGTCCACGCATATGACTTGTGTACACAAAGCGCTCATTACAAGACAGCCGTGTATCCTCACAAACTACAAGACCTGCACATGTTGTACGTTGTGACATGTTCTCAAGGTCAATGGCCATTCCAGGTGCAGACCACTACATCGATCAACGACCAAGAGGTAAATAGCAGCTTTAGAAGAAAAGTGGCTTCAAGTGCCCTATGAAGGTAGAATAAGCAAACAACACAGGATCTGGAAGTTACTCAGAAGAACATTGCGTCAAGCAACACCCAAACAGTGTCCGAATTTGCAACATAGTGATGACTTGGATAAACTACAGAGGTAATAAACAAAACTTTTCAGTCGGCCAACACAAATTGTACCCAAATATATTTGGCGGGAAAACAAGTACAGTGAAACCTCTATTAAGAGAGGAGTGACGGTTCCATGGAGAACTGGTCTTTTAGAGGGGTGGTCTCTTAATAGGGGTAGGCATTAAAAATAATTTTATACTGCATTATTAATAAAGTACAGTTGGGGCACATGCTTGATTACAATTTATCTGCATTGGTTCACATTTAGTACAAATTAATTACAATTAGTTATTTTATGTTCGACGATGTCGAAATGTAAACATTGTATATTAGAAAACTGTATCATAATGAGGCTCATAATAACACGATATTTAGCCTATTTTCAATTTTGAAAAAATAGGCTTATGAGATCACCTTTTGTCCGTGTGTGTGTGTGTGTGCGTGTGTGTGTGTGTGTGTGTGAGGTGTGTGTGTGTCCCTAATAACTTTTAAACGCCTGGAGCGATTTTAATGAAACTCTGTAAGTTTATAGTACTAATCCGCGCGACCTCGACCGTGCCCTTCAAATTTTGTTACGTCTCACCAATCCAACATGGCGGCTGTGCGAAATATTTCACCAGAATTCAATATCTCCGAAACTATTACCGATATCACCCTGGAATTTATTACAGTGATAAAGGAAACTACTAGAAGTTTGCCTATGTGACCTTTGAAAAACTGGTAACTACAAATCCAACATGGCGGCCAGGCGAATTTGCGACTTTTAAATAGACGTTTCTCGCGATTTATCCAACCAAACGCAATAAAACTTGGTACAGTATATGTTTATACACATTGTAATGCACCGACATCTAACTTGGTTCAATTGTTTATATAACCACAAGATGGCGGATGAGCGAAATATTTCACCGACATTCTATATCCCTGAAACTATTATCTGTATCACCCTGCAATTTTATACGGAGATAAAGGGCACTACTGGAAGTTCACCTACAAGACTTTCAAAAAGCGGTTACCTATAAAACGAACATGGCGGCCAGGCGAATTTGAAAATTTTAAATGGACCTTTCTCGCGATTTAATGTTCCAAACGCAATAAAATCTGGTACAGGAAATGTTTATACACATTGTAATGCACTGGTATCTAATTTAGTTCAATTGTTTACATAACCTCAAGATGGCGGCTGTGCGAATTTTAAAATTAAGTTTATATTTTTTGTGTCGTAATCAAGTGATCGATGTGAAAGTTTGATTAATGAACCTACGCAATAATTTTCCTTCAATGGTACATGACTCTATGGCCTATACATTTAACAACCCAACATGGCGACCATCCGAAATATTCAGACGACTCTGAATATCTACGAATCTATTATAGCAATCAAACTGATTTTTTAATGTTCATAGGGGCTATGAACTTAAGTTCACCTATAGGACTTTAAATAACCTGGTGATCACAAATCCAACATGGCGGCGACGCGAAGTATAAATATTCAGATGGATGTTTCTCACAATTTAATCATCCGAGTGCAGTGAAACTTGGCACAGTAAATCCTTTTACGAATGTTAATCCACTGGCATCTAATTTATTTCAATTGTTTCCATAACCACAAGATGGCAGCTGTGCGAAATTTTAAAATCTCCTTGTTACTTCTTGTGTCCTAGTAATGCGATTGATGTTTGAATGCTACACGTACACAATAATCTTCATGTAACATTACATAACTCTAGGACCTACATATATAAAATCCAACATGGTGACCATCCTAAATATTTAATCGGTTCTCAATATCCACGAATTTATTACAGCAATCAAACTGAAATTTTGTATGTTGATAGTGGCAATTAATATAAGTAGGATATATGAAAATAGGCTGTATAGTTCTTCACGGAACTACTTTTTTCATTATGAAACAGTTTCTGCCACCAATCAGAGCTCAAGAAACAGTTGTTTGACCAATTAGGTAAGGATACCTTCGCGCATGCGCTCAAAATCCAATAAGTCTATATAAATTACCGAAAGTGCACCGTGCATATGTTCGTGCAAATAAACTGGCGAATATGAGACTAGAAATAGCACTGTATATACCTTAATATCCCCAACACCAATTTCAATACAGCGCATTGCTTTCAACCGACTTCAGTGACAGTTTGACTGAATGCAGTTGCACATCGGCAGGCTGTAAACCTTGCCAAGCACACACAGCACATGCGTCGGTCGGTCAGAGCACTTGGAAAACAGAGATATCCTACCCAGCGCTTGCACTCGGATCACAAAATTCTACTGACTGAATATTTATGTTAAAATATATAATAAAGTTATAATTATCGTCGAACATAAACAGTCGTATTCAACTCGCCTATAATGGTAATTAAGACACTCGTATGGAAATTATTGCCATTATAGGCTCGTTGCATAATGTACTATTCTGAGCTCTGTCATTTAAAAAAGTCACGAATTGATCTTTGTTTCAGATTAGTACATCTTTTTTTTTACAATTTCACTTTCTAGAATATTTGTGAGTCAGTTCGAAAGTCCATTAATTTGTTCTGGGTTCGAACAATCGTCTAGGAGAGCCGTTTTTGTATCTTTATACGTTGCATAACACTTTTTCCAATGACATTGTATGCTGATGCAGTTCTGTGCCAACAAAACCATTGCTTACATCATCACCCTCATCACCATCTCCAATGGGAAGGCAGACGAGAAGTGGTCTTTTGAAAGCGGTCAGACTGAGAAAATGCCTGGTCTTTGGTTGGGGAGAGGGGTGGTCCTTAAATAGAGGTAACAAATACATTGACCTTATGAGGTTTCAAATCGGTTCCAAGAAAAATCGGTCTTTAAGAGGGGTGGTCTTTTAGGGAGGTTTCACTGTATTTACATACCTTAACATGAGAAATATTACATAATATTGTATATTTTATGTTCGACGATGTCGAATTGTAAATAAAAAGAGATAGTCAGTCTGAACGATTGGACTTCATATCATTTTAAATACTACAAATTCTAGAAAGGCTGGAGGCTTCGAGCGTGCGCGCGGTGAAAGGAGGGAGCTGGCTGGATGACGTCACGCTGGCCGTGACGTTGCCGTCTCGTAACGCCAGTACACATGCACCAAGCGGTACTATGACGTCACAGACCTCAGTGCATTCTCGGTACATTTCGTAACGTAACGACGAAGTCGACTTTATCATTTAAAATGATAATATTGCATGTCATAAAACTGTATCATAATGGGGGTCATTAAAGTACAGTGGAACTTGGATAATTCGAACCTCAAGGGACCAGTAAAAAAAATCGAATTATCCAAAAATTCGAATTAAGAAAGTTATTTTAAAAAAGAAGACCCGTCTCGTCAACGTTGAAGATGTCCTTTGGGTTTCTGTCCTGGATCATTTCTTCTGAATCCTTTTTCCAATAATTAGCTTCTTGCTGGTTAACAGCCCCGCTTTCACCACTCACGAATTTGAACGCAATTTCGTTCCTTGAAGCCATCTAGCCACTCAGTGCTAGCTTTTAAAATTTGATTTGCATAATTCGGTAGCAAACTGTTCAGCTTTGCCTCTTAAAAGTGGACCACTAAAAGGAATCTTCTTATCCCTCGTTTGTTTGAACCATTTTGAAACGCACTGGTTCATGTCTGGATTTTCCGGTTCCCTCAACCTCTTTCGACCTTTGCCACTCTCACTTTCAAAACGAATAATTTTGTCTTTATTTTTTTAGGTATGTTGACAACGTGTTTGGAGGAATCCCAAAACCCTTTGAAATTTCAGATTTTTTCTTCATTCCCCTTTCCACTTCTTTAATCACCGCTAATTTCTCCGCCAGTCAAAATTTGAGGCTTTGATGACGACACCCTAGCTCTCTACACACACTTTAAAACACAGGCAAAACCAAACTCCTAAAGTCTAATAAAAACTTCGAATTATACAAAATATAAATCGAATTAACCACTATTTTTTAGCATTGATTGTATATAAAATGCTAGGGACCAAGAGAAAAAATCGAATTAAAGAAAATTTCGAATTATGGAAGTTCGAATTAGCCACGTTCCACTGTACTACTTAGTTTCTCCAACCAATCAGAGCTCATTCATTGACCAATTAGGTAAGGATACCTTCGCACATGCACTCAAAATCCAACATGTCGGACATGAATTACATGATTTGAAAGTTGACAATATATATTGGATCAACCATTGTAGTTACAATTCCAAACACAAAGACAAAATCAGCACGAACCTTTACGGTAACAGGAAAATACTATGAAATATGCATGAAATTTAGGAATCTACTTCCAGAAGTTTGCAACACACCATCCTTGTACCTTAGCCTATACCGACATTGAAAGTGTGCACCGTATGTAATGTTTGTTTAAACAAACTGCAAAATATTGCAAAAATTAATAGCACTGTACCTTAATATCCGCAACTCCAATTTGTACACAGGGCATTGCATTCGTAGGATTTCACCGACAATTTTAGTGAATGCTGCTGTTAATATAAATACACTAGAACGTCATGGTGCAGATCGGCAGGCTGCTAAGCAGACAGAGCGCAAGCGTGGGTCAGAGAACTTGTAAAGCGCAGCACTTGCACTCCGATCACTAAATTCAAGTGACTGAATCTCGACACATATTTATGAATATTTCTGTTCGAACATAAAATAAAATAAATTAAAGTTATAATTATCGTCGAACATAAACAGTTGTATGCAACTCGCCTATTCTAATTAAGACACTTGTATGGAAATTATAAAACTCGCTTCGTTTGTGTTATAATCATACCCTTGTCTTAATTACAGTATTGCCATCATAGGCTCGTTGCATAATGTACTACTGTATATCACAAAATAACACGTTTTAATGTAGCCCACAAAAATGCATAAAAGCGTGTTATTTTTAGCCTACTTTTCACATTTTGTAAAAATGAGGAAAAAGTAGACTTATGAGATCGATCCGGGAAAATGTGTGTCTGTCTGTCCTTCTGTCTGTCTGGCTATCAACTCCTAAACGGCTGTAGCAATCGAACCCAAATTTGGTATGAGTAAAGATCTCTATCTGAATATCTCAATGCCGTATTTGAAAATGATGTCAGTGATACCAACTGTTGAATAATCGCAATTGAAATTTCAGCTCCGTTGACAGGGAAAGAGTGCCTGGCTCAGAGTAACACATGGCGAGCTTTCCCACTTTACAGGGGCGGAGGGCCTGAAACAAACCTGTTTTCTGGGGTTAGGAGGCCGTTACGACCCCAGGTTCCCTATCTCAAATTGATCCTATACCCATCCCCTGCATTCCCCTTAAGGGTACTCAAGTACATAAATGACACCCTGTATATGAATTTCAGCCAATGGCCAAAGCTGGGTATTTTAGATTCAACGCCCGAGGGCTCTCAACAAGTACAATTTCATGTAGTTCCAACTTTGGATTCCAGATGCTACTGTCACTAACACCTAGTGACAAACGTTGGAACTTGATAGAGCGTTTCTAACTAGTCAAATATCACCTAAAAATTTTGCTACACATTACCAATTGTAGTGGTAGGTTCTTTTACATGCCATAAATCTATGACATGGGCCCGCAGGCTTTATTTCCCTTCCGAAGAAAGGCATACTGAAGGATTTTAACGCTCTTAAAACCGATGACTTCAGCTGGGTTTGAACCCACGATCTTGGGCATATCAGTTCAGCTCGCTACCGACTACGCCACCGAAGCAATAATATCCACAATTTGTGTGCTCTATCTTTAATAATAAATTAATCGGTAGTTGAACCCAAAGCACCTTGATCATTAGCCCTCTCTTCTAGATAAGAAATAATTAAATCTCAGCAATTTTTCTAGGTTAGTGTCGTGTCTTGGGTGGGGTTTCGCCTAGGACACCAAGCTGGCTCATCAGTTTTTTCTTGGTGTCTCCGCCCCCACCCCCACAGGAGAAGCGAACTGCGGGCTACCTCCCGTTTAATGAACCTCACCTGCGCCTTTTTACTGCGAGAACTAAAAGCTCAAGCCGGCATAACCTCCCTATGAAGGCTTCCAAAAAGAAGGTGGGCTATATTGGCTTTCAAGGCCAGTGAATTAAGCCTTCATAGGGAGGTTATGGCTGCTCGAGCTTCTAGTTCTCGCAGAAAACAGGCGCAGGAGCGCTTCATAAAAAGGAAGGTAGCGCGCAGTTCGCTACTCCTGCGGGGGTCAGGGCGGGGACACCAAGAGCCGCTAATGCGGCAGCTTGGTATCCTAGGCGAAACCCCACACAAGACACGGCACAAACCTAGAAAAAATGCTGAGTTTGAATTCATTGGCCGTGAAAGCAAACATACCAAAAATTTAATTGTTTTAGTAATTTGAATTTTCAATAATTGAAATATTTTCAAGTTCCTTGAACTTCGACTTTAAAAAATATCTACTTGAAACAGAAAAATCTGTACCCAGATGGAGCCCTGTGGTTGCCATCCCATATTCCGTAAGTCGTTAGCCCCAGCCCTGATGTTGGAAGGAGACAGTAGTATTATTTAGCAATAAAGATGCTATCGTTGCCAAGAACTTTGTTATCTTTGTCTAGATCGCTGTTAGATGAGGTAAGTTATGCGCATTGAGACGAGGCAGACTCATGGCACTGCCAGATAGCTCACTATGTCCATCACATATTGGCGATACCGGTAATGTTTACACATTCCTATTATGTAATACTCTGTCAATCACAACTCCGGCGCTGTAACTCACCATGCGGGCAAAGACTGGACATGGCTCCTGGGGTTACCAGTACTTGAATGAGTCAAGGAGCACTGTTGCCAACTTTATTGCTAAATTCACTTGGTACAGTCGATAGTCACCAGATTAATGTGCTCTCAATAGAGATAAAAATATTTCTGCCACTAAATGAACTTTTTACAACGTTGTTAAATCGCTATTTGGTTGGTTCCTCAGTTTAGGGGCTGCGACAACGCGGTCATGTAGCCCCGTGTGCTTTGGGTGTGTGTAGAATCTGTCTGATAATCGGTGTTAATTGTGATGGCTGTATTGGCATGTGTTATCTGTTTTTTTTTTAATTCGAGTAGGGACTTCAAACATTGAATTTTCAAGTAGTTCCTACTTTTGCTACCAAACGCCACCGTCAACGACAACTATTTCTGAACTTGGTTACTAGATGCCACCGAAGTCTGCTCCTGGAGACGAACGTTGGAACCTAAGAGCGTTAGTCAAATTTAACTTATAATTTAGCCTCACACAAGTGTAATTAATGGAAGGTTCCTTGACATGCCATAAATCTATAACATGGGACCGTCGGCTATACTTCCCCTCCGAAGGAAGGCATACTGAGGGATTTTTAACGCTCTTAAAATTCTTAAGACACAAGAGATATATGTGAATACAAAATGTCATCAAAATGTCTCCATAACTGTTTGAGTAATGAAGGAAAACAAAAGAAAGGATTAAAGTTTGGGGAACGAGCGTTAAACTTAACAATGGGAGGAAAAGATTTTGAGATATATTGATGACATTTTCTATTCACATGTATCTTTTATGTCATAAGAATGTGAACAAGAACCATTGCTGTAACATTTGTTCTTTGTATTTTCTGAGTGAAAATAACCTCACTAAAATATCAAAGAAAATCTGCTCTTATAAAAAAGGGAGAAGAAAATATAATTTCAAAAGATAGGCAAAATATGTTAATTCACATTGTAACGCAAGCATTATGAACATTCTGAAACAATAATCTTCCAGGAATGTGAAGTTTGTAGGAATTGTCAAGGAAAAGCATGATCAATGTAGGCTATAAATTAGTCCAATTTCTTAATAGGTAGGGAACGTTAATTGCAAATATTCAAGTTCAAAATTAAAGATAAAGGGCAGTTCTTGTAGTGTGCAACAGAACAAAGGGATACCGAGGAAAACTATTTTAAATATCTGTGGTTTTTACACTTGTAAAGGTGTACCTCCCTGCTTAAGTCAATCAACGTTGCAATGTACCTGAATCAGCATCATCTTTCAGTGGCACAAGAAGCCTGTTTAGCTTAAGAGCCCAGTAGCCTTTTAAAATATTGTCCATTACAATGTTACGAGAGATACATTGAGAATATCCAGGGAGCGTTGCCTGCATGTTGAACACTGCTTCAGCAGTCCATACCAAACACAGGCTTACAATATTACATGGTCAGGAGCTTTGTATTATAACTGTGCAACGGTGGAAAGTGTGCAACTCCATTCAAACCATCTTCCGCAAGTACTTGTGTAGATATTCCCAATGGGATGAGAATATTCTGGGTGGTTTCTAGGGTTGTTGGGCCGTGTTATACGCTTCTTAATATTTGTGGTTTCACCATCGAGTATCGCTGGCATTTTCAAACATTTGTTGTGAAGATTTGTTAGCCTATTTTCGATTTTGAAAAAATAGGCTTATGAGATCACCTTTTGTCCGTGTGTGTGTGAGGAGTGTGTGTGTGTGTCCCTAATAACTTCTAAATGGCTGGAGCGATTTCAATGAAACTCGGTAAGTTCATAGCACTGTTCCGGGCGATCCCGACCGTGCCCTGCAAATTTTGTTGCGTCTCACCAATCCAACATGGCGGCTGTGCGAAATAATTTCACCAGCATTCAATATCTCCGAAACTATTACCGATATCACCCTGAAATTTATTACAGTGATAAAGGAAACTACTAGAAGTTCACCTATGAGACTTTTGAAAAACTGGTAACTAAAAAACCAACATGGCGGCCACGCGAATTTGCGACTTTTAATAGACGTTTCTCGCGATTTAACCAACCAAACGCAATGAAACTTGGTACAGTATATGTTTATACACATGGTAATGTACCGACATCTAACTTCGTACAATTGTTTACATAATCACAAGATGAGGGATGTGCGAAATATTTCACCGGCATTCTATATCTCTGAAACTATTAGCGGTATCATCCTGAAATTTTGTACAGCGATAAAGGGCACTACTGAAAGTTCATCTATGAAACTTTCAAAAACCGGTTAACTACAAAACTAACATGGCGGCCAAGCGAATTTGAAAATTTTAAATAGACCTTTCTCGCGATTTAATGTTCCAAACGCAATGAAATCTGGTAAAGGAAATTTTTATATACATTGTAATGCACTGGTATATAATTTAGTTCAATTGTTTACATAACCTCAAGATGGCGGCTGTGCGAATTTTAAAATTAAGTTTTTATTTCTTGTGTCGTAATCATGCGATCGAAGTGAAAGTTTGAATAATGAACCTACGTAATAATTTTCCTTTAATGGTACATGACTCTATGGCCTATACATTTAACAATCCATGGCGACCATCCGAAATATTTGGACGGCTCTGAATATCTACGAATCTATTATAGTAATCAAACTGATTTTTTTATGTTCATAAGGGCTATGAAGTTAAGTTCACCTATAGGACTTTAAATAACCTGGTGATCACAAAACCAACATGGCGGCGACGCGAAGTATAAATATTCACATGGACGTTTCTCGCAATTTAACCATCCGAGTGCAGTGAAACTTGGTACAGTAAATCCTTATAAGAATGTTAATCCACTGGCATCTAATTTATTTCAATTGTTTCCATAACCACAAGATGGCAGCTGTACGAAATTTTAAAATCTCCTTGTTACTTCTTGTGTCCTAACCATGTATTTTCATATATCCTACTCATGTTAACTGCCACTATCAACATACTACATTTCAGTTTGATTGCTGGAATAGATTCTCACAAGAGGGCCTATTCTTCACGGAACTACTTGTATATTAAACACCTCTACGGTGAGGAAACATTCAGATCAGTTCCACTGTCTGAGTAGCTAACTGCGTCACATTAAATGATTTACCAAACTACCCTGAACAGTCTACAGTCCGATTTGGTCTTGTTGTGGGTGTTCTGACAGACTGCTGTGGAGATGTTTGGACATGACAGAGTACCAAGGCAGGCGCGGATCTAGAGTTTGGCTTTGGGGGGGGGTTCACAGTACCGAAATTGTTAAGAAAAATTGTATCACTAACAACGCAATCAAAAAATAACCAAACGTACAAAACCAGACCAATTTTTTTTGCAAGCTACATGGATAGAAATTTGATGCGTTTAGCGCACCAAAAACATTCGTACAAATTGCAACGGCGTGTTTTGCGACTCGAGCTTCGAGAAAACTATCAAGGTCCGTTACAGTTTCGCCAAGTCGAGTTGGTACCGACAAAGGGAGAAGGTCACAGCTTAAATTGCAAACCAAGCTTGCAGTTTGGACGTCGGCAAAATTTTTTGGTGCGAAAAAAAGCCCCAAATTCATATCCGTGCATTGCTGCACATTCATCGTGACATCACTATAAACATCGATTCGGTAATCACAAGGTTTGCTAAACAAAATAGACGAGTTGATTTTGTTATATAAATAACACCACAACAGGTATGAAGTTTTAAATAAGTACAGTTGTAACAGAACATAATAATTGCAATAAAGATATTTTCAGTATTGAATAAAATAAAAAAAAACTGTTTTTCAGTTAAAATTCGGTAAGTTTTATATGTCTGGTTATTGTGTTTTCGTTTTTTGAGTTTGCAAAAAAAATTTGGTCTCCGTTCGGGGGGGGGGGGTCCATGACCCCCGTGACCCCTCCCCATTGAATCCGCTCCTGTACCAAGGTTACGAGTGTTCCTACCAAATTTTGTAGGAGATATTTGGACTCGGCTGAGTCTCGATGATCTAGTTATGAATGTTTTAATCCGACAGCGGCTTCGGTGGCGTAGTCGGTAGCATGCTGAACTACTGTGCCCAAGATAGCGGGTTTAAACCCGGCCGAAGTCGTCAGATTTTTTAAGAGCGTTAAAATCCTTCAATATGCCTTACTTCGGAGGGGAAGTAAAGCCGGCGGTCCCATGTCATAGATTTATGGCATGTTAAAGATCCTTCCACTAACGAAACTTGTGCGAAGCTAAATTTCTAGGTTGGATTTCGTTGAAACGCTCTATCTTAGTTCCAACGTTCACCTCTAGGTGTCAGGGACATCTGGTAGCGAAATTTGGAACTACTTGAAATTGAACGGAACTTGTAGCTCATCCCACGGGTGTCCGCTTGAAACAGCTACAGCCTGTGGCGAGCCGAACATGTCCTCGGACACTCCCAGAACAAAAATACATGAAAATAAAATCCGCAGCCTGCTTCCAGTCTCCGACCGGGTCAGGGAATGGAATGAATGAAAGCCCCCATCTAGCGGTGAGGATATGAATTGTGCCGGCTGCTGAAGCCTGTCGCACTCCCATGGGGAAATAATTAAATGAATGACAGATGAAATGAAATGATAGTGGAGAGTGTTGTTGGAAGGAAATTGTGACAGGGAAAACCGGAGTACCCGGAGAAAAACCTGTCTGCCTCCGTTTTGTCCAGCACAAATACCACATGGAGTGACCGAGATTTGAATCACGGACCCAGTGGTGAGAGGCTGGCGTGCTGCCGCCTAAGCCACGGAGGCTCAACTAAAAGCCATACACTAAATACATTAAAAAAAAAACTTTACGAGCCTTACAGTAGTCGCATATGATGTGTAACATCTGACAGAGAAGAAAACTCACATGAAATTGTTGATACACCCCTTATTATTCCCGTTTTCCTACGGGGTCATGAATGAGATGCAATGGAAGTCATTGTGGTGGATGGTTTTTCGGCCGGATGCCCTTCTTGACACCATACTCACGAGAGGAGTTAATGAGAGATGAAATGAATGATGGTGAATGAAACTGGGTAAGGATGTGGAAGGAAGCGGCCGTGGCCTGACAGAAGGTACCGTCCCAGCATTTGCCTGGAGTTGAAAATGGGGAAACCACAGAAAACAATTTCAAGGACGGCAAATTGTTGATACACGGGTATTTTATAATATTATTGGCACAAATATTAATCTATTTTAAAACGGAGTGTTTTACAGATATTGTAGTTTATAATACGGAACTCATGTTATTAGAAGTTTTGTAGCTTCCACCAGTACTAGCTTAAATAAAGAATACGATATGGATCAACTAGATTAATAGACGCGACACCGCCCATAACCTTAAATTCCATATAAACAGGCTAACTTGCGAGTAAATGCAATGTGCACAGCAGTAGATCATGGAAGGCTTGCCCAGTTCTTGATTCACAGTCCAACACGTAATTCCATATGGATTCTGTTCAAATGAGTCATATTGATATGATAAATATCGTTTAGAACGTTAATATGGTAGAAAAAATATCGAACCCGTCCGGGATTCGAACCCCAGATTTCTAGATTCGACCACGCGAATATTAATCACAAGATGGTGACTGATTTTCACGTACCAATAATACTGCATCACGGAATTAACTTTCATTTATATTTATATTTTGCTTGTTTCGATAATGTTCCTGCGTGAAATTGAGTTTAAAATGCCTTATGAATAGGCCCTCTTGTGAGTAAAGAGAATGTATTCAGCAATAGTTCATGAAGGCTTGTTCAATTCTCGTATAAACACAAAGATTATATTATATTGACGACTGCATTACCGTTATGTGGGTTAATATTTGAATGGCCATTGTGCAGAAACATAATACCGGCAATGCCGACTACTTACAGTGTTTGATATTAAGGCATTTTACCATTTAAATACTGATACGAAGACTTCGAACATGTACCATGTCATTTGTTTCAATCAGTTGACACCAGAGTCCGCAAGAGTCTTTGCCGTCAGAATGAAAGTGTTCAGCAATTCGATCCAGCAGGCAATGCGTCTTACACACTTCCGTCCGATCCACTTCCGTCCCATTTCTCAAAATCACTCCCACAAAAATATCCAGCAACCGAGTGGAAAGATGTTACACATCATATGCGACAGAATGTTCTGGTTACGGGTGCTTTGGTAGAATGGTGTGATGTTTGCGCGCCAGGGTCGCACCATCAGTATTCAGGAAGGACACTGTCTTTATGATCACCTGTCCAGTAGACAGCCTCACGCCTGCGAGGCGCGCCCTCCATGCTGATGCTCTGAGGCTTGGGTAGCACGTTACTACTCCTCATTCCACCATTAGATTGTCCGGAGACGCACATCTAAAGCGGGTATTTTTCAGCAAATAAAACCCAAATAGATGGTATATTGGCTTTCATGGCCAGTGAATTAAAAATCAGCAATTCTTGTAGGTTTGTGCCGTGTCTTGTGTGCGGTTTCGCCTAGGACACCAAGCTGGCTCATCAGCAGGCCCATGGTGTCCCCGCCTGGACCCCCACAGTAGTAGCGAACTGCGCGTTAACTACCTTTTTATGAAGCGCACCTGCGCCTCTTTACTGCGAGAACCAGAAGCTCAAGCAGCCATAACATCCCTATGAAAGCCTCCAAAAAGATGGTACATTGGCTTTCACGGCCGGTGAATTATAACTCAGCAATACTTCTAGGTTTGTGCCGTGTCTTGTGTAGGGTTTCGCCTAGAACACCAAGCTGGCTCATCGGCGGGCTGTTGGTGTCCCCGCCCGGACACCCACAGGAGTAACGAACTGCGCGCTACCTCCCTTTATACAGAGTGCAACTGCACTACTTGACTGCGAGAACTAAACGCTCAAGCAGCCTCAACCTCCCTATGAAGGCTTCCAAAAAATTGGTATATTGGTTTTCACGGCCGGTGAATTAAAACTCAGCAATTCTTCTAGGTTTGTGCCGTGTCTTGTGTGGGGTTTCGCTAAGGACACCAAGCTGGCTAATCGGCGGGCTCTTGGTGTCCCCGCGCAGACCCCCACTGGAGTAACGAACTGCGCGCTACCTCCCTTTATATAGAATGCAACTGCACTACTTGACTGCGAGAACTAAAAGCTCAAGCAGCCCGGGTGGGGACACCAAGAGCCCGCCGATGATTCAGATTGGTGTCCTAGGCGAAACCCCATACAAGATACGGCACAAACCTAGAAGAATTGCTGAGTTCTAAAATCGAAATATTTCGCTTATTTGTACCATCTAAGTATCCATTTATTGCATTTCCCAGCAACGGATTGAAAAGAGGAAGATTTATCAAATCTAATACTAAAATAGGCCTGTTTGCCATCTCTTGATGAATGCAGTACATTTGCATTTGTCTGTTGGCATAGGCTAGAGTAAAATATGGCTTTTCACCGATGTCTCAGTCCCATTCATGGCTGTGATTATATGGAAGCTACTGAGGTATGGTTGATGCTTAGTAATGACATTCAGGGCACAGTCAGTGCCTGTGGATGCTGTGAAAGGTTCTACCCATATGGTTAGTACTGCTGTTCTGTCTCAGTGAGGAAAGCAATGCAAACTACCTCACACTTGCCTAGTACGCCTCAATATAGTGCTGCCTTGATTTTTTGTGGGTATCTACCCACATAACCCAACGGTGGTACTTTTTGAGCATCTAACCAGCCTTGGGGATGATTACCTAACAGACAGACAGGCAGACAGATATAAGTAAAATGTACGATTGAATAATGTAGGAAAGATAGCTTTGAAGCCATTTCTCATTGTTGTTATATTAACAAATAGCAACCCGCCCCGGCTTCGCCCGGTACCAGTTATGAATTGATTACCTGATAAGCACCTTTATTTTCGATGTCAATGAACTACGACCTATATCCGTTTTACGTCTGAGCATGATTGGTTAAAATCACTGACTGGACTATTAATTATACTATCATGGAGATGCATGTGCAACGGATTCGTGTCAGACGTTATTTAGGAATGGCGAGGTGGATGAAACACAATTCCCCCTTCCGTCCAATCTAAAAACACTCAAAGTAGGCCATGTGTCGATGATAGACATATGCCCTCCCGGCATTTTTTGTGGAACTTTTCATGCTGAACAATTCTTACACTCATAGAATATTGATATTTTTAACGGTTTGTCCAGTGTAAGCTTAAAAAGCGCTCGGACGCCAGTTTTTTTCGACTTTTCAGTGAAATCGTTACTGCTCGGCTTCCTTTGATCATAAATAAATTATTTCCTACAGAAACCTCCCTCGAGATATCCTTTACAGAATGGTTAAAACCACATCAAAATCCATCCAGTGGTTCTCGAGTTTACTCGTAACATCCAAGAATCGGGGACTTTGTTTTATACTAAGTAGAGATTAATATTACAGCTTTCAGTCGGTCAACACAATATCATTCCAATTACTGGAATATGTAAAAAATAACATGAAATAAATTACATGTGATTAAGATGTAAACTAAGGAATGACATGTTTCGCTCATCAAGCGAGCATCATCAGATCCAAATATGCAAGACAAAAAGCTCTACAAAAAAATACGAGCCTTACAGTAGTCGCGTATGATGTGTAACATCTGACATGTTATTCGAATAATTCCATATTACTTACTCGCAATTTTTAAAGAATGAACTCATAGTGCTACCTTGTGCCAGCAAACATGAAAGGATTTTGCAATGCATCTGCAGTAGTGACATATACCTGCAACTGTATGCGGGAGCAATCCACTGCCTACTTGATGCGAGCTGCGCTTTATACCGGCCAGTTAGTGAACCCCTGCCAGCGGTGTTATTGAAAATGGCCTCTTATCGCCGATATAGTGCACTGCCAAGTATAGGCGCGATTAAAAATTAGTGTACAGTAGGTATATTAAATGCGTTTCTCCCAGTGATACGTTTAGACCAACGAAGTTTCAATTATTGTTAGTAGTCGGTGTTAATATACTGAATTCCTACGTTGTTTGGAGTGTTGGTTGATGCGAGTGCTTACATTAAATAAGAATACAGCAAAAGTACGAAGATTTATTAAATCGTAATTGTTTTCAGCAAATATGATATAATGAATATTTTCACACCAAAGAACGACAACTTGAAGATTATTTATTGTAGAAATTTCTTTAATGGGGACTCCAAACCTTGAGGTAAACCGTATGAGATTTACATTCCACATAGTCACATGGCTTACAGTACGTCGTTGTACCGATCTCCGCCACCGCGCGCGCTCATTGTTTCCGTCCCATGCACTTCCGTCTCATTCACTTCCGTCCCATCCACTTCCGTCTCTTTTCCAAAATCACTCCCACGAAAATGTCCAGCTACCGAGTGCCACAAAAATATCCAGATACCGAGTGGGAAGATGTTTCACATCAACAATACCAAACCTAGGCTACATCGACACCCACAGACATTCTCTGCCCTCCAAAAACATAATACAAGAAAATCCGTCAGTAAATTTGATTTGTTCCTCAGTTTAGGGGCTGCGACAACACGACGACAATAGTCTGGAACCGCACTAGCAAGCGCTCCACCACTGCTCGCAACATCTGCGGTGGGATGTTAGCTACCTCCATCACGATGCTCTTCTTCAAACGGCAAAATGTGTCAGTGTCCCGTTGATACACCCTGTCCTTAAGGTAACCACACAGCCAGAAATCACACGGGTTCAAATCTGGGGATCTTGGTGGCCACGCAGAGGAGAATGATCGGCCGAAGCAGATGGTCGTCACAATGTAACCTGGACTGTCAACATGTACACCATTAACACCTGTTACCCGCTCATGAGGAGATTAAAACGTGTTCCTTTCAATAGTGTATTCGTTATGTCTCTTCCGCATGTCCTGGCAAAGATTTCCACACCATATCTTTGTCCTACGATCCCTCGTTTGTCCAAGACGCCATGTATATGTGTGGTCATGTTTCTCATGTAAGGGACTGGTCGTTTTAAACGACAATTTTCATGACACTAGTTTACGCAGACATTTTAACCTCTTTCATGATCCCGAAGACCACTTCGTAGATGACCATTTCAACACCCGTCCTTACTGACGGGATTGTGGGGGAGTGGATTGCGGCCAACGGCATCCCACAAATGTTCTGATTTGAAACCCATAGAACATTTCTGCGATGTTTTGGAGACTCTCACCAAGGCGACCATATTTACGACCACAGCGGTGGGGACCGACCCGCACCCAACTTCATTGGACGGTCTGTATACTTCTCAGTGAGAAGAAAGTTTGGTGCTTTTCAAACCTCACAATGTTCTCATCGAGAAGAATTCAGTCAGGCGGGATAACCAAAATGACTGAATCTTTTAAGAAGCGTTAAAGTAAGTTTGTTTCAAAAAATTACAATATTCTGAAATGAGGACAGAGTAGGCTCCGATGGTATGGGCATGTGCTGAGAAGAGGAGGAGGACTACGTGGAGAAATTGAGGGGCCAAGGAGGAGAGAAAGACCAACGAAAAGTTCCGTGAAGAACTATACAGCCTATTTTTAAATATCCAACTTATGTTAATTGCCTATACCAAAATTTCAGTTTGATTGCTGTGATAGATTCGTAGATATTGAAAACCGTCTAATATTTCGGTTGGTCGCCATGTTGGACTTTTATATATGTAGGTCTTAGAGTTATGAAGATTATTGTGTACGTGTAGAATTCATGATTAGGACACAAGAAATAAAAGCGAGATTTTAAAATTTTGCACAGCCGCCCTCTTGTGGTTATGAAAACAATTCAAATACATTTGCTGCCAGTGGATTAAGATTTGTATAAGCATTTACCGTACGAAGTTTCACTGCGCTCGGATGGTTAAATCGCGAGAAGCGTCAATTTAAATATTTAAATTTTGCGTCGCCGCCATGTTGGATTTGTGCTCACCAGGTTATTGAAAGTCTAATATATTTAGGCCATAGAGTTATGTACTATTGGATGAGAATCATTTCATAGGTTTATTATTCAATCGTTGATTTCGATCGCATATTTGGGACACAAGAAATGAAAACTTAATTTTGAAATTTCGCACAGCCACCATCTTGACGTTATGTAAACACTTGAACTAAATTAGACGTCGGTGCATTATAATGTGTATAAACATTTGCTGTACCAAGTTTCACTGCGTTCGAATGGTTAAATTGCGAGAAAAGTCTAATTGAATGTTTCAACTTTGCTTGACCACGATGTTATTTTTGTAGTTAACAGATTTTTAAAAGTCACATAGGTGAATTTCTAGTAGTGCCCTCTATCACCGCACAAAATTTCCTGGTGATATAAGTAATAGTTTCGGAGATATATTATACCAGTGAAATATTTCGCGCAGCCGCCATGTTGGACTGGTGAGACGTAATAAAAGTTGAAGGGCACGGTCGGGGTCGGCCAAAATATTACTATGACTTAACTGAATGTCATTGAAATCGCTTCACCCGTTTAGATTTTATTAGGGGACACACACACACGGTCGCACACACACACACACGGACAAAAGGTCATCTCATAAGGCTATTTTTTTCATAAATGAAAATAGGCTAAAAATGAAGTGGAGAGACAAGGTTGCAAGGAACCTCAGAGAAGAAGGAAGCATGGGATAGACATTTATGGAAGAGAAGAATCCAGGAATTTAACGCTGACCCTGCGTGACGTGGGAAAAGTCTGATATAGAGAGGGAAAAGAGGAATTTGAGAAAATGAGATAATGGTCAAAATAAGTGAATATACAGTCAGGTGGGAGGACTAAAATGACCTAATCTTTTAAGAAGCGTTAGAGTAAGTTTGTTCTAGCAAAATACATTATTCTTCTGTACTTCAGCCGGCACTATTCAATTGCGACTATCTGTGAATGAAATGTTCTAAGAAGGACTGTTGAAGTAAGATATAGTTGGAAGAATTCCAATGGTCACGGAATTTACGACATACGTGGAGAGGAAGGGAGAATTAAACAACTGTCTGCAGCTGACATACTTTAGTCTTTAGTTCATGGTTACCACCATTGCCTGTAACACTCTGTGGACGTGAGAAGTCATGTAGATCAGTCAAGTGAGACCATAAAACAGAGCGAGTGAAGGTGATAATTAGACTCTGTCAATTGCTACCCGTACTGATAATGATGATTATGAAGAGAAATAGCCAATAGTTCTAAATATTTGAAAAGAAACACCAGAAATCGGCGTTTTTATGACAGACAATGACTCAAAAATATGAGTTATATTTTGGAGTTTTCCATTTCTTGTAAACCGTAATCTAATATCTGCCAGTTGAATTTGTTATAAACTGTAAGCCATCCTGGGCCCCGGGTCTACAATCCCTCTTGCCCCTCCCTTGCGTCGGCCCTGGATATTAGCTGTATAAAAATAGATTGACATATCAAACTGATTTTACTACTAAATGTTTGATTGTTTCATTTTTAGCTTACTTTTCACATTTTGCAAAATTGAGGAAAAAGTAAACTTATGAGATCGATCCGGGAAAATGTGTGTCTGTCTGAGTGTGTGTGTGTGTCCCCTATCAACTCCTAAACGGCTGCAGCAATCGGAACCAAATTTAGAATGAGTAAAGATGTATACCGGAATATCTCAAGCCCATATTTGAAAATGATGTCAGTGCTACCAACTGCTGAAAAAATGCACTAGAAATTTGAGCTCCATGTTGGGTATCTTGGAAGGTTAGCATGGGAGCTATTCCAAAATTGGCACACATGTAGATAATACTATTTCAGTTTAATTTCCAGGAGGCCATACATGACAGTGTTGCCAAAATAATTTTAAGCCTTCTGATAGGTCCAATTTTTAAATTCATATACGTTCTATACTATCAATTGGATTTGAACCAAATTTTGTATGTAAACATAAACACATATGACTGAGCATAATCTTAAGAGCCACCAGGGCATCCAACTGTTAATAATTGCTCTCTCTATTTTTTATCCAAATACCAATATATCAGAAAGTATGCAAGCTGACAGCTTTAAACTATGCACACGTATAGTAACTGACATTTTAGATTAATTTGGAGTAATTCATATAAGTCAGTGCTGCCAACATGATTCTGTGCCTGCTGATATGTCCAATTTTAAAATACATGTAACTTCTTTAGTAACAAATTGATTTCATCCAAAATTGGCACAACAAGATATCATAATATTTCAGATTATTTCTGACCAGCACACACATGACATTGTTGCCAACATGCTTTTACGCGTGCTGATAGATCCAATGTCTACTTGCATGTAACGTCCATAGGACTTCAACCAAATTCTGTATTCTGTACCTTAAGAGATGGAACCAAGAATATATTCAGTCACCAGGGCTGCCAACTGTAGTGCTCTATTAGGCTACATTATACCAGGTATATTTCGAACTAATTAGACATTTCGATATTACCAACTTAATTTCGTCATTATTCTAGATAGGTTCATATACTGTAGATTAATCATTGGCATGAATCTTAATTTTAAGAAAAGTAGGCTCTTTAGTTCGTTACGGAACTTCTTGTTATGTCTCAACATAATCGCCAAAACGGTTGAAACATTTGTCGTATCGTTACACCATCTTTCCAATGCCCTCAGCAAAACATTCTGCCGCCACTGTGGTGGGCACGTCTGGAGAGTCCCCTGAAGTTTTTCCTTTTAAGTGAGGCGTTGCCGCCCAATTCTCGAAAAAGGTGAAAATCATTCAGTGCTGGCTTGGACCTAACGGGAGATGGTCCAAAACTTCACACTTGATTTTTTTGAAAAAGTCTATCGTAACGTTGGCACAGTGCGGTCGTGAATGATTTTCACCTTTCCCGAGAATTGAAGGTATGGTTGGGCGGCAACGCCTCACCAAAAAGGAAAAACTTCAGGAGACTGTCCAGACGTACCACCTCAGTGGCGGCAGAGGGCATTGGAAAGCTGGTGTAACGATACGACAAATGTTTCAACCGTTTTAGCGATTACGTTGAGACATAAGAATAAAACAAGCAAACATTTAGTAGTAAAATCAGTTTGGTATGTCAATCTATTATTTTTATTCAGTCCATCGAAACTTGAAAAAAAGAAAAACAGCCGTCGTATTATACTATCGATATTATTTTCACTAAAAACATTTTCCACGAGGCTACAATCAAATACTGGGCATTAGGCATTACATAGTGAGTAGCCTAGCATTGTCTCACTCAGAAATATTTAAGGTTAAACTGGTAGAAATTGATCATCAAGATACGTAGACAAGTCTTCATGTAAAGGTGCTAATTTTCACGCTATATTTTGAAGATAGCTTCATTACAGAAACGATATACAGTTATTACGATCGCATACAAATGTCTTACTGTACAAATCATAATAACACGCAAGTGTTACATGATTTTAAGGAAGAGCAAACGAGTGATGCTATCGTACCTAACCTATAGTTCGGTAAAACTGTATTATTTAAGTTTCAGAGTAATGGTAAAGGATTGGTGAACTCTATACTCACTACTGAAATTAGTTGAAATACCTTAAGTAATGATGAATAATAAAATTCATTGTGGAAATGATGTGGTAATTGTTGTTTTCTCCCCACTGTCTATAACCCATTCACCTTTCCCATCTTAGATCACGACTTATATAGTAACATTCCAGTCGTGTCCGCCATTATCCTGGTGAATTATGAGACAAATATGATATAGCCAACCCCACGCATACGGTACTACTCAGCAATATCCATACCAATGTTTTTTACCTAGACCAATAATTACTTGGCGGCATATGGAACGCTTCCGTTATCTCGGCGAATGGGTCCACCCGAATGGCAGAAATGGCACTTCAATCTCGGACAGGTGCACTAAACACAATGCAGCCTACTCTATATCACGTAACCGCTACAACAAGAGGTGTATTTCAAAAAATGGAAAGATCTGTCATTATAAAACCGTTATTAGACCACAGTTTTTATATGCAGCAAAGACCCTCTTGATGAACAAGAAAGGCAACATGGTTGATTTGGAGAAAGTTGAGAGACGTATCCTTGGAAAAATTCATGGACCATGATTGCTCCCACGTGGCTCTTATCGACTTAAAGAAAAATACGGAACTAAACCGTCAGTTGGAACCAGCCACCACTACCATGTGACGAAGACGACTGAAATCCTACGGGCACCTCTTCCGGATGGGGAACGATAGAATCACCAAGAAGGTCTTCAACTTGATTATTGGCTAAAAGACTGGCAGCTTGTGGCTTAATGAAGTGAAAGAAGACTTGAATAACGCTGGGATTGTGGACTGTGATATTCTTGACCTTTCAAATGTTGTGATAGTGTTAACTCTCGGTCCTCTCCACCCAAAGTGATTAAGACCCGACCACCGCTCACACAGGAGAGGAAGAACAAGTTATTGGCTGGACTGAGGAGATATTGGAAAACAAAAAGAAAGCGTCGCAGAAACACAAGTCATAAGCGCTCCTTAATGGGCTTAAACCACTAATAAACAAGGAGTTCCGTGAAGAACTATACAGCCTATTTTCATATATCCTACTTATATTAATTGCCACTATCAACATACAAAATTCCAGTTTGATTGCTGTAATAGATTCGTAGATATTGAGAACCGACTAAATATTTCGGATGGTCGCCATGTTGGATTTTATATATGTAGGTCCTAGAGTTATGTACTGCCACATGAAGATTAGTGTGGACCTGTAGCATTCAAATTTCAATCGCATGATTAGGACACAAGAAATAACTAGGAGATTTTAAAATTTCGCACAGCTGCCATCTTGTGGTTATGGAAACAATTGCAATAAATTAGATGCCAGTGGATTAACATTCGTATAAGGATTTACTGTACCAAGTTTCACTGCACTCGGTTAAATTGCGAAAAACGCCTATGTGAATATTTATACTTCGCGTCGCCGCCATGTTGGATTTGTAATCACCAGGTTATTTAAAGTCCTATAGGTGAACCTAAGTTCATAGCCCGTATGAACATAAAAAAATCAGTTTGATAGCTATAATAGATTCGTAGATATTCAGAGCCGTCTAATTATTCCGGATGGTCGCCATGTTGGATTGTTAAATGTATAGGCCATAGAGTCATGTACCATTAAAGGAAAATTATTGCGTAGGTTCATTATTCAAACTTTCACTTTGATCGCATGATTACGAAACAAGAAGTAAAAACTTATTTTTAAAATTCGCACAGCCGCCATCATGAGGTTATGTAAACAATTGAACTAAATTAGATACCAGTGCATTACAATGTGAATAAACATTTCCTGTACCAGATTTCATTGCGTTTGGAACATAAAATCGCGAGATAGGTCTATTTAAATTTTTGAAATTCGCTTGGCCGCCATGTTCGTTTTCTAGTTAACCGGTTTTTGAAAGTCTTATAGATGAACTTCCAGAAGTGCCCTTCATCTCCGTACAAAATTTCAGGGTGATACCGCTAATAGTTTCAGAGATATAGAATGGAGGTGAAATATTTCGCACATCCGCCATCTTGTCGTTATGTAAACAATAGGGATGTAGCGGAAGAAAGTTCGCGCCAGATAGCGCTCGTGTAGTACTGGGTAAGCGCAAGGCGATCGTCTTATGTTTCTCCCAGTCAGCTGCGAGGAATATATAAATTGTGACCGAGTTTTCTATGCGAAAGTAAATTATATCTTCTCTAATTTTACGCCAAGACTATGTTAATTAATTCTATAGGTATATCTCCTAATATATTATGGACGATTTTCAGCGTTTAAGCGTTAAACAGCTGCAAAATGAGCTACGGACTAGAGGCACTAAAACCAGCGGGAGGAAGGAAGAATTAATAGCCTACAGCGGTAATAACAAAATTCTAACACGCTTTATTATTCAAATAATGAATATGAGTCAGCATCTTTCTCCTAAAGATTACAATTACTAGAGTATTGTAGGCCTATATTGATAAATATATCTCCAAAAGACTTAAATCATAAATTGAGATTTAAATATTCACTTGCTCCCCCTGCTTACAGACTTCGATTCATGTATTTTTTTAGGTTGATAGCTAACATGAAACTGTCGTGTTTTAAGGTAAACATAATCAAAGAAAGTTGATACCGGTAATTAAATGTGTACCTCAAAAATGCATCGCAACGTTTGGTTCTTATGTAATTTTGTCAATTTCGCAATAAGAATCGTTCCCTTACCCCTGGGAAAGGACTTGAGGGTACAATTTTTTTAAAATTTGAGAATCCCTGCTTTAGGGCCACGAATTGTTTCCATTCATCTGACTATGTCTCAAGAATGTAGAAGTCAGTCGCTACCACATTCTCCGTCAGGCAGATGGAAATTGACGATTAATTCTGATTTCAAGAAACCAACCATAATACGTTTGTGGCTGTTAATGTTGCGACATTTATTCTTGAAGTATTTGACCGAGTAGCCTATTGATGTCTTTGAAAATGGGAGTCAGAAATGTTACTTTCATTTCTTCGTGTATATTGACGATTTCTTCCCGTACTTCAATGGAGATGATTTCTGCAGATTACGATATTGTAGGCTTATCGTGATAATCCGGCAATTTTCTTGTGTATGGCCTTTTCCTAAAAAAATATTTTTGTTGTGTTCGTGGTCCACGGAAAAAGCGATGGAACAGCGCCCGGTTTTTATCTTGCTCTCTGACCTTCAAATACAAACGCATAAATTCAGTGGTTGTTATCGAAATGTCTAATCAGTTTATAGGTACAAAATAGGAATTATTTCCCCTTTGTAAGTCACACTTATCCAACACAGTTTTCGTTAAGTCATCGGGTTGTAAATGATGGAAACACACTTTAATATATTCAGTCAGATTTTTCTCACCGAAATTTTTCCTTCTAATAACATGTGACCATTTCTTCCTCATTTCTTTATTTCGTGGAAATTGGTGAAACGAAAACGGGCTTCCCTGATTTTTGCAAAGAGGAACACTGCAATAGCTCGGCAGAGTCACGAAAATAACAATTTAAACAACCTAAATTCGTACATATTAGCGGCATGAGAACACAGGAGACAAATGAAGAGCACCTTGCGCTTACCCAGTACAACAGCAGTGCACTCGATCGGTGCTAGTTCTATACATCCCTATTGAACGAAGTTAGATGTCGGTGCATTACAATGTGTATAAACACATACTCTACCACGTTTTATTGCGTTTGGTTGGTTAAATCGCGAGAAACGTCTATTTAAATGTCGCGAATTCGCGTGGCCGCCATGTTGGTTTTGTAGTTACCAGTTTTATAAATGTCACATAGATGAACTTCTAGTAGTTCCCTTTATCACTGTAAAAAATCCAGGGTGATATCGGTAATAGGTTCGGAGATATTGAATGCTGGTGGAATATTTCGCACAGCCACTATGTTGGATTGGTGAGACGTAAGAAAATTTGAAGCGCACGGTCGGTGTCGCCCGGAATAATGCTATGAACTTACCGAGTTTCATTGAAATCGCTCCAGCCGTTTAGAATTTATTAGGGGGGGGCACACACTCACCTCACACACACACCTCACACACACACACCTCACACACACACACACACGCACACACACACACACGGACAAAAGGTGATCTCATAAGCCTATTTTTTTTTTTTCAAAATTGAAAATAGGCTAAAAATACTTGGCAGCTATGCACTGGGGTTTGTCACGCACAGTGGGAGAACTCACGCATCAATAACCTTTATCCAGACCAATCGTATTGCCAATTACGATTTTTCACATACTGTAATTACAAGGTGTATTTTGTTGGTAACAGTTTAACAGACCTGAAGAACATGGCAGTGCTGTGCAGTAGTGATAATGGACAGTCATTTAAATTGGTAATGACTACCAGAATATGAAATAAAGTACGAAACAAGTAGTTCCGTGACGAACTAAAGAGCCTAATTTTCTTAAAATTTAAGATTTATGCCAAAATATAAGGTGCGTTCAAAAAGTAACGAGCCGGAGGCTGGAATGTGCAAACCGGTGACGACATCGGCTAAGCGTGGCGTGTGTAACGAGGTGTGGTTCCGACCAGGGCGTGGAAGGTCATAGCCCATCACTAGAGTGCACGCGTGCACGTCACGTGACGATAAAAAGCGAGAAGCAGCATGCATCAATCGTCTAACGCTGCCAGTCTCATTGCAAACACTGACATGCAGCGTCAACCGAAGAGCAAATAGGTGTTGCTCAGTTTCTGACAGCGGAAGGAGTAGGGGGAACGGACATTCATCGCCGAATGTCACAAGTGTACGGCGAACACTGCATGTCCCTTGCAAGGGTCAAGGCGTGGCACAAGCGCTTCAGGGAAGGAAGGTTGTCCTTAGCGGATGATGCCCGGTCTGGGGCACCCCCATGCATTACCGATGACAACGTCCAGCTGGTTGATGCACTCATTACCCAGGACCGCCGAGGGACAGTGAACGCCATAGCCGTCGAGGTCGGACTGAGCGTCGGAAGTGTGCACTCCATCATGAAGGAACGACTGCACTTGCGCAAAGTGTGTGCCCAATGAGTGCCCCACAGTCTTCAACCACACCAAGAAGCATGTCGAATGGCCCACTGTCTTGGTCTTGGATGGACGATTGATGCATGCTGCTGCTCGCTTTGTATCGTCACGTGACGCGCACGCGTGACCTCTAGCGACGGGCTGTGACCTTCCACGCTCTGGTCGGAACCACACCTCGTTACACACGCCACGATAGAGCCGATGTCGTCACCGGTTTGCGCATTCCAGCCTCCGGCTCCTTACTTTTTGAACGCACCTTATATATAGATCTATATAGAAGTATCACGAAATCAATTTGGTAACACTAACATTTCTATGTACTGCAGTTTGAAGAACACTTGAAATAGTGTAGCCTATTAGAGTAACTTACTACAGTTGGCAGCCCTGGTGACTCAAAATATACTGTATTCTTAGTTCAATCTCTTGAGGTATACAATGTACATACAAAATTTGGTTGATGTCTAATGAATAGTATGGACGTTACATGCTGTTTGATATTAGATTTATCAGTGCGCGTAAAATCATGATGGGAACATTGTCATGTATGTGATGCTCAGAATTAATCTCAAATATAGCGATCTATTATAGTGCCAATTTTGGATAAAATCCATTTGTTATTATAGAAGTTACACGTTATTAAAATTGAAACTATCAGAAGGCTTAGAATCATGTTGCCAGCACTGAGGTAATTTGTTACTCCAAATTAATCTAGAATGTCAGGTACAATACGTGTGCAAAGTTTAGAGCTGATGGCTTGAATACTTTCTGATATATTGATATTAGGGTTAAAACATAGAGAGACCATTTAATAACAGTTGGCAGCCCAGGTGGCTCTTTAGAATACGCACAGCCATATCTGTTGCAGTGCACATAGTACATACGAAATTTGGTTGAAATCCAATCGATAGTATAGAAGTTACATGCATTTAGAAATTGGACCTTAAGGCAGGCTTAGAATCATGTTGGCAGCAATGACATGTATGGACTTCTAAATATTAAACTGAAATGTTATTGCCTATATGTGTGCCGATTTTGGAATATTTTGCATGCATAACTTCTGAGATATCCAACATAGAGCTCAAATTTCAATTGCGATTCCTCAGCAGTTGGTAGCACTGATGTCAATTTCTAATATGACCGTGAGATATTCTGGTATAGATCTTTACTCTTACCAAAATTTAGTTTCGATAGCTGCAGCCATTTAGGAGTTGATAGGGGGTGGGGGTACACACACACACACACACACACACACACACACACACACACACACACACACACAGACAGACAGACAGACAGACAGATCACTGACAGACACACATTTTCCAGGATCGACCTCAGAAGTCTACTTTTCCCTCATTTTTAGCCTATTTTGAATTTTGAAAAAATAGGCTTATGAGATCACCTTTGTCCGTGTGTGTGTGTATCTCCCCTAATAACTTCTAAACGGCTGGAGAAATTTCAATGAAATTCGGTAAGTTCATAGCACTATTCCGGGCGACCCCGACCGTGCCCTTCAAATTTTGTTACGTCTGACCAATCCAACATGGCGGCTGTGCGAAATATTTCACCAGCATTCAATATCTCCGAAACTATTACCGGTATCACCCTGGAATTTTGTATGGTGATAAAGGGAACTACTAGAAATTCACTTACGTGACCTTTGAAAACCTGATAACTACAAAACCAACATGGCGGCCTCGCGAATTTGCGTCTTTAATGAGACGTTCCTCGCGATTTAACCAACCAAACGCAATAAAACTTGGTACAGTATATGTTTATACATATTGTAATGCACCGACATCTAACTTCGTTCAATTGTTTACATAACCACAAGATGGCGGATGTGCGAAATATTTCACCGGCATTCTATATCTGTGAAACTATTAGCGGTATCACCCTGAAATTTTGTACGGAGATAAAGGGCACTACTGGAAGTTCATCTGTAAGACTTTCAAAAACCGGTTAACTACAAATCGAACATGGTGGACAAGCGAATTTGAAAATTTTAAATAGACCTATCTCGGGATTTAATGTTCCAAACGCAATGAAATCTGGTACAGAAAATGTTTATACACTTTGTAATGCACTAGTATCTAATTTAGTTTTATTGTTTACATAACGTCAATATGGCGGCTGTGCGAATTTTAAAATTACGTTTTTATTTCTTGTGTCGTAATCATACGATCGAAGTGAATGTTTGAATAATGAACCTACACAATAATTTTCCTTTAATGGTACATGACTCTATGGCCTATACATTTAACAATTCAACGTGGCGGCCATCCAAAATATTTAGACGGTTCTGAATATCTGCGAATCTATTATAGCAATCAAACTGTATTTTTTAATGTTCATGGGGGCTATGACCTTAAGTTCGCCCATAGAACTTTAAATAACCCGGTGATCACAAATCCAACATGGCGGCGACAAGAAGTATATTTATTCACACGGACGTTTCTCGCAATTTAACCGTCTGAGTTCAGTGAAACTTGGTACAGTAAATCCTTATACGAATGTTAATCCACTGGCATCTAATTTATTTCAATTGTTTCCATAACCAGAAGATGGCAGCTGTGCGAAATTTTAAAATCTCCTTATTACTTCTTGTGTCCTAATCATGCGATTGAAATTTGAATGCAACACGGCAATTATCTTCATGTAACAGTACATAACTCTAGGGCCCACATATATAAAATCCAACATGGCAACCATCCGAAATATTAATCGGTTCTCAATATCTACGAATCTATTACAGCAATCAAACTGACATTTTGTATGTAGATAGTGGTAGTTAACATAAGTAGGATATATAAAAATAGGCTGTATAGTTCTTCTCGGAACTACTTGTTGTAAAATGAGAAATGTAGGCTAAAAATCATATATCATCCATGTGCGGGTAGAATCCAAGTTCACCACTCGTTTACCTTTACCAACTTCACTATATACACAGAAAATTACTAAATTTTATGAATTTATTCGTCACTGTAAACGCAAAAACACTATTTCAAATATCGACATAGGTCTACTTTCATTTAAATGTAGGAAAGTTATCGCCCTTTTGGATCACCAAAGAATATAGCACACACATGCCAATTGTACGTTAACAACAAATAATTGCACCCCCTAGCGACAAAGAGATTACAGTAGTCTATATTGATTTGATACCTCACAATTCCCATACACCATTTTTAGCCTACTTTTCACATTTTGCAAAAATGAGGAAAAAGTAGACTTATGAGATCGGGCAAATGTGTATCTGTCTGTCCTTCTGTCTGTCTGTCTGTCTGCCTGGCTGTGTGTGTGTGTGTGTGTCCCCCTATCAACTCCTAAACGGCTGCAGCAATCGAAACAAAATCTGGTAGGATGAAAGATCTATACCTGAATATCTCACGGCCATATTTAAAAATGATGTCAGTGCTACCAACTGCTGAAAAATCGCAATTGAAATTTGAGCTCCATGTTGGATATCTTGGAAGCTATGAATGGGAGCTATTTCAAAATTGGCACACGTATAGATAATAATATTGCAGTTTAATTTCCAGGAGGCCATACATGGCAGTGTTGCCAGAATGAGTATAAGCCTGCTGATAGGTCCAAATTTTAAATGCTTATAACTTCTATAATATCAATTGGAATTCAACCAAATTTCGTATGTGCTATGTGTACATAAACAGATATGAGTGAGCGTATTCTTAAGATCCACCAGGGCTTCCAAATGTTAATAAATGCTCTCATTTTTAATCCAAATACCCATATATGAGAAAGTATGCAAGCCGACAGCTTTAAACTATGCACACTTATGGTACCTGACATTCTATATTAATTTGGAGTAACTTATATACGTCAGTGCTACCAACATGATTCTAAGCCTGCTGAGAGGTTCAAATTTAAATACATGTAACTTCTATACTATCATTTGGATTTCAACCAAATTTCGTGTGTGCTATGTGTACCATAACAGATATGACTATGCCGATCCTTAAGAGTAACCAGGGATGCCAACTGTTAATAAATACTGTCTCTATTTTTGTTACCCTAATATCAATTTATCAGAAAGTATGCAAACCAATAGCTCTAAACTTTGCACCTGTATTGTACCTGGCATTCTAGATTAATTTGGAGTAACTAATATAGGCCTACGCCAGTGCTTCCAACAAGATTCTAAGCCTGCTGATAGGCCCAATTTTAAAATGCTTGTAACTTCTATACTAACTAATGGATTTCATTCAAAATCGACACAACACTAGATCATATTATTTCAGATTATTTCTGACCAATACATGTACCGTATGTCATTGATGCCAACATGATTTTACGCGCGCTGTTAGATCCAATGTTTAACTGCACGTATCGTCAATGCTATCCATTGGACTTCAACTTAATTTTGTATTCTGTACCTTAAGAGATGGAACTAAGAATACATTCAGTCACCAGGGCTGCCAACTGTAGTTCTCTATTAGGCTACATTATTCCAGGTATACAGTATTTCGAACTAATTAGAAATTTCGATATTACCAACTTAATTTCGTCATTATTCTAGATAGATCCATATAGATTAATCATTGGCATGAATCTTAAATTTTAAGAAAAGTAGGCGCTTTAGTTCCTCACGGAACTTCTTGTCTGTCACGAATTCAACCAATCTGAAAGCTTAACCTAGTGTCTGTGTTGTAATCCATGAGGTTTAGTAAATACGGGTCCGGGTAGGTGCCCTTAGACACGCTCAGACGGGGAGTCTTACTCAACAAACATAACCAGCCCTAAAGACATTTGCATCAATGTTCAAGGTATCTGGTCTTACTGTTGGGTGCGCTAATCATAATCGTACATCGCCCCCTACCCCTAGAGACAGGGTGAAATTGAACGCTTTTGAACATAAACATACACGAGGATAAGTATGTCTTGTACTTATGTTCTCTCCAGCCAATCGCACTGCCAAAACCTCTTCCCCCAACATGTATCGTAGACAGGTTGTTGACGAGTGGTTAAAGTAGTGCGACTGGTTGGAGAGGATATGAGAACTCGACATACAGGTTCATCGAAAAATAATTTCAACATTTCAAAAAATTATAGCACCGAAACCCTTTATGTTAAAAGTGTAATTCTTTCACTGAACGCCAGCTGGTTAAAGTAAGTTTTGTTTTGGAGGGGACGTGACCTTGCTATGCGCACACTAGATGCGCAGTAGCCAAGGTCGACCAGGGGCGCGCGTGCCAAAGACTGCACCGCCCGTCAAATTGCACCTGATTACAAAGCTGTCATTCGATGGTTTAATCAGCTTAAGGAAACAGGGGCTGTAGAGAAAAAGTCTAGGCCAGGCCGACCACCAACATCAGTATTGAATGCACGCTTTCCCAATGGCTGGATTGGTACGAGCAATCATTTCAGGAGTAACTGTTAAGATGGCGGCAGAAATTCGCTCCCGGAGGTGCTCAAAATCCCGAATTTTTTCTGCATACACAATGTTTTTAATGTACCCCCAGAAAAAAAATCCAAAGGGGTTAAGTCAGGCCTTCATTGGCGCGCGCCCGCCCCCGGCCGACCTTGGCTACTGCGCATCTAGTGTGCGCATAGCAAGGTCACGTCCCCTCCAAAACAAAACTTACTTTAACCAGCTGGCGTTCAGTGAAAGAATTACACGTTTAACATAAAGGGTTTCGGTGCTATAATTTTTTGAAATGTTGGCATTATTTTTCGATGACCCTGTACTTATGTTCAAAAGAGTTGAATTTCACCCTGTCTATAGGGGTGGGGGCCTCCTTCACGAGTTCGCAGAATTTCGCCCTCTGTTAAATTTTTGGTACAAAATACCAACACAGAAATCTCGTCCCTCTCTAGATAAAAACTTTGGTTAGCAATTTCTAACCAAGAGAGAGATAAGATTACTCGAGACAAGAACTGGATTAGCATTCCATATTACGGTAATATATCTGAGAAAATAGAAAGAATACATTTTAAGAGAGAGTTTTCATTGCCAGTTTTAAAATTAGAAGTTAAGGAAGCAAAAGGAAGGAAGCTTTTAGTTTTACATCACCGTTAATCATGCGATCATGAGCCACGGGACCTCCTTTTTACGTGGAATCCGAACCACAGAACATGGCGTTTCACTTCGAAAATCACTCATGCATTGACCGGGAATCGAAACCGTTCCACCTTGGTGAGAGGCCAACAGCTTGACCACTGTGCCACCACAATTAAAAGTTAAATCGACGTTTGGGTCAATTGATAATAAGATTAAAGCCGAGGAGAAAACCGGAGTTTATAAATTAAACCGTAATTGTGGATCTGAATACATAGGACAAACTGGGAGGAAAGTTAAAATTAAAATTAAGGAACATGAAAAAGACTGGCTAGACCTTCGTTTGCTAACCATCTTATAGAGACAGGTCATCATTATAAATTTGATTTATCTGGCAAGCAGTTCTTCAGTTCTATATTAAGGGAGCCTTATTCAATGTATTAGAAACCATTGACATTTTAAACAGCTATAAAAATGGACTCGGCTAAAAATGAAAACATCCCAGAGAGCTCCACACTTATAGATTTATTTATGGCTGGCTAGTGCTGTTTATGTAGGCCTATACACCATAGCGTGTACGCTATGTATAAACTTTAAGTGTGTATATGTAACCTCTTTGATGTTTTGACAAGCTGAATTTAGACAGTCAATTGTTTGTGTTATAACCTCTGTGTCACAATATTGTTGTGATTGTATTCTTTGTGCTGACTATAGCCTAAAAGTCGAAACCGGTCCGCACAATCTTAATCAGTGCATCAAACGATCCGTTATATTTATTTGTTTATTTATTTATTTATTTTTATTTATTTAATAATTAATAGATACAACCATGATAGGTCATTTTACACTAATATTTTAACAATTTCAAATAATATTAACAAAAACAACAACAATAACAGGTAACAATGACAGTGATGGCAGCAAGGGATAAATCTGGGGAAAGACGCAGGGAATGATTGGGGTAGTGGATGATTAGGAGGGTGAGGGGGTAGGAATTGAGGATGAAAGGGATCTTCTAATGTTATGTTTGAATGTTCTATAGGGAGAGAATATGTCAATATTTGGAAGGGAGTTGCTAAGGGTTGGCAGACCATGGAAAATAGAGCGCTTCTGTACTTCAAGACGTGGGCGAGGTATGTGGTGTAAATGGTTCTGGCGTGTTGAACGGGAGGGAACATGGAGTGGGTAGTAGCTTCTTCTTCTTCTACTTCGTGGTATGTTGTATGCCTAGTGGAGGTCCTCAGTTCCAGGATGATATTCAATGAACACACTTGCTGTTTGGCGAGTCTGTCCAGCACTGGGTCCAGAAGAACGACATTGACGACACATAAAACTGTCGAGGACACCTTCTAGATGGGTGTCCCTTCCTTAACACACCGTTACTGCCAGCTCTTGGCACGCCAGCATCCTAAATGAGCCGCAAGTGCGTCACTGTATATCGCCACTTGACGGAGCGACTATTAGGAATCACTGGAGGGGCTCGCATGATACAGTAGTACCTTTAGTCACAGTCTGACTAATTTCAATAACCTTAGTTTGATCCTTAGTTAAGGAGCTGCGACAACGCGGTCATGTAACCCCGTAAATTAATTTTAACTTTAATCAAATTGGTTGTACCAACTGTACACCATATTACCGGTACCTGTTGCTCGAGAGCAAGTAAGGCTGGGAAACATAAATAAAAATACCACATTTTTTTAGGCAACAACATTTATAAAATTGCCTCCTAAATTCTATAAAGTTTGTAACGCTGCCATTACCAAATAGACACCAATACTGCTTGCTATCAGTTCAAAGCTTCCTTCCCTTATTGAAGAGGATGGCAAAATGATTTTTTTAAATATTATGTTTCTCTCTTAGGTGGCCTACGAGTACCAAGTCTTTCTCAACGCCCGTGCAAGAAAACTTGTAATTATTGATGTGTGTCATATTTCCGCTCGGTTGCTGGATAATTTTGTGGGAGTGATTTTGAAAATTTGGGACGGAAGTGGATCGGAACGATCGAACTGACAGTGGTGGATCAAACGGAAGTATGCACTGCCCGCTCGACCGATCAAACGGAAGTGTACTAGCTGGTAGTGGTGGACAACGGAAGTATGCACTGCCTGCTCGATCAATCGGACGAAAGTGTACTAGCTGGCAGTGGTGGAAAACGGAAGTATGCACTGCCCGCTCGATCGATCGATCCAGCTACCAGATTATCATTTTAAACGATATTTATCATATCAATATGACTCATTTTAACAGAATCCATATGAAATTACGTGTTGGTCTGTGAATGAAGAGGACCTGTTTATAAGGAATGTATGGTTATGTGCGGTGTCGCGTCTATTAATCTAGTTGATCCATATCGTATTCTTTATTTAGGCTAGTGCTGGTGGAAGCTACAAATCATTTAATAAAATGAGTTCCGAATTATAAACTACAATATCTGTAAAACACTTCCTTTTACAATAACAATTGAAAATGTGTGTATTGGAAACAAGGCAGTGTGTGCTCTGTAGCCCGAGAATATTATGGTAATACAGTAGGCAGTGCATTAAGCAGGCACTGATTTGACGAGCACTGTGGCAAATGTTTCACCGACTTTCATTTGTCATTGAGCAGTTTATGAAGCTTCACGTTCAAGGTTGAACATCACATGGGGTAGGACAAAGACGACAAATGACACTTAAGTAAGCGGCATTATTGTCAAGCTGTGGTTTACTAGGCTAGTCAAATATTAAATGCATAACAGAATGTTGTTATATGAGTGGAATAAAAGCTGAGACTAGGTTATTTCATGATTGTAGGAAGGTATGTTTTGATTGTTTACGACGAATTGTATGGGAGTCTTGAGAATAATGAATGAAATAGTTACTGAGGAGTGTGTTCACAGTATTTGAGAGTACAGTCGACGTTGTGTGTCACTTTGTTATTATGAGTTATTAAGGAAGGAAGGAAGCTTGTAGTTTTGCGTGACCGTTAATCTCACAATCATGATCCATGGTACCTCCCTTTTACGTGGAATGCGAACCACAGGATATGGCATTTCAATTCGAAAATCTCACATATATTGACCGGGAATCAAACCCGGTCTACCTTGGTGAGAGTCTAACAGCTTGACCGCTGCGCCACAATTGTGACTGTAGCATATCTCCAATTCAATCTTACATTCATCATAGTACCAGTCTATACATTCACCATAGTACCAGTATGAAAATGGAGCGTAAATTAACATTTTAAGAATGTCCAAGCTGTGTAGTATACGAGTAAGATAACATGTCAGATGTTACACATCATATGCGACTCGTATCTTTTTTATTTTCATAGTCCCCGTTCACTCGTAAGTGGCATGTTCTGCCATGTGTTAGGCTCTAGGTAGTACTACTTAAGTTTTGATATTTTTTTTTTCAGAAGTATCGGTAATTAACAGATCACTTCGTATAAGTCACACGTCTGTCCTCTACAGCTGGAGTTCATCTGTGATGTAAACAAATATAGCAGAACAACAAGCAAGCTTTTTTCACCTGTTGTGAATTTAGATCAAAGAATATGAAATGCTGCACTAGTAAATGACAATCTATATTAGTTGCCCACTGATTTTAGAGAATATTTTATATTGGGTCCTTAACCTGGTATGGAAATGATGCAAGCGTATGCACAAACATTTTGATTTGTCTCAAAATAGGAATGAATATAAACATCTTCTTTTTATACTTCTGCTTAAGACGTCGTCTCCGAACGGAGGTTGACGATCCACATAGCCAGCTGTGACCTTGACATTGCTGCATATATATATTTCGTATGACATACAGAGGATACAGTAATGCTTAAGTATATACAATATATACAAGTAATAAATATCTAGTAACATCGAAAACGAAACCAAAAGTCACAGTTGGATGTCCAGAGCAGCAATCCACTCCACTGCATCGTCAGTTGCGTTCTGCAGGTCGTCATATCCTCCCTTGAAGGACCGTGAAGGGCATTCCGACACAATACGATGGATTGTCTGCACTGACTCGCCACAATCGCGCTGAGGACTAGAAATGTTCCCCCATTTGTGGAGCCAAAAGTTACATCTTCCGTGACCGGTCCGCAGTCTGTTCAGTGACGTCCATATCCTTCTTGGAAGATGGAAACCAGGAGGTTTCCTGCAGGGGTCGGTGATCAATCCTAGCTCATCAGGGTTTGATGTAGTCCATTCTTCTCGCCAAGTTTCGTCCATATTGAACTTAGATTCAACAAGCATCTTGCCTAGCTGCCATGACGGATGTCGAGATTTTAATCGCCCTTGCTTCTGTGGATTACATTGCTGCATGAAAGTCCTCTTCTGATGTGCAACAATGCGACCTTTGGATATCCTTCAGCCGCGAGTTTCTTCGTCTTCCTCTTGTTCTTATACTCTCTCTCTCTCTTTCTCTTACTCTTTCTGTATTCCTTCCTTTTCCTCTCCTTTCTCTTCTTCTTCCTCCTCTTCTTGTTCTTTATCTTCATCTTCCCCTTCTTCTTCATCATCTGTCTCATCTTCTTCTCCTTTACCTTTTTCTTCCTCTTCTTCTCCTTCCTCTTCATCTTCTTCTTCTTCCCCTCCTTCTTTCTTTTCTCCTTCCACCTCTTCCTCTTCTTTTTTCCTCTTCTCTTTCTTACTTTTTTATCCTTCCTTTCTTTGTCCTTCTTCTTCTTCTTCTTCTTCTTCTTCTTCTTCTTCCTCTCCTCTCTCTTGATCTTCCCCTTCCTCTTCTCTTCCCTCTCTTCCCCTTCCTCTTCTTCATCTTCTTCTTCCTCTCCTTTCTCTTGATCCTCCCTTCCTCTTCTCTTCCCTCTCTTCCCTTACTCCTCTTCATCTTCCTCTTCTTCCTCTTCTTCTCATTCATCTTCTTACTTTTCTCCTTTTCCACTTTCTTTTTTAATTTCTTCTCCTTCATTTTCTTCCTTTACCTCTTCTTCTCCATTTTTCACTTCTTCTTCCGCTTCTACTCCTCTTCAGTTTATTCTTCGTCTACTCCTCCCTCTCCTTCTCCTTCCTCTTCCTCTTCATCTTCTTCTTCTTCTTTTTTTCCATGAATTTTCCCTTCAATAATATTAGTTGTAGTAACTGGTATTTCTCGCCCCTCATAACTTGCAGTATTGCACTATCCTGACATCGAAAGTCAACATATAAACGTAAGATTGTGAATTTGCATTCTGATTAATAAAGACCCAAAACCAATAGACATCTTAAGATTCCCCTGATAATGTAAATGAATGAAAAATACAGCACCTAGGTTGGAAACAACTATGCCAGCACTTAGATGGTTAAGCACTATTACGTATTTAGGCACAGAAATCAGACTTACTTGCTCTTATCTTTCTTCTTCTACACAGGTTATTATGGTTAATGGTGAGTGTGAGCTATACTGCAAGGCATAGATATCGTCATACAGATCAAATAAAACAAAGTGATCCCAGTTCACTGTTGATTTGGTGGCTGCTAGCTCATGACTGCAAGGGTATTCTCTCTCCTATGACTTCGACATTTAGTGAGATTAACCCCATTGAACAAGCAATGAAGGAAATTGGTGAAAAGTTTCAAGTAGGAGTGAAGATTCAAGGAGAAATAATTTACACTCTGAGATTTGCTGTTGACATCGTCATCTTGGTCGACACGCCAGAGGATTTGAATGAGTTTTTGAATGGTATGGACTCCGTCTTGAGGAAAGAATTCATGATGAAAATCAATAAATGTAACAACAAGATGTTCAGTAATGAACATATAGCCTACTTTCTCCTGAATGCATGGGTATAGTAATAACTCTCAAGGAGTATAATTGAATGTTGGTTGTAGTAGCTTGTTGAAATACAACGTGCTATACGGATACTAAACGTTGAATTTTATATACACACACTAATACAGCCATCACAATAACACAGGTTATAAGACAAAATTCAACACTCACCCAAGTAAGCGAGGCTAAATGACCATGATGTCCATGCATCTCAAATGAAACAACAACAACTACCGTTTCCTACCCAAATCCTTCCTCGTATAAGAGTACACACACTAGTAAGCCTACAGACATCACAGTGACACAGGTTATCAGACAACTTCTATACACATCCAAGTAAACGGGGGTACAATACCATGATGCCACAACACCCCTAAAGAATCAACAACAAAAACAACAACAATAGTCTCCACCGTGGATCAAGGTCAACGAATATTAATCGCGGTATTCGAGTGTTGAAATATGTGGTAATAATAATAACAATAATAATAATAATAATAATAATAATAATATCGTATGGCCTCGGGTGCCGGGTGCAAGATTTGTAATTTGACACCCAGAGGGTAGCTTGCATGTCAAATTTCGTTGTTCCTTGAAATATGTGGTGTTTTAAATATATATTGTATGTAATATTTTCGATTGCAAATACACACTACAGTATACGTGTGAGTAGTTATAAATCAGTAAATACCAAAAGGAACGAAGTAAAGAAATTTGAACCTGCAGTGATTTGATCCACGAACCCCCAGACTAAGAGCCCAAGTCGCTACCATTACGCCTCGGATGCCCTACGATAATACTTGATAAACAACTGGTTTAGTATAAATGTATCATATTTTGTGTTGAAATCAACGATTTCATTAGCGTTTCCTGGCGTTTCTATAAACCATTTGATACTAAATATGTATTATTTTGTTCAGTACATTCCTAACAGGATATAGGCTACACTTAGGAAGTTACGAAAATATATCTATTTACAAGCAAAAAGAACGGCCATGTTTACAACGGGACGGCATGCGTCCACAACGATATGACACGGTAAGCCTGACATGTTAGTCAGTTCTACGGTTTCACATTCTATCATATGATGCTAATATCTTACCGGACACCTCTTTGAGGACAGATTAAACCTCCCTATGAACGATAACTGAATTGTTGAGGCCAGGCCTTGTTTAATCATAAGTTACGGTTAGGCTATAATACTTGCATGTGTCATATATCCACCACCTTGAAACTGTTTGGCATATGACCTTGTAGTTTGGGAAAAATATGCTTCCCACAAATATGCTGTTACAAAATTTAGTAGAGATCAGATGATTAGGTTGGTCGTAATTTGCTTTAAGCCTTTAACATTTGTGTGGCCGCCATTACGTTTCCGTCAAGATGGTGGCGATATAAAGCATGACACTGAGGTGCCCTTTGCTAGTGCTACCTCTGTATCAAATTTCGTTCAATTCGGTTGCACCCTGTTTCAATTGATATGGGGAATCGATTTGCACACATACATGGCCGCTATCTGCAAACTATTGGGTTGATGACTTTGTAGTTTGGTCAAATGTGCTTCCCACAAAAAGGTATGTCGTTGCCAAATTTCTTAGAGATCAGATGATTAGGTTGGTCGTAATTTGATTTAAGCTTTTAACATTTGGGTGGCCGCCATTACGTTTCCGTCCAGATGGCGGCAATATAAATCATGACACTGAGGTGATACATTCAGAGTACACACACTCACACACACACACACACATACACACACACAGAGACACACGGACACACAGACACACACAGACACACAATTTTTGGCCCTGTGTTGATCTCATTTATTGCAAAAATCGAAAGTAGGCTAAGAATATTGGAATACAGCCCAAATAAATCAGAAACCTCTATGGACATCAAAGTGGCAGGAGAAAAGCTAAAGGAAGTAGAAAACTTCTGTTACTTAGGAAGCAAAATAACCAGTGATGGATGAAGCAAAGAGGATATAAAAAGTAGGTTGGCTCAGGCAAGGAAAGCATTTCTACAGAAAAGGAATCTGTTGACATCGAATATAGATTTAGGTGTAAGGAAGCCTTTGTCTGGAGCGTGGCGCTTTATGGAAGTGAAACTTGGACTATTGGTACGGCAGAAAAGAGGAGAATTTAAGAGTTTGAAATGTGGTGTTACAGGAGAATGATGAAGATCAGGTGGGTTGATAGGGTAACAAATGAAGGGGTATTAAGACGAGTGGGGAGGAGAGATGTTTCTGGCGACAGCTAATGCAGAGAAGAGATAGGTTGGTAGGACAGGTATTAAGACACCCAGAAATAGCAAGCTTTGTTATGGAAGGAAGGGTCGGGGACAAGAACTGTAGGGTTAGACCTGCGTTAGAATATGTTAAACAGATTGCCTCGGATGTAGGGTGTGGTAGCTATGCAGAGATGACACGATTAGCTCAGGATAGGGAGCCGTGGAGCGCTGCATCAAACCAGTCAAAAGACTGAAGACTCAAACACAAGACAACCCCCAATGCATTGTCATCATCATCATTATCATCCACTCTCCGCCTCAGCAAGCCAGGTACGAGTATAATGAGCCTCTTCCAGTTAGTCCGATCCTCCCACTCACTGTGCTCCAATTTCTTCTGCCAATCGGCATCCCTCTTGGCCAAGTCCTTCCAGATTTGATTCTCCCAAATGTCTCGAGGCCTTCCCCTTGTTCTCTTACCTAGGATGACCTGGTCAATGTATAATCTTGGTATTCTGTCAGGGGCCATTCTCTTTACATGCCCATACCATTTCAGTCTAGATCAGGGTTTACGAATCTTTTTCTGACCATCGCCCACTTTCGAGATTTAGGCTATTTTTTTTGCCCACTTCATTTCAAAAAACGCACAAAACTTAAAATTACTAACACATACATTCAAATACCTACATATAAGTTGAGGAAATGAGGATTTTTACGGACATTTTTCTCTTAATAAGTACATCATGTTTAATTAGATATACCCTAATTATGTACAATAAAAAATTGCAAGTAATAGGTCTAAAGAAAGGAATAACAATCAATGAAATTAATTAACCAAAATATTAAAATAAAAACTACATGCATTGTTATATCTAATTAATTAAACAACATGAATACCTACGTCTAATTAATGTAATTTGATTAACTATAGTTGTAAATGCAGCAAACATAATTTGATATCATTAAATTACTTGTTTGCATTTTTATTTTATTCCTTGTTTTTCATAGCTTGAACCCGGCAGCGGAGGCCATACGATCTTAAATTATTAATAGGAAAAACTTTCTCGGTCATATTGTATATATAAAAAAATTAATAATTTGCCCATCAATTCCTTCAAATCGCCCATTGAATTCACATTCTGTCAGTTTCGCCCACTGGCGTGCTAAAATCGCCCACTACTGAGTGAATTCGCCCAGTATGGGAATCTCTGGTCTAGATAGTTCTAGTGTGTCAAACAAACTTCTCTGCAAATTGAGCTGTTGTCTAATTTCCTCATTTCGTATTTTATCTCTCCTGGTCTTCTGGAGACAAGATCGGAGGAACTTCATTTCATCAGCCTGGAGTCTGCTACTGTTAGGTGCTGTTAAAGTGGCTGCTACAAGTCGATAAGTGAATATTGGCATGAGATAGGTTTTGTAAAGTGTGATTTTGGATGCTAGAGGAAAGGATTCTTCCCACAATACATTACATACAGAGTGACAGAAATGCGTTGCCCAATGGATAGTAATTATTATAAATAATTCTTCTTAAGGCTACGGTCTGTCACCTGTCACCATCATTGTCATGTGTTCAGGTTATCATTTCCTTGCATTAATGAGCATGAATCATGCAATGTGAATATATTTTATGTTCTGTAAGTATAGAGGGTGTTGTTGTTTGAGTCTTCAGTCTTTTGACTGGTTTGATGTAGCACTCCATGCCTCCCTGTTCTGACCAAATCGTTTCATCTCTTCTGAGGCAATCTGTTTAACATATTCTAACCTTGGTCTATCCCTACAGTTCTTGTCCTCGACCCTTCCGTCCATAACTAAGCTTGCTATTCCTGGGTGTCTTAGTTGGTGTCCTACCAACCTATCTCTTCTCTTCATTAGCAGTCGCCAGAAATATCTCTCCTCTCCCACTCGTCTTAATCCCTCTTCGATTGTAACCCTATCTACCCATTTGATCTTCATCATTCTCCTGTAACACCACATTTCAAACGCTTCAATTCTACTCTTTTCTGCTGCACCAGTATTCCAAGTTTCACTTCCATAGAGCGCAACGCTACACACAAAGGCATTCAGAAATGAGGTCCTAATACCTAAATCTATATTGGATGTCAACAGATTCCTTTTCTGTAGAAATGCTTTCCTTGCCTGAGCTAACCTACTTTTTATATCCTCTTTGCTTCGTCCATCACTGGTTATTTTGCTTCCTTAGTAACAGAAGTCTCCTACTTCCTTAAGTTTTTCACCTGCCAATTTGATGTCCATGGAGTATTCTGATTTATTTCGGCTGCATTCAAATATTTTTGTTTTACATTTATTAATTTTCATCATGAATTCTTTCCTCAAGACGGAGTACAAAAGCGCAATCTTTTTTGTTGATATGAACTCTTTAAACAATACGCTGTTATCCCTAAGGTAACTTTATCTTAAAATCAATAATAACGGATCAACTTTTCATAAATCAATGTAGGCTACACTTTTATTAAGAGTTATTTAAATCTAACAGGCTTACTTTAAATCACATATAACTCTACTTGAATTTCATGTTATCCTTATTTTATTATCTTAAATTCTACCCATCACAAATGTTAAATGAAAGGCAGAGGAGATGGTGGGAATATGAAATACCAATTAGTATTTACTTAATAACAAGTAGTTCCGTGAAGAACTATACAGCCTATTTTCATATATCCTGCTCATGTTAATGGCCTCTATCAACACACAAAATTTCAGTTTAATTGCTGTAACAGATTCGTTGATATTGAGGACCGTCTAAATATTTCAGATGGTACTATTTTGTACTATTACATTAATATTATTGTGTACGTGTGGTATTCAAACTTCAATCACATGATTAGAACACAAGAAGTAAAAACGAGATTTTAAAATTACGCACAGCAGCCATCTTGTGATTATGCAAACAATTGAAATAAATTAGGTGCCAGTGGATCAACATTTGCATAAGCATTTAACGTGCAACGTTTCACTGCACTCGGATAGTTAATTCGCGAGAAACGTCCATTTAAATATTTATACTTCGCGTCGCCGCCATGTTGGATTTTTGCTCACCAGTTTACTGAAAGTCCTATAGGAGAACATATGTTCATAGTCTCTATGATCATTAAAAAAACAGTTTTGTTGCTGTAAAAGATTCATAGATAATGAGAACTGTTTAAATATTTCGGAAGCTAGCCATTTAGGATTGTTATATGTATAGGCTATAGAGTTATGTACCATTCAAGGACAATTATTGCCTAAGTTCATTATTCAAACTTTCACTTCGATCGCATGATTACGACACAAGAAATAAAAACTTAATTTTAAAATTTCGCACAGCCGCCATCTTGAGGTCATGTAAACAATTGAATTAAATTAGATGGCAGTGCATTACAATGTGCAAACTCATTTACTGCACCACATTTCACTGCGCTCAGAGAGTTAAATCACGAGAAAAGTCTATTAAAATATTTCAAATTCGCTTGGTCCCCATGTTCGTTTTGTACTTTACAGGTTTATGAAATATACATAGGTAAACTTGTATCAGTACCCTTTATCACCATACAAAATTGCAGGGTGCTATCTGTAATAGTTTCGGAGATATAGAATGTCAGTTTAAATATTTCGCACAGCCGCCATTTTGAGGTTATGTAAACAATTGAACTAAATTAGGCTCCATTGCATTACAATGTGTATAATCATTTGCTGTACCAAGTTTCATTACGTTTGGATATTTAAATCGCGAGAAAAGTCTATTTAAAAGTCTCAACTTCGCTTGGCCGTCATGTTGGTTTTGTAGTCATCAGGTTTTTGAAAGTCTCATAGGTGAACTTCTAGTAGTGCCCTTTATCACCGTACACAATTTCGTGGCGATTTCGGTAATAGTTTCGGAGATATTGAATGCTAGTGAAATATTTCGCACAGCCGCCATGTTGGATTGGTGAGAGGTAACAAAATTTGAAGGGCACGGTCGAGGTGGCCGGGAATAGTGCTATAAACTTACCGAGTTTCATTGAAATCGCTCCAGCCGTTTAGATTTTATTAGGGGGGGGGGGACACACTCTCACATCACACACACACACACACACACGCACACACACACACACACACACGCACACACACACGGACAAAAGGTGAGCTGATAAGCCTATTTTTTCAAAATTGAAAATAGGCTAAAAATGTTCTCAGTGAAATTTTCTGTTATTCATTTATACAGATTGGTATTTCATTTTATTCTTCATCTGACAACTACATTGTCATTATAACTATTGCTGACACTATACCAAAAATAAATACTTTTCATGAAAAAGTGAACTTTCGAAGTCCATTGAAAATAGGGTTGTACTATGTATTACACCGTTTCAGTAAAAATAAACTGTATTGAATATTGTTTCTATTTGCAGAAATCACACTCGTAATCATTTTGTTCCTCCTCTTCCAATTCTTATTCTTCTTTCCCTTCTTCTTTTTTCTCTTCCTCTTTTTCCTCTTCCTCTTATTCTTTGTCCTCTTCTTCTCCTTCCGGCTCTTCCTCTTTTTCTTCTCCTACCTCTTCTTCTTTTTCCTCCTCTTCGTCTTCCTCCTCTTCCTCTTCTTCCTCTCCTTTTGTTTGACTTCCTCTTCTCGTCCCTCCTCTTCCTCTTATTCCTCTGGGGGGTGGTGGCGCAGCGGTCAAGCAGTTGGCCTCTCACCTCGGCAGACCGGGTTCGATTCCCGGTCAATGCATGTGAGATTTTCAAAGTGAAATGCCATGTCCTGTCGTTCGGATTCCACGTAAAAAGGAGGTCCCGTGGCTTATGAACTCGCGATTAACTGTCACGTAAAACTACAATCTTCCTTCCTTCTTATTCCTCTTCTTTTCTTCCTCTTCCTCTTCCTCTTCTTCCCTTTCTTTACATCCTCTTCTTCTTCTTCTACTGCGTCTTACTCTTCTTCTTCCTCATCTTCTTCATCGTCTACTTCTTATTCATTTCATCCTCTTATTCTCCTCCCTCCTCTTCTCCCGCTTCCTCTTCTTCTTATTCTCTTTTCATTCCTCTTTCTCTATTCCTTCCTTTCCCTCTTATTTCTCTTCTTCTTGTGCTTTTTCTTTTTATTCTTCTCCTTCTTCATCTTCCCCTTCTTCTTCTGCCTCTTCTTCCTCTTCTGCTTATCCTCCTTCCTCTTCACCTTCTTCTTCTCCTCCTTCCATCTTCTTCTTCCTCTTTTTCTCCATCCTTCTTCCTCTCCTTTCTCTTGATCCTCCCCTCTTCTCTTCCCTCTCTTCTCCTTCCTCTTCTCCATGTTCTTCTTCTTATTCCTCTTCTCATGCTTCTTCTTCCTCTTATTAATGAAAGCTTTTCAGTCAGTCAACACTAATTGTACCCATTTTTTTAGCGTATGGCTTTTAGTGGCTTTTAGTGCCGGGAGTGTCCGAGGACATGTTCGGCTCGCCAGGTTTTTTTTGTAGCTGCTTCGAGACGGACACCCAATGGGTGAGCTACAAGTACAGTTGGAGAGGAAAGTTGGAAGGGAAGGGCTGTGGCCTATAGTTAGGGACCAACCCCGGCATTTGCCTGGAAGGAAGATGGGAAACCACAGAAGACCATCTTCAAGGTTTCCGGCGGGGATTCGAACCTCCTCGCCTCCCGGATGTGAGCGACTGCCATTAGTCATGCCGTAACGACCACGGCTAACTCAATTGTACCCAATTACATTAGGCAACAAGATGTTCAGTAAAGAACATATCGCATACTTTCTCCTAAAGGCCTGGTATTGTTATAACTCTTTGTCCTCTTCCATGTTTTCACCATACGAATAAATGTTGTGGCAACTTTTGGTAGAGATCGGATGTTTAGGTTAGTCATAATGTGATTTAAGCTTTGAACATTTGGGTGGCCACCATTCCATCTCTGTCAAGATGGCGACGATATAAAACAAGAAACTCAGGTACTCATTGCTAGTGCTAACCCTGTACCTAATTTCGTTCAATTCGGTTTCACCGTGTTTGAATTGATATTATACCCTTCCGCGTTCTTCTAGGATGCCGACTCTTACTCGGGTAGTGCTCTGTTCGGGGTGGCTCTAACTTATTCTAAACATCCTAGGAATATAGTCACAGGATCACAGGAGGCTTATCTTAAAATCAGTAGGTCAGAGAACTCCTAATATAAAATAATTTATTTCACAAAAACATCATCTCCCTTTTCTCCCAACCATAGACAAATAAAAACAAAATCAACTCCCTTAAATTACTGAAATCAACAACATCAAAAAAATGCAAAAATAATGTTTCACACTGGCTGAAACCAGGAATAGAAAATAGTCTATTTTACTGCAGTCCACTGCTTCAAGTCCAAGAGTTATTGTCAACAGACTTAATTCAAATAATTATGGCTTAAATGAACCAGCCATTCTATCACAATAAATATTGCGCACTCATTTTTATAACTTGCAAAACTTGTTCTTTGGGAAATCGGACATGTCTACTCGTACAATCATCATCTTTCCTCACAAGAGTCAGATAATGAAGGCAATAGATTTATTCTAGGTTACGGGCATGTGTGTTTTTATAACTTTAAAACAATTACTTCACTCAGAGCTATAACTCCGTTAATTATAGTAAAATAAACAAGTCAACATACATGAAGCATCAAATAAATACTTCGGCGGCCGGTGCGCCGTGATTATTAATAAACAACAACATAATGAATGCACTCCAAAAATAATGACAGATATAATACATCGCTTCCTGAAGCGGTACACAAAAAGAAACCCCGGGAAGTTGGACTACCTCCCTTCATAGAATACAATGACAGACTCGACCTTGTGACAGACACACTTTCACCGTAATAACCAGCAGGCCGGCACAACCTTCCTGGCTGCTTTAGAATTCAGACGGCTAACCATATTTCTACCTGTTTCTTAAAGACTCCCTTTTACCTGCCTTGGGTTCGAGCAATGCAATACCTTTCCGACGGAGCTAAAGTGGACTCTCATCAGACAATGAATTCAATCATTTTACTTACCATTTATATATCGTCGAAGAATGCGGGAATATCACCTCCGCTATTATTTTCACTCACCATTATATCATCGAAGAACGCGGGAATATCACCTCCGCTTTAATTTTGCTCGACCCAGGATCGACTCTTAGCCTTACCTGAATATATCTCACAATACCCTCTAGCCATTCTTGTCTTACCTCTTTTTACCTTCGCGTGATAATCACTTACCATACTTATTACTCTCATAATTTCAGTGTCACTTACTGGTCTTGTCACAATATCGAGCGGTCTTCCCCATTTAGCTTTTACAATCACATTGTGCATAAGCACTATCAAACAAATATTCCCTTGACTGTGCATTCGACAAGATTAATGACATCCCAAACAAAACCATATTTAAAATAACACTTTGATGCTCATATACTTATTACGTTATAAAACACACAAAAATACTCATTACTGATAAACACACAAATCTACACAAACATGCCCGGTATGCCTAAAATACCTATTTTTATCATAACTGCTTATGATCGAGATAAACTTATCCGACCCCAATAATGGGAAACATTATGACCCACATGCCCCATACAATATTTACTTATCTCTCATATTTCCTGATGCGGTTCTGGTCCTTGATATCAGTCTTCTTCATTAGTTGGTTCATCTTGATAGGAGGATAATTTACACACGGTTTTTCTCAAAATTTCACCAAAACAAAGGTCCACTGTGAATTATTACCATTAACACAATGCACGGTTCTCGCACATGAAGCTCCTATCTCATATAGCTATCATCAACTTATTTAGTTCGGCCGACGGTTCATAGCTTCCTAGAATACTGGTCTAGCTTTTAATAGCTCGGGCGGCTATACCTATCATTACAACTGCGTCATACTGTTATGATATGCACTGTTCTACTTCGCACTCGCGAATACTTAGCGATGTTCGAATTTCGGAGGTATACTTGCTCCTACTTATAAACTTGTAAAATGTTAATTATTCTTATGCCTCAATCGCAGGCTCTCGCCTCTACAGCGCGTATTAAGAACTTATAAAACTTGTAATAATCACGTTAATTTCTGATCGCTCAGGGCCAAGGCTTCCGCCTACCGTGATGCCCCAAAATAGACTTATAGAACTTGTAAAAATCACTGTACTTTCTGATCGCTCAGGGCCTAGGCTTCCGCCTCCCGTGATGCCCCAAAGTAGACTGACTTCGCTGTGTTTCAATCCATTATTTATACGATTTCTCTTAGAGGGACGTGGAGTAGGGGAGTTTCAGAATTTATTCCCAAAATAACACTCACATGAATATGCGAACTAGCTCCTTAGGACGTCCTCATTTCCAATGTCTCAATGACTCCTTTTTATTCAAAATCCGATCGTTGGATCCTTATATAATGAGCTCCGTAATTTGCTTCATTGTCCCTTAATTTCGGCGGGATTCGGTCGCGTCAAGCGTCTCTCACTGCCATTGGTCGTTTCAAATCCACCCCCTGATTTCATTTTAATTCTGGCAAAAATCACAGAATAATCCAATTTAAATTTTGACGATATTTCTGAGAGGCTGGGATAATCCCCCATACGATGGTATAATTCCTGTTTCTGTATTCTAATTACTGCTCTAATTCCTTTCAAATGGGCGGGGTTTATTTGGTAGGTAATCGTTGATGTTTCTGCATTTACCCGCGTAGTGTAACGACCTCCGCGCGTTGTCTGGCGCATTTGGTGTCCAGATGTGGATTTTCTCTTTCCTGCTACCTTTGTCCGCTCTGGGAGAAAGCTGCTTCAAGTCACGTACGAACCATCCTTTTGTCATTCTAGTTTCACAAGCAACTTCTATTCTCACATCGACTTTGAGACATGAATTAAATTTTGTTGGAATAATATGTAGACTTTATGCTATCAGAGATGCATAAAGGTCACATTACCCTTCTGCAAAGGAAAAAAATCGATATGGAACGTATGATTTTTTTCTCAATCTCGATCCGCCTCACGGATGCTGCAAGGTTCCGTCGTCACTCCTTATATTGTTTATTTGGATCGCCACTGCTGTCGCGCGCAGGGATTCCCTTGGTACGATCCTTGTCTCCCTCTCCACATTCTTGCTAAGATTAGTGTCTCGGCTGTCTGGTGCAGGTAGCTAGCTATTGTCCGCCTGTCTCGCCCAGTCCTCTTACTTCACGGTCTTCCACTGTAAACACCGAGCCCGTTTATGACTGGCTACTTCCTCGTTCCACGTGCATTTGGCTCATCTTTATTCGATTTCCATAATGTTGACACCCGCGGTATTCCGTGGTTGATCAAACGGTTCCCTTTTGTAATATAATTTAAGGTTTGAGCAATTTACAACTGATGTGCTTCCGCCGTTTACGTCCTGTATCTTATATGCATTATTCCCCAAATTTCTTATGATCCGATAAGGTCCTATGTATGGGAAACACCATTTATGAAATACTTTGTTTGCTGGATCAGAGATAGGTGGCCTCTTCAATAAAACTAGTTCATTGACGTTCAATTCCCTGTGAAAGCGTTTTCCTTTTAGTCTTCTCAGCCTCCTGTCAGCTTGTTCTCTCATGTAGGTGATCGTCCGTTCGACTCTCAGCTGTGGTGCTGGCTGCGGATCTCTTGGGCAATCTAGTACTGTTGTCCAAGATCTCGGTGGTTGCTGGTTCAAGTGTAACGTGTATGGTACTTGTCCAGTTGACTCATGACGTGTCATATTGATGCAAATCTCAATATTTTTCAATGTATCGGCCCAACGGTGATGTTCTGTAGGTATGAACATGCGTATGTGCTTCGAGACCTCACGTAAGACTCTTTCGCTCGGATTTCCCTGTGGATGGCGTATGCTAGATAGTACATGCTTGATGTCTAGCTCATTTAATCCGCGCTTAAATTCTGCTGATGTGTAATAACTTCCATGATCAGAAAGGATAAATTCAGGCTTTCCCATTATAGGTATAACTCGATTCTTGATGCGGCTCAGGACCTGTTTCGAAGTTGTTTTCTGGATAGCACATAGAACAACAAATTTAGAAAAGACGTCCACACATACAAGGACATGTCGCACTCCTCTACGTCCTTTTGGCAATGGACCAAGACAGTCCGTAGCAATGAGCTCTAACGGTTTCTGTGGCAGTATTGGCTTTGGGTATTGTCTCATGAGGAAGTTATTGGGTTTTGCGAGCTGGCAAATATCACATGTCTTCAGGACATCGCGTATAGTAATCCTCATCCGTGGCCAAGTGAAAGCTTCACCTATTGTTGCTTGTGTCTTGTCTAACCCTATGTGACCAAGCGTATAATGAGTATGCCACACTAATTTCCTCTGTAACGAAGCTGGTAACAATATCCGTAACTTGGCATGATCCTCATCTATAAATTTATGGAGCATATTATTGAAGTATGAATAACTTCTCGCTTGACCTTCAATCTCTCGATATGCTGGGGTATCAGGTGTTATCTCTCTCTTGAGGAATTTAATCATCTGCATCATCCATGGCTCCTTTTCTTGTTCCTGCGGTAATCTCTTCAGTTCTTGTAAGAAATCTTGATCTTCGTTTGTCAGCTCAATGTGTTGCACTAACATTTCCTCCTGCTGTGCCTCTTCTTCTGGATTTCGGCTCAAAATATCCGGGATTACATTCAATTTTCCTGATATGTGCTCAATTTGTATATCAAACTGCTGCGCATAAATGGCCCATCTATTGATGCGTTCACTTACCATGGTGGTCTTAAATAAGAAAGTCAGCGCCTTGTGATCAGTGCGGATTGTTATGAAGAAACCATAGATAATACGACGCCATTGTTGTAGCGCGTATATGATCGCTAAAAGCTCCAGCTCTGAGATGGTATAACTTTTCTCATGTTTTCTTAATTTCCTGCTGATGAATGCTAGGTATGAGCGGTTTGCTGTTCTCTCTGCGTCTTCTTGGAAAAGCATTGCTCCGATGCCCACTAAAGATGCATCTGCTTGAATTATAAACCCCTTCGAAAAATCCGGGTAACCCAGTTTGATGTTATTTGACAGTAATTCCTTCGTGGCTGTGAATGACCTCTCACACTCTTCGTTCCAAACCCAACGGTTGTTCTTTTTTAGCATCTCTTGTAATGGTGCTACTACTTCGGTGTATCCTGGACAGTTTTCACGAAAGAAGTTGGTGGCTCCCAAGAACATCCTTATGTGCTTGACTCTGGTTGGTCGAGGACAATTTTTTATGGCTTCGATTTTCACTGGATTGGGCCTGATCCCTTCTCCATCAACAATATGTCCTAAATATAAAATTTCGTGCTGAAAAAAGTGTGATTTTTTTAGATTGATCTTGAAATTTTCCCTTTCTAGGTTCTCTAACAACTTGCTTAAATTTTGCATGTGTTCCTCATTGCTCTCTGATGCTAGTAAGATATCGTCGACATATCTGACAGTCATGTCTTTCACTTCTTCTGTTAAATTTCGATCCAATGCTCGGATTAGTGCAGATCCGGCTGTCTTAACTCCAAATGGTAAACGACACCAGGTGAAACTCTGATTGTCGAATAGAAATCCAGTTAACAGCTGTGATTTCTCTTCTAACTCGATGTGCCAATAGCTATTCGCAAGGTCGACAGACGAATATATTTTCTTCTTATGGAACTTCTTGAGTACATCCTTAATTAGTGGTGCCCGGTCGGTTTCATCTATTAATCTGGCATTGAGGGTGCGAGCATCGAGACACAACCTCACTGAACCATTTGGCTTCGCCACCGCTAATATGGCGTTCAAATATGGGGTTGGAGCTTTCTTAATTATGCCCCCTCTAAGCATCTCACCTATAATTTTTCTAACTGCTGCACGCTGCTTTTCTGGAATTGGGTAGAGTCGGCTCTTAAATGGTGTCCAGTCATCTACCTGCATAGCGTACTTGAAATTTAATATTTTTCCCGGTAATGTATTAAATGCTGCTGAGTGTTTACATAGCGTTTGTGCCAAGCAATTTCTTTCATCATCATTTAGCTTTGCCTCTCTTAATTTTTCTTTCAAAAGTGCCTCAAAACTGTCTTTGTTGCCGTCTTCTTCTACTGCCATGGACCACATTTCATCTTCCAATTCTTGCTTTCCCTCCAGGAGTCCTGTGTTCGAGTCCTCTTCATCTGCTTGACTTTCTTCTTCTTCTTCCTCAGGGATGGTCTCCAGCTTCCAAATGTCCACGTCTCTATCTAAGCCGTGGTTATTCATATTCAGTCCCACTGCTGATAATCCTTCCATATTTCTGAATTTAATTACATTGTTGCGCAGGTCAATCACTGCTTGGTGCTCATATAGGAAATCCGCCCCCAGAATCAAATTTACATTCATCTTGTTCATCACCATGAATACGTGTGAGAAAGTGTGTCCTAATATTTCTAGATCCAGTTGAACCAGAAATTTGCATACAGCTGATTTTTCGGGAATTACTCCTCTAATTTTGACCTGTGGTACTGGAATCGTAGGTATTCTCTGTTTCTCGCTTAGAGCTTTAATTAATGCCTCTGATACTAGACATAGCTGTGCCCCTGTATCCACTAATCCTTTTACTCTTAGTCCTTCTATCCTCGTAATGATGACTGGTAATTTCCTCAAACAATGTTGTTCCGGTTGAATAATTTCACGTGTAAAATCCTCAGGAGTTGCGACCCATTCCTCGATGTTCGCTATCAACCACTGTGTCTTATCTGGCGTGAAATTTATTCTATATTCTTCACCCTCTAATACATTTTTTTTAATAGCCCCTGTGTTCCTCTTCTCATTTTGGCTTTCGCGATGCTGTTGTGCTAATTCACTCTCTGCTCCAGTGATTTCCATATCTGGGTTCTCGCGATTCTCCATCGTCCTTCGCCATCGATCCTTTTCCGTCTCTTGGTTGCGATGCAACTCATCTAGGTATCGTTGTGATGCCTCATGCCTGTTTTGCAATTCCCGTCGACTGTCTTCCGTATATCCTCGGTTCTCATCTCGTCCTCGGTTCCACGTTCTATTATCTATTCTATCATATCTGCGATGATGATATGGACCTTCGCGACCACGCCCTCTCCATTCATCTCTCCTGTACTGTTGTGGCTGCCAGTTCCTCTCGTTCCTTGGTTCATATCTCCTTTGCTCCTCTTTCGGCGAGTCCGACCTTCCGTTATTATTCCCGCTCCTATGGCTAACATTCGTGTTGGTGCTCTGCTCTCTAGTTTTGACTAGCTCGGCTTGGTGTACCAGCGCTGCGCTGTCACTCGCTCTGACGTGTCTATTTTGATTATTTAATGACGTCTCATCCAACTGACGTAACACCTCCTCTGCTTGCAGTGCGCTCGAGACGTTTGCCGCAATTAAAAACTGTTGTACTGTACCCGATACCTAGTTTAGGCTATCGGCTACGCCAGCAGACATTAAGCTGTAGTTGAGGTTTTGAGAAGAGTTATTAAAAGATAGCGCACCGATCGCGTCATGAAGAATGTCAAGATGACGTAGGAGGTCTAGGATCAAGGAGGCATTGACGTCTGTAAGAAGATGGAATTATGGATAGAGATGTGAAGCTTTATTGAGATATTTATGGAATTATAGTAATTAAACATCTTAGAAGAGGATATATAACATGCATTATATATGGAAATAATTTTATGGAAGTCCAATAACCCTTAAGTTATTTTATAACGGAATAGCCGAGATGATCTGGGTTCGAGACTATGATCGTGACGCGAGAATACAGTGGTTGGGGACTACACCACGTGCCTGCGCCGAGCACATAAGCAAGAATACAGTGCCAGCAGATTCAGTTGAGCTCAGTCAGACGAGCAGGTAGGAGCAGCTCGATAGCGCAAGCGAGACGCACAGTGAAGGTCACGTAACATACCGAAACTGTCACGGCAAAGTGTAGGCGACAGTTCCTGCATCGCCGAGCAGCGAAGGCCAGGCGGGTCATTGATCCAGGCGGGCTGGCCGAGAAAGCAATTACAGACGGCCGGGATATGTCAGAACCGCACTGCAAGTAGTTGGAGACTTTATTACAAGCGACATTTCAACGCAGTTTGAACATGGCTTTTATGAATAACTTCATGACTATGCTTTTCTATAATGCATTCGAAGCTACTTTAACTATTTCAATTATACGGAATGTTGTTAGCATAGGCACTGATGAACATTAGATCGTGCATAAATAAGATTTATTTCTTATGCAGTTTCATGAATTACCTAATACAGACAGCTACAAGGTGTTTCGTAAACTTGAACACTCTCAAGTAAAATTTTATTTTACGAAAGTGGGACTTAGCAGTCATTTGAGGTTGAACTTGCAATACTCAAACTGAACATTTAACGGAACAGTGGCGTATCTTAGAAGAGGAGTAGGGGTTCCGCTGTTTCCATGAACTTTTTCGAGAAGGAGTTGGACAATATCCGCTATGGGTAATCCGAAGTTCAACATGTCCGAGTAGACACTGATAGAGACAAGATGGCACCGCAGAGCGATGGATTCGATTCCTGACGAGAGGAGTCCACCAGCTGATTCACTTGGGATTTCGAAGGCAATCGTCATTTCATGGATGGAATGATATTCACGCCGATCTTTCGAGAAATTCTTTATGTAGGGAAAATCGACGATCTTGGAAATTTAATTACAGCTGATTATGAAAGGTACTGTAAGAGTCATAACTACCTGATACGATTATTTTCATGAATACTGGGCACACATGTATATTTTTCTAATAGGAGTGATACGATTATTAAGACATGGTTTGAATTTATATACTTCGAATTTGCTAGAATATGGAGTGACCATATGATATGGCAGGCATCATTATACGAAATTCTCACCGTTGTTTGGCTTTATTAAGCAGATGTTTGGTCTTTTAGACATTTTTCCAGCTAGGATATTTTTCATGAATAGTTTTTTTTTGTGTAACGAGTATTTCGAACTCGTGATCTGCAATTGATTATCAAAAATTACTTCGTCAGTTCATTGCATACTAGCGAGTGTGTATTATTCATCAGTAGGGATTTTTTTCCATTGGATTGTTTGGAGATATTAAGAAGTTATTCACTTTAGTGAATGAACATCGCTTTTATATGACAACTAGAAACTTGTTGATTGCTATCTGGTACATTCACTCATATAGCCTACGAGATGGGGTCCTTCGTATTTATACGACTGTACGGTGGTTACACATCTTACTCGCCATTGAGGGACTCATTTTTATCATCCGAGTGTACACGAGATGTAAGTGAATTAAACAAGGAACTACTAGTCACATATCAGTCGAAATTTTGTTAAATAAAGTAACGATAAATGTCAACAGGATTGCATTTAGTAATTCTTGTTTGCCAATCCAATATTTTGTTGCTATACTCTTTTGAGAGTAATTTCAGTTTAACAGCTATTACAGCTGATGCTTTGATGATTATTATAATTGTGTTTGATACCTTTGAGAAGGATTTAAAGTAATTGAATCTTGTAAGATTAATCATTAATGGTCAAGATTTACTTCAAGGCAGATCAGTATTGCAGATTTTGATATGAGATTATAGCACATTGGTGTTTTTCTGCGATGTGAGTTATGAAAATTGTAAGAGAATTTATGCTATTTGAAAGCATAAATAATATATTTTCCAATTGTTTAAGAAGTTGTCTAAATGTGATCAGATTAATTACAGTTATTGGAGATTGTGTGCGTTGATAATTTGAAGCCAGTTATATATTTTTTTGTAGATCATGCAACATGGTTAAGTGGAGTTTGTGATAGGCATTTTGTGGAAGTTGCCATGTGATAGTTGCAACGTTGATAATGTATTTTGAGGCAGACATGAGGTCGTCGTACCCAGTCTAGCGTAATTGTTGAGATTCATGCTGTATGTGCTGAATATTTATGGAGTTTTGTGGAGTAATTATTGTATTCAAATGTGATATTTGAAGTATTGAAGAAATGTAATGTCGTTGTGGATAGTTTGATCCAACGTGATGTCGTGGAGGTAATAATATTTTTTTTGGCATGATAAATTAAATACGAGATATAACTTGGAAGTGATAAAACTGTAAGACAACGTTCTATAAACCTTATTAAACAATTTGTTAGGAAATTAAACAAATAAATGAAGTTGATAATACAAGATTTTCTGAAAATAATAATTAACTAAATAATAATCTGAGATTTAAGCATATTAACGATCTGACCTAATGAAATAAAAATCAGAATGACTAGATGAAATAATGAAAAACTAAATAACCAGATGATTGAAATTTAAATAATTTGATAAATTAAATTTTGGAATAAATCGATGAATTAAATAAGTTTATGAATTAAAGATTGAATAAATAAACTGATTGAAATAAATTAATAGACGATTGTAATGATGATGAATAACTGAATTAGAAGGTGATAATTAATTAAAGAAGCTGATGATTAATGAATTTATATGGAATTAAATAAATTTAATTGAGAGATAACTTGAAGGAATTGCAACTTGAGTTGAGAATTTAAATGATGTAATGGTGATGAATTAAGGATTCTGACAAGAATATGTAGAATTTTGAAGTGAGAATTAATGTGAGAAATATTTAATTTTGATGATGACGATAATGATGACCAATGAGAATTTGAATTTTCTGTAATTCACAGATAAAAGATTGTGAATGACGATGTAAATAGTGTAAATTAATTATTCAATGTTTAGGAACATTTAATTAACATGTTCAACATTCAAATTATGCCATGCAAACCATAATTTACGTGATATTTAATATGTGTGATTATAATATGTGTATGTTTAGACAGATTAATAACTTTATTAAACCCACATTGATGTTAAATTAAAGAGAAATTAGGTATCAGGTTTCACAAATGTCAGTGACGAAAGACATAGTGCTACAGTGATCCTGAGAACCCAAGAGAACTTTATAAATTTTTCTTGTTATGTGGATAAAAATAATTTTGAATTAGAAAAGAGATGGTTCGATTTTTGGACAATGACAATTTAACTTTGGCATTCGACCATACTCTTAGGTAGGAGTTATATTTAAAATGTCTGTCTGACTATCAAAGTAAAATAAATTTGTTTTTATCTTAGTTGTGATCTGATGATGGTGTGATGTTCCTTTTTCTTTCCTTGTCTTGAGTAAGGCTTATCCGGAAAGGAAGTGGTTTGCTAGGAATTCAGTTGATGGCGCCCATTTATATTTGCATTATTTTTATTAAACTTAAGCCCGTAACGACCCTAGAGATACTTTGTCTCGTGATACCCACTGCTTTTTCGAGAACTCAGCTGAATTTCCGACACCTTCCTTATTTGACTAGAGGTTCATTTAACTCCGCTCTGTCCCGGAACTCCAGGAATGCGATGTTATAGCAGATGGGTCATCGCATCCCCAGGACGAACGGGTACAGAGAGAGAGAGGGAGAATTGGCGCCCAACGTGGGGCTTCGATTTTGTTTATACTATGGAATCACATCAGATTTAGATTACTGAGAGATTGATCTCAAGTTCATTTAAGTGTGTTACAAAATTTATTAAACTTAGTCAGACAATGTACTTGTGTGCCCAATCCAGTGTTCATGTTAATCGTATTAGTAATATCATGTTAGTTATAAGACATTTTTCCTATACCCAAGTGAATGCAGGAATTGAGACATTGTGATGTGTTGTTGTCTAACGTCTCTATATAAACCTATATTGAAAATATAATTATGTTGCCGGAAGATTTAGCTAAGGTGTTAGGAGTGTTACAGACGGGTATGTCTGGTATTGCAGAAACTATTTCTAAGATGGAAACGGAAGTTAAAGAACAAATTAATAATTCAGAAGCTAGATTAGAAGCTAAATGTAAAGAGAATGTACAAGCATTACAAACTAGTAATGAAGAAAATTTAAAATCATTGCAAACTAGTACTGAAGATAATTTAAAATCATTAGAAACTAGATTACAGACTAGTACTGAAGGTCATTTAAAAGCTAGTGAAGCTAACTTGAAAGACAATTTTAAGTCATTGGAAGAAAAACTACAGTCAAATAGTAAAGATGAGTTGATTTTATTAGAAACTAGGCTACAGTCAAATAGTGAGGACAATTTCAAATCGTTGGAAGAGAAATTACAGTCTCGTAGTGAAGAAACTAACACTGAATTAGAAAACAAGTTAACCAGATTAGAGAATAGCTTAACTTTAAAGAATAATGAGATGCTGAAGACTTTACAATTAGACATAATTGCAGTAAACATGAAAGGAGAGGAAAATGTTCAAATATTAAGAAAAAATATTATTGAATTAGAAAGTAGAGGAGAAGAAAATATTTTTACTTTAAGAACAGACGTTATGTCCATACAGAAAGACATTAAATCAGATGTATCGAAGTTGAGATTCGACATCGATGGTTTAGTGGCAGATGTAGGCAAAATTCAAGAGTGGTCTACCGAAGTATCTTTCGAGACTAAGATTAAAGGTCTAGAAACGAATCTAGGTAACGAGATTAAAGATTTAAAGACAGTAATTGGGACCATTAAAGAGGAAGTCTTAGGAGAGGTCAATTCTAATTTAAAATCATTAGAAAATCAATTGCAGAAAGATATTAGGAAGATAGACGACGATATAGAGCAAAAGGTTAACGAAAACTTAGCTTTGTTCAAAAATAGAGTCGGTGCAATCGTGGAAGAACGGTATAGTGAGGTCGATGCCGAAGCAAAAGAGAAACGTGAAGGGTTAGATGAAAAATTAATCGCAGGTATGGCAAACTTAGAAGCGAGGTTTACGGAAAACAAGGAAGCAATGACGATAGATTCAACTCTATTTAGAACAGATGTTGATCTGATAAAAGAACAAGTCGCGTCAGTAAAGAACACGTGCGAAGGCAAAATTGACAAGCTAAAAAACGATTTAGACGAGAGTAACAAAACGCAGGATGCTACATCGCTAGATGAATTGAAGACTCAGGTCAAGAAATTAGCAGAAGACAGGATAACTAAACTAGAATCCATGTTTAACAGTTTCACCAGTCAGAGTATAACATCAGGGGAAACATTGATAAATCAGACAGCGATAGACCGCAGTATGACTAATCAAGAAGCGAGCATGGGAGAAGACCGTCAAATGCAACCGAATGTGACATTCGAAAGGGCCAGTTCAACCCCTCAGGATAATCCAAGTTCGAATAGGAGTACGTTGGGTCCAAGCGAACGATACTCAGGTCCAGTCACCATTATTAGGAACCTGGATGACAAGCCGAGAAAGTTTTCGGGAAATACAGGAGTCACACCAGTCGAATTTCTGCGAGATATTCGAGACTACATGGCGGAACATAGGGTAGCCAAAGAAAGAGAGCTAAGGATAGTCGAACGCGCCTTAGATGGGTCTGCGCTTACGTGGTTTAGAGCGTTCAGAAGCAATTTTGCGAACATGGAGCAATTTGCCATGGCTTTCTTGAGGAGATTCTGGAGTGCCGAGGATCAACTTAACGTAAGAGCAGAGATGTACTCAAAACGCTATTCTACGTCACATCCGACGCATTATGCCAACTATTTCACGTCACAGCTGGCTAAATTACAGTTCCTTATTCCTCCATTGCCAGAAGAAGAGCTTTTGCAAGCTATAGCGAGACAGTTACCGATTGAGGTACAGCGATCACTGATAGCGTCGGGAGCCAATACACTGGAGCACTATGACGACATTTTACGGCGATTGGACTATACAAGCGCACAGGTTACGCCTAGAAGTAACAGAAACGACAATAGAAACACGCAAGAAGTGAATGCGGTAGTCGTAGACAATGCAGCTCAAACGGACAGAAGGGATTCCTGGGAAAACCGACGGAACGAAGGGAATCGAGGAAACATCCGTAACGCTCGAGGAAATGATCGATATAGAGGAACATATGAGAGGCCATACGATCAAGAAATAAGAGATAGCCGATATAGGAATTATAACCAGAATTCCAGATATCAGGAGAGGAATCGATATAACAATGGATATCGGGGCAGAAATAACTGGAGCCAAGGTCAACAGTATAATGGGAACGACAGGCAGGATGGCCGAAGAAACGATCCTAACGACAGACGGGATAATCGTGGACATGAGAGGTCGAGGCAAGAAGATAGACAGCCTAGTGCACCACTCGAGGAGACAGTGAGAGATGTCAATCGAGCAAGCACGAGTGGCGAAGGAAGAAATAAACGTCAGAATAACACGGAATCAAGATGCTAATCATTGGAAGTCAATCATCATTATTGAGAGTCAGGAAATACCATCATGCTGAGTAAGGGAATTGTAGAGCTATCGTGTACATGTATTATATATAGAATGCCTGACAGTGTATTTTTTTTCTCAATCCTGATAAAAAAAGGAGATGTACGGGAGAGATGTACCCGATACCTAGTTTAGGCTATCGGCTACGCCAGCAGACATTAAGCTGTAGTTGAGGTTTTGAGAAGAGTTATTAAAAGAAAGCGCACCGATCGCGTCAAGAAGAATGTCAAGATGACGTAGGAGGTCTAGGATCAAGGAGGCATTGACGTCTGTAAGAAGATGGAATTATGGATAGAGATGTGAAGCTTTATTGAGATATTTATGGAATTATAGTAATTAAACATCTTAGAAGAGGATATATAACATGCATTATATATGGAAATAATTTTATGGAAGTCCGATAACCCTTAAGTTATTTTATAACGGAATAGCCGAGATGATCTGGGTTCGAGACTATGATCGTGACGCGAGAGCACAGTGGTGGGGGACTACACCACGTGCCTGCGCCGAGCACATAAGCAAGAAGACAGTGCCAGCAGATTCAGTTGTGCTCAGTCAGACGGGCAGGTAGGAGCAGCTCTATAGCGCAAGCGAGACGCACAGTGAAGGTCACGTAACATACCGAAACTGTCACGGCAAAGTTTAGGCGACAGTTCCTGCATCGCCGAGCAGCGAAGGCCAGGCGGGTCATTGATCCAGGCGGGCTGACCGAGGAAGCAATTACAGACGGCCGGGATATGTCAGAACCGCACTGCAAGTAGTTGGAGACTTTATTACAAGCGACATTTCAACGCAGTTTGAACATGGCTTTTATGAATAACTTCATGACTATGCTTTTCTATAATGCATTCGAAGCTACTTTAACTATTTCAATTATACGGAATGTTGTTAGCATAGGCACTGATGAACATTAGATCGTGCATAAATAAGATTTATTTCTTATGCAGTTTCATGAATTACCTAATACAGACAGCTACAGGGTGTTTCGTAAACTTGAACACTCTCAAGTAAAATTTTATTTTACGAAAGTGGGACTTAGCAGTCATTTGAGGTTGAACTTGCAATACTCAAACTGAACATTTAACGGAACAGTGGCGTATCTTAGAAGAGGAGTAGGGGGTCCGCTGTTTCCATGAACTTTTTCGAGAAGGAGTTGGACAATATCCGCTATGGGTAATCCGAAGTTCAACATGTCCGAGTAGACACTGATAGAGACAAGATGGCACCGCAGAGCGATGGATTCGATTCCTGACGAGAGGAGTCCACCAGCTGATTCACTTGGGATTTCGAAGGCAATCGTCATTTCATGGATGGAATGATATTCACGCCGATCTTTCGAGAAATTCTTTATGTAGGGAAAATCGACGATCTTGGAAATTTAATTACAGCTGATTATGAAAGGTACTGTAAGAGTCATAACTACCTGATACGATTATTTTCATGAATACTGGGCACACATGTATATTTTTCTAATAGGAGTGATACGATTATTAAGACATGGTTTGAATTCATATACTTCGAATTTGCTAGAATATGGAGTGACCATATGATATGGCAGGCATCATTATACGAAATTCTCACCGTTGTTTGGCTTTATTAAGCAGATGTTTGGTCTTTTAGACATTTTTCCAGCTAGGATATTTTTCATGAATAGTTTTTTTTGTGTAACGAGTATTTCGAACTCGTGATCTGCAATTGATTATCAAAAATTACTTCGTCAGTTCATTGCATACTAGCGAGTGTGTATTATTCATCAGTAGGGATTTTTTTCCATTGGATTGTTTGGAGATATTAAGAAGTTATTCACTTTAGTGAATGAACATCGCTTTTATATGACAACTAGAAACTTGTTGATTCCTATCTGGTACATTCACTCATATAGCCTACGAGATGGGGTCCTTCGTATTTATACGATTGTATGGTGGCTACTCATCTTACCCATCGTTCAGGGAACTATCATCCAAGTCGACGGGGCGAGGTCTTTCGTATTTATACGACTGTACGGTGGTTACACATCTTACTCGCCATTGAGGGACTCATTTTTATCATCCGAGTGTACACGAGGTGTAAGTGAATTAAACAAGGAACTACTAGTCACATATCAGTCGAAATTTTGTTAAATAAAGTAACGATAAATGTCAACAGGATTGCATTTAGTAATTCTTGTTTGCCAATCCAATATTTTGTTGCTATACTCTTTTGAGAGTAATTTCAGTTTAACAGCTATTACAGCTGATGCTTTGATGATTTTTATAATTGTGTTTGATACCTTTGAGAAGGATTTAAAGTAATTGAATCTTGTAAGATTAATCATTAATGGTCAAGATTTACTTCAAGGCAGATCAGTATTGCAGATTTTGATATGAGATTATAGCACATTGGTGTTTTTCTGCGATGTGAGTTATGAAAATTGTAAGAGAATTTATGCTATTTGAAAGCATAAATAATATATTTTCCAATTGTTTAAGAAGTTGTCTAAATGTGGTCAGATTAATTACAGTTATTGGAGATTGTGTGCGTTGATAATTTGAAGCCAGTTATATATTTTTTGTAGATCATGCAACATGGTTAAGTGGAGTTTGTGATAGGCATTTTGTGGAAGTTGCCATGTGATAGTTGCAACGTTGATAATGTATTTTGAGGCAGACATGAGGTCGTCGTACCCAGTCTAGCGTAATTGTTGAGATTCATGCTGTATGTGCTGAATATTTATGGAGTTTGGTGGAGTAATTATTGTATTCAAATGTGATATTTGAAGTATTGAAGAAATGTAAAGTCGTTGTGGATAGTTTGATCCAACGTGATGTCGTGGAGGCAATAATATTTTTTTTTGGCATGATAAATTAAATACGAGATATAACTTCTAAGTGATAAAACTGTAAGACAACGTTCTATAAACCATATTAAACAATTTGTTAGGAAATTAAACAAATAAATGAAGTTGATAATACAAGATTTTCTGAAAATAATACTTAACGAAATAATAATCTGAGATTTAAGCATATTAACGATCTGACCTAATGAAATAAAAATCAGAATGACTAGATGAAATAATGAAAACTTAAATAACCAGATGATTGAAATTTAAATAAGTTGATAAATTAAATTTTGGAATAAATCGATGAATAAAATAAATGGATGGATTAAAGATTGAATAAATAAACTGATTGAAATAAATTAATAGACGATTGTAATGATGATGAATAACTGAATTAGAAGGTGATAATTAATTAAAGAAGCTGATGATTAATGAATTTATATGGAATTAAATAAATTTAATTGAGATATAATTTGAAGGAATTGCAACTGAGTTGAGAATTTAAATGATGTTATGGTGATGAATTAAGGATTCTGACAGGAATATGTGGAATTTCGAACTGAGAATTAATGTGAGAAATATTTAATTTTGATGATGACGATAATGATGACCAATGAGAATTTGAATTTTCTGTAATTCACAGATAAGTGATTGTGAATAACGATGTAAATAGTGTAAATTAATTATTCAATGTTTTGGAGCATTTGATTAACATGTTCAACATTCAAATTATGCCATGCAAACCATAATTTATGTGATATTTAATATGTGTGATTATTATATGTGTATGTTTAGACAGATTAATAACATTTTAAATCCACATTGATGTTAAATTAAAGAGAAATTAGGTCTCAGGTTTCACAAATGTCAGTGACGAAAGACATAGTGCTACAGTGATCCTGAGAACCCAAGAGAACTTTATAAATGTGTCTGTCTGCGACATACGTGCCCCAGATGAAACATCAGGGGATAAATGAAAATGACGAATTAACTCTAGTGGACTGTATTTACAAAAATGTACATGTTACAAAAGACACAACACTTGATATGCGAAGGAGCTGTTGCTCCGAAACACAAACACATTCAGCCATGATGGCTACTTCACTCTCTGTCTAGGTCACTGCTGCCAACCTAAACATAATAAATGTATCTGTTACCAACTGTGGAAATAAAACACTATTATAATTCTCCCTGAGAGCAAACATACTCCCCACCTTGAAATACATGGATTTCAATAATCTGAAATAGAAACACTGAAATGTTCCAATGACAAGGACATAAAACACTAAAATATTCACTAACTTAAAACACTGACATATTAACAGTCAAAATTATGTGTCTGCTCAATTGGTAGCGGAGCTACCTTGGAAACTGGTCGTTTAAAAATACCACTGTTGCACTTCACTGAAACCACTCTTACCACATTGTCTTTACCACCATGCACTTCTGTGATAACACCAAGGGGCCACTGGAGTGGGGGAACATTGTCTTCCCGTATCAGCACCACAGTACCTGGTGATACGTTGCTGGAGGAGGTCGTCCATTTGCTGCGCTGTTGCAGATGGGTGAGGTAATCTAATGACCATCTCTTCCAAAAGGATTGGAGTCTTTGTTGCAGAACCTTATATCTAGTTAACAAAGGCCGTTTACATAATGTTAAATCGGGTTCGGGAAGAGTCGTGAGGGGTTCGCCTATAAGGAAGTGACCTGGTGTCAAGGTAGATGCATCTGAAGGATCATTTGACAGGGTTAGAAGGGGACGTGAGTTTAAGCAAGCCTCAATTTGCGCAGTTAATGTAGCCAATTCTTCATATGTGAAATGAAGTGTTCCGAGAACTCTTCTTAGATGATGTTTGAGGGATTTTACTCCGGCCTCCCAAAGCCCTCCAAAATTAGGGGCATGAGGAGGTATGAAATGCCACTTAACTCCACAACTACTGGCGAAGTTACTGATCTCCTCTCTAGTCCGTTCCTGAGTGAACAATTTCTTGAGCTCCTTTAGCTCTCTACTAGCACCTTGGAAATTTGTACCATTGTCGGAGTACATGTTGCTGCATAATCCTCTTCTTGCGATGAATCTCCTGAGTGCTGCGAGGAAAGCTTGAGTGGTTAGGTCGGAAACTATTTCTAAATGAATGGCCTTGGTGCACATACATATGAAAATGCATATGTAACCATTGACAATGGTCTTGCTACGTGGATTGCCGATCAAGTAGAAAGGGCCCGTGAAGTCTGTGCCGGTGTTGCGGAATGGTCTTGCTTGAGACACACGAACTGAGGGCAACTGTCCCATTACTTGCTGTGTAGTTTTGGCTTTGAACCTGAAGCATTTTGTACAAGTGTTAATAACTCTTCGAACCACCGACTTTCCATTGATGATCCAGTAGCACTGTCTGATGGATGCTAAAGTCAACTGGTTTCCTGAATGTAGGAGTCTTTCATGTTCCCTCTTGATTATTAAATCAGTAAACTGATGTTTAGCGGGCAAAATCATCTGATGTTTGAAATCGTAGTCTTGATTGGAGTTCTCTAGTCTTCCTCCAACTCTCAAGATTTGATCCTTGTCTAAAAATGGTACTAAACTTTGAAGTTTGCTACGTCTTGACACTGCATTGTGTTTCAAAAGATCAGCTATTTCGTCGCGGAATGCTATTGACTGGACTAGTCTAACACATGTCATGTTAGTTTGCTGCAACTCTTCTATTGTTAATGGACCATGTTTCCGTTCTGAAGGTTTGTGTTTAGTGTTGTGCACGAATCTTAAACAGTATGCTAACACTCTTTGTAGCTTGAGATGGGAAGAAAATCTTGTGAGCACGTCTGCAGGATTACAGTGGACTGAACAACTAAGCACTATCTTGCGTTGCTCAGGAATCTCTGATTCAGGTTGTTCACTGGAAGTGGGCCAGTTCCGTTCCGAACACTGTAGCCATTCAGGGCCATGCCACCAAAGATGATTATTTAAAAGGTTTGTAGGAACAGTTCCTCGAGAAATTAGATCTGCTGGATTGTCTGCTGATGCTACGTGCTTCCAATCCTTGACTGAAGTATTGCCTTGAACTTCAGCCACACGGTGCGCAACAAAAGTTTTCCATTTTGACGGTTCACCTGCTAACCATGCGAGAACAATCTTTGAGTCTGTCCACAGATGAATGCTATGGAATTCAATATTGAGAACATGACACATCTTTTTAACCACTTGTGACAATAGTACTGCTGCACACAACTCTAGTCTGGGTAGCGTGATCTGTTTCAGTGGAGCCACTCTGGACTTGGAGCACAGGAAATGTGTTATTACGTGACCTTGATCTGTTGACGAGCGTAGGAATAAACATGCACCGTAGCCCTTCAAGGATGCATCAGCGAAGCCATGCAACTGCACCTGAGTACAATTTTCTTGAAGCACAAATCTGTTAATATATATATTGTCAATCAAGGGTATTTGAGAATGCAGAGTACGCCATCTTGTAAGAAGATTCGTTGGAAGTTCATCATCCCATCCTATCTTCTCTTGCCATAGTTGCTGCAGAAACATCTTGAATGCGATGACAATAGGACTGATTAGCCCAATAGGGTCATAAATTGACGACACAATCGATAACACCTTGCGTTTGGTCACTGGAGATCCACTTCCTTGTTCTTTCTGCACACCACTGGATATATGTAGTTTGTCTGTCGCTGGATGCCAAAGTAGACCTAAAGTCTTTATATTTTCTCCAGAATCAATCTGAAGGGGAAGCTGCGTTTCTCTGCAGTCTTTTGGAACCGCCTCTAACAATGCTGGATGGTTAGAGCACCACTTGCGGAGCTTGAAGCCTCCCTTGGATAACAATTGGATCAGTTCACGTTGTAGGAGTAATGCATTGTCAACCTTACTTGTTCCTGAAATGCAGTCGTCTACATAAAAATCACGAAGAAGGACAGATGCTGCCTGCGGATACTGTTGTCCCTCATCATATGCCAATTGCCTTAAACATCTTATTGCTAGAAATGGAGCTGATGATGTGCCATATGTGACCGTCTGAAGTTGGTACTGCTTGATAGGCTCATTAGGAGAAGCTCTCCAAAGGATGCGTTGAAGGCTGCTGTCTCTGGAATCAACCTTAACTTGTCTGTACATCTTCTCGATGTCAGCTGTAAAGCCTATGGCGTGAGTTCTAAATCTAGCGACAATCGAACATAAGTCTTGTTGAATAGTAGGACCCGTCATTAAAATATCATTAAGTGACTTTCCTGACCTCGATTTACAAGAAGCGTCGAAGACAACTCTAGTTTTTGTAGTAGTGCTGGATTTCTTGAATACCGGATGGTGCGGCATGTAGTATGCTACCGATGTTGCCATACTAGAATTAACAATATCCATGTGACCTAGTTCCTGGTATTCAGTGAGAAACTGGTCATAATCTACCTTCAGTTGCGTATCATTGTTAAGCCTACGCTCAAGGTATTGAAATCTGCTAGTAGCTGTTTGTAAAGAATTGCCTAATATACTTGGATCCTGCTTAAATGGTAGTCTGACTATGTATTTCCCAGATGCATCTCGTGTCACATGATCAGAAAAATGCTGTTCACATTCAATCTCTTCTTGCGACTTGACTGGCTCGTGAAGTTCTTCGATCTCCCAAAATCGTTGTACTTGGTTATGAAGGTGAACATCATTACGAAGGAAAAACGTTCCTGCTGCACTGTTTCTATTTCTCGAGGTGGATTCATATGAACCTGACACAATCCATCCAAAATCTGTGTTTTGTAGGACTGGAAACTTCCCTGGTCTCGTCCTGTGTCCCCTCTGTAGAATTCTAAAGAATACATCAGCACCGAGAAGCATGTCTATCTTGGCTGGGGCATAAAACCTCGGATCTGCTAACTGAATATCATTAGGGAGCTCCCACTCTTCATAGGGTACCTGCTGACTAGGCATGTCGCTAGTAATTTTGGATAGGACCAGACATTCAACATTGTGACGTGTGTTGCTTATGGAAGATTGCACTTCAATGCTCACACTATACTTGGCTTCAGACATGGACTGAGAAATACCTTCGATGGGTGTGAGATTCTTGGCCTTTCTTAAGCCTAAATTTTGAACCAAACTCTCGGTTACAAAATTGCTTTGACTGCCACTGTCCAATAAGCAACGAGCTAAGTGTAGCCTACCAGCACTATCCTTTACCTTTACTACTGCTGTAGAAAGTAGAACTTGAGTTTGTGGTTTGAGTTTCATAGTGCAATAACTGGAGGAGTTACCACGAACTTGAGCATTGTGAGCCTGGTTTGACTCGGGGTTTGAGCATCTGCTGATAGCTCCTTGCTGAGACTGTTTAGACGAGTTGGCATTGAATTGCTGATTCCCTGAATCAAAATGCAACAGTGAGTTGTGACGACCGTTGCAAGTTTTGCATGTTGACTTCGAAGGACAAGAACTTATAGCGTGTGATTCATGCAAACAGTTGTAGCAAAGCTTATGCTGCTTAACTAGGTTGTATCTACGATTAACATCATAACCTAAAAATTTATCACATCTGAAGATTGGATGTTGCCCCTTACAGGCTTCACAATTATTGTTAATTGCAATGTATGAACTACTTGTAAATGGTTGTTTCTCATGCTTGAAACCATGCTTAGAAGTTTTATCTTGAGACAATCTGCTGATCTTATCACTGTGACCCTTAGTAGGTGAAAAATCAATTAATTCAAGGGTTTGAGCCCGCCTTTCAAGATATTCTAACAATTCCGTAAGTGTAGATAGTTCCTTGGATTTGTTGCTCATTTCCCATTGCTTACGTGTGGCTTCAGGTAACTTGTCAAGTATGATTTGACCTATTATGATTTCATGTAGGGGAATATTCAAATTCAAAGACTCAACAGCCTTTAAATTGGACTGTACTTGATTCAAAAGTGTGCGTAGACTAGAAGATGATTCCCTTTGGACGATATCTGGAGATAACAGTAATTTGATATGTGCATTTACTATTACCTTTGAATTGCGGTATCGCTTGCAGACCGTTTCCCAAGCTAGCTCAAAGTTATCTGCAGTAAGAGGAATGTTTTGAATGAGTTGATGAGCATTGCCACGCAGTGCTGACTTTAAGTAATGGAACCTTTCAACATTACCCAAAGACTGATTCTTCAGTATTAATGAATCAAAAAGGTCATGGAAATGCATGAATTGTGTAACATCACCTGAAAATTCTGGTAACCGTATCTTGGGCAAACTGTACGAACCTGTATTACTACTTGTAGATTCTCTACCGTTGCTAGAGACAGATGAGGCATGTGTACAATGGGTATTTAGTAACTGTTGTAGCTTAGCCCTAAGTTCATCATAATCATCTTCGAATTCACACCGGACCTGCTCATGAGGATTTTTATCATCCAAATCCTCCAATTTGCTTTGAATTTCATTAAATTCTGGTAATAGAGCTAATAAACGTTCATTCTTCACATTTAATACTTCAGCAGGAGTCTCATTATTAAATTCATTAATTTGGGTATGGAGTCTCGTGAGGGATGCTCGGAGAACACCTCTGCGCTTGGTCAGTGACTTTATCTCACGTTCAGTAGACATGCTTAAAATGGTTCATGCACAGGAAGGATTGCTTGGTATGGGAAGGAATTGCTATGAAATGCCTTTGTTAACTTATCTGGTGTAGAGGTTCTTTCAGTCTGCGACGTCACCCAACGGTTGGATATCGAAGTCAGGACGTCTGAATGGAACTGCGTCTGTCAGGAATCGAAGACTGCACCGCGGAATGGAACTGCGTCCGTCAGGAATCGAAGGCTGCACCGCGGAATGGAACTGCGTCCGTCAGGAATCGAAGGCTGCACTGCTGAATGGAACTGCGTCCGTCAGGAATCGAAGGCTGCACTGCTGAATGGAACTGTGTCCGTCAGGAATCGAAGGCTGCAATGCTAAATGGAACTGCGTCCGTCAGGAATCGAAGGCTGCACTACTGAATGGAACTGCGTCCGTCAGGAATCGAAGGCTGCACTGCTGAATGCCATCAGCACGTGTATCGAAGCTTACCGATGCTAGCCGAAGCGACACGAAGCCAAAACACACTGGTGGCTTTGTTTCGCAGCCACAATGCTCACTTTTCAAAATAAGTTAGATCGAACTCACAAACATTGATAAATAAATTGCAATTGCGCCTGCATTGTTCACAATAATGTACTAGTATTGTCTCTACATACGTATTTCGCACTGGTTCACTTAAATACAGCAGTTTTAGCGGTTGTCGAGACCACATGGCGTCAGTTGATATAGCGGGAATCCTGCCCGTGTTGGACCAAAACATATGTCTGTCTGCGACATACGTGCCCCAGATGAAACATCAGGGGATAAATGAAAATGACGAATTAACTCTAGTGGACTGTATTTACAAAAATGTACATGTTACAAAAGACACAACACTTGATATGCGAAGGAGCTGTTGCTCCGAAACACAAACACATTCAGCCATGATGGCTACTTCACTCTCTGTCTAGGTCACTGCTGCCAACCTAAACATAATAAATGTATCTGTTACCAACTGTGGAAATAAAACACTATTATAATTCTCCCTGAGAGCAAACAAAATGTTTCTTGTTATGTGGATAAAAATAATTTTGGATTAGAAAAGAGATGGTTCGATTTTTGGACAATGACAATTTAACTTTGGCATTCGACCATACTCTTAGGTAGGAATTATATTTAAAATGTCTGTCTGACTATCAAAGTAAAATAAATTTGTTTTTATCTTAGTTGTGATCTGATGATGGTGTGATGTTCCTTTTTCTTTCCTTGTCTTGAGTAAGGCTTATCCGGAAAGGAAGTGGTTTGCTAGGAATTCAGTTGATGGCGCCCATTTATATTTGCATTATTTTCTATTAAACTTAAGCCCGTAACGACCCTAGAGATACTTTGTCTCGTGATACCCACTGCTTTTTCGAGAACTCAGCTGAATTTCCGACACATTCCTTATTTGACTAGAGGTTCATTTAACTCCGCTCTGTCCAGGAACTCCAGGAATGCGATGTTATAGCAGATGGGTCATCGCATCCCCAGGATGAACGGGTACAGTACTGGCAACGGAAGCTGCTTTCCAATTGTCATCACCAGTTCTGACTCCGGTGGTAAAATATCCATATCCTTCAGTCTGAGTAGCTGAGCCGAAAAATATTCTGAATAACGTGTTGGCTGTGACGCATGATACTTCCTACTATATAATTCCATCCTTAAATTATGTTGTATAGACATGCTCCAGTAACGACGTAAAAATGCATGCTTGAAGGTATCCATGTCTTCAAAGGTGTAGCGAAAACTTCTGAACCACGTCAGAACGCTATCCGCAAGTAATTTCTCGGTTATTCTGAGTTTCTTATTCTCAGGAATGTTATTGTCTGTAAGGTAGTATTCTAAGTCTTTTAGAAAAGCTTTCGGCGTTTGTGAACCATCATTGTTAAATTTTCGTGGGCGATCCTCCTGCATTCTAATTATTTGGACATACTGTGTAGTTGGGCTATTGTTATTATTATTGCCAGTCGGCTGTTGAGGTGTTGAAGCAAGTCCTCTAAATGTTTGAAACCCTTCATTATTCTCGCTACCTGTGGTCGCACGGCCCGGACTAAGTTCATTCATTCCTTCTACCTGAGTCTGGCTTGTGTTGAAATGATTAACCACACTGCTTGTCCCTTTGCTGCTATTGTGGGCTTTTAGTTCCAGAAGCATTTCCTGCTGTTGCAAAGACTGTATTTCTGTCTTAATAATCTTTCGTTCTTGTACCTCCATTTTTCCCAGTAACTGCAGTTCGACCTCCTTTATCCTCTTTTGGTTTTCTTCCATTTGTTCTATGAGTTTCTTTCTATCCTCTTTCCCGTCAATTCCAATTTGTTGGCATGTCTTGTTTATTTCCACTCTTATTGCCTCATATCTATTTTCCTCTTTTCTCTTTCCCTCTTTCTTCTCGCTTTCCAGCTGATCGAGCCTGCCTCCTATCATCTCATTGCTTTCACGGATACTCTCTTTAAGTGCATCATTCTCGTTCTCCTGAATGCTCCATCGTTCTGCTGAAGTGAAAGCTGCCTTGTCTATTTCCGTTCTAATCTCTATCATCTCTCCTTCTAAGCTGTGCAATTGTTTTGCCGCAGACTTAACCTCGTTGTCTACTCCTTTTATGGTAGCTTGGATTGCTAATTGTTCTATCTTTATCCCTTCTGTATTAGCGTTACATATTTCCTCTAGCTGTATGAGTTTCGCTGCCGTCTTTTCTTCACTGAACGCTATTGATTGCCTTAAGTTCGTCTCCATCTGACCTAACTGTGTGGTAGTCTCAAGCGTGATTTTAGCTATTTGCTCTGCTAATTTATCTGTTAGTTCCACTTTTAATACTTCATTATTCCGCCTACCCTGTTCTGCAATTTGTTCCATTAACTGTGTGTTAGTAACTGTATTTTGTTCCGCGAGTAGTGCATTATTTGTCTTACTGTGTTCCGTTATCTGCTCCACTAACTGTTCCGCAATACGTGCATTGTTTAATTCACTCTGTTCTGCAATTTGTTCCGCAATACGTGCATTGTTTAATTCACTCTTTTCTGCAATTTGTTCCGCAATACGTGCATTGTTTAATTCACTCTGTTCCCTACATTCCCTCTTAAAGTGTTCGAACTGTTCCATTGTTCTAGCTACTGAACTCTCAATAATAAGTCGAATTTCCTCCACTGACGCCATATCACACAATATAATACTTATTTGAGAAGACTGGGGCATGGAGCCTCACGTTCCCACCTTTTGCAATCATAAAATGAGTCGCTTAATCCCAATTTACGTTAATCCCATTAATGACTTTAATATGCTTGAAGAGCTGCCTATTTGATGTTTGCTTTTGTGAATAAAATTTCAGTTTACCCTTCTACGTTAATTTTAACTTCCCAGTTCTGTCAACAAAGTACTGACATCACTCTTACGGTTCATGCCGTCCTAGAACATACATTTGGAGTTTGCTACTAATTATTCAAATATAAGGGCGCCACGAAAACGCTGCTTCTACCTAACTATGCAAAATAAACTCAGCATTTTCGATTATTTACTTTAAACAAACTCCTGGCTTTACTTTCCCCTGAATTACTTGTTAATTTGGCCACACCGTTCGGCGCCATGATGCTACCTAGCTCATCAAGCCCCACTACAGGGTGATATGACAGGGGATGCTCTACATCTGTTTACATGACCTCAAGGCGGCATATAGACTTCAGTAGGCTCCGGCTAGCTACTCTCTGACACTCTCCATCACTGTGATCCACTAATTAATAAAAGAAAAACTAATATGGACATGAATAACCACATCATTATCACCAATCCATATATACCCTTCCGCGTTCTTCTAGGATGCCGACTCTTACTCGGGTAGTGCTCTGTTCGGGGTGGCTCTAACTTATTCTAAACATCCTAGGAATATAGTCACAGGATCACAGGAGGCTTATCTTAAAATCAGTAGGTCAGAGAACTCCTAATATAAAATAATTTATTTCACAATAACATCATCTCCCTTTTCTCCCAACCATAGACAAATAAAAACAAAATCAACTCCCTTAAATTACTGAAATCAACAACATCAAAAAAATGCAAAAATAATGTTTCACACTGGCTGAAACCAGGAATAGAAAATAGTCTATTTTACTGCAGTCCACTGCTTCAAGTCCAAGAGTTATTGTCAACAGACTTAATTCAAATAATTATGGCTTAAATGAACCAGCCATTCTATCACAATAAATATTGCGCACTCATTTTTATAACTTGCAAAACTTGTTCTTTGGGAAATCGGACATGTCTTCTCGTACAATCATCATCTTTCCTCACAAGAGTCAGATAATGAAGGCAATAGATTTATTCTAGGTTACGGGCATGTGTGTTTTTATAACTTTAAAACAATTACTTCACTCAGAGCTATAACTCCGTTAATTATAGTAAAATAAACAAGTCAACATACATGAAGCACAAATAAATACTTCGGCGGCCGGTGCGCCGTGATTATTAATAAACAACAACATAATGAATGCACTCCAAAAATAATGACAGATATAATACATCGCTTCCTGAAGCGGTACACAAAAAGAAACCCCGGGAAGTTGGACTACCTCCCTTCATAGAATACAATGACAGACTCGACCTTGTGACAGACACACTTTCACCGTAATAACCAGCAGGCCGGCACAACCTTCCTGGCTGCTTTAGAATTCAGACGGCTAACCATATTTCTACCTGTTTCTTAAAGACTCCCTTTTACCTGCCTTGGGTTCGAGCAATGCAATACCTTTCCGACGGAGCTAAAGTGGACTCTCATCAGATAATGAATTCAATCATTTTACTTACCATTTATATATCGTCGAAGAATGCGGGAATATCACCTCCGCTATTATTTTCACTCACCATTATATCATCGAAGAACGCGGGAATATCACCTCCGCTTTAATTTTGCTCGACCCAGGATCGACTCTTAGCCTTACCTGAATATATCTCACAATACCCTCTAGCCATTCTTGTCTTACCTCTTTTTACCTTCGCGTGATAATCACTTACCATACTTATTACTCTCATAATTTCAGTGTCACTTACTGGTCTTGTCACAATATCGAGCGGTCTTCCCCATTTAGCTTTTACAATCGCATTGTGCATAAGCACTATCAAACAAATATTCCCTTGACTGTGCATTCGACAAGATTAATGACATCCCAAACAAAACCATATTTAAAATAACACTTTGATGCTCATATACTTATTACGTTATAAAACACACAAAAATACTCATTACTGATAAACACACAAATCTACACAAACATGCCCGGTATGCCTAAAATACCTATTTTTATCATAACTGCTTATGATCGAGATAAACTTATCCGACCCCAATAATGGGAAACATTATGACCCACATGCCCCATACAATATTTACTTATCTCTCATATTTCCTGATGCGGTTCTGGTCCTTGATATCAGTCTTCTTCATTAGTTGGTTCATCTTGATAGGAGGATAATTTACACACGGTTTTTCTCAAAATTTCACCAAAACAAAGGTCCACTGTGAATTATTACCATTAACACAATGCACGGTTCTCGCACATGAAGCTCCTATCTCATATAGCTATCATCAACTTATTTAGTTCGGCCGACGGTTCATAGCTTCCTAGAATACTGGTCTAGCTTTTAATAGCTCGGGAGGCTATACCTATCATTACAACTGCGTCATACTGTTATGATATGCACTGTTCTACTTCGCACTCGCGAATACTTAGCGATGTTCGAATTTCGGAGGTATACTTGCTCCTACTTATAAACTTGTAAAATGTTAATTATTCTTATGCCTCAATCGCAGGCTCTCGCCTCTACAGCGCGTATTAAGAACTTATAAAACTTGTAATAATCACGTTAATTTCTGATCGCTCAGGGCCAAGGCTTCCGCCTACCGTGATGCCCCAAAGTAGACTTATAGAACTTGTAAAAATCACTGTACTTTCTGATCGCTCAGGGCCTAGGCTTCCGCCTCCCGTGATGCCCCAAAGTAGACTGACTTCGCTGTGTTTCAATCCATTATTTATACGATTTCTCTTAGAGGGACGTGGAGTAGGGGAGTTTCAGAATTTATTCCCAAAATAACACTCACATGAATATGCGAACTAGCTCCTTAGAACGTCCTCATTTCCAATGTCTCAATGACTCCTTTTTATTCAAAATCCGATCGTTGGATCCTTATATAATGAGCTCCGTAATTTGCTTCATTGTCCCTTAATTTCGGCGGGATTCGGTCGCGTCAAGCGTCTCTCACTGACATTGGTCGTTTCAAATCCACCCCCTGATTTCATTTTAATTCTGGTAAAAATCACAGAATAATCCAATTTAAATTTTGACGATATTTCTGAGAGGCTGGGATAATCCCCCATACGATGGTATAATTCCTGTTTCTGTATTCTAATTACTGCTCTAATTCCTTTCAAATGGGCGGGGTTTATTTGGTAGGTAATCGTTGATGTTTCTGCATTTACCCGCGTAGTGTAACGACCTCCGCGCGTTGTCTGGCGCATTTGGTGTCCAGATGTGGATTTTCTCTTTCCTGCTACCTTTGTCCGCTCTGGGAGAAAGCTGCTTCAAGTCACGTACGAACCATCCTTTTGTCATTCTAGTTTCACAAGCAACTTCTATTCTCACATCGACTTTGAGACATGAATTAAATTTTGTTGGAATAATATGTAGACTTTATGCTATCAGAGATGCATAAAGGTCACAATATGGGGAATCGATTTCCACACATACATGGCCGCTATCTGCAACCTCTTGTGCTGATAATCATGTAGTATGGTCAAAATATGCTTCCCGCATAAAGGTATGTTGTTGCAAAATTTGGTAGAGATCAGATTATTAGGTGCGTCGTAATTTGATTTAAGCTTTTAATATTTGGGTTTCCGCCATTACGTGTCCGTCAAGATGGCGGAGATATTATACATGACACTGAGGTGCCCTTAGCTAGTGCTATCTCTGTACCAAATTTTGTTCAATTCGGTTTCACCGTGTTTGAATAGATAGGGGGAAACGATTTGCACACATACATGGCCGCCATCTGCAAGCTATTGGGCTGATGACCTTGTAGTTTAGTCAAAAGACGCTCGCCATGAAAATATATGTTGTTGCACAATTTGGTAGAGATTGGATGATTAGGTTAGTCGTACTTTGATTTAAGCTTTCTAATATTTGGGTGGCCGCCATTACGTTTCCGTCTAGATATCGGCGATATAAAACATGACACTGAGGTGCCCTTTGCTAGTGCTACCTCTGTACCAAATTTTGTTCAATTCTTATTCACCGTGTTCGAATTGATAGGGGGGGGGGGCAGATATTCAGAGTATACACACACACACTCACACACAGACAAACACATTGTTTGGCCCTGTAGTGATCTCTTAAGTCTACTTAAATTTTTTGCAAAAATCGAAAGTAGGCTAATAATGTACATACCCTAGAAACTAACACGCTCTTTTGTGGGAATACCTACTTAATTGGATGACATGTTTCGAACGGCACGCGTTCATCCTCAGATCCTGTTCACTTGTACAATGTTTATGAATTACACTTAAACACATATACAATATTTATATTACATAAGTTTGTAAAAACTTGTGTAACGTGTCAACTATTTACAGACAGTATAATACACTTCTATGGTTGTTGAGTTATTATTATTATTATTAATGTGGATTAAGTTTCTATTGAATTTTTACTAAGAATAATTTCTGTAAAGTCGTCTGCACTATTTTGTTATTATTGTTCTAAATCAAACGCTCGTGTGGCGAATACACAAATACAACAAGAAGTTCCGTGACTAAGTAAAGAGCCTACTTTTCTTAAAATCTCTCTATATACTGTATATAAGAATGAAAGTTTGTCTGTTTTTTCTGAATTTCTACGGAAGTTTGAGTTATTAACGCGTTTCAGACTGGTTTATGACGGTTGCGCGCAAAAACACAATTTTTGTCAGTCTGTTTGTCTGTTTGTCTGTGTACAACTTTGCACGTGCATCACTCGAGAACGGCTGAGTGGATTCACATAAAATTTGGTACAGGAGTCCATCAGAGGCACGAAAGTAATCATTGATGTAACTCTTCTCCATACTTCTCATAAAAGAGGTCCTACCCCCTTAAAATGCACGCTGAAATGGGCGTAGAAAAACGAGACAAAGCTTATTTTCAGCGTCTCAATGTGAGAAACGAAACTCGGGAGCCCGAAAACCACATTTTAAGGTCCTAAAACCAACTGTTTTTGAGATATACCCAGAAAACTAATTTCATTTATTAAGCTATTGAAGGAATGCAGGCAACACAATCTCAGAAGTCCATCTGTTTCTGTAAGACGCAATGCCATTCCTTTTATTGCATTACTGTGAAAGTTCGCAAACGGCTTTAAGGTTATCACGGAAACAACTTAAACTGTAAAATTCACCAATACGTATATAATGCGCTTAAGGGGGTCAAGGGGTACTCTTGAATTTTTTCACGTGATTTACACGGACGGATGTGGTAGTAAGGTCTATTATATCCCTATCCCTAAATAATTATTATGATTATTATTATACAGGGTCTTTCACTCAAAGTGCGGCCAGTAGCGCGGCGCGTAGAGGCAGCTCACTCAGCTTAGGGTCGAGAGTCCGAAGCATCAATCCAACAGCACTTCCTTCCTTATCTTAATTATGACATTCGCTGTGACAGCAGCGCGCTGCGATATGCTCGTCTAACCTTTATAGCTGCACGTTCTACAAGGGCGAGCAAAACTCATTTTTAGCCCCTCAGTGGCTCGGAGGGTACTACGTTTTAAGGCTCTAAAACCACGTTTCTGAGATATTCCCAGAAAACTAATTTTATTTAATAAACTAATAAAGACCACCTCGTGGCGCAGTGGCTGGCATTGTTGGCTGTCAGTCCCTAGGTACCGGGTTCGATCCCCGGCTCTGCCAAGAATTTAAAAGTCATGGTATGGTCTGGTACGGGGTCTCCCAGCCTCGTGATGCAAAATGGGAACCTGCCGGATGCTATGGTAGGAGGAGGAGTGGAAAGGAACTGGCCACCCTACCACACGCTAACTCCGGCTCGGGATGCCTGGTTAGTGATCCCTTGACAATGTCAAAGGCTCTTATTCAGGTCGCCTACATCCCTGGGGGGATATGCACTCTTTTATTTGATAAAATAGTAAATAGATGACGAGTACAGAAGAAGACCAAATTAGGAGCTATATAGATATACTGAGAAAATCACAGATCTGGCCAGGAAGAGACGTCTGGCTTTCTATGGACATGTCTCATGGATGAACCCAACAAAACTAACCAACCAGCTTCATAAGTACTGGGGGAAGAGAAAGAGCGTGACACCGTTGCTAACAGTAGTTAACAAGGATATCCAAGAACTGAAGATAATGAAAAGTATTATTAGAAGCCGATCACATCTCAGAAAGATACTTAAACTGAAGAGTTTTTAGGACAGACCACCCTGTAAGAAATCCGGCATCATCTGGACAAAAGAGAGGAAGGAGAAATATAGCCAGAAAATGCGCGAATATTGGGCAAACATCAAGTCCCTCGCCAAGCTGAAAAGTTGAACGTCGTGGTCCTTAGCTGGCCCATCCGAAAGAAGAAGAAGAACTAGAAGAAACTAATGAAGTAATGCAAGCCGGTAACCATGACAACAGTGTCACAAGAGGTGCCATCCAACTTTCCATCAATTTCTGTAAGAAGCAATGCCACTCAAAGTATTAAATTTCTGTTAAAGTTTGCAAATGGCTATAAGGTTATCGTGGAATCAAACATAGACTGTCAAATTCAACAATGCGATTAAGGGGCTCAATAGGTAGCCTAGAAATTTTACACGTGACTTACACGTGCGATATGCGATATGTTGTACATAAGGTCTATTATATCTCCCAACAGCAACATTATTTTCAAAAAATTCCTGAATTGGAATTGTGTTTTTTGCAGTTTTTTGGAATTTGGGTCATTGAAGACTAAAAATCCCGCATTTTCATGCACCACAAGCCTTTATAATTTATTAAAGGAGTCTTCCTGGGGATGAGGACTTTCCACAACGGTGAGGATCAGTTTTAATTTGACATATATTGCGTTTCGTCTACCAGGTTTTCAATATTATTTTCACGTCAGGAAGTACACGTTAGGTGAATTTAGTTTGAGAGCACATTTTAATCAATCATATTTTTGTCGACAAACGGGTTCGTCGAAAAGATGATTTTGTTTGATACTGTGTGGTTGATATATCTTTATGTTTATGTACGCCTATAATGCATGTTCGGGTGCTTGGAGCATCGTAAAATTAGGTATTGTAACCATCAGTAAATACACCAATCATTTAGAAAACGCTTCAACGTACTTCTCATAGAAGGGTGGATATAAGGAACAACTTTTCAAAATACATGCTAAAATAGGCGAATAATAAAAATTATCCTAGAAGGACGACCAAAGCATAGCTTGCGCTTCTCAATGTGTGACACAAAATTAGGGAGTCTATAAAGGGTCTCCGAAATTCACATTTTACGGCCCTTAAATGAACAGTGTCTGTGATATTCCCAGAAAACTAACTTCGTTCTGATAAACTTATAAAGGAATGACAAGCCCCTAACCATTGGAACAGTATCTTAATTGATAACGTCTGGTTATTAATACCGAAGACCGTTCGAAGAGCGGGTACTTCTGCTAGTTTAAGATATATGCCAATGATTAATCTATATAGATCTATCAAGAATAATGAAGAAATTAAGTTGGTAATACCGAAATTTATAATGAGTTCGAAATACTGTATACCTGGCATAATGTACCCTAATAGAGCACTACAGTTGGCAGCCCTGGTTACTGAATATTATCTTAGTTCCATCTCATAGGGTACAGAATACAAAATGTCGCTGAAGTCCAATGGATGGCATGGAAGTTACATGCAGTTAAACATTGGATCTAACAGCGCGCGTAAAATCATTTTGGCAACATTGCCATGCATGTATTGGTCAGAAATAATCTGAAATAATCTGATCAATCCTTGTGCCAATTTTGAATGAAATCCATTAGTTAGTATAGAAGTTACATGCATTTTAAAATTGGAACTATCAGCAGGCTTATAATCAAGTTGGCAGCACTGACGTATATTAGTTACTAAAATTAATCTAGAATGCCAGGTACTATACGAGTGCAACGTTTAGAGCTATTGGCTTGCATACTTTCTGATATATTGATATTAGGGTAACAAAAATAGAGACAGCATTTATTAACAGTTGGCAGCCCTGGTTGCTCTTAAGAATACGCATAGTCATATCTGTTATGGTACTCATAGCACATACGAATTGTGGTTGAAATCCAAATGATAGTGTAGAAGTTGGACTTCTCAGCAGGCAAAGAATCATGTTGATAGCTTTGACGTATAAAAGTTACTCCAAATTAACATAGAATGTCAGGTACCAAACTGTGCATAGTTTAAAGCTGTCGGCTTGCATACTTGCTGATATATTGGTATTTGGATAAAATCATTTGAGCGCTTTTATTAACAGTTGGCAGCACTGGTGGCTCTTAAGAGTACGCTCAGGTATATCTGTTTATGTATACGAAATTCGGTTGAATTCCTATTGATAGTGTAAAGTTATATGCATTTAAAAATTGGACCTATCAGCAATCTTTGGATCATTTTGCCAACACTGCCATGTATGGCCTCCTGGAAATTAAACTGAAATATTATTATCTATACGTGTGCCAATTTTGAAATAGCTCCCATTCATACCTTCCAAGATATCCAAAATGGAGCTCAAATTTCAATTGCGATTTTTCAGCAGTTGGTTGCACTGACATCATTTTCAAATACGGTATTGAGATATTCAGGTATAGATCTTTTCTCCTACCAAATTTTGTTTCGATTGCTGCAGCCGTTTAGGAGATGATAGGGGGGGGGGGCACACACACAGCCAGACAGACAGAAAGACAGACATACAGACAGACAGACAGACAGACAGAAGGACAGACAGACAGACAGACACACACACATTGTCCCCGATTGATCTCATAAGTCTACTTTTTCCTCATTTTTGCAAAATGTGAAAAGTAGGCTAAAAATACACAAATGCACTAAATGTAATAATGAAATTATGTCAACTTATCTGGTTTTTAGAACCGACCCTTGTAGCGTCCAGTTCCGTTGGAGGAATATAACCAGACCTCCTTTTTACGTGGAATCCGAACCACAGGACATAGTATTTCACTTTGAAAAATCTCTCTCACGATAAAGAAGCGCAGGTGTGCTTCATAAGAAGGAAGGTAGCTCGCATTTCGCTACTCCTGTTAGGGTCCGGGCACGGACACAAAGAGCCCGCTGATGAGCCAGCTTGGTGTTTCTAGGCGAAACCCCACACAAGACACGGCATAAATTTTCAAAAATTGCCGAGTTTCAATTCACTGGCCGTGAAAGCCAATATACCATCTCCTTGTTCAGTAATGTGTTAGATAATATCCACTGGTTGCATTTACATTGAACATAGTCTTATCATAAAATTTGAAAATAGTTCAGAAATTAATTTGAATAAACTGTAAACCATCCCAGAGCCTCCGTGGCTTAGGCGGCAGCACGCCGGCCTCTCACCGCTGGGTCCGTGGTTCAAATCCCGGTCACTCCATGTGAGATCTGTGCTGGACAAAACGGAGGCAGATAGGTTTTTCTCCGGGTACTCCGGTTTTCCCTGTCATAATTTCATTCCAGCAACACTCTCCACTATCATTTCATTTCATCTGTCATTCATTTAATCATTGCCCCAGAGGAGTGCGACAGGATTCGGCAGCCGGCACACTTCATATACTCGCCGCTAGATGGGGGCTTCATTCATTCCATTCCTGACCCGATCAGAGACTGGAAGCAGGCTGTGGATTTTCAGTGTAAGCCATCCCGAGCCCAAGGACTGCAGCCTCACTTGCGACTCCCTCACGTCGGTCCTGGATATAAGCTGTCTCGCGACTGATGGGGGTTCTAACTATCTATAACAGTAAGGATGATGTACAAATGACCATCAACAGGGAAGGCACAAGCTCAAACATTTTTCTAGAAGGAGTGAAAATAGACTCAGTTTCTCACTTCAAATACCTTGGAAGCACAAACTCGAAAAACAACACAGTAAAGCAGGAAATACTCAGCAGGACAGAAAAAGAATCAAACTTTTACAATCAAATCAGAAATCTTCTCTAGGACTCCAAAATACCACAAAAAGCAAAAAACAATCATGTACCACACCTACTTCGTACCAATCCTCACATATGGTTTAGAGACATGTACCCTACTGAACAAAGACTACAGTAGAATTCAAGCAACAGAAATGAGATTCGTCAGAACGATGAACCAAACTACAAGAAAGGACAAGTTGTTGGCATCGAGTTTCATATTACCAGTGTCATAAAGAAGCTTTACAGACTACCGGGACTTCCAGATTACACATCCAAGACAGAGCAGTGGCTTGCTTGAAAGCCATGTACGACATTATTAATCTACAGCAGCTACCCTTAAAAACAGCTATGCATATGTTTGATGCAAAGATCCTACCAATTCTCACGTACGGGATCCACTTGATATGGGACCGACTAACGAAGAGAGATCTGGCCACCATCGAAAGAGTTAACGCCCAATTCTTGAAAACCTTAATGGGCATCTCAAAATACACGCGCTCCCGCCTAACATATGAACTAGCACGGGAACCCTTCCTCGTCGAAGAAATAAGGACAAAATTACAGCTTCCATCTACAAAGAATGCTGAAGCGCACCTAGCAGAGAGAAGAGAGAAGGCATTCCGCCAGAATTTTACAGCACGGATGCCATGATCAACCGGAACTGGACCAGCGCCAATCAGAAACTAAAACACGTGGTGATAAAGTTAGCAGTGCATGGGTACCACCATAAAATATGCAAAAACATGTCCTACCACGCCCCAAATGAACTCTGCGTATGCTCGTTATGTGACCAGTTCTGTGACACATATCACATCAAACGATGTAAAAATAACCAGAAATCCCTGTGTGAATATGGCAAGTAGTAACATAGTGAACAAAGCATCATACAGTGTTGCTCTAATTCACAAATAACATTCAATTCACAATATAATGACTGGTCATGAATGAATGACTTATTGCACAATTTTCTGATTGATTACTGGATCATGATGTCTTCACATCATTTAACTCTTTTGTAACATGTTTGTTTTACTAGTGTAAATCTATGTTATGCACATTCGTGCGCTTTCTTGTTAATGATAAAGAAACGCAGACTTCAGTGGTATGGGCACATAATGAGGATGAACATAGAAAGACTTGCGAGAAAATATTTTGACCTCAACCTCATAGGAAGAAGACCACGAGGAAGACCAAGAAAACGCCGGATGGAGACTGTAAGATCAGACATGGAGGAGAGAGGACGCAAATGGGAAGATGTCCTACAACGGAAGATGTATGAAGATAGAATGAAATGGCGAGCGTTTGTACACCACACCAGGGAAACTGGAGTTGGAGAATGATAATGATGATGATGATGATGATGATGATGTTGTCACAGCAACATATAGTTGTCTCTACTGAGAGAAGTTGTTGCTCTCAGGGGATCCTGGCTCGAGTAGGCTACACTTGTTAGTAATTCAAGAAAGCGGCGGAGTTACAGAAGCTATCCCTTGTATGCTGTTAAATAAAACTTTTTACGTGTACGTGTGTGCCTTTGTCTTTGCATACTGACTGAAGCTATCAATTTTCCGCACAACATAAAACACTCCCTTGGTCGGCATGTTGGTAGCATTGACCGAGGTTGGCGCACGCGACTATTAACAAGTACATATCCAAACAACTGGTGGCTCTAGCTGGACAGAGCTTTGTGGATTGCCTGAACTAATTGGGACCAGGGCTGTTTGTTTCTTTATGGGTCAGTGGTCAGTATATTAACCACCTGTCGTAAGAGGAATTTATCTAGTCAAGGATGCTGATGGTTGAATATTTCACCCATATCCACAAATTTTTCTTTTGGAAGTTTTAATATTTCAGGAAAGCAAATATAAATTCTTTATCACCTTGACCTATTGTGTTCGATATTGATTTAAAAAAATTATAAAGTAAAAATTAAATCTCATAAAAGTTAGAAATAAAATACAATAAGGGTCATGAAAATGAAAATCCACAGCCTGCTTCCAGTCTCCGACCGGGTCAGGAATGGAATGAATGAAGCCCCCATCTAGCGGCGAGGATATGGACTGTGCCGGCTGCCGAGGCCTGACGCACTCCTCTGGGGCAATGCTTAAATGAATGACAGATGAAATGAAATGATAGTGGAGAGTGTTGCTGGAATGAAATTTGACAGGGAAAACCGGAGTACCCGGAGAAAAACCTGTCTGCCTCCGTTTTGTCCAGCACAGATCTCACTTGGAGTGACCGGGATTTGAACCACGGACCCAGCGGTGAGAGGCCGGCGTGCTGCCGCCTAAGCCACGGAGGCTTAACAATAAGGGTCATAAAAATTATAATTAGACTATAATAATTTGTAATGTTAATTTTAGGATTATGAAAATACTGGTGATATAAATATTAAAGATATATAAATAAATAACAGCATTAAAAGTTTAAAGAAAACAAAAATAAATATTAATAATAATTAAAATTAAGTTAAATAAATACTAATAAAATATATTTAATAATATTTTGCACTATAAAGCCTCCGTGGCTTAGGCGCCATCACGCCGGCCTCTCACCGCTGGGTCCGTGGCTCAAATCCCGGTCACTCCATGTGAGATCTGTGCTGGACAAAACGGAGGCAGACAGGTTTTTCTCCGGGTACTCCGGTTTTCCCTGTCAAAATTTCATTCCAGCAACACTCTCCACTATCATTTCATTTCATCTGTCATTAATTTAATCATTGCCCCAGAGGAGTGCGTCAGGCCTCGGCAGCCGGCACAGTTCATATCCTCGCCGCTAGATCGGGGCTTCATTCATTCCTGACCCGGTCGGAGACTGGAAGCAGGCTGGGGATTTTCATTTCAATATTTTGCACTATAAAGGGCTAAGGATCCTAACACACTCTTCCATGATCAAACATTTAACCAATAATAGACCTACGTCATTTTCAATAAGCAATTTCCCAGCAATGTGAATATGTAGTGACTACCATTACCCGTCGCGGCTTCGCCCGCAAATATTCTAGTTGTAAAGAGTACACTTAGCAAAATCTCAATCATGAATGCTATGACTGATTTATCCTTGGTATGAATGATCAGACTTGATCAATTCAGCTACTGGTGCAGTGGTAAGAGCGAAGTTAGTTTTCTGGGTATATCACAGACACTGTTAATTTAAGGGCCTTTAAATGTGGTTTTCAGAGACCCTTTATAGTCGGGTGAAAAAGACCTTTCGTACCACACTCACACGTGAAAATTGCGTGAAAAAAATCTAGAGTGGCCCTTGACCCCCTTAAGCGCATTATACTGTATGTATTGATGCATTTTACAGCTTAATTTGGTTCTGTGATAACCTTATAACCGTCTGGAAACTTTCACAGTAATGTAATAACTTAATTGGAATTGCATTGCGTCTTACAGAAATAGATGGACCTGTGAGATTCTGTCACCATGGTTACCGTGTTGCATTCTTTCATTATTTCATTGTAAATATACATGTTTTAAGGTATTTATTTAATTGTGAGGCATTTAAAGAGTAGGTTGGTGTTAATGGGACCTTATTTTCGGTACAAAATTGGAATGGGACCTTGGCAGAATAATATAGGGAGGGGTATTTTCAAGTCAAAAGCATTTATATAGGCTATGTTCTTCCTACCTTATAATTATAAAGGTAAATTGACATATTACAAAGACTCCTATTCCACAACAATAGCATTCCCTCAACAAGCTGCTTTTAGAGAAATAATTTTCATATTAATCAATTTTTTTGAAACAGATCTGACACGGCAATAAACAGTGGAGTAGTTGGTAGCATGATGAGTTTCTATGCCCAAGGTCACGGGTGCAAACCCGGCCGAAGTCGTCAGATTTTTTAAGAGCGTTAAATATCCCTCTCTATGCCTTCCTTCGGAGAAGAAGTAAAGCCGACGATCCCATGTCATAGATTTATGCATGTAAAAGAACCTTCCACTAATTACACTTGTGTGAAACTAAATTATAGGTTAGATTTGACTAACGCTCTTAAGTCCATCGTTCGTCGCCAGGAGCCGATTGCGGTGGCATCTAGTGACCAAGTTCACAACTAGTTGTCGTTGACGGTAGCATTTGGTAGCAAGAGTAGGAACTACTTGTAAATTGAATGTCTGCAGTCATTACCTGAATTGCAGATAACACTCACTAATACAGCCATCACAATTAACACCGGTTATCAGACAGATTCTACACACACCCAAAGTACACGGGGCTACAAGACCGCGTTATCGCTGCCCCTAAACTTTGGATCCAACCAACCAACAAATATAGAAGTTGACTCCACGAGTGCAGGCAGCTATCAGTTGCCATTCTGACACATAAAATATTACATACCAAGACCCCGTTATATCTCTACAATGCCTTTACACCAATGCATTCTGTTCATAATCGAGAAAATAGTTACACAAAATTAACACTCCAGATTCCTATACACCGAACTATGAAGTTCATTAAATCCTTTGTTTGCACCGCCTCACGCCTCTTCAACACCTTCGATTTATATAAGTTCGTCAACATTTCAAGCACTGCAGCTCTCTACAGTCATCTTTCATCCTGCTTCTTGGAGCAGTACACCTGTCACATCTGATTACTGTATTGCGTTAAAATACTATTATTAGTTCAATTATAACACCTGGACAATAGCTTGCCACAGTGGCTGAGTGGTCTACGTGTCGGTCTACTAACCCCAAGCTTGCAGGTTCGCTCCTGGCCGTGGTAAGTGTGTTTTTTTTTTGAAAGGCGGCAAAAATACGACACCATGTCATACGATGTTGGCATGTCAAAGAACCCATTTGAATTCAGTAGGCCGTGTTCATAATGGCAAAATTAATCTCGGGATTTACCGCCAACACAAAGTTCCTCATTTCTCTACTAGAAAGCGCTATAGTGTTCAAGGAGTTTAGATATCTAACCTCCTTGACTTTCATAGTGCTTCAAGGAACAACGAAATTCGACATTCAAGCTACCTTTCGGTGTCAAATAACAAAGCTTGCACCCGGCACCCGAGGCCATACGATATTATTATATTATTATTATTAATAGCTGACAACCTACCTACTTTAATATATGGTGTTTGTTTTTCAGGCTCATACTGGGCCTGTATGCATTCCATTATTATTATTATTATTATTATTATTATTATTATTATTATTATTTGGTTAGTACCATCCTATTGTTACTATAATTGTTAGACTAATTATTTCTATTGTGAATGTTAGCGAAATGTTTCATTTGTATAAGCCCTAATATTATTGTATGTAGGGCGCTACTGTAAAGGAGCTCATAATGTCTATGCGTAACCGTGGAAATACGAGGGGCATTGCATAAGTCACGGCAACTATGTTATATCTTTCTAAAATATGTCATCACGGTAGACATTAAAACCTCGCGGCCAACAGCACAGAATTCACCCAGCAGAAGGCGACTGTAAGTGCAGGTGGCTAGGTGCCAGCGCCATACACTTTTATTCTGAGCTTGGCCGTGCTACAAAATGGATGTAAGCTGATTGGAAGAGCGATTATTCATGGAAATTGCTCTCGGTGTCAGAAACGCTACGCAGTGTCACGCTGAAGCTGTTGGTGATTACCGAACAGTTGCTCGTTGCATGGACGCGCAGCAACTGTAGACTCGCCGTGAAATGGGCGCTCCTTGTCTGCCCGAACTGACATGTCCCTGTCTGTTATCAAACAGTGTTCCAATGCTTGTAAACGGTGCCCTGCATGTTAATTGATTGATTTGTGTTCCATTTGTACCAGTGCAAAACAAATTTACACAGATTTCCATTGCGTGGTTTTCATTTGTACCTTTGCCGTTAGCTCCTGTACTCACACCCTATGTTCTGTTGGTATGAGACATCACACGGCCTTAACGGTTCAATGCGCATCGTGGATTTCCCATGCTGTAGCATTAACGAAAGATATAACATAGTTGCCACGACTTATGGAATGACCCTCGAAAATAAATCAAATCAAATATCTTTCTCTTTCAACAGCAGGGCTATCACCGTCTTCGCACTTACAACAATGTAATGAACTGTCATAGTCTTCCGAAGAATATCGCACCTACAACAATGTAATGAACTGTCATAGTCTTCCCAAGAATATCGCAACTACAACAATGTAATGAACTGTCATAGTCATCCCATGAATATCGCACCTACAACAATGTAATGAATTCTCATAGTCTTCCCAAGAATATCGCAACTACAACAATGTAATGAACTGTCATAGTCATCCCATGGATATCGCAACTACAACTGTCATAGTCATCCCATGAATGACGAACATTGTATAAAACCAGTATTCTTCTCATGCCCTGAGTGTGTCAGCAAGAATTGATGTTTATCCGCAGTCATTTTTCATCTAACATATGTTTTCACAGCACGCGTCTAAGTGAAATTCCTTTATCGTAAAATATTACGTATCCGAGTTTACATTTCATGCTGCACACGTAACAGATCTTTAACACAATCATTAGCCTCTTTCGTAAAAAGGAACCGGTGGTGTCAATGAACTGTTCAATATTCGCTAAGGATACTGGAGAATCGTGACGTTGTTAAGAATACAATTTCCATGGAAGTTACGCGCGCTTTTGAAAGAAGTCCAATACTACTCAACAGAAACACGATTCATTTTAGGGTATTGGAATCATCTTGGTGATCAGGAACCCGTGTGCTTTGATGTGATTGATTTATTAATTGGTGGATTATTGTTTTATTTAGTATCTTGTTTAGGATGGCAGCAGCAGGGAAAAGTGAACAGAATTATTTTCAAAACTACCTTAAATAAATTCGGGTCCATTGTAGCACTCACATTCTCTCAGGGATACGATTCGACTCTCCACACACAGAGATAGTAGAACAGTTATTGAACTTCACTGTTCTGTGCATAGAAATGACTAAGACGGTGGTGTTATGAGCTTGGGTATTGTGTGTTGAATTTGTCAACCATTAGCCTATTGGCAGCAAGGAATCATGGAGACTTAACCCTAGAACCACATCCGGCCATTTTATGATCTCTTTTGCGCATGCGTCAAATGCCGTTAGCTTGCTGTTATTTCATCTACCTTCAATGTTGGAAATATTGTTGATGTATTCATTTATTTAATCGTATGTAAATTTATACAAAATACAATTATACATAACAAGGTATAATCAAACTTTAAAGTCCATCCTTCTTAACCATTCGGTTAAATCGGGTGTGGGAGAGAACGAATCGTCAGGAATGCCAGGGTGCGAATAAAGAGGACAGCGTTGGACCAGATATTCGATCGTCTGTTCTTCCAGGTTACACTCACACATTTGTGAGCTGATCCAGCCCCACTTGTACCTGAAATAATTGCTGTAACCGTGTCCAGTCCTCAGCCTGTTGATGCGGCACCAGAAGTTCCTTGGTAAGTCAAAGCCGATTGGTTTCTTTGTGGGCACTTGTTCCCCATGTTTTAGTTGACCACTCATTCTTCCAGTTTTCATTTAGGTCAAATCCAGCAGCAATGAGTTGCCCCGCAATGACACTTACTGGTCTTCGAGAGTTCAGTCGTTGCTGTGATGGATGGCAGAATTCTTGGTGCAATGGCAAAGAGGGTGATACAAAGATTTTCTTAGCTTTCCTTAGTAGAGCTTGCTTCCTCCTTAAGTGTGGTGGAGGGATGTGACTCAGCATGGGTAACTAGTGACATGCAGTTGATTTGATGGAACCAGTAATGCAACGCATCGTATCGTTCAATTTTGTGTCTACCTTCTTCACATGTACGCTTTCCAAGCAGACGGGTGCACAGTACTCAGCAGCCGAGTAGACAAGACTGATGGCAGATATGCGTAAACAGTCAGCAGAGGCTCCCCAGGATGTACCACTGAGCTTATGCAATATGTTGTTGTTCATGAGACTACATCGTTGAAGCGTTTGGAATATTTTGTTGCTGAGTAATGTCCCAGTGGTGTGGTTTGTGTAACAAAACTTTCTGCGAGGTACCTTGGATTATCCTTCAATTTAATCATGTGTAGTTGTGAAAACACAGTAAACCCTTGTAACCTAAATAGCAAGATGTATTATTGTCCATACAAAGACAGAAAAGGGCAAACAATGTGTGTGATTTGTTATTGAAGTCAGTGTGCAGAGCACTGACCAGCAATCTGCAGCGAGTGCAAATATGACAGGGCCTAGGTTTTCAAAGAATGGTTGAAATGAACAACTGTGTGCAATATTTTTTTAAATTCATGTAACTCTGTTTTAAAGTATGTTCCTGTATGCATTAGAATGGTGATTATTTATTAAATTATGGCAGTTAATAGTTTGTGTTCAGCAAATTGTTATTTCCAATAAGGCAACTATAGGCCTATTAATCAATAGAATACATGTGTGAGTGCATAGAAGCCGGGAAGTACATCAATGCGACTCTCTAGATCTCTGAGAAGAGAAACAACATGAACATGAAAGTAATAAATTCCAAATGCATTCCTGTATCACATTTTAGAATTGGGTCACCAGTGTCCCCACAGTGTGGGTCTAGGGTTAAGAAGAGTTATCTAATCATCTATTATTTTCTTTATACGATTAACAAATTACGAGGGCTGTTTTTTAAGTAATACCCGTTGTGATATTACGCCGTTGCAGTGCTGCGGTCGGCATTCCGTGCAGGTGCGCTGTGTACCTGCATCTATTGGCAAGGCTGAGACGCCATTACGGCAACAGTCGCCCACGTGTGGGTGTATTGACAAGCTTTTGAAATCGCACCGCCGATCGCGAGTCCCGCCAACCCGTAAGCAAGAGAGAAAACTCCCCTGTAAGATATCCTGCCATTTGGTCACCACTGTCATGCAAATTGCGTGCTTACCAGGAGAACTGCGTATATTTAGGAGTTCTCCCGACCACATACGCAGTTTGCCTGACAGTGGTGGCCAAACGGCAGGATATCTTACAGGGGAGTTTTCTCTCGTTTACGGGTCGGCGGGACTCGCGATCGGCGATGACATTTCAAAAGCTTGTCAACACACCCACACGTGGGCGACTGTTACCGTAATGGCGTCTCAGCCTTTCCAATAGATACAGGTACACAGCGCACCTGCTCGGAATGCCGACCGCAGCGCTGAAACGGCGTAATATCACAACGGTTATTAACAGCCCTCGTATATACTGACAATAATATTCGACTGTCAATATTATATTAAGAAAAAATAACTTTCAAGAAGTTTTGGACAAGAGTCGAACCTTATATTTTCATTTACGGTTGAGATATCAATGTCCAAGTATTTCACACATCCTATAATTATTTAATTATTTTTGTGACCTTTCATCTAGGCCTATTTAAATTAATGATTTTTTGTAACGATATCAATTTTCTTTTTGGTTTTTGTTAAGATAGTTTCTAAGATTTTTTTACGCTGACGAAGTTATCATTGATATAACGAAACATGTACCTCCGTTGGGTTCATCATTAGCAATTATATAAACATGAAATCTCAGTTATTCTTACAAAACTAAGTTTTTCTAATAAAAAATCACATAGAAAAATAAATATGTCTTTATAAATGATAAATGGAATAAATAATTTAAATGATTGACAAGTAATAGACAAGAAAAGATTATTCTAAGAAATGAGAATGGAATAGGTTCGTGCAACATTCTATTCAAGAACATACAAATCACTGACGAAGTTATAAACCGATTTGATAATGGTTTAAGAAACATTGACTTTATAATAAGTTGTAAATCAAAACAGTAATGTTAATTTTTCCATCTAAATTCTATTAAGAGAGCACGATGATTGTATTAATAACGAGTAGTTCGGTGAAGAACTATACAGCTTATTTTCATATATCCTACTCATGTTAATTGCACCCATCAACATACAACATTTCAGTTTGATTGTTGTGATAGATTCGTAGATATTGAGAACCGTCTAAATATTTCAGATGGTCGCCAGGTTGGATTTTTATTTATGTACTATTACATGAAGATTATTGTGTACGTGTGGTATTCAAACTTCAATCGCATGATTAGGACACAAGAAGTAAAAACGAGATTTTAAAATTTCGCACGGCTGCCATCTCGAGGTTTTGAAAACGATTAAAATAAATTAGATGCCAGTGGATTAGCATTTGCATAAGTATTTAACGTGCAAATTTTCACTGCACTCGGGTGGTTAAATCGCGAGAAACGTCAATTTAAATATTTATACTTCGCGTCGCCGCCATGTTGGATTAGTGCTCACCAGGTTACTGAAAGTCCTATTGGTGAACTTATGTTCATAGCCTCTATGAACATTAAAAAAAAATAAGTTTGATTGCTGTAAAAGATTCGAAGATATTGAGAACCGTCAAAATATTTCGGATGCTCGCCATTTTGGATTGTTATATGTATAGGCCATAGAGGTATGTACCATTAAAGGAAAATTATTGCGTAGCTTCATTATTTAAACTTTCACTTCGATCGCATGATTACGACACAAGAAATAAAAACTTAATTTTAAAATTTCGCACAGTCACCATCTTGAGGTTATGTAAACAATTGAACTAAATTAGATGCCAGTGAATTACAATATGTATAAACATTTACTGTACCACATTTCACTGCGCTCAGATGGTTAAATCACGAGAAAAGTCTATTAAAATATTTCAACTTCGCTTGGCCGCCATGTTCGTTTTGTACTTTTCAAGTTTTTGAAAGTTACATAGATAAACATATAGCAGTGCTCTTTATTACCGTACAAAATTTAAGGGTGATATCTGTAATAGTTTCGGAGATACTGAATGCTGGTGAAATATTTCGCACTGCCGCCAGTTTGAGGTTTTGTGAACAATTGAACTAAATTAGACGCCAGTGCATTACATTGTGTATAAACATTTGCTGTACCAAGTTTCATTACGTTTGGAGGGTTAAATTGCGAGAAAAGTCTATTTAAAAGTCTCAACTTCGCTTGGCCGCCATGTTGGTTTTGTAGTATCCATGTTTTTAAAGTCTCATAAGTGAACTCCTAGTACTTTCCTTTATCACCGTACAAAATTTCAGGGTGATATCTGTAATAGTTTCGGCGATACTGAATGCTGGTGAAATATTTCGCACTGCCGCCATGTTGGATAAGTGAGACACAGAAAAATTTGAAGGGCTCGGTCTGGTTCGACCAGAATGGTGCTATGATCTTACCGAGTTTCATTGAAATCGGTCCAGCAGTTTAGAATTTATTAGGGAGAGGGGAGGCACACACACGAATCACACACACACACGCACACACAGACAGACACACGGACAAAAGGTGATCTCATAAGTCTATTTTTTCATAAAATGAAAATAGGCTACAAAAGTAACATAAAATTGTATTGTTTGTGTTACGTTTGACATTAACCAAACATAAAAGATCACAACAAATTGGTTGAATAATGATGCCAGACAGCCTTAAAACCCATCATTTTGCACCAAATTGTACAAAAGGTTCCCTGGGAGTAATCCCGGCCCCCATTTCTATGGAGTCTATTCCAAGCCCCCTAACCCCCGGATAGCCCCCCCCCCCCCCTCCGAAATGAAACTCTATATACGCCCTTGAATTCAACATTTCAGTTCGTGAAGTAGTGGAGGAATGAACCCGGATCTCCGGTGAGGGGCGACCGGAGAAGCTCTACCTAAAGCTGAATCAATAAGAGCCCGCTATGAATCTCAAGCGAGGGAAGGGGATGCACACTTTGGAGGCGTACAACTATTAGTATTCTACAAGAGCTCATGAACACTGACAGTGAAACGTATATCGCAACTGATGCATGCAACATTTATTTGAACTCTCCCAACAGCACCAGTGTTGAGAAATTCGGCAACTCGCTTGAGAATGTCACACCTATACGCAGTCTTGCCGTAGGTTCTGTTTCGCAGTTTGATGAATTATATGAACTCAGCTTTAATATTGAACCTCTTCAGACCCTGAGTACACATACGAGTATACTATGAGCACCTTCAATTTCTTTTCCTCAGCAGCAATTGCTATTATGTAAATTCTGAACTCAATTCTACCCCTTAATATAAGGTGCGTTCAAAAAGTAACGAGCCGGAGGCATAATTACAGAAACCAGTACCTGTATGTTAGAGGTATTGGCCCTGGCTATTGAGGCACTTGTCCTACTGTGACACGAGGCGGTGAATGGCTGTCTCATAAAATTCCCTGGGCTGCGATGTGAACCAGTTCCGCACGTACAGCTGGACGTCGGCGTCCGAGGTGAATGGTTGGCCCCGCAGAGCCCTTTTCAGGGGACCAAACATGGCATAATCATAGGGAGAGAGGTCTGGACTGTATGGAGGGTCCCGAGAACCTCCCATTTGAATTTCTGCAGGAGTGCCGCGACTGTGTTGGCCGTAGGAGGTCGTGCATTGTCGTGGAGCGACCACGGCGGCTATGGCGTTCACTGTCACTCGGCCGTCCTGGGTAATGAGTGCATCAACCAGCTGGACGTGGGGGGTGCCCCGGACCGGGCATCATCGGCTAACGACACCCGTCCTTCCCTGAAGCACTTGTGCCACGCTTTGACCCTTGCAAGGGATATGCAGTGTTCGCCGTACACTTGTGACATTCGGCGATGAATGTCCGTTCCCCCTACTCCTTCCGTTGTCAGAAACCGAACAACACCACGTTGCGCTTCGTTTGCCGCCTCAATGTCACTGTTTGCAATGTGATTGGCAGCGTTGGACGATTGATGCATGCTGCTGCTCGCTTTGTATCGTCACGTGACGTGCACGCGTACCCTCTAGCGACGGGCTGTGACCTTTCACGATCTGGTCGGAACCACACCTCGTTACACACGCCACGATTAGCCGATCTCGTCACCAGTTTGCGCATTCCAGCCTCCAGCTCGTTACTTTTTGAACGCACCTTATATTTTCATTTCTATAGGGTTGGTGCGTGAAGACAGTTAGTTATTGAGGTTTTAAGGGGTGGAACTATGATGTCATCTGCCCCTAAATTGAGTCTTATGTTGGTGGATGGTTATTTCTTCCGGATGCCCTTCTCAACTCCTAGCCCATCAGGGATCTTAGTGTTACGGTCATACAGGCCTCGGCGGAAAAACAGATGGAAACTCCCCCAGTGATGAACAAAGGACATCAAATCATGGCCCTATAGCCATAGACGAAACCGTAGTGTTTCTTCGTCGAGGCCAGTATGACGTTGGGTACCTTACAAATACACTTCTCTTTTGTTTATGTTTCCTCATATTCATCCCCCGCCCTTTCTCCTTATTTGGACATCTTCATTTTTTGCAAGGCTGCAACTTATCACCCATACTTTTCAATCTTTACATTGAACAAGCAATGAAGGAAATTAGAGAGAAATTTAAAGTGGGAGTGAAGATTCAAGAAGAAATAATTTCAACTCTGAGATTTGCTGATGGCATCGTCATCTAGCCCGACACGCCTGAGGATTTAAATGAGTTTTTGAATGGTATGGACTCCGTCTTGAGGAAAGAATTCATGATGAAAATTAATAAATGTAAAACAAAAATATTGGAATGCAGTCGCAATAAATCAAAAACCTCTATGGACACCAAATTGGCAGGGGAAAAACTAAAGGAAGTAGGAGACTTCTGTTACTTAGGAAGCAAAATAACTAGTGATGGACGAAGCAAAGAGGATATAAAAAGTAGGTTGGCTCAGGCAAGGAAAGCATTTCTACAGAAAAGGAATCTGTTGACATCGAATATAGATTTAGGTATTAGGAAGACATTTTTGAAAACCTTTGTCTGGGACGTGGCGCTCTATGGAAGTGAAACTTGGACTATTGGTGTAGCAGAAAAGAGGAGAATTGAAGCGTTTGAAATGTGGTGTTTCAGGAGAATGATGAAGATCAGATGGGAAGATAGGGTTACAAACGAAGAGGTATTAAGACGAGTGGGAGAGGAGAGATGTTTCTGGTGACTGCTAATGAAGAGAAGAGATAGGTTGGTAGGACACACACTAAGACACCCAGGAATAGCAAGCTTAGTTATGGAAGGAAGGGTCGAGGTCAAGAACTTTAGGGGTAGACCAAGGTTAGAGTATGTCATACAGAGTGCCTCGGATATAGGGTGTGGTAGCTATGTAGAGATGAAACGATTAGCTCAGGACAGGGAGGCATGCAAAGCTGCATCATACCAGTCAAAAGACTGAAGACTCAAACAACAACAACAACAACATTTTTTTTCGAGGAGTCTCAATTTTTTTCTCCTGCTCCCTTTTCCTTCCCCTTCCTGACTACTCTCTCCGCTGTTCTAATTAATATGGCGAGTTTTGTCTACCAATGTCCATACAGTAGTTTCTGGCTGCTCTCTGGTGACGAACAGAGGAATTTATCTAGTTTTTGTAAGCTTATTGAAACACATTATTTGGCCACATTGTTTTAATTCTATAGGAAAAGGAGGCAAGGTTCCTCTCGAAACGTTTAGAGTTTAAAATTTTATTTTCACAAGGCAATATCACAAAAGCATGAATAATCTTAATAATAAAACCTTAATTTCGCACAGCCGCCATTTTGAGGTTATGTAAACAATTCAACTAAATTCGATTTCAGTACATTACAATGTGTATAAACGTTTCACTGGGCTCGGATGGACGTCCGAGGTTAATCCGTTGGCCCCGCAGAGCCCTTTTCAAAGGGACCAAACATGGCATAATCATAGGGAGAGAGGTCTGGACTGTATGGAGGGTGGCCGAGAACCTCCCATTTGAATTTTGCATGTTGGTTGATCCGAGTATGTAGAGGCCCAATAAGAAACGGTTTTTGAAAATTCAATTTGTAAGTGACTTTTTTCGGCCCTTTGGCACTGAGCAAGGACAGTCGGTAAAATGTTCGGATTTAGCTCCTTTTAAGCCGCCACATACGAGAAACAATACTCGGAGGTCCTGTACGGACCACGAAACACACTTTTTAAGTTCCTAAAATGATCGGTTTCGGAGATATTCCCAAATAACTGTGTTCCCTCTGAGAAACAGATCAACGTTACTATGGCAACCGCTGAATTTTCGCAGACCGGGGATAGTTTTCTGGCAATATCTCGAAAACCGTTCGTTTTAGGGCCTTAAAACGCTGGGTTCGGTTCCCACCTCTAACCACGAACGTTGCTCCTCGCATTGATACGCGTAAAATGAGATATATTTTATATATAGAGGTTGCTTTTGGGGCTCGGATACGATCGTGATTTTGAGTCTAATTTTATACTCTTTCGGCTGTTTGTTGTAAGCGAGCTTTCAGAATTTTACTCGAATTTACAATGTTAATATACTTTCTATTTTGCACGGTATGCTTTCATTTTCTTTATAAATTTGTTTTTTCTTAACTGAATATTTTTGTTTGCCAATTTTGATCTGGTCTTTTTCGTTTTTAACCATGTTCTGCAACGTTGATTCACAGTCAAATGTTTCGTATTCTACCGGCTGTCACGTTAATTATTATTGTTTCTTAATTACTCTTACTGAGGAATTGGGCAAACTTATTTCAATAAAGTTGTTGTTTTGTCCTTCACGGCCATTGAATCCCCGCACAAGGCACGGCTTAAACCTAGAAAAGTTCCTGAGTTGTACTAATGGACTAATGGTGCAGCAGAAAAGAGGAGAATTGAAGCTTTTGAAATGTGGTGATAAGGGAGAATGATGATCAGATGGGTAGTTAGGGTAACAAATGAAGAGGTATTAAGACGAGTGGGAGAGGAGAGAGGTTTCTGGCGACTGCTAATGAAGAGAAGAGATAGGAGGGTAGGACACATATTATGACACCCAGGAATAGCAAGCTTACTGTCGACCAAAATATTATGTGCACTCGAGTTTGAAGGTTGTTTGTGAAGTAGCCAATAGACCTTCATAAAATCCAATGACATCATTTTCGACGTTCGATTTTACGTTAGTTCATGTAGGTTTGGAATTTTTAATTTATATTTTAATATTTTTTATCGCAGTTGAAACACAAAAAGTGCCCCTTTTTAAGCGTGTTTCAACCATGCGTCACATTTAAGAATTACTATCTCACAAACCCGTAATCAGATCGAATCCGAATTTTAACACAATATACATTGGAATGTTGTATAACTGGTTTATTAATTTCAAAATTTTGTGTGTTCAAGAACGAATGTTGTTATTATTTTTGTAAGGTAACTCTTTCTCGGCTCGGGGTCGTTTGAAAATGTAGTTCTTGGTCGCGTTGTAATCCTTATACATCAAAACGGTATGCTGTATGATTGTGAAATACGTAAATTAATTCACTTATTGTATATCGGTTTGTATTTGTACGGAGAATTAAGACATGGTTCACCAGTTAGCCGCTCCGGTGAAAGCAGTACATCATTGCCAAGATGGGCTACATCACGCGTCATGGCACGTCTCGCTCGGAAGTGATGGGCTCCATATCAGCAACGCTGTATAGCATTTCCCGGAGCGGCTAGCTGGTGAACCATGTCTTAATTCTCCGTACAAATACAAACCGATATAAAATAAGTGAATTAATTTACCTATTTCACAGTCATACAGCATAACTTTTTGATGTATAAGGATTACAACGCAACCAAGAACTACATTTTCCAACGACCCCGAGCCGAGAAAGAGTTACCTTACAAAAATAATAACAACATTTGTTCTTGAACACACAAAATTTTGAAATTAATAAACCAGTTATACAACATTCCAATGTATATTGTGTTAAAATTCGGATTCGATCTGATTACGGGTTTGTGAGATAGTAATTCTTAAATGTGACGCATGGTTGAAACACGCTTAAAAAGGGGCACTTTTTGTGTTTCAACTGCGATAAAAAATATTAAAACATAAATTAAAAATTCCAAACCTACATGATCTAACGTAAAATAGAACGACAAAAATGATGATGCTATTGGATTTTATATAGGTCTATCGGTTACTTCACAAACAAACTTCAAACTCGAGTACACATAATAGTTTGGTCGACAGTAGTTATGGATGGGAGGGTCGCAGACTAGAACTGTAGGGGTAAACCAGGGTTAAACAGATTGCCTCGGATGTAGGGTGTGGTAGCTATGTAGAAATGAAACGATTAGCTCAGGAGAGGGATACATGGAAGGCTGCATCAAACCAGTTAAAAAACTGAAGACTCAAACAACAACAATCAGGAATTTTAATTACTTAGAGAGGCATGTGGGGCAAAAGGGTCGTTGGAGAATTTCAATCCCTGGGATGTAACACTGGAAGAGACTGCATAATGTACATCAGCGGCCAAGGTGAGCGATATTTAACTATAGGTCTATTAATAGGGATATGATTACGTTCAAATCATCAATTAGTATGGCCAAATTACATCCAGAATAGCTTCAGTAAGAATACATTTAATTCCCCATATTCCGATAGATTTGCCATTCCAGTGTGCAAGAGTGCAGTTCCCTCATCAAACAATATTCGCAATTTCTTTAACAAAGCGCAATGACACACACTTAACAGTAGCACGTGTATATTTAGACAAAACAATTTTTTCCCATGGCCAACTGTATGTGGCGTGCTCGCGAGCATCCGGACAACAAAATCGTTATGTCTCAGCAGGAGATGGCAAAACCATAAACGTAATTTTAAAAAGTGTTAACATAATGTAACAACGAACCCTGCAGACGTTCACAACTCGATAAAATTCCCACTTTGCTGATCATATCAATATACTGTATGTATCAGAATATTCAGAATTAGAATGGACACACCTATAGCCGCGATTGTTGTAATAGAATAGACCAATTATCAGCAATAATGCATCGTCCCCATTGTCTTGATCGCGGGCGAAGCCGCGGGTACCTGCTAGTGATAATCCCTATATCCCTATATATATTATAATTGTGAAAATCTGTGTGTCCGTGTGTGTGTTAGTTTGTTACCTCTTGACACTAAAACGGCTGGACGTATTTGGATGAAATTTGAAATGGAGACAGCTTATACCCTAGGATAACATATAGGCTGCCATTCATCCGGAAATAAATCATTGTTCCCGTCGAACGGGCAACATAACTGAAAAGTCACCAAAATTACTCAGCCGGGACAAAATATCGAAGTTGTCGCATATGGACCGGACAAAGCTCATTTTACGCCCCTCGATGCGAGAAACAATACTCGGTAGGTCCCTACGGGACACCGAAAACCACATTTTAAGGCCCTAAAACCAACAGTTTCAAAGATCTAATCATTTAAGTAGCCGCTGGCTGCGCGAGCGAAGCGAGCGAGCCAGCGGGTTGTGGACCAGGTACACGGTGCGTCTAAGCGCTCCTTAGCCTGGGTTATAGCTTGGAAAGGGGATTCGCAGAAAACTATCTTCACCCTGGTAAACTGATGAACTAATGGCAAGTCCGTTTCCATGGCAACTGAACCTCAAGGTATGACATCCAATTTTCTATATATCCCTGTAGGAGGCAGTGCCAATACATTTATTATCTTTTTCAAGAGATATATAAACACAAGAACAGGGTAGCGTGCCTGCCTCCCATCCGGAGGCCCCGGGTTCGATTCCCGGACCCGTCAGAGATTGTAGACACTGGCGTGAGGGCTGCAACGGAGTGCACTCAGCTTCGTGAGGACAATTGAGTAGCTGTCTGATAGAGAGGCAGCGCCCCGGTCACGAAGAACAAGATAAACGGCCAAGCGAACACGATGCACTGACCACGCGTCACCACAATATCTGCAGGCCAAATGGCTGGGAAGCGGTCGCATGATAGGCCTAGGCCCTTCGTGGTCTGTAGTGCCAGGGGTAAAAAAATAGGGATAGCGCCTTCTAATACCACTTTTAAATTTTAAACATTACACTAGCGGCTATTCAATAAAGTTAGCGATATACCTGCGTTCAATTTCATAAACATTGGGCTTACAAATCCCGTATAGTTAAGTACAAATATCAGTCTGGTCGTTATTTCAGTAGCAACGAAGCTCTGTGGCGGCTATTGCCGTTTCCGTAACACTTAAGGCATCTCGCCGTCACATACCTCAATGTGCACTTACAAAATTGTGAACCAGTCTATTTACTGAAAAGAATTTCTACGTGCGAGTATCCACTCTGGCAAAAACCACACTCACCACCTTTTCCAAAATGTACACAAGACATGATTTTTAAAGCACTCTTCTGTATGTTGAGGTACAGAGATATACCACATGGAAAGATACAATAAAATGTTGGCAAATCTGAATTCAAGGAACTGCTGTCCAGAATAGGCTTTCGGTGCAGGTTATGCGGCTCATGTTCGTAACATGGAATGTTATCCTTTGACAATGCATCTACACCAAGTGCGAGGACAAAGCATTGCAAAGATCTCTAATACCACAATAATCAGGAAATTGGAGAAAAATTTAAAGTGGGAGCGAAGATTCAAGGATAAATAATTTCATCTTTGAGATTTGCTGATGACATCGTCGTCTTGGCCGATACGCCAGAGGATTTGAACGAGTTTTTGAATGGTATGGACTCCGTCTTGAGGAATGAATTCATGATGAAAATCAATAAATGTAAAACAAAATTATTGGAATGCAGCCGAAATAAATCAGAAACCTCTATGGACCTCAAATTGGCTGGTGAAACGCTACAGGAAGTAGGATACTTCTGTTACTTAGGAAGCAAAATATCCAGTGATGGACGAAGCAAAGAGGATATAAAAAGCAGGTTGGCTCAGGCAAGGAAAGCATTTCTACAGAAAAGGAATCTGTTGACATCGAATATACATTTAGGTATTAGGAAGTCATTTTTGAAAGCTTTTGTCTGGAACGTGACATTATAAGGAAGTCAAACTTGGACTAATGGTGCAGCAGAAAAGAGGAGAATTGAAGCGTTTGAAATGTGGTGTTACAGGAGAATGATGAAGATCAGATGGGTAGATAGGGTAACAAATGAAGAGGTATTAAGACGAGTGGGAGAGGAGAGTTGTTTCTGGCGACTGCTAATGAAGGGAAGATATAGGTTGGTAGGACACATAAATAAGACACCCAGGAATAGCAAGCTTAGTTATGGAAGGGAGGGTCGGGGAAAAGAACTGTAGGCGTAGACCAGGGTTAAACAGATTGCCTCGGATGTAGGGTGTGGTTGCTGTGTAGAGATGAAACGATTAGCTCAGGAGAGGGATACATGGAAGGCTGCATCAAACCAGTAAAAAAACTGAAGAATCAAGCGACAACAATGAGGAATTTTAATTATTTAGAGAGGCATGTGAGGCAAAAGGGTTTTTGGAGAATTTCAATCCCTGGGACGTAACACTGGAAGAGACTGCATAATGTACGAGTACATCAGCGGCCAAGGTGAGATATATTTTACTATAGGTCTATTAATAGCGACATGTTGACGTTCATATCATCAAAAGTGTGGCAAAATTACACCCAGAATAGCTTAAGGAAAAATACTTTTAATTCCCCATATTCCGATAGATTTGCCATTCCAGTGTGCAAGAGTGCAGTTCCCTCTTCAAACTATATTCGCAATTTCTATTAACAAAGCGCAATGTCACACACTTAACAGCAGCAGGTGTACATTTAGACAAAACCTTTTTTTCCCATGGGCAACTGTAAGTGGCGTGCTCGCGAGTATCCGGACAACAAAATCGTTATGTCTCAGCAGAAGATGGCAAAACCAAAAACGTAATTTTAAAATGTGTTCTTATAATGTAACATTGTACCCTGCAGATTTTGACAACTCTAAAAAAATCCCACTTTTCGGCACATATCAATATACTGTACTGTATGTATCAGAATTTTCAGAATTGGAATTGACCCATCTGTAGCCGCGATTGCTGTAATAGAATAGACCAATTAATGCATCGTCCCCATTGTCCTGATCGCGAGCGAAGCCGCGGGTACCTGCTAGTTATCAAATAAAGAATAGTTACAATATTTTGAATACAATACAGTACGGTACATTTTAGCCCACTTTTCACATTTTGCAAAAATGAGGAAAAAGTAGACTTATGAGATCGATCCGGGAAAATGTGTGTCTGTCTGTCTATCTGTCTGTCCGGCTGTGTGTGTGTGTGTCCCCTATCAACTCCTAAACGGCTGCAGCAATCAAAACCAAATTTAGTATGTGTAAAGATGTGCACCGGAATATCTCACGTCCATATTTGAAAATGATGTCAGTGCTACCAACTGCTGAAAAAACGCACTAGAAATTTGAGCTCCATGTTGGATATCCTGCAAGGTATGCTTGGGAGCTATTGCAAAATTGGCACACATATAGATAATACTATTTCAGTTTAATTTCCAGGAGGCCATACATGACAGTGTTGCCAAAATAATTTTAAGCCTTCTGATAAGTCAAATGTTTAAATGCATATAACATCTACACTATCAATTGGATTTCAACCAAATTTTGTATGTAAAATGTGTACATAAACAGATGTGACTGAGTGTATTCTTAAGAGCCACCAGGGCTGCCAACTGTTAATAATTGCTCTCTCTATTTTTTAAAATCCAAATACCAATATATCGGAAAGTATGCAAGCCGACAGATTTAAACTATGCACACGTATAATCTGACATTTTAGATTAATTTGGAGTAACTTATATACTTCAGTTCTACCAACATGATTATAAGCTTACTGATAGTACCAATTTTTAAAAACATGTAATTTCTCTACTATCAGTTGGATTTCAACCAAATTTCGTATGTGCTATGTGTAACATAACAGATATTACTATAAGTATTGTTAAGAGCAATCAGGGCTACCAACTGTTAATAAATGCTGTCTATATTATTTTTACCTTAATATCAATATATCAGAAAGTATGCAAGCCAACAGCTCTATACTTTGCACACGTATAGCACCTGACATTCTAGATTAATTTGGAGTAATTAATATGAGTCAGTGCTGCCAACATGATTCTATGCCTGCTGACAAGACCAATTTTTAAATACATGTAACTTCTATACTAACAAATGGATTTCATCCGAAATTGGCACAACAAGATATCATAATATTTGAGATTATTTCTGAAAAGCACACACATGACATTGTTGCCAACATGCTTTTACGCGTGCTGATAGATCCAGTGTCTAACTGCATGTAACGTCCAATGGACTTCAACCAAATTTTGTATTCTGTACCTTAAGATATGCAACTAAGAATATATTCAGTCACCAGGGCTGCCAACTGTAGTGCTCTATTCGGCTACATTATACCAGGTATATTTCGAAATAATTAGATATTTCGATATTACCAACTTAATTTCGTCATTATTCTAGATAGATTCATATACTGTAGAATAATCATTGGCATGAAAAGTAGGCTGTATAGTTCTTCACGGAACTTCTTGTTTTTAAATAATATGAAAGAAACCTTTAAGTCCCCTTGAAGAAGATTAAGAAAAACTACGAAATATTAAAATATTACTTTAGGACTTCCTTCCCGGCTGAAGTCTTCTATCATTTCACTGAAATCTAAACTTTCTAAGCGGTCCCGGGAGGTCATTGCTGCACTGAAAAAAGAATATGAATTATAAATTAGTATGAAAAGTTTGAAAAGTAAAATTAATTAATCAATATTTAGAACAATCCATGGCGCGGGGCCATGGGCGGTCGCCCTCCTCGCCCTCCCCTAAATCCGTCCCTGGTTCAATCGTGTGAAAAGTCTATTTAAATGTTTCAACTTCGCTTGGCTGCCATGCTCGTTTTGTACTTAACAGGTTTTTGAAGTTCACATAAGTGAACTTCTAGTAGTGCCCAATATCACCGTACAAAATTTCAGGGTGCTGTCAGTAACAGTTTCGGAGATATACAATGCCGGTGTAATATTTCACACAGCCACCCTGTAGGATTGGTGAGTACGGTCGGGGTCGGACGAAATAGTACTATGACCTTACCGAGTTTCAATGAAATCACTTCGGCCGTTTAGATTTTAATAAGGGGGAGACACACACTGTCGTACACAAACACACGGACAAAATGTGATCTCATAAGCCCTTTTATTTCATAAATGAAAATAGGCTAAAATGAGGGTAGGCCTATCGCGAACGAAAAGAAAAGTGCCAAATAGGGCAGGAAAATGAAAGTTACCCTACGCCTCGGATACCCTAATACCACCGGAGTACGAAGAGAAGAAGATTTGCCCCAACCACGTCCAACGTTGGTAGTTGAGAGACGCCTGTATATTTTCTCGTAAAATAATAGTTAGATCTACAGACGTGTTGCTCAAGTTGGCAGCATTTTCAGAGGCTGCCTGGTCAGGACAACCGCTGCGCCGTGATCCAGAGGAAACCTTGTCAACAGTTTCTCTTGTTGTGTGACACTTTGAAGTTCCGACGTCTACCAGGGCTTTCCCACGATGTTTCACACAAGATGGATTTATTGTTCGACCTTCAATGGGCCATTTACCTCGGAAAGCTCGCTTCTGCGGACACGTCTCGACATAAATGAAACCACGCATTATGCTTCAATAGCCATGTTCCTCTTGTATGAGAATGATCGTTGTTGTTTGAGTCTTAAGTCTTTTGACTGGTTGATGCAGCATTCCGTGCCTCCCTGTCCTGAGCTAATCGTTTCATCTTTACATAGCTACCACACTCTACATCCAAGGCAATCTGTTTAACATATTCTAACCTTGATCTACCCCTACAGTTCTTGTCCTCGACCCTTCCTTCCTTCCTTAACTAAGCTTGCTGTTCCTGGCTGTCTTAGTATGTGTCTTACCAATCTATCTCTTCCCTCCATTATCAGTCACCAAAAACATCTCTCCTCTCCCACTCGTCTTAATACCTCTTTGTTTGTAACCCTATCTACCCATCTGATCTTCATTATTCTCCTGTAACACTACATTTCAAACGCTTCAATTCTCCTCTTTTTTGCTGCAACAATTGTCCAAGTTTCACTTCCATAGAGCGCCACGCTCCAGACAAAGGCTTTCAAAATTGACTTCCTAATACCTAATATCAATAGATTTCATTTTTGTAGAAATGCATTCCTTGCCTGAGCCAACCTATGTACTTTTTATATCCTCTTTGCTTCGTCTATCACAGGTTATTTTGCTTCCTAAGTAACAGAAGTCTCCTACTTCCTTCAGCTTTTCACCTGCCAATTTGATGTCCATAGAGGTTTCTGATTTATTTCGGCTGTATTCCAATATTTTTTTTTACATTTATTAATTTTCATCATGAATTCTGCCCTCAAGACGGAGTCCATACCATTCAAAACCCAATTCAAATCCTCAGGCGTCTCGGCCAAAATGACGATGTCATCGGCAAATCTCAGAGTTTAAATTATTTCTCATTGAATATTCACTCCCACTTTAAATTTTTCTCCAATTTCCTTGTGTAACAAAAATCAAACAGGTATATGAATCGCTTGATGTTGAACGGGGACTTGTGACACTTTCAAGATTTTACAGGGAAAGAAATGAACTCTCTAGGTGATGGAAAATGTCGATATATGTTTTATGTTCGACCCTCACTATTATGTGTCAGATAACTGTATCGTAATGATGGTCATTATAACACTGTTTTCCATTATGATACAGTTTCTCCAGCCAATCAGAGCTCGTTCATTGACCAATTAGGTAACGATAACTTCGCGCATGCGCTCAAAATCCAACATGTCGGACATAAACACAACATCGAACTATAATAAATTACCGACATGGAATACCCACCGTCCATATGTTCGCGTAAATAAACTGGCGAATATGAGATAAGAAATAGCACTGTACCTTAAAATCACCAACACTAATTTCTACACAGCGCATTGTCTTCAACTGACACCGGTGACAATATTACTGAGGGACGGCAGATGTAAACATATGGTTTGCATATGGCATTTCAAACACACAGAGCGCATGCGTCGGTCGTTCAAAGCTCTTGAAAGGCAGAGATATAACACCCAACGCTCGCTCTGCGATCACAAAATTCCAGTAGCTGACTCTCAACAGATATTTATGAATATTTATGTTAAAACATATAACAAAGTTATAATTATCGTCGAACATAAACAGTCGTATGCAACTCGGCTATAATGGTAATTAAGACACTCGTATGGAAATTATAAAACTCGCATACGCTCGTTTTATAAAAAATACTCGTGTCTTAATTATAGCCATTATAGGCTCGTTGCATAATGTACTATTACGCTTCTGCCAGTGCATACGCATATACTAATGCACACTTCAGTGCACAAAAATACGAAATCCAATTCATAGATTATGAAAAAATGACAGATGTTAGTATTGCAGAAGTCCCCTTAATACATCAAATGGAGTGAACTTTAGAACTTTGAATGCCGACTTCCACATACAACCAACAAATAATTACAAAAGTATTGTTATTGCTTTTGAAATGTATTGATACGTGCTAACCCTAGTAACACTTTCGTTAATTGGATTTCAGTGGGTAAAAGCACAACACAAATGGTCCTTGAAATAAATATTAGCTTTATTGCAGGTCTAGAAAGTTACACCACACAATAAGGAAATAGAAGCAATTAGTAATCTCACTCTAGTTTCCTCTTGTAGGGAACACTCACGGTTCACTTGGTCTTGCAGTTAATCCTCGCTAATGAGACCGGTAGCCTCGGTAGAAATGCCTGCAGCAACAGTTATTTACGATAGTCTGGCACTCACCACTAAATGCTTGTCTTAAACACAGTCCCTCCGTATGATTCACACTGCTTCGCTGTCTGGAGAATCAGCCTCACTTGGTTTCGTAATTCGCACGTCACGTCACCACAATACTGTCGCACAGTTAAAAACACGCACTCGCTCAAAAACACAGCTGGTCAGGTCGCTTTATATTTAGCGGGGCTGGTGACTCAATGGATGTTTCTAGAGTAGACCAAGGTTCACACCTTCTCTATATTTCCAATACTAGGCAGGCCAAGAAACTTCTGGACCAAGTCCTTGTTCTTGCAGCCCCGTTGCGTAAGGCGCTGGTAACACACAGTCAGGGATAGCCTGGGGCGGCCTGAGTCAGCGCGGGGCGACGAAACTGTCTAGCATTCGTAACAGTATAAATATAATTCTCAGTTAGAACACTGAACCAATACTTAAATTAACCCTTGAGAACTGGCGTGAAAAAATATAACACGAGGACTGGCGCCGGGTCATTTTGACTCATAGTGTGTCACTCCCTTTTTGTCGTAGTAGGATCAGAAACTAATGTTTCGTAAAACCTGAAGAAGTCCTCTTGTAACATCAAGCGATTCACATACAGAGTACTGGTTCTACGAGGGAAGTTCCAAAAATAAGTAAAAATTCAGACTTTCACGACCGGCGTTGAAATAGGAATCTCTGTTTCGCGGGCTTATAGGCCGTGTTCTAAGGACATTTTGTCGTCCTGACGTTTCGCTGAAGACTGCGTTCAGCATGTTCACAGGTTACTTTAAGCGAGGTAAAACAAGTAAACAGAAGATGTATAAATAGTCAACAACCCACACATAGAGGCTACCATAGCAACGGCGTACCACATAAAAGTAATGCATCAAGGATAGGGCTGCTCTTCTGTTGCATCTTCTCGTCTACGACGGTCAATGAGGGCAAGGTTGAGGGGATTAAGGACTGGGTTGATGACTATTTATATATCTTCTGTTTACTTGTTTTACCTCGCTTAATGTAACCTGAGAACATGCTGAACGCAGTCTTCAGCGAAACGTCAGGATGACAAAATGTCCTTAGAACACGGCCTATAAGCCCGCGAAACAGAGATTTCTATTCCAAAAATAAGTTTCTTAAAATTTGTTGTTTTGTTTTATAAGTCATCCAAGGTGATTTCTAGTTATTTCTTGTCCTCTCTAATTTCCTTGTTGCTTCATATTCCAGAGATTCTCTATAATTCTTCTAGGTAAACTGCTTTCCAGTGTCTTCAAAATGTGACCAAAAAGAGATATGTTTCTTCCATATAGTGTCTGTGATGGGCTCCAGTTCTCTGTACACCACTTCATTTGGCACTATCCACCATTGTCAATCTTCTTGATACTTTTTTAACCTATTTCATTTGTGAAATAAAATAGGCTTATGAGATCACCTTTGGTCCGTGTGTCTGTGTGTAATAATGTTATTGGTTTTACAGCGACTTCAGTGGCGTAGTCGATAGCATGCTGAACTGCTATGCCCAAGATAGCGAGTTCAAACCCGGCCGAAGTCGTCGAATTTTTTAAGAGCGTTAAAAATCCTTCAGTATGCCTTCCTTCGGAGGGGAAGTAAAGCCGGCGGTCCCATGTCATAGACTTATGGCATGTAAAAGATCCTTTCACAGACTAAACTTGTGTAAAGCAAAATTTCTTAGGTTAGATTTCGTCAGAATGCTCTATCAAAGTTCCAACCTTCACCACTAGGTATCATTGATATCTGGTGGCGAAAGTTGGAACTACTTGAAATTGAACGGAACGTGTAGCTCACCCTTTAGGGTGTCCGCTGGAAGCAGCTACAGACTCAGGCGAGCCGAACATGTCCTCGGACACTCCCGGCACTAAAAGCCATACGATAAATACATAAAGTGGTTTTACGTCCCTTTTAACAACTGTGGCTTTTAGAGACGCCGGGGTGCCGGAATTTTGCCCCGAAGGGGATCTTTAACGTGCCAGTAAATCTACTGACACGGCTCCCTCGCATTTGCGCACCCTCAAATGCCAGCTGACTGCGCCAGGAGTGTATGTGTGTGTGTGCGTGTGTGATGGTGTGTGATGGTGTGTGTCCTCCCACCTAATAACTTCTAAACGGCTGGAGCGATTTCAATGAAACTCGGGAAGTTCACAGCACTATTTTGGCCGACCCCGACATTGCCCTTCAACTTTTGTTACGTCTCACCAATCCAACATGGCGGATGTGCGAAATATTTCTCCAGCATTCAATATCAACGAAACTATTACCGATATCCCCCTGGAATATTTAACGGTGATAAAGGGAACAACTACAAGGTCACCTATGTGACATTTGAAAACCTGGTAACTACAAAACCAAGTCGCAACTTCGCTTGTACGCCATGTACAAGCGAAGTTGCGACTTTTAAATAGACATTTCTCTCGATTTAACCAACCAAACGCAATAAAACTTGGTACAGTATATGTTTATATACATTGTAATGCACCGACATCTAACTTCGTTCAATTATTTACATAACCTCAAGATGGCGGCTGTGATAATTATTTCACTGGCATTTCATATCTCTGAAACTATTAGCGGTATCACCCTGAAATTTTGTACGGAGATAAAGGGCATTACTGGAAGTTCATCTATGAGACTTTCAAAAACCGGTTAACTACAAACCGAATATGGCGGCCAAGCGAATTTGAAAATTTTAAATAGACCTTTCTCGCGATTTAATTATCCAAACGCAATGAAACTTGGTACATGGAATGTTTATACACATTGTAATGCACTGGTATCTAATATAGTTCAATTGTTTTCATAACCTCAAGATGGCGGCTGTGCGAATTTTAAAATTAAGTTGTTATTTCTTGTGTCGTAGTCATGCGATCGAAGTGAAAGTTTGAATAATGAACCTACGCAATAATTTTCCTTTAATGGTACACGACTCTATGGCCTATACATATAACAATCCAACATGGCGACCATCCGAAATATTTAAATGGATCTCAATATCTTCGAATCTATTACAACAATCAAACTTATTTTTTTAATTTTCATAGGTGCTATGAACATAAGTTCACCTATAGGACATTCAATAACCTGGTGATCACAAATCCAACATGGCGGTGACGCGATGTATAAATATTCACATGGTCGTTTCTCGCAATTTAACCATCCGAGTGCTGTGACGCTTGGCACAGTGAATCCTTATACAAATGTTAATCCACTGGCACCTAATTCTTTTCAATTTTTTCCATAACCACAAGATGGCAGCTGTGCGAAATTTTAAAATCTCGTTTTTACTTCTTGTGTCCTAATCATGTGATTGAAGTTTGAATACTACACGTACACAATAATCTCCATGGAACAGTACATAACTCTAAGACCTACATATATAAAAATCCAACATGGCGACCATCCCAATATTTAGTCGGTTCTCAATATCTACGAATCTATTACAGCAATCAAACTGAAATTTTGTATGTTGATAGACGCAATTATCATAAGTAGGATATATAAAAATAGGCTGTATAGTTCTTCACGGAACTACCTGTATTTATACATGTTATAGCTATTCTTCTCTCTAGTTTTAGGTCATTGTCTGTTCTGTTTTTGTGGGTGGCTTTAAAAACAGTTTCGCTGCCAATGTCACCTCTGGTTGAACACCCGTCTTGTAATGTTTTAATTTTGTTGTGATCGATATACACTATTTTTTATGTAGATCAGATAGTCAACCAGAAACGATCCGAACTTCTGCAATGGTTCTATGCTTTTCTGCGGCAGAGTATGCCTGTCCTGTTCGGTATAATTGGACACACGCCAAACAGATGGATGTAGCTCTCAACGACACCTGCAGAATTATTACAGGTTGCTTGAAATCCACTCTGGTTGAATGGCTTCACCACCTCGCAGGAAAAGCACCACCTCCTGTTTGAAGAGAAATATCTGCGAACGAGAAAAGAAAGACAGTGGAGCAGGAAAGAACCCATCCTCAGTATGGGCATCAACCACCCCCGCAACGACTGAAGGCAAGGGGGAGTTTCCTTAGAACATCGAAGGAACTTAAAACCACTGCTGAAAATACTAGGTTGCAACTGTGGAGGGTTACGACCTACCTGCTCCCTGGTTGGTAAAGAGTCTCTGAATCCTTTTCTTCCTGGCCATGAAGAGGAATGGACGGCTTGGAAGTCCCTGAATAGACTGAGATCTGGAGTTGGCAGATCAAGACAGTGGAGCAGGAAAGAACCCATCCTCAGTATGGGCATCAACCACCCCCGCAACGACTGAAGGCAAGGGGGAGTTTCCTTAGAACATCGAAGGAACTTAGAACCACTGCTGAAAATACTAGGTTGCAACTGTGGAGGGTTACGACCTACCTGCTCCCTGGTTGGTAATGAGTCTCTGAATCCTTTTCTTCCTGGCCATGAAGAGGAATGGACGGCTTGGAAGTCCCTGAATAGACTGAGATCTGGAGTTGGCAGATCAAGGTTAACATGGCATTGATCAAGTTAATATTACTTTTGACTGTGGAGAAGACCAGACTGTTCAACATATGTTTCAATGTCGACTATGTCGAGCCTCCTGTACCGAGGATGATCTTCGCCAAGGAACAGAAAAAGCATTGGAAGTGGCCAAGTTTTGGGCAAAAATAATATAACTGTGTAAAATATGTATGTTTCTGGTACGAGAACACTAACTACATTAAAATATGTTTTTCACATCTGTCGCTTCCTATTCCACATTCCCCTGATAATATTTAAACATATGCACTAATTTACCTGGCTTCCTTCATTCCCTTTTTAGTAATTAGCCTACTTTTACATTTTTCAAAAATGAGGAAAAAGTAGACTTATGAGATCGATCCGGGAAAATGTGTGTCTGTCTGTCTGTCCTTCTGTCTGTCTGGCTGGCTGTGTATGTGAGTGTCCCCCTATCAACTCCTGAACGGCTGCAGCAATCGAAACCAAATTTAGTATAAGTAAAGATTTATACAGGAATATATCACGTCCATATTTGAAAATGATATCAGTGCTACCAACTGCTGAAAAAACGCACTAGAAATTTGAGCTCCATGTTGGATATCATGGAAGGTATGCATGGGAGCTATTCCAAAATTGGCACACATGTAGATAATACTATTTCAGTTTAATTTCCAGGAGGCCATACATGACAGTGTTGCCAAAATTAAGTTAAGCCTTCTGATAAGTCCAATTTTTATATGCATATAACTTCTACACTATCAATTGGATTTCAACCAAATTTTGTATGTAATATTTGTACATAAGCAGATATGACTGAGCGTATTCTTAAGAGCCACCAGGGCTGCCAACTCTAAATAACTGCTCTCTCTATTTTTTCATCCAAATACCAATATATCTGAAAGTATGCAAGCCGGCAGCTTTAAATTATGCACACGTATAGTACCTGACATTCTAGATTAATTTGGAATAACGTCAGTTATACCACATGATTCTAAGCCTGCTGATAGGGCCAATTTTTAAATACATGTAACTTCTATACTATCAGTTGGATTTCAACCAAATTTCGTATGTGCTATGTGTAACATAACAGGTATGACTATAAGTAATCTTAAGATCAATCAGGGCTGCCAACTGCTAATAAATGCTGTCTATATTTTTTACCGTAATATCAATATATTAGAAAGTATGCAAGCCAACAGCTCTATACTTTGCACTCGTATAGAACCTGACACTCTAGATTAATTTGGAGTAATTAATATAAGTCAGTGCTGCCAACATGATTCTATGCTTGCTGATAGATACAATTTTAAAATACATGTAACTTCTATACTAACAAATGGATTTCATCCAAAATTGGCACAACAAGATATAATATTTCCGATTATTTCTGACCAGCACACGCATGACATTTTTGCCAACATGCTTTTACGCGGGCTGATAGATCCAATGTCTAACTGCATGTAACGTCCATTGGACTTCAACCAAATTTTGTATTCTGTACCTTAAGATATGGAACTAAGAATATATTCAGTCACCAGGGCTGCCAACTGTAGTTCTCTATTAGGCTACATTATACCAGGAATATTTCGAACTAATTAGACATTTCGATATTACCAACTTAATTTCGTCATTATTCTAGATAGGTTCATATACTGTAGAATAATCATTGGCATGAAAAGTAGGCTCTTTAGTTCGTCACGGAACATCTTGTTTTTGATATTCTGTTTGTATCTGGCTTGTCTACAAACTTTGCTCTTAACAATTTAGTCTCATTACATCCCTTGATCAGGAGTGCTGCACCTATAATCTTCCCACAAAAATGGCAAATGACAGATGAGAAACACAACAAAGATGCATGTGAAACAAGTATACGGGTACAGGAGACGGTGTCCTAAACTATAAAACTTAGTTAAAGTCTAGGACAGCCTCTCTGTATCAATTAAGATAAGATTAAGTTAGTACACAATTAATACACATTATTAGTATTTTGATAATTGTTTATAACATTTAATACAATGTAAATTAGTTGTAGGTTTGTGACTTATGTTTAAATTTATGTTGCGACTTATTTACTTTATGGAGAAGGGTTTTTGTATTAGGCTATTGGGGAATCGCTGTAACCAGGTGGTCCTCGTCACAATCACTGGTTATCCCAGATTTGGGTATTCTATCTTATTCTAAAACATGTTTTATGTTCGACCATGGCGAAATGTAAATATTGTATGTCAGAAAACTGTACTATAATGAGGCTCATTATAACACTATTTTTAGCCTATTTTCAATTTTGAAAAAATAGGCTTATGAGATCACCTTTTGTCCGTGTGTGTGTGCGCGTGTGTGTGTGTGATTCGTGTGTGTCCCCCCCCTAATAAAATCTAAACGGCAGGAGCGATTTCAATGAAACTCGGAAAGTTCATAGCACTATTCCCGGCGACCTCGACCGTGCCCTTCAAATTTTGTTACGACTCACCAATCCAACATGGCGCCTGTGCGAAATATTTCACCAGCATTCAATATCTCAGAAACTATTACCGCTATTACCCTGACATTTTCTATGGTGATAGAGGGAACTACTATAAGTTCACTTATGTGACTTTTGAAAACCTGGTAACTACAAAACCAACATGGCGGCCAAGCGAATTTGCGACTTTTAAATAGTCGTTTCTCGCGATTTGACCAACCAAACGCAATGAAACTTGGTACAGTATATGTTTATATACATTGTAATGCACCGACATCTAACTTCGTTCAATTGTTTACATAATCACAAGATGGCGGATGTGCGAAATATTTCACCGGCATTCTATATCTCTGAAACTATTAGCGGTATCTCCCTAAAATTTTGTATGGAGATAAAGGGCACTACTGGAAGTCCATTTATAAGACTTTCAAAAACCGGTTAACTACAAAACGAACATGGTGGCCAAGCGAATTTGAAAATTTTAAATAGACCTTTCTCGCGATATAATATTCCAAGCGCACTGAAACCTGGTACAGGAAATATCTATACACATTGTAATCCACTGGTATCTAATTTAGTTCAATTGTTTACATAACCTAATGATGGCGGCAGTGCGAATTTTAAAATTAAGTTTTTATTTCTTGTGATGTAGTCATGCGATCGAAGTGAAAGTTTGTATAATGAACCTACGCAATACTTTTCCTTTAATGGTACATGACTCTATGGCCTATACATTTAACAATCCAACATGGCGACCATCCGAAATATTTAGACGATACTGAATATCTACGAATCTATTTTAGCAATCAAACTGCATTTTTTAATGTTCATAGGGGCTATGAACTTAAGTTCACCTATAGGACTTTAAATAACCTGGTGAACACAAATCCAACATGGCGGTGACGCGAATTATAAATATTCACATGGACGTTTCTCGTAATTTAACCATCCGCGTGCAGTGAAACTTGGTACAGTAAATCTTTATCCGAATGTTAATCCACTGGCATCTAATTTATTTCAATTGTTTCCATAACCTCAAGATGGCAGCTGTGAAAAATTTTTAAATCTCCTTGTTTTTTCTTGTGTCCTAATTATGCGATTGAAGTTTGAATACTACACGTTCACAATAATCTGCATGTAACAGTACGTAACTCTAGGACCTACATATATAAAATCCAACATGGCGACCATCCGAAATATTTAGTCGGTTCTCAATATCTACGAATCTATTACAGCAATCAAACTGAAATTGTGTATGTTGATAGTGGCAATTAACATAAGTAGGATATATGAAAATAGGCTGTATAGTTCTTCACGGAACTACTTGTTCATTATGAAACAGTTTCTCCTACCAATCAGTGCTCAAGAAACAGTTGTTTGACCAATTAGATAATTAGATGCGCTGAGTTCCACGGCCTTCTAATTTAAATTTCATTGCCTGGCCTAGTGTCATAGTAGGGTAATCGAGGAGGCCATGGTCAAATACAAGGTATTCTCTGCGTCTCATGCGCTCTGTTCAGTACATAAAACTCGCGAAATCTCGACAGATATTTATGAATATTTATGTTCGAACATAAAATAGTTATAATAATTGTTGTTGAACATAAACAGTCGTATGCAACTCGCCTATAATGGTAATTAAGACGTATGGAAATTATAAAACTCGCATACGCTCGTTTTATAAACATACTCGTGTCTTAATTATTGCCATTATAGGCTCGTGTTATAATGTACTATTTTGTTCGCCCATGGTGAAAATGTAAATACTTTTTTGTCAGAAATCTGTACTATAATTAGGCTTATTATAGTAATCCTTCTGGCTTGGATGATATGCGGACCGAGCAAATTAAACACATTGGCTTAACAACAAAGAAATGGATTCTCCAACTTTTCAACAACTGTGTGAGCAGAAGCCAAATTCCAAAGATCTGGAGGAAGAGCCGAGTGTTCGCTTTGCTGAAACCTGGTAAAGAAAGAAATAATCCAAAGAATTTTAGACCAGTTGCACTACTATGTCACCTCTACAAACTGCTGGAAAGATTGATTTTAAATCGACTATCACCTGTAATTGACACCTTACTTATACCTCAGCAATCTGGATTTCGCCCTGGTAATAGCTGTACTGTACAACTGCTAAATCTTACGCAATTTATAGAAGATGGGTTTGAAGCTCGTAAGTTGACAGGAGTGGTATTTGTCTACTGATCAGCAGCGTATGATACTGTCAACCATCAGCTACTACTAGTCTAGGTCTACAACCTCACCAAGGATTTTAGCCTAACCAGGCTCATCGCCACTCTTTTGCAAAATCGCAGGTTCTTCGTCGACTTTCAAGGACAGCGTAGTCGATGGAGACTGCAGAAAAACGACCTCCCGCAAGGAAGTGTACTGGCTCCAATCCTGTTCAATATATACACAAACGACCAACCTATAGCCCCGAACAGCAGATGTTTCCTGTATGCTGATGACCTTTCTCTAGCCACTCAGAGCACAGGTTTTGAATCAGTGGAGAACACCCTCACGAATGCCCTTAAAGATCTTTCCAGATTCTACAACACAAACCAGCTTAAGCCAAACCCCTCAAAGACACAAGTGTGTGCTTTTCATTTGAGAAACAGGGAAGCTACTCGCAAGTTAAAGATCGTATGATCAGGGGTCGAACTGGAACACTGTGAGTGGGGTAGACAAGCTGAAACGATCCGAAGTTCTGTAATGGCACTATGCTATTCTGCAGCAGAGTATGCTTCTCCTGTTTGGTCTAATTCATCGCTTGCCAAACAGATGGATGTAGCTCTCAACGATACCTGCAGAATTATAACAGGTTGCTTGAAATCAACTCCAGTCGAATGGCTTTATCTCCTCGCAGGAATAGCACCACCCCATGTTCGAAGAGAAATAGCTACGAACAAGAAACGAAAGACAGTGGAGCATGAAAAAACTCATCCTCTATATGGACACGAACCGCAGCCGCAACGACTGAAGTCGAGGAAGAGTGTCCTTAGAACATCAAAGGAACTTAGAACCACTGCTGAAAAAGCTAAGTTGCAAATGTGGAGGGCTACGACCAACCTTCCCCCTGGTTGGGAAAATGTTTCTGAAACTCTACCTCCTGGCTATGACGAGGAATGGACGACTTGGAAGTCCCTGAATAGACTGCGCTCTAGAGTAGGCAGATCAAGGGTTAATATGGCAAGATGGGGTTACATTGACCAGGATGATATGCAATGTGATTGTGGAGAAGACCAGACTGTTCAGCATATGACTGAGTGTCGACTTCGTCGGGGAGCACAGAGTGCACTGGAAGTGGCCAAGTTTTGGGCAAAGATAATATAATAACTGTGTTATATGTTTAAAATCTATGTTTTGATACGAGAATAAATATAAATAAATAGTAATAGTTTACATGATACAGTTTCTCCGACCAATATGAGCTCAAGAAACAGTTGTGTGACCAATTATGTAAGGATAGCATGGCACCTGCGCTGACTTCCACGGCCACCTATTTTAAATTTCACTACGTGGCTAGTGTCACAGTGGGGCATTCGACGAGGCCATGGTCGAATACAAGGTATTCTCTGCGTCCCATGCGCTCTGTTCAGTACATAAAACTGGCGAAATCTCGACTGATATTTATGAATATTTATGTTCGAACATAAAGTGGTTATAATTATCGTCGAACATTAACAGTCGTATGTAACTCGCTTATAATGGTAATTAAGATACTCGTATCGTGTCTTAATTATTGTCATTATAGGCTTGTTGCTTAATGTATTAAACGTGCATATTTTCATTCAGTACGATCATGGTTGGCAGAAATATTTATTTCATTTATACGAGTGACGAACACAACTTACATTCCCCTTAAAATCGGCTCTAATATTTTCTCTCTGTGCACATTTGCAATTCGACAAAAAGCGCATCGTGTTCAGTGTTGACTTTGATATTTCCTGTGTATATAAAATCAAGCATTCAGACAAGGGTATTTAATATGGTAGTAATGGCGTGTGTCGTCAGTAGGCAGTACGCGTGTTCAAGCCTCTTCATATGCAGTCAACCTTCGTTAAAGGATGTCTCCACGCAACTCTGTTGACAGGTGCAATTGCTGAATGGACTTCACTTTCCCACATCGATCTGCCCTGTCTGCATGCGTTAGAGCGCACAAAACATGTGCCTTAACATGTTGGCAATTCATTTTAGAGCCTTGGGACACCCAGGTCACCAGAACCGTTTGCTGTGTTTGGTAGTAACTGGAGTAGTGTGTAACTTCTCAATTAATTATTAGCCTATTTTCATTTATGAAAAAAGAAGTAGGCTTTGAGATCACCTTTTGTCCGTGAGTGTGTGTGTGTTTGGGTGTGTGTGTGTCCGTGTGGGTATCCCCACTAATAACTTCTAAACATCTGGAGAGATTTCAATGAAACTTGGTGAGGTCATAGCATAATTTTGACTGACCCCGACCATGTCCTTCAAATTTCATAACGTCTTACCGATCCAACATGGCGGCTGTGCGAAATATTTCACCAGCATTCTATATCTCCGAGACTATTACTGATATCACCCTGAAATTTGTTACGGTCATTAAGGGCACTACTACAATTTCATCTATGTAACGTTCAAAAACCTATAAAGTACAAAGCGAACATGGCGGCCAAGCGAATTTGAAATATTTTAATAAACTTTTCTCGCGATTTAACCATTTAAGCGCAGTTAAATATGGCACAGTAAATGTTTATACACATTGTAATGCACTGGCATCTAATTTGGTTCAATTATTAACATAACCTCAAGATGGCTGCTGTGAAAAATTTTCAAATTAAGATTTTTTTCTTTTGTATTAATCATGCGATCGAAGTAAACGTTTGAATAATGTACCGACGCAAAAAATGTCATCTAATAGTACATAAATTCTATGGCCAGCATATATTAAAATCCAACATGGCGACCATCCGAAATATTTATACGGTTTTGAATAACTATTTTTATATTAAGGCAATCAAACTGAAATTTTGTTTGTTGATAGTGGTAATTAATATAAGTAGGATATATGAAAATAGGCTGTATAGTTCTTCACGGAACTACTTGTTATAAGGGTGAATGGGCTACTTAAGGCCACTCGGGAGTTCCCCTGTCCCCTATACTCCATATGATTGTTGAGTTGCTGCCTTTGTTCTTCCGTCCAAGCTCAAACAGTCTTTGTAGCTTTTTCTTAGGCTTGAAACTCTTCCACATTTTGTGCTTTCTTCCGAAGCGTATCCTTTTCTAGCATTTAGGCCTGCGGGGTGTTATAACTTATCAATCAAGGCCGTTTCGAGTACCTATAATCCATATCGTAGTCCCCTCAGATAGTGGATATATGTTGGGTTACTCTGGTTTTATCCATTCTGTACAGATGTCCAAAAAAATGTAACCCTCCTTTTCCACTATTTTCAGAGTTTCTGTTTCTCTGTGACTAGACTTAGTTCAAGGTAATGTTTCTGTAACAGTGACTGTACTTCATTAAAGGTAATATTAATGATTAATAAGGCATCGCCGTAAAATGCCTTCAAAGCTATTAATACTGAATCTAGCTAAGCAAGTCCTAAGATATATACCGTATATACGAGGGTAATTCCAAAAGTAAGGTCCGATTCGCCGTAAATATTTGAAAGCGGCGCCAAGAGCAAAACACGCATGCGCGCCGACTCCTGGCATGCCTTACGCGGCAAAATCAGCCAGTAGCTATGTTAATGCAGCTGTGTGCTGTTGATAGTGCCAGTTCACAATGTTTAAGACAATTAATCAGCCCGCCGATTGTGAAGTAAGGGCAGTGATACGGTTTCTATCTGCAAGAAACATTTCCGCGGCAGAAATTCATCGGCAGTTGACTGAAGTGTACGGTCCTAACATAATGAGTGACAGTAAAGTGCGCAAGTGGGTGAGAGCCTTTAATGAAAGACGGGAAAATGTGCACAATGAACCCCGCTCTGCTTGACCATCAGTGATTTCAGACGAGTTGGTTCATGCGGTTGACGACAAAATTCGTGAAGATCGACGATTCACTATTTCAGGGACAACGATCAATAAAGCCGCCTACTGCGCTACCCTGACTAAACTTCGACGTGCAATCCAGAATAACCGACGGGGTCTTTTGTCGTCTGGAGTGTTGTTGTTGCATGACAATGCCAGATCCCATACTGCGAATGACACGCAAACTCTAATCAAGAAATTTGGATGGGAACAGATGGACCACCCACCGTACAGTCCGGACTTGGCGCCAAGTGATTTCCACCTGTTCCGCTATCTAAAGGAGTTTCTTGGCGGCAAGCGCTTCGACACAGATGATGAAGTGAAAGAAGCTGTTAAAGACTGGATAGCTTCGCAAGCGGCCGAGATCTACGACTTAGGCATTCAAAAGCTTGTGGAACGATGTGACAAATGTGTAAATAAGTATGGAAATTATGTAGAAAAATAGAGAAAGACGTAAGGAATGTCAATAAAACAATTGATTTGGAAACATTTTATTTTAACCGTACCTTAGTTTTGGAATAGCCCTCGTATATACAAAGTGGTTCACCATCCCCTTATTTATTTTTTGGAGGAAGGCAACCCAACCAACACGTATATCATAGTCATCCTAAAAATAAAATGGCGGGTTAGTGAGGTCGTGTGTAGGTGTGCTCCGTGAAAATTATGCTATTAAAGTGAAATAATACGTTGAATGAATACAGACTCGATCGACGTGCGCAGTAAGTAATAGCAATTTCAAGTTCAATATTGTTTTGTTGTTAAATTGAACTGGTAAAAGAAACTGAACGTTTTTATATGAGATTAGATTGCAGAAAATAAAGAACTGTTTGGGATTATTGTAGTACTGCCAACATAAGAACTTGAAGGAGTGCATCATACTCTCTGACCTTCACCTCTCGATATTCGCAATAATGGGTGTTTGCAAGGCATGCAATAAACCAGTTACGAAGCAGGATGCATCAAAAATCCAATTTAGTGAATGTCAGTTTTGGTTTCATGTGAAGTGTGTGAAATTAAATGAAAGTGATGTTAAACATTCGAAAGTCAATGTGCGTGACTGGCGATGTGGTGACTGTGTGGTGCTGACACCTGACGGTGTGGAGCGGCAACTAACAGGTAAAAGAGCACTGCCGTCCATGCGGGAACTGTATGAACTGATAATGAGCATCAAATCTGACATTGTGGAAATGAAAGGAGATATTGCCAACATGAAGGAAAGAAATTACCAGACCGAAAAGGACATGGGTAAGTCTTTATACCTGACCCATGAAAAATTGGATGAAAATAGTAGACTGATTAAGGATCAGAGTGAGCAAATCAGGGCTTGTATGAACCAAATGGACGCTTTGAAGGAAGAACCGTCAGCACTGAGAAGGCAACTGAAAGACACGCAGCGGGAAGTCGAAGATCTCAATCAGTACGGAAGAAGAAATACGGTCGAGATTTTTGGACTCCCAGAGACACCTAACGAGGATACCTATGAACTAGTTAGGAGAGTTGGACAAGCACTAGATGTCGCAATTGATGCTAACAAGATTGATATCTGCCACCGCTTGAAGAAATCCCCACAAAATCAACAAAACACCCCGGCGGGCGTAGTTGTGAAATTCGTCAGGCGAGCAGATAAGGAAACATTCATCCAGAAAAGGAAAGTAAAACGCAACCTAAATACAACACATCTAGGTTATACTGTTAACAACCCCATTTATGTTAACCAGAGTTTGACACCACTCAGAAGGCAGGTGTTTAGCCTAGCTAGAAAAGTCAAACGTGAAAGAGGCTATGCGTTCCTGTGGATAGATAACTCTGGTGCCATTAAACTGAGGAAAAGAGAAGGAGATGGATTTGTACATGAACTGAAATGCATTGAAGACGTGAACAACTTAGGCCTAATGTAAAAATGAATAATTCTAATCAGTTTCTTTCAATTTATTACCAAAATGTTAGGGGATTGAACACAAAAACACATAATTTCTATACGAGCATTTTGAGTAATAGGCATGATGTCGTGCTCGTGACAGAGACTTGGCTTTCGGAATCAGTATACAACGCGGAGCTGTTTGACGACTACTACAATGTCATTAGGCAAGACAGAGTAGGGAAAAGAGGCGGTGGAGTTTTAATTGCAGTGAGACATGACATAAATTATAATGAAATTTACTCTGAGCATGGAAATTATGAAGCGTTAGGTATTAGAGTGCTGATGAATAATAAGGCTTATTATATTTTTAATGTTTATTTTCCACCAAATTCTTGTCTTGATACTTATAATAAATTTTATATTAATATAGGGGAACATTACAATGTTATTGGTAGCAATATTATAATCGCAGGTGACTTTAATATTCCCACAGTGAGGGGTGCTGATCAAGATCTTCTGAATGGTGATTCCCAAGAAAGAGCCTTATTCAATTTTATGTCACTACATAACCTACTTTCTCTAAATGATATCCAGAACATAAATTCCAGAACTCTAGACTTGGTACTCACTAACTTACCCAAGATCGTGTCGATCAGTAGGGGAAGCATCCCCTTAGTAGGAGAGGATAACCACCATCCCGCATTGTCTATTGAGCTAAGTCTAACTAATGTACGCATTGGTTCTAGTATGATTTATAATTTTAAACGAGCAGATTTCAATAAAATGTATAGGTTATTGAATGAAACTAACTGGGAATATCTTGATACATTTCATGACATTGATAGGGCAGTTGAGTATTTCTATGACAAAATTTATGCAGTATTTAATGACACTGTACCTTTCATAAAAACGCATAGAAAACGTTCATACCCTAGTTGGTTTAATTTAGATATTATCAAAAATTTGAAATTGAAGGAATATCATAGAAAGAAAATGAAATCATCTTCATTCCACAAGGAAAATTTTATCAGATTAAGAAAGATAACCAAGGCTTTGATTGACACTGAATATAAGAAATATATAAATGACTCTGAAAATTTAATGCAGGAAGATCCCAAACAATTCTGGAATTATATAAAAAATTGAAAGGTAAAAACTAGGGCGAATTATCAACAGATGAAACTTGGCCAAAACTTGTTAAAAACGAATAAGGAAATTTCAGATGGATTTGCAGATTTTTTTAAAGCAGTATATGAAGGTAAAACAACATCTTATGCACTCGATGAACATACAACAATGATCCCAACTATCACCTCTCATTCATTATTCATAAAAGCCATAACCATAAAAGAAGTTGAAACTGCCATCAAGAAATTGAAGCATAAAAAGTGCAGTGGTCCGGATAATATACCTCAATATATTATAAAGGCCTGTGTTGATGTCATAAAATATCCACTGTTTCTCTTGTTCAATCTCATTCTAAGACATAGCACATTTCCAGCAATATGGAAATTATCCAGAGCATGTCCCATCTTCAAATCCGGTGACTCCTCTCAAATTGAGAATTACAGACAAATAACGATCATTTCTGTACCTGCCAAGGTTTTCGAACAAATTATTTATTATAGAATTCTCAATCATGTAAAGCCATATATAAGTAATTTTCAACATGGCTTCGTTCCAAACCGATCTACAACTACAAATCTGTGTAACTTTGTACAGTTTGTCTCGAATGCATTAGATTCTCGATATCAAGTTGATGCCATCTACACCGATTTTTCAAAAGCCTTTGACAATATTAATCATGGTATATTATTACGGAAATTATCAGCCTTAGGATTCTCGAATCAAATGTTAGAATTAGTGGCATCTTACTTATCAAACAGAAAACAGTATGTGTCCTATGGTGAAGCTAATTCCTACACCTACATTGCTAAGTCTGGCGTGCCACAAGGCTCAAATTTGGGTCCGTTATTTTTTGTGATTTTTATAAATGATCTTCCCATTTCTATTAAAGAATCAAAATGTATCCTATATGCTGATGATCTAAAAGTGTACAGAGTTATTAAAAATGAGCAGGATGTCCAGAAATTGCAAAATGATATAGATAACATTCACAAATGGAGCCTAGACAATGACTTATTGTTTAATATTAAAAAAAATGTAATTTCATCATCTTCAGTCGGAAAAGACAATGCTTGGAATCTAGCTACAGAATGGATGGAAATCTTTTAACTAGACTGAATACGGTCAAGGATCTAGGGTTGTATATAAATCATGATTTGAGTTTCAAATATCATATTGATAAGGTAGTGAATGATGCACTTAGAAGTCTGGGCTTTATTTTTAGAAATTCCAAGGAGTTGACGAATGCAAAGACAATCATTACGCTCTTCAATGCATATGTGAGAAGTAAACTGGAGTTTAATGCGGTAGTCTGGTCTCCAATGTACGAGTCACATATAAAAAACATAGAAAGGCTGCAAAAGAAACTGTTACGCTTCCTATATTACAAGAAGTAATCTGTATCAGCCATCCGTTGTAGAATTCCTTACTCTAACTTGTTGTCAGAATTCCAAATGACTAAACTTTCAACACGCAGGCTTATTGCTCAGCAGATATATTTATATAAAATTATCAATGGTATCTCAGACACGAGTGAAACTTTAGAGCAAATAAATTTCAATGTGAGAAAAAATGTCTCCGAAAACGAGAACTCTTAATAGTTCATCATCATCATCTTGAGCAGTTTCCAACCGCTGGTCGGGTCTGCTTGGAACATAAGCCTCTCCATCGTTTCCTGTCCATCCACCATCTCTCGTCATTTACTGTGTCCCAGCACACTCCTCTTTCCTCCACACTCTTCTTAACTCCTTTTGTCCATCTGTCCCTTGGTCTTCCCCTTGGCCTCCTTCCCGTCATTTCCATTCCAAACATCTTCTTCGGTATCCTCTCCTCTTCCATCCTCCTCATATGTCCATACCATTGTAGCCTAGATCGCTCTATTCTATTTTGCAATGGTTCCTCTCTTACCATCTCCCTGACTCTCTCATTCCTTACTCTGTCCATTCTTGTCACTCCTACCCTACTCCTCTGGAACTTCATCTCCACTGCTCGTATTTTTTTCTTGTCCCTTTCCTTCATCACCCATGTTTCTGAACCATATGTCAAAATTGGCACAAAGTAGGTCTTGTAGATGATTCCTTTACAATTTTGTGGTACATCTTTATTCCATATCATCCCCCTAACACTCTTGAAAAATCCATCTGCGCACCTTCCCCTCTCATTTATTTCCATCCTATTGCCTCCCTTTTCTTCAATTATGCTTCCCAAGTACTTGAAGCATTCTACTTTCTGCAACTGCTGTCCTCCAAGTGTTATGCCCATATCCAGTCTGTTCTTCTTCCTCGTTGTGATGACCACTTCACTCTTTTGTGCTGAGAACTTCATCCCATATGATAACACTACCTTCTCCCACTCATCTAATTGCTCTTGTACTTCTTCCTCATCCTCTCCCCATACCAGAAGGTCATCAGCAAACAACATTGCCTTCATTTTCCTTTCCCCAATGCTATTTACCACTTTTCGTATGATTTCATCCATCGCCACTATAAATAACAGGGGTGAGAGGGCACTTCCCTGTTTCAGACCACTCTCCAGTTGAAACCATTCCGTTCTCTCTCTTCCCACCTTTACACAGCTTTTGCTTCCCTCGTACATTGCTTTCACTCTTGCCACTGTCTCCTTGTTCACTGCTTTTGCTCTCATTGCTTCCCATACCTTGTTTCTATTAATACTATCATATGCTTTCTCAATATCCAAGAAGGTCATCACCAGATCTTTCCCATATTCATAATGGTGTTCTTGTAGCTGTCTTACTGCAAAGATGAGGTCAACTGTTGACCTTCCTGGCCTGAATCCATACTGTTCTTCCCTCTGCCCATCTTCAACTTCTGTCCGAATTCTACTCTCCAGTACCTTCTCAAATATTTTGGCGCAGTGGCACATGAGTGTAATTCCCCTGTAGTTCTTGCATTCCTTCCTACTTCCCTTTTTAAATATGGGTATTATTATCCCTCTTTTCCAGTCCTCTGGTATTTTCTTCACCCTCCATATCACTTTCATTACTCGAAAGAGCCACTGTGTTCCTATCACCCCTGCTGCTCTCACCATCTCCACACTCACTTCGTCTATTCCCGGTGCCTTTCCCCCTTTCATGTTCTTTAATGCTTCCTCCACTTCTTTCCATGTCAATTCCTTCTCTGAAATGTCTTGGTCACTGTCTGTTTCTTCCTCCACAATGTCCACTACGCTGGTTTTAGTTGGATTTAGGAGTTCCTTGAAGTTTTCTCCCCAGATAACCTTTACTTCTTCCATATTTTCGACCTCCTTTCCATTCCTGTCCACCATTCTGACATTTTCCCCTGTATCTCTTCTCTTTGCCTTTATCATTCCATACAACACTTTCTTACTGCCATCACAGTCCTCCTCCATCATTTCTGTCCATTTCTCCAGCCATTTCTTTTTCTCTTCCTTCACTACTTCTCCTGCTCCTTTCTTCCGCTCTTGGTATTCTTCTCTTGTTCTGTCTGTCCTCTGTTGGAACCATTTCCTGAATGCTTCATTTTTCTTTTTCACTGCTTCCTTAGTTCTGGGGTTCCACCTTGGTGTTTCCTTCCACCTTTTCTTTCCACTAGTTCTGCCACACACGACTTCCGCTGCTTCTACCAACACGTCCTTGAACCTATTCCATTCTTCTTCACCTGTTTTCGGATCATCCTTCGGTAATTTGTTCCTCACTAATATCTGGAACTTCTCCTTATTTCCATCCTCCTTCAGCTTCCATGTCCTTATTCTTCTTTCTTGGTTCTCAGTTCTCCTCTTTTCCTTCAGTCCTCTCACCTTGGCGACCAGCAGACGGTGGTCACTGTCCAGGGCTTCTGAAGGTATTACCCTTATACCCGTGATACTCTTCTTTGTCTCCTTCCCGCATAGAATATAGTCTACCACTGATTTCCTAGTCAAATCCCTGCTGTACCAAGTAATTTTATGGCTCTCTCTCTCTTCTTGTACCATGTGTTTCCAACCATTAGCCCATTTATCTTGCACAGTTCCAACAATCTCTCTCCTTCCTTATTCCTGTTTCCTCATCCTTCACCACCAATCACTTCCTCAAAACCTCTTCTATCAGTTCCGACATGGACATTTAGGTCTCCCATGACTATCAGGTCTCCCCCCACTAACTGCTTCTGCAACTCCTCTTCAAACTCGTCCTTCTCACCTTCTGTGCATCCCACCTGTGGTGCATAGACTTGCAGAATGTCCAGGTTTCTACCTTTCACAGTGATTCTGGCTCTAATTATTCTATCACTTACCCTCTTTACTTCCTCCCTCAGCCCTTCTCTCACCACCATTCCCACTCCATTTCTCTTCCCCTCCTCATTTCCTATCCAGTATAGCTGCAAGCCATTTCTCAGTTCTTTTCTTCCTTCCCCTCTCCATCTGGTCTCTGCCAGTCCGAGTACATCCAGTTTTCTCCTCTCCATCATATCCACAACCTCCTCCACTCTTCCCGTCAATGTAGTTATATTCAAAGTTCCGATTCGTAGTCCATTTCCATAGCCAGGTCTGCTTCCTTTAGATCTGTCCTTTCCGAGGCCCGTTCCCGTTTTAAAAGCAGTTTCATATCCACTACTGGCTTGCTAGGCCTAACGTAGCTTCACCATAACCCTGGCGAGGGGCCTGTTTTTGGTCCGCGAGAGGTATTTTATTTCCCTCAAACCCTCCGGACAAGTCCGGCGAGCCCCCCTATCCGCCACCTGGGACGCGCCCGATAGAGGAACAGGCAAACCCCCACTCTTAATAGTTAAAAAATCTAATACAAATTTCCATAAAAATTCACCGATATTGAATATGTGCTGTACTTACAACAGGCTCTCAGCTGACAACAATTTAGATTTTGGAATGTCCTTGCTAAATTATAGAAGGCAATTACACGTAGTTTTAGATGTCAAATGATTCATTATAACGTAGATATTACATTTAGGTTTCACTTTCTTACCATCTTCCATTGCTATTGTTTTAGTACCTTAAGATATGTATCTAGTTTTACATTATGTGACCAAATATTAAAAATCATGCTTTATTTACTGTTATTGTGACTTGAACTTGTGTATATTCCTTGTTAACAATTTCTTCTTTTTTTAAATTTACGTTTTAATTTTTAATCTTCAATTTTTAATTTTCAATTTTTATTTTGTATTCTAATGTATTTTTTATCTTGTATCTTAATGTATTTTCATGTATTATCTGTGTGTAAACAATTGTTTAATTGTTTGCTACTGTAATTGGGGCACTGCCCTGTTAAATAAACATTAGTACCTGCTCCCTTACGACCGAAGTACAACTTTACCGTTGAATACAGTACATGCTCGCGAATATAGTAGAAATCGATATTGGTAGTGTTATTTCAATGACCTCAAATATAATGCATGATTAAAACGATCACAGCACCTTACGCTTAGACAGGAAGTGTCTACGAATAGATTCAATACGTGCCAGTAATACACTATGGTTCTCGGTAGCTAAGGTGGCTAAATGAAGAATTGCTGGATTAGCGTCAAAGAAGTCGCATTGTAGTATGTTCGCACCCCAAACTAGTTTTTTTTTGTTGTTGTTGCTTAATGTCGTTTTCTGTGGATGTATTATGGATGCATATATACCTGTTCCAACGAGTGATTTTTTTATTTGGTCCTGAATAGGACCGTATTTATCCGATGGTACTGAACCCATGTACCATTGGTTCAAGGGGTCGAATCCATGTATTATGGTAAAAAGAAGGAAGGAAATATACAGTCTTTAGAATGACTTGGAATTTTTTTATAAAAGAGGACTGGTTATATGTTGTGCAATAATATGAGCCCAGGTGACCAGGAAATGATATCACGCGTGACGCACCGATAAGGAGCCGATCATGGCTATAATTAGAACGAGAGGAACTTTCCGTACGGAGTGAGTGAGAGAAGGTTTCGGAAATTGATCTTACGCAGCAGTAAAACGGCAACCGCGCTTTTATGCAAGAAGAGGAATAATTAGATTTAAGCCATTAGCGAACATAAAAGTAACAAAAGTAATACATCAGTGTGAATCATTTCGGAATAGAGATTTTTGTGTGGAGAAAATGGTTTTAATAACTGCCTAGGAAAGAAGTGCAAACGTGGCATTACGTCAATAAAAGTTCCCCGAGACCCGAGGTGGTAGGGATTACAAATAAAAATCAACGCCCACGTATCTGAAGAGCAAAAATCATTTAATTTATCAGAATTGTACGATCGATTTTCATGTGCAAAAAAAGTCAGTTTACATTTAGAAAACGAGCTTTCCAGAGATATAATTTTCAATAGTGTGCGACTATTGCTTCAAAAGATTGCCATGAAAAAGACGAGGACTTTATCTTTTTGTAGCCAAAAAGTATAAAAGTCCTGGCAGAGACAGACCAATCATTCAGTCTTCGATGTGTGCGCAGGGGCGCTACACGCTGGATCACAAAGTACTATTCAGTCTACCATAGGTGCCTGAGGGCACGGTGCTGTTTCGCAAATGCAGTATCAGTCAGCCCAGGGGCGTCGCTGTATCGACAACCATCCAATTCCGTGAGCGCCGAGAAGCTACACGAGGAAGCATCAAGTATCATCATAGTATAGCCGTGTGAAGACTTAGGAAAATCCTAGTACAGGATTAACTTCAGCAAGCGTCAGTCTTTATAGTGAAAAGTTCAGTATTACAGTCAAGTTAGGCTGCGAACTTAAAGAACAGGCGATAGGTCTTCAAATAACAGTTCAGTTAAACGACCAAAAGTATCGTAACGTTTGAAGTACCAAATATAGTGAAACAAACAGTTATATAACAGTTAAGGAACCCGATCAGGGTCGGACAAAATAGTAACGCCTAGTGTATCAAAAATATAGGAACTAGAGCGCCGAAGAAAATAAGAAGGGAAAATTTAATCCAAGACATTGTCTAACAGGAGACAAACGAACAGTAAAAGCATTAACCTACGAAACTAATTAAAGGAATAGCCGTAAGTGCTAGGGAATCATAGGTCACCGATAAAATATTCGAAAGGCCGTAACAGAACAGACTGTAGCTAGACAAATTAATTAGTGTCTAGAAAGAAGCGAGTTCGAGCTAATAAAAATAGAAGCCGATCGTCAGGAAACCGGATTTGAGGAATAGCCGTTCCAGGGACGGGTAGATTGATTGAGACTTTCATCATCTTGCCAGATAGGAAGCCAACGTCTAAGAGTGTCAACCCTTGGAAACGGGAAAGAAGGAATCACGTGTGTAAAGGCAAAAAGCAAAGCCTTAGTGATTAAAAGCAGTGTAATGTAAAGATAGTTAAATCCGTTTAAGTGTTATAATTTTTAGTGAATGTATTTGTGTATGATAAAAGGATACAAAATTGTATTCAATATGTTACCAGTGTTGAAGGTAAATAATATGTTTGTGTATCAAGAAGTGTTACTGTGTGAAATGGAATTAGGGAAGATGGCTTAAACACATTCAAGTGGGCAAAATGAAACATCGTTGGAAAGTTCGGTCGGTGACCGACATATCATGTGAGTAACCATTTCATTATGTTATGAGTTGGGAGGATTTGCGTACAAACCACCTGAGAACGAAAAGAATAGGGATGTTTTTAAATAACAAAAAATAGAATAATAGCACGATCTGAACGATAGAAAAATGAGAAAGTATAAAACAATTATGTGAAATAAATAAATACCTTTGGGGTAATGTAGGAAATAAAATATCAGTGTTGTTGATAAATGATTTAAATATGTGAAAGCAAGCGTAATAATAATAATAATAATAATAACAATTATATGAATGAATAAAGTTTATAATGAATTATATGAAAATAAGAGTTTGTGAGCTCTTTTAAAAAGAATTAATACTTGTGGTGAACACATTGTTTTGAGATAAAGCGATTATTGGCACGGGAGAGGATTAATATAAAATTGAGATGTAGATCAAATGTGTATTGTTGAATCTATCAGTTCTTTGAAGGCAACTTGGCTCAGTAACATGTAAGCGCTGTGAAGCGCATTAAAGAAATTTGTCACGCTAGGAACGCGTTGGAATACTCGGTAAATTTAATTATGAGGGGCAGTTGGTCGCGGTAATTGAGCTATGGTAAGTCCTCTTATCACGAGGCCATGTGTGTGTTATATTGTAGAAGGGTGTGAAATATTTGTTGTATTATGAGCGCAGGTTATAGACAAAGGTCGCCCTAAGTCGCGAATGTTGTAGGTCCTCCAGTATGGGATATGGTTCCCTAGGCAGTGAAAGGAATCGAACCCAGGTTCGTCTATTATTGAAGCCCTTAAATATTTGTTGTTTTATTGAATTATTTTTACCCACCAATGAGGATACTTCATAATTAATAAATGCCGAGTTTAAGGGAATAAGGTCTTGTGAACCTCAATAAAAATAGTGTAATGAAAGCCATGCTTGTTCAAAGAACTACATAATGAAACAGCTGTGTAAAGCTAAGAGTCGTTCGTCCCGTGTGGGCGAGGACCGTAATGTCTGCCTCCCCTGCAATAAATCGCACTAAGTGGCCAGACCAGACCCCTCGCCATTGATGTTGTGGTAGGTTTGAATAGCCGTCTGTTTTGAAGTTATAATTCACAGAGTGTTTTGAGTTGGTTTTAACGACCCGGTCTTCGAACCGAGGTTCCTTTAGTTGAAGATTACCGCTTGCAAGTTCAGATCGTTGCTTTATTATGAGATAATGGTCTTTTAAGACAAATAACGATAAGTCCCTAATGTAATACATTGTAGGAATTCACGAGTTCAGTGAAGACAATTAGATTTCGGGAGTAATCTTAATTTTTGACATGTTCAAGTAGTCTTCTGAAGCTCGGGAGTACGCAGATGTTTTCCCAATCACAGTAGTGAATTGTTGACTGAGAGAGATGGTAACCCATGAACATGTGAAAGCCCAAAATTTAAGTAAATGAATAACTACTTTAAGGAGAATTATATATTGTTTTAATTATAAGATACTCATATAATAGGAAGTGAGGTGTTGTAAAAGAATAACACAGAGTATATAAAAAGTATCGAGCCATTTGGAGCTCTTGATTTTATGGAATTTAAAGGGATACTTTATGGAAGTGAAAAGAGATGTAAGTTTGTTGGTTTATAGGAAACCATTTATTATGATTTAACCTTTGTTTGTTTATGTATTCCTTGTTCACTCTGAACAAGTTAGAAGTACTGGTCAGTATTTTATTTGTTTATTTTGTTGTAGCGCCATATATTTTGTTAATTAAATGTTTTATAGTAGGAGTTGATTTTGTTTATTATTTTGGAAGTGTATCCTCTATTTAATCCAAAATGTGTAATTCACAGAGTGGGAGAACATACCATAACCCCGAAAATCCCGATTTGAGCACTGCTGGCATACTGTGATTTGCATATTTCATGCTAAATGGGCACAGGGGGGCATAGAAATACTGTGCTTGGATTAATAATTAGAGGAACACTTAAGACGGTCAAAGCATGTTAAAATAAAGTAATGATAGAAGTAGCTACAAAATATAATGTTAACTGACCGCATGAGACCCTGGAAACTCACACCGAACAGCCCTAAATATATGTAACCCCCTAGCAACACTATTTTCATGGCGCCCAGTACGTAGGGATGAGTTTTCCTAGGGAAAACCCGAGTTTTTTATGAAAAACCAAAATTTTCATTAAAAAAATGGTTTTTCGAAATTTTGAATTTTTAAAATCACGTCCATAAAGGTTTTGACATTGAATGAGTATATCAAAAGGGTACGTTTTAGTAAACACCCGTACCAAGGTAAATTTTGAAAATTGGGACACAAGAGTTCGGAGTACCATCTCTCATGCATGAACCGGCGATGTGGCATGATAGCCCACTGTATTCTATAAGATGGCATTAAGTGAGGAAATGCAGAGGCTTGTGGACGTCTTAAAGGCGACCATGCAAACAGCGAATAGGGAAGCAAGGCAGAGGTTATTGGAAGTTGTAGAAGTAGAAAGTAAAAATAGATTGGAATCTATAAATGGTAAAGATTACCCAATTAAAGAAAATGTAAATATTTCTTTAGAAAGCATGCGTGCATCTGGAGGCATAGTTACACAAAGAGAAGGTAACATGTCTGCAGACAATAGGGTAAAAATTGAGCCTTTAGAGCTCCAAATAGAAAAAGAAATATGTGAACCGTTTCCAAGGGAATGCGTATCAAGTACAGATAATAATAATGATAAAGATGATTCTAAGTCTCATGTATTAAGGCAGGTTCAAGTAGGCTCGAAAAACGAAGGGGAAAAGAATGATAGTATTAACGTTCAGGATCAGGAAAAAGTAGAAATGGCGACCTGGGAGGAAATAAAAGAATTCTTGGTTATAATTAGAGAAATGCGAGAAGAGCACGAGAAGATGAGGGATGAAATTTGGAAATTGAAATGTACTGACTCAAAAAAGAAAGAGGAAATTAAGGAACAAAGAGAAAGTATGTCCGAGGAAATTGAGAAGATATTCGAACTTCGTAAGAGGGCATGTACAAATAACTATGAGATACCCAAACAGGAATTAGAGGAATTGTACAAGGAAATCCCTCAGGTTAAAAGGTTATTAATAGAAACGAAAAGGAAATTTGCGAAACGCATGGTGAAAGAAGGAAAAGTAGAATTAGCTCCGTGGGAACAACTAAAAATGTTTATTAAGGAAGTAAGTGATATAAGGGAGCAATTATGGGAAATGAGAAATGAATGGGGTCAAACTTTGGGAAATACTTATTACAAAGATCACGACAAGAAAGAAATACATTGTGGAACAGACAGAGTGTATAAAGGAAAAAAGGAATAAGATGCATTGCTTCATAATGAGCATGTTTGATGAACAAGATATAATAGGCATTGAAGAGTTAGCTGAAGTAAGAGAAGTCAAGATTCGGGAATATAAAGGAATATTAGAGGCCACTCAGAAGAGATATGAGGAATATATCTTAGTACAGAACCATCGGTCCAATGAAATAGTTGTCCAAGCTGAAAATAAAACAGAAATTGTAGAAGAAAAAGAAGTCAAGATGCAAGAGCCTGAAACTGATATTAGAAAAGAAGAAGAAGAACAAGAGGTAGAAATCGTGATGATTCCAGTGGAAACTGAGAAAAGCAATGAGATCCTTCTAGAGAAAACAATGGACACTCAAGAAGAAATGAGAATTCCAGGTCAGGAAGACAGCCGAAATGAAAATGAGCTGCAAATGAAAGAAGATCATTTTTATGTAAAAGTTGAGCTTGAAGAGCAAGAGATAAACCCATAACAAGAGATAACAAAAGAAGTGAAAGTTGGGGAGATGGAAATAATAACTCCTGGAGAGACGGAGAAATTAAATGACACTATAATAGAAAGTATTCTTGAGGGAAAAAAGAAGTAGAGGTCCAAGATGTCATAGAAATAGAAAAGGAAAACCCAGAAGAAATTCATGAGAATAAGGAAGATAAGATACTATTAAAAGAAGAAAAAGAACAGTTGAAAGCACAAATTCTTGAGTTAATGAGGAAATATCAAGAATGTCAACGAAAGGAAAGAAAAATGGAAACAAATTCAAATGAGAGCAAAGAAAACCTCAAAGAAAAGGATGAGACTACTGGAGAAAAGAGAGGATTTGTCTGAAGGAAATCAGGAAAGAGGAAGACCACCGCCAATTATAATAGGTTTACAAGAGAATAGATACCCTATTGAATTTAGGAGAGGAGGAGAAATAATGCACATGACCTTGGAGAAAGAAGACGCACAAGCGTATTTCAGTTGGAAACTTCGTAAGAAGAAAGCGAATAATAGAAAAAAGAACAAAAGAAGATCTAAAGGAACTATGGAATTGGAAGAGTAGAAAAATAAATTTTCTTTGGAAAATGCCATCTCGATGCGAGATGAAGGAAAAAGGTTACTCTAGAACATATAACGGGTTAAGGCTATATGCACCCGTTAAAGATTAAGAGGAAGAAAAAAGAATTTTTCTTGAAAATGCCATCTCGAGATGAGATGAGGGGAATGAAAGAAAACCAAGAAGAGTCGGGTAAGGATAGACCGTGCTCTTAAGGACAAACGAAATTCTGTAGACTTTGAGTCCAAAATACAGTAGCCTCTCACAAATCCGGACCTCAAAAATCCGGACTCCGGCAAATCCGGACCGCTCAAAAAATATTTTTTGTAATACAAAATCAGTAAAATGTAGGTAAATGTGTAAGTTTGTTTTTACACACTGTTTCTGATGATTTATTTTCATTTATTTTGCATACTGTAGTACTGTAATGTAAATTCTTAAGTCTTATTAAAGTTGTTCAATACTATTAACCATCTATTTTTTCTACCCCTGTGTTCAGTTAATTGCAGTTCAGAACTGTTTTATGCGAGTAACAATAAAGTACACATATCGGCACGGAGTGGCGGCGATCGCGGCACGCAAACCACTGCCGCGACCGACGTCACTCTGTCTCCGGGAAATCCGGATTTTTCGGAATCCGGATCGGCCGTCCGCCACATTGGTCCGGATTTTCGAGAGTCTGCTGTACTGAAAAAATGAAGAAGTAACGGGTAAAGGCTATATGCACCCGTGAAGTATTAAAAGAATGTAAATAGGTTAATATTGAATAACCTGAGAAAAGAGACAGACCGGCAGAATGCCCGTCCCATGAAACTAGAAAGAAAAAAACTGTCTGACCCAAGTTTGAAACGCTCGCCAGACTAAGAGGAGACTCATAAACACCCGAACGAGACGAGTAATTTATAGCCTTAAAGTGAAGAGGTCCGCTTAAAAGAAATGAATGAATGGGAACTTTGTTTGACCCAAAATAAGCCAAAACGAGAAAGGGCTTTGGAAATAAAGATCAGAAGGTACTGAGAAATGTTATGATGGCTTCGACACTAGAAAAATATAAAATTTTATGAAAATGTTTAAATAAATTTCCTCAAAAATTTCGAAAATTTATTTACCTAAGGAGGGGAGAGATGAACCCATGTACCATTGGCTCAAGGGGTCGAATCCATGTATTATGGTAAAAAGAAGGAAGGAAATATACAGTATTTAGAATGACTTGGAAAGATTTTATACAAGAGGACTGGTTATATGTTGTGCAAGAATATGAGCCCAGGTGGCCAGGAAATGATATCACGCGTGACGCACCGATAAGGAGCCGATCATGGCTATAATTAGAACGAGAGGAACTTTCCGTACGGAGTGAGTGAGAGAAGGTTTCGGAAATTGATCTTACGCAGCAGTAAAACGGCAACCGCGCTGTTATGCAAGAAGAGAAATAATTAGATTTAAGCCATTAGCGAACATAAAAGTAACAAAAGTAATACATCAGTGTGAATCATTTCGGAATAGAGATTTTTGTGTGGAGAAAAAGGTTTTAATAACTGCCTAGGAAAGAAGTGCAAACGTGGCATTACGTCAATAAAAGTTCCCCGAGACCCGAGGTGGTAGGGATTACAAATAAAAATCAACGCCCACGTATCTGAAGAGCAAACATCATTTAATATCCTAGAATTGTACGATCGATTTTCATGTGCAAAAAAGTCAGTTTACATTTAGAAAACGAGCTTTCCAGAGATATAATTTTCAATAGTGTGCGACTATTGCTTCAAAAGTTAGCTATGAAAAAGACGAGGACTTTATATTTTTGTAGCCAAAAAGTATAAAAGTCCTGGCAGAGACAGACCAATCATTCAGTCTTCGATGTGTGCGCAGGGGCGCTACACGCTGGATCACAAAGTACTATTCAGTCTACCATAGGTGCCTGAGGGCACGGTGCTGTTTCGCAAATGCAGTATCAGTCAGCCCAGGGGCGTCGCTGTATCGACAACCATCCAATTCCGTGAGCGCCGAGACGCTACACGAGAAAGCATCAAGTATCATCATAGTATCGCCGCGTGAATACTTAGGAAAATCCTAGTACAGGATTTAGTTCAGCAAGCGTCAGTCTTTATAGTGAAAAGTTCAGTATTACAGTCAAGTTAGGCTGCGAACTTAAAGAACAGGCGATAGGTCTTCAAATAACAGTTCAGTTAAACGATCAAAAGTATCGTAACGTTTGAAGTACCAAATATAGTGAAACAAACAGTTATATAACAGTTAAGGAACCCGATCAGGGTCGGACAAAATAGTAACGCCTAGTGTATCAAAAATATAGGAACTAGAGCGCCGAAGAAAATAAGAAGGGAAAATTTAATCCAAGACATTGTCTAACAGGAGACAAACGAACAGTAAAAGCATTAACCTACGAAACTAATTAAAGGAATAGCCGTAAGTGCTAGGGAATCGTAGGTCACCGATAAAATATTCGAAAGGCCGTAACAGAACTGACTGTAGCTAGACAAATTAATTAGTGTCTAGAAAGAAGCGAGTTCGAGCTAATAAAAATAGAAGCCGATCGTCAGGAAACCGGATTTGAGGAATAGCCGTTCCAGGGACGGGTAGATTGATTGAGACTTTCATCATCTTGCCAGATAGGAAGCCAACGTCTAAGAGTGTCAACCCTTGGAAACGGGAAAGAAGGAATCACGTGTGTAAAGACAAAAAGCAAAGCCTTAGTGATTAAAAGCAGTGTAATGTAAATATAGTTAAACCCGTATAAGTGTTATAATTTTTTGTGAATGTATTTGTGTATGATAAAAGGATACAAAATTGTATTCAATATGTTACCAGTGTTGAAGGTAAATAATATGTTTGTGTATCAAGAAGTGTTAATGTGTGAAATGGAATTAGGGAAGATGGCTTAAACACATTCAAGTGGGCAAAATGGAACATCGTTGGAAAGTTCGGTCGGTGACCGACATATCATGTGAGTAACCATTTCATTATGTTATATGTTGGGAGGATTTGCGTACAAACCACCTGAGAACGAAAAGAATAGGGATGTTTTTAAATAACAAAGAATAGAATAATAGCACGATCTGAACGATAGAAAAATGAGAAAGTATGAAATAATTATGTGAAATAAATAAATACCATTGGGGTAATGTAGGAAATAAAATATCAGTGTAGTTGATAAATGATTTAAATATGTGAAAGCAAGCGTAATAATAATAATAATAATAATAACAATTATATAAATGAATAAAGTTTATAATGAATTATATGAAAATAAGAGTTTGTGAGCTCTTTTAAAAAGAATTAATACTTGTGGTGAACACATTGTTTTGAGATAAAGTGATTATTGGCACGGGAGAGGATTAATATAAAATTGAGATGTAGATCAAATGTGTATTGTTGAATCTATCAGTTCTTTGAAGGCAACTTGGCTCAGTAACATGTAAGCGCTGTGAAGCACATTAAAGAAATTTGTCACGCTAGGAACGCGTTGGAATACTCGGTAAATTTAATTATAAGGGGCAGTTGGTCGCGGTAATTGAGCTATGGTAAGACCTCTGATCACGAGGCCATGTGTGTGTTATATTGTAGAAGGGTGTGAAATATTTGTTGTATTATGAGCGCAGGTTATAGACAAAGGTCGCCCTAAGTCGCGAATGTTGTAGGTCCTCCAGTATGGGATATGGTTCCCGAGGCAGTGAAAGGAATCGAACCCAGGTTCGTCAATTATTGAAGCCCTTAAATATTTGTTGTTGTATTGAATTATTCTTACCCACCAATGAGGATACTTCATAATTAATAAATGCCGAGTTTAAGAGAATAAGGTCTTGTGAACCTCAATAAAAATAGTATAATGAAAGCCATGCTTGTTCAAAGAACTACATAATGAAACAGCTGTGTAAAGCTAAGAGTCGTTCGTCCCGTGTGGGAGAGGACCGTAATGTCTGCCTCCCCTGCAATAAATCGCGCTAAGTGGCCAGACCAGACCCCTCGCCATTGATGTTGTGGTAGGTTTGAATAGCCGTCTGTTTTGAAGTTATAATTCACAGAGTGTTTAGAGTTGGTTTTAACGACCCGGTCTTCGAACCGAGGTTCCTTTAGTTGAAGATTACCGCTTGCAAGTTCAGATCGTTGCTTTATTATGAGATAATGGTCTTTTAAGACAAATAACGATAAGTCCCTAATGAAATATAATGTAGGAATTCACGAGTTCAGTGAAGACAATTAGATTTCGGGAGTGATCTTAATTTTTGACATGTTCAATTAGTTTTCTGAAGCTCGGGAGTACGCAGATGTTTTCCCAATCACAGTAGTGAATTATTGACTGAGAGAGATGGTAACCCATGAACATGTGAAAGCCCAAAATTTAAGTAAATAAATAACAGTACTTTAAGGAGAATTATATATTAATTTAATTATAAGATACTCATATAATAGGAAGTGAGGTGTTGTAAAAGAATAACACAGAGTATATAAAAAGTATCGAGCCATTTGGAGCTCTTGATTTTATGGAATTTAAAGGGATACTTTATGGAAGTGAAAAGAGATGTAAGTTTGTTGGTTTATAGGAAACCATTTATTATGATTTAACCTTTGTTTGTTTATGTATTCCTTGTTCACTCTGAACAAGTTAGAAGTACTGGTCAGTATTTTATTTGTTTATTTTGTTGTAGCGCCATATATTTTGTTAATTAAATGTTTTATAGTAGGAGTTGATTTTGTTTATTATTTTGGAAGTGTATCCTCTATTTAATCCAAAATGTGTAATTCACAGAGTGGGAGAACATACCATAACCCCGAAAATCCCGATTTGAGCATTGCTGGCATACTGTGATTTGCATATTTCATGCTAAATTGGCGCAGTACGTTGCCAGATTGGACGACGAGACAATGATCTGTAGAACGAAAGCAAGGTATCTTGTATATTCAGGGTAGCAAGTGTTCGAAATGTTGACCATCTTGGTTTAAAGGAAAGCTCTGACTCAGGCCGCCACACATGTCAAGTTAAAGCCCTATGTAACGTCTCGGGTTGTAAACCATTCCTCATTCTTACGCTGTGTCAAGTCAAACTTTCTGCAACCGCGGGATATAATCTAATCCTCATTCTTACGTTTGAGAATTAATATAAGAACGTCTTAATTGATCCACTTATGAGAAATACCGTAGTGTGTTGAGTTCATTAGACTGTTAACATGACTTTTCTCACTAAGGATATGCTAAGACTTTTTGGTAAAATTTAATAACAGAATAATACCAAGGGAAATTCTAAGGAATACGAGAACTGGCGATCAAAATCTCCTTCGATATGTTGTTGTTTTGTTGTTTCATTTGAGGGGCTAGAACATCGCGGTCATTTAGCTCCGTGTACTTGGGTGTGTGTGTGTAGAATTTGTCTGATAACCTAAGTTATTGCGGGTTTGTAATAATGTGGGTATTTGCAATTAAGGATTGGGAAGGAGACGGCCGTGGCCTTAAGATAGAAATCGTCTCGGCATTTGACCGGAGTAGAAGTGAGAAACCACGGAATATCACTTCCAGGGTGGCTGAGGTTGGAATCGAACCCTCCTCTTCTCAGATTTGCTTCAAGAGGCTGAGTGTACCACATTTCAGCCCTCAGACCAGCATTAAAATTCTTGTCGGAGCCGGCAATCGAACCCGGACCTCCGGAGCGACATTTCGATATGTTATACTAATATCCATGACAGTTTTTTTTAACTTACTGCCATAACAGGTCACGTGGCATAACCTACCAATTCGATCGTATTCTCTTTATAAATTAGCAAACTTCAATTTATTCATCACAGGAATAGGCCTATATGTGTCATTGCTGTAAGTCAGAGGTTCCCATTGTGTGGTCCGCGGACCCCAGGGGTGCGGAAAGAGTCGTCTAGAAATAACGCAATAAACAAATGGAAAACGGAGAAAGTACAAACAGTTCCTTACAAGTAATAATTATGCATAGTGGCGCAGCGTAATTTGAGCTTTTCATGTTTCCCGCTAGAAAGCGTTCTGCTCCTTTATCTCTCTGTTCTGCTCCGCAGCCATTTCGCATTTTGTATGTTTACATATTTACATGATTCTATGCCCATGGTCGCGGGTTCAAACCCGGCAGAAGCCGCCGGATATTTTAAGAGCGTTAAAAATCTCTCAGTATGCCTTCCTTCCGTGGGGAAGTAAATCCGGTGGGCCCATGTCATGGATTTGTGTCATGTAAAAGAACCTTCCACTAACTAAACTTGTGTGAAGCAAAATCTTTAGGTTAGGTTCGATTTATGTTCTTACGTTCCAACGTTCATCACTAGGTGCCGGTTGCGATGGCATCTAGTAGTAGCAAGGTTTACAGCTAGGTGTCGTGGACGGTAGTATTTGGTAGCGAAAGTAGGAACTACTTGAAATTATCGTCTGCAGTCCTTACTTGAATTAAAAACAGATAACACACACTAACACAGTCATCACAATTAACACCGGTTATCAGACAGATTCTACACTCACCCAAAGTACGTGGGGCTACATGACCTCGTTGTCGCAGCCCCTAAACTAAGGAACCAACAACCATATTTTCATGAGTTTTGAAAGTTCAAACTTTTGATTGTTTTAATTGTTAAGGTAAGAAAGACCCGTCTAGGGGCGAAATTTTTTTTTTTTTTTTTGCCTTTTAAGTTATTTACAATGTAGAGAACAGGAATGTGTCAAAAATGTCGAAAAAATATGAAAAACGGTCATTTTATAAGATGTAAATGACTATGTTGCACCATGTAAGACAACGCCCACTTTTGCAGAGATTTATGTTTGTGCGTATAACTTCTGAACTATTATAGATAGATTTCTGAGCTCACTCCTGGCTGCTCTGTTGAGCGCAGACTTTGTGTTGGTAACAATGAATACTTCCTGCATTGTTTATGTTACAAGTGGTTACTGAACATCATCATAATAATATTATAATCACTGCGATTTTGCACTGACCTATTGAAGAAATATTGTTTATGGGACGGAACAGCGAGGTCATCTGCCCCAATTATTAATAATTGAATCGTTGATTTGAAGAGAGGAACAAGTTCACTTGTTTGCAAACAGATAAGTTGAAATACGCATTTATTTATTTATTTATTTATTTAAAAGCTAAAGGAAGAGGGAGGAGCAAAATAACCAGTGATGAACGAAATGATGCAAGTTATAGGGCAGGAATGTTCCAAGAATTGTCAGAGCTAACAAAATGTAATGAAAACCATCAACCTCATTTATCTCACAATCAGTTTAACATTATCATTTAGACTTTCACGGCCCGTGTTACTATTCATAATGTTGAATTCAACATTATGAACAGTTTAACATTTTTTACTACTTTGGTACCATTTGTAAGAAAACTAATAAAGATACGTCCAAAATTATTTTTTATGTATCAACCTCTTCGTAATGAACAGTAATAACAAGGGATATCTTTTTAAATAATATACAAAATGTAATATAAATATCTTTCGACATAATTTTCGATTAAAAAATCGTACCTTTATAAAAATTCATATTGGCAAAAGTATTTAGTTCCTGTCAATGAAAATCCACAGCCTGCTTCCAGTCTCCGACCGGGTCAGGAATGGAATGAATGAATCCCCCATCTAGCGGCGTGGATAGGATTAGTTCCTGTCAATACTCCTTATTATTGCAGATAATGATCCAAACAGTAATCCATGAAAATTTCAATTGGCTAACCCCAATAGATTTTGAGTAAAGTGTACCAAAATGTGAAGATTTAACATGGGCGAGATAGGCAAGTCTTTCTTTCCTTAAAAGTCCATTGAATATGGATCGTTGTTTGAAGAGTAGATCCTTGAAACGAAGTAGGCCCACTGCTATAGATACTGACGAAGAGGAATCTGTGGTTAATAAATATAGGAGAGAATGGGCCACCTGCTGCCTCTCTTGAGCCTAGCCATTCAAAGAGTAAGCCTACTGCGAAAGGTAAGAAATACGACATTAAATATTGGAAATTTACTTTACGTATTGTGGACCTAAAGATTGTCCTAAGCCTCAATGCGTGATATGTTTTGAAACCCTTGCCAACGAGAATATGAAACCTGCAAACCTCTGGAGGCATCTAGATACCAAACACTCGGAGCACAAGGGTACACACAGTGAATCCATTGAATTCTTCAAAATAAAGTTAGCCTGAAAGTAATTACCAAAAATTCTGGTGCAAATGTGAATGAAAATGCAACGATTGAATCCTACGAAGTATCTCAGCTTTTTGGAAAACGTGCCAAAAACCATACCATTGCTGAAGAGCTCATTCTACCGTCAGCAATTATTTTGTGCAAGAGAATGCTGGGCGATGCTGCCGCAAAGCTTACAAATACCGTCCCGCTGTCTAACAATGCTGTGCAAAGGTCAATTACAGATATGTCAAGCAATATTGAAGAGACGTTGATGGCAAGGCTCCACATGTGTGACATGTTTGCTCTGCAGTTGGATGAGAGCACCGAAATATCAAAAAAGGCGATAATGTTGTCTTTTTTTAGGTCATGAGGAAATTATAAAGATTTTCTTATTTCCTGTGAACTAGTACAGAGGTTCCCATTCATCATCATATTGCACAGTTTCCAGCCACTGTCCGGGTCTGTTTGGAACACAAGCCTCTCCAACGTCTTCTGTCTTCCCACCATCTCTCAGCCTCCAGCCTTGTCCAGTCTTCTCCTCTCTTCTTCACGGTTTCTTCCACCCCCTTCAGCCACCTGTCTCTCGGTCTTCCTTTCGGTCTCTTTTCTTCCCACTTCGTCTCGTGTATCCTCCTGGGCATCCTCTTCTCCTCCATTCGTTTTACATGACCATACCAACGAAGTCTAGATTTCTCTATACCATCCTGTAATGGTTCCTCCTTCATTAATTCTCTGGTCCTCTCATTTCTTATTCAATCCATCTTTGTAGCTCCAATACTGCTTCTCAATAACCTCATCTCAGTGGCCTGTATTCTGCTCTCTTCCCTTCCTTTCATAAACCAGATCTCCGAGGCATACATCAGGATAGGGACATAGTACGTCCGATATATGATCTTTTCGCTGTTCTGAGGGACATCCTTGCTCCATATCATGCTTCTCACACTCCTCCCGAATGCTTCCGCCTGTCTCCCCCGCTCATTTATTTCTCTATCGTTTCTTGTATCTTGTATCAGGCTTCCCAAATACTTGAAACTCACCACTTTCTTCAGCTGTTCCCCACCAATTATTATTCCCGTTGTGGTTCTTTCCTTCTTCCTTGTTGTGATCACCATCTCACTCTTATTTATGCTAAATTTCATCCCATATCCTTGCATTATTGCTTCCCATTACGAATTTAAATATTTAAGTCTTGACTTAAAAGATTTTGAAGCAGGGCCCGTGCTTACATAACAATGACTTTAGGGGGTCCGAGAAAAATTCCTAACGGGAACCTCTGCTGTAAGTTATATACTTTCAATAATACATGTACATGAAATTACTTGTGCTAATCCAGTATATATAATTTTCTTGGCACGGACGGTGGAGTGTGTCCATACGCACGCGTTTAAAACTCTGTCCTCACCCAGCAGAACAGTTGATCGATTCTCTTCATCATTAGTTCATGTTCTCAGGTTTCGTGGATATGGCCTGGAAGTTATCCGCATGAAATCCATGGTTGATGATACGAGGGAATGTGCCTGTCATGTAATCCATATGCGTATGGCGATCAGCCAATCCGATAACCTTGCGCAGAGAGAAGCACTTCCGTAGCGCGGGTGGTTTATTTTACAATATTTTAGTCTCGTTTGGTTCAATCGTTCCAGCCCATTGAGTGCAGGAGACTCCGTGAGCTGGACAGATAATTCCCACCTTATACTTCCTCTACGCTAGACTTGCAACACATTGTTACCTCCAGAGCCTTGACTGCGCGGGGCAGCTGGAAGACGCTTGCCATGGTGGGTGGGTGGTCATCGTGTCGGACTACCAACCCCAACCTTGCAGGTTCGCTCCTGGCCGTATTTATTATTTATTTATTTATTTATTTATTTAGCGTATGGCTCTTAGTGCCGAGAGTGTCCGAGGACATGTTCGGCTCGCCTGAGGCTGTAGCTGCTTCAAGCGGACACCCATAGGATGAGCTACATGTTCCGTTCAATTTCAAGAAGTTCCAACTTTCACTAGCAGATATCACTGACACCTGGTGGTGAACGTTTGAAGTTTGATACAGCATTACAACGAAATCTAACCTAGAAATTTAGCTTCACACAAGTTTAGTTAGTGGAAAAGCTCCTGGCCGTGGTAAGTGATTTTTGAAAGGTGACAAAAATCACGACACGATGTCGAAAGTTGATGGCATGTTAAAGGATCCATTTGAATTCAGTAGGCCATGTTCATAATGGGAAAATTAATCTCGGAATTTTCCGCCAACACAAAGTTCCTGCTTTCTCTACTAGAAAGCGCTATAGTGTCAAGGAGCTTAGATATCTAACATCCTTGACTTTCATAGCGTTCCAAGGAACGACAAGATTTGACGAGCAAGCTGCCCCCTGGGTGTCAAGTAACAAAGCTTGCACCCAGCACCCGAGGCCATACGACATTATTATTAGTATTATAACTGGAAAACTGGAGATCGAATATTCGAATCTTAGAGCTGACAACAGCCATCCTGAGTATTGATTTCTTACGGGGTTTTCCGTACTGACTTCAGACAAATGTCTAGATATATTCTGCTTCAACTTCCAGGGAACTTATGCCAATCATCACCCACTCTACTCGAGTCACCATGGATACACAGGCTATCGGGCAAACTCAACGAACACCCAGCCACGCTTTGCGCATACGAAGTAACTTATAATGTTCTATTTTATGACCAACTTTTGTTATTATAGCTCTAGGATACCAAAAGTTATTAATGCCTTTCAAATTTCAATATAACCGCTGTGAACTGAGTTCAGTGAATATTTTGACTAATGCAAGTGATAACTCTTATATGACGCTCACCTCTTGGCACGATTCGTCTTGATTACCCGATTTTATTATGAGTTGGCAATACTTATGTTCTAATATTTCGCTCAGCCGCCATCTTGAATGTATAGAGTTGTTTTGACCTTGCCACAAACATCCACATCTACGGTCTTAACTTGTCACTAATTTTCGTTAAAGTAGCTTTTAAGTATTGTCATTTAGACTTTCACGGCCCGTGTTACTATTCATAATGTTGAATTTTGGGCTTATGCCGTGTTTATTATACTAAAATTCGACGCGTTTCGAAAGAAACCATGCCTTTCTTCGTCAGGAATATTCTGGAATACCCAGATTATTCAGATTATTCGAATTTTAGTATAATAAACACGGCATAAGCCCAAAATTCAACATTATGAATAGTAGCTTTTAAGTGTTGAGAGTAATTTTTTAAATATTTTATAATTTCAAGATGGCAGCTTCGTGTAATATTCACGCTGATATACTGATAATATTGTTAAAAGAAGGTCCTTATACAAAACTATATGAATTCCAAGTACTGTGAGCATCGATTCATTGGATCATAAGTTATGGATTATAATGCTCGCATGATTAGCACAGCCACCATCCCGAAATGGTTTGGCTGATGACCTTGTGGTTTGGACTCAAGACGCCTCCCAGATAAAGGTATGTTTGTACGAAATGTGGTAGAGATCCCAATTGTAGTTTAGTCTTAATTTGATTTTCGCTTTGAACATTAGGGTACCCGCCAATTTGTTTACGATGGCGGCGATAAAAAGCATGACACTGAGGTGTCCTTTGTTAGTGCCATCTCTGTACCAAATTAGCTATAATTCGGTTTCGTCGTGTTTGAATTGATAGAGGGTACATACTGTACAAACATACACATACAAACACACGGATCTTATAAGTCTCCTAACTCGTCAACTAGACAATAATTCAGCACAACCTATGTTACTTCCACCACAGCTCTAACACAAGCGAAGTTATTGAAAACGCCAAACGGCCCAGAGGTAGTGACATGGAGAGTGCTGAGTTTGATGTAATAGGATGTGGAGACTGCACACTTTGATGTAAAAAACAAAGATAAATGAAGGGTTTATGGATATTACTTCATTACAGCTCTAACACAAGCGAAGTTATTGAAAACGCCAAACGGCCCAGAGAAGAGGTGGGTGGTGGTGGTGGGGGGAGCGATATGATGTACTTGCGCGTCATCAATTTGACGAAACGTTAGCTCACTTGGGTAATGTTAGTGACTTTTCAGAGACCGAGGGGGCTAGTTTCAATCCCAGCAATCTCCGTCTTTGATGATTTTGCAGCAGAGGCCAAAAACTGTTGCACTAATTTCCCCTACATTTTGAAGGTGTATATCTGTTTCGAACACTTATTTGGACCAATAAGAGTACATTTTCTGACACACGTTTGAAGTAAGCCCTGTTGATATGATGTAATATGCACTTAAAATATGGAGATTGCTGACTTTGAGGTAGTGACATGGAGAGTGCTGAGTTTGATGTAATAGGATGTGGAGACTGCACACTTTGATGTAAAAAAACAAAGATAAATGAAGGGTTTATGGATATTACTTCATTACTGATGTCCATTCTTAATTAATTCTTAATTCATTAAACTGACAACAAACTCCAAATCAAGGAACAGTCACAGCACGCTTGCCACAGTGATGTAAACCAACAAGAGTGGAGCATGCTGGGTGGCCGCCATATTGCAGCTCTCATTGGTCTGTTTGGAGATTGCTCAGTTTGAAACTACCATCTAGGCCCTCAACAGATCCGACAATTGTGAAAGTTCGATATAAGTGTCAATTTGTCGCGACACTTCTAACAATATATCAATGTGTGACAGGAGAAATATTGTAAAATTTACGCCTGACACAGGGGCCGTTTCTTAACCTTGAAAATTTGTCCAATCCACCTGTCGAGGATATGTGCATCAGCACCAACGTGGTATTGTGCCCTACTGCCCATCCAGTGAAGAACACATAGAAGTTGCTCCAGAGGTTCAAGAGCCTTATTCCTTCTTGTTGAATGCAGATCCTTTGTATCAAATATTCCACAGTAACTTTACTGACGCGCAATTTTTCTTTGAATACAAAGTCAGTAAAATTAAAACTGATGTTATTTCTCTCCCTAAAAACCCTTGGTAACCTCACTACGTCTTCATCATTGCTCTCACTACTACTGCAGCTGATTAATGGTTCCATTCCAACGATTCTAAAACACTATTCACTATTAAAACCGGAAATATCCAAATGGCGCTCGCAATACAAACAAGAAGTTCCGTGACGAACTATACAGCCTACTTTTCATGCCAATGATTATTCTACAGTATATGAACCTATCTAGAATAATGCCGAAATTAAGTTGGTAATATCGAAATATCTAATTAGTTCAAAATATACCTGATATAATGTAGCCTGATAGAGCACTACAGTTGGCAGCCCTAGTGACTGAATATATTCTTAGTTCCACCTCTTAAGGTACAGAATACAAAATTTGGTTGAAGTCCAATGGACGTTACATGCAGTTAGACACTGGATCTATCAGCACGCGTAAAAGCATGTTGCTAACAATACCATGCGTGTGCTGGTCAGAAATAATCTGAATTATTATGATATCTTGTTGTGCCAATTTTGGATGAAGTCCATTTGTTAGTATAGAAGTTACATGTATTTTAAAATTGGACATATCAGCAGGCATAGAATCATGTTGGCAGCACTGCCTTGTATTAATTACTCCAAATTAATCTAGAATGTCAGGTGCTATACGTGTGCAAAGTATAGAGCTGTTGGCTTGCATACTTTCAGATATATTGATATTAGCGTAAAAAAATATAGACAGCATTTATTAACAGTTGGCAGCCCTGATTGCTTTTAACAATACTTATAGTCATATCTGTTATGGTACACATAGCACATACGAAATTTGGTTGAAATCCAACTGATAGTATTGAAGTTACATGTATTTAAAAATTGGTACTATCAGCAGGCTTATAATCATGTTGGTAGAACTGACGTATATAAGTTACTCCAAATTAATCTAAAATGTCAGAATATACGTGTGCATTATTTAAAGCTGTTGGCTTGCATACTTTCTGATATATTGGTATTTGGAAAAAAAAAATAGAGAGAGCAATTATTAACAGTTGTCAGCCTTGGTGGCTCTAAAGAATACGCTCAGTCATATCTGTTTATGTACAGATATTACATACAAAATTTGGTTGAAATCCAATTGATAGTGTAGAAGTTATATGCATTTAAACATTGGACCTATCAGAAGACTTAAAATTATTTTTGCAACACTGTCATGGTTGGCCTCCTGGAAATTAAACTGAAATAGTATTATCTACATGTGTGCCTATTTTGGAATAGCTCCCATGCATACCTTGCATGATATCCAACATGGAGCTCAAATTTCTAGTGCTTTTTTTCAGCAGTTGGTAGCACTGACATCGTTTTCAAATATGGACGTGAGCTATTCCGGTGCACATCTTTACTCATACTAAATTTGGTTTTGATTGCTGCAGCCGTTTAGGAGCTGATAGGGGGGACACACACACACAGCCAGACAGACAGACAGACACACATTTTCCCGGATCGATCTCATAAGTCTACTTTTTCCTCATTTTTGCAAAATGTGAAAAGTAGGCTAAAAATATACGAGCCTTACAGTAGTCGCATATGATGTGTAACATGTGATATGTTATCCTGCTTTGTGTGTCCCGGGAGCGCAAATACCTTGTTGACAGTGAACTATGTTGATCATTGAAATAACTACTTGTAAAACTCCACTGCCAAATCCTGACCGTAATAAATGAATCATAATTGTTATTTGCCGTGGCGGAAGCAATCCACTGCCTACTTGATGCGAGCTGCGCTCTATACCGGCCAGTTAGTGAACCCATGCTAGCGATGTTATTGAAAATGGCCTCGTTTTGCCGATCAGCGCACTGCCAAGTATAGGCGCGATTAAAAATTAGGTGTGGAAGATATATTAAATGTGTTTCTACCAGTGATATGTTTAGACCAGCGAAGTTTCAATTAATGTTAATAGTCGGCGTTAATATACTGAATTCCTACGTTGTTTGGAGTGTTGGTTGATGCGATATAGATTCCACATAGCCACATGGCCGACAGTACATCGAGTACTTACATTAAATAAGAATAAAGCAAAGGTATGAAGATTTAATAAATCGTAATTGTTTTCAGCAAATAGGATAAAATGAATATTTTCACACCAAAGAACGACAACTTGAAGATGATTTATTGTAGGAATATCTTAAATGGGGTCTCCAAACCTTGAACTAAACTGTATGCGATATACATTCGCCATAGCCACACGACCTTACAGTACGTCGTTGTACCGATCTCCACCATCGCGCGCGCTCATTGTTTCCGTCCCATGCACTTCCGTCCCATCCATTTCCGTCCCTTTTCCAAAATCACTCCCACAAACATATCCAGCTACCGAGTGGAAAGATGTTACACATCAAAAAGAGAGGTTATCTTAATGGAAGTAGTCGACATGTAACAAGGCGCCAGTCAAGTTCTCGATGACAATTTAACAATTGTACAACACCGGTTGACATATTTGTTAGTTCTTAAAGGAAAACTGGTGACGTTTATGTGACATATTTGTCAGATTTCTACCTATCAGCTTTACAACTTTATGAAACAGATTTCGGACAATATGTCACGACAATTTACAAACTTGTCGCGACATATTTGTCGAATTGTCATGCTTTGAGAAACGGAAACTTGTCGAACTATCGAATGTCAGACATTTTATGTCATCTGACATATTATGTCGACTCGTCAAGTTTTATGAAATAGGGCCATGGTGGAGATTGCTAGGTTTGAAATTCAAACGTATTTTTATTAAAGAAAATAACATGGATTTTGCCGTGTTCTCAGAAACAGCGTAGGTTACATAAGTAGAATTCAATGCGAAGTTTAACTCGGTAGGAATAACTCAATTTACGAAAATGTTGGAGATTGCAGGGTTTGATACTAGCCCCCTTTATGTTTCATGCAAAGCCTACTGGTATGCCACTCGGCACTCCGTCATGTAACGCTTGAGGGTGACGTGCTACTACTCAGGGCTGCTTCCTGACCGGACACGTGCTTACTTCATCTAGCAGTGCCCTTGGCTAGGATCACCTATTTCACCACACTGCAATTCACTGCACACGATTCCTTAATGAAGATCGTCACTAGCACAGAACGAGTGGAATGCACAATCTGTGGTGACACATTGCCTGCTTGCACCGACCGTGACAGGAAATTGCATGCTCCTTTTACGAGCTATCGTATATTACAACAAACGGGCAGATGACCTTACTGTTCTTCCCTTGAAAACAACTATCATCGACAAACTGAACTACTATGCCAAAAATTGCGGGTTCAAACCCGGCTGAAGTCATCGGATTTTGAAGAGCATTAAAAATCCCTCAGTATGTCTTCCTTCGGAGGGGAAGTAAAGACGGAGGACCCATCTCATAGATTTATGGCATGTAAAAGAACCTTCCACTAACTAAAATTGTGTGAAGCTAAATTTGTAGATTTGATTAACGCTCTATGAGTTCCAACGTTTGTCACCATGTGTGTTTGCGGTGGCATATAGTAGCCAAGTTCGCTGCAAGGTGTCGTTGACGGTAGCATTTGGTAGCAAAAGTAGGAACTACTTGAAATTGATTGTCTGCAGTCCTTAACTGTATTACAGATAACACACACTAATACAGTCACCACAATTAACACCGGTTATCAGACAGATTATCCACACACCCAAAGTACACTGGGATACATGACCACGTTGTCGCAGCCCCTAAACTGAGGAACCAAGCAACCGAAAATTCGAAATTACGCTTATTGAATTGCGGATTTAGCAGAAGACGTGTTCCACATACGGATTTTGTGCAATATTACACGTAGAAAGGAGAACTGAATAATTTATAAACTCCAGAAAAACCTGCAGTAAAATTGCGAAAACCAAAGAAAACCACAGCTGGGATGTTTGGGGTTAGAATATAAACCCACCTCTTCTTAGTTTTGTTGTTGTTTAAGTCTTCAATCTTTTGACTGGTTTGATGCAGTCTCCATGCCTCCCTGTCCTGAGCTAATCGTTTCATCTCTACATAGCTACCACACCCTACATCCGAGGCAATCTGTTTAACATATTCTAACCTTGGTCTACTCATACAGTTCTTGTCCTCAACCCTTCCTTCCATAATTAAGCTTGCAATTCCATAGTTTGTGTCCTACCAACCTATCTCTTCACTTCATTAACAGTCACCAGAAACATCTCTCCTCTCCCACTCGTCTTAATACCTCTTCGTTTGTAACCCTATCTACCCATCTGATCTTCATCATTTTCCTGTAACACCACATTTCAAACGCTTCAATTCTCCTCTTTTCTGCTGCACCAATAGTCCAAGTTTCACTTCCATAGAACGCCACGGTCCAGACAAAGGCCTTCAAAAATGACTTCCTAATTCCTAAATCTATGTTCGATGTCAACAGATTCCTTTTATCTAGAAATGCTTTCCTTGCCTGAGCCAACATACTTTTTAAATCCTCTTTGCTTCGTCCATCACTGGTTATTTTGCTTCCTAAATAACAGAAGTCTCTTACTTCCTTCAGTTTTTAACCTGCCAATTTGATGTTCATAGTGGTTTCTGATTTGTTTCGGCTGCATTCCAGTATTTTTGTTTTACATTTATTAATTTTCATCTTAGTTTTACCTCACGAGAAAAGACGTTACAGCCCTCACACCAGAATTAACTCTCTTGGCATTACTTGAAGCTCTGTAGTAACAGACGGACGGACCTACCGACCAACCTGATTACTTTTTTAGCCTACTTACGATTATTACAAAAATTGAAAGTAGACTTTTGAGATCTACACGGGCCATATATCTGTGTGTTTGTCTCTTCCCCTCCAATCAATTCAAACACGACGAAACCAAATTTGGTACAGAGGTAGCACTAGCGAAGGACAATCCAGTGTCATGATTTGTATAGCCGTCGTCTTAACCAAAAAAAAAATGGCGGTGACATAAATGTTCAAAACTTAAATCAAATTACGACTAAACTAATCATCAAATCTCTACCAAATTTTAGAAAATATACCTTCATGTAGGAAGCGTCTGGCGCCCAAGCTACAAGGCTATCAGCCAAATTATTTCAAGATGGCAGCCGTGTGAATTATACAAGCATTATAATCCGAAACTTATGCTCCAATGAATCAACGTTCACAGTATTTGGCATTCGGATAGTATTACATAAGGATCCTCCGTTGTCAACGAGAGAACAACAGGAGTGTTAATATCAAGCGCAGCCACGATCTTGAAATTTTTAAAAAATGAACACACTTTATATTTAAGAGCTACTGTAACGAAAATTAGTGACAAGATATGACCGTATATGTGGCGTTGTATGGCCAAATTAAAAGATCATACTCTTCATACATTCAAGACGGTGGCTGTGCAAAATTTCAGAACATTAAAATCTACAACTCCGTATGAAATTTGGTAATTAAGACAAATCTTTCCTAGAGGTGAGTATCATATTAGAGCTCTTCGTTTGTCTGAAGATTATCACACTGAATATAACGCACAGCGGCCATCCTGAAATTTAAAAATAAATAAACATATATCGGCATCCTAGAGCTATATTAACTAAATTTAGTAATTAAATAGAACCTTATAGCCTAAGGCTCTTCGTATGCCCGAATCAAAACACCAGAGACTCCATAGATCAATATGACGGCTAGGCGTACTAACAAAGTATATAAATTAGTAACTCAGGATATTATTGCAAACCTAAGGCGAAACTTGGCAGAAGTGGAGTATTATGTAAGAAGCGTCAGTAGCGTTAATGATAAATTTATCAAACGGAATGTAGCATGCAGCACCCATCCTGAGGTTTCATAACTGAAAAATAAATAACGTTCTATGTTTTAGAACTATGTCCAAAGGAAAATAACAGCGACTTAAAACTTCGAAAATAGCGACCGGGCGTATTATTTAAACGTATTAGTGAATCATTCAGAATGTATTTTTGCAATTTAAGCGCAACTTAGTAAGGAAGAAGTACCATATAAGGGACCTCGCAGAAATGAGCCATAAGAGTAACGCACTGAATACAACGCGAGGCGGCCATCAATTCCTCTGGTTGAAAAAGTGGAATTATAATGAAGCTTAGTAAACGGGGAACCTACGTAGGATACAACACGAACATTCAAATAATTATACTCCTTGATAAGGACGAAGAGTTACTATACCCAGACATTTATGAGAAAGTGGGCCATATCTTCTTAACTGTTGTTGTTTGAGACTTCAGTCTTTTGACTGGTTTGATGCAGCGCTCCATGACTCCCGATCCTGAGCAAATCGTTTCATCTCTACATAGCTACCACACCCTACATCCAAGGCAATCTGTTTAACATATTCTAAACTTGGTCTACCCCTACAGTTCTTGTCCTCGACCCTTCCTTCCATAACTAAGCTTGCTATTCCTAGGTGTCTTAGTATGTGTCCTACTAACCTATCTCTTCTCTTCATTAGCAGTCGCCAGAAACATCTCTCCTCTCCCACTCGTCTTAATACATCTTCGTTTGTAACCCCATCGACCCATCTGATCATCATAATTCTCCTGTAACACCACATTTCAAATGCTTCAATGCTCCTCTTTTCTGCTGCACCAATAGTCCAAGTTTCACTTCCATAGAGCACCACGCTCCAGACAAAGGCTTTCAAAAATGACTTCCTAATACCTAAATCTATATCCGATGTCTACAGATTCCTTTTTTGTAGAAATGCTTTCCTTGCCTGAGCCAACCTACTTTTTATATCCTCTTTGCTTCGTCCAGCACTGGTTATTTTGCTTCCTAAGTAACAGAAGTCTCCTACTTCCTTCAGCTTTTCACCTGGCAATTTGATGTCCATAGAGGTTTCTGATTTATTTCGGCTACATTCTAGTATTTTTGTTTTACAATTATTAATTTTCATCATGTATTCTTTCCGTAGGACGGAGTCAATACCATTCAAAAACTCATTCAAATGCTCAGGCTTGTCGGCCAAGATGACGATGTCATCAGCAAATCTCAGAGTTGAAATTATTTCTCCTTGAATCTCCACTCCCACTTTCATTTTTTCTCTAATTTTCTTCATTGCTTGTTCAATGTAATGATTGAAAAGTATGGGTGATAAGTTGCAGCCTTGCCTTTTGACTGGTTTGACAGTTTGATGCCTAACACCTTTCTGAATATCAGCTTCTCTCTCATGTCCTTCAGCTCGAATGACTGCTGTCTGGTTTTTGTATAGATTGTAGAACACCCTCCTATCCCTGTACTTTATTCCAATAGATTTCAAAATGTCAAACAGTTTAGTCCAATCAACGTTATCAAAAGCCTTTTCTAAGTCTACAAATGCCATGAACGTTCTCTTATCCTTCCTTATTCTACCTTCCAAAATCAGCCTAAGACTTAGTACAGCTTCCCTTGTTCCTACATTTCTCCTGAAACCAAACTGGTCTTCACCCAACTCCGTTTCTATCTGGCTTTCAATCCTCGTGTAAATTATTCTAGACAGGATCTTTGAAGCATGAGTAATCAAGCTGATAGTACGGAAATCTTCACATCTATCAGCTTCCACTTTCTTTGGTATAGAGATGATTTCATTCTTCTTGAAATCAGGGGGTACCCCACCTGTCTCATAAATCCTACACACCAAGTGAAATAACCTGATCAGACCTTCATCTTCTATGCAGCGTAGCAACTCAATCGGTATATCATCTATGCTTGGTGCTTTGTTCCTGATTAAGTCTTCCAAAGCTCTATCAAATTCTGATCTCAATATTAAATCTCCTTTCGCATCCTCATCAATTTCCTCCTCCCTTTCCATTACATGATTCTCAATCTCCTTTCCCTTATACAAGCTCTCTATATAAGCTTTCCATATCTCAACCTTTTCTTCCATATTTGTTAGAGGTTTTCCATTTGTGTCCTTAATATTACAGCACTTAGTCCTCTTTTCCCCAAATGTATTCTTAATCCTTCGATAAGCTGTGTCTACTTTTCCTAATTTCAGACAATATATGTCATTGTTCTATTAGACTGTGGTGTGTGAGTGTGCTGGTGAGGGTGCATGTGAGTGGGCCTGGTGACAGACTGTTTTAGTGGTAGTATTTGTTGTTGGTGAAACTTTAGTATTTTTTTCGTTAGTAGAATTTTGGTATTTAATTGTTAGTAGAAGGTTAGTATTTTGTAGTAGAATTGCTATTTACTTATTCTGAAAGGGAGTAGCAGCCTTTCAGAATAAATCAATTCTTTACTAGTCTAATAGACGGTTAAGATATTGAAAATATAAGCCAACTAATGGCTACACTGCGTTCTGCTGCACGGCTGAAAGCAACGGGAAACTACAGCCGTAATGCTATTCCCGAGGATATGCACCTCTCTATGCATAATTACATGTGATGATGGCCTCCTCCCTTGTAAAATTTCAATCCGGAGGTAAACTAGTCCCCCGTTCGGATCTCCGAGTGGGGACTACTCGAGAGGGGGTTAACATCACAGAAGTAACAAAGAAGAAATCTGACATTCTACGGATCGGAGCGTGGAATGTTAGAAGTCTGCTAGGAAGTGGAAAGTTAGAAAGCTTAGAAAGGGAAATGGATAGGTTGAGGTTGGATTTGGTTGGGATTAGTGAAATGCCCTGGCAGGAAGAACAGGACTTTTGGTCAGGAGACTATAGGGTCATTAGCACTAAATCAAATAATGGCCAAGCAGGGGTTCGTCTCATATTGAGTAGGAAACTTGGACAGCGGGTGGAATATTATGAGCAATACAGTGAACGGATTATTGTAGCAAAAATCAATACTAAACCGACGTGCACCACAGTGGTACAAGTCTATATGCCTACCAGTCAAGCTGATGATGAGGATGTTGAAAAGGTCTACGAAGAAATAGATGACATTCTGAGGTATATCAAAGGTGATGAAAATGTTATAGTAATGGGAGATTGGAATGCTGTGGTAGGAAAAGGGAGGGAAGGGAAGATAGTAGGAGATTTCGGATTAGGTGAAAGGAATGATCGAGGAAGCAGGCTGATGGAATTCTGCACCGAACATGAGTTGGTCATAGCTAACACCTTATTCAGTAACCACAATAGAAGAATATACACATGGATGAGACCAGGAGATACAGGGCGTTACCAAATCGACTTCATTATGGTCAAGCAGAGGTTTCGAAACCAGATTTTGGATTGTAAAACATATCCTGGTGCTGACATAAACTCTGACCACAATCTGGTTGTAATGAAATGCAGATTAAAGTTGAAGAAACGGAAGAAAAGTCAAAAGCCAAAAAGGTGGGCAATAGACAGACTGAAAGTAAAAGATGTGAACGAAAGATTCAAGAAGAGTAAAAAGGAAGGACTAATCAAAACCCCTAAACAAACTTCAATTGCAGACGAATGGGCACTTTTGAAGAATGAAATAACAAAATCTGCAGAAGAAAACATTGGTAGGAAAGAAAGAATCGGTAGAAAACCGTGGATCACTCAGGATATACTAGAATTGATGGATGAAAGGCGGAGACACAAGAATCTAAGAGATGAAGAGGGGAAAGCAGAATACAGACGTCTGAGAAATGAGGTTAACAAGAAGTGCAAGGAAGCGAAAGAAGAATGGTTGAAAGAGAAATGTACAGGTATAGAAAAGTGTCTGAAATTAGGAAAAGTAGACACAGCTTATCGAAGGATTAAGAATACTTTTGTGGAAAAGAAGACTAAGTGCTGTAATATTAGGGACACAAATGGAAAGCCTCTAACAGATAGGGAAGAAAAGGTTGAGAGATGGAAAGCTTACATAGAGTGCTTGTATAAGGGAAAGGAGATTGAGAATCATGTAATGGAAAGGGAGGAGGAAATTGATGAGGATGCAAAAGGAGATTTAATATTGAGATCAGAATTTGACAGAGCATTAGAGGACTTAGGCAGGAACAAAGCACCAGGCATAGATGATATACCGATTGAGTTGCTACGCTGCATAGGAGATGAAGGTCTTATCAGGTTATTTCACTTGGTGTGTAGGATTTATGAGACAGGTGAGGTACCCCCTGATTTCAAGAAGAACGTTTTCATCCCTATACCAAAGAAAGTGGGAGCTGACAGATGTGAAGATTACCGTACAATCAGCTTGATTACTCATGCTTCAAATATCCTGTCTAGAATAATTTACAAGAGGATTGAAAGCCAGATAGAAACGGAGTTGGGTGAAGACCAGTTTGGTTTCAGGAGAAATGTAGGAACAAGGGAAGCTGTACTAAGTCTTAGGCTGATTTTGGAAGGTAGAATAAGGAAAGATAAGAGAACGTTCATGGCATTTGTAGACTTAGAAAAGGCTTTTGATAACGTTGATTGGACTAAATTGTATGACATTTTGAAATCTATTGGAATAAAGTACAGGGATAGGAGGGTGATATACAATCTATACAGAAACCAGACAGCAGTCATTCGAGTTGAAGGATATGAGAGAGAAGCTGGTATTATGAAAGGTGTAAGGCAAGGCTGCAACTTATCACCCATCCTTTTCAATCTTTACATTGAACAAGCAATGAAGGAAATTGGAGAAAATTTAAAGTGGGAGTGAAGATTCAAGGAGAAATAATTTCAACTCTGATATTTGCTGATAACATCGTCATCTTGGCCGACAAGCCTGAGGATTTGAATGAGTTTTTGAATGGTATGGATTCCGTCTTACGGAAGGACTTCATGATGAAAATTAATAAATGTAAAACAAAAATACTGGAATGCAGCCGAAATAAATCAGAAACCTCTATGGAGGTCAAATTGGCAGGTGAAAAGCTGAAGGAAGTAGGAGACTTCTGTTACTTAGGAAGCAGAATAACCAGTGCTGGACGAAGCAAAGAGGATATAAAAAGTAGGTTGGCTCAGGCAAGGAAAGCATTTCTACAAAAAAGGAATCTGTTGACATCGAATATAGATTTAGGTATTAGGAAGTCATTTTTGAAAGCCTTTGTGTGGAGCGTGGCGCTCTATGGAAGTGAAACTTGGACTATTGGTGCAGCAGAAAAGAGGAGAATTGAGGCATTTGAAATGTGGTGTTACAGGAGAATGATGAAGATCAGATGGGTAGATAGGGTTACAAACGAAGAGCTATTAAGGCGAGTGGGAGAGGAGAGATGTTTCTGGCGACTGCTAATGAAGAGAAGAGATAGGTTGGTAGGACACATACTAAGACACCCAGGAATAGCAAGCTTAGTTATGGAAGGAAGGGTCGAGGACAAGAACTGTAGGGGTAGACCAAGGTTAGAATATGTTAAACAGATTGCCTCGGATGTAGGGTGTGGTAGCTATGTAGAGATGAAACGATTAGCTCAGGACAGGGAGGCATGGAGAGCTGCATCAAACCAGTCAAAAGACTGAAGACTCAAACAACAACAACAACAGACAATTTTCTATGCCTGCACATTTCTCTTTCAACCATTCTTCTTTCGCTTCCTTGCACTTCTTGTTGACCTCATTCCTCAGACGTCTGTATTCTGCTTTCCCCTTTTCATCTCTTTCATTCTTGTGTTTCCGCCTTTCATCCATCAATTCTAGTATATCCTGAGTGATCCACGGTTTTCTACCTATTCTTTCTTTCCTACCAATGTTTTCTTCTTCGGATTTTGTCATTTCATTCTTCAAATGTGTCCATTCGTCTACAATTGAAGTTTGTTTAGGGTTTTTCATTGGTCCTTCCTTTATACTCTTCTTGAATCTTTTGTTTACATCCTTTACATTCAGTCTGTCTATTGCCCACCTTTTTGGCTTTTGACTTTTCTTCAGTTTCTTCAACTTTAATCTGCATTTCATTACAACCAGATTGTGGTCAGAGTTTATGTCAGCACCAGGATATGTTTTACAATCCAAGATCTGGTTTCGAAACCTCTGCTTGACCATAATGAAGTCGATTTGGTAACGCCCTGTTTCTCCTGGTCTCATCCATGTGTATATTCTTCTATTATGGTTATTGAATAAGGTGTTAGCTATGACCAACTCATTCTCGGTGTAGAATTCCATCAGCCTGCTTCCTCGATCATTCCTTTCACCTAATCCGAAATCTCCTACTATCTTCCCTTCTCTACCTTTTCCTACCACAGCATTCCAATCTCCCATTACTATAACATTTTCATCACCCTTGATATACCTCAGAATTTCGTCTATTTCTTCGTAAACCTTTTCAACATCCTCATCATCAGCTTGACTGGTAGGCATATAGACTTGTACCACTGTGGTGCACGTAGGTTTAGTATTGATTTTTGCTACAATAATCCGTTCACTGTATTGCTCATAATATTCCTCCCGCTGTCGAAGTTTCCTACTCAATTTGAGACCAACCCCTGATTGGCCATTGTTTGATTTAGTGCTAATGACCCTATAGTCTCCTGACCAAAAGTCCTGTACTTCCTGCCAGCGCATTTCACTAATCCCAACCAAATCCAACCTTAACCTATCCATTTCCCTTTCCAAGTTTTCTAACCTTCCACTTCCTAGCAGACTTCTAACATTCCACGCTCCGATCCGTAGAATGCCAGATTTCCTCTTTGTCACTTCTGTGATGTTAAACCCCTCTCGAGTAGTCCCCACCCGGAGATCCGAACGGGGGACTAGTTTACCTCCGGATTGAAATTTTACAAGGGAGGAGGCCATCATCACATGTAATTATGCAAAGAGGGTGGATATCCTCAGGAATAGCATTACGGCTGTAGTTTCCCGTTGCTTTCAGCCTTGCAGCAGGACGCAGTGTAGCCATTATTTGACTTATATTATCATTATCTTTATTGTCTATAAGACTGGTAAACAATTGATTTATTCTGAAAGGCTGCTCCCACCTTTCAGAATAAGTAAAGAGCAATTCTACTAACAAAAATACTAACCTTCTACTAACAATTAAATACCAAAATTCTACTAACGAAGAAAAAAAACTTAAGTTCCACCAACAACAAATACTACCACTAAAACAGTCTGTCACCAGGCACACTCACATGCACCCTCACACATCACAGTCTACTGGAACAATGAACTATAACTAATAAACAATGCAACTGCTACCTGACACTCACACACCACAGTCTAATAGAACAATGACCTATATCTAATAAACAAACTAACAACATACTTACAACTAAAACTAACTACATACTTACTGTACCCCTTAAACATATGAAAACTGTTTCTTCTTTACTGAACATCTTGTTTTTCTTTCTTTTCCTCCAAGAGGTAAGGGCATTAATACACCCTCTGTCTGAAAAGTTCGGTGAATGGGTCTATATTACGAACAGATTGTTGGCTTACCTGAAACAGCTGTTACTATCCTTCGAAATAATCCCCGTGGATGGTCATGCACTTGCACCAGGTCTCGTCACCCGTGACGATGGTTTTCAGAACCATTCCATTCCACGGAACATTCACCATTCTCACTGCCACCCGTCGAACCGGTGTGTACGTTAGGTTGCATAAATTCACACTTCTCACTCCACCCGTCTATCAGGTGTGCAAGGCAATTTGCATAAATTCACACTTCTCTCTTGCTTTCAATGTAGAGTTTTGACGACCCAAACTGAAGGCTATTCCTAAATAAGACAATGCCAGGAGTTACCAGGACTTGTTCAGTCGTTCTCAGAAGTGCATAACCATCCACGGAGATTATTTCGAAGGATAGTAACAGCTGTTTCAGATAAGCCAAAAATGAGTTCGTATTATAGACCCATTCACCGAACTATTCAGACAGAGGGTGTACATTCCTTTCTGTGATACCTTTGAGAGTTTCACGAAATAAAACAATGAGATCAATGATCATTCTGTTGTCCTCAGGGTGTAATTCATCGAAGAGTTGGGAACTCTGGATGCTCCATAGACCTTATTACTCAAGGTCTTTGACTCAGGAAGCTAATAAACAATAGATTCACACAGTTTATGACCTTGAGGTGGCTAAGGGGCATTAATATACATTCACTGGTCGGTAGCGGACGTCGACCACGCTTCGCACGTACGTTAAGCTCTCTTGCCAACATTAAATGGGAGAGGCCTTACATTATGCGTGCGCTTCGCGGAAACAGGTTATGATTCATGTGTTCTTGGAATGGACATTTCACCAATCAAATTCTGAGGAACTACGGTCTAGACCAAGAGCAGACTCTTACAAGGCTTGACACGTTCATAGAACTTGATTCATTCCGGACCTTTAGAATATCTTCTTTTCAAATAATAACTGTCTTCTTTACCTACAAATTCGCGGTGCAACAAAATGACTTTCAATTACTTAAGGAGCTAGGGTATATTGCCGTTATTAGCAACTTATCGATAATACTTGCTCCTTAATGCCAATATTTTCACTTTACAATTAAAAACAAGAAGTTCTGTGACGAACTAAAGAGCCTACTTCTCTTAAAATTTAAGATTCATGCCAATGATTAATCTATATGGACTTATCTAGAATAATGACGAAATTAAGTTGGTAATATCGAAATGTCTAATTAGTTCGAAATATACCTAGTATAATGTAGCCTAATAGAGCACTACAGTTATCAGCCCTGGTGACTTAATATATTCTTAGTTCTATCTCTTGAGGTACAGAATACAACATTTGGTTGAAGTCCAATGGACGTTACAAGCAGTTAGACATTGGATCTATCAGCACGCAGAAAAGCATGTTGCCAACAATACCATGCGTGTGCTGGTCAGAAATAATCTGAAATATTATGAAATCTTGTTGTGCCTATTTCTCTTGAAATCCATTTGTCAGTATAGAAGTTACATGTACTTTAAAATTGGACATATCAGCAGGCATAGAATCGTGTTGGCAGCACTGACTTATATAAATTACTCCAAATTAATTTAGAATGTCATGTGCTATACGTGTGCAAAGTATAGAGCTGTTGGCTTGTATACTTTCCGGTATATTGTTATTAGGTTAAAAAATATAGACAGCATTTATTGACAGTTGGCAGCCCTGATTGTTCCTAAGAATACTATAGTCATATCTGTTATGTTACACATAGCACATACGAAATTTGGTTGAAATCCAACTGATAGTATAGAAGTTACATGTATTTAAAAATTGGTCCTATCAGCAGGCTTCGAATCATGTTGGTAGAACTGACGTATATAAGTTACTAAAAATTAATCTAGAATGTCAGGTACTATACGTGTGCATAGTTTAAGGCTGTCGGCTTGCATACTTTCTGATATATTGGTATTTGGATAAAAAACAGAGAGAGCAATTATTAACAGTTGGCAGTCCTGGTGGCTTTTAAGAATACGCTCAGTCATATTTGTTTATGTCGACATATTACATACAAAATTTGGTTGAAATCGAATTGATCGTGTAGAAGTTATATGCACTTAAAAATTGGACCTATCAGAAGGCTTAAAATTATTTTGGCAACTTTCTCATGTATGGCCTCCTGGAAATTAAACTCAACTAGTATTATCTACATCTGTGCCAATTTTGGAATAGCTCCAATGTATACCTTCCAAGATATCCAACATGGAGCTAAAATTTCTAGTGCGTTTTTCAGCAGTTGGTAGCACTGACACCATTTTCAAATATGGGCTTGAGATATTCCGGTACACATCTTTACTCATACTAAATTTGGATCCGATTGCTGCAGCCGTTTAGGAGTCATAGGGGGGACATACACACACAGCCAGACAGACAGACAGACAGACAGACACACATTTCCCCGGATTGATCTCATAAGTCTACTTTTTCCTCATTTTTGCAAATGTGAAAAGTAGGCTAATTATTACTTTTCAATTGAGCAGTACTTGTCAAGATGAGCAGAGGAGTGAAAATGCGCTAGAGAAAAGGTTGGTATGATTGCTGTTCGTTTCAGCACAAGATACTCGTATATTGTATTCTAATACTAGCTACCCGCCCCAGCTTCGCCCGGTATCTTTAACGGTTTATCCAGTGTAAGCTTAAAAGTCGCATGGACGGCAGTTCCCAGCCACAATTCAGAAAAGCCGAAGTGAACAGCGAAACTCCAAACACATGGCCTATACTCTTCTCTCAACTCTTAACTCGGTACGACTCGACCGTTTGATGCTGGCTGAAGCTGGGGTGATAGGTTGCTCACTAGCTTGTAAACTCGCTCCGAAGCTGGGACAAAGGGGGATAATCCACCTATTTTGCTGCAGCACAATCACATATCTAACGTTCTTGTTGGTCCATGTTTAGGATCTGGGGACACCCTGTTAATCAGCTCCTTTGTTCAAAAGAATTAAGATGACTGCTTTACCGCGATTATCAAGGCCAATAAGACTGTTACGAAATGTATTGTCATTTTTCTGTTTGTTAAATTTAAAAAAACTCATTTTATATTGGAAATAATTCATAGGAAGACACCAGGTGTAAACTTATTTCATTAAAATACGTGCGACTACGACCAAAAGGGAGTGATACGCTGAGGGTCAAAATCACCCGGTACCAGTCCCCGGGTTATATTTTTCACGCCAGTTCTCAAGGGTTAAGGTACCTTCAGCTGCTGGACAGTCTTCATGTCCTAGGTGAAATATACTCGTGCCATGGACAATGTTTTGTGTTGTCATGGAGAACGATAAGCAGGGATACCTTCCTCCTAGAGGTAATATATTTCGCTGTAGTGTAGTGGAAACTTTTGGGCTGTAGTGACGTTGGTCGTGATGGAGGGCAATGTGTATTGTCTTCTGTAATGGAAATGTTTGGGCCGAGTTGGTAGCACGACAGTAACTCTTGCACCGGATGACGCACGCAACCACGGGACGTGACACTGATTATCATAGGGATATTCTTTACCACCACGCTAAGCCTTCTCTTGTATTTTATTGCTGAACAAAGTATTCTGCGCATTACTAAAATTGTGTATAGTTCTCTCACTCACCTCATTAACGAGCGGCGACTCGAACGTTAGACAATACCCATTGGTCACTGGTGACAAATAGCTGATGGTTCTTGACGAGGCAATGACATTAACCGTAATGGATAAAGAGTTTGATGCTTGCCACGGTGGGTGAGTGGTTATAGTGTCGAACTACCAACCCCCAAGATTGCAGGTTCGCGCCTGGCCATGGTAAGTGATTTTTTTTGAAAGGGGACAAAAATCACGATACTCATGTCATACGTTGTTGGCATGTTAAAGAACCCATTTGAATTCAGTAGGCCGAGTTCATAATGGCAAAATTAATCTCGGGATTTTCCGCCAACACAAAGTTCCTCATTTCTCTACTAGATAGCGGTAAAGCGCCAAGGAGCTTAGATAGGCTAACCTCCTTGACATTCATAGCGCTCCAAGGAGCATTAAATTCGACACGCATGCTACCCTCTGGGTGTCAATTAACAAAGCTTGCACCCGGCATCCGAGGCCACACGATATTATTATATATCATTATGAGTTTGATACACGTGGTAACTTCGTATTAATTAAATTTACAGATGACACCTATAATACTATAATTAGAGCATGCGCGGATGTACAAAACGTTATCCTCATCCGCCCCACTTCCGCACAACTGTTATCTGAATCAACTGGCATTACAGTACAATAATATTTTTAGTTAGATAAAGCATTAAAGCAACACCTTTAGACTTTTGAGGCAAAGTCGTTCCCTGATTTCAACTCTGAGATTTGCTGATGACATCGTCATCTTGGCCGACAAGCCTGAGGATTTGAATGAGTTTTTGAATGGTATGGACTCCGTCTTACGGAATGAATTCATGATGAAAATTAATAAATGTAAAACAAAAATACTGGAATGCAGCCGAAATAAATCTGAAACCTCTATGGAGATCAAATTGGCAGGTGAAAAGGTGAAGGAAGTAAGAGACTTCTGTTACTTAGGAAGCAGAATAATCAGTGATGCACGAAGCAAAGAGGATATAAAAAGTAGGTTGGCTCAGGCAAAGAAAGCATTTCTACAAAAAAAAAAAGGAATCTGCTGACATCGAATATAGATTTAGGTATTAGGAAGTCATTTTTGAAAGCCTTTGTCTGGAGCGTGGCGCTCTATGGAAGTGAAACTTGAACTATTGGTGCAGCAGAAAAGAGGAGAATTGAAGCATTTGAAATGTGGTGTTACAGGAGAATGATGAAGATCAGATGGGTCGATAGGGTTACGAACGAAGATGTATTAAGACGAGTGGGAGAGGAGAGATGTTTCTGGTGACTGCTAATGAAGAGAAGAGATAGGTTGGTAGGACACATACTAAGACACCCAGGAATAGCAAGCTTAGTTATGGAGGGAAAGGTCGAGGACAAGAACTGTAGGGGTAGACCAAGGTTAGAATATGTTAAACAGATTGCCTCGGATGTAGGGTGTGGTAGCTATGTAGAGATGAAATGATTAGCTCAGGACAGGGAGGCATGGAGGGCTGCATCAAACCAGTCAAAAGACTGAAGACTCAAACAACACACAAGTCGTTCCCTTAGACTTTGTATGTCATGTGCTACGGTATGTTAAAAATGAATGTTATACAGTCAGAATTGCAACCCTTTTCTGTTCGGAGTGTTAATTATACATAATGACATCATTTGAATGAGATTAGCTTAAATCATCATCTTACATTTGTCATGAAAAATAGCATAACGGAAAAATAAACACCCGGTTACTAATAATGATATTAAACAAGATCGGGTTGTATCCTAAAATCTATCCGCAAATTTACTCCAAACATTATCCGCAGCTTACCCGCTATCCGCACAGACATGCAAACTATATCCGCATGGCGAAATATGTTGCGGATATCCGCACAGCCATGCAAACTATATCCGCATGGCGAAATATGTTGCGGATATCCGCACAGCCATGCAAACTATATCCGCATGGCGAAATATGTTGCGGATATCCGCACAGTCATGCAAACTATATCCGCATGGCGAAATATGTTGCGGATATCCGCACAGCCATGCAAACTATATCCGCATGGCGAAATATGTTGCGGATATCCGCACAGCCATGCAAACTATATCCGCATGGCGAAATATGTTGCGGATATCCGCACAGTCATGCAAACTATATCCGCATGGCGAAATATGTTGCGGATATCCGCACAGCCATGCAAACTATATCCGCATGGCGAAATATGTTGCGGATATCCGCACAGTCATGCAAACTATATCCGCATGGCGAAATATGTTGCGGATATCCGCACAGCCATGCAAACTATATCCGCATGGCGAAATATGTTGCGGATATCCGCGCAGGGCTTTAACTACGTATAATGTTATATCATTTAATGTAACATGTTTTAAGCCTTCATTGGGGTCATGGTCAGCATGGGTTGTTTTGCTCTAACTTACTATACACTAAATAGCACACTTGGGACAGCAAAGTGATAACATCATGTATATTATTTCAGTAGTATAAATAGATCCCTCCTGCGGCGCTCACAAGCGACCGATCGTGAAAAATGAACATTCAAATGAAAGAAAATATACATTACCAGTGACGCATTGCACTGTAATTTCATAAATATCGATAATTTCTTTAAAAAATGACTTTTTAAAAACTGTACGAAGTATGCGATTTTCAGGTAATGTTGCTGCAGGAAGATACGCTCCATAATTTTATTGCTGTTCACATCACATTTTGGCCGCTGTGACGCCTGTTTCGTGTGATTTTAACATTCTGAGGTCTTTCCGTTATCATTCTGCATGGATTTCAGATAAAGGAATGAGTACTCAAATCGTATAATTTCATAAATATCAAATAACCTGTGAGTGTTACAGCTAAGCTGTAAATCAATGGACTCAGCACACAAATGACATTAGCAGTGACGAATTGCATTCTAATTTCATAAATAACATTTTTTGTAAGAAGTGTGCGATTTGCAAATACTGTTGCTGTAGGAAAATACGTGACATCATTGCTGTTCAGTTCGCATATTGGCCGTAGGGACGCCTGAAATGTAAATAGTGTTCTATAATCATTTGGTTCAAATAAAAACATAACAACCTTTCTCCTAAGTCTCTCATTATAAACCTATTGGGGAAAGTGTGGTTTATGAACTCGCGAGATTTCTCGCACGGGTCCGCTAGTCGACATAATTCAACATCAAAGAACACGTTTAAATACATTCTTCCATTAATTTAAGGACAACATTAACAGAAGTCTCCAAAATACAACATCAAACTTACAGTAGAAGACAACAAGACGAGATAAATGTTAACCCTAACATGAGCTAAGAGCAATATAGACGTAATAAATGATAATAATCATCAACTCCAAGTTGACTTCATAAATAACAGATTCAATTGACTTTAAACCAAGACCACTTCACGACCTGGTTGGTTGGTTCCTCAGTTTAGGGGCTGCGACACCGCGGTCATGTAGCCCCGTGGGTGTGGGTAGGATCTGTCTGATAACCGGTGTTTACTCTGATGGGTGATGTACAGGGTCTTTCATATAAAAATAAGAGCGCCAAGCGGCTGTTTTGTTAATCGGAGCTGCGGTCACCTTGGCCGAGCTTGTGGCGCGCCACGGCCCCCTGCTGTACTGTTGAAAGCACTCGCACAGTACATACGAGGGCTGTTCTTTTTTTATTTTTTAGTTCCGATGGACTGTATAAAAATAACAGATTGGCATTACCAAACTTGACCTTGCAATAAGCGTGCAGTTGTTCAGTCGCCAGTCTAAACCTCAAGTGATAACATGGTGAGACAGTTATCATTGCAACATCGTTTTTTTTTTTTTGTAAAACTTATTTTAAGTTCAAGTCGGCTCGGCGGGTACGTGATGCATTTGTTCAGCAATTTCCCGGCAAATAAGTTTGACACCACTGGGTCGGTGCTCAATAAAAAAACATGCCCGCACACGAACAGTTTTAACAGAGGATGAGCTAGATGACATTGGCGAGAATCTTGAACGGTCTCCGAATAAATCACTCACAAAATTAGCACAAGTAGGGGTTTCGGTTTCATCAACAATAACTAACTAATTAACTAAAGTAAGATTTCAGCATTGTACACACGCTAGCAAGGCCGCTGTATCATATTGGATTGTACACACGCTTAAAGCAGGGGGCCTTGGAGCGCCACAAGCTCGGCCAAGGTGACCACAGCTGCGGTTAGCAAAGCCGCCTCTTGGCGCTCATATTTTACATGAAAGACCTTGTATCTGAGGTAGCAAGCGGCCATGCCCTTAAATTAAGTAGGCTACCACGCCTACATTTGCCTGGAGTGGAAGTGGTAAACCACGGTAAACCACACCTACAATGACTGAGTTGAACTACCGTATCGATATCAGCCGTGTAGCTCGAAGAGGGCACATCGAGGATTTGTAGCACGCACAGTAAAAAAAATTGATGAGTTTCTCTTTTAATTGATACTAGCATTACCCGTCGCGGCTTCGCCCGCCAATATTCTAGTTGAAAAGAGTACACTTAGCAAAATCTCAATCATGAATACTATGACTGATTTATCCTTGGTATGAATAATCAGACTATATCAATTCAGCTACTGGTGCAGTGGTTAGGGGTTTGTCATTCCTTCATAGGTATATCAGAGTGGTTTTCGGAGACCCTTTATAGTCGGGTGAAAAAGACTTTTCGTACCACACTCACATATGAAAATTGCGTGAAAAAATCTACATTGCCCCTTGACCCCCTTAAGCGCATTATAATGTATGTATTGATGAATTTTACAGCTTAATTTGGTACAGTGATAACCTTATAACCGTCTGGAAACTTTCACAGTAATGTAATAATTGGAATTGCATTGCGTCTTACAGAAATAGATGGACCTGTGAGATTTTGTTACCATGGTTACCGTGTTGCATTCTTTCATTATTTTATTGTAAATACACATGTTTTAGGTTTTTATTTAATTGTGAGGCATTTAAAGGGTAAGTGAGTGCGTTTCGCTTACGCATTGGGTTATGCTGAACCTGTAGGTACCTCATATGTGTAGGTTGGTGTTAATGGGACCTTATTTTCGGTACAAAACTGGAATGGGACCTTAGCAGAATAATATAGGGAGGGATATGGGCCAATGCTGTAGGCTATATACTTTCAATAATACATGTACATGAAATCGCTTAAATCATTTATGCTCGCCATGTACATATATATAAACCTGCAATGTGCCCCAGCTTCGCCCGGGAACAGTTATGAATGCATTACGTGATAGGCGCCTTTTTTTTTTTGTCGATGTCAATGAACTACGATCTATATCCGTTTTACGTCTCGGCATGATGGGTTAAAATGACTGACTGCACTATTAATTATATTATCATGGAGATGCATGTGCACCGAATTCTTGTCAGATGTACTTTAAGAATGGTGTTGTGCATGAAAAACAATACCCCTTCCGTCCAATCTTAACTTGACTGTGCATTTTGCGGAACGAAATGTTCACAGGTGAAATTAAGAAAAGCCGTGTTTCACTTCCAGGGGAACTCCAAACGCAACCACTCCTATCAGAAGTCTCAACTCAACATGACTCGACAGTTTGTTGCTGGCTGTATCTGGAGTAATAGACTCGCCTACTAGCTAGGCTGTAACTGGGGTGATAGACTCGCCCTAGCTAACTCATAAACTGTCGCCTCAGTAATTGAATGGAGATTGTTGGAAGAAATGTAAACGTAAAAACACTTATAATGGGCGATGTATTGAAGATAGAGATATGTTCTCGCGGACTTTTTTGTAGAACTTTTCATGCTGAACAATTCTTACACTCCTAGTATACTGATAATGTTAACGGTTTGCCTAGCGTAAGCTTTAACAGCGCACGGACGCCAGTTTTTTTCGACTTTTTTTTTACTGAAATAGCTTCTTTTGATCATAAATAAATTATTTTCTACAGAAACCTTCCTCGAGACATCTTTACACAATGGTGGAAAACCGCATCAAAATCAATCCAGTGGTTCTCGAGATTATCCGTGACATCCAAGAATCAGGGACTTTGTTTTATACTAAGTAGAGATATGACAATTTTGCAAAATTATGTTTAAGTACCATCAAATTTAAGTCAACATTTGTTACAGATCTGGTTTGAATTATTTTGATAAGATAAGAAAGCTCAAGTGAATTGTTTACAACAAAGCTTTGCTTATAATTACTTTAGTTCTTTATAACAACATCGCTGAAGAAGGTCATACTGTAATATGGCCGAAACTGGTACATTTTATTAATTTATAAATGATTATTGACTGAGGTGTAATACCAATTGGTATTCATTTAGACAGACTAACTCTTCTGTATGGATTGGAACCTATTTCCGGGGCACTCTGTATACGGTTTCTGTCTTGCTCAATAAACCTAAATAATTAGGATACGCCCATTAAAGGGGCACGGTACGCCCTATGCTGATAATGTTAAATCATGCTTCACGAAGGTACATTTTTCTCAAAACCTATGGGAAATGTAGACTTGAAAATTTCACAGCATGTAGCCTACCTACATATCTTGGCTTAGGCCTAGTACTGGAATAACAGATTGTGTGTTATATGAATACGTTTCGATTTTTGAATTATTAACAGCCTACTTTCGATTTTCGCAAAAAATGAAAGTAGGCTTAGGAGAACTACACAGGGCCTAAAGTTGTGTGTATGTCTGTGCGTGTGTGTGAGTGTGAGTGTGTGTACTCTGAATGTCTGCCCCTCCCCTATCAGTTCCAACACGGTGAAACCAAATTGAACGAAATTTGATACAGAGGTAGCACTAGCAAAGGGGTCCTCTGTGTCATGTTTCATATGGCCGCCATCTTGACGGAAACGTAAAGGCGGCCACCGAAATGTGAAAGCTTAAATTAAATTACGACCAACCTAATCATCTGATCTCTACCAAATTTTGCAACATTATACCTTATGTATGAAAAAAAAAATCCTCTCGGCACGCCGGAAGGCGGAGGTAGATTTCACCGGACAAACTTGGAGATAGGCGTAAATAGGCAGGATATGCAGGTTTTCGTAGAAGGATCAGACCTCATTTATCGCGTGAAAGTATTTTATAATTGGAGATTAATTAACTTTGTTTTTCTTCATTTTAAACATATTTTAAACATTTTATTGTCTTATGGGGACGGTAACCTTCTTGTCATTTGGAGTCCATTTTTAGCCTATTTTCAATTTTGAAAAAATAGGCTTATGAAATCACCTTTTGTCCGTGTGTGTGTGCGTGTGTGTGTGTGTGTGTGTGTGTGTGTGTGAGGTGTGTGTGTGTCCCCCCTAATAAAATCTAAACGGCTGGAGCGATTACAGTGAAACTCGGTAAGTTCATAGCACTATTCCCGGCGACCTCGACCGTGTCCATCGAATTTTGTTACGTCTCACCAATCCAACATGGCGGCTGTGCGAAATATTTCACTAGCATTCAGTATCTCTGAAACTATCACGGATATCGCCCTGAAATTGTGTACGGTGATAAAGGGTACTACTAGAAGTTCACCTATGAGACTTTCAAAAACCTGGTTACTACATAACCAACATGGCGGCCAAGCGAAGTGGAGACTTTTAAATAGACTTTTCTCGCGATTTAACTATCCAAACGTAATGAAACTTGGTACAGCAAATGTTTATACACATTGCAATGCACTGAAGTCTAATTTAGTTCAATTGTTTATATAACCTCAAAATGGCGGCTGTGCGAAATATTTCACTGATATTCTATATCCCCGAAACTATTACAGATATCACCCTGCAATTTTGTACGGTGATAAAGGGTACTGATACAAGTTTACCTATGTATAATTCATAAACCTGTAAAGTACAAAACGAACATGGCGACCAAGCGAATTTGAAATATTTTAATAGACTTTTCTCGTGAGTTAACTCTCTGAGCGCAGTGAAATGTGGTACAGTAAACGATTTTGCAGATTGTAATGTACTGCCATCTAATTTAATTGAATTGTTTACATAACCTCAAGATGGCGGCTGTGCGAAATTTTAAAATTAAGTTTTTATTTCTTGAGTCGTAATCATGCGATCGAAGTGAAAGTTTGAATAATGAACCTAGGCAATAAGTGTCCTTGAATGGTACATAACTATATGGCCTATACATATAACAATCCTAAATGGCAAACTTCCGTAATATTTAGACGGTGCTCAATATCTATGAATCTTTTACAGCAACAAAACTGAATTTTTTATGTTCATAGAGACTATGAACATATGTTCACCTATAGGACTTTCAGTAACCTGGTGAGCACGAATCCAACATGGCGGCGACGCGAAGTATAAATATTTAAATGGACGTTTCTCGCGAATTAACTATCCGAGTGCCGTGAAACGTTGCACGTTAAATGCTTACATAAATGTTGATCCACTGGCATCTAATTTATTTCAATTGTTTGCATAATCACAAGATGGCTGGTGTGCGTACTTTTAAAATCTCGTTTTAACTTCTTGTGTTCTAATCATGCGATTGAAGTTTGAATACCACACGTACACAATAATCTTAATATAATAGTACAAAAATAAAAATCCAACCTGGCGACCATCTGAAATATTTAGACGGTTCTCAATATCTACGAATCTGTTACAGCAAATAAACTGAAATTTTGTGTGTTGATAGAGGCAATTAACATGAGCAGGATATATGAAAATAGGCTGTACAGTTCTTCACGGAACTACATGTTACACTTGTGGTCACACTGTCCTTATGCAAGGTTTCGACACTGATGTGTAACTATGTAACGGTCTGTTACTTCTTCACGCATAATTATATCTCCCGCAGAGATGTTGGTTGGTTCCTCAGTTTAGGGGCTGCGACAACGCGGTCATATAACCCCGTGTACTTTGGGTGAGTGTAGAATCTGTCTGATAAACGGTGTGAATTGTGATGGCTGTATTAGTCTGTAATTCAGGTAAGGAATGCAGACGCTAAATTCAAGCAGTAGTTCCTAATGTTGCTACCAGATACTAAATTCAACGCCACCTAGCTGTGAACTTGGCTACTAGATGCCACCTCAATCAGCAACTCGCAACGAACGTTGGAACTTCCCCTCCAAAGGAAAGCTTACTGAGGGATTTTTAGCGCTCTTAGAAAATCCGACGACTTTGGCCTGCTTTGAACCCGCGACCTTGGGCATAGAAGTTCAGCATGCTACCAGTTACGTCACCGAAGCCGCTTCACACTTAGATGGAAATCTGAATCTGATCTCGCGCAAGTGCGTTGTCATGGCAACGTCTGATGGCTCATCCCTCATCAATTTAGTAGTGTTGCCATGTCAACCACTGATAGCTCTTGGCATTTTCTTATAATTCCGAAATCATTTTTCTCATCCCTTGGCGCAATGGTGGCTCATATCAAAAATTCTTTCAGACAAACGTTTTAGGTAATTATTAGGGGAATATTGTCCATTTTGTACGGTTTTGATATTGTGCCTATTAACAGAGATATGATTAATGTTTCCCGAAAAAAACACTTTTTCCCACCCCTTTGGTCAATGGTTGGTGCTATCAAAAAACGTTTCAAACATAAATTTCTGAGCTTTATCCGACACATAGTATGAACTTTGAACGGATTCGATATTTCACATATTAAGAGAGTTATAGCAATATTTCATTTTTTTTGAAAAAAAAAGTCCCCCATGTTCATCCCCTTCGACCGATTTAGCCCAGTAAAGAACTCGTCCGAGATTTTATGGGTATACATATTCGGTAAAAAGTTCAAAGTGATTGGTGCAAAATTACGGCAGTTATCATGTCCACAAGAAACTGATATACATATATACATATATTACATAAATTATATATATAAACTTTTGAACTGACGGTGGTTTTGGGGTCTGGGGGATGTGAAACGCGAAGATATGTCGAAATTTTCCGGAAATCGAAATATGGTACCCATTGCAATAGTTAGCTTTCTAATGAAATCTACCTAAAATACTACTGTCAACGACACCTAGCTGTGAACTTGGCTACTAGATGCCACCTCAATCAGCAACTCGCAACGAACGTTGGAACTTCCCCTCCGAAGGAAAGCAAACTCAGGTTTTTTAGCGCTCTTAGTAAATCCGACGACTTCAGCCGGGTTTGAACCCGCGACCTTGGGCATAGAAGTTCAGCATGCTACCAGTTCCGATATCGAAGTCGCTTTCCATAGACATATGAAAACTGAATGTGATCTCGTGCAATGGCGTTGTCATAGCAACTGCTAATGGCTCATCCCTTATCAATTAAAAGTAAAGTTGTCATGGCAACCTCTTTTGGCACTTGGCATTTTCTTATAATTTAAATCATTTTGTTCACCCCGTGGCGTAATGGTGGGTCATATCAAAAATTCTTTCAGACAAAAGTTTTAGGTAATTATTGGAGGAATATTGTCCATTTTGTGCGGTTTTGATATTGTGCCTATTAACAGAGATATGATTAATGTTTCCAAAAAAAAACACTTTTTCCCACCCCTTTGGTCAATGGTTGGTGCTATCAAAAAACTTATTTGACATAAATTTTTGGCACTTATCCGACACATATTATGAACTTTGAAGGGATTCGATATTTCATGTATTAAGAGAGTTATAGCGATATTTCACTTTTTCGAAAAAAGCCCCCCATTTTCACCCCCTTTGACCGATTTTGCCCATTAACGAACTTGACCGAGATTTTATAGGGATACATATTATGTAAAATATTCAAAGTGATTGGTGCAAAATTACGGCAGTTATCGTGTCCACAAGAAACTGATATATATATATATATATATATATATATATATATATATATACATAAATTATATATAAACTTTTGAACTGACGGTGGTTTTGGGGTCTGGGGGATGTGAAACGCGAAGATATGTCGAAATTTTCCGGAAGTTGAAACATGGGACCCATTGCAATAGTTAGCTTTCTAATGAAATCTACCTAAAAATCTTTTGACCAAACTAAAGGTCATCAGCCCAATACTTTGCGGGTGGCGGCCTTGCATGTGTGCAAACCGATTCCCCCTATCTATTCAAACACTGTGAAAACGAATTGAACAAAATTTTGTACAGAAGTAGCACTAACAAAGGGCTCCTCGGTGTCATGTTTTATATTGTCGCCATCTTGACAGAAACGTAATGGCGGCCACCCGAATATTAAAAGCTTAAATCGAATTTCGACCAACCTAATAATTTAATATCTACCAAATTTTGTAACAAACATACCTTTACGCGGTAAGCATATGTTGACCAAACTACAAGATCATAAGCCCAACAGTTTGCAGATGGCGGCCATGTATGTGTGTAAATCGATTCCCCCTATCAATTCAAACACGGTGAAACCGAATTGAACGAAATTTGGTAAAGAGGTAGTACTAGCAAACAGCACTTCAGTGTCATGTTTTATATCGCGACCATCTTGAAGGAAACGTAATGGCGGCCACCCAAATGTTCAAAACCTAAATCAAATTACGACTAACCTAATCATCCGATCTCTACCAAATTTTGCAACAATATATATATATGGCTAGCGTCTTTTGACTATACTACAAAGTCATCAGCCCAATAGTTTGCAGATGGCGGCCATGTATGTTTGCAAATCGATTCCTCTTTTCAACTCAAACACGGTGAAACCGAATTGAACTAAATTTGCTGCAGATGTAGCACTAGCAAAGGGCACCTCATATTCATGTTTTATATTGCCGCCATCTTGACGAAAACGTAATGACGGCCACCCAAATGTTAAAAGCTTGAATCAAATTACGACCAACCTAATCATCTGATCTCTACCAAATTTTGCAACAACATACCTTTATGTGAGAAGCGTTCTTTGATCGATCTACAAGGTCATCAGTCCAATAGTTTGCATATTGCGGCCATGTATGTGTGCTAATCGATTCCCCACATCAATTCAAACACGGTGAAACCGAATTAAATGATTTTTTTTACAGAGGTACCACTAGCAAAGGGCACCTCATATTCATGTTTAATATCCGTATTTGTATTTCAACAAGCTATTACAGCCATCATTCAATTATACTCCTTGAAAAGGACAAAGAGTTATAACAAAACCCGCGCATTTAGGAGAATGTAGGCTATGTGTCCGTTACTGAACATCTTGTTTTTAAGTTACAAATTTGGCATTTTTAGCCACTTCATACTCTAATAAAATACCTAATATCTGACCTACAGCAATTATAGTTCTTTCAACATGCACACAGCAACATTGGAAAGTACCCCTGAAAGTTTGAATCCTCTATATCTCACGCAACCTGAGAAAATGTTCCTTATGTATTTCAAAAAAGTCCTCTCGGCACGCCGGAAGGCGGAGGTAGATTTCACCGGACAAACTTGGAGATAGGCGAAAATAGGCAGAATATGCAGGTTTTCGTAGAAGGATCAGACCTCATTTATCGCGTGAAAGTATTTTATAATTGGAGATTAATTAACTTTGTTTTTCTTCATTTTAAACATATTTTAAACATTTTATTGTCTTACGGGGACGGTAACCTTCTTGTCATTTGGAGTCCATTTTTAGCCTATTTTCAATTTTGAAAAAATAGGCTTATGAGATCACCTTTTGTCCGTGTGTGTGTGTGTGTGTGTGTGTGTGTGTGTGTGTGTGTGTGTGTGTGTGTGTGTGTCCCTAATAAAATCTAAACGGCTGGAGCGATTTCAGTGAAACTCGGTAAGTTCATAGCACTATTCCCGGCGACGTCGACCGTGCCCATCGAATTTTGTTACGTCTCACCAATCCAACATGGCGGCTGTGCGAAATATTTCACTAGCATTCGGTATCTCCGAAACTATAACGGATATCGCCCTGAAATTGTGTACGGTGATAAAGGGTACTACTAGAAGTTCACCTATGAAACTTTCAAAAACCTGGTTACTACATAATCAACATGGCGGCCAAGTGAATTGGAGACTTTTAAATAGACTTTTCTCGCGATTTAACTATCCAAACGTAATGAAACTTGGTACAGCAAATATTTATACACATTGCAATGCACTGGAGTCTAATTTAGTTCAATTGTTTACATAACCTCAAAATGGCGGCTGTGCGAAATATTTCACTGACATTCTATATCCCCGAAACTATTACAGATATCACCCTGCAATTTTGTACGGTGATAAAGGGTACTGATACAAGTTTACCTATGTATAATTCATAAACCTGTAAAGTACAAAACGAACATGGCGACCAAGCGAATTTGAAATATTTTAATAGACTTTTCTCGTGAGTTAACTCTCTGAGCGCAGTGAAATGTGGTACAGTAAATGATTTTGCAGAATGTAATGTACTGCCATCTAATTTAATTCAATTGTTTACATAACCTCAAAATGGCGGCTGTGCGAAATTTTAAAATTAAGTTTTTATTTCTTGTGTCGTAATCATGCGATCGAAGTGAAAGTTTGAATAATGAACCTAGGCAATAAGTGACCTTGAATGGTACATAACTCTATGGCCTATACATATAACAATCCTAAATGGCAAGCTTCCGTAATATTTAGACGGTTCTCAATATATATGAAGCTTTTACAGCAACCAAACTGAAATTTTTATGTTCATAGAGACTATGAACATATGTTCACCTATAGGACTTTCAGTAACCTGGTGAGCACGAATCCAACATGGCGGCGACGCGAAGTATAAATATTTAAATGGACGTTTCTCGCGAATTAACTATCCGAGTGCCGTGAAACGTTGCACGTTTTAAATGCGTACACAAATGTTGATCCACTGGCGTGTAATTTATTTCAATTGTTTGCATAATCACAAGATGGCTGGTGTGCGTACTTTTAAAATCTCGTTTTTACTTCTTGTGTTCTAATCATGCGATTGAAGTTTGAATACCACACTTACACAATAATCTTAATATAATAGTACGAAAATAAAAATCCAACCTGGCGACCATCTGAAATATTTAGACGGTTCTCAATATCTACGAATCTGATACAGCAATTAAACTGAAATTTTGTATGTTGACAGAGGCAATTAACATGAGCAGGATATATGAAAATAGGCTGTACAGTTCTTCACGGAACTACTTGTTATACTTGTGGTCACACTGTCCTTATGCAAGGTTTCGACACTGATGTGTAACTATGTAACGGTCTGTTACTTCTTCACGCAAAATTATATCTCCCGCAAAGATGTTGGTTGGTTCCTCAGTTTAGGGGCTGCGACAACGCGGTCATATAACCCCGTGTACTTTGGGTGAGTGTAGAATCTGTCTGATAAACGGTGTGAATTGTGATGGCGGTATTAGTCTGTATTTCAGGTTAGGAATGCAGACGCTAAATTTCAAGCAGTAGTTCCTAATGTTGCTACCAGATACTAACGTCAACGCCACCCAGCTGTGAACTTGGCTACTAGATGCCACCTCAATCAGCAACTCGCAACGAACGTTGGAACTTCCCCTCCAAAGGAAAGCTTACTGAGGGATTTTTAGCGCTCTTAGAAAATCCGACGACTTTGGCCGGCTTTGAACCCGCGACATTGGGCATGGAAGTTCAGCATGCTACCAGTTACGTCACCGAAGCCGCTTCACACTTAGTCAGATGGAAATCTGAATCTGATCTCGCGCAAGTGCGTTGTCATGGCAACGTCTGATGGCTCATCCCTCATCAATTTAGTAGTGTTGCCATGTCAACCACTGGCATTTTCTTATAATTCCGAAATCATTTTTCTCATCCATTGGCGCAATGGTGGCTCATATCAAAAATTCTTTCAGACAAACGTTTTAGGTAATTATTAGGGGAATATTGTCCATTTTGTACGGTTTTGATATTGTGCCTATTAACAGAGATATGATTAATGTTTCCCGAAAAAACCACTTTTTCCCACCCCTTTGGTCAATGGTTGGTGCTATCAAAAAAAAAACGTTTCAAACATAAATTTCTGAGCTTTATCCGACACATAGTATGAACTTTGAACGGATTCGATATTTCACATATTAAGAGAGTTATAGCAATATTTCATTTTTTCGAAGAAAAAAAAAGTCCCCCATTTTCATCCCCTTCGAGCGATTTAGCCCAGTAACGAACTCGTCCGAGATTTTATGGGTATACATATTCGGTAAAAAAATTCAAAGTGATTGGTGCAAAATTACGGCAGTTATCGTGTCCACAAGAAACTGATATACATATATATATATAGGAAGGAAGGAAGGAAGATTGTAGTTTTACGTGACCGTGAATCTTGTGATTATGAGCCACGGGACCTCCTTTTTACGTGGAATCCGAACCACAGGACATGGCATTTCACTTCGAAAATCTCACATGCATTGACCGGGAATCGAACCCGGACCGCCTTGGTGAGAGGCATACAGCTAGACCGCTGAGCCACCACGCCCCCTATATATATATACATATATTACATAAATTATATATAAACTTTTGAACTGACGGTGGTTTTGGGGTCTGGGGGATGTGAAACGCGAAGATATGTCGAAATTTTCCGGAAATCGAAACATGGTACCCATTGCAATAGTTAGCTTTCTAATGAAATCTACCTAAAATACTGCCGTCAACGACACCTAGCTGTGAACTTGGCTACTAGATGCCACCTCAATCAGCAACTCGCAACGAACGTTGGAACTTCCCCTCCGAAGGAAAGCAAAATCAGATTTTTTAGCGCTCTTAGTAAATCCGACGACTTCAGCCGGGTTTGAACCCGCGACCTTGGGCATAGAAGTTCAGCATGCTACCAGTTCCGATACCGAAGTCGCTTCCCACTGACATATGAAAACTGAATGTGATCTCGTGCAGTGGCGTTGTCATAGCAACTGCTGATGGTCATCCCTTATCAATTAAAAGTAAAGTTGTCATGGCAACCTCTCTTGGCACTTGGCATTTTCTTATAATTTAAATCATTTTGTTCACCCCGTGGCGTAATGGTGGATCATATCAAAAATTCTTTCAGACAAAAGTTTTAGGTAATTATTGGAGGAATATTGTCCATTTTGTGCGGTTTTGATATTGTGCCTATTAACAGAGATATGATTAATGTTTCCCGAAAAACACACTTTTTCCCACCCCTTTGGTCAATGGTTGGTGCTATCAAAAAACTTATTCGACATACATTTTTGGCACTTATCCGACACATATTATGAACTTTGAAGGGATTCGATATTTCATGTATTAAGAGAGTTATAGCGATATTTCACTTTTTCGAAAAAAGCCCCCCATTTTTACCCCCTTTGACCGATTTTGCCCATTAACGAACTCGACCGAGATTTTATAGGGATACATATTATGTAAAAAATTCAAAGTGATTGGTGCAAAATTACGGCTGTTATCGTGTCCACAAGAAACTGATATATATATATATATATATATATATATATATATATATATAGATAGATAGATAGATAGATACATATATACATAAATTATATATAAACTTTTGAACTGACGGTGGTTTTGGGGTCTGGGGGATGTGAAACGCGAAGATATGTCGAAATTTTCCGGAAGTCGAAACATGGTACCCATTGCAATAGTTAGCTTTCTAATGAAATCTACCTAAAAACTAACTTTCGGGAAATGGCCTTTAAAGTCACTGCACTGGTGCAAGTCTGCTCCATAGCTTGGATTATCGATGTCCTCCTCCATTTCGTATTATAGCCTTCTCTTACTAGCCCTCCTGACTTGCCTGGCCTTCTGATACAAGGTTTTGACAGCTATTTGGGCATATTTGAGTCTTTCTAAGTCGAGTCGCAGCATGACGTCCCGAGTATGAGTGCCAATGCTCAGCCCCAGCCTTTGTAGTACTTGACATTTTGTGATGTCTCCTTGGTTAAATGATGTCACACCGTCATATATACCGAAATGGAGGGTGCTTATTAGCACAAACACAGCTTTTGGCAGGAGAGGGGTAAATTTAAATAGAGGAGGGAGCATTGTCATGGATTCGATTCTTGACTGTCATTTCTTTGCTTTGTTTATGATTGACGTGGTTACAAGGTTACTCCTGGCGTATACAGTATGTAATGGATACAGCTTTTATCAGTCTAAATGTCAAATAACCTGTCTTGCGATAGCGTGGAGCTTAGGCATCATCTAACAAAAAAAAAACAAAAACAAAAAACAAGAAGAAGTTCTGTGACGAACTTAAGTGCCTATTTTTCTTAAAATTCACGATTCATGCCAATCTATATAGACCTATCTAGAATAATGACGAAATTAATTTGGTAATATCGTAATTTGCAATTATTTCGAAATATACCTGGTATAATATAGCCAAATAGAGCACTACAGTTGGCAGCCCTGGTGACTGAATATAGTGTTAGTTCCATCTCTTAAGGTTGAAGACCATGGATAGCATGGACGTTACATGCAGTTAGACATTGGAACTATCAGCGCACGTAAAATCGTGTTGGCAACAATGTCATGCATGTGTTGGTCGGAAATAATCTAAAATATTATGATCTCTTGTTGTGCCAATTTTGGATAAAATCCTTTTGTTAGTATAGAGGTTACATGTATTTAAAAATTCGACCTATCAGCAGGCTTAGAATCATGTTGGCATCACTGACGTGTATTAGTTTCTCCAAATTAATCTAGAATGTCAGGTACTATACATGTCCAAATTTTAAAGCTGTTGGCTTACATACTTTCTGATATATTAATATTAGAGTAAAAAATAGAGACAGCATTTATTAACAGTGGGCAGCCCTGGTTGCTCTTAAGAATAAGCATAGTCATATCTGTTATGGTACACATAGCACATACGAAATTTGGTTGAAATCTAATTGATAGTATAGAAGTTACATGTATTTAAAATTGGTCCTATCATCAGGCTTAGAATCATGTTGGCAGCACTGATGTGCATAAGTTTCTCCATATTAAATAGCATGTCAGGTACTATACGTGTGCATATTTTAAAGCTGTCGGCTTGTATATTTTCAGATATATTGGTATTTGGATGAGAAAGTAGAGAGAGAGCATTTATTAACAGTTGGCAGCACTGGTGGCTTTTGAGAATACGCTCAGTCATATCTGCTTAGGTACACATAGTACATACAAAATTTGGTTGAAATCCAATTGATAGTGTAGAAGTGATATGAATTTAAATTTGGGCCTATCAGCAGGCTTAGAATCATTTTGGCAACACTGCCATGAATGGCCTCCTGGAAATTAAACTGAAATATTATTATCTATATGTGTGCCAATTTTGGAATACATTTTGGAATCCATACCTTTCAAGATATCCAACATGGAGCTGAAATTTCAATTGTGGTTTTTCAGCAGTTGGTAGCACTGACATCATTTTCAAATATGGGCTTGAGATATTCTGGTATAGATGTTTACTCATACCAAATTTGGAATTGATTGCTGCAACTTTTTAGGAGTTGATAGGGGACACACACACACACAGCTAGACAGCCAGCCGGACAGAAGGACAGACTGACAGACAGACAGACAGACAGACATACATTTGCCCGAATCGATCTCATGTCTACTTTTTCCTCATTTTTGCAAAATGTGATAAGTAGGCTAAAAATTAATTAAACATTCTTCCAAGAGGAGGATGATCATAATTTATATACCATTGGATAGGGAAACGATCACAGATACGGAATTCAAAATTTAAAAAGTGGAATTTTCATATGATTTTTTGTTCCGTGTTCCCTTAAATAGAACAATCACCACTACCTTCTTTTCTCACAATTTCTTGAAAGGTAAACAAACACTCGTGAATAAATACGAGAGTTGAACTTCTGTTGACAACTCGCTGTAAGGAGTAATTACAGCGATTCAATAAACATCCAATAGTAAATGCCAAGGTTCTGTAGCATGAGGGCACTAAATCAGTGCTAGACTGTATCGGCCTTGGACGTACAGTAGTCCTACCTGTTGTGAATGATCCAGCCTACTAGTGCCACTCTGCATGTCTGGCAACACACCTGCTCTTTGCCAAACAGCTTATGTAATACTACACATCGTCTATGGCCTAATATTAGAGAACAGGGTCAGGATTTAACATCGATAGAGGAAATAGTATTAATAGTCTAATAATAGTCTAATTATAATAATAATATTAATGATAAGAAGAAGAAAACTGCCAGCTTCGGTGGCGTAGTTGATAGCAAGCTGAGCTTCTATGCCCGAGATCGTGGGTTCAAATCCGGCCGAAGTCGTCGAATTTATTAATAGCGTTAAAAATCCCTCAGTATGCCTATCTTCGGAGGGGAAGTAAAGCGGCGGTTCCATGTCATAGATTTATGGCATATAAAAGAACCTTCCACTAACTACACTTGTGGAAGCTAACATTTGTAGGTTAGTTTGATAACGCTATATTAGTTCCAACGTTAGGCGCCAGGTGCTGGCTGCGATGGCATCTAGTAGCCAAGTCCGCAGGTAGGTGTCGTGGACGGTAGCATTTGGTAGCGAAAGTAGGAACTGCTTGAAAAATTGATCGTCTGCGGTCCTTCTACCTGAATTACAGATAACACACACTAATACTGCCATCACAATTAACGACGGTTATCAGACAGAGTCTACACACACCCTAAGCACACGGGGCTACATGGCCGCGTTGTCGCAGCCCCTAAACTAAGTAACCAACCAAGAAGAAAACTAAGGCATGGTATATTTCGCTCATCAAGAGAAAACCATCAGATCCAAATGTGCAAGACAATAGTACATTATGCAACGAGCCTATAATGGCAATAATTAAGACACGAGTATGTTTATAAAACGAGTGAAGCGAGTTTTATAATTTCGGTACGAGTTGCATACGACTGTTTATGTTCGACGATAATTATAACTTTATTATATGTTCTAACATAAATATTCATAAACTAGCAACCAGACCGGGCTTCGACCGGGAACAGTTATGAATGCATTACGTGATAAGTGCTTTTTTCCAATGTCAATGAACAACGACCAATATCCGTTTTACGTCTCATCATGATGGGCTAAGATCACTGACTGGACTATGAATTATATTATCATGGACATGCATGTGCAACAAATTCTTGTCAGACGTAATTTAAGAATGGCGAGGTGCATGAAACACAAATCCCCCTTCCTTCCAATCTTAACTTGACTGTGAATTTTGCGGAACGAAAAGTTCACAGGGGAAATAAAGAAAAGCCGAGTTGCACTTCCAGGGAAACTCCAAACACAACCACTCTTCTCTAAAGTTTTTAACTCAACACGACTCGACAGTTTGCTGGGGCAAGAAGCTCGTCCGCTAGCTAAGCTGTAACTGGGGTGATAGACGCGCCCCTAGCTAGCTCGTAAACTGTCGCCTCAGTAGTTGAATGGACATGGTTGGAAGACATTAAAACGTTAGAACACTTATAATGGGCGATGTTTTGATGATAGACATATGCTCTCACGGACTTTTTTGTAGAACTTTTCATGCTGAACAATTCTTACACTGGTAGTATTTATATATTTTTAACGGTTTGCCCAGCGTAAACTTACAAAGCGCTCGGATGCCAGGTTTTTATTTCGACTTTTCCACTGAAATCGTTACTGCTCGGCTTCATTTGATCATAAATAAATTATTTTCTACAGAAATCATCCTCGAGATATCCTTTACATAATGGTGAAAACCGCATCAAAATCCATCCAGTGGTTCTCGAGTTTACCCGTAACATCCAAGAATCGAGGACTTTGTTTTATACTAACAATAAGTAGAGATATCTGTCAAGATTCTGTCGGTTGACTTCCTCTTCTTGGGAATTGTGGGGACTCAGCATTTGATATCTACCCAATAATTAATTCCAAGGCTTTGAAACATTGTTTATATTTATATTTATATTGTTTATTGTAGGTACTACGTTGGATCATTTTGTTATTTTGGGCAAATAACACAACAGAGGCTGTTACAAAGGCTTTAAAATTAAAATGTATCGTATTATCAACTAGTTATTCTTCAAATTCGATGCGTAAAGAATATCAATGGAAGGCAAATTAATTGAGCCCCAAATGAAACAGTTATGACATCTGGCGGAAAAGTTTCGAATAAGAATTCCATTTACTGAACAGAGAGCTGGATTATAATTTCTTTGGAACTATTGTCATACGCCTGTTTGCTCCATGACGTTCTGGTGTGTTTATGTCAATAACAGCATTCACTAAAATTGTCAGCGAAATCTTACGAATGTAATGCCCTGTGTAGAAATTGGAGATGCGGATATTAAGGTTCTGTGCTATTTCCTTTCCAATTTTGCCCAGTTTGTTTATGCAAACATTAGGGACGGTGCACACTTCCCTTGTCTGAAACTTCTGGACGTAGATTCCTACATTTCTTGCATATTTCATAGTATTTTCCTGTTACCGTAAAGGTTCGTACTGACTGTGTCCTTGTGTTTCGCAAACTACAATAATAATAACCACTTGCACTTCAGCCCATTAAGAGCCTAGGCCTACCAAGCGTCCGCTGCCCAGCCAATTGGCCTGCAGATATTGGGGAGACACGTGGTCATCGCATCGGGTCCCCTCGGCCGTTAATCTTGGTTTTCGTGACCGGGGCGCTGCCTCACTGTCAGACAGCTACTCAATTGTCCTCACGAGGCTGAGTGCATCCCGTTTCAGCCCTCACGTTAGTTCCTAAAACCCTGACGGAGCCGGTAATCGAACCCAGAGCCTCCGGGTGAGTAGCAGATACACGACCCCAACGCCACGGGGCCGGCGGCAAACTACAATGGTTGATCCAATATAGGCTACATTGTCAACTTTCAAATCATGTAATTCATGTCCGACATGTTGGATTTTGAGTGCAGGTGTGAAGCTATCCTTACCTAATTGGTCAATGAATGAAAATATTGAGCTCTTATTGGTTGGTTGGAGAAGCTGTAAATTAAAATTACTACTTAAATGACCACCTTAATGATGCAATTTTCTGACATATTATATTGACATTTCGACATCGTGGAACATAATTAGCTCTAGAAGACACTATTAAACCTACAGTGACACCCATAGGCAGTCCCTGCTCAACAAAAGCAAAATACAAAAACATCAGGAACCTTAGTGAAATGAAAATCCACAGCCTGCTTCCAGTCGACCGACCGGGTCAGGGAATGGAATGAATCTAGCGGCGAGGATATGAACTGTGCCAGCTGCCGAGGCCTGTCGCACTCCCCTGGGTCAATGATTAAATGAATGACAGACGAAATGAAATGATAGTGGAGAGTGTTGCTGGAATTAAATTGTGACAGGGAAAACCGGAGTACCCGGAGAAAAGCCTGTCTACCTCCGTTTTGTCCAGCACAGATCTCACATTAGTATGTGTGGTAATTATTTCTGATAAATATTAATATTCTCTTATTAAAACCGCCTAGTCAAACACTAAGGAAACGTTTAATTACATTACTAATCGTACATGTTTCGGCATTTCATTGATACCTTCCTCAGCGTGATTGATATTAAATCTTAAAACTAGTTAACAAAGCCAAAAAGAAATGGATATCCTTACAAAAATTGTTTTAAATCAAAAATGGAAAAGCTTGCAAATAATTAAATGCCATGTATCAACAAGAAGTTCCGTGAAGAACTAACGAGCCTACTTTTCATGCCAATGATTATTCTACAGTATATGAACCTATCTAGAATAATGACGAAATTAAGCTGGTAATATCGAAATATCTAATTAGTTCAAAATATACCTGGTAAAATGTAGCCTAATAGAGCACTACAGTTGGCAGCCCTAGTGACTGAATATATTCTTAGTTCCATCTCTTAAGGTACAGAATACAAAATTTGGTTGAAGTCCAATGGACGTTACATGCAGTTAGACACTGGATCTATCAGCACGCGTAAAACCATGTTGCCAACAATACCATGCGTGTGCTGGTGAGAAATTATCTGAAATATTATGATATCTGTTGTGCCAATTTTGGATGAAATCCGTTTGTTAGTATAGAAGTTACATGTATTTTAAAATTGGACATATCAGCAGGCATGTTGGCAGCACTGCCATGTATTAATTACTCCAAATAAATCTAGAATGTCAGGTGCTATACGTGTGCAAAGTATAGAGCTGTTGGCTTGCACACTTTCTGATATATTGATATTAGGGTAAAAAGATATAGACAGCATTTATTAAGAGTTGGCCGCCCTGATTGCTCTTAACAATACTTATAGTCATACCTGTTATGGTACACATAGCACATACGAAATTTGGTTGAACTCCAACTGATAGTATAGAAGTTACATATATTTAAATATTGGTACTATCAGCAGGCTTATAATCATGTTGGTAGAACTGACGTATATAAGTTACTCCAAATTAATTTAAAATGTCAGAATATACGTGTGCATAGTTTAAAGCTGTTGGCTTGCATACTTTCTGATATATAGGTATTTGGATAAAAATAGAGAGAAATTATTAACAGTTGGCAGCCCTGGTGGCTCTTAAGAATACGCTCAGTCATATCTGTTTATGTACAGATATTACATACAAAATTTGGTTGAAATCCAATTGATAGTGTAGAAGTTATATGCATTTAAACATTGGACTTATCGGAAGGCTTAAAATTATTTTGGCAACACTGTCATTGTTGGCCTTGTGGAAATTAAACTGAAATAGTATTATCTACATGTGTGCCAATTTTGGAATAGCTCCCATGCATACCTTGCAAGATATCCAACATGGAGCTCAAATTTCTAGTGCTTTTTTCAGCAGTTGGTAGCACTGACATCATTTTCAAATATGGACGTGAGATATTCCGGTGCACATCTTTACTCATACTAAATTTGGTTTTGATTGCTGCGGCCCTTTAGGAGTTGATGGGTGGGGGGGGGGGCACACACACAGCCAGCCAGACAGACACACATTTTCCCGGATCGATCTCATAAGTCTGCTTTTTCCTCATTTTTGCAAAATGATAGTAAAAAGATGCTATTAAAATATGAGATCTACCTTATAAATTGCCTACGTCAATACGCCCATAATTTTGATCGAAAAACTGTAGTGACAGAAGATGTCGCTGTCAGAAGAATGAAGAAGAGCAAAGGATGTACATCAAAAATGTTTGTTCCGTTTTGAAGCGACAATTTGACGTACATCCTTTGCGCTTCTTTGTGAGTCTGTCGTCAGGCATTCTTGAAACATGTCCAAAGAATCTAACCCTTCGTTTTCGTATGGTAACTGAGATTCTGCTGGGTGTTTTATACACATCTTTGTTACTGCGTAATCGGTATGTGTCAGCCCATTTTTAGCCTACTTTACACATTTTGCAAAAATGAGGAAAAAGTAGACATGAGATCGGGCAAATGTGTGTCTGTCTGTCTGTCCTTCTGTCTGTCTGGCTGTGTGTGTTTCTCCCCCTATCAACTCCTAAACGGCTGCAGCAATCGAAACAAAATTTGGTAGGAGGAAAGATCTATACCCGAATATCTCACGGCCATATTTGAAAATGATGTCATTGCTACCAACTGCTGAAAAATCGCAATTGAAATTTGAGCTCCATGTTGGATATCTTGGAAGGTATGAATAGGAGCTATTTCAAAATTGGCACACGTATAAATAATAATATTGCAGTTTAATTTCCAGGAGGCCATACATCGCAGTGTTGCCAAAATGAATATACGCCTGCTGATAGGTTCAAATTTTAAATGCATATAACGTCTACACTATCAATTGGATTTCAACCTAATTTCGTATGTGCTATGTGAACATAAACAGACATGACTGAACGTATTATTAAGATCCACCAGGGCTGCCAACTGTTAATAAATGCTCTCAATTTATGTTATCCAAATACCAATATATCAGAAAGTATGCCAGCCGACAGCTTTAAACTATGCACACGTATAGTACCTGACATTCTATATTAATTTGGAGTAACTTATATACGTCAGTGCTACCAACATGATTCTAAGCCTGCTGAGAGGTCCAAATTTAAATACATATTACTTCTATACTATCATTTGGATTTCAACCAAATTTCGTGTGTGCTATGTGTACCATAACAGATATGTATATGCCGATTCTTAAGACGAACCAGGGCTGCCAACTGTTAGTAAATACTGTCTCTATTTTTGTTACCCTAATATCAATATATCAGAAAGTATGCAAGCCAATAGCTCTAAACTTTGCACACGTATAGTACCTGGCATTCTAGGTTCTAGATTAATTTGGAGTAACTGATATACGTCAGTGCTGCCAACATGATTCTAAGCCTGCTGATAGGTCCAATTTTAAAATGCCTGTAACTTCTATACTAACAAATGGATTTCATTCAAAACACAACAAGAGATCATATTATTGCAGATTATTTCTGACCAATACATGTATGTCATTGTTGCCAACCTGATTTAAAGCGCGCTGTTAGATCCAATGTTTAACTGCATGTAACGTCCATGCTATCCATTGGACTTCAACCAAATTTTGTATTCTGTACCTTAAGAGATGGAAACAAGAATATATTCAGCCACCAGGGCTGCCAACTGTAGTTCTATATTAGGCTACATTATGCCAGGTATACAGTACTTCGAACTAATTAGAAATTTCTATATTACCAATTTAATTTTGTCATTATTCTAGATAGATCCATATAGATTAATCAATGGCATGAATTTTAAATTTTAAGAAAAGTAGGCTCTTTAGTTCGTGACGGAACTTCTTGTTTAATCCGAGAATTTTTCATAAAATGTTTCGTTCCTTTTTTTAATTTCTTCAGTGTCTTTTTTAGTTAAAACTCAGCAATTTTTCTAGGTTTACGCCGTGTCTTGTGTGGGGTTTCGCTGTGAGCAACATAATGAGGGAACACTGGCGCCCAAGTAAACTGAAATCATGAAGAGTTATTTACGATGTCCTAAGTTGGACACCATCGATTATGTTGATGGTTATTATAACACGTTGGAGCTAATTCCTATCATGTCTAAGTTGCAATAAATTGTTATGATAGAAGCCATTTTTCATTGAAGCCTAATTCTAATAAAGAAAGCTTTTCAGTCGGTCCACATGAATTTTGCCCAATTACTTTAGGCGGGAAACACATATTTACATAACCTACAAACTTCTTCTTCTTTGCGTGCCTGTCCGTTTCGGACGCTGGCTTTATCTGCTGTGGCAATTCGGAACAATTCTTCAGAGTTTTTGTTGAACCAGCGGCCTGTTCCACGAATGAACTTTGCAACTTTTCACCTTGCACTTTGCACTTTTCAATTCGGATTTTGTTCCACCATTACTTTTCAGATTTGTCTTGCAAAGTGCAAAGTGAAAAGTGAAAAGTTGCAAAGTTCATTCGTGGAACAGGCCCCAGGTTCTAAGGTTGTCGAGCCAGGAAATTTTCCTTCTGCCGGGCGATCTCTTTCCTTCTATTTTTCCTTGCACAGTAGTATAAGTTGAAGCAGATTATACCTTTTATGATTCCTCATAATGTGCCCAAGGTACTGTAGTTTACGACACTTAATGATGTTGATCAGTTCTGGTCTTTTTTCAACTCTGCGTAGAACATCCTGATTTGAAACTTTATGAATCCATGATATTCTCAGTATTCTTCTGTAAAGCCATAGTTCAAAGGCTTAAAGTCTAACAGTGGTAGCCTTCGTAAGGGTCCATGTTTCTACACCATACAACAGAACTGAGAACACATAGCATCTGAGGAGCCGTAGTTTGTTGTTCATGGTAAGATCGTGGCTTTTGAAAATTGAGCTCATTGAGTTGATAACCCTCATCGCCTTTCCAATGCGACATTTTATCTCTTGAGAACTGTCCAGTGATTCGGTAATGATGGTACCCAGATATGGATATTGGGAAACTCGCACTATGCTATTACCATTAATGTACAAATTCAGCCTTCTTATGTAGAAACTAACACGCTCTTAATCAAATTCAGTAGGTATATGTGCTTAAAGAGTGTGTTAGTTTGTAGGTTATGTCAATACTTGTTTCCCGCCAAATGTAATAGGGCACAATTCGTGTTGACCAACTGAAAAGCTATCTTTAAGAAGAAGTAATATGTACGAATATAGAGGCAGTTGAATCATCTTCAACTATATGTACATTTTAACAGAGACACTGAATATCAGCTAAGTGACACTTGGCTACCAGTTATTAAGGATCTGCGAAGATAGTTCCTCTCAGTTTCTCTGTTCTTCACCTAATTCAAATTGTACTTTTTCCCTCTATGGCTACAGAGCCTGGATTTGATCTCCTTTGTTCGTCACTGGAGGAGTTTCCATCTGTTTTTTCGCCGTTGCCTGTATGACGTTATGTATCGTTCAGATACACTTCCCTTTTGTTTCTGTTTATTTATATTGTTACGAGAGCGGGGTTGCTTCATTCCCTCTCGCGTGACTCACAGCCGCCTGAGGCTACCTGTGGTCTCTGTCAGCCGGCTACTTGCGCAGCGAGAACAAAGGCATGGTCTGGAATGTTCCCGGCGTACCTGGTGATGGAATTCTTGGGAGGAGCCGTGAACTCTCCTACTCTGGAAACGTCCATTGAGTCACCACCCTCCCTATATAAAGCGGCCTCACCAGCGAGGGGGGGGGGGGGGGGGACGGACAGTGTTTTTGAGCTAGTGTGTGCTTTTACCTGAGCGACAGTAGTGTGGCGACGTGACGTGCGAAGTTAGGAAACCCAAGTGAGGCTGATTCTCCAGACAGCGAGGCAGTGTGAATCATACGGAGGGACTGAGTTTTGAGGAGTGTGTACTTACCTAGTGCGACAGAGATATTGTGGTGAATTGCGAAACGCAGTGGGCTGTTCCCTAGCCAGCGGACAGCGAAGCAGTGTGTAGTGGTGAGTGACTGGCTATCGTAAATTACTGTAGTTTGTGTACGAGGCAGAGTTTCAGGTATTAATAGCGAGGACAGTAGTGTGAGAGTAGGCTAAGTGTGGAAGCTATAGTGACTAGTAGTGTCTTATGAAGTGAGATTCAGTGCTTATTTTGTGTTGTATTTTCCTGGCCTGCAATAAAGCTATTATTTCGTTAAAGGAACAATTGTGTTGTGCTTTCACCCACCGTAATCCAGTTAACAAACTTGCCACTAGGGGCAACACGTAACAATATCCATGAAACCCTCTATCCGCACCCCTTTCTCCTTATTTGGACATCCTCATTCTTCGAGGAGTCCCTATATTTCCCCCCGCTCCCTTTTCCTTCTCCATCCTTACTACTCTGTCCGCCGTTCTAATTAATATGGCGCGTTGTTCTACCATGGTCCATACAGTAATTTCTGGAAGCTGCTCTCTGGTGACGAACACAGGAGTTTATCTAGTTTTTGTTGTGTAACATCTTTCCACTCGGTTGCTGGATAGTTTTGTGAGAGTGATTTTGAAAATTGGGGACGGAAGTGGATCGGAACGATCGAGCTGGCAGTGGAGGATCAAATGGAAGTATGCACTGCCCGCTCGATCGATCAGACGGAAGTGTACTAGCTGGCAGTGGTGGACATCGGAAGTATGCACTGCCCGCTCGATCGATCAAACGGGTGTGTACTAACTGGCAGTGGTGGACATCGGAAATATGCACTGCCCGCTCGATCGATCAAACGGAAGTGTACTAGCTGGCAGTGGTGGACATCGGAAATATGCACTGCCCGCTCGATCGATCAAACGGAAGTGTACTAGCTGGCAGTGGTGGACATCGGAAGTATGCACTGCCCGCTCGATCGATCAAACGGAAGTGTACTAGCTGGCCTTGGTGGACATCGGAAGTATGCACTGCCCGCTCGATCGATCAAACGGAAGTGTACTAGCTGGCAGTGGAGGACATCGGAAGTATGCACTGCCCGCTCGATCGATCAAACGGAAGTGTACTAGCTGGCAGTGGTGGACATCGGAAGTATGCACTGCCCGCTCGATCGATCAAACGGAAGTGTACTAGCTGGCAGTGGTGGACAACGGAAGTATGCACTGCCCGCTCGATCGATCGAATGGAAGTGTGCCCTAGCTGGCAGTGGTGGATCGAACGGAAGTATAAGACCCACTGCCAATTCGATCGATCGACCCAGCTGGCACTGGTAAGAGAAACAATCAGCGCGCGGTGTCGAAAATTGATACCATGACGCACTCTCGGCCATGTGGAATGTATATGACATACTCAACGGAAAACGTTCATGCGAACTCTGGTGTCAAGTGATTTAAACAAATGACATGGTACATGTTCGAAGTCTTCGTATCGGTATTTAAATGGTAAAATGCCTTAATATCAAACATTGTAAGTAGTCGGCATTGCTTTGGCATAAGGCATTTTAAACTCAATGTCACACAGGAACATTATCGAAACAAGCAAAATATAAATGAAACTTAATTCCGTAATGCAGTATTAATTGGAACGTGGAAATAAGTCACCATCTTGTGCACAATATTTGCGTAGTCGAAATAGCCGTGGGGTTAATGCGTTGGGCTGTGAATCTAGCGATCTTGGGTTCGAATCCTGGGCGGGGTAGGTATTTTTGCTACCAGATTATCATTTTAACGATATTTATCATATAAATATGACTCGTTTTAACAGAATCCATATGGAATTACGTGTAGGTCTGTGAATCAAGAGGACCTGTTTATAAGGAATTTAAGGTTATGAGCAGTGTCGCGTCTATTAATCTAGTTCATCCATATCGTATTCTTTATTTAGGCTAGTGCTGGTGGAAGCTACAAATCATCTAATAAAATGAGTTCCGTATTATAAACTACAATATCTGTAGGGGCGTGGTGGCTCAGCGGTCTAGCTGTATGCCTCTCACCAACGCGGTCCGGGTTCGATTCCCGGTCAATGCATGTGAGATTTTCGAAGTGAAATGCCATGTCCTGTGGTTCGGATTCCACGTAAAAAGGAGGTCCCGTTGCTCATGATCTCAAGATTAACGGTCACGTTAAACTACAAGCTTCCTTTTCCAATATCTGTAAAACACTCCCTTTTACAATAGATTAATATTTGTGCCAATAATACTATAAAATACCGATGTATCAACAATTCCACGTGAGGTTTCTTCTATGTCAGATGTTACACATCATATGCGACTACTGTAAGGCTCGTAATTTTTTTTCTAATCTGATTGATATACTTTCTTTGGCCACATTGTTTAATTCCATTGAAAAAGGAGGCAAGGTTCCTTCGAAACGTCTGGTGGTATTTAATTTAATTTCATACGGCATTAGCCCGAAAACCATGAATTATTTGAATATCTTGAACTGTATTACGGGAGAACATTAGGATTCGTTCTGATTCTCGTTCCCGGGCGAATTGTAAAGCAGCCTAGCTGACGATTGCATACCAGTTCACTCGGAGTCATGCAGACGTCCCCTATCACCCCTTGCCGTTGTACGCCAAGGTATGGCCAACCAGAGTGTCTCCATACATACTGAACAGTAGCACTCGCCACGTGGCGACTGTTCCAAGAACTGTGTGCCCGTCACATTATCCTCACGATGGGCTTGAATGCCAAATACTGACCCAGCGTTATAGCATTGACTCTCCACAGGAAGTGCCTCATTCTGATAGGAAGTTTGATTATGATGTTGTTGTTTTAAGGGGCCTAACATCGAGGTTATCGGCCTTTTGATTATGATGATGATGATAATTGTTGTTTTAAGTGGCCTAACATCTAGTTTATCGGCCCCTAATGGTTTGAGTGACAGTGAAAGATGAGATGCGAATGAAAACTATAACCAATACTAACTACAGACTTACATACTAGAAGAAGAAACGGTAAACAAATAATGGATAGGAAGAAAAGAAATACCCTCAACCCTTCAAAGAATGAGGATTGAGGGACTTGGATGGAAGGGGAACCAAGAAAGGCAGATAGAAAGGGAGAAGGAGGAGAGGGTCCGACCGAAGGTCAGAGGAAAAAGGGGTCGAAAAGAACACAGCTCAGGAATCCCTCGGGATCGCCAACTCCCAAACTCACCAGCCGTGAGCCCCTGAGGGTGCAGCAATATCCAGGTTGTACCAGAAGTGGTGGGGCTACATACAGCCTGCCTCCTTGAGGGCCTTGGTGCAGAAGGCAGGAGATAATATGGAAAGAAAAAGAAGGCTGACCCCTTGAAGAATGAGGCTATCGGATAAAATGAGACAAGGGCCAATTAAGGCGGGAAAGTGAAAGACTCCCTAGGCCTCGGATACCCTATTACCGTCGGGGTCGGAAGAGAGTTAGTTAGTTAGTTGTTGTTGTTTTAAGGGGCGAAACTACGGGGTCATCTGCCCCGGGGTCGGAAGAGAACAAGAGTTTACCAAGAGAGGTCGACAGGAAATAAGACGGAAAGGAGCCCGGCTCAAGTAAGTGGAAGCAATGGCGGAATTAGCTGGGGTCCCGTGGTCGCCAACACGCATCCCACTAGATGTGAGCCCCTGGGGGGGGGGGGGATAGGAAGTTTCCTCCATGGCCCGTGGTAGAGGGTCTCACCCATCAATCCAACATCTGTCGATCATTATTACATTTTCGTCCAATTGCCGACTCGAACCCGGCTCATCACTAAAGATTATTGTTGGAGCATTTGTAATTAATTTCCGTTGTTTTCTCCACATTTACAAACGTAAAGGACACACTAAACGTTTCTTAGAGGTGCCGCCATAATGATTATTCACCGGAAACTCAACCATATCCGGTCCATTAGATTAGGTTGTTTGCATTTTCTACCACTATGAGCGCTAGTGTGGATCAATACGGAGTTTCACTTAAGCCCGTATAACTACTTACGGTGTGAAGATTTTTCACACAAAAAAAATCAACGCCTGCGAGTATTGAACCAAGAAAAACATTAAAGAAAGAATCATGTAAATCCCTACATCCCTATATCCCTATATCCGTTAAAAACCACACTCACTACCTTTTCCAAAATTTACACAAGACATGATTTTTAAAGCACTCTTCTGTATGTTGAGGTACAGAGATATACCTCATACAGTAGAAAGATACAATAAAATGTTGGCAAATCTGAGTTCAAGGAACTGCTGTTCAGAATAGGCTTTCGGTACAGATTTTGCGGCCCATGTTCGTAACATGGTATGTTTTTCTTTGACAATGCATCTACACCATGTGCGAGGGCAACGCATTTCAAAGATCTCTAAAAAAACAATAATCAGGAAATTGTAGAAAAATTTAAAGTGGGAGTGAAGATTCAAGGAGAAATAGTTTCATGACGAAAATTATTAAATGTTAATGAAAATATTTGAATGCAGCCGAAATAAATCAGAAACCTCTATGGACATCAAATTGACAGGTGAAAAGCTGAAGGAGGTAGGAGACTTCTGTTACTTAGGAAGCAAAATAACCAGTGATGGACGAAGCAAAGAGGACATAAAATGTAGGTTGGCTCAGGCAAGGAAAGCATTTCTACAAAAAAGGAATCTGTTGACTTCGAATATAGATTTAGGTATTAGGAAGTCATTTTTGAAAGCCTTTGTCTGGAGCGTGGCAGGCACTCTATGGAAGTGAAATTTGGACTATTGGTGCAGCAGAAAAGAGAATTGAAGGGTTTGAAATGGTGTTACAGGAGACTGATGAAGATCAGATGGGTAGATAGGGTTTCAAATGAAGAGGTATTAAGACGAGTGGGAGAGGAGGGATGTTTCTGGCGACTGCTAATGAAGAGAAGAGATAGGTTAGTACGACACATATTAAGACACCCAGGAATAGCAGGCTTAGTTATGGATGGGAGGGTCGAGGACAAGAACTGTACGGGTCGACCAGTGTTAAACAGATTGCCTTGGATGTAGGGTGTGATAGCTATGTAGATATGACACCATTAGCTCAGGAGAGGGAGGCATGGAGAGCTGCATCAACCAGTCAAAAAACTGAAGACTCAAACAACAATCGGGAATTTTAATTACTTAGAGAGGCATGTGTGGCAAAAGGGTTGTTGGAGAATTTCAATCCCTGGGATGTATCACTGGAAGAGACTGCATAACATACATCAGCGGCCAAGGTAAGAGATATTTTACTATAGGTATATTAATAGCGACATGTTGACGTTCAAATCATCAATAAGTGTGGCAAAATTACACCCAGAATAGCTTAAGGAAAAATACTTTTAATTCCCCATATTCCGATAGATTTGCCATTCCTGTGTGCAAGATTGCAGTTCCCTCTTCAAACAATATTCGCAATTTCTATTAACAAAGTGCAATGATACACACTTAACAGCAGCAGGTGTACATTTAGACAAAACCATTTTTCCATGGGCAACTGTATGTGGCGTGCTCGCGAGTATCCGGACAACAAAATCGTTATATCTCAGCAGAAGATGGCAAAACCAAAAACGTAATTCTAAAATGTGTTCACATAATGTAACATCGTACCCTACAAACTTTCACAATTCTATAAAATCCCACTTTGCTGCTCATATCAATATTCTGTTTGTATCAGAATTTTCATAATTAGAATGGACCCATCTGTAGCCACGATTGCTGTAATAGAATGCATCGTCCCCACTGTCTTGAGAGGGTACCTGCTAGTAAATAAATAAATTTGGCTAAGATTTGAATAAAAAACGAGTATAGAAACAAGCAATTTTATGCTGTTTTTTCGGAACTGTATTTAGGTCGGGAGTGATTTTCAATTTCTTTTTTAGTTTCATATAGTTCTCCAAGACTCGCAATTTGAAACTTTTCCGGGCCCTGTAGCCCTTCAACTTTTATCACAATTGAAGAAATTGCTTAATATTTTCTATGATGGGGAACCCTACTTTGAGTGCAAAAAATCAAAATTTACTAACAAGAAGTTCCGTGACGAACTAAAGAGCCTACTTTTCATGCCAATGATTAATCTACAGTATATGAACGTATCTAGAATAATGACGAAATAAAGTTGTTAATATCGAAATGTTTAGTTAGTTCGAAATATTCCTGGTATAATGTAGCCTAATAGAGCACTACAGTTGGCAGCCCTGGTGACTGAATATATTCTTAGTTCCATCTCTTAAGGTACAGAATACAAAATTTGGTTGAAGTCCAATGGACGTTACATGCGTTTAGACATTGGATCCATCAGCACGCGTAAAAGCATGTTGGCAAAAATATCATGCGTGTGCTGGTGAGAAATAGCCTAATCTGAAATATTATGATATCTTGTTGTGTCAATTTTGGATGAAATCCATTTGTTACATGTATTTTAAAATTGGACCTATCAGCAAGCATAGAATCATGTTGGCAGCACAGACTTATATTAATTACTCCAAATTAATCTAGAGTGTCAAGTGCTATACGCGTGCAAAGTATAGAGCTGTTGGCTTGCATACTTTCTGATATATTGATATTACGGTAAAAAAATATAGACAGCATTTATTAACAGTTGGCAGCCCTGATTGCTCTTAAGAATACTTATAGTCATACTTGTTATGTTACACATATCACATACGAAATTTGGTAAAGTAAAAATTAATAATTAAAATTGAAAATGATATATTAAGAAAATAGAAAATTAACAAAATAATAATAATAATAATAATCATGCAAAATACAAAAAAGAAAATCAAATAAAATCAAAATTTAGGCTAAATAAAAATTAAAGTTGAATTAAAAATGTTATTTAACTAATAATAAAAAATAAAGGAGATTTAAAATAAAAAATTAAAAATAACATTTAAACATTTAAAATTTAAATAACTGCATTTATTGAAAAAGAATGAAAACAAAAATAAAAACTTAAAATTTTTAAAAATCAATATCAAAATAAAATAAAATGAAATAAAATGGATAAATAACAATAAATCACAAGAAAGTTAAAATAGTGAAGCAATTTAAATACTTAGGAGAAATTATAACTTACAACTTGGATGAGAAACCTGCATGGCAAGAAAGAACTAATAAAATGATAAAAGCCCAAAAATTAACATGGTCTACATATAAAAGAAAATGTCTATCAATCGCAACAAAATTAAAATATTACAAGACGGTGGATCAACCAGAGGTGACCTATGGAAGTGAAACTCTTTCTAAAGTTACTCAGAAAAACAGAATCGACAAAATTTTAAAAGTAGAGAGAAGAATAGATAGAACAAGCATAAATAAACAAGAAGTTCCGTGACGAACTAAAGAGCCTACTTTTCATGCCAATGAGTATTCTACAGTATATGAACCTATCTAGAATAATGACGAAATTAAGTTGCTAATATCAAAATTTCTAATTAGTTCGAAATACTGTATACCTTGCATAATGTTGCCTAATAGAGCACTACAGTTGGCAGACCTGATGACTGAATATATTCTTAGTTCCATCTCTTAAGGTACAGAATACAAAATTTGGGTGAAGTCCAATGAATAGCATGGACGTTACATGCAGTTAAACATTGGATCTAACAGCGCACGTAAAATCATGTTGGCAACAATGTCATGCATGTATTGGTCAGAAATAATCTGAAATAATATGATCTATTGTTGTGCCAATTTTGAATGAAATCCATTAGATAGTATAGAAGTTACATGCATTTTAAAATTGGACCTATCAGCAGGCTTAGAATCATGTTGGCAGCACTGACGTATATTAGTTACTCCAAATTCATCTAGAATGCCAGGTACTATACGTGTGCAAAGTTTAGAGCTATTGGCTTGCATACTTTCTGATACTGTATATTGATATTAGGGTAACAAAAATAGGGACAGCACATATTAACAGTTGGCAGCCCTGGTTGCTCTTAAGAATACGCATAGTCATATCTGTTATGGTGCACATAGCACATACGAAATTTGGTTGAAATCCAAATGATAGTATGGAAGTTACATGTATTTAAAGTTGGACCTGTCAGCAGGCTTAGAATCATGTTGGTAGCACTGACGTATATAAGTTACTCAAAATTAATATAGAATGTCAGGTATTATACGTGTGCATAGTTTAAAGCTGTCGGCTTGCATACTTTCTGATATATTGGTATTTGGATAAAATAAATTAGGAGCATTTATTGACAGTTGGCAGCCCTGGTGGGTCTCAAGAATACGCTCAGTCGTATCTGGTTATGTACACATACAACATACGAAATTTGGTGGAATTCCAATTGATAGTGTAGAAGTTATATGCATTTAAAAATTGGACCAATCAGCAGGCTTATAATCATTTTGGCAACACTGCCATATATGGCCTCCTGGAAATTAAACTGCAATATTATTATCTATACGTGTGCCAATTTTGAAATAGCTCCCATTCATACCTTCCATGATATCCAACATGGAGCTCAAATTTCAATTGCGATTGTTTAGCAGTTGGTAGCACTGACATCATTTTCAAATATGGCCGTGAGATATTCGGGTGTAGACATTTACTCCTACCAAATTTTGTTTCGATTGCTCCAGCGGTTTAGGAGTTGATAGGGGGGACACACACACAGCCAGACAGACAGACAGAAGGACAGACAGACAGACAGACAGACAGACAGACACACACACACATTTGCCCGATCTCATAAGTCTACTTTTCCTCATTTTTGCAAAATGTGAAAAGTAGGCTAATAACGGTTTAGAAGATATTTGAAAGGGATCCTGTATATCGGTAATTATGATGTGTTTAATATAATGTAACTAGCTGAAGTACCCGTGCTTCGCTACGCGTCATAAATACATTAAAATGTGAAGGTGACAGTTAAAACAGGGGATAGGCGAGGTGCTGCGCAGAGGGAGATTAAGGATGGAACATTTTGTCCAACTACACCGCTCGGCGTTGACCGTGTTTTATAGCACAAATTTAGGTTTTACTCGCTAACCGTTGGAGATACCTTTCGGATAGAAAATGTAATTTTAAACCTCGCATATGCCATCAAAAGTTTGCTATTTCTTAGCGTTCTCTTTTTATTTGAAATGGAAATATGAAAGTTTGAAATCAAAGGGTGTAGTGACGTCACTAAAATGGTCGCAATTTTAAATAGTGCAAAGTATTGAAATCAAAAGTAACCTATATGTTAACCAGGTAAATCAGCTACTTCCATGTAAAATTCACGTAAATCGGACCAGTGGTACTTGCGAGATTGAGTAATACACAGACACACACCATCTCAATTTTAGCCTCGCATCGCTCGCGTCATAGTCGTATCATATTGTTTTTCAATGAAATGCAGGTTTAACCCCGTTAACACCACTTTAGAACCTGAATACCCAAAAATCCCTCCGTAGTAGACGTTTTCGACACACAACAAACAAACATATCCCCAAAATATCATTCTTCTAACTTTAATAGTTTTGGTTGGTCGATGAGAGCAAACATCCAAAAATCCTTCCTTAGTGGCCTTTTTCTTCCAGAAAATCACCCCTCCCCATATGCCCCTTAAATTGCATTTATGAAAACACGGTCGAACACCTATTTATTTTATTTATTTATTCATTTGTTTATTTATTTATTTTTAAGCTGATAGATTTCCTCCGAGTTTCAGACTCCTCCCTATGTCGTTTAAGAGATACACGCTCAGTTAGGAATCTTTCAACCCCCACTTTTCATCCCTTTCACCTCATAATATACACTACATCGAAAAACCATTACACATGTGTCAGCTTATTTTTAATGATTAGTATATGTGCCAAGTATCACATCCCCAAATGAAACAACTCGTGAGATATTGTTATTCAATGGAAAGCACGTTTACCCCCTTAACACCTCTTTAGAACCTGAATATCCAAAACTCTTTCCTTAGTGGACGTTTTCGACATACAACGAACATATCCCCAAAATTTCATGTTTCTAACTTCAATAATTTTGGCTCGGCGATGAAGAGTGAGTGAGTCAGTCAGGACATTTTCTTTCATTTATTTTTGATAATTTCACCCCTCCCTATGAACCCCTTAAATTCGATTTATGAAACAAACGGTCAAACACCTATTTACTTATTTAAAGCTGTTTTCCCCCTGAGTTTGATGAGTGAGTAAGTGAGTCAATCAGTTAGGACACTTTCTTTCCTGGTTTTTTTCCCCCAGAATTTCACCCCTCTCCAAGTGCCCCTTAAATTGGATTCATGAAAAAACGTTCGGACACCTATTTACCTGTATTTTAAGCTGTTTTTTCCCACCGAATTTCAAACTTCACGCCTATGTCGTTTCAGAGATACACGCTCCGTCAAGAATCCCTCAACCCCCAATTTTCACCCCATTCACCTCATAATATACACCACATCGATAAACCCTTAGACATATGTCTGATTATTTTTAATGATTAGTTTATATACCGAATATCACATCCCCAAACAAACAACTCATGAGATATCGTTATTCAATGAAATGCACGTTTACCCCCTTGACACGTCTCTAAAACCCTAATAAACAAAAATCATTCCTTAGTTAACGTTTTCGACATACAGCGAACATCTTCCCAAAATTTCATGTTTCCAACTTTAATAGTTTTCGCTGGGCGTGATGAGTGAGTGAGTCAGACAGAACATTTTCTTTCATTTATTTTACCAGAATTTCACCCCTCCCCATGGACCCATTAAATTGGATTGATTAAAAAACGCTTGAACACCTATTAACTTATTTCTTAAGCTGTCATTTTACCCTGAGTCAGTCGGTTAGGACACTTTCTCTCCTTTTTTCCCCCAGAATTTCACCCCACCCCATTGGCCCCTTAAATTAATTTATGAAAAACAGTCGAAAACCGATTTACTTACTTTTTAAGCTGATTTTTTTTCGCTGAGTTTCAAATTTCTCGCCTATGTCGTTTAAGAGATAGGCCTACACGCTCCATTAGGAATCCTTCAACCCCCACTTTTCAGCCCTTTCACCTCATAATAATACACCACATCGAAAAACGCTTAAACACATGTCTGCGTATTTTTAATGATTAGTTTATATGCCGAGTATCACATCCACAAATGAAACCACTCGTGAGATATTGATGTTCAATGAAATGCAGGTTTAACCCCCTTAAGACCCCTTTAGAACCCGAATATCCAAAAAACCTCCCTTAGTGTACGGTTTTGACATACAACGAACATATCCCCGAAATGTCATGTTTCCAACTTCAATATTTTTGGCTGGGCGATGATGAGTGAGTGAATGAGTCAGGACATTTCCTTTCAATTTTTTTTTCTTCAGAATTTCACCCCTCCCGATGAACCCCTTCAATTTGATTGAAAAACAAACTGTCGAAAAGCTATTTACTTACTTTAAAGCAGTTTTTTCCTGTGAGTTTGATGAGTGAGTCAGTCAGTCAATCAGTTAGGACACTTTCTTTCCTGTCCCTCCCCCCGAATTTCACCCCTCCCCATGGGCCCCTTAAATTGGATTTATGGAAAAGCGGTCAAACACATATTTACTTATTTTTATGCTGATTTTTTTTTTCGCTGAGTTTCAAACTCCTCGCCTATGTCGTTTAAGAGATACACGCTCCGTTAGGAATCTTTCAATCCCCACTTTTCACCCCTTTAACCTCATAAACACATCGAAAAACCCTCAGACACGTGTCTTGTTACTTTTTAATGATAAGTTTATATGCCGTGTATCACATCCCCCAATGAATCCAATCGGGAGATATAGTTATTCATTAAAATGCAGGTTTAACCCCCTTAAGACCCCTTTAGAACCTGAATATCCGAAAATCCTCCCTTAGTAGACGGTTTTGACATACAATGAACATATCCCCAAACTGTCATGTTTCTAACTTCAATAATTTTGGCTAGGCGATGATGAGTGAGTGAGTACGTGAGTGAGTCTGGACATTTTCTTTCAATTTTCTTTTTTCAGAATTTCTCCCCTCCCCATGAACCCCTTAAATTTGATTTATGAAAAAATACTGTCGAACAGCTATTTACTTACTTTAAAGCAGTTTTTTTCCCCCTGAGTTTGATGAGTGAGCCAGTCAGTCAATCAGTTAGGACACTTTCTTTCCCCCCCCCCAGAATTTCATCTCTCCCCATGGGCCCCTTAAATTGGATTTATGAAAAAACTGTCAAACACATATTTACTTCTTTTTAATGTTGATTTTTTTCGCTGTGTTTCAAACTCCTCGCCTATGTCGTTTAAGAGACACACGCTCCGTTAAGAATCTTTTAATCCCCACTTTTCACCCCTTTCACCTCATAATATACACCACATCGAAAAACCCTCAGACACATGTCTTCTTATTTTTAATGATGAGTTTATATGCCGAGTATCCCATCCCCCCATGAAACCAATCGGGAGATATTGCTATTCAATTAAATGCAGGTCTACCCCCTTAACACCCCTTTAGAACCTGAATAGCCAAAATTTCTCTCTTAGTGGGCATTTGCGGCCCTTGAGGAAGCTGCATACCAGATTTCATTCCAATCCGTTCGGTGGTTTCTGAGATTTCGTGATGAATAAATGAATGAGTGAGTGAGTGGTATTTGAAAAATATTTAGTAGAAAGAAGATAGTGTCAAGTCTTTGTTGTGCTAAACTCGGTTGACAGTGCTGTGTGAGCAGCTGAGTAACTAACGGGATTTCAAGTAAAGATCCTCATTTTCTATACCGGTAGTGCTGAGCGCAATTGGCATCAAGTCGGCCGTGTCTCGACTTGAGCTATGTTGCCATGGAAACTATCTGCCTTGCCATTCCTTCATGAGTATATTTTATGATTTGATTAGCCTGTTTTTGAGTGAAAAAGGGCCAAAATCAGAAGAATGAGAAAGACTATCGAAAATACATGTAGCCAGCGGTTCCTTCTGGGTCCTAAACTATGTGTATGCAAAATATGGTTGAGATTGGTGGAACGGTGTAAATTTGTATACGGAACCAACATATATACATACATACATACATACAGACTTTCACTTTTATATATTAGATTTGTTCTCGGTGAATTTTGGCCTAGATCAACAACCACTACAGCTACAGCCGGGTTGGAATGTTCAGTACGTCATGTGCCAAGAGTCTGTCACACACTCTGCGCTGTGTGTACCGAGACCCACCAGGCAGTGGTCGAGACGTGTCAAGGATAATAACATACATCATATCACATCTCCCAGTTAGTTCCCAAACTCCCTTCTACGTCACCCAGGGACTTACATCTAGTGGGACATGTCAAGGAGGATAATATCCATTATACATATTTATTATTATACTAGCTGAAGTACCCGTGCTTCGCTACGCGTCATAAATAAATTAAATTGTGAAAGTGACAGTAAAAACAGGGGATAGGCGAGGTGCTGCACAGAGGGAGATTAAGGATGGAACATTTTGTCCAACTACACCGTTCGGCGTTGACCGTGTTTTATAGCACAAATTTAGGTTTTACTCGCTAACCGTTGGAGATACCTAGTGACAGTAAAAACAGGGGATAGGCGAGGTGCTGCACAGAGGGAGATTAAGGATGGAACATTTTGTCCAACTACACCGTTCGGCGTTGACCGTGTTTTATAGCACAAATTTAGGTTTTACTCGCTAACCGTTGGCGATACCTTTCGGATAGAAAATGTAATTTTAAACCACGTATATGCCATCGAAAGTTTGGTATTTCTTAGCGTTCACTTTTTATTTGAAATGGAAATATGAAAAATTGAAACCAAAGGGTATAGTGACGTCACTAAAATGGTCGCCATCTTAAAATAGTGCAAAGTATTGAAATCAAAAGTAGTCTATATGTTAACCAGGTAAATCAACTACTTCCATGTAAAATTCATGTAAGTCGGACCAGTGGTTCTTGCGGGATTGAGTAATACACAGACACACACCATCTCATTTTTAGCCTCGCTTCGCTCGCGTCATAGTCGTGTCATATTGTTATTCAATGACATGCAGGTTTAACCCCCTTAACACCCCTTTAGAACCAGAATATCCAAAAATCCCTCCTTAGTAGACTTTTTCGACACACAACAAACATATCCCCTTCTTCTAACTTTAATAGTTTTGATTGGTCGAAGAGAGTGAACATCCAAAAATCCTTCCTTAGTGGACGTTTTCCTTCCAGAATTTCACCCCTCCCCATTGGATTTATGAAAAAAAAACGGTCGAACACCTACTTATTTTAATTATTTATTCATTTATTTATTTTTAAGCTGATTGAAACTCGGAGAAAATCAAACTCCTCGCCTATGTCGTTTAAGAGATACATACTCCGTTAGGACTCTTTCAACCCCCACTTTTCATCCCTTTCACCTCATAATATACACCACATCGAAAAAACATTAGACATATGTCAGCTTATTTTTAATGATTAGTATATATGCCAAGTATCACATCCCCAAATGAAACCACTCGTGAGATATTGTTATTCAATGAAATGCACGTTTACCCCCTTAACACCTCTTTAGAACCTGAATATCCAAAACTCTTTCCTTAGTGGACGTTTTCCTCATACAAAGAACTTATCCCCAAAATTTCATGTTTCTAACTTCAATAATTTTGGCTGGGCGATGATGAGTGAGTGAGTCAGTCAGGATATTTTCTTTCATTTATTTTTGAGAATTTCACCCCTCCCCATGAACCCCTTAAATTGGATTTATGAAAAAAAAAACGGTCGAACACCTATTTACTTATTTAAAGTTGTTTCCCCCCTGAGTTTGATGAGTAAGTGATTCAATCAGATAGGACACTTTCTTTCCTGTTCCCCCGCCCCCGAATTTCACTCCTCCCCATGGGCCCCTTAAATTGGATTTATGAAGAAATGGTCGAACACCTATTTACTTATTTTTAAGCTGCGTTTTCCGCTGAATTTCAAACTTATCGCCTATGTTGAATAAGAGATACAGTACACGCTCCGTTAAGAATCCTTCAACCCCCAATTTTCTCCCCTTTCACCTCATAATATACACCATACCGATAAACCCTTTGACATATGTCTGCTTATTTTGAATGCTTAGTTTATATGCCGAATATCACATCCCCAAATGAAACAACTCGTGGGATATTGTTATTCAATGAAATGCAAGTTTAACCCCCTTAACACCCCTTCAGAACATGAATATCCAAAAATCCATCCTTAGAGGACGTTTTCGACATACAACGAACATATCCCCAGAATTTCAAATTTCTAACTGCAATAGCTGGGGGATGATGAGTGAATATCCAAAAATCCTTCCTTAGTGGACTTCTTTCCCCAGAATTTCATCTCTCCCCATGAGGCCCTTAAATTGGATTTATGAAAAAACGATCGAACACCTATTTACTACTTTTTCAATCTGATTTTTCTCCCTGAGATTTTTACTTTTACCTCTGTCTTTTAAGAGATACTTGCTCCGTTAAGAATCCTTCAACACTCACTTTTCACACATACACCTCGTAATATACACCACACCGAAAAACCCTCAGACATGTGTGTTCTTATTCTTAATGATGAGTTTATATGCCTTGTATCCCATACCAAAGGAAACCAATCGGTAGATATTGTTATTCAATTAAATGCAAGTCTACCCCCTTAACACCCCTTTAGAACCTGAATATCCAAAATTCCTTCCTTAGTGGACGTTTTCAACATACAACGAACATAGCCCCTTAATGTCATGTTTCTAACTTCAATAATTTTGGCTGGGGGATGATGAGTGAGTGAGTAAGTCAGGACATTTTCGTTCAATTATTTTTCAGAATTTCACCCCTCTCATGAACACATTAAATTGGATTTATGGAAAAAAAGGTCGAACACCTATTTACTTATTTTTGAGCTGTTCTTCCCCCCTGAGTTTGATGAGTGAGTGAGTTAGGACACTTTCTTTCCTGTTTATTCCCCCAGAATTTCACCCCTCTCCAAGGGCCCCATAAATTGGATTTATGAAAAAACGGTCGAACACCTATTTACTTATATTCTAAGCTGTCTTTTCCCGACGAATTTCAAACTTCTCGCCTATGTCGTTTAAGAGATACACGCTCTGTTAAGAATCCCTCAACCCCCAATTTTCACCCCTTTCACCTCATAATATACACCACATCGATAAACCTTTAGACATTTGTCTGATTATTTTAATGATTAGTTATATACCGAATATCACATCCCCAAAGAAACAACTCATGAGATATCGTTATTCAATGAAATGCACGTTTACCCCCTTAACACCTCTTTAAAACCCGAATAACAAAAATCATTCCTTAGTAGACGTTTTCGACATACAGCGAACATATTCCCAAAATTTCATGTTTCTAACTTTAATAGTTTTCGCTGGGCGTGATGAGTGAGTGAGTCAGACAGGACATTTTCTTTCAATTATTTTTACCAGAATCTCACCCATCCCCATGGGCCCCATAAATTGGATTGATGAAAAAACGCTTGAACACCTATTAACTTATTTTTAAACTGTCTTTTTCCCCTGAGTTTGATGAGTGAGTGAGTTAGTCAGTCAGTTAGGACACTTTCTCTCCTTTCCCTCCCCCAGAATTTCACCCCGCCCCATTGGCTCCTTAAATTAATTTATGAAAAAACGGCGGAACACCGATTTACTTATTTTTTAAGCTGATTTTTTTTCGCTGAGTTTCAAATTTCTCGCCTATGTCGTTTAGGAGATAGGCCTACACGCTTCGTTAGGAATCCTTCAACCCCCAATTTTCACCCCTTTCACCTCATAGTAATACACCTCATCGAAAAACCCTTAGACACATGTCTGCTTATTTTTAATGATTAGTTTATATGCCGAGTATCACATCCACACATGAAACCACTCGTGAGATATTGTTATTCAATGAAATGCAGGTTTAACCCCCTTAAGACCCCTTTAGAACCTGAATATTCAAAAATCCTCCCTTAGTGTATGGTTTTGACATTCAACGAACATATCCCGAAAATGACATGTTTCCAACTTCAATATTTTTGGCTGGGCGATGATGGGTGAGTGAGTCAGGACATTCTCTTTCATTTTTTAGCCTATTTTCAATTTTGAAAAAATAGGCTTATGAGATCACCTTTTGTCCGTGTGTGTGTGCGTGTGTGTGTGTGTGATTCGTGTGTGTGTGTCCCCCCTAATAAAATCTAAACGACAGGAGCGATTTCAATGAAACTCGGAAAGTTCATAGCACTATTCCCGGCGACCTCGACCGTGCCCTTCAAATTTTGTTACGTCTCACCAATCCAACATGGCGGCTGTGCGAAATATTTCACCAGCATTCAATATCTCCGAAACTATTACCGATATTACCCTGACATTTTCTATGGTGATAGAGGGAACTACTATAAGTTCACTTATGTGACTTTTGAAAACCTGGTAACTACAAAACCAACATGGAGGCCAAGCGAATTTGCGACTTTTAAATAGACGTTTCTCGTGATTTGACCAACCAAACGCAATGAAACTTGGTACAGTATATGTTTATATACATTGTAATGCACCGACATCTAACTTCGTTCAATTGTTTACATAATCACAAGATGGCGAATGTGCGAAATATTTCACCGGTATTCTATATCTCTGAAACTATTAGCGGTATCTCCCTAAAATTTTGTACGAAGATAAAGGGCACTACTGGAAGTCCATTTATAAGACTTTCAAAAACCGGTTAACTACAAAACGAACATGGCGGCCAAGCGAATTTGAACATTTTAAATAGACCTTTCTCGCGATTTAATGTTCCAAGCGCACTGAAACCTGGTACAGGAAATATTTATACACATTGTAATCCACTGGTGTCTAATTTAGTTCAATTGTTTACATAACCTCAAGATGGCGGCAGTGCGAATTTTAAAATTAAGTTTTTATTTCTTGTGATGTAGTCATGCGATCGAAGTGAAAGTTTGAATAATGAACCTACGCAATAATTTTCCTTTAATGGTACATGACTCTATGGCCTATACATTTAACAATCCAACATGGCGACCATCCGAAATATTTAGACGATACTGAATATCTACGAATCTATTTTAGCAATCAAACTGCATTTTTTAATGTTCATAGGGGCTATGAACTTAAGTTCACCTATATTTAGTCGGTTCTTAATATCTACGAATCTATTACAGCAATCAAACAGAAATTGTGTATGTTGATAGTGGCAATTAACATAAGTAGGATATATGAAAATAGGCTGTATAGTTCTTCACGGAACTACTTGTTTTTCTTCAGAATTTCACCCCTCCCGATGAACCCCTTAAATTTGATTTATCAAAAAACTGTCGAACTCACATATACTTATTTTTAAGCAGTTTTTTCCCCTGAGTTTGAAGAGCGAGTGAGTCAATCGGTTAGGACACTTTCTTTCCTGTTTTTTTACCCAGAATTTCACCCCTCCCCATGGGACCCTTAAATTGGATTTATGAAAAAACGGTCAAACACCTATTTACTTATTTTTTGCTGATTTTTTTCCGCTGAGTTTCAAACTCCTCGCCTATGTCGTTTAAGAGATACAGGTTCCGTTAGGAATCTTTCAACCCCCACTTTTCTCCCCTTACACCTCATAATATACACCACATCGAAAAACACTCAGACCCGTGTCTTCTTATTTTTAATGATGAGTTTATATGCCGAGTATCACATGCCATAATGAAACCAATCGGGAGATATTGCTAATCAATGAAATTCAGGTCTACCCCCTTAACACCCCTTTAGAACCTGAATACCCAAAAATCCTTTCTTAGTGGGCGTTTGCGGTCCTTGAGGAAGCTGCATACCAAATTTCATTCCAATCCGTTGGGTTGTTTCTGAGATTTCGTGATGAATGTGTGAGTGAGTGTGTGAGTGGTATTTGACAAATATCTAGTAGATATCTAGTGTCAAGTCTTTGTTATGCTATACTCGGTTGACAGTGCTTTGTGAGCAGTTGAGTAACTAACGGGATTTCAAGTAGAGATCCTCATTTTCTATACCGGTAGTGCAGAGCGCAAATGGCATCCAGTCGGCCGTGTCTCGACTTGAGCTATGTTGCCATGGAAACTATCTGCCTTGCCATTCCTTCATGAGTATATTTTATGATTTGATTAGCCTGTGCTTGAGTGAAAAAGTGCCGAAATCAGAATAATGAGGAAGTCTATCGAAAATTCATGTAGCCAGCGGTTCCTTCTGGGTCCTAAACTATGTGTATGCAAAATTTGGTTGATATTGGTGAAACGGTGTAGATTTGTATACGGAACCAACCCACCCACCCACATACATACATACATACATACAGACTTTCACTTTTATATATAAGATTTATTAAACACAATGTGTACAGGAAAAAATGAAAGGTGATTTCACCAATCTTTAGTTTGTTCAATTAGTGATCAAGTCCTTTCTTTACTCTTATGCAGGTGATATTTGGGGCATGGTTCATTACATAGCTTACAGATGCAGCTGTCCTTCTGTGCAAATCTTTCCATGAAAGCCGTGTACTGCAAATCGTGTGTACAGGTGTCGGAGTTGGAAATTTGGTCCTTGCCAGCAGTCTGTTGTCATTGCGTCCCTGCTATCCCCTCCGGGAACTGCCTTGCTCTGCTGCTCCTCTCTCCGATGAAGGTTACAAATGCTTCTGTCTCTGATAAACAGAAGCAGTGTTTTATGTGATCTACGACGAGAGATTCCTGCGCAAGGAATTTTGAGATTGATAACACCCTTTTCAGGAAGCTAGATTAAACGCTTTCCAGCTTCCTTAGATTTCCGACCGCCAGGTAGTTCCAGATTAGTTATATTCCATAGGTGGCCGTCGGCATGACTTTGACCTTGAATAGTGCCATTGCCGTTGAATCTGACAGTAGTTGTAATTAGGGTATGTCTCATATTTATGAGAGGAGAATAGAAGCGATTGAAATGTGGTGTTACAGGAGAATGATGAAGATCAGATGGGTAGATAGGTTTACAGATGAAGAGGTAGTAAGACGATTGGGAGAGGAGAGATGTTTCTGGCAACTGCTAATGAAGAGAAGAGATAGGTTGGTAAGACACCCAGAAATAGCAGACTTAGTTATCGAAGGAAGGGTCAAGGACTAGAACTGTAGGGGTAGACCAAGGTTAGAATATGTTAAACAGATTGCCTCGGAAGTAGGGTGTGGAAGCTATGTATAGATGAAACGATTAACTCAGGACGGGGAGGCGAGGAGACCTGCATCAAACCAGCCAATGGACTGAAGACTCAAACAACAACACAAATATTTATATTATACTAGCAGAAGTACCCGTTCTTCGAACGGTGTTCGGTGTTAACACCAGACATTATAATAATAATAATAACAATGTTATTGGTGTTACATCCCATTTAAGTACTGTTGCTTTTAGAGACGCACCAGACATTATCAATTGAGCTACTGTTGCAATGGTTAGCGGCTTGTAATTCCTTCATAAGTTTATCAGAACGAAGTTAATTTTCTGGGAATATCACACACACTGTTAATTTAAGGGCCTTAAAATGTGGTTTTCGGAGACCCCTTATAAACTCGCGAATTTTGTGTCTCACATTGAGAAGCGCAACATATGCTTTGATCGTCCTTCTAGGATAATTTTTTATATTTCGCCTATTTTAGCATGTATTTTGAGAAGTTTTTCCCTATATCCACCCTTCTACTGTTTGAAAAGTACGGTGAGGAGTTTTATAAATGATTGGTGTATTGACTCATGATTACCATAACTAATTTTACGATGCACCACGCCTACGAACACGATGTATAGGCGTACATAAAGATACACAGAAAGACAGACAGACAATTCTATTGTCTACAACATATCACCCAGATATCCAAATATGGGTATATCTGCCATACAGTATCAAACAAAATCATCCTTACGATGAACCCGTATGTCGACAAAAGAAAGATTAGTTAAAATTTGCTCTCAAACTAAATTCACCTAACTTGTACTTCTTGACGTGAAATAGAATTGAAAGACTTGTAGACGAAACGCAATACACCTCACATAAAAAATGACCCTCTACGTTGTGTTAGGTCCACATACACAGGAAGACCTCTTTCATAAATTATAAAGGCTTGTGGTGCATGAAAATTCAGGTTCTTTAGTCTCAAATGGCCCGAATTCCTAAAACCCGCAAAAAATGCTGATTCAATTCAGGAATTTTTGAAAATAATGTTGCTGTTTGGAGATATAAAGGATGATTGTAGTTTTACGTGACCATTAATCGCGAGATCATAAGCCACGGGACCTCCATTTTACGTGGAATCTGAACCACAGGGCATGGCATTTCACTTTGCAAATGTGTGTAGATATAATAGTCCTTCTGTACTATATGTCGCACGTGAAAATTGCATGAAAAAAATCTAGGTTACCCCTTGACCCCATTAATTGCATTGATGAATTATACAGTCTACGTTGGTTCCGTGATAACCGTATAGCCATTTGCAAACTTTCACAGAAATGTAATAAATAGAGTGACATTACTTCTTACAGAAATAGATGGAAAGTTGGATGCCACCCTTTGAGATAATGTTGTCATGGTTAGCGATTTCCATTCCTTCATTAGTTTGTTAAATTAAATTAGTTTTCTGGGAATATTTCAGATACTTTTGGTTTTAGGGCCTTATAATGTAGTTTTCGAGGACCCTTTAGGGCCCCCAAGTTTTGTTTCTGGCACCGAGGGGGCTTTGTCTCCTCGTTGTACGCCATAATATAATAATAATAATAATATAATATAGGGATAGGAATATAATAGACCTGCCGTACCACACCCGGAGGTGTAAATCGCGTGAAAAAATTCTACTGTACCCCTTGACCCCCTTAAGCGCATTATACGTATTGATGAATTCTACAGCTTAATTTGGTTCCGTGATAACCTTCTAGCCGTTTGCAAACTTTCACACCAATGCAATTAATGGAATTGCATTGCGTCTTACAGCAATAGATGGACCTCTGAGAATCTGTTGCCATGGTTACCGGCTTGTATTCGTTCATTAGTTTATTAAATGAAATTAGTTTTCTGGGAATATCTCAAAAACGGTTGGTTTTAGGGCCTTAAAATGTGGATTTCGGGGACCCTTCAGGGCCCCCGAGTTTTGTCTCTCACATCGAGGGGCTGAAAATGATTTTTGTCTCGTCCTTCTACTCCTATTTCAGCATGCATTTTAAGGGGGTAGGCCCCCTTTTATGAGAAGTACGGAGAAGGGTTACATCAATGATTAGTGTCGTGCCTCTGATGGATATCTGTACCAAATTTTACGTTGATACACCCAGCCGTTCTCGTGTTATAAGGGAACAAATTTGTCCACAGACAATCAAACAAACAGACAGACCAAAACATTATTTTCGCGCGCATCTATCATAAAACAGTCTGAAACGTGTAAATAACTCAAATTTCCGTAGAAATTAAAAAAAAAAGACAAATTTTCTATTTATATGTAGAGAGACTAGCAGGTACCCGCGGCTTCGCTCGCGTCATAGTCGTGTCGTATTGTTCTTCAATGGAATGCAGGTTTAACCCCGTTCACACCCCTTTAGAACTTGACTATCCAAAAGTCCCTCCTTAGTAGACGTTTTCGACGCATAACAAACATAATCCCAAAATATCATTCTTCTAACCTTAATAGTTTTGGTTGGTCGATGAGAATGAATATCCAAAATTCCTTCCTTAGTGGACGTTTTTCTTCCAGAATTTCACCCCTCCCCTAAATTGGATTTATGAAAATAACGGTCGAACACTTATTTATTTAATTATTTATTTATTTATTATTAAGCTGATTGTTTTCCTCTGAGTTTCAAACTCCTCGCCTATGTCGTTTAAAAGATGCGCGCTCCGTTAGGAATCCTTCAACCCCCACTGTTCACCCCTTTCACTCATAATATACACTACATCAAAAAACCATTAGACATGTGTCAGCTTATTTTTATGATTGGTTTATATGCCAAGTATCACATCACCAAATAAAACCACTCGTGAGATATTGTTATTCAATGAAATGCAGATTTACCCCCTAAACACCCCTTTATAACCGGAATATCCAAAAATCTTTCCTTAGTGGACGTTTTCGACATACAATGAACATATCCCCAAAATTTCATGTTTCTAACTTCAATAATTTTGGTTGGGCGATGATGAGTGAGTGAGTCAGTCAGGACATTTTCTTTCATTTATTTTTGAGAATTTCGCCCCTCCCCATGAACCACTTAATTGGGATTTATGAAAAAAGCGGTCGAACACCTATTTACTTATTTTTAAGCTGATTTTTTTCGCTGAATTTCAAACTTCTTGCTAATGTCGTTTAAGAGATACACGCTCCGTTAAGAATCCTTCAACCCCCAATTTTCACCCCTTTCACCTCATAATATACACCATATCGATAAACCCTTAGACATATGTCTGCTTATTTTCTTGATTAATTTATATGCCGAATATCACATCCCCAAATGAAACAACTCGTGAGATATCGTTAATCAATTAAATGCAAGTTTGACCCCCTTAACACCCCTTCAGAACATGAATATAAAAAAATCCATCCTTGGTGGACGTTTCCAACATACAACGAATATATCCCCAAAATTTCATGCTTCTAACTTCAATTATTTTGGCTGGGCGATGATGAGTGAGTAAGTCAGGACATTTTCTTTCATTTATTTTTCAGAATTTCACCCCTCTCATGAACCCCGTAATTGGATTTATAAAAAAAACGATTGAACACCTATTTACTCATATTTTAAGCTGTTTTTTTTTCACTGAATTTCAAACATCTAAGCTGTTCTTTCCCCCTGAATTTGATGAGTGAGTTAATCAGTTAGAATACTTCCTTTCCTGTTTTTTTTCCAAAATTTTACCCCTCTCCAAGGGCCCCTAAAATTGGATTTATGAAAAAAGAACGGTCGAACACCTATTTACTCATATTTTAAGCTCTTTTTTTCCACTGAATTTCAAACTTCTCGTCTATGTCGTTTAAGAGATACACGCTCCGTTAAGAATCCTTCAACCCCCAATTTTCACTCCTTTCACCTCATAATATAAAACACATCGATAAACCCTTAGACATATGTCTGCTTATTTTTAATGATTAGTTTATATGCCGAATATCACATCCCCAAAGAATCAACTCATGATATATCGTTATTCAATGAAATGCACGTTTACCCCCTTAACACCTCTTCAGAACCCGAATACACAAAAATCCTTCCTTAGTTGACTTTTTCGACATACAGCGAACATATTCACAAAATTTAATGTTTCCAACTTCAATAGTTTTCGCTGGGCGATGATGAGTGAGTGAGTCAGTCAGGTCATATTCTGTCAATTATTTTTTACCAGAATTTTACCCCTCCCCATGGACCCCTTAAGTTGGATTTATGAGGAAACGCTCGAACACCTATTAACTTATTTTTAAGCTGTCTTTTTCCCCTGAGTTTGATGAGTATGTGAGTTAGTCATTTAGTTAGGAGACTTTCTCTCCTTTTTTTCAGAATTTCACCCCACCCCATTGGCCCTTTAAATTGAATTTATGAAATAACGGTCGCACACCGATTTACTTATTTTTTAGGCTGATTTTTTTCCGCTGAGTTTAAAAATTCTTGCCTATGTCTTTTAAGAGGTACACGCTCCGTTAGGAATCCTTCAACCCCCACTTTTCACCCCTTTCACCTTATAATATACACCACATCGAAAAATCCATGTCTGCTTATTTTTAATGATTAGTTTATATGCCGAGTATCACATCCACAAATGAAACCACTCGTGAGATATTGTTATTCAATAAAATGCAGGTTTAACCCTCTTAAGACCCCTTTAGAACCTGAATATACGAAAATCCTCCCTTAGTGTACGGTTTAGACGAACAACGAACATATTCCCAAAATGTCATGTTTCTAACTTCAATGCTTTTGGCTGGGCGATGATGAGTGAGTTAGTGAGTGAGTGAGTCAGGACATTTTCTTTCATTTTTTTTTCAGAATTCCACCCCTGCCCATGAACCCCTTAAATTTGATTTATGAAAAAAAAAAGTCGAACACTTATTTACTTATTTTTAAGCAGTTTTCTCTCCCTGAGTTTGAAGAGTGAGTGAGTCAGTCAATCAGTTAGGACACTTCCTTTCCTGTCCCCCCCCCCCAGAAATTCACCCCTCCCCATGGGCCTCTTAAATTGGATTAATGAAAAATAACGGTGGAACACCTATTTACCTATCTTTAAAGCTGATTTTTTCCGCTGAGTTTCAAACTCCTCGCCTATGCCGTTTAAGAGATACACGCTCCTTCAACCCCCAATTTTCACCCCTTTCACCTCACAATATACACCACATCGAAAAACCCTCAGACACGTGTCTTCTTATTTTTAATGATGAGTTTATATGCCGAGTATCACATCCCCCAATGAAACCAATCGGGAGTTATTGTTATTCAATGAAATGCAGGTTTAACCCTCTTAAGACCCCCTTTAGAACCTGAATGTCCAAAAATCCTCCCTTAGTGGACGGTTTTGACAGACAATGATCATATCCCCAAAATTTCATGTTTCTAACTTCAATAATTTTGGCTGGGCGATGGTGAGTGAGTCAGGACTTTATCTTTGAATTTTCTTTTTTCAGAATTTCACCCCTCCCGACGAACCCCTTAAATTGGGTTCGTGAAAAAAACTGTCGATCACCTATTTACTTATTTTTAAGCAGTTTTTCCCCCTGAGTTTGATGAGTGAGTCTGTCAGTCAATCAGTTATGACACTTTCTTTCCTGTTTTTTTTTTTCCAGAATTTCACCCCTCCCCAAGGGCCCCTTAAATTGGATTTATGAAAAAACGGTCAAACACCTATTTACTCATTTTTTATGCTGATTTTTCCCGCTGAGTTCCAAACTCCTCGCTAATGTCGTTTAGGAGATACACGCTCTGTTAGGAAACCTTCAACCCCCAGTTTTCACCCCTTTCACCTCATAATATACACCACAGCGAAAAACCCTCAGACACATGTCTTCTTATTTTTAATGATGAGTTTATATGCCGAGTATCACATCTCCCAATGAAACCAATCGGGAGATATTATTAATCAATGAAATGCAGATCTATCCCCTTAAAACCCCTTTAGAACATGAATATCCAAAAATCCTTCCTTAGTGGGCGTTTTCGACTTACCACGAACTTATCCCCAAAATTTCATGTTTCTAACTTTAATAGTTTTGGCTGGGCAATGATGAGTCAGTGAGTCATTGAATCAGTCAGTCAGTCAGGACACTTGTTTTTATATAAGAGACTAGCTGACCCGGCAGACGTTGTCCTGCCAATCAAAGGAAGTGTTGGGGTTTTGACTTTGTTAGTTGCAGTGCTTTTGGATTCCCAATAGTTTCTTATTTTTCCGTTAACCACCTCTAAACTATTATAAAAAATAATTTACTATCTCAGAAACATTCACGGGAGCGTGATCAACAACTCACGAAAGTTACTTCGCAATGAAATGAATGGTATACGAACGCATACGGGACTGCTGAAACGATTAGAGCGCCGTCACCCATTTGTTGAATATAGTCGTACGCTACCTATTGTAAAATGGATTTACTAACTCGAAAACCTTTCCTGGCGTGTACACAACAACTCATCAAAGTTTCATCGCAATCGGATGAATGGCATATGAACGCATACTGGATTTTGTTTAAACAATTCGCGCCGTCACTCATTTGTTGAATCTTCTTGTGCGCCACCCATTGAAAAACGCACTTACTAATTCATGAACCTTCGCAGGACTGTACTCAGCTCTCCAAAGTTTTATCACACTCGGATGAATGGTATATGATCGCATACGGGACATTATTGAAACGATTCAAGCGCTGTCGCTTACTAGTTAAATCTACCCGTTTGCTACCAATTGTAAAATGGATTTACTAAATCAGAAACCTTCCCTGGAGTGTACACAACAACTCACCAAAGTTTCATCACTATCGGACGATTGTATATGAACGCATACGGGTCTTTGTCGAAACATTTCGCGCGTCGTCGCTCATTTGTTGAATCCATTCGTGCGCTACCTATTGTAACATGGATTTACTAAGCTAGAAATCTTCCCTGAAGTGTACACAACATCTCACCCACGTTTCATCGCTATCGGACAAATGGTATATGAACGCATACGGGACTTTGTTGAAACACTTCACGCGTCGTCGCTCATTTGTTGAATCTACTCGTGCGCTACCTATTGTTGAGTGGATTTACTAAGCCAGAAACCTTCCCTGAGTGTATACAACATCTCACCCAAGTTTCATCGCATTGGGGTGAATGGTATATGAACGCATGTGGGACTTTGTTGAAAACAACGCACGCCATTTTGTTGAAGTTACTCGCGCGCCATCTATTGTTAATTGGATCTACTATGCCTATAACGTTTCCTGGCGTATGCACAACAACTCACCGACATTTGATTGCAATCGGATGAATTGTATATGAACGCATCACCAACACTCATTTGTTTAAACTACTGGTGCGCTATCTATTGTTAATTGGATTAACTATGCCTATAACCATCCCGGAAGTGAGCCAAACAACCCACCAAAATTTGGACGCAATCGGATGAATTGAAGGCTATATGAACGCATCGCCAACACTCATTTGTTTAAAATACTCGCGCGCTGCCCATTGTAAATTGGATTGACTATGCCTATAAGGATTTCGGAAGTGTTCCCAACAACTCACCAAAGTTTCATAGCAATCGGATGAATGGTATATGAACGCATACGGGACTTGTTTGAAACGATTCGCGTGCCGTCGCTCATTTGTTGAATCTACTTGTGCGATACCTATTGTAAAGGTGATGTACTAAGCCAGAAACCTTCCCTGATGAGTACACAACATCTTCCCAAGTTTCATCGCTATCGGACGAATGGTATATGAACGCATACGGGACTATGTTGAAACACTTCGCGCGACTTCGCTCATTTGTTGAATCTACTTGTGCGCTACCTATTGAAAAATGGATTTACTAAGCCTAAAAATTTCCCTGGAGTGTACACAACAACTCACCCAAGTTTAGTCGCTATCGGACGAATGGTATATGAACGCATACGGGACTATGTTGAAACACTTCGCGCGTCGTCGCTCTTTTTTTTAATCTACTTGTGCGATACCTATTGTTAAGTGGATTTACTAACCCAGAAACCTTCCCTGAAGTGTACACAACATCTCACCCAAGTTTAGTCGCTATCGGGCGAATGGTATATGAACGCATACGGGACTTTGTTGAAAAGCTTCGTGCGTCGTCGCTCATTTGTTGAATCTACTCGTGCGCTACCTATTATAACATGGATTTACTAAGTCAGAAACCTTGCCTGTAGTATGCACAACCTATCACCCAAGTTTCATCGCTATCGGACGAATGGTATGTGAACGCATACTGGTCTTTGTTGAAACGCTTCGCCCGTCGTCGCTCATTTGTTGAATCTACTCTTGCGCAACCTCCTGTGAAATGGATTTACTAAGTTAGAAATCTTCAGGTAAGCGTACACAACAACTCAACAAAGTTTGATCTCAATCGATGAATGGTATATAAACTTATACGGGATTTTGTTGAAACGCTTCGGGCGTCGTCGCTCATTTGTTGAATCTACTCGTGCGCTACCAATTGTAAAATGAATTTACTAAGCTAGAAGCCTTCCCTGGAGTGAACACAACATCTCACCGAAGTTTCAACGCTATCGGACGAATGGTATTTGAACGCATGCGGGACCTTCTTGAAACGCTTCGTGCGTCGTCGCACATTTGTTGAATCTAGTCATGCGCTATCTATTGTAAAATAATTTACTAAGCCAAACACCTTCCCTGGATTACACTCAACATCTCGCCCAAGTTTCATCGCAATGGGATGAAAGGTATATGAACGCATACGGGACTTTGAAACGCTCCAACGTGCAGAGGCAAACAGTAGAATTCGACATCACTGCCACCTTTGGTATAAAACACAACTTTCCGCCAAGGGCGGAGTGTATGTTATGGCGGTAGTTGTACAGTGTGCGACCAGGTGGCTCTAACGTGCAGAGACAAACCGTCCAAAGACATCAGCTTTCACCAAGGCCAAGGCTAGTGGTTTCCATGACGACTGTTTTTGACTGTATATTGTGGTTCTAAAATTTTGTGTAAATTGTGGTTCTAAAATTGTGTTCATTCCACCTACCGGGTCAGATTGTGAATCTAAACCATACATGGACCCACCCTAATGTACATACTAAATTTCATCAAAATCGGTCCAGTCGTTTAGGAGGAGTTCAGTCACATACACACGTGTCGAAGAATTATATATATAAAGATATACTGCACCGCTCGGTGTTGACCGTGTCTTATTGCACAAATTTAGGTTATACTCGCTAACCGTCGGAGATACACGAAAAGTGATAAGAACCCTTTGGATAGAAAATTAAATGCTAAAGCTCGTGTATACCATCAAAAGTTTGATATGTCTTAGCGTTCTCTTTTTATTTGAAATGGAAATATGAAATTTTGAAACCAAAGGGTGTAGTGACGTCACAAAAGTAGGTTTTACTCGCTAACCGTTGGAGATACACGAAAAGTGATAAGGACCTTTCGGATAGGAAATTAAATTTCAAAGCTCAAAAGTGCCATCAAAAGTTTGCTATTTCCTACCGTTCTCTTTTTATTTGATATGGAAATATGAAATCTTGAAACCAAAGGGTGTAGTGACGTCACTAAAATGGTCGCCATTTCTTAATAGTGCAAAATATCGAAATTAAAAGTATCCTATATGTAAACCTGGTATTTCAGCTACATCCATGCAAAATTTCATTTAAATCGGACCAGTGGTTCTTGCGTTATTAGGTAACAGACAGACAGAAAGACAGACACACATCATCTCATTTTTAGCCTACTTTCGATTTTTGCAAAAAATGAAAGTAGACTTATGAGATCAACACAGGGCGAAAAAAGTGTGTCTGTGTGTGTGTGTGTGTGTGTATGTGTGTGTGTGTGAGTCTGTGTGTGTGTGTGTGTGAGTCTGTGTGTGTGTGTGTGTGTCTGTGTGTGTGTGAGTGTGTGTACTCTGAATGTCTGTCCCCCCCTATCAATTCGAACACGGTGAAACCGAATTGAACGAAATTTGGTACAGAGGTAGAACAAGCAAAGGGCACCTCAGTGTCATGTTTTATATCGCCGCCATCTTTACTAAAACTGAATGGCGGCCACTCAAACGTTCAAAACGTAAAATCAAATAACGACTAACCAAATCATCCGATCTCTACCAAATTTGGTAACAACATACCTTCGTATAGGATGCGTCTTGTGACCAAACAACAAGGTCGTCCGCCATACCATTTCAGGATGGCGGCCGTGCGAATTATGCAAACTTTATAATCCATATCATGGGACCCACCAGTTCCGATTATCGAGCCGAGAATCGTTTTAACTGTTCTAAAGGAAGAGGCACGTTCGAAATTAAAAGTTTATTTTGTAATACTATAGTGCAGACGTGATTTTAAAAAGCTGAGCCGATTCAGTAATAAGACAAGATGGCAGCGGATAACTTGTGCCTGACTTATATTTCACTAATTTGAGTATTGAATGCAATATAGCGTACTGATACAAAATAAATAAACTTTGTATGAAATGCTTTATATATAAATAATATACTCCAGTGATGAAATCGTTTAGTATAAATCATTATTTGCTAACAAGTTCTATGTAAGTCATTTTATATAGAACGATATTCGTTGACACAATTAGCTCAGTGGATAGTTGGTCACTAGTCGTGGCCGTGTGAGGTACGTGTGTGCGCGCTGTGTGACCGCATTGGAAGAGTGTACGTTTCCTAATACCGGTGATTCCGATAGGTCCACGGGTGTACTGACCTTCCGTGTGTCATTCGGACAATACTTTTTCAAGTAGTGTTCCAGATAGAACAACAAAACCAGAAACCCAGAAAACCCCGCTGAAAATCATGTCCGGATACCAGAGGAAAAACACCGTACGCTGCCAATGGGACAGGCAGAGTTCTCGCCCCACACCAGGAGAACACCTTCGGTTGACTGTCGACCAAGTAGAAGCCATCCAGTTAAATGCGCAAGAAAAAACCATGTACATCAAGGAAATCAGCATATCTACTTATAAGAAATTGCTAAATACTTTTGCAGATCCTATTAAATTTCAGTATGACTCAGGCGAAATGACTAATGTTAAGCTCTCCACAGCGGATTCCAATTTTACCACAGTGCGTATATTTAATGTCCCACTCGAAGTTCCCCCTGAAATTTTCAAATCCGTCCTGTCGAAATATGGCACTGTGAGTGACGTCAAGAAAGAACAATGGTCTTCTGCTTATCAATTCCCGGTGTATAATGGAATACGTGCAGTCACTATGGAAATCAAACAAGATATCCCCTCCACTGAGACCTTTGGTGGCCATTCTGGCTATATATCGTATAATGGACAGAAACAGACCTGTTTAATTTGCAATGCTAACACACATCTACGTATCAACTGCCCAAAGAAAATTATTCCCCTCGGTATAACTCCTACACAACAACGACGTGTCCAATACTCGGAAGTTGTGTCACAGCAAACGTCACATGAAAACATGCTTATTGATCAGTCAGCTGGGACAACACCAGAAGTGGCCTCGGACACACATGACGCAGAACTGGTACCTTGCCCTGACCAGATCAGCGAGCCACAGAGTGCCCCTGTGCTATCGGCAACCTGTATCGCAGCCTTAGAACCGACTCTGCCGTCACTAAAGGCTGCCACAGAAATTTTGTCTTCACTGCCCCCACCTTCTCTGGTACCTACCGACTCACTTAAGCAGGATGATCGGGGATCCGAGAACGTATCTAAGAAGATAAAAACAAATGCCTCGATTGCCGTACCAGCCCCGAAGAATCAAACTGGCTCTACAAACGTTCCCGCAGCTGTGAAAAAGAAACAAAATCTTCATTCTACGTCATCTAGGGACCCACGAACGCTCTCAAACGCTGGCATCCGGCCTATGAATGGCAGTCATAAGGGACTATCTCAACCTAATTTGACATAGTGCACCAGTATATTTCCCACCTGTGTCTTTTTTTTTCTTGAGTCCACCTTCCAGTATGTCTAGCACAGCTTTTATACTTCTCTTAATGGCGCCTTTTCTCACTGTGGCCACTGTGAATATCAATGTAATAGAATGCCCTCTGAAATTTCAACTGTTGGAGAGATTCCTTCGAGATGCAGACATTGACATTGCCTTCATTCAAGAAGTTGCTATACCGTGTTTACCCATATCTGCCTTCTACAAACAATACATCAATACCGGTAATACGAATAGAGGGACCGGATTCCTCATAAGACATGATATCCCACTCGAAGGTGTGCTATGTCATCCATCAGGACGCATAATATCTGGACACATAAACAATACCACCCTGATAAATGTATATGCCCCATCCGGGTCCAATAAACGTGTGGAACGGAAAATGTTCATTCAACAGAGTATACTGCCTCATCTGCACGACGTTAAGGAAAAACTTATTCTTGCAGGGGATTTCAATTGTATTCAACGCCCAGAGGATTCCACTAGTCCAATCCAAGGTGTAAACCCGGCTCTCAGGACCCTTCTTACCTCCCTACACCTCATTGATGCTGTGGATAGTTTAAGGGTGCCCCTGCCCCATTACACCTGTATAAGTCACAACTCCTCATCACGAATTGACCGCATCTACTTTTCACAGGAACTTATCCAGCCTAGACGATATGAAGTGATACCTGCCAGTTTCACTAACCATCATGCAGTCGTATGTACAATCTCTTCCCCCCTTCCCATATTTCACATAGGAAGAGGTTATTGGAAACTGAATTGCTCACTGTTACTGGAGGAGGAATGCCAAGATTTTTTCAGACAACACTGGACTCGATGGGTCCAACAAAAATGCAAATTTCGCGACTGCGCAGACTGGTGGGATATTTTAGTTAAACCAGGGATCCGCCGTGTCTTTAAGAACATATCCTACCAACGAGGTCGGGAAAGACGGGATACAGTTGAATTTTACTATCGAGTTCTTCGCCAGCTCCAGCAAAGATCTGATGCTGGGGAGCGTATATATGACCAGATTCGGGAAGTTAAAACCAAGCTCCTGTCTCTACAGCAACGAACGCTCGCTCATATAAACGTGGCTTTAAAAGATCGTACAGTGCTCCCGGACGAAAGTGCAAGTGTATACCATATCGCCAAAGGACAACGTGAGCGGCAACGTAAATATATCCACCGCCTCCGCACCAGTACTGGAAGTGTCGTCACCTCCCCTGACGCTATACGTAGTGAAATATCATTATTTTATCAACGGTTCTACGCTAAGGCTCCAATTGGTCCACAGCAGGTGACCCTATTGCTTTCATCTTGCAGTACCCAACTATCTCCGGACAACAAACCTCTGCTCAGCGCGGATATTACGGATGAAGAGATTCACTCTGTGGTTAAGCACCTCCCAAACAACCGCTCACCTGGCATTGATGGACTGACATATGAAATGTATAAACACTTCTGGCCTCTCATTGGCAAAGAATTTTGTCATGTCTTGCGTACCATTCTCCAACGTCGTGCTCTTTGTCAATCACATCACGAGGGTACCATAGTCCTCATACCAAAAACATCCTCTCCCATGGCAGTTGGTGACTTCCGACCAGCTACTCTGCTCTGCAGTGATTATAAAGTCCTTACCAAAGTACTTGCATGCCGATTGAAGACTGTTCTACATGATATCATTGGTGATGAACAATGTTGCAGTATTCCTGGAAGAACTCTGTTAACAAACTTAGCGATACTACGGGACCTACACCTAAAAGCCGAAATGCTCCCCACTGAGCCAATGAGTTTTCTCACCTTAGATCTTGATAAAGCTTTCGACCACATCAGTCATGAATACTTGTACATGGTCTTGCAACACTTTGAATTTCCAGAAATCCTTATTGACTACATTCGTATGATAAATTGTAAAGCTACGTCTCGAGTGCTCATCAACGGTTTTCTTTCCCCTCTGATTCCAATACAACGATCAGTTAGGCAAGGATGTCCCCTTTCCATGCTACTTTTTGTCATTGGCCTTGAACCGTTCATTCGGACTACCCAGGTGAAGCTACAGGGTTAAAAACTGTCCACACATGTTTTTGGCATGTGCGCCTATGCTGATGACGTATCAATATTGATCCGCAATAATGAAGACATCTCCCACATCGATAGCGTCCTTCAGCTCTACCATATCGCCTCTGGAGCACAATCGAACCCCCAGAAAACTGCTTTGCTTCCGCTCAATACTAACTCAGTGATTACCCAACAGCCCTGGTTCCGGATAGTAAATGAGGTGAAAATTCTTGGCATTACCTGGAAGCAATCGCTTCTGGACACAGTGCAAGCAAACTGGACTAAGGTCATTGCCAAAGTTAGGGGAGTGCTGATCCAATTTGGTCAAAGAAACCTCAATATAGTGCAACAGGTCATGGTCCTCAACGTGTTTGCGCTCTCTAAAATATGGTATGTCGCACAACTTTTCCCACTTCCCAAAATGTTTGAGAGCCAATTGGCAAAATATACAGGTTGGTTTATATGGCAAGGATTTTTGTTCCGAGTACAACGGGAACAGTTGTATCTCCCATACCGGCAAGGCGGGCTAGGACTAACAGCTCATGGCATGAAATGCCGTGCACTCCTCTGCAAGAACGATATCACCATTCTTTCCCAACATGACACTTTTACGAAAGCGCTATACAAAGATATTCGAAACACAGCCCGTGGTTGTGATAGAGCTTTGCCGAAGATATTTAGGGACCATCAACAGCACCTTCTGGAAACTGTTCGCCAAATGCCTTCAGGGACTGTTCCAACGACGAAAAGTATTTATAACATGTTGCGCCAAGTGGTACACTCCAAACCACGAATCGAGGCCATCCCCCTCTACGTCCATTGGCCCACTGTTTGGAAACATTTTGGGGCTATGACCATTTCTTCTGCTGTACACTCCCAGGTTTTTATCTTCCTCAACGATCTCATCCCAACCGCTCTACGGCGATATACCATCCGTCTTGAAGCTTACCCATGGCGTACTATATGTGGTCAAACTGATACGGCGATACACCGCTTCACATCATGCACGCGAGTAGCCTCCACGTGGCGGTGGTGTAAGGGAAAAGTATGTCAACTATTAAATGTGCCCACGGATGACCTTGATGACAGGAAGTTGATTCGTTTGTCGGTGACCGCCTTCCCCCAAATTAAACAGACTGCCATTGTGTGGATAATGGGCCAATATGTACACTTCATGATGGACAATGATCAACATTTCTCGTTCCTGGATCTCAGGTATCACCTGCAGAAAGAGCGTTGGAAGCTTAGTGAAAGTGGACAATTGTACGATAAATATGGACACTATCTGGATTTTCTTGTGATGTAATAGTATGGTATTTATCATATCTGAAAATTCTGTAATTCTGTAAAGAGGTAAAAAAAAAGTGGTAGAGCGTTAGCCTATCGGTCAAATGCCTATGGTTCAAACCCGGTCAGAGCTAGGTTTTTTGCTTGAAATGTTATATGTTTATTGTTTTGTAATGACTCAGACGTTTTAAAATTAAGCGTTATATTGTGCATATTATGGTGCAAATTATATATTTAATTAAAACATAATTCGCCAGCAGATTTACTCGAGACATCTAGTTGCCAAAAAGGTAACTGCACGCCGACCTACTTATTAACTTCCAGATTTTATTGAAAAGTTTCTTCTTCTGGCCGCTAGAATGCACTCGCTCTGTTAGGATTATATTGTTCGATATTTCACCACTAGATGTCACGACTAGTCTACGTGGGGCTCCATTGATTACTATACCATTGGCATTCTATGCGCATCGAATTTGAAGAATGACAAGATGATACTACTATACATTTTTACTTTTTATTTTAAAGGGTTTGTAACAGCCTATTTTGCGTTACTTGAAAATGTTATTTGAAGTAAAGAACAAAACGATTTCACATAGTAACTGAATTCAAGCCGTTGGTGTTAGTTCAGGTTATTAATTACTACTTTTATTTCAGGCAAATAGCAATCGAAAATATCCACATAGTTTGTATACACACGTCTCTGTAGGGTCATGGAAAGATTTGTTAATTCAATTAGGGTTGTGAAAGCCATGCACAACCAGACGTGTAAAGACATGCCTCAACTGAAAGTTGGATGTTGCCCACGGCAGGTCGTATATGTAATAATAATAATAATAATAATAATAATAATAATAATAATAATAATAATAATAATAATAATAATAATAATAATAATAATGTTATTGGTTTTACAGCCCTTTTAACTACTGCTGCTTTAGAGACACCGGGGTGCCGGAATTTTGGCCCGAAGGGGATCTTTAACGTGCCAGTAAATGTACTGACACGGCTCCCTCGCATTTGTGCACCCTCAAATGCCAGCTGACTGCGCCAGGATACGAACCTGCAACCTAGGGCCCAGCAAGCGAGAACGTTACCGCTGAGCCACGTAGCCAGTCCGGTCGATTATGTCTCCAGATCCATAACATTCTTGATATACTTCTTATCTTTCTTTCTTCAATGATGGTAGCAGTTTTTATCTAGGTTGTGGCGTTTGGTAGAGGTAAATCGTTTCTAAGGTCTTCAACAAAGAATATATGATGATGATAATTGTTGTTTTAAGGGGCCTAACATCTAGGTTATCGGCCCCTGCAACAAAGAATAGTTCTATTATACTCTTTGATAATAACAACGAGTTATAACTATACTCATACATTTAGGAGAAAGTAGGCTATATGTTCTTTACTGAACATCTTGTTATATATTAGTATGATAATCCGCCTTTTCAATAGTAAAATATGTTGTTTATTATTATTATTATTATTATTATTATTATTATTATTATTATTATTATTATTATTATTATTATTATTTAAACGAACACGTTTTGATATGCAATGCTATCTTTTTCAGCGTTCGACAATAATAGCGTTTAAGATTAATAAGATAAATATGGATATCCTTTTGATAATTTTATTGAAATTAAAGTTCCAAATACATAAAAAACATTTTTTTCTTTTTCAAACATTAGAAATCGGCGGCTTCGGTGGCGTAGTCGGTAGCATGCTGAGCTTCTATGCCCAAGATCGCGGGTTCAAATCCGGCCGAAGTCGTCGGATTTTTTAAGAGCGTTAAAAATCCCTCAGTATGCCTTCCTTCGGAGAGGAAGTAAAGCCGGTGGTCCCATGTCATAGATTTATGGGATGTTAAAGAATCTTCCACTAATTACACCTGTGTGAAGCTAAATTGTATAGGTTAAGAATGTAAACAACGCTCTTAGATTCATACGTTCGTTGCCAAGTGTTGACTGCGGTGACGTCTGGTAGCTAAGTTCTGAACTAGTAGTCGTTGACGGTGGTATTTGGCGGCAAAAGTAGGAACTACTTGAAAATTGATCGTCTGCAGTCCTTACTTGAATTAAAACAGATAACACACACTAATACAGTCATCACAATTAACACCGGTTATCAGACAGATTCTACACACACCCAAAGTACACGGGGCTACATGACCGCGTTATCGCAGCCCCTAAACTTAAGAACCAACCAACCAACCAAACATTAAAAAATGTTGCTCCTAAACAGGAGTTGCTTTGGATTGTGGTGATCTTGTGAATATTTATGCAGGGAATTGAGACTTCTAGCATCGACGTCCACCAAAATCACAAGCTCACTTGCCGGCCCACTCTCGCTGCATTTGTTCGAATAACTTCAAAAATCATTTATCTACCCCACAAAGATCCAATCATTGCAAGTTGGTGTATTAGTTATTCCCTGTATTAGAAGAACTTGCACATGTTTTCAACTACTGTGTTAATCACTGAGATATTGATAGGAATGGTGGGTATGAAAATTTCAAAAAAATAAAATTAATAATAACTAAAGAAAAACAAGTAGTTCCGTGAAGAGCTAAACAGCCTATTTTCATATATACAGGGTGGGGCGTGGAAACTTCTTGATTCAAACATGCAATAAAACTCAGTACATGTTTCATTCAACTTTATTGTTATTTTCCGCCTACCACACAACATTGGAACTTTACATTTACACAGTTTTAAACACAATGTCTGTTAAATGTCGCCCTCGTTTGTCAATACACTGATTCAGTCGACGGCGAAAGTTTTGCGTCACCTTTTCGAGTATATCGACCGGGATATTCGCAATTTCGGCTCGGATGTTGTTTCGTAGGTCGTCCAGGGTGTGGGGACGATCTTTGTAAACCAGGGACTTCAGATAACCCCACAGGAAGTAATCAGGAGGGGCTAAATCAGGCGAGCGAGCAGGCCAGTTTACGTCCCCTCGCAGGGAGAACAGTCGTTCGTGGAAGGCTTCCCTCAAAACACCAATGAAAATCCTGGAGGTGTGGGCTGTGGCCCCATCTCGTTGAAACCAAATGTTATCCAGATCCATTTCTTGGATCGCAGGTAAGAAGAATATTGTTGGATCATTGTCACATAACGGTCGGAATTGATGGAAACAGTACGACCGTTTTCTTCAAAAAAGTATGGCCCAATGATCCCTACACTTGCTACAGCACACCATACCGTGACACGATCTGAATGACGGGGTCTCTCATGAAGCTCTTTGGGATTTGCTGAACTCCAATACCGCATGTTCTGTTTATTCACACAGCCACTGAGGTGAAAATGTGCCTCGTCAGAGAAGAACACAACTGCGTCATTCGGCACGGTATCAAGCAGCTGCTCACAGGATGTTTGTCGGTTTACATAATCCTGCTCCGAAAGTTGTTGGACCACACAAAGTTTGTACGGGTGGAAATGGAGCTCAAAGTGAAGAATGCGACGAAGAGAACGGGGCGACATCCCAAGAGCAACTGCACGTTTATGCGCAGAACGCTTGGGTGACCGCTCAATGGACGCACGAACTCTTTCCACATTTTCAGGTGTTCGAACGGTCTTCTGAGGTCCTTTCCTTTCTTTGGTGACATTCCCTGTTCCTCTGAAGGCATCCACCCACATTAAAACACTTTTCCGATCAGGAACACGACCTCGTGGAGGAATAGCGAAGTGGCGGCGAAAGGCACGTTGCATGGCAATCACTGACCGAGCGTTAGAGAAATAAGCCTCCTCGGCAAAAGCACGCTGCTGCCACGACCAAAGCATGTTTACGACTAACACGGGCGGGAACACAAATATCCCACTCATTCCCTTCCACTGAACCCACCCCCACTCCCCTGCCCTCCCTACAACAGTCACTGCAACATGTTTAAATAAGGAAGTTCCCACGCCCCACCCTGTACTACTGATATTAATTGCCCTTATCAACATACAAATTGTCAGTTTGATTGCTGTAATAGATTAATAGATATTGAGAACCGTCTAAATATTTCGGATGGTCGCCATGTTGGATTTTAATATATGTAGGCCATAGAGTTATATACTATTAGATGATGATTATTGTGTACGTTCATTATGCAAATGTTCATTTCGATCCCATGATTAGAACACAAGAAATAAAAACTTAATTTTCGAAATTCGCACAGCCGCCGTCTTGAGGTCACGTAAACAATTGAACTAAATTAGATACCAGTGCATTACAATGTGTGTAAACATTTCCTGTACGAAGTTTCATTGCGTTTGAATCATTACATCGCGAGAAAAGTCTATTTAAAACTTTCAATTTCGCTTGGCCACCATGTTCGTATTGTAGTTGAAAGCCTCATAGATTAACTTCCAGTAGTGCCCTTTATCTCCGTACAAAATTTCATGGTGATACCGGTAATAGTTTCAGAGATATAGAATGCCGGTGAAATATTTCGCATATATCTTGAGGCTATGTAAACAATTGAACGAAGTTAGATGTCGGTGCATTACAATGTGTATAAACATATACTGTACCATATTTCATTGCGATTGGTTGGTTAAATCGCGAGAAACGTCTATTTAAAAGTCGCAAATTCGCTTTGCCGCCATGTTGGTTTTGTAGTAACCAGATTTTCAAAAATCACATAGGTGAACATCTAGTAGTTCCCTTTATCACCGTACAAAATTCCAGGGTGATATAGGTAATAGTTTCGGAGATATTGAATGCTGGTGAAATACTTCGCACAGCCGCCATGTTGGATTGGTGAGAGGTAACAAAATTTGAAGGGAACGGTGGTGGCTGTCTGGAATAGTGCTATAAACTTACCGAGTTTCATTGATATAGCTCCAGCCGTTTAGAAGTTATTAGGGGGGGACACACACCATCACACATACACACGATCACATACACACGCGCACACAGACAGACACACGGACAAAATGTGATCTCATAAGCCTATTTTTTCATAAATGAAAATAGACTAAAAAAATAAGAAAAATTCAAATGTAAAATGAAGACTAAAAGGTAAAACGTAAAAACTAAAGAGTATAAATGTGAAAAGTATAAATTTTAAAATTAAGAAATAAACAAATAAGGAATAGAAAATAGAAAACAAAAAAAATAAAAATAAAAATAAAAGTAAAAGCAAAAAGTAAAAAATAAAAAACAAAGAAATAGAATATAAAAAATAAAAAGTAAAGAATAAAGAACAAAAAGTAAAAACTAAATAATTAAATAGAACATGATAAATTGAAAAATTTAAAAATAAACAAAAAATAATAATAAAGATCAACATACAAAACAGGAAATAAAAAAATAAGATTTGGGCCAAATAAAAATTTATGTTGAAATAAAAAAATAATTTGACTTAAAATAAAGTTTAAAAATAAAATTTTAACATAAAAAAACAAAAAACAAAAAAATCATTAAAGAATAAAAAATATACAATATCAAAAAATGAAATAAAATGAGTACCTAATGTTATGCTCTCTAGTATCAAGCAGGTTCAACTTGCATCAGAGTTGAAAAAGAATGGTATTGTACTGAAGTTAAATTGTACCTTGAGAATAAGCTGTTATTGGAGGTATTACAATCTGTATCCACAGACTTATCATGTTATGTGTACTTACAAATAAACATCTTGGTTGAATTATTTAGATGTGACTGGTAAATTATTGAGTGTTTTAACTATTGAGATATTCTTCATTCAATATCATTGCTTTCTGATAACAGCATAGGGTCAAAATAATAAATTATATCTTATTAAAACTGTTTTACACCTGCTAATACTCAGTATATTATAAATCTTTATTGCAACATGTTTTCGGTCCTTCAATGGGACCTTCTTCTGCTGATGTGCTTAGCCTAAGGTGGGAACCACCTCGCTATGGGTGAAAAAATCCGAAATTTTCTTTTTTTATTGGTTTTTAGTAATTACTATGTGGAGAACTCAAATACGTTGAGAAAATGAAAAAAGTCTTAAAAATGTGCATGTTATATCAGTTTTTGTAATCATGTTACTCTTTGAAAGGGCACGCCCACTTTTACCTCGGCTCATACTTTTGCGGATAATTTCTGAACTACTGGAGGTAAATTTCAGAATGCACTACCATTCCGCTTGGTAAAGATCAATCTTCAAGTTGGTAGCCCTGTCAACCCCCGCCTTAGTTTGTTTGTGTTTACATTCCTGAGTTGAAAGTCGTGAAGTGGTTGTGAGTTTGGTGTCATTTGTATTTTTTAGCGCAATGGGTCGTTTGAAATCTTTTGGTACGAAAAAGTCTACGGGAAACCGTTATACAATGAAACTACAATGTGGAAATATCGTTGATGTAGGTGTAATTTCGTCTGTTGAAGAGGTTAGTTTTGTAGACAACATTGCCACCTGCTCCCCTAGTGACAAGCAATAAGCTGTAAACAATACTAATTCTTCACGTTCATCGAAGAAACTGTTGCCTTCTCAGAATTAGTGGTTTAAGACATGACTAAAAAGGCAAGGAGAATAAAGAGGAATCTTAAAAGGGCTATGTAAGAAGCAGATAATCCAGATTATGGGTCTGGAAAGTTCTGAGACCCTTCACAGGTAAGAAATTGCACTGAAAAACTTCAGCATCAATTTTCTCAGTTGTATATTTTTTTTGTACGTTGGTACCATTTTTGACAAAAGTTATTATGCTAGGCCAATGAAAATGTTTCTGTGGTTTAATAAGTCCTCTGTGAATGATAATAGGAAGGGAATTTTTAGTATGTTACCTAAGAAGAAAGTTATGAAATTTTTAAAAGAAATTCTTTGGAAAAAATTTAATGTATTTTTTGAAACTGCATTCTGAAAAAACTATTCAATTTCCATAAATAATCCTTCCTATTACTACAGAGAAATTTGCATAAAACAATCTCTGAAAATTTCATTGTAATAACCCAAATATGTTTTGAGTATTCTGTACTACAAAATTGAACATTTAACATGGGCAAGATAGGGAGGTGGTTCTCACCTAATATCTCCATATTTATTATTTACGAAAACTTGGCATTAATAACCATATAGACTACGTGTCCAGAATCAATGCATCTTATTTGGCATTATACTGGGATTATACGTTGCTGCATTTACTTTAAATATTGTAAATGAGATAACACGTACATACATACATATCCAAATCCCGTTCCAGCTTTTGCCGTGTCTGGGTGTTTACGAGTCCTCTCCATCTCATTCTATCTTCCCACCACTTTTCCTCCACTTGATGCCAGTTAACTCCTCTTCTCTCTATACAGGCTGTCACTCCTGTACTCCATTGCATTTTTGGACGCCCTCGAGGTATTCTTCCACCGATCTTAAGTTCTCGCATTATTTTGGTAACCTCTGCTCGCTCATCCTCTTAAGGGACACTGGGACTGAAATTTTCAAATTCTATATAAACTGAGGTACAGCTTTGAAATATTATATGGTTATGAATAGTCATATTATAAACCACTGTGGGAAACGTGAGCATTGTAAGTTGATTAGTTCTCCAGATATTAATTATTTTGTACATTTATTGTGCTAATTATTCAAGTTTTATAAAGGTCAGCCGCGTTAAAAAAAACAAGATAGTGTAACTTTTAGGTTATATTCTATTGCACTATAACAATTGGAAGAAACCTACGGATCCGATTTTGAATTGCATTAATGAGTGTCAAGAAATTAATTTTTTTTCATATCGAAGTTTTTTTTCTACAAAAAATCGTATTTTTTCCAGTTTGAATTTTTTTTGCAGCCATACCAAAAGTGCAATCTAAAAAACGATCCGCAGGTTTATAGTCATTGCAATGAAGATAATAAATTCCCATTTTGAAAGCAATATCATAAGATTTATGACGCGAGTAACATTTTGAATGCCTGAAAAAGTGAATCCGAGAAAACAGCAATTTTCTAAAATGATGCACAATTTACAAGGTTTCAGCTTACCAATGACATTAGGATTGTCCTACAGCATAGGTGACACCCTCCTTCTTCTGTTTTGCAGCTTCCTCCTTCATTTCTGTTAGTTTCACCTTCCGTCGACATGCCTTTCCCTTCTCCAATTATGACCGCGGACTTACATTCTTCCTGCGACTGTCACATCATTCAAGTGTTTATGCTGTGACATGAGATACTGAAGTTAGTCTTATTCCTGATTTCAACTCTGTTGTAGCACTACACCCCATGTAGAATTCTGCTACAGAATTACTAACAGCAATTTCAAGTATCTTCCGTGAAATAAAAATCTCCTTTGGGCACTTCCTCCAGATAACAGAATGCAGACTCTCATTCTGATTTTCAGTAGCATCTGGATAGTAGCTCATCTGATGCCAGCCTTTGATAAACAGGCATAATCTTGACAACTAAGGGTTCTTAAAGTTCTACAGCCATTTTGTCATGACTCTGTGGTGTTTTACCAGCTGCGATACTTCGATTGTAGAAACACCAAGACTCAGAACCTTCAGGACACTTACTGTGCTGGGGCGATTAAAGGACACACCGTGCATTTTAAAGCTTCGCCAGGGCTTTAAAAATGGCGGAATTCGGATAAAAACACTGCTATATGATCCGCAGGGGATAGGGGTGTATTAATATGGAAAATACCGAAAATCGACATTTTCCACAAATTTCACTAAAATTTCAGTCCCAGTGTCCCTTAACATGTCCATACCAGCGTAGTCTCTTTTTCTCTACCCACTCTCTCATACTTTCCTGTTTAGTTCTTTTCTAATTTCTACATTTCATATTCTGTCCAATCTTGTTTTCCCTTTAACTGCTCTGAGAAACCTCATCTCACCTGCTTGCGGTCTGCTCCAGTCCCTTTCCGTCATTGCCCGTGTTTCTGCTCCATACGTGACAATGGCTGAGTAATAAGTAGGGCTCGGATCCATATGCTCGATAAAATCTCCAGATATGCTGGAAAACCATGTGTTTTATGCTCGAAAAAAACATTATAAACTCAAAAAAAAACATTATATGCGGTTAAATATGCAGAATATGATCGAAAAAAAGTTAAAAATTATAGAAAGGAAAGTGAAACGAAAAAAACAATAACATATCTTTATGATGATGATAATTGTATGATAATTGTTGTTTTAACGGGCCTAACATCTAGGTTATCAGCCCCCTAACATATCTTTATATGTTAGGTAGTCAGCCCGAAGGCTGGTAGGATCCTCAAAAAGCACCGCCGTTACGTTATGTGAGTAGATACCCACAAAAAAACAAGGCAGCGCTATATTGAGGTTTTCTAGGCAAGAAGACGAGTGAGGTAGTTTGCCTTCGCTTTCCTCACTGAGTCAGAACAGTAGTCCTAACCCTATGAGTAGAACCTTTCACAACTTCCACAGGCACTTACTATGCCCTGAATGTCATTACTAAGCACCACCCATACCTCAGTAGCTTCCATATAATCACAGCCATGAGTGAGACTGAGACATCGGTGAAAAGCCACCTTTTACTCTAGCCTGTGCCAACTGACAAATGCAAATGTACTGTATTCATCAAGAGATGGCAAACAGGCCAAATCTTTATATACGGGCTTTATTTTCTAATTGTATGCATGATACACTGCGATATACTCGCATTCAAGTTTCAAGAAGCCTAAATATAAGAGAAGTTTTCTTATAAAAGTTACAGTTTAAAAGTTCGTTTACAAAATGTTCAAAATTAGGCGAGTCAATGAAGTAGATGTGCATTGGTCAGTACCTATACAACAAGAATTTTTTCTATGTTTTCAGTTTTGAATGATTTTCTTAAATCAGTCAATAAAAGTTTCAATGACGAGAACAATCTCACTAAAGGTTAAAAACCTGCGTTTTTTTATTCGCACCAGATAGGATTTTCATTAATTATTTCAGTTTTCGAATCTTAAGGATGGTCAGGGCCAGAATTCGGGGAAGGGGAAGGAGGAATTTGAAGGAAAACAAACTATTTAGACGAAAACCACAAGAATGTGCTTCTATTCTGAGAAAAATAAACGCGGTTTTATGCATTTATATGCTCGATAAATTTCAATTCTGTTGGTCCCAGAGAGGTGAAAATACCACCGAAAGGCTTCTTTCAATGCGTACTATTCACGAAAAAAATATGCAAATATGCTCGAATCCGAGCCCTAGTAATAAGTCTCATACATGAGGAGTTTTGCTTTTCATGGAACTTCTTTATTCCAAACCAGATGTTTCATTGTTAGATAAAAATGTCCTCCTATTTGCAGCCTCTTGGTAATCTCATCTGTTATCCTACCATCACTAGATATTTCACTACCTAAATAAACGAAACTGTCTACCACTCTGAGGGGTTCACCATCCAACTCAATATTCCCATTTATCTCTCTATCTCTTCCTAATATCATAATTTCACTCTTATCTTTATTTATTTTTAATCCATATGAATGTAAATTATTTTACAGCAATATTTTTCCCTAATATGCAGCTATGTAGGAATAAGTCATTTCTCATTATTCACGCCATTTGTGCGGGGTTTAGAATTGTAAGCATATTTGACTCCAGAGTGCTGACTATCTTCCAATCAATGAATAATTTTAATATTTAAACTAAGCAATTTTTCTAGGTTTATTTCGTGTCTTGCGTGAGGTTTAGCCTAGGAACACAAAGCTGGTTCGTCAGCGGGCTCTTCGTGATCGCGCCCGGACCCCTACAGGAGTAGCGAACTGCACGCTACCTTCCTTTTAATGACTAGCCAGCTTGGTGTTTCTAGGCGAAACCCCACACAAAACACGGCATAATCTTAGAAACATTTCTGAGTTTTAATTCACTGGCCGTGAAAGCCAATATAGGCTATATATTGTTTCCTATTAAGAATGTAGGTACAACATTTAAAACAAGTAGTTCGGTGAAGAACTATACAGCCTAATTTCCTCCATATCCTTCTTATGTTAACTGCCTCTATCGTTTGAGTCTTCAGTCTTTTTACTGGTTTGATGCCGCCCACCACGCCTCCCTGTCCTGAGCTAATCGTTTCATCTCTACATAGCTTCCACACCCTACATCCGAGGCAAACTGTTTAACATATTCTAACCTTGGTCTACCCCTACAGTTCTTGTCCTCGACCCTTCCTTATATAACTAAGCTTGCTATTCCAGAGTGTCTGAGTATGTGTCCTACCAACCTATCTCTTCTCTTCATTAGCAGTCGCCAGAAACATCTCTCCTCTCCCACTAGTCTTAATACCTCTTCGTTTTTAACCCTATCTGCCCATCTAATCTTCATCATTCTCCTGTAACACCAATTTTCGAACGCTTCAATTCTCCTCTTTTCTGCTGCACCAATAGTCCAAGTTTCACTTCCATAGAGTGCAACGCTCCAGACAAAGGCCTTCAAAAATACAAAATTTTAGTTTGATTGCTGTCAAAGATTAATAGATATTTAGAACCGTCTAAATATTTCCGATGGTCGCCATGTTGGACTTTTATATATGCAGGCCATAGAGTTATGTACTATTAGATGACGATTATTGTGTGGGTTCATTATTCAAACGTTCACTTTGATCGCATATTTAATACACAAGACATAAATAGTTACTTTCAAAATTTCGCATAGCCACCATGTAGAGGTTATTGAACTAAATTAGATGCCAGTGCACTACAATGTATATAAACACTAGCAGAAGTATCCGCTCTTCGAACGGTCTTCGGTATTAATAACCAGACGTAATCATTTGAGCATCTGTTGCAATGGTTAGGGGCTTGTCATTCCTTCATAAGTTTATTAGAACGAAGTTAGTTTCTGGGTATATCGCAACACTGTTAATTTAAGGGCCATAAAATGTGGTTTTCAGAGACCATTTATAGACTCCCTAGTTTTGTGTCACACATTGAGAAGCGCAACATATGCTTTGGTCGTCCTTGTAGGATAATTTTTATTTTTCGTCTATTTTAGCATGTATTTTGAAAAGTTGTTCCTTATACCCACCCTTCTATGAGAAGTACGTTGAAGAGTATTCTAAATGATTGGTGTATTGACTCATGGTTACAATACCTAATTTTACGATGCTCCAAGCACCCGAACATGAATTATAGGCGTAAACATAAATACAGTCTATATCAACCACACAGTATCAAACAAAATCATCTTTACGATGAAGCCGTTTGTCGACAAAAATATGATTCCTTAAAATGTGCTCTCAAATGAAATTTCCCCAAACGTGTACTTCCTGACGTGAAAATAATATAGAAAACCTCGTAGACGAAACGCAATATATGTCAAATTAAAACTGACCGTCACCGTAATGGAAGTCCCCATACCCAGGAAGACCCCCTTAATAAATTATAAAGACTTGTGGTGCTTGAAAATTCGCGATTTTTAGCCTCCAATGGCCCAAATTCCCAAAAGCTGCAAAAAACACTATTGCAATCCAGGAATTTTTGAAAATAATGTTGCTGTTTGGAGATATAATAGACCTTCTGTACAACATATCGCATATCGCACGTGTAAGTCACGTGTAAAAATTCCAGGGTACCCCTTAATCCCATTGTTGAATTTTACGGTCTATGTTTGATTCCACGATAACCTTATAGCCATTTGCAAACTTTCACAGAAATGTAATAAATTGAGTGGCATTGCTTCATACAGAAATAGATGGAAAGTTGGATGTCACCTCTTGTGATACTGTTGTCATGGTTACCGGCTTGCATTACTTCATTAGTTTCTTCTTGTTCTTCTTTTGGATGGGCCAGCTAAGGACCACGACTTTCAACTTTTCAGCTTAGGGAGGGACTTTATGTTTGCCCAATATTCGCGCATTCTCTGGCTATGTTTCTCCTTTCTCTCTTTTGTCCAGATGATGCCGGTTTTCTTACAGGGTGGTCTGTTCTGAAAACTCTTCTGTTTAAGTATCTTTCTGAGATGTGATCGGCTTCTTATATCACTTTTCACTATCTTCAGTTCTTGGATGTCCTTGTTAACTTCCGTTAGCCACAGTGTCACGCTCTTTCTCTTCTCCCAGTAGTTGGTTATACTTAGATATCCTTGTTAACTACTGTTAGCGACGGTGTCAAGCTCTTTCTATTCCCCCAGTAGTTGAGAAGACGGTTGGATAGTCTTGTTAGGTTCATCCATGAGACATGTCCGTAGAAAGCCAGACGTCTCTTCCTGGCCACATCTGTGATTTTCTCAGTATATCCATATAGCTCCTGATTTTGTGTTCTTCTGTACTCGTCATCTATTTATTAGTTTGTTAAATGAAATTAGTTTTCTGGGAATATCTCAGAAACGTGGTTTTAGAGCCTTAAAACGTAGTAGCCACCGAGCCACCGAGGGGCTGAAAATGAGTTTTGTCTCGTCCTTGTACGTCATAATATAATAATAATCATAATAATAATTTAATAATATAGGGATAGCGATATAATAGACCTTCAGTACCACAACCGCCCGTGTAAATCACGTGAAAAAATTCAAGAGTACCCCTTGACGCCCTTAAGCGCATTATATACGTATTGATGAATTTTACAGCTTAAGTTGGTTCCGTGATAACCGTATAGCCGTTTGCGAACTTCCACAGTAATGTAATAAATGGAATGGCATTGCGTCTTACAGAAATAGATGGACTTCAGAGATTGTGTTGCCATGGTTACCGGCTTGCATTCTTTCCATAGCTTAATAAATGAAATTAGTTTTTTGGGCATATCTCAAAAACTGTTGGTTTTAGGACCTTAGAATGTGGTTTTCGGGGCCCGTAGGGCTCCCGAGTTTTGTTTCTCACATTGAGACGCTGAAAATGAGTTTTGTCACGTCTTTCTACGCCCATTTCAGCATGCATTTTAAGGGGTAGGCCCCCTTTTATTATCAGGGGCCGATAACCTAGATGTTAGGCCCCTTAAAACAACAATTATCATCATCATCACCCTTTTATTACAGGTACGCAGAAGAATTATATCAATGATTACTTTCGTGCCTCCGATGGACATCTGTACCAAATTTTACATTGATCCACTCAGCCGTTCTCGAGTGATGCGCGTGCAAATTTGTACACAGACAGACAGACAAAAATTTTGATTTTGCGTGCAACCATCATAAACCCGTCTGAAACGCGTTAATAACTCAAACTTTCGTGGAAATTCAGAAAAAACAGACAACATTTCATTTATATATAAAGAGAGAGAATTGCTGTACCAAGTTTCACCGCGTTCGGATCGTTAAATCGCGAGAAAAGGCTATCTAAATGTTTAAAATTTGCTTGGCCGCCATGTTCGTTTTGTAGTTAACAGGTTTTTGAAAGTCTCATTGGTGATCTTCCAGTAGTGTCGTTGTGTCACCGTACAAAATTTCAGGGTGATATCAGTAATAGTTATGGAGATATAGAATGCCGGTGAAATATATCGCACCGCCACCATGTTGGATTGGTGAGACGTAATAAAATTTCAAGGGCACGGCCAGGGTCGGCCTAAATAGTTCTATGACCTCACCGAGTTTCATTGAAATAGCTCCACCCGTTTATATATTAATTGGGACGCACACACTCACACACGCACACATACGGACAAAAGGTGATCTCATACGCCTACTTTGTCATAAATGAAAATGAGCTAAAACAAGTAGTTCCGTGAAGAACTATACAGCCTATTTTCATATATCCTACTTATGTTAACTGCCACAATCAACATACAAAATTTCAGTTTAATTGCTGTAACAGATTCGTAGATATTGAGAACCGTCTAAATATTTCAGATGGTCGCCAGGTTGGATTTTTATTTTTGTACTATTACATTAAGATTATTGTGTACGTGTGTTATTCAAACTTCAATCGCATGATTAGACAACAAGAAGTAAAAACGAGATTTTAAAATTACGCACAGCAGCCATCTTGTGATAATGCAAACCATTGAAATAAATTAGATGCCAGTGGATCAACATTTGTATATGCATTTAACGTGCAACGTTTCACGGCACTCGGATAGTTAATTCGCGAGAAACGTCCATTTAAATATTTATACTTCGCGTCGCCGCCATGTTGGATTTGTGCTCACCAGGTTCCTGAAAGTCCTATAGGTGAACATATGTTCATAGTCTCTATGAACATTAAAAAATTCAGTTTGGTTGCTGCAATAGATTCATAGATATTGAGAACCGTCTAAATATTTCGGGAGCTCACCATTTAGGATTGTTATATGTATAGGCCATATAATTATGTACCATTCAAAGACAATTATTGCCTAGGTTCATTATTCAAACTTTCACTTCGATCGCATGATTACGACACAATAAATAAAAACTTAATTTTAAAATTTCGCACAATCGCCATCTTGAGGTTATGTAAGCAATTGAATTAAATTAGATGGCAGTGCATTACAATCTGCAAAATCAATTACTGTACCACATTTCACTGCGCTCAGAGAGTTAAATCACGAGAAAAGTCTATTAAAATATTTTAAATTCGCATGGTCGCCATGTTCGTTTCGTACTTTACAGGTTTATGAAATATACATAGGTATACCTGTATCAGTACCTTTTATCACCGTACAAAATTGCAGGGTGATATCTGTAATAGTTTCGGAGATATAGAATGTCAGTGAAATATTTCGCACAGCCGCCATTTTGAGGTTATGTAAACAATTGAACTAAATTAGACACCAGTGCATTACAATGTGTATAAACATTTGCTGTACCAAGTTTCATTACATATAGATAGTTAAATCGCGAGAAAAGTCTATTTAAATATCTCAACTTCGCTTGACAGCCATGTTGGTTTTGTAGTCACCAGGTTTTTGAAAGTCTCATAGGTGAACTTCTAGTAGTGCCCTTTATCACCGTACACAATTTCAGGGCGATATCGGTAACAGTTTCGGAGATATTGAATGCTAGTGAAATATTTCGCACAGCCGCCATGTTGGATTGGAGAGACGTAACAAAATTTGAAGGGCACGGTCGAGGTCGCCGAGAATAGTGCTATGAACTCCCCGAGGTTCATTGAAATCGCTCCAGCCGTTTCGATTTTATTAGGGGGACACACACACACGAATCACACACACACGCACACACACACACACACACACACACACACGCACACACACACGGACAAAAGGTGATCTCATAAGCCTATTTTTAGCCTACTTTCGATTTTTGCAAAAAATGAAAGTAGACTTATGAGATCAACACAGGGCGAAAAAAGTGTGTCTGTCTGTGTGTGTGTATGTGTGTGTGTGAGTCTGTGTGTGTGTGTGTCTGTGTGTGTGTGTGTGTGTGTGAGTGTGTGTACTCTGAATGTCTGTCCCCCCCTATCAATTCGAACACGGTGAATGCGAATTGAACGAAATTTGGTACAAAGGTAGCACTAGCAAAGGACACCTCAGTGTCATGTTTTATATCGCCGCCATCTTGACGGAAACGTAATGGCGGCCTCACAAATGTTCAAAGCTTAAATCAAATTACGACTAACCTAATCATCCGATCTCTACCAAATTTTGCAACAACATACCTATATGGAGGCAGCATTCTTTGACCAAACTAATAGGTCATCAGCCTAATAGTTTGCGGATGGCGGCCATCTTTGTGTCAGAATCGATTACCCCTATTAATTCGAACACGGTTAAACCGACTTGAACAAAGTTTGGTACAGAGATAGCACTAGCAAAGGACACCTCAGTGTCATGTTTTATATCGCCGCCATCTTGACGAAAACGTAATGGCGGCCACACAAATGTTCAAAGCTTAAATCAAATTACGACTAACATAACCATCCGATCTCTACAAAATTTTGCAACAACATACCTATATGGGGGCAGCATCCTTTGACCAAACTAATAGGTCATCAGCCTAATAGTTTGCGGATGGCGGCCATCTTTGTGTCAAAATCGATTGCCCCTATTAATTCGAACACGGTGAAACCGAATGGAACGAAGTTTGGTACAGAGGTAGTACTGGCAAAGGGCACCTCAGTGTCATGTTTTATATCACCGCTATCTTGACGGAAACGTAATCGCGGCCACCCAAACGTTAAAAGCTAAAATGTAATTACGACTAACCTAATAATCTAGTCTCTACCAAATTTTGCAACACCATATCTTTATGTGGGAAACATATTCTGACCAAACTGCAAGAACATCAGCCCAATAGTTTGCAGATGGTGGCCAAGTATGTGTGCAAATCAATTCCCCCTATCAATTCAAACACGGTGAAACCGAATTGAATGAAATTTGGTACAGAGGTAGCACTAGCAAAGGGCACCTCATAATCATGTTTAATATCCCTATAGCACGTTGTATTTCAACACGCGACTACAACCAACATTCAATCGTACTCGTTGAAAAGGACAATACCCATGCATTTAGGAGAAAGTAGGCTATATGTTCTTTACTGAACATCTTATTTCAAAATTGAAAATAGGCTAAAAAAGGAGATAACAATGAGAACGAGACGTCTTAATCACCCCCATTACATGAAAAATGAACACTGTCAGGAAAATACTGTAATTGTGAGACTAGGTCCTTGAGGAAATGTGCATATTGTTATTTATTAGCCTACTTTTCACATTTTGCAAAAATGAGGAAAAAGTAGACTTATGAGATCGATCCGGGAAAATGTGTGTCTGTCTGTCTGTCTGTCTCTCTGGCTGGCTGTGTGTGTGTCCCCCCTCCCCCCCCCCCCTATCAACTCCTAAACGGCTGCAGCAATCAAAACCAAATTTAGTATGAGTAAAGATGTGCACGGGAATATCTCACGTCCATATTGGAAAATGATGTCAGTGCTACCAACTGCTGAAAAACCGCACTAGAAATTTCAGCTCCATGTTGGATATGGAAGGTATGCATGGGAGCTATTCCAAAATTGGCACACAAGTAGATAATACTATTTCAGTTTAATTTCCAGGAGGCCATACATGACAGTGTTGCCAAAATATTTTTAAGCCTTCTGATAGGTCCAATGTTTAAATGCATATAACTTCTACACTATCAATTGGATTTCAACCAAATTTTGTATGTAATATCTGTACATAAACAGATATGATTGAGCGTATTCTTAAGAGCCACCAGGGCGGCCAACTGTTAACAATTGCTCTCTCAATTTTTTTTTATCCAAATACCAATATATCAGAAAGTATGCAAGCCAACAGCTTTAAACTATGCACACGTATATTCTGACATTTTAGATTAATTTTGAGTAACTTATATACGTCAGTTCTACCAACATGATTATAAGCCTGCTGATAGTACCAATTTTTAAATACATGTAACTTCTACACTATCAGTTGGATTACAACCAAATTTCGTATGTGCTATGTGTACCATAACAGAATGACTGTAAGTATTGTTAAGAGCAATCAGGTCTGCCAACTGTTAATAAATGCTGTCTATATTTTTACCCTAATATCAATATATCAGAAAGTATGCAAGCTAACAGCTCTATACTTTGCACACGTATAGCACCTGACATTGTAGATTAATTTGGAGTAATTAATACAAGGCAGTGCTGCCAACATGATTCTATGCCTGCTGATATGTCCAATTTTAAAATACATGTAACTTCTATACTAACAAATGGATTTCATCCAAAATTGGCACAACAAGATATCATAATATTTCAGATTATTTCTGACCAGCACACGCATGGAATTGTTGGCAACATGTTTTTACGCGTGCTGATAAATCCAGTGTCTAACTGCATGTAACGTCCATTGGACTTCAACCTAATTTTGTATTCTGTACCTTAAGAGATGGAACTAAGAATATATTCAGTCACCAGGGCTGCCAACTGTAGTGCTCTATTAGGCTACATTATACCAGGTATACTTTGAACTAATTTGATATTTCGATATTACCAACTTAATTTTGTCATTATTCTAGATAGGTTCATATACTGTAGAATAATCATTGGCATGAAAAGTAGGCTGTATAGTTCTTCACGGAACTTCTTGTTTATTATTATTATTAATGCATTCTCTGCTAAGTTATTGCATTCCACTGTACTTTTCGACTAGGTTAACAGTGAGTTAATATTACACTCGACTAACATCAGAGCCCAGGATAACTATGTTCTCAAATCACATAGGGGCAAAGTGAATATACTTGGCGAAATATATTGGCATGTTTCATTCTATAACATGTAAAGACACCTCCCGGGCAACGCCGGGTAAAATTGCTAGTGTTAAATAAAAGTGAACAGAATTGTTTTGCAAGTGGAGCTACCTATGGAACGCCGTGACAGCAAACAAACCACAAACACAAATAGCTTAATAGCGTTATCTCCAACCTGACGAAGAGACAAACACTACAAACAGATCATGAGACGAGGACTACAGGTGTTTTATACCGTCTCTTATAATTCTGTGTGAGATGGCTGTTTTAAGAACGAGTCTGGAATGTTTAGGGACTTACATATAGAAAACATGCACGTCAGTACTGAGTGAAATGGTTATGTCTGTCTTACGAGCAGCATGGTAATTGCGTTCGTTGTGTTGGACGTAACCGGCATATCAGCTTACACATCTTCAGTGTCTTGGAAATGGATTATGGACAATTCTAATAATGTGTTTCTGACTAACAACACACTAATGGAGTGTTTTACTCATTATAGGTATGGTGGGTATGAAAGTTTCAAAAATTAACAATATTAATGAAAAGAAAAAGGAAATAAAAAAAATCAATGTAAAATTAAAACTAAAAAGTAAAAAGTAAAAACTAAAAAAAATAAAAATAAACAAAAAATAAAAAATAAAAAATACAAATAAAGAATAACAATTAAAAGTAAAAATTAATAATTGAAATTGAAAATGATAAATTAAGAAAATAGAAAATTAACAAAATAATAATAATAATAATAATCATGCAAAATACAAAAAAGAAAATCAAATAAAATCAAAATTTAGGCTAAATAAAAATTAAAGTTGAAATAAAAATGTTATTTAACTAAAAATAAAAAAAATTAAAGGAGATTTAAAATAAAAATTTTGAAATAACATTTAAACATTTAAAATTTAAATAACTGCATTTATTGAAAAAGAATTAAAACAAAAATAAAAAACTTTAACAATTTTTAAAAATCAATATCAAAATAAAATGTTTAAATAAAGAAATGAAAAAATAATTAAATAAATGAAGAATATAAAGGAAACATTAAAATTATATAAAAAAAGTAATTAATAAAATAAATAAATAAATAAATAATCATACCAAAGGATAATTGAGAAGGAAGTTCCTGCAATGGAGAAAGGACTTCCCTGATGTGTATTGATGAGCGCAGTAGCGTAAACAACCTTAAATAGGTGAAGATCTCTCGGAGAATACTAAACTCTCGATCATTATCATTTACAGCAAGGAGAACTCGTCCTGGCTAGTTATGTCACGTCACGCTAATTGCCTGCTGAAGCGACCAACTGCAACTAGTCTACGACAGCTTTACAAAGGTCGTCTGGTGATTTTAAGGAACCTTAGGCAATTCACACAAACTTGAGCCTTGCAGAGTGAATCGGTCATGTTTCGCCCCGTAAAAGAACAATCACCATCAACATTACCAAGGACTTTATAACTTCACACTGACTACTTCTCATTCAGAAGAAATACCAGTCACACATACTGGAAAAAAAATGTCATATATTACGATAACCTTGCGTCGGAGCACATAATCCGTGAGAATTATTATTGGGAATAGGCCTACTGCTTCCCTCTCCGACTTAGGCTATGTTTTGGCATAAATGGTTCGTGCGTCACAATATCTTCCGCTCTCCCTGAGAGGGAAAATGTCCTTGTTCCAGTACCCTTCTCTACTCCTTGGTGAACCGATTCATCTACGAAATTATTTGTACCCTATTGCATTAGTATTAGGGATTTCAATGTTATTAATGCTCATGTCAGTAACGGTGAGATTATTTAATCAAACGTTCCAAGTGTACAGTATATCCAAATTCCTCCCAGTTCTTTGTTGGCGTAATTTATCTCTATATATCGTAAATAGATAAGATATGGCATAACATTCTTCAAATAAGCAACGATAGTTAAAATATACTAGTGATGGATGATATGCTAAAGGCAACAAAGGAGGCGTACACAGGTACAGGAATGAACATAATCATATTTACTGATGATGTTCTGATTTGGAGACAGATTGAGAATGGGAAAGTGATCCAAGAACAGCTGGATGTACTGAAGAAAAATATTGAGAAATGCGGAATGGAAATCAATGTAGACAAAAGTAAGAAAAGTAAGAGAATGATAATGACAAGAGGAAGGAAAGAAGGAAAAGGGATTGTTAAAATTGGATATGTAGATCTTGAAGAAGTCGAGCACTACAAGTGAATTGATGGAAAATGGAGATCAACCAGAGTGTTTTCCATCATGAGCTTGGGAGTGTAATTTTGGATAATGATGTAGGCCTCCCACTGATGGCTAAAGAAGTGCTGTATCACTTACCAATAATGACGTATGAGTAGAAACCTGGCCGATGGACATGATGATGATGATAATTGTTGTTTTAATCGGCCCCTAATGGTCTCGGTGATAGCAAAAATGACAATGAGATGGAAGGCATAACGGAATCTAACGGAGATTGAAAATACTGACAAAGGATTGAAAAGACACTGACAAAATGGAATTTAGAGTGGAAAACACTGACAAAATGTAATTTAGAGTGGAAAACACTGACAAAATGGAATTTAGAGTGGAAAACACTGACAAAATGGAATTTAGAGTGGAAAACACTGCCAAATGGAATTTAGAGTTGAAAATACTGACAAAATGGAATTTAGAGTGGAGAACACTGACAACATGTAATTTAGGGTGGAAAACACTGACAAAATGTAATTTAGAGTGGAAAACACTGACAAAATGTAATTTAGAGTGGGAAACTCTGACAAAATGTAATTTAGAGTGGGAAACTCTGACAAAATGTAATTTAGAGTGAAAAACTCTGACAAAATGTAATTTAGAGTGGAAAACACTGACAACATGGAATTTAGAGTGGAAAACTCTGACAAAATGTAATTTAGAGTGGGAAACTCTGACAAAATGTAATTTAGAGTGGAAAACACTGACAAAATGGAATTCAGGTGGGAAACACTGACAAAATGGAATTTAGAGTGGGAAACACTGACAAAATGGAATTTAGAGTGGGAAACACTGACAAAATGGAATTCAGGTGGGAAACACTGACAAAATGGAATTTAGAGTGGAAAACACTGACAAAATGGAATTCAGGTTTGAAAACACTGACAAAATGGAATTCAGGTGGGAAACACTGACAAAATGGAATTTAGAGTGGGAAACACTGACAAAATGGAATTTATAGTGGAAAACACTGACAAAATGGAATTTAGAGTGGAAAACACTGATAAAATGGAATTTAGAGCGGAAAACACTGACAAAATGGAATTTAGAGTGGAGAACACTGACAAAATGGAATTCAGGTGGGAAACACTGACAAAATGGAATTCAGGTGGGAAACACTGACAAAATGGAATTTAGAGTGGAAAACACTGACAAAAAGGAATTTAGGGTTGAAAACACTGACAAAATGGAATTTAGATGGAAAACACTGACAAAATGGAATTTAGATGGAAAACACTGACAAAATGGAATTTAGGGTTGAAAACACTGACAAAATGGAATTTAGATGGAAAACACTGACAAAATGGAATTTAGATGGAAAACACTGACAAAATGGAATTTAGGGTTGAAAACACTGACAAAATGGAATTTAGATGGAAAACACTGACAAAATGGAATTTAGATGGAAAACACTGACAAAATGGAATTTAGGGTTGAAAACACTGACAAAATGGAATTTAGATGGAAAACACTGACAAAATGGAATTTAGAGTGGAGAACACTGACAAAATGGAATTTAGATGGAAAACACTGACAAAATGGAATTTAGATGGAAAACACTGACAAAATGGAATTTAGGGTTGAAAACACTGACAAAATGGAATTTAGAGTGGAAAACACTGACAAAATGGAATTCAGGTGGGAAACACTGACAAAATGGAATTTAGAGTGGGAAACACTGACACAATGGAATTTAGAGTGGGAAACACTGACATAATGTAATGTAGATGGAAAACACTGACAAAATGTAATTTGGATGGAAAATGCTCACAAAAGTAATTTAGATTGAGAATACGCCCAAAATGCCGGTTTGAGTTTTAAAAAATTACAAAGTGCAATTTAGATTCAAATACTCACAAAATTCAATTTAGATTCAAAATATTTACAAAATGCCCAACCTACAAAATGCAGTTTAGATTGAAAATACTTTCAAAACGCAATTTAGATTGAAAACCTTACAAAATATAGTCTAGATTCAAAAAATTCACTAAAGGTAATTTGTATACACGGGGAGCCAATTCACAAAAACAGGGCGGGAATCTTAAAGAGAAAAGGAAATATAATGAAAAGAAAAAGAAGGCTTATCCCTAGAAGAATGAGGGATCAGGAAATTAAGGGCCAATTAAGGCGGGAAAGGAAGAGACTCCCTAGGCTTCGGATACCCTAATACCGTTGGGGTCGGAAAAGAACAAGAGTTGACCAAGATAGGTCGACAGGAAAGAAGACGGAGAGGAGCCCTGCACAAGTCAAACTCAGCTGGAGTCCCGTGGTCGCCAACCCACTTGCCACTAGTTGTGAGTCCCTCGGGGGTGGCCGATGACCAGGAGAGATGAAAGTACAGTGAGTTCCTCTCATGACTCGTCCGGCCAGTGCACCGAGGTTATCTCCCGTTGACACAGCACTCCCGCTCGGCATAGCATAGCAATAAGAACAGAACAGCACTTGGCTCACTTTATCCGTGCATGACATGAGATAACAATTAAAATGAAGAAAGGAAGAATTAATAAACTAAGGTCGTACCTTATGACAGGAGATGTTGGAAATGTTCTCCTCCTACATCCACACATTTCCGGCATCGTCTTAAGAAACCCCGATTCACACTCATAAGTTCGTCTTTGGTAATTGAGGCTATTTCTCTCCAGATATGTTCTTTCAGTTCATTTCGTAAAATCAGGCGCGGATCTAGAGTTTGGTTTGGGGGGGGGTCAGAGATTCGATCTAGAGTTTGGCTTTGGGGGGGGGGGGGGGTCAGAGAATCGAAATTGTTAAGAAAAATGGTATCACTAAAAACACAATCACAAAATAACCAAACGTACAAAACCAGACCAATTTTTTTGCAAGCTTCATGGATAGAAATTTGATGCGTTTAGCGCACCAAAAATATTCGTACAAATTGCAACGGCGTGTTTTGCGACTCTTACATCGAGCTTCGGGAAAAGGATCAAGGTGAAGGTACGTTACAGTTTCGGCAAGTCGAGTTGATACCGACAAAGGGAGAAAGTCACAGCTTAAATTGCCAACCAAGCTAGCAGTTTGGACGTCGGCAAAAATGTTTGGTGCAAAAAAAAGCCCCCGTTTCCTATCCGTGCATTGCTGCACATTCATCGTGACATCACTATAAACATCGATTCGGTAATCACAAGGTTTGCTAAACAAAATAGACGAGTTGATTTTGTTGTATAACTAATAGTTTTTATACAAGAGGTTTGAAGTTGTAAATATGTACAGTTGTAACAGAACATAATAATTCCAATAAAGATAATTCAGTATTGAATAAAATGAAACAAAACAGTTTTTCAATTAACATTCGTTAAGTTTTAATTGTCTGGTAATTGTGTTTTCGTTTTTTGAGTTTGCAAAAAAATTTGGTCTCCGTTTGGGGGGGGGGGGCATGACCCCTGTGACCCCCCCCCCTTGAATCCGCGCCTGCGTAACATCCAATTACAAAATCGTACCCGCTTATCATGATCACGTGGATGCAGTTCGTGTACTACAGTAATCTTTTATGACTTCAGTTTCAACATTTTCGTAGCCCGCCATGCTGAGGTCTTCGAAACCCCGGCTTCTTGTCCAAGTCGTCTTAGGGATTTTGTAGGCGTATGTTCTAATCTTTCTGAGATTTCATTTACTTTTTCCTCATTAAGTAGACTACACGTTTTTTAACACTTCACTTCTTATCGAGTAAAGAACTAGTTCCTCTCAATTTGTTTACGAGATTCCGCACGGTATCTCTATGTGGAGAGCGTACACCTGGAAAATGTGTTATGAAACGTCTAACGACATCCCTGCAAGACTCTGTTTTCACATAATTATCGTACATAAATACCCTTTCCTCTACCGTGTACACACGCGGAGGCATTATGAGAATTATACCCTAAGTAACACTTCACAACTCGAGAACAGTTGGAGCGACAGCTCAACACTAACTTAATACACGCTATAAGCACGGACCAAAACTGGGAAGTGCGCGCTGTGTAACAGGAAGTGATTAGTCAACGCGAGGCAGATAAGCTCGATGCGCTGGCCGGACGAGTTATGAGAGGAACTCACTGTAGAATACAGACAGCCGAAAAGAAATTCCGGAGGATTTTGGTACAGAAGACTAGGAGAGAGAGAGTGAGAAATGAAGACATTCGAAAGGAAGTGAATGAACAGAAGCTGAATGATACACTACAACAGAACAGATTTAGATGGTAGGGACAATTGGACATGTGAAAAGGATGAATGATGATATAAATGTGGAAACAAGCGATGGAGGGATAGAGAGAACGAGGGAGACCGAGAGTAAGGTGGATGGATTTAGTACGGAGTGGAGGTCAGTGGTTGAGGAAGGATGGGGGACAGACAGAGCAAAGTGCAGGGGTGTGATATTTCCTTCGACCCGGATTAGGCTCGGAAACGGGAAATGATGAGTTCTTCTTCTTCTTCTGCTTCTTCTTACGAATAACCCATTTGGAGGGTACGATCAATCAACGTTGGCTATTGTCCTTTGTATTCAATTTCCTTTGTTTCAAAATTTCGTTCATCCTTCTAGAGTGACAATATTTCTCCTCTTGAGTCCACTTTCTGTGAGTTGTTCGTTTCTTCCTTTCTTGAAATTGTGCCTTTGGAATAGCTACTCTGAAGAGTGATCTGTTTGATATTGTGTCTGTCTGAATATAAGCGTAAACAAGATGTTCAGGAAAGAACATATAGCCTACATTCTCCTGAATGTATGGATATAGTTATAACTCTTAGTCCTCATCATCTCCTATTTTCTTCCTATTCGAAATGCAAATTGGCAAACTGGATTTGAGCAGCGACGTTCAAACCATAGTTTAAAAGGAAGCTTGTAGTTTAACGTGACCGTTAATCTCGCGATCATAAGCCACGGGACCTCCGTTTTACGTGGAATCCGAACCACAGGACATGGCATTTCACATCGAAAATCTCACATGCATTGACCAGGAATCGAACCCGGTCCACCTTGGTGAGAAAACCATAGTTTATAATTTACCCCAGCATTTTACAATTTCAACAGCCAACACTCCTAACAACGTGGGAATTCAGTATATTAACACCGACTACAATCAATAATTGAAACTTCGTTGGTCTAAACGTATCACAGGGAGAAACAAATTTAATAAACCTACTACGCAGCTAATTTTAATCGCGCCTATGCTTGGGTGCACGTGCGCTCTATCGGCAACAAGATGAAATTTTTCAATTACACCATATGCATGGGTTCACTATCTGGGAATGTCAAGGCTGCTAGAGAGCCCAGCTCGCATTTAGTAGGCTGTGGTTAGCACACGCAAGGCATGGGTACGCAGCACTCCGAAAGAATGGTTTCAGGAAGGTCTGGAGAGACTGACACATCGATGGTAAAAGAGCATAAAGTTACAAGGAGATTATGTTGAGAAGGTGGGCGTAACAACTGATGTGTAATGTACTTCCTTTGGGTAGAAAGAAATTAAGTGTAAAACAATATGGTACATCCCTCGTACAGTACATAATATAGAAATTTGAAACTCTCCGAAAAAAATCAGCTTAAAAGGTAAGTAAATCGGTGTTCGAACGTTTTTCCATTAATTAATTTAAGGGGCCAATGGGGTGGAGTGAATTTCTGGGGGGGAAAAAGGAGAGAAAGTGTCCTAACTGACTGACTAACTCACTCACTCATCAAACTCAGGGGAAAAAGACAGCTTAAAATATAAGTTAATAGGTGTTCAAGCGTTTTTTCATCAATCCAATTTAAGGGGCCCATGGGGAAGGGTGCAATTCTGGTAAAAATAATTGAAAGAAAATGTCCTCTCTGACTCACTCCCTCATCACGTCCAGCGAAAACTATTAATGTTGTAAACAAGAAATTTTGGGAATATGTTCGTTGTATGTCGAAAACGTCAACTAAGGAATGATTTTTGTTTATTCGGGTTTTAAAGACCTGTTAAGGGGGTAAACGTGCATTTCATTGAATAACGATATCACATGAATTGTTTCTTTGGTGATGTGATATTCGGTATAGAAACTAATCATTAAAAATAATCAGACATATGTCTAAGGGTTTATCGATGTGGTGTATATTATGAGGTGAAAGGGGTGAAAATTGGGGGTTGAGGGATTCTTAACGGAGCGTGTATCTCTGAAACGACATAGGGGAAAAATTTGAAATTCGGCGGGAAAAAACAGCTTATAATACAAGTAAATAGGTGTTCGACCGTTTTTAGCCTATTTTCAATTTTGAAAAAATAGGCTTATGAGATCACCTTTTGTCCGTGTGTGTGTGCGTGTGTGTGTGTGTGTGTGTGTGTGTGAGGTGTGTGTGTGTCCCCTAATAAAATCTAAACGGCTGGAGCGATTTCAATGAAACTCGGTAAGTTCATAGCACTATTCCCGGCGACCTCGACCGTGCCCTTCAAATTTTGTTACGTATCACCAATCCAATATGGCGGCTGTGCGAAATATTTCACTAGCATTCAATATCTCCGAAACTATTACCGATATCCCCCTGAAATTGTATACGGTGATAAAAGGCACTACTAGAAGTTCACCTAAGTGACTTTCAAAAACCAGGTGACTACAAAACCAACATGGCGGCCAAGCGAAGTTGAGACTTTTAAATAGACTTTTCTCGCGATTTAACTATCCAAACGTAATGAAACTTGGTACAGCAAATTTTTATACACATTGTAATGCACTGAAGTCTAATTTAGTTCAATTGTTTACATAACCTCAAAATGGCGGCTGTGCGAAATATTTCACTGACATTCTATATCTCCGAAACTATTACAGATATCACAATGCAATTTTGTACGGTGATAAAGGGCACTGATACAAGTTTACCTATGTATATTTCATAAACCTGTAAAGTACAAAACGAACATGGCGACCAAGCGAATTTGAAATATTTTAATAGACTTTTCTCGTGATTTAACTCTCTGAGCGCTGTGAAATGTGGTATAGTAAATGATTATTTGCAGATTGTAATGCACTGCCATCTAATTTAATTCAACTGTTTATATAATCTCAAGATGGCGGCTGTGCGAAATTTTAAAATTAAGTTTTTATTTCTTGTGTCGTAATCATGCGATCGAAGTGAAAGTTTGAATAATGAACCTAGGCAATAATTGTCCTTGCATGGTACATAATTCAATGGCCTATACATATAATAATCCTAAATGGCGAGCTTCCGAAATATTTAGATGGTTCTCAATATCTATGAATCTTTTACAGCAACCATACTGAATTTTTTTTATGTTCATAGAGACTATGAACATATGTTCACGTATAGGACTTTCAGTAACCTGGTGAGCACAAATCCAACATGGCGGCGACGCGAAGTATAAATATTTAAATGAACGTTTCTCGCGAATTTACTATCCGAGTGCCATGAAACGTTGCACGTTAAATGCTTATACAAATGTTGATCCACTGGCATCTAATTTATTTCAATTGTTTGCATAATCACAAGATGGCTGCTGTGCGTAATTTTAGAATCTCGTTTTTACTTCTTGTGTTCTAATCATGCGATTGCAGTTTGAATACCACACGTACACAATAATCTTAATGTAATAGTACAAAAATAAATATCCAACCTGGCGACCATCTGAAATATTTAGACGGTTCTCAATATCTACGAATCTGTTGCAGCAATTAAACTGAAATTTTGTATGTTGATAGAGGCAATTAACATGAGCAGGATATATGAAAATAGGCTGTATAGTTCTTCACGGAACTACTTGTTTCATAATCCAATTTAAGGAGCCCTTGGAAAGGGGTGAAATTCTGGGGGAAAAAACAGGAAAGAAAGTGTCCTAAATGATTGACTAATTTAGTCACTCATCAAACTCAGGGGGATAACAGCTTTAAATAAGTAAATAGGTGTTCGACCGTTTGTTTCATAAATCCAATTTAAGGGGTTCATGGGGAGGGGTGAAATTATCAAAAATAAATGAAAAAAATGTCCTGACTGACTCACTCACTCATCATCGGCCAGCCAAAATTATTGAAATTAGAAACATGAAATGTTGGGGATTTGTTCGTTGTATGTCGAAAACGTCAACTAAGGAAAGAGTTTTGGATATTCAGGTTCTAAAGAGGTGTTAGGGGGTAAACGTGCATTTCATTGAATAACAATATCTGACGAGTGGTTTCATTTGGGGATGTGATACTTGGCATATATACTAATCATTAAAAATAAGCTGACACATGTCTAATGGTTTTTCGATGTAGTGTATATTATGAGGTTAAAGGGATGAAAAGTGGGGGTTGAGAGATTCCTAACGGAGCGTGTATCTCTTAAACGACATAGGCGAGGAGTTTGAAACTCGGAGGAAATCAATCAGATTAAAAATAAATAAATAAATAAAATAGGTGTTCGACCGTTTTTTCATAAATGCAATTTAAGGGGCCTATGGGAAGGGGTGAAATTCTGGAAGAAAAACGTCCACTAAGGAAGGATTTTTGGATGTTCACTCTCATCGACCAACCAAAACTATTAAAGTTAGAAGAATGATATTTTGGGGATATGTTTGTTGTGTGTCGAAAACGTCTACTAAGGAGGGATTTTTGGATATTCAGGTTCTAAAGGGGTGTTAACGGGGTTAAAACTGCATTTCATTAAATAACAATATGACACGACTATGACGCGAGCGAAGCGAGGCTAAAAATGAGATGGTGTGTGTCTGTGTATTACTCAATCACGCAAGTACCACTGGTCCGATGTACATGAATTTTACATGGAATTAGCTGATCTACCTGGTTAACATATAGGTTACTTTTGATTTCAATACTTTGCACTATTTAAAGATGGCGACCATTTTAGTGACGTCACTACACCCTTTGGTTTCAAACTCATATTTCCATTTCAAATAAAAAGTGAACGCTAAGAAATAGCAAACTTTTGATGGCATATACGAGGTTTAAAATTACATTTTCTATCCGAAAGGTATCTCCAACGGTTAGCGAGTAAAACCTAAATTTGTGCTATAAAACACGGTCAACGCCGAGCGGTGTAGTTGGACAAAATGTTCTCCCTCTGCGCAGCACCTCGCCTATCCCCTATTTTAACTGTCACCTTCACATTTTAATTTATTTATGACGCGTAGCGAATCACGGGTACTTCAGCTAGTAATATATAAATAACACTCCTGTCATAGATATATGGCATGTAAAAGAACGTACCACTACAATTGGTGGTGTGTATCTAAATTGGCAGGTTATTTGGTTAGAAACGCTCTATCTAGTTCCAACGTTCGCCACTAGGTGTCAGTGACAGTGGCGTCTCTGGTAGCCAAGGTTAGAACCACTTGAAATTGATGGGGAGCCTTCGGGTGTTCAATTTAAATACCCTGCTATGGCCATTGGCTGCAATTCAAATATAATAATAAGTAATTCCGTGAAGAACTATACAGCCTTTCATATATCCTACTCATGTTAATTGTCTCTAACAACATACAAAATTTCAATTTGATTGCTGTAATAGATTCGTAGATATTGAGTACCGTCTAAATATTTCAGATGGTCGCCAGGTTGGATTTTTTAATGTACTATTACATGAGGATTATTGTGTACGTGTGGTATTCAAACTTCAATCGCATGATTAGGACACAAGAAGTAAAAAACGAGTTTTTAAAATTTCGTACAGCTGCCATCTTGTGGTTATAAAAAAAAATTGAAATGAATTAGATGCCAGTGGATTAACATTTGTATAAGCATTTAACGAACAAAGTTTCACTGCTCTCGGATGGTTAAATCGTGAGAAACCTCCATTTAAATATTTATACTTCGCGTCGCCGCCATGTTGCATTTGTGCTCACCAGGTTACTAAAAGTCCAATAGGTGAACTTATGTTCATAGCCTCTATGAACATAAAGATTTTCAGTTTGATTGCTGTAAAAGATTCATAGATATTGATAACCTTCTAAATATTTCGGATGCTCGCCATTTTGGATTGTTATATGTATAGGCCATAGAATTATGTACCATTAAAGGAAAATTATTGCGTAGGTTCATTATTTAAACTTTCACTTCGATCGCTTGTTTACGACACAAGAAATAAAAACTTAATTTTAAAATATCTCACAGCCGCCATCTTGAGGTTATGTAATCAATTGTACTAAATTAGACGCCAGTACATTACGATATGTATAATCATTTACTGTACCACATTTCACTGCGCTCAGAGAGTTAAATCACGAGAAAAGTCTAATAAAATGTTTCAACTTTGCATGGCCACCATGTTCGTTTTGTACTTTACAGCTTTTTGAAAGTTACATAGATAAACTTGTAGCAATGACCTTTATCAACGTAGCCTACACAATTTCAGGGTGATATCAGTAATAGATTCGGAGATATATAATGGCAGTGAAATATTTCGCTAAGTCGCCATCTTGAGGTTATGTAAATATTTGAACTAAATTAGATGCCAGTGCATTTCAATGTGTACAAACATTTGCTGTACCAAGCTTCATTACGTTTGAATGGTTAAATCGCGACAAATGTCTATTTAAAAGTCTCAACTTCGCTTGGCTGCCATGATGGTTTTGTAGTTACGAGGTTTTTAAAAGTCTCGTAAGTGAACTTTCAGTAGTGCCCTGTATCAACGTACAAATTTTCAGGGTGATATAGGTAACAGTTTCGGAGATATCGAATGTTGGTGAAATATTTCGCCCAGCCGCCATGTTGGATTGGTGAGACGAAATAAAATTTGAAGGCCACGGTCGGGGTCGGCTAAAATGCTGCTATGACCTTACCAAGTGTCATGGAAATCGCTCTGGCCGTTTAGAAGTTATTAGGGGACACACACACCACATACGCACACACGTACACACACACAGACAAAAGGTGATCTCATAAGCCTAATTGTTCATAAAATGAAAATAGGCTACAACCAACATCTAAATTACCCCTTCATAAACCAATCCAGAAAGAAAATGCATTATGGTGGACAATGGATCTAGGTATGTTTCTCATCTCCAATGACGAGGTGGAGCAAGTTTTCTGGCGATTTCTAAGTGGCCATGATATAAACTGAAGAGAATTTGGGATGCATAGCAATTTTCTTGTCTTTCAAAATACAATAAATGTCTGAGAGGTTAACTGTGGCACGTACTTTTGTTTTACAGGCCATAAACAATGAGGCGTCAGAAGTTGAGTCGTTAGCATTGGGAATTCATTTGAATTCAATAGCCGAGACAGCGAATGGAATAGAATTAGCAAGATGCAAAATACATGCGTGATTGTAAAGCAGAAGTTTATCCGCGAATAATTTGTGCAGTGGAGCTGAAACTCCTCCACGGTTTGAAGTAGGTGTAAATGAGAATTGGTGTCACCATGTGAAATGAGGTGTGAAAACACGAGCAGGCTGCAATAGGAATGAATGTAAGGTCAGTTTCGCCTCAACAGCTCTGAGTCCTCCAAGGCCATCGCTGAAATTCTTCAATGGGGTGTATCTAGGATTTATAAATTAACTGGCTGTACCCGGCATGCGTTGCAATGCCAATCAAAGAAAGTGTTGGCGTTGTAACTTTGTTTGTTGAAGTGCTTTTGGATACACAATATATAAGTTGCGTTCAAAAAGTAGCGAACCGGATCCTCTAATGCGCAAACCGGTGACGACATCGGCTAATCGTGACGTGTGTAACGAGGTGTGGTTCCGACCAGAGCGTGGAAGGTCACAGCCCGTCGCTAGAGGGCACGCGTGAACGTCACCTGACGATACAAAGCGAGCAGCAGCATGCATCAATCGTCCAACCAAGACCAAGACAGTAGGCCATTCGACATGCTTCCTGGTGTGGTTGAAGACTGTGGGGCACCCATTGGGCACACACTTTGCGCAAGTGCAGTCGTTCCTTCATGATGGTGTGCACACTTCCGACGCTCAATCCGACCACGGCGGCTATGGCATTCACAGTCACTCGGCGGTCCTGGGTAATGAGTGCATCAACCAGCTGGACGTTGTCATCGGTAATGCAGGGGGGTGCCCCAGACCGGGCATCATCGGCTAATGACACCCGTCCTTCTCTGAAGCGCTTGTGCCACGCATTGACCCTTGCAAGGGACATGCAGTGTTCGCCGTACACTTGTGATATTCGGCGACGAATGTCCGCTCCCCCTACTTCTTTCGCTGTCATAAACCGAACACCTCTTGGCTCTTCGTTTGGTGCCTCTATGTCACTGTTTGCAATGCGACTGGCAGCGTCGGACGATTGATGCATGCTGCTGCTCGCTTTGTATCGTCACGTGACGTGAACGCGTGTCCTCTAGCGACGGGCTGTGACCTTCCACGCTCTGGTTGGGACCACACCTCGTTACACACGCCACGATTAGCCGATGTCGTCACCAGTTTGCGCATTACAGCCTCCGGCTCGTTAATTTTTGAACGCACCTTATATTTTTCTTTTTCCGTGAACTGCCTCTAAACTATTGTAAAATGGATTTACTATCTCAGAATCAGTCATGGGAGCGTGCTCAACTGCTCACCAATGTTTCATCGCAATCGGATGAATGGTATATGAACGCATACGGGACTTTGCTTAAACGATTCGTGCGCCGTCACACATTAGTTGAATCTACTCATGCGCTACCTATTGTAGCATGGATTTACTAAGCCAGAAATCTTTGCAGGAGTGTACACAACAACTCACCAAAGTTTAATCGCAATCGCATGAATGGTTCATGAACGCATATGGGGCTTTGTTTAAAACTTCGCGCGCTGTCACTCATTTGTTGAACCTACTCGTGCGCTACCTATTGTAATATGGATTTACTAAGTCAGAAACCTTCGCAGGAGTGTACACAACAATTCACCAAAGTTTCATTGCAATCGGATGAATGGTATATGAACACATATGGGAGATTTTTGAAACTATTCGCACGCTGTCACTCATTTGTTGAAACTGCTTGTGTGCTACCAGTTGCAAGATGAAATTCCGATGTCAGAAACATTCGCAAGAGTGTACACACCAACTCACCAAAGTTTCTTCGCAATCCGATGAATGGTATATGAACGCATACGGGACTTTGCTTGAACGATTCGCCGTCACCCATTTGTTGAATCTACTCTTGCGATACCTATTGTAACATAGATTAATAAGTCAGAAACCTTAACGGTAGTGTACACAATAACTCATTAAAGTTTCATCGCAATCGAATTAATGATAAATGAACCCATACGGGATTTTTTGAAACGAATCGCGCGCTATCACTCATTTGTTGATACTACACGTGCGCTACCTAATGTAAAATAGATTCACTAAGTCAGAAACCTTCGCGGGAGCGAACACAACAACTCACCAAAGATTCGTCGCAATCGGATGAATAGTATATGAACGCATGTGGGACTTGGTTGAAACGAATCGCGTGTCATTTTGTTGAAGCATTTGCCTGTACGGAGTGTGGAAATCGTGGGAAGAAGCACCCTCAGGATGGCCGAGCTTCAAGCCTACGCTGTGGGGTGAGAGAGGAGTGATCTGAGCATGCGCTGGTCATCAAGGCCATCAGCACTTAGACTATTAATTGTGTGGACTTAAAGAGGAGGAGCTAAAGATCGTGCCACATCAACAGGAAGTGAGCTTTGTGAATACCAGAAACTGAGTGCGGCCTTCAAGGTCTTCCGCTTGCTGCTACAGTGATTTACTTACTTAACAGTTGGGTTGGGCAAGTTAAGTTTCAAGAGTAACTTCGTTACACTTACCGTAAATTGCCAAAAATAGTTACAAAGTTACAGTTACAGAGGTGTGCAAATTATTAAAATTAAATAAAATAATTTAAATCCATCACAATTTTGTAATCAAAATAATTTTATTGACCAACTGCTTGTATCTTTTGTAACCCTACTTAGTAATGGAAAAAAGGAAAAAATGAAAATCTGTATATGCAGACCGAAACCATTGTGGTACTTCAGCTAGTTTTTAAATAAATCACAGGGTTGAAAGCTACTACAAAATGGGTAGGAGAGGTCAAAAGAGACGCCATCGAAGTTAGACTAACTGAACTTGTCATTCACGATAGGAAAACGTTTCGAAGCCGAGTTGACAATAGCAAGACGTTCAAAGAAAAACCACCTCAACACAGGCCAAATTTGGTAATAAGAGAGGAGCAGAGAAAGATTAGAAGTGAAAGAAGAAATGAAGAAAACATTGACCAGAATGCCTTAGGTTCCTTGCGGTCCACAGTTGGCCAAAGTCGGAAACAAAAAGAATGTTTTCTCCCCCGTGGACTTACACCTTTTCCCATAAGGAATTGCCTCTAGAAACTTTCAAAATCGTGGATTCCGTGGGATACCTGAGCTGGGTACGTTTTCTTTTTAGTCTGGCTGCGTGGCTCAGGGGTAACGTTCTCGCTTGCTGAGCCCAAGGTTGCAGGTTCGAAACCTGGCGCAGTCAGCTGGCATTTGAGGGTGCGCAAATGCGAGGGAGCCGTGTCAATAGATTTACTGGCACGTTAAAGATCCCCTTCGGGGCAAAATTCCGGCACCCCGGCGTCTCTAAAAGCCAGTGTAGTTAAAAGGGACGTAAAACCAATAACATTATTATTATTATTTTCTTTTTAGCCTACTTTTCACATTTTGCAAAAATGAGGAAAAAGTAGACTTATAAGATCGATCCGGGCAAATGTCTGTCTGTCTGTCTGTCCTTCTGTCTGTCTGTCTGGCTGGCTGTGTGTGTGTGTGTGTGTGTGTGTGTGTGCCCCCCTATGAACTCCTAAACGGCTGCAGCAATCGAAACCAAATTTGGTATAAGTAAAGATATATACCTGAATATCTCAAGCCCATATTTGAAAATTATATCAGTGCAACCAACTGCTGAAAAACCGCAATTGAAATTTGAGCTCCATGTTGGATATCATGGAAGGTATGCATGGGAGCTATTTCAAAATTGGCACACGTAGGGTACGGCGGGGCTAATTCGCCCACGGGGCTTTCCCGCTCAAAATAAGCTTTACGTTGCACTCAGCAGCCACCCTGCTCAGCTGATATCGCCCTTTGTGTTCAGTGTGACCCTTGGTCTCTGTGCTACTACATCTATCGTTTGTTTGAGAGTGACAGCTTGAGTGTTGAGTAAACAAAGGAAGAATACTGCAAGGTACGTTGTTTATGTTGTGGAATTTGTCGTCATTATGAATTTGTGCTTGCAACTTAAGGATTAGTGTCCAGAGTAGCGGCTTTTATTTCCCCGGAAGTGTGGCGCCTGGCAGTCTGAAGGTTAACTTACATCAGGACATAGCAGGTAGCGCGTTTCCTTGGTCACAGCCAACACAAGACGCGCTATTGTAAATTCCAATAATTGGGGCTACTCCGCCCAGAAATATGGGGGCTACTCCGCTCAGCCAAGACTTCTCTCTTGTTATAATATTGCAACCAAATCATTTCAGATAGCAGATTAGTATCTCTTTCTTGTTACGTTAGAGATGGTACGGACGTATAAAAGGAAAAGGCCAGTTCGAAAATTGACGTGGAAGATATTGACCGAGCTATTTCAGGTGTATTACGAGGCGATGTGAGCATGAGAGGTGCAGCTGGACTATTCAATCTGCCTTATTCAACACTTAAAAATCGTGTTCATTTGCGTAAACGACATGAACGTTTAGAGAAAATCATAGTGGACAAACCACCGGGTCATCCCACAGCATTTAGTATCAAAGATGAGACGGATTTAGCTTCCCGGCTAAAATGCTTGGCAGCAAGAGGGTTTGGATGCACACCAGAACAGATTCGAAGGGCAAAACGGAGCTTAAAATTTGATAAAGCCCGTAAAGAAAAGGTTGCCAAAAACATTTTCGAGACATTTGTAAGACTAACGACCGGGACCTTCAATCCGTACGACCAAAAGACTTTGACGAGGAAGAAACACCATGTGGATTTTGTGGCGTAACTTTTTATACCGCTCAGTCATCATTAAAGGGTGGTTGGATTCAATGCAAAGACTGTGAAACTGGGTATCATGACATGTATGTTGGGGCTACAGGAAGGAAAAACTTCATTTGTGGCAAATGCCGTTGAGGAGAGGTCATTATTACAGTGAGCGAAATAGCCCCATTAAATTTGTGATTCGTCATTTTTGCTTTGATTTATATTTTATATCATCAAGCCGGTATATTGTTTTAACTGTATTTTGACAACATTCGTATGTAATAAGCGATAAATAAGGTGTGCTTTGCTGTTGGTACCATCTTAGAAAAATGAATAGTTTTTGATTTATAATGTTTACAATTTGAAATGAGCGGAATAGCCCCGCTCTACCCTATAGATAATAATATTTCAGTTTAATTTCCAGGAGGCCATGCATGACATTGTTGCCAACATGATTTTACGCGTGCTGATAAATCCAACGTCTAACTGCATGTAACGTCCATGCTATCCATTGGACTTCAACCAAATATTATTGTATTCTATACGGTACCGTAAGAGATGGAAGCAAGAATATATCCAGTCACCAGGGCTGCCAATTGTAGTGCTCTATTAGGCTACAGGTATATTTCGAATTAATTAGAAATTTCGATATTACCAACTTAATTTCGCTATTTTTCTAGATAGGTCTATGTAGATTGGCATGAATCTTAAATTTTAAGAAAAGTAGTCTCTTAAGTTCGTAACGGAACTTCTTGTTTTCATTGTCTTTGAAGTGAAATGTGAAAAGAAATTTCTACTTGAACAATATACAAAAACGACTGCACATATTACGGTAAAGGAGGGAAAGATGAGTGAATAGGATTGGTTTATTGTTAAGCGCATATTTGTCAATTTTAATACATATTTTCTACATTTTAGTGCATAATTCCATTAATCTTAAAACCAGAAAAAGATTATTAAAAGCGTATGTTTGGAGTATTGCCCTTTATGGTTGTGAAACGTGGACAATTAGAAAAGAAGAAAAAAGGAGTTTAAATTCGTTTGAACCATGGTGTTATAGAAGAATGCTAAAAATTAGCTGGACAGAAAAAATAACGAATGCTGAAGTATTTAAAAAGGTGGAGGAAAATTATACCTTATGGAAAAGCATAAAGAGGAGGAGGACTAGACTGATAGGACATATTTTGAGACACGATAGCCTGCTGAAAACGGTATTGGAGGGAATGGTTGAAGGCAAAAGATGTCGAGGAAGACCACGCCTGCAATATGTACAGCAAATCATGTCTGATGTAGAATGCAGAAACTATGAAGAGATGAAGAGGAAAGCTAAACATAGAGCCGACTGGGGAAATGCCGCAGACCAATCCATGGATTGAATACTTAAGAAGAAGAAGTGCATAATTGAATGAATATTATGCAACAAGCCCATAATGGCAATAATTAAGACACGAGTTTTATAATTTCCATACGAGTGCCTTAATTACCATTATAGGCGAATTGCATACGACTGTTTATGTTCGACGATAATTATTATAACTATTTTATGTTCGAACATAAATATTCATAAATATCTGTCGAGATTTCGCCAGCTTTATGTACTGAACAGAGCGCATGAGACGCAGAGAATGCCTTGTATTTGACCATGGCCTCCTCGATTACCCTACTATGACACTAGGCCACGCAGTTAAATTTAAATTAGAAGGCCGTGGAACTCAGCGCATCTAACTATCTAATTGGTCAAACAACTGTTTCTTGAGCTCTGATTGGTAGGAGAAACTGTTTCATAATGAAAAATAGTGTTATAATGAGCCTCATTATAGTACAGTTTTCTGACATATAATAGTCAGGGTCAAACATAAATATTTTTAGTGCATAAATGTTCGGTCCCTAGTGTACACCCGCCTGTGACAATGAGGCTAGATCTGTGCGAGTGTGAAGACGACCCAGTGAACGTATGTACGACCATACATCCATACATCCTAGACCGATACCAACAGGAAGGCAAAACTTTCTTTTCTTTCTATAAAGTCAACGGCTCTCTAGGGAGGCGAATGAACTAATAGAGGATGGGGCACTCTCTTGCCCTTGGGTTGGGAAACCTCTCCTAAAGGCGGATGAACCACTTGTGGTCAACGGCATAGAAAGTCCTCAGCGGCGGACCGGGCGTAGAGCAATCATATACAGCTCCAATGCAATGGCCGGGAAGGCGGAAGAAGGCTGCAGCGGACCTGAATCTTCCAGTCGTCGTAGTTCTCTATGACACAGGATATCTGTTTCAAGTCTGTCAAGAAACGTGTGATTGTTGACGTGCAGCATTATTCCCACGTTAAAAGATATCACGCACAGGCGTCTGCCAAAGAACTGTAACGTCAATCATATCAAGTCCTGCGGCGATCGGGGAGTTGTGACGGGAGCAGGATAGTGTAATCTGGGAGCTCCTAGTGACAAACCGGTACGTAGGCGACAAATGCGTGATCGCCGTCTTGCTTGAGGATTATGGCTGTTGAGCAACTCGTGTGCTGCATTTGTGACTGAGCAGGCCTATTCTGGACCCACTCTGCTCACCCCACAGGGGGAGGGGGCTAGAAATGGTGCCCTAAACATAGTCAGCCATTACATAACCTGACTGGGCAACCGCACCCAGAGGGTACACCATATGCGGTCGAAAACAATTGAAGATGAACTTTGGAACATGATGCGTACCCTAATGGATGATTCCGATCAACGCCCGGAAAGACGAACTGCAGTTATTTCCCGTGAGTTAAGAAGATTCAATATAGATATTGGTTGCGTTCACGGTAGCAAACAGTTGATGAACTGTTGAAGAAAGTACGCTGTGAACGCGGTGTGATGGAGCGCTCCCTAAACATGTTCCATGGAGCGGACGCCTTTTTATGGAGCGTAGAAAAACTTCGCTCCATCCACGGAACACGTTTAAAACCAACATGGCGTATAGCATGAAGTAGATTTGAAAACAAATGTAAACATTGTGGAAATCGCCCAGAATAGTTCCTGAACTGATGAATACTGAAATAATAATGAACAACACAACATCACGGTCCCTCTATAGCCTATAAAATGACCTGCATTGTGTTTAATTCGTGATATATCTTTATTCCGATTTACGGACCGCAATTGCGACAAATTTTAACCTATGTGTGAAACAACATAACCTGATATATCGGATGTTACAGCCTTTCTTTTGTTCCAAGTATTAAAATTATATGAATTCAGGTGTGTGGTTTCCTTTTTAGTGGCAATGTGCATTTTTAAAGTTTTTAAATCAATGTTTCAGCGTTTTTCATCACTTGTCTGGGGTAATTTGGTCTGAAAATACGATTTTAACCTATGCTTTGGGCTAAATACTGTACCTCGACGAATATATTGTTGTGTAGGCAGTATAGAGAGAATCAAACTTCTAGGCTACCGATACTGTATAAAAAACACCTTTCATTTGGAGCAAGCATAGGCTACCGGTACTGTATAAAAATACCTGCATTGTACTGGGCCTACCCCAAATTCTGAATTATTTCAATACCGTAGGATACCGGTACTTGATGGGTTAAGGATTAGTAGGCAATAGGATATAAGAATTACCGTAGGTCTGTCTGTGCCTGCATTATTAGGTGATTCTTCCAATAGAAAACTGAGTGTTTGGCTGATCAGAATGTAATGACTGGGAAATTCTAGTAGCCTATCAGTATTTTTCTTTTCATGGTATGATCAGACTTATCTTAACAGTTCTCTTGCTTCTTGGATGCTGTTTAGGTCTAGATTAGCCTCCCCCCCCCCCCCTTGGCTTTCAGCTTGGACTGAATGAAGTTAATTTGGTCATGTATAGGCCCTACCCTATAAATATGTTTCTATGTTTGAAAGAAACCAGCTTCCCTTGGTAAGCATTTCAAGTACCAGTAACCATTAGGCTACTTTTCTTCTCATGGCATTAGCAGTCTTATCTTAACAGTTATCTTGCTTCTCGGTTGATGTTCAGGTCTAGATTAAACATCCAAATGCCTTTCAATGTAATGAATATTACCTACCGTACTGGTACCATTGGCTATAATTGGGCGTGCTCAATAGCCAATGTTCACTGCAGTAGGCTACCAGAACCATACATCAAGAAGCTGGGAATGATTATGCACTGAAACTCAAGATATAATATATATATTGTACCCGATTGTCATCATGTGGACCATGTGTTCGTATCCCAACTAACTCACGGTCTTTCGAGGTATGGGACGTTCCTGCCCACCATACGACCACATGCTCAGGATTTGAGTCTACCAGGTAACTACTCTACAGGAAATACACAACATTTTCCTAAAGGTAACACATTTACTGATCTAAAATCAATGGCTATACAACAAATACAAAACAAAGGACAAATTACATTTAATTCCCACAAATAAAATAGGGTTGTTCTGTGAGCTTTCTTCGTAAAATAGTGCTGCACTGCACTCAAATCTAATTCTAACATCCTGTCAATGATATTTTCAGACTTCCATGGGTTTCCATAGTGTTCAACAACTAACACAACTTTAGTTAATGGGAGTATCATAACACAAAAATCACATATCCCATAACAATAATACTAATAAAACATTTTCCCATGTCTTATGGCATTTACCTTGATTAACATGAATACATTACTTTCTGCAATCATTAACAGATATTTTTTTTGTGTTGCGTGAATCGTCTTCCTTCCTTCCATGCATATGAACGCCTTAGGAAAAGTGGTACTTAATTTTATAGTTTCACCATATAACGATTTTCTGGGTCTTGTCGGGCTTATCATTGTTACAAATGTGTCATGTTCTGGGAAAAACACCTACCCGTCTGCATAAATTAGCAGGAATGGCAAAATGCACTCTAAAAGAAGATGCCTACATTATTTTGGTTCAGCTTTTCTCCTCAGAGAATAATTGAGCCAAATATTATCTGATTTCTATGATTCAACAACGTATGTGAGTTGCAACCCACCGTTCAATTCACTTGGCATCATCAAAATAATCATATCTTACTTGCATATTTAAATATCGAGATTTCTCAGTGTCCTAGTGTGACTAATTTACAAGGGACCGGTCGGACGACCTTCCACCCCCTTAGCAGGCAATAAAATTCGTTCCAGCCGGCTCTCCAAGATGGCCGCTACAGAAATGGTCTACCATTCCCCTCTCTCTCACTCTGTCAAGATCAAGGTCAGGTTTGTTTACAAAGTGCAGACTAGAGTAACACTGAGTGTGGCTCCTAAATAATTGAGTCAATTTAAATATTTAACATCTATCCTTATAGTGTCTTGGGCTCAAACTGGCTCCATAATTAACATTCATGGCTGGGGTGGCATTCTAGTGATAGTCTTGCCGTTCTATGGTGACGACTAGTGGCTTTTAGACGCGCATCATAGTGAAAATCCAACGACTTTCACCAGCAGCTGTCAATAAAATATAAGGAAACCTGCGTTCCTAAACGACGAATATGATCCTCACCTCACAGGGTGGGTCATTAACACACACATGCTCACAGCGTCTCGACGGACGTCAATAGTGGCATAATTCAAGCAAGCGTTGGATACAGACAGGCTCTGTCCAATTCGCTGAGAAATAATACAGTATGCTCAAGGGCGATACTACTCGTAGATTTGGCCAACTTCTCACCTAACGTGCAAGCTATACTATTTGTCCCCGCTATATTTATTACGTAAATCACTGGATTCTACGTTAATTCTGCACGCTTACAAGCGGCTCAGACAATACTTCACATATATGACTCCATTATTAAGGCACTCGCGTTCTCTGTCATACCACTTAAGCCAAAGCTTTACATAGCTCCTAACACAAATGTATCAAAATTTACTGGCTTACTTTACTTTAATGGTCCTCAAACTATAATCCTAAGGATTGACCATATCAAATATTCATTCATATTTCACTGACACTGAAAAAGCTCTCGTATTTCTTTATATTTCACGTTATACTCTCACTGTTTACCAAATACAGTATCTTTACATTAGACATGACACTATTTGAACACTATTTAGGCCAAAAATGCCTATTACTTTACTGTTTGCCGACCCATAATATTATTTATTATTATCATTTAACGTTACCGTTACATCCATCACTATTTTTGCCTGAATGGCCTTAAACAAATCACCTTCCAAGCCATATTTTATTCAAGACGAGTGGTGAAAACTCGTTCAGTAAGTGACTATTACATCTTACACAAAGTGATAAATCGTTACATGGTGAACTACTTAGTTATAATTACATTATAAAAAATGGGTACTCACTTTTTTTTCCTCTTTGCTGGATAGTGCCAGCGCCTCAGCTGTAGCGCTACCATGACGCTTGACTTAAGCCATCATGTTATCCTTGACACAACACTTAGATTCATACACTTTCCACATGATACACATATTTTTATCAGTGGTTTTTTATCATTGCAATACACTGCATATTAATCACTATACACATGAACACTTTAAAATCACTATTTCATAATTTATATACATTTATCCACTACTTCACATGTTGATCCTTAAATTGGACTTCTCCTACGCCTGATCTCAGAGATGCGCTGCAATTATGACAACCGCTGGTCTCCGTGACAATCTAACAGCGTTTTACGGACGTTCCATCCTCGTTCCCTGCAATCTTGTTCAGCTCACTATCCAAATTAGGTGGCAATGGTTTCCAAGCTCCCATCATTGTAGTGTTTCTGATGATGCTGTCATATATAATTCTGACAATACCTCCCGGTATAAGAACTGTTCAAAACATTATAAGTTCCTTTTCGCTGTGGCGAATTTATATTTGCGTCAGATAATATGTAAATATCTGTAATACTTTACTTTCGACGCACTTCATGATTATTTACGAAGCTTTATAACTTGCTTCTATTGTTCTCCAACGACGGCGCGTTGATACTTTAACATTTGGCGCGCTACTAGCAACGTCTTAGTTACGTGTGTACTGTAGAAGACTGGTGATGAACTTAGAAGAAGACTCGCCTCGCTCCCCATATATAAAGGTTTCTCGTACAAAATAGTCCACTGGACACACGAGAGCGACTCCTTTCTTGAAATAATACCTCTTCAGCCGAAATGACATCTACATCTTGTTTATTTAGGTGTGGAGGTTTCAAAAACATTCGCGTGCCGGCGATCGCTTCGGCCATTTAATTACAATTAATTGCCTTAGTTCATCGCGTGGGCACGCTATCATGGTACTTCCCCGTTGACTGGTCACTAAGTCAATGCTCTTGAGCGTAGGGTAGGTTGTGATGCATTCATTTGGAGATAAAGGCCTTAATTTATGTGAAAAACCATTCCTAAATTACCTCTCCGTGAATATATTCACCTGGGTGTATATTTCAATGCATTTCAATGCTCCATTTAGCTGTAATCAATTTATTTCCATGTGCAGTCGATCCCGCCATAGCTTGCACCGTTGTCAAGCGGTGGATACCCGAGTCATTAATTCTGAGCTGTCTCTCCGCTCCAGACGTAAGTAGTTCGGTAGGCGCCTAGACTACTCCGCCCACTTGCTAAGGGTCATTTGTAAAACTTCAAACTGGCCTTCTCTCACTTTCGCATGCTCTGAAAATGTATATTTCCTTGCATTAGGCTACAGTTCTTCCCTTAAATTGCTATGATATTCACCTATAGATCGTGAAATCACGCTACCATGTTATATGTCAGTATCCCTCTCATTGCTCTTTGGGTTCCCAATAATTGCTCCCCCGCAGAGATCAATGGTTCGACTCTAGGCATAACCATGTGCCTGGTCTTTTCTGATGAGACCTGAGTTCGATGCCAGACTGCCGTGGCCAGTTGGGCACATTTTTCCCCTGCTAAGCTCGGAAAATTCATTTCATAAGTGAATTTTTCGGGCCTTTCAGATGGCATCGACTCCATGCAATATTTACTTTAAGCGGTCAGTGCTCTCGGGAATGGGATTTCTCGTTCCCCACTCCACTCTGTCTGCTTTCTCGTAGACTCTCGTTCTGCCTTCGCAATTGTTCATTCATCCCCTCTAGCTCGGTAGCGGCTTCCCTCAACTGGTCATAAAATTCCTGCAGTTGACAGCTGCACTCTCCCTTCGTAACCGTTAGGTCTGCGAGCTGGTCGCTTCGCTCCGTCCCTTCCTGAGACTGCAAGCTTTTCTCAAGATTCTTTCCGTGCATACGTAATGATTCCCCGTCCACTTGGGTGTACATTGCTTGCTCCTCTCTTGTCTCATAGTCTTCTGGTGGACTATATAACTTCAAATTAGCTGCATTTACAACAACTTCTCTACCTGTTGCTTCGTCTTTGATCCGATATGCATTATTTTGCAGATCCCTTATAATCAGGTAGGGTCCGTGATAAGCATGCTGAAATTTCTTATATTTCCTGCTTTCTGGATCTGAACTGGCGGGTTTCTTCAATAAGACGTATTCTCCTACGAGTAGCGGTCTGTGGTAACGTGTCCTCCTGTTTCTCCGCTGCCTTCTATCTGCTTGTTTCTTGAGATACTCGAACGTTCTCTGGATCCTCAACTCACGTCCAGGTTGTGCATCGATGGGTGTCCGAATGACATTATTCCATGGCCTCTCTGGTCTTCTATCGAGATGTAGGCTCACTGGCACCTCTCCTGTTGCTTCGTGTACGGTATTGTTAATACAATATTCAATAATCTCAAGTACGTCAATCCATTTCCAGTTCACAGTAGAGCAATATATCTTCATGTACTTTTGCAGTTCCCTCATAACTCTTTCTGCGGAATTCGACTCCGGGTGTCGAACTGTGGACAAAATCTGTCTTATGCCCAGATTCTCCAACTCCCTGCGAAATTCTATGCTGGTAAAACAACTCCCATGATCCGATAAGATGTTCTCTGGCTGTCCTAACATAGGAATGATTCTTTCTTTCAGCCTCTTAAGTACCTGTTTCGTACTGGTTTTCTGAATTGGACACAGGACTACCATTTTGGAAAACACGTCTAGTGCAACTAGGATGTGTCTATTTCCTCTTCTAGCTCTAGGAAGCGGCCCAAAGTTGTCCAGTGCCAGAAGCTGACATGGCTTCTCTGGTAAGAGCGGTATAGGTTTCTGCCTCATTAAATACGAGTTAGGCTTTACTCGTTGGCACATATCACAAGTCCTGATAGTATTCCTGGCTGTCTCTCTAAGTTTTGGCCAAATAAATGCTTCTTTAAGCAGGGCAACAGTTTTATCTACACCGGAGTGACCAAAAGCTCGGTGTGCTAACCATACTAGCCTCCTCTGTAATGCTGGTGGTACGACTATCCTGGGTTTGGTGTGGTCTGAGTCGCTCCATTTGTGTAACATCTGGTTAAACCATAGATATTCCGTTGATAATGCTTCAGCTTCCACATACATCGGAGTTCCTCTATCCAGCTTTCCCTCGAAGTAATTAATCATCAACCGTATCCAGGGATCTTCACGTTGAAAAACGGTGATGTTCCTCAGATCATCTAAGGTCTTCTGATCTCTATCTTCTATCTCGATAGCTAGAACTTCTTCTTCATTAGCTGTAGGGTATCTGCTCAGCAAGTCAGGTATGATATTGTCCTTCCCCGGGCAATACTCTATTTCCACTTGAAATTGCTGTATGTACAGGGACCACCTTGTCAGTCTTTGACTCGACAAGTCAGTTTTCAGCAGGAACGTTAGGGCTTTATGGTCTGTTCTCAATATAATTCTAAAACCATAGACCAGCTTTCGCCAATACTGCAAGGCATACAGTATCGCGAGTAATTCGATCTCCGTGACCGTATAATTCTTTTCATTAGGCTTCAACCTTCTGCTGATAAATGCAATGTAAGTTTTCTCCTCTGGCCTGTCCATGTTCTCCTGATACAACATAGCTCCGATCCCTATAAATGATGCGTCAGTCTGGATAATAAATTTCTGAGTGTAGTCAGGATATCCCAATTTCACATAATCTAACAACATCTGTTTAGATTTCACGAAGGCTTCCTCGCATTGTTCCGTCCAGCGCCATCTTCCTCCCTTCTTAAGTAAGTCTTGGAGTGGTGCTACGGTCTCGGTATACTTCGGACAATGGTTTGAAAAGAATCCAATAACGCCTAGATATTGCCTGACGTTCTTTACCTTCGTTGGTCTCGGGAAATGTTTAATGACTTCCAATTTTCCCGGATTAGGTCTGACTCCTTGTGCATCTATTACGTGGCCTAGAAATTTAACTTCTCTCTGAGCAAAGTTAGACTTCTTTATATTGACCTTAAAGTTAGCCTGACTTAGGTCATATAACAACTTGCGTAGATCTCTGACATGCTCTTCGACAGTTTCAGATGTCAGTAGTATATCATCTACGTAACATATGGTTGTGGCTTTTATTTCTTCGGATAGATTCCGATCTAGCGCTCGTATCAATGCTGAGCCTGCTGTCTTTAATCCAAATGGAAGACGCACGTATGAATATGTGTGCTGGTCAAATAAAAATCCAGTTAGCAAACTTGTTTTCTCTTCCAGAGCAAGATGGTGAAAACTTGCCGTCAGGTCAAGATTTGAGAACACAGTCTTTCCTTTGAACCTTCTGAGTACCTCCTTAATGGGCGGCACTGTATCAAATTCCGGTATGACCTTGGAATTCAAATTTCGTAGGTCCAGGCATATCCTCACACTTCCGTCCTGTATAGGTACAACTACCAGTGGGCTGACATAGGGTGCGGCTGTCTTTACAATGACGCCTGCTTCTAGCATTTCCTGTATCGCTTCTTTAACCTTTAAATAATGTTTCTCAGCTACAGGATACGGCTTCTGTTTAAATGGTGTCCAATCGCTGACTTGGAACGCATACTGGAAATTCTTGATCCGGCCAGGTCTCGAATCGAAGACTCCTTTATACTCAAATAGCAGTTCCCTTAGCATTTTCTTATATTCTGGACCAAATTTAGCTTCTTCAATCTTCTCTTCCAGGCATTCTTCAAATTTTGGTTCGAGATCCTTTTCAATGTCTGCGGCCAGTGTTGCCAACTCTTCCTCGATGTCTTCTGTTGTCGACACTGCATCCCCAGTCATATCTCCGTATGTATGCCATACGTATTCTTCTGGTCTCGTTTCATTCTGCTTTAATGAGAGTTCTAACTCTTCCTTTCCCTCACTTGCGCGAAACATCACAATGTCTTGCGAGAGATCTATAATAACTTTATACTCTCTTATGAAATCCATCCCAACAATGATATTAAAAGGCAGCTTATTTACAAGTAGGAAGCTCTGTGAGAATGTAGAGTTCCCTATATGCAAATCTAAAAATACTTGGTATTTGCATATTATAACTTTATCTGGTATGACACCTTTTATTTTCACGCTTGAAATAGGTATTTTCAATACGTGAATTTTACTCTGGATTTCACTGTATAATGCCTGGATTATCAAACACACGGTAGACCCTGTATCAATGAGACTTCTTATCTTCATACCCGCAATGTTTACAATAATAATGGGTAGTTCCCTTCTTACATTGACCGTCCTTTCATCGAGGTCTTCGATAAGCTCCTCAAGTTTGGCAATCCAGTTAACAACATTCACTGTGTTCCATCCTGAACTTATCTCTCTTTGGCCATTTAAATTTGGTGTTTTTTTTTCAATTGCTCCATTCTTTGTGGAGTTCTTCTGTCTGTCTTCATGCTGCTGAAGCTCCAGATTTTTGGCACCGTCATCATTTTGATATATGTCGGGTGACCTTCTATTCCTAATCGCTTCATCCCAATGAACTCGCGATTGTCTTGGATCGTCTCCGCGCTCTTCCATGTATCTTAAAGGTGCGTGATAACGTTCTTCCGCCTCTTCATCGAACCCGCGACTCTGCTCTTGGGATCTCCATCCTTGGTTGTTCCCATTTCGGCCGTAACTCCTTCTGTGATCAAGCTGCTGGTCTCTGGTACCACGCTGATTCCAGTTTTTCCTTCCTCGGTTACCACGGTTCGATGCTCCTCGATACACTGGCCTCCAATTTTGGTTTTCGCGTCCTTCGCGTTGCCAGTCGGATTTTTCTGTTTCGGTGCTTGTAGATTTGCTTTTTGTCTGCACCTTGGTTGACTCGATCGGTGTAGTCGTCATGTTTACTTGTTCCGCATTTCGACTTTGTCTTGTGTGCTGCACTGTGGTTAGATCAAGTTGTCTCAGCACCTCCTCCATATCAATTGCAGTTTTGGCGTTTGCCGAGATTAGCAGACGTTGTACTTCATACGGTAGCTGCTTGGCTATTGTTATGCACAAGTCTGACTCTCTAAGCCCTTCATCAAGCTCTCGAAAACGGCACAATTGATTCACAAAGAATTCCCCGTACTTAGTCGGATTACTAGTACTGTAACGCCTGGAATACAAGTCCAATCTGAGGTTCTGTTGTACGCTCGCGTTCCAGTATCTGCTTAAAAATGCTTGGCGAAATTCTTCAACGGTGTCGAACGTGTATCGAAAACTCCTAAACCATAGGGCACACTCCCCCTCGGTTAGTTTTTCAATCGCTCTCAACCTGCGCTCTGGCGGTATTTTCGCATCATTCAAGTACTCGGAAACTTCTTTAAGCCAGTACTTGGGTGTCATGTTAGAATTACTCCCAGAGTATTTCTTTGGTTTCTCATCACTAGCCCTTATAACTGTGACTATTTGACTTTGAACAGCATTTTCATGCGGTGTTGACATGGCAATTGGCATACCAGGTGTGGTATACGGACTGTCACTTGGCATGGCTGCATTCTTTGGAGTGGGCTGTATTTCTATATCTGCCCATTTATTTCTCCTATTCTCGTCTATACTTCCTTCGCTAGACCTAGGATTCCGCAACATAGATTCCTCCTGCGCGATCATTCTCGTCTCGATTTGACTGTGTCTGTTTTCTGCCCTTTCCAAACGAGCTAATACCTCTCGTTCTATTTTCCCTAGGCGATCTCGGTTTCTTTCTGCCATAGAAAATACCTTTTCCTTATCGTCCTTAAGGTTTTCCTTCAGGTGGATAATTTCCCCTGCTAGACTCTCTCTTACTTCGGCAAGAGTCTTATCTCTGGCTTCAGTCTTTAAGCCTTCTCGAAGTTCTAATTCTTCTCGTAAGCCTGCGACTTCCTTTTGAATGTGACCTTGTATATGAGAGATTTCAGTCCTTATTTTCGTGATTTCTCCCTGGTCCTAGTCTTGTCTTTTATGGATAACTGCTAAGTCGTTCTGAGTTTGTTCCAACTCTTTCTGTACTTTCCCGACTTGCCTCTTCATATTTGACATTATCTCCTTATTCCCTTGATCAGAAGTTTCTATTTCTTGAATTTCCTTGCATTGGTCAAGGATATTCTGATCCTGTTTTCTTAAGGCTTCGTCTACCGCCTTGGCGTAACCTGCCATTCGCGTATTCCATTTTATATCGCTATCCTCGAACCTTTGATCCACGGTCTGAGTGAACGTATTAAACTGCTCTAATTGACGTTTTGTATTAGCTTCATTCTGACTCTGAATGTCTTTAAGCTCCATGGACATACTGCTTAAATTATCGTTAATTTCACGCTGTGACTCTCTGCACGCTTGCAGATTATTCTCTAATTTTGATTCAATAGACTCAAAGCGTTTATCGTTATCATCTTGCATTTCTGAGATCACGCTAACAATATTCTTAGTTACCTCACGCTGGACAGACTCTTTAACGTCATCCATTTTCTTATTAACCTCTATTAGGTTTGATTCTAACTGCGTTTTTATTGTAACTTGATTAACCTCTAATCTATTGTTTACTTCGGTTGGATTGGCATCCAATCTACCCGCTATTTCATCTTTAAATTCTCTAATTTCTTCCTTTCTCTTAGCATTAATCTCATCAAAATGCTCCCTTAACTCAGCAATACACCTGAGTACTTCTTCAGTTCCAGCCATCCTGTACTTCTTAATTTGAGATATAGGTAGGCCGCAGCTGAATATGCTGGCGCGTTCTATTGGAAAGGAAAGGATTCCGATCCCACGACAACAACAACAACAACATATTATAAAATGTCAAAACTAACTATGGAATGGGTATAGACCCTCGTACCCGTCTGACAACAATGTCTGACGTCTGAATATCATTTTGAAAGACTCACAATCGCTCAAACAAAGTTTGAGAAAAAATATCATTTCTATGGTTTTCCCCATGAAAACCATGCTATTATTATGGGGTTTTCTGAATCCCATAAGCCATCCACGTACTGGGCGCCATTGATAAAGATTAATGTATTGATGCTCACCCTCATGTGCCTATGGTGACCCGTAATTTCAACAGGCCCCACTCACGGGCGACATTGATAATGATGAGGGTAATATATAGGGATAACACGCATTGCCCCACACACCTGGGTGACATGATAATTAAAGGGGTTTGTGTGTAAGTTACATTTACATTTAAGCATGTTTTATGGAGGATTATCAATAATTTATATCACGCGATGGCTTAATAACAAATGGGACGCGGCCTTTCCTATTCTGTCCTAATTTCTATGCTATATTTGCTTCTTCCATTAATATCTTGGCCGACTTTTTAGCAGTACCTGTGACTCAATCCCAGTACAGAGACATCTCCTCCATGTACCCGATTGTCATCATGTGGACCATGTGTTCGTATCCCAACTAACTCACGGTCTTTCGAGGTATGGGACGTTCCTGCCCACCATACGACCACATGCTCAGGATTTGAGTCTACCAGGTAACTACTCTACAGGAAATACACAACATTTTCCTAAAGGTAACACATTTACTGATCTAAAATCAATGGCTATACAACAAATACAAAACAAAGGACAAATTACATTTAATTCCCACAAATAAAATAGGGTTGTTCTGTGAGCTTTCTTCGTAATATAGTGCTGCACTGCACTCAAATCTAATTCTAACATCCTGTCAATGATATTTTCAGACTTCCATGGGTTTCCATAGTGTTCAACAACTAACACAACTTTAGTTAATGGGAGTATCATAACACAAAAATCACATATCCCATAACAATAATACTAATAAAACATTTTCCCATGTCTTATGGCATTTACCTTGATTAACATGAATACATTACTTTCTGCAATCATTAACAGATATTTTTTTTTTGTGTTGCGTGAATCGTCTTCCTTCCTTCCATGCATATGAACGCCTTAGGAAAAGTGGTACTTAATTTTATAGTTTCACCATATAACGATTTTCTGGGTCTTGTCGGGCTTATCATTGTTACAAATGTGTCATGTTCTGGGAAAAACACCTACCCGTCTGCATAAATTAGCAGGAATGGCAAAATGCACTCTAAAAGAAGATGCCTACATTATTTTGGTTCAGCTTTTCTCCTCAGAGAATAATTGAGCCAAATATTATCTGATTTCTATGATTCAACAACGTATGTGAGTTGCAACCCACCGTTCAATTCACTTGGCATCATCAAAATAATCATATCTTACTTGCATATTTAAATATCGAGATTTCTCAGTGTCCTAGTGTGACTAATTTACAAGGGACCGGTCGGACGACCTTCCACCCCCTTAGCAGGCAATAAAATTCGTTCCAGCCGGCTCTCCAAGATGGCCGCTACAGAAATGGTCTACCATTCCCCTCTCTCTCACTCTGTCAAGATCAAGGTCAGGTTTGTTTACAAAGTGCAGACTAGAGTAACACTGAGTGTGGCTCCTAAATAATTGAGTCAATTTAAATATTTAACATCTATCCTTATAGTGTCTTGGGCTCAAACTGGCTCCATAATTAACATTCATGGCTGGGGTGGCATTCTAGTGATAGTCTTGCCGTTCTATGGTGACGACTAGTGGCTTTTAGACGCGCATCATAGTGAAAATCCAACGACTTTCACCAGCAGCTGTCAATAAAATATAAGGAAACCTGCGTTCCTAAACGACGAATATGATCCTCACCTCACAGGGTGGGTCATTAACACACACATGCTCACAGCGTCTCGACGGACGTCAATAGTGGCATAATTCAAGCAAGCGTTGGATACAGACAGGCTCTGTCCAATTCGCTGAGAAATAATACAGTATCATGACGAATAGAAGGACCTAGTGTGAGGACTCCGCCATTTTTGCACGGTAGTTTCTGGTCCCGCCGCTACAAGCACTGTAAGCGATTATGTCCAACACGTGCTGTGTTTCCGTCGAGCCGGGTCGTAGAAAGTGCGCGAGAAGTTACTGTGTGAGATATTTGTGTGAATTAAATTGAATTTTCTTTGCTTTCAGTTCTTAAATTCAGTTCATTGTGTCTTGTGTACATCAGCGTTTTGTGTTTTGTGTACTTCAAACATATTTCTTATGTGGCTTGGTTCATTTAATAGTTCAACATGCCTTATTGTTTTGTACCTGGCTGTAAGTCAGGGTATGGTCGAGTAGTTGACGATATACGATTTTTTTCACCACCGAAGGATACAAATCAATTTGAAAAATGGGCCAGAGCTATTCCACGAAAGGATACGAAGTTAACGCGTAGTAGTAGAATTTGTCAAATTCATTTCTCTGCTGATTTGATAGTAAAATCAGATAATTTTATAGTGAATGGTGAAGAAGTGGAAATCTCTCGTGTGTGGTGGAAGTTACGTCCTGGAACAGTGCCTCATTTCCCCCCTAATTTACCGAAGTAATAAGAATAAGTCCCGTAAAGCTCCCAACAGGAAAAAGAATCTCGACACCACCAGAAAAAGAAGAAAGAAGATTGAATATGGGAGTGGAGCAACGAGTGAGGCATTAAAAGGTCAGTCCAATGTTGATAAGAATTTGGGTCATTCTAGTGTACTTACTGATGCTGAGAAGACTATAATGTTGCTCAAAAGGCGCCTAAAGAATGCTAACCGTAATTTAATTCGCGTTAGATCCCGCCTCAACTCAGCAAAATCGAGAATTAATTTGCTGGAGAAGCAGGTTCGAATTTCACAGGCATTTAATTACAAAGATAACGATTACAGTGGCGGATCCAGGCCTTGCGATGCCCTGGGCGATATGATAAGGTGGGGCCCACAACAATAGAAAAAAAAATTATCGAATAAAATGGAAAATAGTTTGGTAATAATAATAATAATAATAAAATAAAGAATAGTTACAATATTTTGAATACACTACAGTACATTATTTTAATAATATGAAAGAAACCTTTAAGTCCCCTTGAATAAGATTATGTAAACAATGAAATATTAAAATATTACTTTGCGACTTTTTTCCCGGCTGAAGACTTGTATTATTTCACTGAAATCTTAACTTGCTAAACGGTCTCGAGATGTCATAGCTGCACTGAAGAAAGGAAGATGAATTATAAATTAGTTTGAAAAGTATACTTAATTAATTAATTAATTAAATGTAGAAAAATCCATGGCGCGGGGCCCCTAGGACCGCGGAGCCCTGGGCGGTCGCCTTCCTCGCCCTCCCCTGGATCCGCCCCTGATAACGAACACCTTAGCAAGAAATGCCAGGAAAAATCTCCCAATGGAATGAGGTACAGCAATGAATTCATTTTAGAGTGTTCATTGTTGAGAATAAAATCACCGAAAGGATCCCGTCACTGTCGGCGACATAATCTCTTGCCTGTGCCTTCAGAAAGTCACTTGAGAAAACTTTGTAAAGGACTTAAGTGCCCTTATGGAGTTAATATGCATCGTATAAATGCTATTTAAGACTATTTTAAGGAAGAAAAGAATGATAATTCACGTTACGGTGTTGTAATTTTCGAAGAAGAGAAGCTAAGAGAAGAAATCGAGTTAAATAGCTTTTCTGATAAAGTAGATGGATTAGTTGATTTAGGTGGACACACACCTGACCTCCAGAAGAACGTACTTGCAAATCACGCTCTAGTGTTCAAGTTCGTACCTTTCGTGCATAATTGGGTGCAGCCAGTTGTTGTTTATGCAAGCAAAAATGCTACTCCAGGGGTTTTTCTCGCAAAAATTCTAATATAGTCTAGGTGATTTTGCAGTTAGAAGAGGCTGGGGCGAGGGTGGCTGGCTTTACTTGTGATGGTAGTCAATCAATTACAAAGGCCAGGAATTCGTTAGGAGTCAGTGGCAAGACAAGCTCTCTACAATTTCACATCCTTAATCCTGCAGATGTTACGAGAAAGATCTGGGCTTTCTCCGACTGTATACTCCAGGAATCTGTGCGTTCCGTAACATGCAATGAAGACCGTAGTTCTTATTTCCGTGAATTATATTTTCCATTGTGCCCTGCCGTGCTATTTTAATTGTAACCGCTAATTACTTTTTAAAAGAGTATTAGTTACAAAGTAATTCGTTTCTCTTAGCACCATCCCTAAGACCAGCTGACCCCGGCAGTGTGGAACTTGCCCACTCTAGCGCTGCCTGGCGAGGCGCGCTTGAACTTCAGGAGTCTCCTCACTTTCTCCTTCTATTCGTCATGACAGTATGCTCAAGGGCGATACTACTCGTAGATTTGGCCAACTTCTCACCTAACGTGCAAGCTATACTATTTGTCCCCGCTATATTTATTACGTAAATCACTGGATTCTACGTTAATTCTGCACGCTTACAAGCGGCTCAAACAATACTTCACATATATGACTCCATTATTAAGGCACTCGCGTTCTCTGTCATACCACTTAAGCCAAAGCTTTACATAGCTCCTAACACAAATGTATCAAAATTTACTGGCTTACTTTACTTTAATGGTCCTCAAACAATAATCCTAAGGATTGACCATATCAAATATTCATTCATATTTCACTGACACTGAAAAAGCTCTCGTATTTCTTTATATTTCACGTTATACTCTCACTGTTTACCAAATACAGTATCTTTACATTATACATGACACTATTTGAACACTATTTAGGCCAAAAATGCCTATTACTTTACTGTTTGCCGACCCATAATATTATTTATTATTATCATTTAACGTTACCGTTACATCCATCACTATTTTTGCCTGAATGGCCTTAAATAAATCACCTTCCAAGCCATATTTTATTCAAGACGAGTGGTGAAAACTCGTTCAGTAAGTGACTATTACATCTTACACAAAGTGATAAATCGTTACATGGTGAACTACTTAGTTATAATTTGCATATTAATTACATTATAAAAAATGGGTACTCACTTTTTTTTCCTCTTTGCTGGATAGTGCCAGCGCCTCAGCTGTAGCGCTACCATGACGCTTGACTTAAGCCATCATGTTATCCTTGACACAACACTTAGATTCATACACTTTCCACATGATACACATATTTTTATCAGTGGTTTTTATCATTGCAATACACTGCATATTAATCACTATACACATGAACACTTTAAAATCACTATTTCACAATTTATATACATTTATCCACTACTTCACATGTTGATCCTTAAATTGGACTTCCCCTACGCCTGTTCTCAGAGATGCGCTGCAATTATGACAACCGCTGGTCTCCGTGACAATCTAACAGCGTTTTACGGACGTTCCATCCTCGTTCCCTGCAATCTTGTTCAGCTCACTATCCAAATTAGGTGGCAATGGTTTCCAAGCTCCCATCATTGTAGTGTTTCTGATGATGCTGTCATATATAATTCTGACAATACCTCCCGGTATAAGAACTGTTCAAAACATTATAAGTTCCTTTTCGCTGTGGCGAATTTATATTTGCGTCAGATAATATGTAAATATCTGTAATACTTTACTTTCGACGCACTTCATGATTATTTACGAAGCTTTATAACTTGCTTCTATTGTTCTCCAACGACGGCGCGTTGATACTTTAATATTTGGCGCGCTACTAGCAACGTCTTAGTTACGTGTGTACTGTAGAAGACTGGTGATGAACTTAGAAGAAGACTCGCCTCGCTCCCCATATATAAAGGTTTCTCGTACAAAATAGTCCACTGGACACACGAGAGCGACTCCTTTCTTGAAATAATACCTCTTCAGCCGAAATGACATCTACATCTTGTTTATTTAGGTGTGGAGGTTTCAAAAACATTCGCGTGCCGGCGATCGCTTCGGCCAATTAATTACAATTAATTGCCTTAGTTCAGCGCGTGGGCACGCTATCATGGTACTTCCCCGTTGACTGGTCACTAAGTCTATGCTCTTGAGCGTAGGGTAGGTTGTGATGCATTCATTTGGAGATAAAGGCCTTAATTTATGTGAAAAACCATTCCTAAATTACCTCTCCGTGAATATATTCACCTGGGTGTATATTTCAATGCATTTCAATGCTCCATTTAGCTGTAATCAATTTATTTCCATGTGCAGTCGATCCCGCCATAGCTTGCACCGTTGTCAAGCGGTGGATACCCGAGTCATTAATTCTGAGCTGTCTCTCCGCTCCAGACGTAAGTAGTTCGGTAGGCGCCTAGACTACTCCGCCCACTTGCTAAGGGTCATTTGTAAAACTTCAAACTGGCCTTCTCTCACTTTCGCATGCTCTGAAAATGTATATTTCCTTGCATTAGGCTACAGTTCTTCCCTTAAATTGCTATGATATTCACCTATAGATCGTGAAATCACGCTACCATGTTATATGTCAGTATCCCTCTCATTGCTCTTTGGGTTCCCAATAATTGCTCCCCCGCAGAGATCAATGGTTCGACTCTAGGCACAACCATGTGCCTGGTCTTTTCTGATGAGACCTGAGTTCGATGCCAGACTGCCGTGGCCAGTTGGGCACAATATACTGTATATAAATTTCTTTTCTTACACAAGGAGAGAAAATAAAGCACTCTTCAACATACAGTAGCACTTACCCAGTTTGTCCTTTATTTCCTTCACTTACGGTATCTCAACATGCCTGACTATTAACATTTTGTGACAATTATTGTATGCACATACTGTATTTTGTCCATGCTTCAACTAATCCAACACCAAAATTTCCATCCTTGACTTCCTTTTGTCAAACGAGCGATGATTTTCTCTCAGGGGACAGGTTAGGTCTCTGTACTCAAATAGGAACTGACTATTAAGTAAAATGCATTATGAGAATGGATTTAGAAATTGTGACATAAGGCTAATTTATTTTACTCACTCTCTTGTGTGTATGCTACATATTGATCTATATTTTAACAGTAGCCTAGGCTACAGGATACATTTCAAAATAATGTGGTGTCAGTAGTAGTGCATGTATTTTTAACTGAGGCTAGGATTGGGAAGGAGGCTTTAAGTTACAAGCTTAGTAACCTGTAAAGGAAATTGTTAGTAAAATGATAACTTAAAGGGAGTGAGGAGTCATGAATATTACCTACTGGTACTGTACAGTATAGGCTACAATTAGGCAAGCTCACTAGCCTAGGTTCACTGCAGTAGGCTACCAAGAAGCTGGTAATGGCTAGGCCTATGTACTGCAACTCTAGAAATATAATATATTTCTCTTCTTACACAAGCAGAGAAGATTGAGCACTGTTCAACACAGCACTTACCCAGTTTGTCCAATATTTTCTTACCTTATCGCAGCTTGCCTGAATTTTAACACCTCATTACAGTGATGCTTCACTTTATTATCTGCATATTCTATCACACAGCAGTATTTGCAGCTGACCACAGAAGACCTGATGTTCTTGTACGGTGACTGAATGAACTATGTTTGTTACAAAACTACACCTACGGTATAGATCTTTTGTACTGTAGTTTCATTTGTATTTAATCTGGTAATGAGCCTAGGTGGAAGATATTACTTCTTTTAACATTTAGTTTGCTGATTCGTGCCAACCATCTCTCTACCAGGCACATATTGAGCAACAAAGGGAACTGTTAGTAACCAAGTATCAATGCCTTTAAGAGAGTGATGAGTCATGAATGTTACCTTCGGTAATGGTATGTAATTGTACGAGCCCACTAGCCAAGCCCCAATGAAGTACCAGCATGACGAATAGAAGGACCTAGTGTGAGGACTCCGCCATTTTTGCACGGTAGTTTCTGGTCCCGCCGCTACAAGCACTGTAAGCGATTATGTCCAACACGTGCTGTGTTTCCGTCGAGCCGGGTCGTAGAAAGTGCGCGAGAAGTTACTGTGTGAGATATTTGTGTGAATTAAATTGAATTTTCTTTGCTTTCAGTTCTTAAATTCAGTTCATTGTGTCTTGTGCACATCAGCGTTTTGTGTTTTGTGTACTTCAAACATATTTCTTATGTGGCTTGGTTCATTTAATAGTTCAACATGCCTTATTGTTTTGTACCTGGCTGTAAGTCAGGGTATGGTCGAGTAGTTGACGATATACGATTTTTTTCACCACCGAAGGATACAAATCAATTTGAAAAATGGGCCAGAGCTATTCCACGAAAGGATACGAAGTTAACGCGTAGTAGTAGAATTTGTCAAATTCATTTCTCTGCTGATTTGATAGTAAAATCAGATAATTTTATAGTGAATGGTGAAGAAGTGGAAATCTCTCGTGTGTGGTGGAAGTTACGTCCTGGAACAGTGCCTCATTTCCCCCCTAATTTACCGAAGTAGTAAGAATAAGTCCCGTAAAGCTCCCAACAGGAAAAAGAATCTCGACACCACCAGAAAAAGAAGAAAGAAGATTGAATATGGGAGTGGAGCAACGAATGAGGCATTAAAAGGTCAGTCCAATGTTGATAAGAATTTGGGTCATTCTAGTGTACTTACTGATGCTGAGAAGACTATAATGTTGCTCAAAAGGCGCCTAAAGAATGCTAACCGTAATTTAATTCGCGTTAGATCCCGCCTCAACTCAGCAAAATCGAGAATTAATTTGCTGGAGAAGCAGGTTCGAATTTCACAGGCATTTAATTACAAAGATAACGATTACAGTGGCGGATCCAGGCCTTGCGATGCCCTGGGCGATATGATAAGGTGGGGCCCACAACAATAGAAAAAAAAATTATCGAATAAAATGGAAAATAGTTTGGTAATAATAATAATAATAATAAAATAAAGAATAGTTACAATATTTTGAATACACTACAGTACATTATTTTAATAATATGAAAGAAACCTTTAAGTCCCCTTGAATAAGATTATGTAAACAATGAAATATTAAAATATTACTTTGCGACTTTTTTCCCGGCTGAAGACTTGTATTATTTCACTGAAATCTTAACTTGCTAAACGGTCTCGAGAGGTCATAGCTGCACTGAAGAAAGGAAGATGAATTATAAATTAGTTTGAAAAGTATACTTAATTAATTAATTAATTAAATGTAGAAAAATCCATGGCGCGGGGCCCCTAGGACCGCGGAGCCCTGGGCGGTCGCCTTCCTCGCCCTCCCCTGGATCCGCCCCTGATAACGAACACCTTAGCAAGAAATGCCAGGAAAAATCTCCCAATGGAATGAGGTACAGCAATGAATTCATTTTAGAGTGTTCATTGTTGAGAATAAAATCACCGAAAGGATCCCGTCACTGTCGGCGACATAATCTCTTGCCTGTGCCTTCAGAAAGTCACTTGAGAAAACTTTGTAAAGGACTTAAGTGCCCTTATGGAGTTAATATGCATCGTATAAATGCTATTTAAGACTATTTTAAGGAAGAAAAGAATGATAATTCACGTTACGGTGTTGTAATTTTCGAAGAAGAGAAGCTAAGAGAAGAAATCGAGTTAAATAGCTTTTCTGATAAAGTAGATGGATTAGTTGATTTAGGTGGACACACACCTGACCTCCAGAAGAACGTACTTGCAAATCACGCTCTAGTGTTCAAGTTCGTACCTTTCGTGCATAATTGGGTGCAGCCAGTTGTTGTTTATGCAAGCAAAAATGCTACTCCAGGGGTTTTTCTCGCAAAAATTCTAATATAGTCTAGGTGATTTTGCAGTTAGAAGAGGCTGGGGCGAGGGTGGCTGGCTTTACTTGTGATGGTAGTCAATCAATTACAAAGGCCAGGAATTCGTTAGGAGTCAGTGGCAAGACAAGCTCTCTACAATTTCACATCCTTAATCCTGCAGATGTTACGAGAGAGATCTGGGCTTTCTCCGACTGTATACTCCAGGAATCTGTGCGTTCCGTAACATGCAATGAAGACCGTAGTTCTTATTTCCGTGAATTATATTTTCCATTGTGCCCTGCCGTGCTATTTTAATTGTAACCGCTAATTACTTTTTAAAAGAGTATTAGTTACAAAGTAATTCGTTTCTCTTAGCACCATCCCTAAGACCAGCTGACCCCGGCAGTGTGGAACTTGCCCACTCTAGCGCTGCCTGGCGAGGCGCGCTTGAACTTCAGGAGTCTCCTCACTTTCTCCTTCTATTCGTCATGGTACCAGTATCGTACATTAAGCAGCTGGTAAGGATTATGTACTGAAATTCAAGATAAAATGTAGTCATTGCTGCTTTTCGGGTACAAAATTATAAATATATAAACACACTCCTGGAAAAAATTACATGTATTAGTTAGTTATCACACTTAAATGGGCAATGGGCAACTAATACATGTAACTGTTTCCAGGAGTGGGTTTACATAATAATTTTGTACCCCATGTTGACCGACTGAGAAGCAGCAAAGACAATCTGTATAGGCAACACTGAAAAAAAGAAAAAGAATGGCTTCAAATTATCACAGAAAAGATGTATTCCTTAGCACTGCTTCATTTACCTTTGTTCCTAGGTGTCTTTCATCCTGGTACTTTCTTGATTTTTATATCTTATTTTTTTCAGTTTATATTTTTGCAGTGTAGTTTCCTCTACCTCATTCTATACTGTCCAGACTTAGGTAGCAATAATTTTAAAATGTCCTATTTTTTTAATTCTTTCTATGTTAGTGGACCATTTAATGGCATGTTCTATTAAAAAATAAATGGTGAAAGCATCACTTAGACAACTGTTTTCAACCAAAAATCTGTAGCCTAACATTTTTCATTTTCATTAGATGAACAGTAGCATATAGGGAATATGGTATGGAAACCAGTTGTGTATTGATAGGAGGAGAATGGACTGCCAAGTAAGAGACTAAGTTAATCCATCAACAGTTCATGTTGTGCCTTTATCTTTAAGTACTAATATTGGGGTGTAAATAAGTAAGGCATAACAAGGATAATACAGGCTCATACCATGATTTCCGTTGCTTTAAATGAGGGACCCAGAAATGTTTTTTCTAGATGCTGGTTGTACTTTTAAAGTGTGGAACCTTGAGGTCATCTGACCTTATTAGATAGGGGAAGGGTAATGGTCCAGATAAATACCTCTAGTTGACAGGTAGGGACAATGTGATTTATATTCTTGTGAAAATTAAAATCCACAGCCTGCTTCCAGTCTCCGACCGGGTCAGGAATGGAATGAATGAAGCCCCCATCTAGCGGCGAGGATATGAACTGTGCCGGCTGCCGAGGCCTGACGCACTCCTCTGGGGCAATGATTAAATGAATGACAGATGAAATGAAATGATAGTGGAGAGTGTTGCTGGAATGAAATTTTGACAGGGAAAACCGGAGTACCCGGAGAAAAACCTGTCTGCCTCCGTTTTGTCCAGCACAGATCTCACATGGAGTGACCGGGATTTGAACCACGGACCCAGCGGTGAGAGGCCGGCGTGCTGCCTCCTAAGCAACGGAGGCTTCCTATATTCTTGTATGAAATGAAAATCCACAGCCTGCTTCCAGTCTCCGACCGGGTCAGGAATGGAATGAATGAAGCCCCCATCGAGCGGCGAGGATATGAACTGTGCCGGCTGCCGAGGCCTGACGCACTCCTCTGGGGCAATGATTAAATGAATGACAGATGAAATGAAATGATAGTGGAGAGTGTTGCTGGAATGAAATGTTGACAGGGAAAACCGGAGTACCCGGAGAAAAACCTGTCTGCCTCCGGTTTGTCCAGCACAGATCTCACATGGAGTGACCGGGATTTGAACCACGGACCCAGCGGTGAGAGGCCGGCGTGCTGCCTCCTAAGCAACGGAGGCTTCCTATATTCTTGTAATGTTTCAAATTAATTTTGCTATCTAACCTGATTTTTTTTTTGTAAATACAATTAATTTTTATAGTACAGTAACTAAAATCTGTATAGCACAGTTAAGCTGATGAATAAATCCAAAAGCTTCAAATCCTTGAGAAGAATACTAGAGTGAAAAAGAAAAGATATAAGAAGCAGGAAAGTATCAGCATGAAGGATACCTAGGAACAAATTAAATAGATGAAGCAATGCTAACAAATAATGAAGTCATCATGTGTGGATGACTGGTAAGAGGTTTACTGCTAGACTTACAGATTCTTGACCCTTCTCATAGGTTATAACCCTACATTAATAAAATCAAAGCTATATTGATATGCTTGAATAAATATTCGGTCTATTGAGACATAGGCCTAACCTACCTTGTTCAATTTGAAGGGATTAAAATTACTTCAATTATCATAAGTCTTGGGATATACCACCTTAATATACCGTACCATACGTTAAACTGTTAAGTTTTTTACCGTAGCCGAACTAGCATAACACAATAAATGCCGTATCAGAAAGGCAAGAAATTTACGTACGTAGGCCTAATATTATCGGGAGCAAGGTATGGTTTGATACATGTTCACAGCCTTCGGTACATAGTTTCAGACCAATCTCGTTCCGAGTTGCAAAACTAAAGGTAAATTAGATACTGATCTAATATTAGCATTCACTCTCACAAGATTATCTGATCATTTCAGCATCGCAGGCTCGAGGATAGTACATCGCCCTTGTCCACTTTCGAACAACGCGCGCTGCTACAGATCAGATGGAGCAAACCGTTCACAGGTACACGTAAAACCTGATCCCGCTCCCGATGCATCAGCTTTGGAGCAGTTGATCAACTGTTTGCTACCGTGAACGCAACCATTGTAGCACTCAGTGAAACCAGACGTGCTGGAGAAGGACAAATCATAGAGCATGGCGGTGGTTACACTCTCTTTTGGCGAGGTAAGGATCTGAATGAGCCCCGTATTCATGGTGTTGGCTTTGCTGTTAAAAATCAACGTGTCCATCTCCTTGACGAATTACCTTGTGGCATTAATGAAAGTCTTATGAACCTACGCATTAAGCTTGCAAATAACCAGCGTGCTACCGTAATCAGCGCTTACGCTCCAACTCTCCAGTCTGAGGAAGAACAGAAAAAGCCTTCCACTCTTAACTTGGCACACTCCTCTCAGACATTCCAACAGCTGATAAAATTATTCTTCTGGGTGATTTTAATGCCAGAGTTGGTACGGACTATGTACTATGGTACTATTGGCGAGAATGGTGTGGGAAAATGCAATGCCAATGGAACTCTTCTTCTCACCAAGTGCTCGGAACACAATCTGGTCATCACCAATAAGTTATTCCGGCAGAGAGGCAAGTTTAAGACATATTGGCAACACTCGAGATCCAAACATTGGCACCTTATTGACTATATAAATGTACGTACCCGTGACCAGCGTGATGTTTTACTCACAAGGGCTCTGACAAGTGCAGATGACTACTGGACCGATCATCGACTGATACTATCTGTGATGACTCAACGTATTCCCAAACAAAGACGTAACCAGAGGAAACTCATCAGACGTAAACTGGACACTGATCGTCTTAAGGATGATGATGCAAAACTTTATTTTCGGCAACTTCTGGGTAAAATTCTTCCCAGTTTTTATCCTGATGCCATTGAAGAGCACTGGTCAAGATTCAAGGATGCTGTGCTGACATCTTGCATAGAATCTGTAGGCTACACCACGCGCAAACATCAGGATTGGTTTGATGAAAACGACACTGAAATCCAGAATCTCATTGACATTAAGAGAAAAGCTTACACTGAATGGCAAAACAACTACAACTCTTCTGCTAGAAGAGAACATTATCAAGAAGCTAAAGCTGCAGTTCAAAGAAAAACACGTGCCCACAAAAATCAATGGTGGACCTTAAAAGCCCTGCAAATGCAGCAACTTGCAAAAAATAATAATCACCATGCTTTCTTCACTGCCATTAAGGCTATTTATGGACCGTCCACAAGAGGTGTACATCCATTAAGATCCAAAGATGACTCCACACTTCTCACAGATACCCAATCTATCAGTATCCGTTGGAAGGAACACTTCCATGAACTCCTAAACAGGGATACACATGTTGACGAGGAAATATTTATTAAGATTCCTCAAGACGTTGCAGCATCACCTTGATAATGAACCTTCACTGAAAGAAGTTGAAAGGGCCATCAGTCAACTGAGGAATAACAAAGCTGCTGGATCAGATGGTATACCGGCGGAATTCTTCAAGGAAGGTGGGCAAATCCTCACTGAGAATCTTCATCAACTCTTTGTCAAAATATAGACCTCTGAAACCATTCCTGCTGAACTTAGAGATGCTTTGTTGGTAACCATATTTAAAAAGGGGACAAAACTCATTGTGGTAACTATCGCGGAATATCCCTACTCTCAGTCGCAGGGAAAATTCTTGCTAGAATTCTAGCCACACGTCTAATGCCACTTGCTGGAGAGTGCTTACCCGAATCACAATGTGGTTTCAGACCCAATCGTGGAACTACCGATATGATTTTCTGTGCCAAATGTAAGAGAAGGCAAGAGAACAAAATCGCCCTCTGTATATGGCATTCATTGACGTTGTTAAAGCCTTTGATTCAGTTAACAGAGAGGCTCTCTGGAAAATCTTGGCGCTCATTGGCTGCCCACCAAAATTTATCAAACTCTTGCGCCTTCTGCACGATAACATGTATGGTACTGTTATCACTAATACTACCTGTGGTGAACGATTTGAAATAACTACTGGGGTTAAACAGGGGTGTGTTATTGCCCCTACGCTCTTCTCAATTTTCGTTGGAACCATAATTCACCTTATTAGAGACGAAGTCCCACAAAGCATTGCAATTTAATTCAGAACTGATGGAGGCCTATCCAATCTCAGCCGACTGCAAGCAAAGACTAAGGTCTTCACAACATGTGTAATGGAACTCCAGTATGCAGATGATAATGCTATTCTTGCTAGCTCGGAAGAAGATCTTCAGATAATGATAAATGCATTCACTGCTGCATATAACAACATTGGTCTAGACCTCAATACCAAAAAGACTCAGATGCTACATCAGCCTGCGCCTAATTCACATGCTACTTCCCCTGTCATTACTGACAAGGGCGAGGTATTATTGAATGTTGAGCACTTTCCATACCTTGGTAGTCATCTCTCAGCTAATGCCAATATTGATGCTGAAATCCAACACCGCTTGAATTGCGCTAGTGCAGCTTTCGGTCGATTGCGAAAGAGGGTCTTCGATAATGCGGATGTCAACACTCGGACAAAGCTCCTTGTATATCAAGCTATTGTAATACCAACACTTCTTTATGGATGTGAATTCTGGACTCCCTACAGAAGGCACATAAAATGCTTAGAGAAGTACCAACAACGTTGTCTGAGGAGGATCCTTAAAATCAGCAGGCAAGATCGACGAACAAACATCAGTGTCCTGGAAGACGCTAGCACTACCAGCGTGGAGGCTATGGACTTGAAACGTCAACTGAGGTGGACTGGTCATGTTCTTCGCATGCCAGATACTCGCCTTCCTAAACAAATTATGTGTGCTCAACTAACAAGTGGCAAGCGGCATCAGTAAGGACAGAGGATGAGATTCAAGGATGCTTTAAAGTCAAACATGAAGAAATGCTCGATTGACATCCCAAATTGGGAGACTACAGCAGCTGACCGTCTGGCATGGCGTCGACTCGTTCACAATGGTCCTCTACGTTTCGAGCAGGACCGCTGGAGTTCTGAGGCTCTGAAGCGAATCGCTCGTAAAAAGCGGGAGTCTATGAGAAGATACAACCCTCAGCACTTTGGTGATGATAAAACTTGCCACCAGTGTGGAAGAGTTTGTGGCTCGAGGATTGGTCTCTACAGTCACCTGAGTGAATATTTTGGAAGACAATTTTATAATCGTTCGCGAGTGATAGCCAATGAATCAGTGACCGTACTAAGGGCCGTTATCTCCAACGTCAATTGTCTCTTAATTCATCAGTAAGGTTATTTAACTTTGCGCGAGCATTTCATCAAACAGAAACGCTCGTTAACTTACGACTAAGGGCCACATCTGACCACACAACTCTCTAACACAGTGCTTTCCAAACAGGTTACCGCGTGCTACCATCGTGAGATTCGTCGTACTTACAAATTCAGTATAGAAAACGAATAAAGAGCCTGTAAGAAAATAGTAAACGAAGTTAACTTTCCGTTCTGTTATTTTTGAAATACTCAACAAAACGAATGATGGTGTACAAGGGAAGGGTGCAAATCTCCTTACCGCTACAGACAAAATTACCGCTTTAAGGGACAAAGTCTGTGTATGGCTGAGAAGAGCAAATGAAAGCAATTTTGAGATGACTTGTTTCCATTGACATCTAAATGTCCAGTTAGTGACAAAATACAACCACTGGTTCATAATTATGTATTTATTTATTTATCGTATGGCTTTCAGTACCGGGAGTGTCCGAGGACATGTTTGACTCGCCTGAGTCTGTAGCTGCTTTAAGCGGCATCCCTAGGGTGAGCTACAAATTCCGTTCAATTAGTTCCAACTTTCGTTACCAGATATCAATGATACCTAGTGGTGAACGTTGGAACTTTGATAGAGCGTTACAACGAAATCTAACCTAGAAATTTAGCTCCACACAAGTTTAGTTTGTGGAAGGATCTTTTCTTCTTCTTCAAGTGCCTCGTCCTCCAAGAACATTGGCGATCAGTAGCATGATCTGCTGTTTGTCCATAGATGTTCTAAACAGTGTCACTGTATTAAGTCCAAACCACTGGCTTAAGTTCCTTAGCCAGGATATTCGTCTGTGTCTTGGACCCCTAATGCCATCAATCTTCCCTTGGATAATTAATTGCAAGAGGTGGTATTTGTTCTTGCGCATGAAATGACCAAAGTATTCTAGTTTTCTCCTTTTGATGATACTGAGAATTTCCAAGTCTTTGTTCATACGCCACAGTACTTCCACATTTGTGACTTTAGCTCCCCATGATATCCTTAAAATCCTTTACATGCCATAAATCTATGAGATGGGGCCGCCGGCTTTACTTACCCTCCGAAGGAAGGCATACTGAAGGATTTTAACGCTCTTAGAAAATCCGACGACTTAGGCCGGGTTTGAACCCGCTATCTTGGGCACAGCAGTTCAGCATGCTACCAACTACGCCACCGAAGCCGCTATTGGTTTATGTCATTTCATGCAACTGAAATCGAGGCTGGATGGATATTTTCCAACACTGAATGTAAACCAATATGACTGGATAAGAAATCCTTTTCCATCCTCCAACTCTTGTGAACTTCAACTTATCGAAGTGGAGGAATTGGCGGAACTTAAAAGCAACCAGACTTTAAAACTTAAATACCAAGAGTTACAATTAGACAGCTTCTGGGTTTCTATTCAACAAGATTTTCCTCACCTGAGTAAAAGAGCCCTCATCGTTTTGTTGCAGTTTTCTACGACATATTCGTGTGAAAGTGCGTTTTTATGTTGTTATGGCTAATACAAGAACAGTTAAACGTGGAAGTTTGAGAATGTCAGATGAGGAAATGCGTGTGAATTTGTCCTGAATATAAAGCAGATGTGTAATGATCGTCAAGCCCATAACAGGCATTGAATTGGAACATCAAGGTGCAAGTTTTGTATCTATGAGAAAGGAAAATCATATACAGATGAAAAATTTAAATTTCATTAAAATGAATCTCCTTTGTTAAAATAATCTATCCCTCCCTATATTATTCTGCTAAGGTCCCATTCCAGTTTTGTACCGAAAATAAGGTCCCATTAACACCAACATACACATATATGGGGTACCTACAGCTTCAGCATAACCCAATGCGTAAGTGATACGCACTCCCTTACTCTATAAATGCCTCACAATTAAATAAATACCTTAAAACATGTATATTTACAATGAAATAATGAAAGAATGCAACATGGTAACCATGGTAACAGAATCTCACAGGTCCATCTATTTCTGTAAGACGCAATGCAATTCCAATTATTACATTACTGTGAAACTTTCCAGACGGTTATAAGGTTATCACTGAACCAAATTAAACAGAAAAATTCATCAATACATACAGTAAAATGCGTTTAAGGGGGTCAAGGGGCACTCTAGAATTTTTTCACGCAATTTTTACGTATGAGTGTGGCACGAAAGGTCTTTTTACCCGACTATAAAGAGTCTCCGAAAACCACATTTAAAGGCCCTTAAATTAACAGTGTCTGTGATATTCCCAGAAAACTAACTTTGTACCTATGAAGGAATGACAAACCACTAAACACTTCACCAGTAGGTGATTTGATAAAGTCTGATTATTCATACCAAGGGTAAATCAGTCATAGCATTCATGATTGAGATTTTGCTAAGTGTACTCTTTACAACTAGAATATTCGCGGGCGAAGCCGCGACGGGTAATGCCAGTGTTTATAATTACAATTGACACCTCCACTCCTCGGTGGAGAACCTTTTCTCGGAGGTCCGCTCACTTACTGCAACTCACCGCCAGTTGACATGCCCCAACAGAAGAGCACCTAAAGGTGGAAGAAGGTGGAGAAGAAGAAAACCCACAGGTTCGTCTACAGAAAACCCCCGATAACTAACAGAACTGCCACCGACGAAATGATGCAACAACAGTAGCTTGCTTTAAAAGAAAATTGAATGTTAAAAGAACAGCTCCATCAGAGTAGAGAAAATGCATCAGCCAGCATAAAGTTACAAAAACTTAAAAACCTCACCTAGAATTCTCACTGTAGCTAAAAAAAAGGCTAAAGGTCGATACCAATTAACAATTACCTGAAGTTTGAGAAGGAAAAGCCACCAAAAAACTTACACACTTAACATGCACCTGACATACCTTCAACTGAACCATGAGGTCCTTGGAGAATCAAAAAAGAAGTAAATAGTGCAAACTTTACCATAAACAAGGTACCGAAAGAATAACGCAGGAGTACAAAAATAGGAAACTCCAAAGGATAATTTAAAACCAAAACAAGTTAAACAACATCACATGACCCATGAACGTACACTTCAAACACACGCCAGAAACAAAAACCCACAATGCACTACAGTCAACAAGTTACCATGGCGACCAGAACAGTTGAAGGTACAGTATATCAGTACGTATTTATGTCAAACGCCTAATTTTACATTTAAAAAAAACTTCTCCAGTGAGAAAACAGGAAGATAAAAACAAAACTCAGACATTACGAGATCAAATAGTTTTTAAAAGGCAACGGATCAAAATTAAAACCGATCGACTAATGGTCAAACTAGGCCTACTGTTCAATTGATTAGCCTGGTCAGTACTAGAATATAATAATAAGAAAATGCCTTAGCCAGACGCCAAATAATAAAATTAGAAGAAAAACAGAAGTGTTCCCCGGACTAATATTGTTTAACAAAATTTTACACATTCAGAGGTGACATATCTAGGCCAAGTCAACCTTCAGAACAAAAACAAACAAACACAAGTACACAATGAAAAATATGGAGCTCCAAAATTTAAAATAAATAAAACGTCAAAACATACCTTAATAAAGCCTTTTGGGGAGACACTAATATTTATAACACTACTTAGATATCCTTAAAGGATAAAATAAAATAAAATAAAATAAAATAAAGACGAGATGGCTGCCAGCACACAAAACATCACATTTCCATATTAAGGCCCAAGGAAACACGTTCACGAATATCACATATGATAGTTGCACACATAATTCTCCATGTATCAGTAGGTAATATAAGCCGAAGCTGGGGCAGGGGCTAATGGGCAAGATGGCCGCCGCGCGCAATCACTCTATGTTATTCTTATGGAGGGGTCAGTCAGAGCTGGGGCAGGGGCTAATGGGCAAGATGGCCGCCATGTCCTGAGACTATGGATGATGTCACAGGGGGAGTTCGGCCGTGTAGTTTCTAAATGGAATATTTATTATTATTATTATTATTATTAGGTAATTATTAATTGATCATGTATAATCAAGACCAGCCTTATATTGTCAACCACTTGGTGTAGTGACTAGCATTCTTGGAGGTCATTCCTGAGGTTCGAATCCTGGCTCTGCCAAGAAATTTAATTTCTGGTCTCAGGAGTGGAACGGGGTACACTCAGCCTCGTGAGGCAAAACTGACAGGAGCTGGCTTTTGATTCATACCTCAACAATTCTGCCTAACCCAACTTCACCTAACCTAACCTAACCTAACCTAACCTAACATAACCTAACTTGAAAGTGAGAGCAAAAATGTAAGAGCAAATGTAAGAGCACACATAATAAACTAAGTTATAACCTAACCTAATTTCACTTAACCTAACCTCACCTAACCTATCCTAACCTAACCTAACGTAACCTACCTAATTTAAAATTGCAAGCGAAAAAAAAATAGCAAAAAGTATGAGAAAAAAAGTGAGAGCAAATGTAAGAGCACAAATAATAAACTTAGTTATAACCTAACCACACCTAACCAAACCTAACCTAACCTAACATAACCAAACTTCAAAGTGAGAGCAAAAATGTAAGAGCAAATAAGAGAGCACAAATAATAAACTTATTTATAACCTAACCTAACCTAACCTAACATAACCAAACTTCAAAGTGAGAGCAAAAATGTAAGAGCAAATAAGAGAGCACAAATAATAAACTTAGTTATAACCTAACCTAACCTAACCCACAGAAACCTCATTTAAAGATTTTAGATTTTATATTTTAACATTTTAGATTTTGATTTTTTTCATTTTACATTTTTTAGATTTTACATTTCACATTTTTGATTTTTTGTATTTTAGATGATAGTTTTTTTTTTTTTTTTTAGATTTTACATTTTAAATTTAAGATTTTTTGATTTTAGATTTTACATTTTCCGAAAAGAGTAAACTACAAGGCTACATACCTAACCTCACCAAACCTAACTTTACCAAACCTAACTTAAGCTAATCCAAAGGCTAATGCACATACACAAAGTATATAAGGGTACAAGCAACTATCCTTATGCTAGTTTTATAGGTTACTGTACAACATGATAACTACCCCAACCGTTTTTTTTTTCATTTTTTTGTTTACACATATGAAAATTTTCCAATTTCCCATTTTCAGTTTTTTTGATGTTAGTTTTAAGTTTTTCAATTTCATAACAAGGAAACATGGATTTTTCATTATGTTGTTTACACATTTACCAATTCACAATTTCCCATTTACAGTTCTTAAAATGTCAGTTTAAAGTTTTTCAATTTCATGATATAGAAACATGGATTTCCCAATTTGTTGTTTACACATTTGTCAATTTACCAAATTCCAATTTACAGTTTTTAAAATTTCAGTTTAATGTTTTTTTCTATTTTGTCAATATGGAAACATGGATTTTCCAATTTGTGTTTTACATGTTCATTTTGCATTAGGAGTGGAGAGAGGTGGGTAGTAATTAAAAAATGTACAAGCAGTGTCCATACTATATTTTTTATTTTAAATACATGTACACTATTTACACATAACACATTTTATATATATTCTTTTTTGTTATAAATTGTACAGTTGTTTTTATTTTGTTTTCTATTTTATTTATTTTTTGATTATGAATACTAGTTTTTTTAATTTTTGTAGTGCTATTTTTTTATTTCCTAAATTGTTTTGTTTTATGTATTTGCTAGTTGCAGGCAGAAGATTTTGATATTCATAACTTAACACTTTAATCATAGTCAATGATTGAGTAATGACCATAGGCATGTGTACCTATACCATCAGCATCAAGCACTCTTTTATCATCACCAGGACACAAAGCAATTTTGTTTAGTCTTATAGATGATATGTCATGTTGTTTAGAAGCGATAATGTTCATTGGTATTCTTTTTACATTGTTGTTCATGACACAATCCTTATAATCTTGAAAGCTTATACAATTTTTGACAACACCTTTGCTAATACCTTTAATCTTTTTGATTTCTTTACCATTTATGTCTAAAGCGTACATTTTAGCTCTAAGTCCAATACATGCTTTTATAATTTGTCCACAAGCCTCGTCTTTAAATTTCCCCAACGTTTTCTTGTTTGATGTAGAGTAACATATGTGATTAGTAGGATAATCTGATGTGTCCAGGTGTTCTAGGAAATCCAACTTGTCTTGATATACATCTTGGGTGTTAACCAAATAAATGAACGAGTCGGTATCCATATACATGAGTTTAAGATTGTTCATTCCATAATAGGGTAGCAGGACATCATAGTGGTGGGAATACATGAGAGTTTTTGAAATATCCAGTATACACATTCCAATATATATAGGCTTATTGAATACAATGTTACGTTTAGCCATGTGGAAAGCAGCTAGGTTAGGACCATAAATAGTTCTGTCAATAAATGTCGGCTTTGCTATTAGCTTTTCTGCCTTTTTGCTGTCAGTCACAAGACGTATGTCTATTCTTTTACGGATATTTTCCATTGTTTTTCCAAAAATGGCATTGTTGAATAATTTGTACAGATTTTTCTCAAACTCATTTTTGGCTTGTTTTCGAAGGTTGTTATTAAAATCAACGTATGCCTTTAACCAAGGTCTTTGCTTAAACTTTAACACATGATGAATTTTTATCAATTTTATTCCATGATCTAAAGCCTGTTTTAATGCCATGTAGTGAACAACATATCGCCTTCGATTTCCAAGATGAGGAATTAGTTTTTTCAGAGACGAATCCTTAGGTTGTGTACACTCTGGTAGGAAAGGTAAATCGTTGTGTAGATCATGAAGGTCAGATGGGTAATCAACATCAACGTCTAGAATGTATCCCACAGGATCGTCTTTCTTCAGTTTTTCTAGATCAACGGTATCTGGAGAAACCCACTGAAATCCGCCATAAGGAAGAGAGTGACACATAGCCCACCCGTATTGGTTGTTGGCATCATCATAGGTTATAAACTGTGATGGTTTCTCAGAATCATAGGTTTCCATGTAGTTATTGTTAGCTTCAGCATACCGATGAGACACCTGGCATATGCCTCCACGTATTCCAGACTCGATTAAAAGAATCTGATCGTAATCCTGTAGCAATTCCAGTTCAATGCCTGTGTAAAGGAGCATTGCCTCGAAACTTAAACCAGGCGAAGTGAAAAAGTGTGCAGCATCCTCTCGGTGTGTTTCTAGTGTTTTGTTTCTAAACGTTTCAAAGCTGTCTGCAAGAAGGAGTACATCTGAAGTTAGGTAGAGGTCACTATATTCCCCTAGAGTTTTAATGTTGAACTGATTCCACACATTTTTAGCATGTTCATAGTCTTCTTGACTAACATCTTCTTGACTTAATTTGTTAAAGAATACCTCTTTTGGAGGTAAACACGTTTCACTTAACTTTTCCCATGAGTCAATGTAGTCATAACAAAATAACCCTTTACGAGTCATGAGCATTGCATTTTCTTTTCCAAAGTACTTGTCTGTTTCAGGGTATAATGTTAAGTTGGAAACTAAGTTTTCCAAACTACTTGGCATTAACCGAAACGTGTCCACAAATCGAAGCTTAACATTTCCAACATATTTGGTGAAAGAGATGTACTTTTCTTTGGAGTTAGGGATAACGTCCACTCTTTCAGTAATACACCCCAATTGCTTTACAATGAAATTTGCGTCGTAGCTACTCATATTATGTAGAAATACAGGAACGGGGTTACGTGTTTTACACCTCAAATTACAGTTATTGTGAGCACTTCCACGGTATTCCCCTGTAATATGGCAGTGGTCTCGAACTTTCCAGTCCTCTTTGGTAAATGGTTTATGACACAAATAACAGGTTTCAGAAGATTGGAACTCAAAAAATATAAAAAAATAACAAAGTTGTATTACAAAAAATTAAGGACATAGAGGCCATTCTTTTAAGCCTATAGAACGCTTTTTAGAATGTTTGGTTTTATGAAAAATCGCCTACTTTCCCTGTTGAACTTTTTAATTTTTTGTCGTACAGACCTGTAACTTGGTTTACCGGTAGAGGGGATAGAGACCTTTCATTTATGTTAAACAAACTTTTTTGTAGTATTCCTAGTTTCCAAAATAGTGACCATTTTTTAAAAATTTTATTTTCTTGACCTAGTGACCTGAGACTTGGTATGGGAATAGAGGGGGTAAAGACCATTGATTTACGTTAGACAAACTTGTTTGTAAAATTCTTAATTTTGGAAATAAAGCCCATTTTCAAAATTTTATTTTTATTGTCCTAGAGACCTGGGACTTGGTACCGTGGTAGAGGGGGTAAAGGCCATTCATTTCTGTCAAACAAACATTTTTGTAAACTTTTTAATTTTGGAAATATAACCCATTTTGGAAATATGTTTTTGGAAAATTTAAAAATACACTATTTTTGGACTAAGAATGGTATATAGGTAGGTGTTGGAGTTAACATATGTCTTTTTAGGATTTTTAGTTTAATGATATAGCCTACTTTCCAAATATTTTTTGAAAAATTTGAAAAATACACTATTTTTGACTAGGCATGGGATAGAGGTAAGTGTAAGAGTTGAGAGTCATTGATAAACCTTAGAGTACTTTGGATTGTTTTGGAATATTGTGTGTTGTTGTTGTTGCTGCTTACAAACATGGCTGTAAGCATTTTGCAGCCATGAAAAAGGACTGACATACTTTCCAAGACCAAATAAGCCCCCCACAAGCAAGAGCAAATATGAAAGAGCTAATAAAAAAGCCAACAAAAGCCAACAAAAAAGCCAACAAAAGCCAACAAAAGCCAACAAAGGCCAACAAAGACCAACAAAAAAAAGCCAACAAAAAACTGACCAAAAAAGCCATGTAGCATGTATGATTTTTCAGTAATATCATTTCCTACATCGCTAGCTGACATTCCCAAATTTGAAAAAGCCAACGATATATCCATTAATGTATTTGGATTGGAACAAGACAACAAATTGTTCCCTCTAAAGGTTGTGGATCAAGAGCTGCAAGACCATAGCGACCTCCTTCTGCTAAGTTCTTCATCCGGCCAGAACCACTACGTCTTTATCAAAGATTTTGATAAACTAGTAGGACATCAGATTACCCGCCATGGACATAAGATATATACGTGTAAACGGTGTTTTACTCACTTTGATAATCAATATGGGCAACAAGGAATGGAAAAATTAAAAGAACATAGAGCTTTGTGTGTCCAGCATGACATTGCTAGGGTTGAAATGCCTATTAAAAACCCAATTGTGAAATTCGTAAATATGGAAAAAATGCTTAGAATACCTTACGTTATCTATGCAGATTTTGAAAGTATACTGTTACCCTATCAAACATGTCTACCTAATCCTGAGGCAAGTTATACAGTGCCATACCAGAGTCATGTTCCTATGAGCTTTGGTATATATGTTAAACCCTCACCAGCTGTGGAACACATAAAGACAAACCTTCCGAGCCAACCTATTATTTATCGTGGACCTGACGCTGCAGAAAAGTTTATGGACTGTTTGATCTCAATAGCAAATGAAATTGATCGTCTTTACAGCTTAAATGTTCCAAAAGCTTTAACTGAGCATCAAGAAGCAGAGTTCCAATCTTCTGAAACCTGTTATTTGTGTCATAAACCATTTACCAAAGAGGACTGGAAAGTTCGAGACCATTGTCATATTACAGGGGAATACCGTGGAAGTGCTCACAATAACTGTAATTTGAGGTGTAAAACACGTAACCCCGTTCCTGTATTTCTACATAATATGATTAGCTACGACGCAAATTTCATTGTAAAGCAATTGGGGTGTACTACTGAAAGAGTGGACGTTATCCCTAACTCCAAAGAAAAGTACATCTCTTTCACCAAATATGTTGGAAATGTTAAGCTTCGATTTGTGGACACGTTTCGGTTAATGCCAAGTAGTTTGGAAAACTTAGTTTCCAACTTAACATTATACCCTGAAACAGACAAGTACTTTGGAAAAGAAAATGCAATGCTCATGACTCGTAAAGGGGTATTTTGTTATGACTACATTGACTCATGGGAAAAGTTAAGTGAAACGTGTTTACCTCCAAAAGAGGTATTCTTTAACAAATTAAGTCAAGAAGATGTTAGTCAAGAAGACTATGAACATGCTAAAAATGTGTGGAATCAGTTCAACATTAAAACTCTAGGGGAATATAGTGACCTCTACCTAACTTCAGATGTACTCCTTCTTGCAGACAGCTTTGAAACGTTTAGAAACAAAACACTAGAAACACACCGAGTGGATGCTGCACACTTTTTCACTTCGCCTGGTTTAAGTTTCGAGGCAATGCTCCTTTACACAGGCATTGAACTGGAATTGCTACAGGATTACGATCAGATTCTTTTAATCGAGTCTGGAATACGTGGAGGCATATGCCAGGTGTCTCATCGGTATGCTGAAGCTAACAATAAATACATGGAAACCTATGATTCTGAGAAACCATCACAGTTTATAACCTATGATGATGCCAACAACCAATACGGGTGGGCTATGTGTCACTCTCTTCCTTATGGCGGATTTCAGTGGGTTTCTCCAGATACCGTTGATCTAGAAAAACTGAAGAAAGACGATCCTGTGGGATACATTCTAGACGTTGATGTTGATTACCCATCTGACCTTCATGATCTACACAACGATTTACCTTTCCTACCAGAGTGTACACAACCTAAGGATTCGTCTCTGAAAAAACTAATTCCTCATCTTGGAAATCGAAGGCGATATGTTGTTCACTACATGGCATTAAAACAGGCTTTAGATCATGGAATAAAATTGATAAAAATTCATCGTGTGTTAAAGTTTAAGCAAAGACCTTGGTTAAAGGCATACGTTGATTTTAATAACAACCTTCGAAAACAAGCCAAAAATGAGTTTGAGAAAAATCTGTACAAATTATTCAACAATGCCATTTTTGGAAAAACAATGGAAAATATCCGTAAAAGAATAGACATACGTCTTGTGACTGACAGCAAAAAGGCAGAAAAGCTAATAGCAAAGCCGACATTTATTGACAGAACTATTTATGGTCCTAACCTAGCTGCTTTCCACATGGCTAAACGTAACATTGTATTCAATAAGCCTATATATATTGGAATGTGTATACTGGATATTTCAAAAACTCTCATGTATTCCCACCACTATGATGTCCTGCTACCCTATTATGGAATGAACAATCTTAAACTCATGTATATGGATACCGACTCGTTCATTTATTTGGTTAACACCCAAGATGTATATCAAGACAAGTTGGATTTCCTAGAACACCTGGACACATCAGATTATCCTACTAATCACATATGTTACTCTACATCAAACAAGAAAACGTTGGGGAAATTTAAAGACGAGGCTTGTGGACAAATTATAAAAGCATGTATTGGACTTAGAGCTAAAATGTACGCTTTAGACATAAATGGTAAAGAAATCAAAAAGATTAAAGGTATTAGCAAAGGTGTTGTCAAAAATTGTATAAGCTTTCAAGATTATAAGGATTGTGTCATGAACAACAATGTAAAAAGAATACCAATGAACATTATCGCTTCTTATCAACATGACATATCATCTATAAGACTAAACAAAATTGCTTTGTGTCCTGGTGATGATAAAAGAGTGATTGATGCTGATGGTATAGGTACACATGCCTATGGTCATTACTCAATCATTGACTATGCTTAAAGAGTTAAGTTATGAATATCAAAATCTTCTGCCTGCAACTAGCAAATACATAAAACAGAACAATTTAGGAAATAAAACAATAGCACTACAAAAATTAAAAAAACTAGTATTCATAATCAAAAAATAAATAAAATAGAAAACAAAATAAAAACAACTGTACAATTTATAACAAAAAAGAATATATATAAAATGTGTTATGTGTAAATAGTGTACATGTATTTAAAATAAAAAATATAGTATGGACACTGCTTGTACATTTTTTAATTACTACCCACCTCTCTCCACTCCTAATGCAAAATGAACATGTAAAACACAAATTGGAAAATCCATGTTTCCATATTGACAAAATAGAAAAAAACATTAAACTGAAATTTTAAAAACTGTAAATTGGAATTTGGTAAATTGACAAATGTGTTAACAACAAATTGGGAAATCCATGTTTCTATATCATGAAATTGAAAAACTTTAAACTGACATTTTAAGAACTGTAAATGGGAAATTGTGAATTGGTAAATGTGTAAACAACATAATGAAAAATCCATGTTTCCTTGTTATGAAATTGAAAAACTTAAAACTAACATAAAAAAACTGAAAATGGGAAATTGGAAAATTTTCATATGTGTAAACAAAAAAATGAAAAAAAAACGGTTGGGGTAGTTATCATATTGTACAGTAACCTATAAAACTAGCATAAGGATAGTTGCTTGTACCCTTATATACTTTGTGTATGTGCATTAGCCTTTGGATTAGCTTAAGTTAGGTTTGGTAAAGTTAGGTTTGGTGAGGTTAGGTATGTAGCCTTGTAGTTTACTCTCTTCGGAAAATGTAAAATCTAAAATCAAAAAATCTTAAATTTAAAATGTAAAATCTAAAAAATGTAAAATGAAAAAAATCAAAAATCTAAAATGTTAAAATATAAAATCTAAAATCTTTAAATGAGGTTTCTGTGGGTTAGGTTAGGTTAGGTTATAACTAAGTTTATTATTTGTGCTCTCTTATTTGCTCTTACATTTTTGCTCTCACTTTGAAGTTTGGTTATGTTAGGTTAGGTTAGGTTAGGTTATAAATAAGTTTATTATTTGTGCTCTCTTATTTGCTCTTACATTTTTGCTCTCACTTTGAAGTTTGGTTATGTTAGGTTAGGTTAGGTTTGGTTAGGTGTGGTTAGGTTATAACTAAGTTTATTATTTGTGCTCTTACATTTGCTCTCACTTTTTTTCTCATACTTTTTGCTATTTTTTTTTCGCTTGCAATTTTAAATTAGGTAGGTTACGTTAGGTTAGGTTAGGATAGGTTAGGTGAGGTTAGGTTAAGTGAAATTAGGTTAGGTTATAACTTAGTTTATTATGTGTGCTCTTACATTTGCTCTTACATTTTTGCTCTCACTTTCAAGTTAGGTTATGTTAGGTTAGGTTAGGTTAGGTTAGGTTAGGTGAAGTTGGGTTAGGCAGAATTGTTGAGGTATGAATCAAAAGCCAGCTCCTGTCAGTTTTGCCTCACGAGGCTGAGTGTACCCCGTTCCACTCCTGAGACCAGAAATTAAATTTCTTGGCAGAGCCAGGATTCGAACCTCAGGAATGACCTCCAAGAATGCTAGTCACTACACCAAGTGGTTGACAATATAAGGCTGGTCTTGATTATACATGATCAATTAATAATTACCTAATAATAATAATAATAATAATAATAATAAATATTCCATTTAGAAACTACACGGCCGAACTCCCCCTGTGACATCATCCATGGTCTCAGGACATGGCGGCCATCTTGCCCATTAGCCCCTGCCCCAGCTCTGACTGACCCCTCCATAAGAATAACATAGAGTGATTGCGCGCGGCGGCCATCTTTCCCATTAGCCCCTGCCCCAGCTTCGGCTTATATTACCTACTTGTATCATCAAAATAATGGGATAAATCCCCAAGTTAGCGGAGACGAGGGCCTAAGCCCTCGCCCCTGACCAGAGCCAAAATCTGCGTACTTCTTCAACCAGCACTCAGTAACAAGTCATAATTCACAAGATGGAGGTCAAAAACGAAGAAGATCTCCCAACATGCACCAGGTTTATTTAAATTAGACCAATCAAATTAGCCACATACCACGACAATGTACATAACAAAATAATATTCACACGACACCATTAAAATGTTTTGGCGGCATGATACATATATAGTCTTTTGTTTAATGACGTACAATAATATACTTTTTCAAATGTGTCTCGAAGAGAAGTGGGTCCGAAAGACACCTATGTCTCGCTCTAGCGGCAGAAGACACAACCCTCAGCTTGTAGTGCCGATAGGTGCTGCCATCTCGAGTTCATTAGCCAAACCAAAGCATCTTAGCGGGCACTTTAAAATGGCAGAAGGTACCAGGACATCAAAATAGATGCATAATGTTTGATACGGGCTTTTGCACGTAACAACAATAATTAAATGGGTGTCATATAGAACTACATGTGCTAATTGGGTGTCGCCATGAAAGACAGTTTGGAAAGCTCTGCAAAGCATTGAAGTGGAGGGAAACAGCTGAACTCTACCTCGCACATATTACAACGGCGGGAAAATTGGTTTGTTTCCAAGTTTCACATGAACTTTAATCCATATGAATATAAAGTATTTTATGACAATGAAATTATAAAAGATCATGTATGTTACTAACGTCAGGAAAGAAGAATACGGAAATAAACAAGTAGTTCCGTGAAGAACTATACAGCCTATTTTCATATATCCCACTTATGTTAACTGCCACTATCAGCATACACAATTTCAGTTTGAGTGCTGTAATAGACTCGTCGATATTGAGAACCGACTAAATATTTCGGATGGACGCCATGTTGGATTTTACATATGAAGGTCCTAGAGTTATGTACTGTTACATGCAGATTATTGTGTACGTGTAGTATTCAAACTTCAATCGCATAATTAGGACACAAGAAGTAACAAGGAGATTTTAAAATTTCGCACAGCTGCCATCTTGAGGTTATGGGAACAATTGAAATAAATTAGATGCCAGTGGATTACCATTCGTATGAGGATTTACTGTACCAAGTTTCACTGCACTCGGATGGTTAAATTGCGAGAAACGTCCATGTGAATATTTATACTTCGCGTCGCTGCCATGTTGGATTTGTGATCACTAGGTTATTTAAAGTCCTATAGGTGAACTTAAGTTCATAGCCCTTATGAACATTATACAATTTAGTTTGATTGCTATAATAGATTCGTAGATATTCAGAGCCGTCTAAATATTTCGGATGGTCGCCATGTTGGATTGTTAAATGTATAGGCCATAGAGTCATGTACCATTAAAGGAAAATTATTACGTAGGTTCATTATTCAAACTTTCATTTCGATCGCATGACTACATCACAAGAAATAAAAACTTAATTTTAAAATTCGCACAGCCGCCATCTTGAGGTTATGTAAACAATTCAACTAAATTAGATACCAGTGCATTATAATGTGTATACATATTTCCTGTACCTGATTTCAGTGCGTTTGGAACATTAAATCGCGAGAAAGGACTATTTAAAATTTTCAAATTCGCTTGGCCGCCATGTTCGTTTTGTAGTTAACCGGTTTTTGAAAGACTTATAGATGGACTTCCAGTAGTGCTGTAACGTTCCCTGTCCTTCTAAGTGACCAAAGGTTACGTTCCTGGCGGGGCTCCAATATTGCGTTCTCCTGGAGTACAGTAGAAGAATCGCAACAAGAACAAGCACCGCTTTACTCACACCACCAATAGCATACTTACCTCTTACCTGTTCATTAGCAATGATTATAATCAGCTCGTGTGGGCGCCAGGACACCTAACATTTACTTTAGATGTGCCAAAGTATTTAATTAAAATAGTGATAGAGCACTCGAAACGTCTTTCTCTCAAGCCGTGGTATAGCTGAGCCATTAACCAATTGTCTTATCGCTACTGGGAGAAGGTATGCATTATGTCTAAAGCTAGCTACTGGAAATGAAAGTCCTACCATTACTTAAGAACAAAATTTAATTGATCAAAATTTAAAGCAGCAAAAGACGTAAAAAGAGAAACAAATGAATTTTAAAAAAATCTGGAAGTTATATTAAATTGGCGAGAGTTACAAAATGGAATATGAATTAAATTTAAACAAAAGCTGGATTCTAATTTGCCATAAACAGAATTACAGAGACTTGATTGGATTTAGTAAAGGAACTCACGGCCGTCTTCTTCATAGTGGTAGTCTGGTTTTCCCTCTGATCTTGCTGGCGGATGTTGTTTGGTTCTGCCTCAATATTGTATAGATCCTTATCTTGATACGGGCAGGGAACCAATTTGTCCCGTCTCCCGACTGACATATGTGAATGGCTTTGCTCCAAAATTCACTTTTGTGAATATGATCAAGGACACGATCATATTCACGTCAGTAGTATTAATTTTAAAACTTCTTGAACTGATAAGTTGCGATCTCGCAGCGAAGATGTCTGATAGACGTGAAGATTCAGAAAATCTGAGAAGATTGGGGCTTGAGAGTAGATGACCATTGGTTTTTATGGAAGATGAACTTCCCCACTCTGCAGTATTTCTCGACCAATCAATTAGGTACCCTGATGACGTAGCTCCCCACTCCAGATCCCTAAGTTCTGATCATGCCTCTTCATTAGTTGGGTTAACCCCGTGGGGTTGCTTCTGAAGTAATTTTAAATCAGCGTCCTGATGCGATGTTCTTCCGAGAATTCGTGACGTCAGCGCTAACTGACCAACTTGCTTTGATAGTTATTTTGATTATTATTACCGGAATAATTATTATTATTATTGCCTCTATTGTTCTGATTATAATTCTGATTATTATGATAATTCTGATTATTAGAATAGCTCTGATTATTTCCCCTATTGTTCTGATTATAATTTTGTCCTCTCTGTTCTTGCACACCTCTATTGACATACTGACTTGGCGGCTGTTCACCATTGCTTCCTAACACATCGAAACTACTTAACAATTTCTCCATTTCTGTTACTGTACCTATCTTCTGAATACAGGCGGCCTCTTTCACCCGATATGGAAAATGTCTCAGTAACAACCTTACCATGTCGCTTTCCTGAGCCATCCCGTCTAAATACTTACACGTGAGCACCTGATTTAGGAAATACTCCGTCATAGAACTGTTGTTCTTAGGATTGTATTTACCAAACACCATACCTTCTCGTTTCTGACCTTGAATTTCCTCATTCCAGTACTTGATACAGAATTTATTTTTAAAATCTCTAAAATCTTCAAATCCATTCTTATAGACTGCAAACCATCCTCGGGTCTCTCCAACAAAAGCCTGATCTAAAATATCTACTACATTACTCCATTCAATTACTTGGTCATCTAACCTATCTTTGTATCTACTTTCCACTACTTCCATAAATTCCATCGGGCAACCTTGCTTATTGCTAAATTTAGGTAAGTCTGCCTCCCTAATGTGACTACCACTCGAACATCCTACTCTACTAACATTTCCTTCCTGCCTCATCCGTGACTTTAATTTTAACTCTAGATCTGCTATCTGTCTACCTGCCTGTTGTTCAGCCTTTTCTACTCTTTCCTTCAACACCTTTTCTCTTTGATCTAATTCTCTCCTTAAAACACTCTGCTTTTCCTGTACTTCGTGAATACTCTCCACATTATTCCTACTACATTGTTCTACTTTATCTCCCAGCTCAGACTGTACTTTAGCGATATCACTTTCTAATTGATCTTTAATCTGTTTATTTTCAACTTGAACCAGTATTTTCATGCTCTCTCCCTGAGTAGTGAGACTATTTTCTAGCTTCTCCTGTACCTTATCTAGTTTACTATCCACCTCTGAAATGACTTTAACAAAGTTCTCCTCCATTTGAGTTTTAAATTCACTTCTAATTTCATCTTTTGTTTGATCTACACTCTCCTTGAGTTTCTCATATTTCTCACTCAACCTTTCATTAGCCTTAATCACATCATCTAATTTTTGATTATTATGCTTTAGACCCTGATCTATTTTCGCCATCTCCTGTTTTAATTCTTTATTTAACTTCTGACTATTATTTTCCATCTCCTGTTTTAATTCTTTATTTAATTTTTGATTATTACTTTCCATTTCATGTTTTAATTTTTGATTATTACTTTCCATTTCATGTTTTAATTCTTTATTTAGTTGCTCAAATTTATTATTATTTTCCTGTCTCATTTGAACTAATATACTCAAAATGCTATCCTGTGCTGACATCTCCGATGAACTACCCTCTACACTAGTCGCATTAGAATTTACCTCCGCTAAATTCCTAGCTTCGTCTATCTCCATCTCCAGATTCACGCTACTACCATTCTCTTCACCATCTCCCGTCACCTCTATACCACTTCGCAGCTTCATCTTATCTTTATCCGCCATACCGACACACACAAAAAAACTTATTATCACCCCCAAAAATACTTGCACTGAAATATATCCTTTTCCTTTCACGACAAACAATTGGTTGACTACATCACAAGAAATAAAAACTTAATTTTAAAATTCGCACAGCCGCCATCTTGAGGTTATGTAAACAATTCAACTAAATTAGATACCAGTGCATTATAATGTGTATACATATTTCCTGTACCTGATTTCAGTGCGTTTGGAACATTAAATCGCGAGAAAGGACTATTTAAAATTTTCAAATTCGCTTGGCCGCCATGTTCGTTTTGTAGTTAACCGGTTTTTGAAAGACTTATAGATGGACTTCCAGTAGTGCCCTTTATCTCCGTACAAAATTTCAGGGAGATACCGGTAATAGTTTCAGAGATATAGAATGCCGGTGAAATATTTCGCACATCCGCCATCTTGTGGTTATGTAAACAATTGAACGAAGTTAGATGTCGGTGCATTACAATGTATATGAACATATACTCTACCAAGTTTCATTGCGTTTGGTTGGTTAAATCGCGAGAAACGTCTATTTAAAAGTCGAAAATTCGCTTGGCCGCCATGTTGGTTTTGTAGTTACCAGGTTTTCAAAGGTCACATAAGTGAACTTATAGTAGTTCCCTTTATCACCAGGGGCGTGGTGGCTCAGTGGTCTAGCTGTATGCCTCTCACCAAGGCGGTCCGGGTTCGATTCCCGGTCAATGCATGTGAGATTTTCGAAGTGAAATGCCATGTCCTGTGGTTCGGATTCCACGTAAAAAGGAGGTCCCGTGGCTCATGATCTCAAGATTAACGGTCACGTTAAACTACAAGCTTCCTTTCCTTTATCACCATACAACATGTCAGGGTAATGTCGCTAATAGTTTCGGAGATATTGAATGCTGGTGAAATATTTCGCACAGCCGCCATGTTGGATTGGTGAGTCGTAACAAAATTTGAAGGGCACGGTCGGGGTCGCCCGGAATAGTGCTATGAACTTACCGAGTTTCATTGAAATTGCTCTAGCCGTTTAGATTTTATTAGGGGGACACACACACACGAATCACACACACACACACGGACAAAAGGTGATCTCATAAGCCTATTTTTTCAAAATTGAAAATAGGCTAAAAATTAACATATTTGAATTGATATTTGAACTCCTTCCAGCTCTGCATAATGAACTCAAGAATCTGCAACGCAATTACACACGCTACGAAGACAACGTACGGTGGGTCAAAATCAAAATCTAGTGGGACAACATTATTTTTACGTTTTAATCATGAATTTAGAGTGAAAGCAACGTAGATAATTTGTTTACTTCATAATAAACATCAGTTAAGACATTTTTTAAGCTACGGCTACACATGCAAGAAATTGTCTATGACTAGGAGTTGGATAGAGCAATCAGTTATCTCTTCAGAACAATTTTCTACCCCTAATTTACTTTTAAGAAAGTCTCAAAGTTCACCTTTTGACATAATCGTCGAACCCAGTGCTTCAAACAGTTGTAAACGTGTGAGAACTGGTTGCGCGGCATCTTCTAAAATGTAAAATAACTAAGTTGCAAAAAGATGCAAAAATTCTTATAACAGGGGTAAACTGCAAGACTTTATCTACATTTTAACATTAAGTAGAAAGTGACGCAGAGTGACGCAGCATACTAAAAATCTACGTGAAAATATAATTATAAAAATTAATAGTTAAATATTATATAATGCAAATATAGCTAAAATTACTTAACAATTACGCCCATTAATAACTGAAACACGTTACAAAGATCATACCTTCAGCTGCATGTTCCATCTTAAAGCATCACACTAACCACAAAGACAACCAAACCACAGCCACTTACATTCACCCTCCAATTCAGATTGCTCGAACAGTGGTGACAGATTTACACTAAGATACGTTTATATCCCAGAATAGTTAGCGGCAATTATATGAGAATGCTGTAGAAGTAATACATTTTGATTTTTTAATTATGAAAATAAATAATTTTGTCCTCCTAGATTTCGATTTTGAGCCACTGTGGCAACGGTGAGAACGCGTAAACAACGTGCACACACAACTGCCAGTCCTCCTAAATACTTTGTTCATATCATTTTAAGCTTTTTTTTTCTTATAAGGTCTTGAGCCTCCGTGGCTTAGGCGGCAGCACGCCGGCCTCTCACCACTGGGTCCGTGGTTCAAATCCCGGTCACTCCATGTGAGATCTGTGCTGCACAAAACGGAGGCAGACAGGTTTTTCTCCGGGTACTCCGGTTTTCCCTGTCAAAAATTACATTCCAGCAACACTCGCCACTATCATTTCATTTCATCTGTCATTCATTTAATCATTGCCCCAGAGGAGTGCGACAGGCTTCGGCAGCTGGCACAGTTCATATCCTCGCCGCTTGATGGGGGCTTCATTCATTCCATTCCTGACCCGGTCGGAGACTGGAAGCAGGCTGTGGATTTTCATTTTCTCTTATAAGGTCTTCTGTATTTCCCTTCCTTTATAATTATGTTCCACAAAATCTCAAGGAAGCGTCGCTAACAGCGATCAGTGCTGTACGCTTCTTGATCTGTCCGCCATGTTCCTGCAGGGTGAAACCGGCTCTACGCGTGCGCGAGAGCCGTAAAGCGTATTGGTATTTAAATAATTACGAACCCGAATGGCCTCGTGAAATGCATTGACGATAACCATGCATTAACTCTGGTATTTAAGTTAAATAGGAATTAAGTAACTAATCGTTAGTAAATGAGTTGGTGGAAAACGGCCCCAAGAATGTGACTTTACTATTTGTCCGCCATTACTGAAAACAGAAACCAATAGGAAAAGAAGCCTTCACTAAGAAAAGATGATAATTTTGAGGAGGGATGAAAGTAAGCCTAAGGAAGAGATTAATGAAATGTTTTGTTTGGAGTGTAGCAATGTATGGAGCGGAAACTTGGACGCTTAGGAAAGAAGACGAGAGAAGAATAGAGGCTTTCAAAATGTGGCTGTGGAGAAGAATGGGGGGAATAAGTTGAAAGGACAAAGTGAGAAAGGTGGAAGTATTAAAGAAAGTAGGAGAAGAAAGAAAAATGCTGAAGAAGATAAGGAAATGAAAAATGAATTGGATTGGACACTGCATAAGGGGAGATGGTTTGGTGAAAAGTGCATTAGAAGGGACAGTCCAAGGGAAAATCCTAAGAGGAGGAATAAGAAGGTTTCAGATGCTGGATTCCATCAAGATTGATAAATCTTATGAGCTGATGAAACGTGCTGCTGAAGACCGGATAAGGTGGAGAGACCGACCATGAGGAAACCTGCCATCAGGCAGATAAACTGATGATGTTGATGATTATAAACAGGGGAATTTATAGTATTGTTATTGTTGGATTGAATCAGGGTTGTATTCACTTAGTCATTATTCATCACCATCATCTAAAGCAGTGGTTCCCAACCTTCGCCTGCTGACGCCCCCCCCCCTTTCGGATACGGGTGGTCATCGCGCCCCCCTCCCCGCACCCCTTACTCACCACTCGTCGCTTCTATAAACTCTTCAATAAACTGACGCGGTGATATAGACCTATCGTAATAACACTACATAATGGAATAATTATTTCTCATAAAATAATATGAAGTACACACTAACTTCATTTTAGCGCAATGCAAAGAACGCACTTTTGCAATAAATCCTTAAATTGGTCAACAAATGTCAGTGAGAGGGTTGACACTGTTTTCTCTCGGTAAGATTCGGTATGTTTGGTTTGATATTTGGGAGAGCACAGCGGAGATCACTTGCAACATCAAGCCGACAGCGCTGCTTCGTTTTTATGACACTCAGCGTTGAAGATCCTGACCCGCATAAATATATCGTTGAAAATGGGACAATGACACGCAATGCAGCTTTGGCTATTACAGGATACACTGCAAGACAGTTTACCCAAAAGTCACCCAGTCCTAAGAGTTTGGAATCATCTCTCAGGCTTGATTTTGCGGCTTACAACACAGCAAATTCCTTATTTTACCTCCAACCTCGTGGCTCCGTAGAAGTTTGTGCCGACAGTTGGCAATTACTAGTGCTTTTGAAATATTGACTTGGCGCGACACTCACTTGGAGAGATTCGAAAACGTTTTATTATACAAAATTTTAATATTGGAGTTAAAAAAAATAATTCGGAAAATACCTCACGGCCTGATAAAGCTCCACACCCCCCTAGTGGGGCGCGCCCTCCAGGTTGGGAACTCCTGATCTAAAGGCTGGGCCTTGTCGCTCCTACCCCATTTGTCTCTCACTTGCTGATCGTTTTTAATCAGCTTACTGTTTAAATTGAAGTCCATGCATCACAAAATTCAGATGGCCTTACGCGCTCTTCCTCTTCCTTTCTTCGCCACAACTTTTCCTTCCAGTATGGTGGTCAGGAACTCATTATAACGTAGGGTGTGGCCAACGAATTTTTCTTTCCCCTCTTCTATAATAGTGATCAATTTTCTTGTTTCGTCCACTTCCTTGAGGGCCCATTCGTTTGTCTTTTTCTCCGTCCAGCTTAATTTCAGAATCGCTCCCCACATCCACACTTCCGCTGCTTCCAGGCGTTGTACGTCCTGTTTTCTTAGAATCCAAGTTTCGCATCCGTATAATAAAATACTACAGACAAATGTTTTGATAAACGATTTTCTAGTTTTAATGTTAATGTGCCTGCTTGTCAGAAGCTGTCTCTTATTTCTGAAGGCCTGTTTAGCAAGGGCAATTCTCCTTTTGATTTCTGCGGTGCACCTATTATCGTCAGTGACAATGCTTCCTAAGTAGCAGAACTGACTGCAGTGTTGAATGGTTTCACTATAGTTCTCGATGTTTGTTTGATTATTTTCATTGGATTTGTTGACAACTAACACGTTGGTTTTGGAGGAATTCAGTTTCAAATTTGCTTCCTGTAGCGTTGATGCAAGACTCGCAGCATTTTACTTAGTTCCTTCTCCGAGTCTGCGGTTAATGCAATGTCATCTGCAAATCTTATACAATGGATTTCCTGTCCGTTCACTTTGATGTCCTTACTGTTTTGTTTGAATTGTAATCATTATTAAGGCTCCATTAAACACTATTAGGGTGATTTTCCTCACACGAACTGCAACTCTGCCAGACAGAAAGCCGATACCTATGCTGTCTGTTCCTGTAGTTCGGACGAAACACTATGCCACGGATGCTAGATGTCCAGTCTTGGTCCCACTGGGCACCGATCTGGGCATAGCGGGTGATATTTGACGTGATGAGAGGGGAATAAACCAGGAGCAAGGATAATGCATGCAGCCCAGTTCTCGGCGAGAGGTGTACACTTTGAAGCAATACAAGGCGCCAACGAGTACTCATGTTGAATAATGAATGAAGCCACCAGATGCGAATGAGATGAAGAAAGAAATAGTATGGATTAATAGTCGTAACGTGATCTGCTGTAACATAGGGGCGACTGTGTCTGGGCCAGAGAGGAATCAGCTGACAATATTACCAACTGTAACGGAGATTGCTGTTGTGATATAGATCATATAGCCCCGTGTATTTGGGTGTTATTGTATCGACTGTGCTAGTGTGTGTGAAATGCATAAACATTAACCATTCCGTGTTGACTGATATTACTATGTTATTCATAACCGCCTTGTCAAACACTAAGGAAATTAGCTCAACGACACCCTCGTCAGCGTAGATTAATTATTAAAATAATCTTAAAACTACGTTTACAAAGATAAAAGAGAAAATGTATATCCTTACAAAACACTATTAGAAATTCAAATAAACAGAAAGCTCACAAAAGAATAATACATCTGAATAACAATAGAATGAATATAAAATGTGCCTTAAGGGACTGCTTGTAAATCCCTATATATATATAATGAAAGTTTGTCTGTTTTTCTGAATTTCCACGGAAATTTGCGTTATTTTCGCGTTTCAGTCTGTTTTATGATGGGTGCGCGCAAGAAAAAAAGAATTGTCTGTCTGTCTGTTCCCTTATAACTCGAGGAATGCCTTGGTGCATAATTTATTTCGTCACATTTTTTTAGGTTTTCTTTCATACTACGTGTGTTGCTTTTCGTGTGCGAATGTGTCAATATTTATTTTTATCTGAAGAAGGAGATAATTTGTAAATATTGCTTCAGATTGGATTTGTTACTAATCTTCTAATTTTTGTCGTCAAATTTTGCCATTTCATAGAAGAATAGCTAGAACATGAAAAAATAAAAATAAAATATCAGAAAGATTTTCAAAATGTGGTTCTTGCTTTCCGCTGATATTCACTGTTTCCATAATATCTCCCATGTTGATTGGCATTTTTGTAGTTTCCTTTTTTTTTTAAGTGGGTGTTAAACCCTCTCCTACAAAATAAAACTCATTCAACCCTCTGTGACTTTAATTAGTTTTTTATTGAAACGTTAAAAATATTTTTTGAGTTTGGTTGGTTGGTTCCTCAGTTTTGGGGCTGTGACAACGCGGTCATGTAGCCCTGTGTACTTTGGATGTGTGTAGAATCTGTCAGAAAACCGATGTTAATTGTGATGGCCGTATTAGTGTGTGTTATCTGTTTTTAATTCAAGTAAGGACTGCAGGCATTAGACTTTCAAGTAGTTCTAACTTTTGCTACCAAACGCTATGAGATAATGAAAGAATATTGGAGGAAGAAGAAGGAACAGCAAAGTACAAAGCACTGAAATTGGCTCGTGGTCCCTAGACGCAGAATTCTGGAAATTAAGAAGTAATGATGAAATATATCGAAACATAGAAAATATATCAGAAACAATACGGATGAGTAGATTGCTATTTTTTGGACATTTGTACAGGATGGATGACAGTAGGTTAACCAAGTAGCTCTTCACATTCCTGTGGAACAAGAAGTCAACAACAACCTGGGTACAAGAAGTCAAAAAGGATTTGGAAAGAAACAATATCAGAGAAGAAGATACACCACAGAGTAACCAAAAACGAATCAAGAGAGGAAGAAGGGGAGGAGAGAATATTTCGGATGGAGAAGAGCTCAAGGCCCAGGCGAGGTCTGGACAATGAAGCGTGACGTGGAAATCCCAAGCCTTGTTCATGTTGCCGGAAAGGAGCTGATGGTCCGGAACAGACGGACCTTGAACTGGCTGTTAATTACGTCAAGATGGTGACACTTACTAACTACCATGAATGCTGAACAGTAAACATGGGCGCCAATTTATTAAGTTCCTCCGCTACATTAAGAAATATCAAATCATGGATATTATTTTTGATGTGTAACATGTTTCCACTCGGTATCTGTATATTTTTTGTAGGGCTGATTTTGAAAAATGAAACGGAAATGGATGGGACGGAAACAATGAGCACACGCGGTGGCGGAGATTGATACCACGACGTACTGTCGCCCATGTGGCTATGTGGAATGTACATCGCATACGGTGTAGTTCAAGGTTTGGAGGCCCCATTAAAGATATTCCTACAATAAATCATCTTCAAATTGTCGTTGTTTGGTGTGAAAATATTCATTATCTCATATTTGCTGAAAACCGGTCAGGATTTGGCACAGCTGTGTTACAGGTAGTTATTTCAATGACCAACAGAGTTCACTGTCAACAATGGATAACATGTCACACGTTACACATCATAATAATGCGACTATTGTAAGGCTCGTAATTTTGTTATTATTGTTATTGGACTTCTTTCTTCGTCATTAAGTGCCTTCATAGAGCGCGCTGGAACTTGTTAGTTGGCTTGATGATATTTTGCCTTCCTCTGCTCCCAAAATCTCTACATGAACTCACTGCGCCAACGTTACGATAGACTGTTTCAAATAATTCAAGTCTGAAGGGTACTCCATGAAGTTTTGGACCATCTGCCGTTTAGTCCAAATCAGCACTGAATGATTGTCACCTTTTTCGAGAATTGAAGGTATGGTTGGGCGGCAACGCCTCGCCAAAAAGGAAACACTTAAGGAGACTCTCCAGACGCACCCACCACAGTGGCGGCAGAATTATTTGCCGAGGGCATTGGAAAGCTGGTGTAACGATACGACAAATGTTTCAATCGTTTCGGCGATTATGTTGAGACATACGAATAAAACAAGCAAACATTTAGTAGTGAAATCAGTTTGATATGTCAATCTGTTATTTCTATACAGCCCTCGTATATGAACAGTTCCCATAAATTAATCTAAATATGTCTTTAAAAATACTTTGGAATTCATAATGTCGAAAGTGTACTTTTATGTTCATGTGCAATACAATCTTCATATGGTCAACAGAGTGTGAGGTTAATGAGACCCGTCATTCCGTCATCAACCGGGAGAGTTAGCCGTGGTCGTTACGGCATGACTGCTGGCAGTCGCTCACATCCGGGAGGCGAGGAGGTTCGAGTCCCCCCGCCGGCAAGCTTGAAGATGGTTTTCTGTGGTTTCCCATCTTCCTTCCAGGCAAATGCCGAGGTTGGTCCCTAACTATAGGCCACAGCCTACTTTCCTACACAGACAACACTCCACACGCGGCGGTACGTGTAGCTCACCCCATGGGTGTCCGCCTCGAAGCACCTACAAAACTGGCGAGCCGAACATGTCCTCGGACACACCCGGCGCTGAAAGCCATACGCTAAAAAAAAAAGTCCATCAACTATTGTGTGTAGGCCTACCATGTTTTTATTGTGGGGCCGGCAATGAGATGCGATGAATTTGTATTGTAAAGGGAGGTAATAATTAATTTATATTAATTTAATTATTATTGAGTAAGATGTAATACATTTATTAAATACCAACCGGTATTCATTTAGATTAAATCGTGAATAACAGACAGAGATGATAAGGTTCATATCACTGCGTTAGAATTTGTCCAAATCTGAAATTAGATTTTGGTTAATAACTCTATTAAATGATACTATTACAGACAGCCGCAGCTAGGCTCGCTAAAGAGCAGCGCTAGGTCATGCGGTTAAGGATCCTGCACACTGGACAAACGTGGGTTTAATCCCCATCACCGACCGTCCTTGAAATGGTTTTGCGTGGTTTCTCATTTTCAACTTGATATCAAATTCGGGACGACACAACTGATTCCTTCTAACTCCCCGCTTAGTTCCATTAACAAGCCAACAGGAAGGGCATCTGGTCGTAGAAACCACCCATTACAGTACAAATTCATCGCATCTCAATGCCAACCCCGCTGAAGATGGGTACAAGAGAGTTTGTTGGCTCAGGCAACGAGCACATGGTCCCTTCTTTCTGACGAAAAGATAATGTTATTTGCCAATGACGAAAACACTTCTGAGAATTTTCTCCAAACATCTAGACCATCAAATATTTTGCGCACGTTTTTGTAGAACACCGTAACACTTTCGAACTGTAAATGCTAAGACGTGAGAGTTGAGGCTGCGATGGATCTCTGAGTGACAGTGTACATGATGGCGAGGGGAGAGGGGAGTCTTCTAATCTCTACAGTTTGTTGCAATATCCAGGATAGAGGCGCCAGCATCACGGCCTGTCTACGGACTTTTGGTCCATTTTATTATTGATGATGATAATTGTTGGTTTAAGCGGCCTAACATCTGGGTTATCGGCTCCTATTGGTCTGGGTGATCGAGAAAATGACAATGAGATGGACACCATAACGAAAACTAACGGAGCTTGAAAACACTGACAAAATGGGATTTAGATTGAGAGTACGCAAAAAATGCAGGTTAGAATAAGAGAAATTGGAATAAAAACAAGAAGTTCCGTGAAGAACTATACAGCCTACTTTTCATGCCAATGATTATTCCACAGTATATGAACCTATCTAGAATAATGACGAAATTAAGTTGGTAATATCGAAATATCTAATTAGTTCAAAATATACCTGGTATAATGTAGCCTAATAGAGCACTACAGTTGGTAGCCCTGGCGACTGATTATATCCTTAGTTCCATCTCTTAAGGTACAGAATACAAAATTTGGGAAGTCCAATGGACGTTACATGCAGTTAGGCACTGGATCTATCAGCACGCGTAAAAGCATGTTGCCAACAATACCATGCGTGTGCTAGTCAGAAATAATCTGAAATATTATATCTTGTTGTGCCAATTTTGGATGAAATCCATTTGTTAGTGTAGAAGTTACATGCATTTTAAAATTGGACATATCAGCAGGCATAGAATCATGTTGGCAGCACTGCCTTGTATTAATTACTCCAAATTAATCTAGAATGTCAGGTGCTATACGTGTGCAAAGTATAGAGCTGTTGGCTTGCATACTTTCTGATATATTGATATTAGGGTAAAAAAATATAGACAGCATTTATTAACAGTTGGCAGCCCTGATTGCTCTTTGCAATACTTATAGTCATATCTGTTATGCTACACATAGAACATACGAAATTTGGTTGAAATCCAACTGATAGTATAGAAGTTACATGTATTTAAAAATTGGTACTATCAGCAGGATTATAATCATGTTGGTAGAACTGGCGTATATATCTTACTCCAAATTAATCTAAAATGTCAGAATATACGTGTGCATAGTTTAAAGCTGTTGGCTTGCATACTTTCTGATATATTGGTATTTTGATTTTAAAAAATAGAGAGAGCAATTATTAACAGTTGGCAGCCCTGGTGGCTCTTAAGAATACGCTGAGTCATATATGTTTATGTATCGATATTACATACAAAATTTGGTTGAAATCCAATTGATAGTGTAGAAGTTATATGCATTTAAACATTGGACCTATCAGAAGGCTTAAAATTATTTTCGCAACACTGTCATGGTTGGCCTTCTGGAAATTAAACTGAAATAGTATTATCTACATGTGTGCCAATTTTGGAATAGCGCTCATGCATACCTTGCAAGATATCCAACATGGTGCTCAAATTTCTAGTGCGTTTTTTCAGCAGTTGGTAACACTGACATCATTTTCAAATATGGACGTGAGATATTCCGGTTGGTTTTGATTGCTGCAGCCGTTTGGGAGTTGATAGGGGGGACACACATACACAGCCAGACAGACAGACAGACAGACACACATTTTCCCGGATCGATCTCATAAGTCTACTTTTTCCTCATTTTTGCAAAATGTGAAAAGTAGGCTAATAATAACCCCTGTCACTACAGCCCATGAAGGACCTAGGCCTACCAAGCGACCGCTGCACAGCCATTTGGCCTGCAGATATTGGGGTGACACGTGGTCAGCGCATCGGGTCCCCTAGGCCGTTAATCTTGGTTTTCATGATCGGGGTGCTGCCTCATTGTCAGAGAGCTACTCAATTGTCCTCACAAGGCTGAGTGCACCCCGTTTCAGTCCTCACGTCATTTTCTAAAATCCCTGACGGAGCCGGGAATCGAATTCGGGGCCTCCGGGTGAGAGGCAGGCACCCTACCCCAACACCACGGGGCCGGCAAAAGAAATTGACAAAGTGCAATTTAGATTCAAAATACACACAAAATGCAATTTTGATTCAAAACATTTACAACATGCAATTTGGATTGACGATACTAACAAAATGCAATGTGGATTGAAAATACTTGCAAAATGCGGCTTAGGTTGAGAATAGTTACAAAATATAATTTAGATTCAAAATACTCAGAATATGATAGCCCCGGCTCCAAAGGACTTACAACATGTAGTGTAGATTCAAAAAATTCACTAAAGGTAATTTAGATACACGGCGAGCCAATTCAAAAAAACAGTGCGGGAATATTAAAGAGAAAAGGAAATATAATGAAAAGGAAACGAAGGTTGATCCCTAGAAGAAGAAGGGATCAGGAAAGATGAGAGAAGGGCCAATTAAGGCGGGAAAGGAAGAGGCTCCTTAGGCCTCGGATACCCTAATACCGTCGGGGTCGGAAGAGAACAAGAGTTGATCAAGAGAGGTCGACAGGAAAGAAAACGGAGATGAGCCCAGCACAAGTAAGTGGAAGCAATGCCGCACTCAGCTGTGGCCCCGTGGTCGCCAACCAACGTCCCACAAGTTGTGAGGCCCTGGGGGGATTTTATTATTGATTTTAAGACTGTAGATTATTTTCTGTGAGGTCTTTGCTTGTCGATATTTAATACCAGAGCCATTCCATATGTGACTTACTGACGTTTACATTCCATTACGTCGTGGTGTGTGTCAGAAATGATCAAGGAGCTGAGGGTTCTTTGCCTTTGTGTTCTTTGTTTGTTGTTAGGAACGGAGAAGATAAGACAACATGGAAGTAAGCTTATCAAATCGATTGTTCCTGAATAAGAAAGTGGGTGTACATTCCAACTTCTAATAACATGATAAGATTCAGCGACACTGGGCAATTAATAATAATAATAATAATCCCTAGAATTTTCATTTATTTGACTCCAAACACAAAACCACAATGCCCTGGTTTATGAATACCAAAGAGACCTCAAAATACTGCATCTAAAACCCGACGGCGCCTTCAATAGAGATCTCTTCCGCAAAAAGATACTGACTAATGGGCTAACCCGAGACGAGACATCGAACCCGAAAAGAAGAGAAGGTACCACTTGGACAGCGGAGCGCAAGATGGCTCACTCACAGAGAATGAGGGAATTCTGGGCTCAGAGGAAGGCGAAACAAATTGTCAAGTGTAGCAAGAATTAACGTGGTCCTAGATGGCCTCAACGAATTATATATATATATTGTACCCATGTGAGTAATCTCGATGGAAAATATGCTTCTGCCTCCAGCTAGCATCAGGGCTCGGGCGTGTACCGTTCTCCCATGTAGCAGTTGCATATTTTGGATTTGAGGCTAAAAGGTATCAACTCTACAATGATAAGGCACAACTCTATTCTAAAACTTTAATTCTGTAATAAACTTCATGGCTTCACACAAACAAAACAAATCCCACAACCACAAAACAAACTAACAAAAATTATTTCCACAATCCACAAATATGAACCTAATATTATCATAATAAAATCATATCATAACTCAAACCTTTACCCTTATATCAATTTCACAATAATACTTTAGTGCGCTGATGCACATACAACTTCAGAAACAAACTGTACTTTAATTCTTCTGTCATCCAATGTGACTTCGTTAATTCTACAAGATTAATTATTCCTTAAACCTTGTCTTAATTTGACAATAATGTGTAACGTGTGTGTGTTTTGATCTTTCTCTTCCCACCAAATGCTTTACATGCATTAGCCTATTCTGGTGTTGCACAGCAGTCTACGTACAACTCCATAATTATGTAAGCTACCCCTACACTTCCTCTATTTATATAGTTCCACTGCATGCCGTGTGTGATTTCATATTAAAACATTAATTAACGCTGTGTCGGACGGTACTATTAAACTACCTTTGCACGAGTAGCCTGTGGCATCTGGTAACCCACTTCAGAAAAAGATGTCAGTGACAGTACAAATGCAACGTCTAACCATTCGTTAGATAGCTAAAATCATGAACCATCAGGGCGATCTATAATTATCAATGTGTTCTTAAACCACATGACTTTATTACTCAAAATAACAATGTTTCATTTCATGTCATTAACAGGGTCTAAAACCTGTTCCTTTAAAACTTGCCTTCACGATTCGCTTGACCGTCCAGACCCTCTTCCCGAGCGGCCGGTACACAATAGAAGTGGAGTGAGGTCCTACATAACCTCCCCCTCGTTTCCTGTCTGACTTCTTTCTCCCCAAGCAGTAAAAGATTTTACAAGACAAACACTGTGGTCCCAGTGACACACATATCTCAATGGATTTAAACTGAATATTATGCAAATAGGTTCTGGATGAGCTTTCACATTTACTCCTGCACTGAGGATAATAATAATTGGCTCCAAAATAGGCCCATTTCAACATGAAGGCACGAGATTCATAACACATTAGTCCATTAGGTAACCGGTATCTTTAACAAATATTGCGGCCAGCCCATGCTGCCGTCTTGGGATTCGCTTCAACGAGCCGAATCACTCAACAAATAGTTCTCGGGGAATCAGATAGCGTGCAGAGGTGTCCATTGTTTTCCTCCCACCTATCACGGGATTCGAACCCGGAACATTCCATATCCATCATCAGAGCTAGGGTCCATTTTCACTATATACGCTCTGGCATAAAGTACATCTCTCATTACGCCCACGGCATACGAGATTTCATACGAAGAATAGATACCCTGGTCCCTCCTAATGCTATGATCTGCGTCCTATAAATACCAAGAGAAATCTATCAATTACTCTATAAGCTTTTCACATAAGCTGCAAATTCAATTCACTAAAAGCTCTTCCATTTCCTGGCATAATTATATTCCCATTAATACAATATTCTGATATCAAACTCTTTTCTTAATCCCGTAACGTAATCTTACTGTATAATCTTACTGCTTAGATCGATAAGCCCTTTAGCGTAAATATTTCTTGTTTACAACATTTTTGCCTGATGCATTCATTCATACCTTTATATTCATTATTATTATTATTATTATTCTCACTGACATAAATTTACCAAAATCCGACACAACTCCATCTTACAAATCGAACAACCATGTCCGTGACATTTACATTTACATAACTGATTTGCCATTTTTAATTAATAGTGGTAACGATTAATCCACTCACTGATGCAAAATAACATCTCAAATCTATTAAAATCAACACAATAATGAGTAAACTTGGAGAGTCTATCTCCTACTCTGATTCTTACAGGCATCTTTATAATTCTGAAATCACACTACATGCAGTGGCCTATACCTCTACTTAAACATAATTTGTGCGGTACTTACATATCTCATGGCTCGTCACGGTGGTTCCAACCACTCATATCCTTCCTGGTCGCCTGCCATATGCAGATTCTAGTGCGACATTTTCATCTTGAATACACACATTTTCTGACACATATTTTTCGTTAACCACACGACACTTTGCATTTCTATAAAGAAGCTATTGCTTCCAAAACACATGACACTTTAAAACACTTATTAAACTATTAATTTAAAAGACATTTCACATATAATTTACATAACACACGTCACTCCGTACACTTTTCCTTGGTTGAAATTCCCTAGCAAAGATATCCAAAATGCAGGTGTCGACGGCATCTCCCGTACTCCTACCAACTCCTGATTGAAAGTCTGGTTCGCTTGCCCTCGGAATTCACCAACAGTTTATCCATACTCCTACGGTAAGCTTCCTGATTCGCATAAATATGCTAACTTCCGTCCTGAGCGTTATTATTTGGTATACAAAGACATTACCAAATGCTTCGTAAGGTTTCTTTTAGCGCATTCCATCGTAATTAGACATGTACGATCCGTCAATATTTTATACATTGCGCTTAACACTGTGCATAACTTTACATAGATTATTATTTACAATAGTTCTGCAACTTATCTCACACGTTGCTTCCTAAGTGAACACACCATTGTTCGTACTGTTTACAAAAACTGTGTAACGACGACTGTTTGCGACTCTCTGTGACAAACTGTGTCCAACTGTGTAAACTGCGTTAAGACTGGCTGCAACACTGGCGTGCGACTGGGTTAAGACTGGGTTAAAGACTGAGGTGCTACCGGGTGATGACTGAGCTAAGGACTGAGGCTCTGCCAAGGGTCGACTCCCTTATATTGGATTCCCACGAAAAGTAGAGCTAAATTTTCCCGCGCTATCTCAACTCCTCTCTCAGCACGATTCTGGTCTCGAAACCATGCTCATCGGGTTCCTTCTCCTTCACTGAACCCAGAACTGTCTGCGTGCTGAAGAATCGCTCGGCCAATTAATTAATATTAATTCCTTTCTCCATAGCGTGGGAACGCTATCTCCCTGGGAATCCCTGGCAACCTCGTTAAAACCAAGCCGCGAACAACCATAGTCTCTGTTCTTCCGCACTTCATTAAATATGCGTCAATTTCGCAGATTAAAGGCTCTAAAATTAGCCTCCTGGCTAAAGATTCATCTGTGTGCCACTCTCATGTCATTGTGTTACTCCAATCATGAGCAATCAATGATTTTTCTTGGGATCTTCCCATCCCATTCTTACATCCATTCTCAGTCGGGGGAAAACTGGGTCATTACTCAGGCCCCAAACCTCCTCCAGACGACATAACGAGGTCAGCAAGATGGACGTGGCTCCATGCTGCACCTCCCACAATTCTGGGCCAATTAGTTAAACGTCAAACTCTGCACTTTCCGTGCTCCAAGTCCTGTATAGCCTACTTCAAGTAGTCTAATAATGCTGTATTTCGCTCAATTTCCTGCATTATTTTAATAAATAATGTCATTATCAACTGGAATCACACCAGTGATTAAATATACACTTTTCTCTAGGGGTTTTTACCATGAAACTCCCTCAGCAGATCTTGGGTTCGTTCCCTGGTGGAACCTTTATACTGAGATCACAGTCTCTGAGATCCACGTTCGATATCAGTCAGCATAACACCCTCGGGTTCAATATATAATAATAATAATAATATTGTTATTTGTTTTACGTCCCTTTCAGCACCTGCGGCTTTTAGAGACGCTGGGGTGTCGGAATTATGACCTGAAGGAGATCGTTAACATGCCAGTAAATCTACTGACACGGCTCCTTCGCATTTGCGCACCCTCAAATGCATACTGACTGCGCCAGGATTCGATACTGTAACCTTGGGATCAGCAGGCGAGAACGTTACCGCTCAGTCACGCAACCAATCACTGGGCAATTACTATGACACATAAAACACAGCATAAAATAAAAATTATACTTTGTACTTGGTTCCGTGGCTGGCCGACATAAATGTCAACTCTCTATTCGCGTGAACGAGTTTTCTTGTATATTTCTCTGAACGTTTATTTACAATACTGTTTTCCAAAATATTGTTTGGAGAGGATGGTTTAAGATGCTCCTTCATAAAAGGAACATATCTGACACTCAATTTGGGTAAATGATGATTCATAGGAAAGTTTAGAAGTACAAGTCAGTGATACTTTCGGTGGGATTTCAGCAATTCTGTAATTTTCCTTTACTTTCTCAGCGTGCCATTCCAGGAATGCTTTTCTGCTATCAGGTTTCATTGTATCAACACCATAATATTTAGTAGCTGGAATCGGCCCTACGTAATTCTGATTTACGGCCTTGTTGAAAAAGTGTGGAAAGTAACCCTTTTTAAGTTCTTTTAATCCAAATGTTTTGGGAAAGGATGCGAGACCTCCTTGGATAAAGTTTATGCTGTCAATTATTCTAAGCCTTAGGGTGGGTATTTTGAGCTCCATAATCTTAGACCCTTGGTAAATGGTTTTAATTTTAATGCCATTATTGACGCAATATTGTAAAATAAAATACGCATCATAACCTTTTGCATTGTGTGCTATACACGTAAAACCTTTGTGGTTTTCTGATATTAGCCACTGACAAAATTCGTCATTTTTTAGGAATGCCCGCCTAACACCATTAAAGTCATAAACGGATATAAAGTTTGGCGTGTGTACGCCGGTGTCTTGTTCAGCTTCGTAATCGAAAAAGTAGTATTTTTCTGTGTAAGTGCATTTTTTATTTTGCTTTTCTGCCGCTCCATTATAAAATCCAATTTTCCATACAGTATCCCCCACGGTTTTTCCTTTCTTGCATATAACATTGGTGCTGAGCTGACTTTACGTATTGTTGGCAATTCCAACACTTAGAGTACCCACACCTGTGGTTGTATATTTTTCCACATTTACCATTGCATGTTAGACACTTGAGTTTTATTGAACAGGCAACTTCCTTTGCACATTTCTCACATTCAGTAAGTACAGTTTCGTGTAGGTTGTTGTAGTAAAACGTGTTTTCATTTTCTTTTTTGCACTCGCTTTTACATTCTGTGCACTTCAATTCGACCGCGTATTTTACAAATGTTTCACATTTCCTACACTGGGCAAAGGAGCCACCTAAATGTTCGATATTTATCCTAGGGCATATTTTGTTGTAGATATTGCACTTGTAAGCTGCCTCACACACTCTCTCATGGTTATCAACGCAATCTTTACCAAAACAATATCTATTGCACTTTTTACAGTATACTCGGGGTCGCATACCTTCTGGGAAATCATGTTTTGGGCACAAACACAAATTACACACATTTTTATCTTTTTTACACGAGTGTTTGTCCTGATGATCGTAAGGTATATCACATTTTTTGCAGTAATATGAACTTCCATAAAAACCTCGTATATTATTAATGGAATCATAATGGTCGTTATGCAAGTACAAATAAATTGTTATCGCGTCATTTACACCTGAGGCCTGGATTACCTTGTTAAAATGGGCAGCCGAAACAACTTTAATCCGAACATTCAAGAGATATGCAACACTTCTAATATCGTCTAAACTAAACCCATCTTCACAGTTCATTCCGAATCTTGTGCATAACTCTTTTGCTAATTCTTCCTGCAGGCCACGTCCTTTCCTAATGTAGGTAATTTCATTATCAGTTAATGTCCTGTCAAGTATATTTCTAGTTTCATAGGTTAGGGCTGTGATTATTGCTCTTGGCCCGCACAGGTTATCGGTGTTGGTTATTTTGTTTATGCTTCTTTTAGCCATAACATCTTTAGCAATATTGATTAATTTCTTACCCTTTGCTCCTTTTCCTCTGGGTATTTTGTAAACCTCGAAGTGAAAAGTGGTATTGTTGATATCTACCTTTTCATTAGATGTTATTATTCTTTCAATCTGGTCAAGTAGATGTGAAGCATTAACTTTTCTTTTTCTTTTTGATGAAATCATATGGTTAAAATTATTATTTTCTGCAACTACTTTCATCTGATCACCTGGCTTAAAATCAGTTAGTTTTCTTACTTCTTTTATGGCTGCATGCACACCTTTTCTGACCGCTTTCATTTGTTCTATTGGTTTTCCTTGCAAATCTTTTATGTGTATAGTATAAGCTGTCTGCCATACGTTAAACTTTTTGTGCAGCACAGTACGAACACCTTGATGAATTTCGAAAGGTGACTTTTTAGCTACTGTTTCATTAAATATTTTTTTCTTAAAAGGAAAAATTTGGCCCAATTTTTGCTTCACAACTTTTAAGTCCTTAGATTGAACAGGTTTTGGTTCCTTTTTAATTTCAAAGAGGTCTTGATCGAATCCAAAATGCCTGATTTTGTCCAAACGTTCCTTTTCTTCCGCTATCAAATTTAGCAACCCTTTCTTTGAATGAATTACTGAGTAGCCCTTAATTTTGTTTTCTCTGGCGACTTGTTTTAGTTCACGAACGCTCTTCTTAGGCAGCTCTGATTCTTGATACGTAAACAAAGCACTATCTCCGGCATTACTCCAAGCACTGCTTACAGCTTCAAGAAGAGCAGCCTTCTTCATCTTGTATACTCCTTTTAGTTTGAGTTCCGTTGCCAGAACCCTTAGTTCCTTTACAGTTGCACCTGTTTGGCGCTTAATATTTTGTTTTAAATCCATTTATTATATAACTTTTTTTTATTAAAAATTTCATTTTTTTAAATAAAAATAATTATAAGACATTACTCTTTTGGCAAATAATGGTTGAAAAGCGGTGTATCCACTTGGATACACCGCTTATGAAATGTTTAGGCTATGAAGGTGAATACTTTAAACAGCGTTAATTTTTTTGTATGAATAAATGAACAGAATAATTACATTTTGCATTATAATTGTTACCCTAACAAAGGTTCAATTAGAAATATTATCTCGTGAAAATCAGAATCAATTTGCTATCAACTATCTGCGTAATTTTGGATACTTGACTATTTTATTTTATTTTTTTTATAGGTAATAAATGGAAGTAAATCAATTTCTCAAGACGCTCAACAGCATCAACGAACAAAAGACGTTTAAAAAGCTCAGTGAGTTAGAAATAGGGAACGAATACCTTATAACAAATGTAGAAGGTATAAACACAAAATATGGAAATAAAACTTTTCTAGAACTTGATAGTGAATTTAAGGTTATATTGCCTGACAAATACAACAAGGTGCTAAGTTGTGGAAAGGAAAAAAAAGAAAATGATAGACCTGAAAATGATATATAAAGGCACAAAAGAAGTCTATGGTGGTTGCAAAGCGCACAATCTTGAATTCTCTTAAAAAATTTCTTAAATTTTCGGAACATCCCGACAAATTTTTAGTAGAAAATTTATGGTTTTAATGGTTAATAACCATTAAAATCAAATACCAGAATTAACGTAAAATTAAGGATTCCTTCGTAGCTTTATAAAAATTGTAACAGCTACCTATATCATCACCATTAAGTTCAAAAAGATAATCTATACTATCCTCAGACAACTGATTTATAAATACTTCTACATCTTCAGTAGGATGTAGTAAAAACAGGAAGAAAGAAAGGGTTATTCGTTTTACTCGGGCGTCCATTTATTATATACAAAAAATTATAATATAACATTTTCTTTATTAACCCAGCTATTGTGAGAATTATCAAAACTCAGCCATTTGACATATACCCGATTTCCTTTCTTTCTTAAAACTTTTTCAACAAGATATGCCTCTGGATACTTTGTTTTCTGTAATTCTTGCTCATAAAAGTTCCCCTTTATTTCTTCCGCATTTACATCTTTCAATTTGTACGTAATAGGGTCGGAATAAACGATATCTTTTATTTCAAATATTTCAGTCGACCAATTTCCTGTGTATCCTTTTTCAAATATACCTTTTAGTTTACTAATTCTGACTTGATCGCCAACTTTAAATTTCGCTTTTTCTTCCGCTCCTACGCTTACAGTGTAAACAGTTTTCAACAAATGTTCTTCATTAGCTTTGTTTACGTTTTTTAGCTTCATATTTATAGTTGTGTGCGTCGTATTATTGTAGCCATTAATTAACTTTGGTAAAATGCCAACCCAGCAGTAGTTTCCTTGAATATCAAACTACTTCCACATTTTCTCTTTTAAGGTCCTATTGAATCGTTCTACAACTGAAGCTTTTACTTCAGTAAAAGTCGAATAATGATTGATATTAAATGTTTTCATCAATTTTGAAAATTCTTTATTGTAAAATTCTTTACCGTTGTCTGTTTGAAGATTTTTGGGTTTTCTGTTTTTTTTTTTTAAATACCATCAAACGCTTCAGCAACACTTTTACCCGTTTTATCTTTGACTGGTACACCCCAGGCATACTTTGAAAATACATCAATGACTGTTAACAAATACTTGTAGCCTTTATTAAGCTTCGATATCCCCTTTATTTTTCCAGAGTCCATTTCTACCAAATCCGCTTGCCAAATGTCATCAATGCCGTGAGTTGTAACCCTCCTTCTCGGAAAATTCTTCCTCATGGGCTTATGAATTTCGTTTATAATTTCCTCCCGAATGCTAACGGGTGGCTCTCTAATTTGGGTAGAACCCCCTATTTCTACACTCTCATTAACTCTTTTTTTTAAACCGGCTTTTCTTACTCCCACACTCGGAACATAAACCTTCGATTCTAGTTCGACCATTTTTTGTCGAAAGGGTGTGAGGATGCAGTGTTAGAGTAAACGTTTTGCACTTTAAACACCAAATGTGATTATTCATTTATTAACTAATTAATTAATTAAAATTAATTCTAAAATAAGCATTGGTTTACTCAGACACACAACATTGAAGAACGCAAACTAACTTACAAGAAACAAGGGTCTACCCTTTGTTGAGGAAATTAACTTTTTTATATTTATATTTTATGTATAATAAATGGAATCAATTACCGATATTCTGAACAGCAAACTTGTCTATAATAGCAAACAAGTGGTTATTGCTATTGATGAAAATAACGATTCATGGTTTAAAGCTAAAGATATTGCTTTAATATTGGAGTATAGAGATACAGATAAAGCAATTCGAAAACACGTTGCTATTGAAGACAAAGGTACATTCGATACCTTAAATAACCCCGCCAAAACGGCGGGGTTAAAAAATACACATCCTCAAACCATATTTATTAATGAATCTGGGTTGTATTCGCTTATTTTATCATCTAAAAAAGAGGAAGCTAAAAAATTTAAGAAATGGGTAACGAAAGAAGTCCTTCCATCAATTCGAAAGCACGGAGAATACAAAATTAAAGAAGAATATAAGAACCAACTAGTTGGGTTAATGCAGAAACTTCAAATAAAGGAAGCAGAAAACGAATCTCTTACCCCATTAGCCACGCCTCTTGCACTTAAAACTCGTAAGAATAATTGTCTGCTTATTATTGATAAGCATGAACCAAACGAAAAGTACAGGTACTATGCAATAAGGGCGCAGAGACAACAGGTGAATCAAGCAATCAAAAAATATGCAGGCGGCACCCCGATTGTGAGATAGTTTATGAAAAATATAATGATCCTAATAGCGTAAGGTTGTATGTGCTTATGAAAGAACAAATAAAAATTAGCTATTCGGGAAACCATTTCAATATTCCATTTACTCCTGATCTTCTTAAAGGAACAATAGAGATGTTGTATAAAAACCTGTTACATTAGACTGTTTTTAATGGATATTTTCTCCATTAAAAACTAAAACATTTTAACATTAGTGTTATTCGACCGATTCATCAGGATGAGGTTCATATGCATCAAGTATTACTTCACCAAACATCGTCACACTAACATTTATTGGAAGTTTTAAAATTACGCTGTCCATTTTATTTTTGAAGCATAATGTATCACCAGATTTAACGTTGAAGGGCTTACTAGTATCTACCATAATTTTTTCTTCTTTGGAACGTGCAATATAAACGTCTAATACTGTTTTAATAGCGTCATCTGTATATGAAGTAAATACTTTATCTGGGTCTACGATACGAACAAATATTTTCCTAATCGTTGCGTTGTATGTAAAAATATGCTTCATTTTATCTTTCTCTGCAAAAAGGTCCTTTTTTAATATTATCCTATCAAACACCTTTCTTTCTAAGTTGTCAACCTTTTCTGTTAATGTTGATACTGGTGCAAGACAAGTAGTGGCATATTCCGAGAACAATTTTTCTATTTCTTCTTTCGTGAAGTAGTTATCTTTAGGAAAATCCCCTTCAGTAGTAAATGGTTTGAGCTTTTCTAAGAGATATTGCTTATTAACGACATCTTTATTGTTGATTGGATCTTCAATATTCGCTATCCTTTTGCCTTGAAAATCAATCCATGTTTTTGAAACAAAAAAAAGCTCACTAAGGCGTTTATTTAGAGCCGTAACTAGCCTTGAAAATCGTTTTTCTACATCATCTTTTGTGATAGCCTTAATATTTAATGAACTACTCTCTCCGTTTATAATTTTATTTCCAAATATGTCCATTTATTAAATCTATAATTTCGTTAAAATGAGCGGGATTAGGGGAACCCAAATTCGAAAACAACTTTAAAACAAGGACACATAAATGACCACATATATATTCATCAATCATTTGAATTCTTTCGGCGTTATAAAATAGGTTGCTAGCTCCCAAATAATTTACTAGTTTTTCAGGAACATCTCCACCAAATGAGTCAAAGACGAATTTTTGATTACCCTTTTTAAAGTAACAAATCCAATGAGTACCTGCATGATCCGACGTATCCAAGTTTACAATTCCTGATTCACAATCATTAGGTTTTGTAGGCAGTTCATCAATCATAAAAACATTTCGAAAATGCTTTATGTTCATTTCGTGTATTATTTTAAGTACAACGAAATTACTTAAAGGGTGCTTATAGTTGGAAAGTATATCACTCAATATCGATGAAATTTCTCTTTTTTTTAATTTTAGTTATTCCCAAACAACCTTGTCCAGTCTTTTTTTCGATCACCAGATTATGTCTAATTTGTTCAGCCAATTCCGCATCTTCTTTTTGCTTTTTATGAACAGCGCTTGTAATGGCTGCAGCGCCACCTGCCAGCGAACCAATGGCACCCAATGCAGCTAATATTAATGGCAAAAATCCTCCTTGGTGTTCATTAATTCCAGAACCTTCTTTCTTCCTACTGAGATATTCGAATATTTTCTTTACAATTGGAATGGACAAACTTATAAGTAAGCTACCACCTTTTTGAATTTTTCTTGCTTTCTGCTTTTTTTGTGTATCTGTCAAGTACTCATCTAGATAGTCATGCTTTTTCAGATCTTCGTTGGAGAGTTTTATTTTAATAGCTTTGGGTTTTAGTTTCCCTTTTTGGGAAACGTTGTAATCAATACTAAATCCTTTCATTTATTTAATGAAAAAAATTATAAACAAAAATGTTACAAATTTATACTCAGAAGCCCCAACCATTTTCATCTAACCCCATTACCATTTTTCTTTTTCCATACATTATTCCAGTAACGGCTGTAGCTGCTAGTCTCTCACTCAAGTTAGCATCTTTACTGAATATTCTCTCTTTTGCAGCCTTTTGTAATTCTTTATCTGCTTGTTGTTTGTGCTCTAATTTTGTATGGTCGCGGTACGCTATATCATGTAATTTACATGCTTCGTCTAATGGGTTGGAACCCTGGACCACAAAATTTATATCCCGGGAGTGTTAAGTCAATATTATTTTCACCTATTTTATTAATCATCCAATTAACTAATCCTTTTCCATGTTTTTCAGATTCCCAGAATGTATGGGGGATGTTATTTAAAAACCTAATTAGATATGGAATACCTTTAGGGTTATTAACAATGAAGTCATTAAACTTACTCGTAAGCATCTTCGTTATTCCAACCTTTTCATTGTGATAGACGTTGTTTCCAGCATTTTCTTCGCCATGAATTACCATTAATCTGTCTATTAATTCCCTTACATCATCCATCCACACATATTCAATCGGTGCTTTTGAATATTTTTTTACAAAACCAAATCCTGATTTAGGAGGAGTGGTTAGAGATGCAGCTCTTTCTTTTCTACTAACTTTTTCTGAAAGCCATATATCCTTTATCAACATATTATATTTTTTGCCAACACTACTTTTAGGTTTAGTGCTATTTGGGTCATTGTTTTGATACATAGCATTTGTAATTTTTAAAATAGTCTCATATGTGCTGCGGTCTTCGTCTGTATACTCATCATCGTTAGGTATATCATTTAAGGTTAAAAATAGCATTAAACCCTTTGTAGCTTTAAAATTCTTACCCTTAATTATAATATCGTCATTACTGAATTCAACTTTTGAGTCACCTATATAATAACCCTGATAGTTCTTATCATACCTTATTCCAAATTTAGGGTCACTACTTCTAGGTTAATATTTTGAAATTATTACCCCTAAGTGGACCGTAGAATAATCAGTTATGCCTTTCCTCTTAACATTTTCTTCACTTTTATCATACTCTTCATCGGCCTCTTGAAATAAACTCCTCCCCTTTTCTTTTTCTTTCTGAAGTTGCGACTCTAAATTCTTTCTGACCTTTCTTGCCGATTTTAAAGCTTCTTTTTGCTCATCAGTGACATCATATTCAGCCAAGAAATGGGAACCTTCGGAATCTGAAGGAAAGTCTTCTTTATAGTCAATTCTGTAAGGAATTAATTGCTTCTCTATTTTCTTCTATAGCTTTCACTAACTTGTTGCCTAAAACATTAACAGCATCGATAACAGGTTGATCTTCTTTTTTATACTTCTCGTATTCCGTTATAGGCTGCTTCTTCCATATTCGAAATTCGTCTTTTAATTCTTCAAATTTCTTCCTATTCCTTCTTGCTTGTTGAACTACCTTTTGATCGTATTTCGCAAACATTTTTATTATAGGTGAAATTTAAAAAAAATGACGTTTGATGCTAACATTGACGTTTGACATTTGACGCTGACATTGACGCTGTACGTTGTACGCTGACGTTGTACGCTGACGTTAACGCTGAACGTTAACACTGACATTGTACGCTGTACGTTAACGCTGTACGTTAACGTTGTACGTTAACGTTGTACGTTGACGCTGACGTTGTACGCTAACGATGTTTGTGTTAGAATACTCAACCCAAAACCTGCCAATAACCTGGAGTAGTTACCCAACATTTAGAAACGTTTTAATTTTATTCCTATATTTACCATCGTTAGCTTTGCGATTCATATCAATAGTAATAAAACCAAACCCCTCATTCCAACATTTGCTGCAAATATTCTTAAAGTCTTCAAATTTCATATCACCACCAACAAATTCTTGATAAATATGATTTAAATTGGTATTATCTTGCCTAAATATGTTTACGAAGTTTAAGTTATCACGAACTAATTGTTTTGGTATTTTTGAATACGTTTGAGCTAAGTAAAAACAGTCAATCCCTTTATGTCTTCCTCGTGTAAAATATTCTCGAACTATGTCTTGGTTTTCCAGTATGAAATCGTCGAAAATTACAACTGACCTATCTTCACATTTATCCATTATGCTTTCATCGTCATGAATAAATTGTGCAATGGACTTTCCTAACTTCTCTTCGATTTTATTACATTTTTCCATAAACTGTTGATACTTAGATTGATCTAAACTTTTAGAGAAGATGTAAAGGTTGTATATTTTTTCCCAGTTTAACCATCCAGGTGCCAAAATATAATTGTCTATCATTAAGGTTGTTTTACCACAATTACTGGGGCCTATTATAGCACAACGAATGGAATTCGGTAATAATTTGCCATGTTTGTTCTTTACTTGCTTTTCTACAAGTCTTACTTGTGGGTCCCAATCTACAACATTTCGTTTACTCATTTTCGTTTATTTTATTAATTAATGAATGAATTAATAAATGAAGAGAATTTTTGAACTAAGTTGTAAAACTTCGGTTTTAGAGAAAAGGTTAAATGTTCCATTGCGAGATGAATTTAGAAAAGTTGGATTAATAGGGTTTTACTCAACCTTCCTAACACCAAATATTACAACAAAAAACAATAAAGTACACTATGAAAAAGTATCAGGTACGATAACTGAAATGTTTATTCCACCAGGTCAATATAATGTAGAAAATTTACAAAAAGCTATTCAAAGTCAAGAACCTAAGATTAGTATTGAACAAAATAAAATTCTAAACAGATTGGAAATAATTAGTGATTATAAAATATATTTTGACCAAGAAGAAAGTATTGGTTCAGTTTTAGGTTTTAATAATCAAATTGTAGAACCAAAAACCAAAACACTTGCTCAGAACTTACCTAAAATAATTCCGTTCGAAAATATCCGCGTTCATTTCAATTTAGCGGATGGAATGTTTGTAAAAGACTCTGAGCATTTTCACCGTGAAACGAATATTATTGCATCATTTAAACCAGCCCTAGAATTTAGTGCTCCAATAATTTATGAGCCGAATTATCCTGTATTTTGTCCAGTTTTCGATAAAATTCAGAATTTAAAAATTACTGTGACCAATGAGAATGACGAAGTAATAGATTTCAACGGCGCAACAGTTACTGTAATTTTAGAGATGAGTTAATATTTCCTCTTCATTTAATTTTCTATTATTTTTCTTATAATAAATGAACAAAGTAGAAAGTTACCAGTGGCAGTCTTTTCCTGTAAATGAAAAGACTAAAAACAATTTAAATTTGCCAAACAAGGACGTGGAAATAGATATTAAAGTTGGTGATGGTTGGATTGATAATAATGCGCACCTGTATATTACTTTCGATGTAACTCATGCTGATGGAACTGATTACACTAACTATGAAGGCAAGTCAAATATAAAGCTAATTGACAATTACCCCACTCAATTTTGGAGCACTGTAACCGTGAAAAAACGAGGACACACTATCTATCGAATTGACCATCCAAATATATCTTCAACGGTTCTGTTTAATTTAACAGCCTCTTATAGTGATAAATTGATATATTCAGGTAATTTTCTTAATAATGGTAAATTGCAGAAAAAATCAAATGAGTTAAGGTACCCTTTAAGTCTTCTTGGTGGCTTTTTTAAGGATTTTAAAGAGATTATGTGGGAAGGAGATTTAACTGTTACATTTACATGGAGTCAAAATGCAAACGATGCTTTGTATAGATGGTGGACTAAGAATTCCGATGGGGGCAATGCACCTGGAACTCTCCCGGAGGAAGGAAAAGTTACCGTAAAGTCAATGGAGATAAAAATTCCAGTTGTTAAATACGAACCAAATTATGAGCTTGAACTGAGAGAAAAAATACTGCAAGAACCACGAATACATATATCATTCTTTGACCTTCAAACTCAAGAAATTTCAGGCCTAAGTGGGAAAAGGAATTTTGAAATAGATATTATTAATTACTACAATTCAATGGAGTTTGATCTGCCATATTTTATTTTTGTTGTGTTTCAAACTAATAAAAAAGGTAACCAAGATATGAATAGTTCCAAATTTGATCATGTTCACCTTCAAAATATTTACATGAAAAACGGAAGAAACGAAATGTTTCCGGAAGAAATGTGGAATATCAATCCTCCTAATACTTATCTAAATGCCTATTATGCTTTTAGGGACTTTAGGCGTATAACTGAGCTGAAGTATGATGTTGTTGTAACCCCCACAGAGTTCATTGCTTCTTATCCTATTTATGTTATCAATATAAGTCGGCGTAGAAATGTAGTAACACCTCAGAAAACCAGTATGAAATTGGTAGCAACATTTAATGCCAATATACCTGAAAATACGCTTGCTTATATAATTATGTACGGTAAAAAGAATTTAACCTATGATGCTAAGCATGGAATAGTTACTGAAAACTAAGAGTTTAGTTTTTAAGTTCAATTGAACTTAAAAACTAAGAATAAAAAAAGAGTTAGTTTAAATTTGTTGAATTTGAAAGGGCAATTAAGTTTGCAGTATTTTCTTATTTAAAGATAAAAAAAAGCAGTTAATAAATATGGAACCCGAATATAATATAATGCCTTGCAGCCTGAAAAATATTTTAAAAGGGGGTTGTGTTTCAAATACACCCACCAAAGTAAATAATGTGCCTGAGTGTATTAAGAAAATAGTCTTCGATTACTACCTCAAGCTGCAAAATTTGCAACTAACGATCTTAGCACGCGTTAGTGATGAAAGTGACTGTGTAGAAATTGGTGAGGCATTAATGGAATTAGAAGAGCAAGTAGAGAAACTAATAGTTTCGGCTGAGCACAGTGCGAAAGAAGAAGGAAGAAGTTAACAAGTAGTTCCGTGAAGAACTATACAGCCTATTTTCATATATCCTGCTCATGTTAATTGCCTCTATCAACATACAAAATTTCAGTTTAATTGCTGTAACAGATTCGTAGATATTGAGAACCGTCAAAATATTTCAGATGGTCGCCAGGTTGGATTTTTATTTTTGTACTATTACATTAAGATTATTGTGTACGTGTGGTATTCAAACTTCAATCGCATGATTAGAACACAAGTAGTAAAAACGAGATTTTAAAAGTACGCACACCAGCCATCTTGTGATTGTGCAAACAATTGAAATTAATTAGATGCCAGTGGTTCAACATTTGTATAAGCATTTAACGTGCAACGTTTCACGGCACTCGGATAGTTAATTCGCGAGAAACGTCCATTTAAATATTTATACTTCGCGTCGCCACCATGTTGGATTTGTGCTCACCAGGTTACTGAAAGTCCTATTGGTGAACATATGTTCATAGTCTCTATGAACATAAAAAAAACAGTTTGGTTGCTGTAAAAGATTCATAGATATTGAGAACCGTCTACATATTTCGGAAGCTCGCCATTTAGGATTGTTATATGTATAGGCCATAGAATTATGTACCATTCAAGGACAATTATTGCCTAGGTTCATTATTCAAACTTTCACTTCGATCGCATGATTACGACACAAGAAATAAAAACTTAATTTTAAAATTTCACACAGCCGCCATCTTGAGGTTATGTAGGCTACACAATTGAATTAAATTAGGTGGCAGTGCATTACAATCTGCAAAATCATTTACTGTACCACATTTCACTGCGCTCAGAGAGTTAAATCACGAGAAAAGTCTCTTAAATTATTTCAAATTCGCTTGGTCGCCATGCTCGTTTTGTACTATACAGGTTTATGAAATATACATAGGTAAACTTGTATCAGTACCCTTTATCACCTTACAAAATTGCAGGGTGATATCTGTAATAGTTTCGGAGATATAGAATGTCAGTGAAATATTTCCCACAGCCACCATTTTGAGGTTATGTGAACAATTGAACTAAATTAGACTCCAGTGCATTACAATGTGTATAAACAATTGCTGTACCAAGTTTCATTACGTTTGGATAGTTAAATCGCGAGAAAAGTCTATTTAAAAGTCTCAAATTTGCTTGGCCGCCATGTTGGTTTTGTAGTCACCAGGTTTTTGAAAGTCTCATAGGTGAACTTCTAGTAGTGCCCTTTATCATCGCACACAATTTCAGGGCGATATCGGTAATAGTTTCGGAGATATTGAATGCTAGTGAAATATTTCGCACAGCCGCCATGTTGGATTGGTGAGACGTAACAAAATTTGAAGGAAACGGTAGAGGTCGCCGGGAATAGCGCTATTAACTTACCGAGTTTCATTGAAATCGCTCCAGTCGTTTAGATTTTATTAGGGGACACACACACACACCTCACACACACACACATACACACGCACACACACACGGACAAATGGTGATCTCATAAGCCTATTTTTTTCAAAATTGAAAATAGGCTAAAAATAAGTTATCAGTGAACTTGACCAGGAAACTCCGTTAGCCTTGATACACTCTTAGTCGATAAGATAACCTTGCTATCACTCTCTCAGTATCGTCCGCACGCATGGAAGTGATGTGCTAAATTAAATATTACTTAGAACCCAGCTGTTAGTCTTGTTACACCGGAAGTACTAGTAGCAAAGCAAGAAACTACGTAGTATGTGTAGCGCAATCTATTAGCAAAGCAAGAAACTACGTAGTATGTGTAGCGCAATCTATTAGCAAACAATAAAAGCTCTTCGTAGTGCACTTCTCATAAGAAATTGCACCACATAAGGCCGCATACACGCTTTTTAATCGCTTTCCTCGTAGCTCAGGAGGATAAGTGTTGGGAATGTTGAGGTTTGTTCGCTTAGAGACGGAGGCGCCCCGTTCTCTATGGTTCGAATCCCAGTCACTCCTTTCGAAAAAATAACTGAGTTTTAACAACGTGAGAGTGCTCTCCAGGGTCCAGGGGTTTCTCCGTTACAATCGGAGTTTTGCAAAAAAAAAATCCTGAGGGTAATGTTTTATATTACTTAAAGATATGAAAACAGTTACTAAAATATGGAACTCATGCCTTGCAGCTTAACAAATATTTTAAAGGGGGGGGCGATGCGTCCACTAATCCACTAAGAATAAACATTCCTAATCATCTTAAGGGTCTAGTCTTCCATTACCAACGAGCCCGGCAGAACTTACAACTAACAATATTAGAATGTGTAGATGCTGATGATTGTCGGGAAATCGGTAAAGCCTTCGAAGAATTAGAAAATCAAGTCGACAAAATCATACATAAAATGATATAAAATTTAACAAGGATGTCTTATAAATTTAAGTTTCAACGGTATAGTTACCTTTAAAATTGGCATATTATTTTTAAGTTATTTTAATAGGCTTTGGCTTATTAAAATGCAACCCCTTGCAACTGTCACAGTATGTGGACCGGATAGAAACTGCTTAATTCACTCACTGGTTCATTTCTTCACTTTCTCATTTAAGCGCTCTTTGATTTCGTCACTGTTAAATTTAGACACTTTTTTCATTTAGTTACTTTTTAATTTAGTCACTGTTTGATTTAGCCACTTTTTCATTTCGTCACTGTTTTATAAAAGTCATTGTGAACGAGAGGGGTACTCTAGGGTTTTTTGTCACCTTTTTCAAAAAAGTGGGGAGACATTTACGAAGGGGGTACCCTGGGGGATTTTAGGCGCATTTACCAAAAAGTGGGGGGAGGGTGTTCAAGCCATAAGAGAAGCTATAAAAATAACGGTATAAGCAGCATGCTCCCGAGGACATGCTGCTTTTTGGAAGCCATTATTTTAAAATTTAAAGCCATTATTTTATCCATATATTTTAGAAAAGTCATTAGAAATTTAGCCATTATTTTATCCATTGTTTGCAAAAAAGTCATTAAAAATTTAGTCATTATTTTAGCCATTATTTTTGAAAAAGTCATTAAAATTTAAATCCATTATTTTATCCATAATTTTTTTTAAAGTCACTGGTAGTTTTGTCCATTATTTTATCCATTGTTGATAAAAAAAATCTTCAGAAATTTACAGCCATTATTCTAACCATTCTCATTGAAAAAAGTCATTAGAAATTTAGCCATTATTTTATCCATACATTTTAAAAATGTCATTAGAAATTTAGCCATTATTTTATCCATAATTTTAGAAAAGTCATTGGAAATTTAAGCCATTATTTTAGCCATTATTTTTGAAAAGTCATTGGAAATTTAAGCCATTATTTTAGCCATTATTTTTGAAAAAGTCATTGAAAATTTAAGCCATAACATTTAACCATCTTGTCCCATACCTACGTCTATACTACTAAGCGGATAGATGACTGGAGGCATAAAGCCCTGCATGGAAGGTATGCTGCTCATCTACATTCCGATTCTACCGATACTACGAATTCAACAGAGTGGCCTCGGTCGGCTGACTTATTCAGAGAAACAGAAGGACCGAGTTGTGTGTAGTAAGAATTATGATCGCCACATTCTTGGGAAGGATACATCGGACAAATGCCGTCTTTGTAATACTGAATCCATTAGGCACATCACGGGGGGATTCCAAACGCTTGCTCCATAATAATAGTTGGAGCGGCACAACAATGTAGCGAAAGTAGCCCTCCAAGCATTTGCGTGGCGATCGGTTTTGTTGTGACCTGATCACGTTCAGAACAATGACGAAGCCAAGATCTTATGGGATTCCACTACAGGGTGATTCATAATTTCTATTACAAACTTCTGGGGGTTGTACAGTGGACTACGTAGATCACAGTTTGAATAGAAACCCTTGTCCGGACATTTATCGCTTCGATACCAAATCGGTTTGAAGATCACTTTCATTTTACATCGCCCACTCCACGGAACGCAAATAACATTGGCTGAGGGCAACCTCTGCAATCCCCTGATGTCATACAGTACGTATGTCTTCTGTTTACAAACCGTAGTGACAGTCCGCTTTGACAGCAGTTATGATGGAGTCAGGGCACAGTAGTCTACAAGACGAGATCACAGTCCAATGATATCGTGTCGTGTGTTCGTTTACAAACGGTAATGAAAGCGAGTCTGCTTTGACAGGTCGATGTAGTCCAATTTCGTGGCCACCACGATCGCCAGATTTAACTCCCCTCGACTTTTTCCTGTGGGACCTCATGAAGAACCTTGTTTATGAGACTCCTGTCGAGTCGGAAGAAGATCTTGTTGCACGCGTTCTGGCGGCAGCGCACACACACCAGATCCCGTGGGGCGTGTGTATGACAACATGTTGCGCAGGTACACGTTGTGTAATGAACAGCAGGGTCGCCACGTGGAACAACTCTTGTAGTGCACACGTGTCTTCAGTGAAGTGGGAGATGTGCAATCCAGTCAAACTGATTTGTTATTGAAACGATACATGTCCGGACATGGGTTCCTAATGAAGATGTGATCTACTTAGTCCCCTCTACAACCCCCAGAAGTTTGTAATAGGAATTATGAATCACCCTGTATAATAACAAATCGTTCTGTAGAAGCCAACAGGCCAGACCTTATGATATTCGATAAGCAATAACATAAGGCTACTATCGTCCATGTTGCTGTTCCACTGCATGAAAACCTACAAAATACGGCGCCTGAGAAAAGGCGCAAATACCAGCCACTTGCCGCTGAGCTCATTCACATCATCATCGGCTTTAACTGGAATCCGAGTATAAATCTTCTTCCTTCAGTCCAGTTTGTGGATGTGTTTACGGTGACTAAAGAGTCCAATCCTGGCATGGAACAAGCGACCACACAAGTCACATAGTATTGCTGGAGGACGACGTGGTTGGGCTGCTCGAAGTTTCCTAGCTTGACGTTTGGCCTCTTCATGTGTGCGTCGATCCCTTTCAAACGTCTTTACAGTATCCGAGATGGTACGGCGCCAAGTTGAGCGGTCTTCAGCTAGCATGTCCCAGGTTTGTGAATCAAGACCTGTCAATTTCAGGATCTGCTTAAATTGGTCCTTGTAGCGCCTCTTAGGACCACCATGAAGTCTGGTGCCATAGCATAGCTCACCATATAGCATCTGACGAGGTAATCTCACATCATCCATCCGATGGACATGACCAATCCATCTAAATTGGTAACCTATTATGGATGATTCTATGCTGTTGATTTGAGCCTTTTCAAGAACAGCAATATTAGTAATGCGATCTTCCCATATAATCCTCAGGATTGATCGAAGTTTTTGTAGGTGGAAGCGCTCAAGCTTCCTAACGTCACATCGGTAAAGGGTCCACGTTTCACAGCCTTACAACAATGTAGAAATGACTACTGCTTTGTACACCATAAGCTTTGTACTCATGGACAGATCTTTATTCATGAACACCCGGTGCGCTAATCGTCCATATGCTGCATGGGCTGCACCAATATTCTCTTATCCACATCCTGCTCACAGGTACAGCTCACAGAAATGGTACTGCCCAGGCACGAGAAGTGGTCTACCTGTTCTAATGGCAAATTTGCCATTAGAACAGGTCACTCACATACATACGGCTTAAGGGAAGTTTTCGTCATCCCAGTTGTCTCTGTGAATGCTTTAGGTGCAAAGGACTAGGAAAATGCAAAGGAGAACCTTGGCTTGAAGAGGAAACATATGCAGTTAAACCAAGAAACTGCCCTCCTTGGTACTGCAAGTATAGTACTGTGACAGACCCGTGTGAGCTCCTGGTGGCAGCCATTTTTAGCCTACTTTTCACATTTTGCAAAAATGAGGAAAAAGTAGACTTATGAGATCGATCCGGGAAAATGTGTGTCTGTCTGTCTGTCTGTCTGTCTGTCCTTCTGTCTGTCTGTCTGTCTGTCTGGCTGGCTGGCTGTGTGTGTGTGTGTGTGTGTCCCTATCAACTCCTAAACGGCTGCAGAAATCGAAACCAAATTTAGTATGAGTAAAGATGTATACCGGAATATCTCGCGTTCATATTTGAAAATGATGTCAGTGCTACCAACTACTGAAAAAATCACTAGAAATTTGAGCTCCATGTTGGATATCTTGGAAGGTATGCATGGGAGCTATTCCAAAATTGGCACACATGTAGATAACACTATTTCAGCTTAATTTCCAGGAGGCCATACATGACAGTGTTGCCAAAATAATTTTAAGCCTTCAGATAAGTCCAATTTTAAATGCCTATAACTTCTACACTATCAATTGGATTTCAACCAAATGTTGTATGTAATATGGGTATATAAACAGATATGACTGAGCGTATTGTTAAGATTCACCGGGGCTGCCAACTGTTATTAATTGCTCTCTCTATTCTTTTATCCAAATAGCAATATATCAGAAAGTATGCAAGCCGGCAGCTTTAAACGATGCACACGTATATTACCTGACATTTTAGATTAAGTTTGGAGTAACGTATATACTTCAGTTCTACCAACATGATTCTAAGCCTGCTGATAGGGCCAATTTTTAATTACATGTAACTTATATACCATCAGTTGGATTTCAACCAAATTTCCTATGTGCTATGTGTAAAATAACAGATATGACTATAAGTATTCTTAAGAGCAATCAGGGCTGCCAACTGTTAATAAATGCTGTCTATATATTTTTAACCTAATATCAATATATCAGGAAGTAAGCAAGCCAACAGCCCTATACTTTCCACACGTATAGCACCTGACATTCTAGATTAATTTGGAATAATTAATATAAGTCAGTGCTGCCAACATGATTCTATGCCCCCTGATAGGTCCAATTTTAAAATATATGTAACTTCTACACTAACAAATGGATTTCGTCCAAAATTGGCACAACAAGATATCACAATATTTCAGATTAGGCTATTTCTGACCAGCACACGCATGCCATTGTTGCCAACATGCTTTTACGCGTGCTGATAGATCCAATGTGTAACTGCATGTAACGTCCATTGGACTTCAACCAATTTTTTGATTCTGTACCTCCAGAGATGGAACTAAGAATATATTCAGTCACCAGGGCTGCCAACTCTAATGCTCTATTAGGCTACATTATACCAGGTATATTTCGAACTAATTAGACATTTCGATATTAGCAACTTAATTTCGTCATTATTCTAGATAGGTTCATATACTGTAGATAAATCATTGGCTTGAAACTTATTTTTAAAAAAGTAGGCTCTTTAGTTCGTCACGGAACTTCTTGTTATGTATGTATGCAGCCGAAACCCTATCCCTAAATGCTCATAAAGGACTCCTTGAAGAACTGAAGAAAAAATAGCACAGAATCGTTAGAGGTATAATGGGATCAAATTACAAGAATCGCATCCATTATAAAAATCCAACAAAGAAGTCAACAGTGAAATAGAGGAACTTACAGAAACGATCCGTAAGAGGCGGGCTCGGTATTACGGTCATCTCGAAAGGATGGACGGAAACAGGCTGACTAAACAGATTTTTCATTTTATTGACTCCAAATCCAAAACCACAATGCCCTGGTTTATGAATACCAGAGACGACCACAAAATGCTGCATCTAAAACCCGACGACACCTTCTTCCGAAAAATGATACTGACGAATGCGCTAACCCGAGGTGAGGCACCAAAACCGAAAAGAAGACAAGCTACTACAGGACAGCGGAACGTAAGATGGCTCACTCACGGAGAATGAGGGAATTCTGGGCTCAGAGGAAAGCGAAGTAAATTGCCAAGTGTAACAAAACTTAACGTGGTCCTAGATGGCCTCAACGAATTATAACATAATGATAATAATGATAATAATAATCCAAAGACCACAGATGAAGCATACAAGCTTCACTCCAGAGACACCACAGAGAAATTGTCCAACCTCGCAGCAGATATCAGAAAGAGGCGACAAAAATTTTGCGGCCACATCAGCAGACTCCCACAAACCAGTCTCACCAACAAAATTCTTAGATGCATACAGCATTTCAAGATTACTACACTCTGGATGATGCAAGTCAAAATTGATCTGACAGGTCGACCCAGAAGACGTCATAGACAAAAGCGTCTTTCGTCACAAGGTATGCAAGTGGGAAGTGTTGTCAGAGATAGAGAGAGCAGCACCTGCAGACAGTTATAATTGTTTCGCGCGATCTAATAGGCCTGTAATGTGTGAAATAATAATAATAACCTATCCACGATCCAATGTTCCTCAGTGAAGAGGACGGTAGTGCTGAGCACAGAGCACGTCTCACTCCAGTTTGACAATATACCGACTCCTTGCTCTTGATATACTGTAGATGAGGACAAGTTAGTATTCACCACGGAGCATACATCCATCTTGAGCACGTTCAAATTCCCCACTCGGTTCAGCATGCCAGAGGAAACCATGCAACTCACCGCAGTTATCTCGACACATCTATACAGTATACAGATCGTAATCACACGTTCATGTTTTGACAACACCTCGGAACTAATGAGGAACTGTGCTCCTTGGTGCCAAAACATTTTATAGGCCATTTGTCAACAATGCTTTGTGTTGGTAACACGACAAAGTCGGTGTGGAGGACAGGAATCCCCTTTTATTTCAATGCAAATAATACATGACTGAATAACAAGCTGTCGTAATGCGAGGCACGTCCAGAAAGTAAGTTCCGTTTGGTAATAAAATTAAATTGTGTACAGATAAGGAAAAATTATTTATTGCACAACATTCCACACCTCTTAAACTACTTTCCCACATAACTGCCGAACTTTTGCAGGCATTTGTCATAGCGTGGCACAAGTTTTTGGATACCTTCTTCATAGAAGTTTGCCGCCGACCGTAAACGAGAGTGAAGACTCCCCTGTAAGATATCCTACCGTTTGGCCACCACTGTTAGGCAAATTGTGTGCTTACCAGGAGAACTGCGTATGTTTAGGAGTTCTCCTGACCACACATCAATAATGCACAATATTTACATGAACATATTTGACAGTTCATTTACACTGCTGTCGCCCAGAAGTTAGCTACCTCTATTGCATTTGGTGTTGCTCGTACCAAGTCTTCCAAAGTGCAAGTTGTTGGGCACTGGCTACACTGGATCAAGTGGAAGGAAGTCTGCATTACACCACATTCACCATTTCATTAAATTAGTCTTACATTTAGTAACTCCTGACCGTAGCGATCCATTTCTCTGTGTAGCCTGCGGGAAACTTTTCATATGGTGAGAGCCAACCCTTAGGTGTGTAAAACGTTGCGCGCCAAACATCAGTTCGGGATTGATGTGGTGTCCCGACAGCGAGATTGTAATTTCTAGTTCACTTTTAGCATTGAAGAACACGGCTTCCTAATTGGCTATTCTGACAAAACACGACTGCAGTAAGTGCTGTGATTAGGGTGGATTCTATCAACGATGTCGTTCCAGGTTTGAAAAAAATATGTAGAACTCCCGCTGTTTTAAATAAGTATTTTTAGGTACCCGTATAAATTGTAATGCGCCATGTAATAGCTGCATGATAATTGTTCCAACCGATAAGTGATTCCGTATCTTCTTAAGTCATGAAGAATCATTAGGCCCTACCAGAATGTTTTTCATCTATTAGCTCATTCACTCTGTACGAACGCGGAAGTAGCTTATTATCCACTCCCGATCAAGAATTGTATGTACAGTACATGGGAGGTGGCTCAAAATATTTAATTTCCGACGGTCTGAATGGCATGAATGGCAACCACGGGGCCGAATGATGAGCTTGCCATTCACCACACTCCTCGACTTAAGAAGATATGGAAATATTTATGGCCTAGGAACAATTATCATGCAACTATTGCCAGGCGCGTTATAATTTATGACGGTACCAGGAAAATACGAAGTTAAAACAGTGGGAGTTCTACATATTTAGTTCAAACCTGGAACTCTATAGGCCTAACTACGCTGACTAATCACAGCCCCTGCTGCAGTCGTGTTTCGTCGGAACAGCCAATCAAGAAGCCGTATCGCTCTCTAATGCTAAAAGTGAACTAGAAAATGCAATCTCGCGACCCGACAAGAGCCTCTGTTGTTCTGTGGAAGCTTTTCCTTGATTTTAGACGTGGGTTTGATGGTAGAAAATACGCGAACACAAATCTGGATGTCCAAGGTACACGACCTAAAGAAGGGCAGATGGCGGTGTGTTTGACCTGCCGCGTCGTGACCCCAACTATGTGTGGTCTGCATGACAATGGTTCGTGACTCGGCCGCTCCTAGCCTCGGGCAACAACATAAACATCCGGGATTAATCTCTTGAACAAGCAGGTGCTCATATGGGTGGTGACTCTCGCTCGAGGCTGGCTCCCCACTTTCATCTTTCCTGTTCACCTTCCTTGGCCAGCTCTCGTTCTCTTCCAACCAGTCTGCCTCGTTGCGTAGTAGCTGGCATTCTTGGCTGTCACCGTAGAGGATCGGGTTCGATTCCCGGCTCTGCCAAGACATTCTGGTCTGAGCATTGGTTTGGCACTGGCGAGTAAGCTTAGCGTGTTTCAGAGCTCTTATTGAGTAGTTGCTGGCAGCTAGTTAACCCTTTAGGAGTCATCTCTATATTAAGCACCTACTATAAGCACAATTGATATTGTCTGAGATGCTGATGGTTGAATTTTTCAGCGATTTTTGTTGTGGAATTGTTAATATTTCTGAAGTCACCATCTTGTTCCTAATATTCGTGTGGTCGAAATAGACGTGGGGTTAGCGTCATTGACTGTGAATCTAGAGATCTAGGGTTCGAATCCCGGACGGGTTAGATATTTTTGCTACCAGGTTATCATTTTAAACGATATTTTATATTTACCATAGCAATATGACTCATTTTAACAGAATCCATGTGAAATTACGTGTTGGTCTGTGAATCAAGAGGTCCGGGAACTGGGGAAGCCTTTCATGATCTACTGCTGTGCACATTGCATTTACTCGCACGTTGGCCTATTTATAGGGAATTTAAGGTTATGAGCGGTGTCGCGTCTATTAATCTAGTTGATCCATATCGTATTCTTTATACTGGTGGAAGCTACAAAACCTCTAATAAAATGAGTTCCGTTTTATAAACTACAATATCTGTGTATGAACAATATGCCGTCCTTGAAATGGTTTTCCGTGGTTTCCCCATTTTCAACTCCAGGCAAATGCTGGGACGGTACCTTTTGACAGGCCGTGGCCGCTTCCTTCCATATCCTTACCCAGTTTCATTCACCAGCATTCATTTCATCTCTCATTAACTCCTCTCGTGAGGTTGGTGACAGGAAGGGCAACCGGCCATAAAAATATCCACCACCAATACTTCCATCGCATCTCATCCCCGATCCCGTAGGAAAACGGGAATAATAAGGGGTAGACCTACAATACCGGTGTATCAACAATTTCATGTGAGTTTTCTTCTATGTCAGGTGTTACACATCATATGCGACTACTGTAAGGCTCGTAAAGTTGTTTTTTATGTGTGTTGTTATTAACTTTTTTTTAGGGGAGTAGCAGCCCTCGAAGGCTCACAAGAAGCTGCCCGTCTGAAGATATGGAAGACCCGATTATTCATCTATCAGCAAAAATGGCACCTGTTCATAACTTGCCATATGGACGAGGGTTTCACGCTGCAAGAACAATCTCAAGAAATGGAACATGCTCATCAACAATGATGAGTTCTGTGACTGCAGCATGTTACAAGATCCACAACACCTGCTGATCTGCTGCCCCTTGATGGAGGATATAAGTTCAAAAGACGATCTTTTGGCTGCAAATGCTAATGCTATAACTGTTGCTACTTACTGGAAAAATGTAATTTGATTCGGACACGGAAAATATTGTAAATAAACTTAAGTTTTGGGAACCGGCCTAAGTGTACGGTGGAGGGAAGCAGTTGTCTACTTGCTCTGGTGTGATGGGCATTTGAATGAAATCCCCATGTGAGAGGTTTTGATACCTCACTTATTGAGCTTATTAATGCATTGCACACTGGCATGGTCTATGCATGTCCCTAATTCATAATTCATACGCGTAACAATGATCCCCGCCTAAACAAGCCAGCTGGACAGATTCTCAAGTAGCTCTGAACATTACATATTACAGTACATCCAGCAAATATCCTTCAAAAGTTCTGAGAAATTACACCTACTAGCAAGAATAATGGTACGACATGCCTCTAATTCCATGAGTTGTTGAAGATTGTATGTAGTTTTATCTCCGGGTTAGTAACCAGCAGATAGAACAGGTGGGGTTTTGGCAAAAGATTCTAAAGGAGTGGTACAGAAAACGTTTTCACACCACAAAGGAAGGAGAAGTGTGAATCGTGATGCTTCTTCTATAACTCGATATCGTCTGGTTCAGTAAACTTTACGCATGGGATTGGCCTCTTGTGAATCTGTGTTGTGGTAGTAAGCAGTGGCGGCAGGAGTAGAAATACGTTTTGTGCTTTAACCCCTCCCACACTCCAAAAACAGAACATAACAAGTAGTTCCGTGACGAACTAAACAGCCTACTTTTCTTAAAATTTAATAATCGTGCCAATGATTAATCTATAGGTAATAATGCAATGTTTAATTAGTTCGAAATATACCTGAAATAGTGTAGTCTAATAGAGCACTACAATTGGCAGCTCTGGTGACTCTCAATATATTGTTAGCTCCATCTCTTAAGATACAGAATGCACACACAACATTTGGTTGAAGTCCAATGGATAGCATGGACGTTACATGAAATTAGACATTGGATCTATCAGCGCGCGTAAAATCATGATGGCAACAATGTCATGCATGTATTGCTCAGAATTCTGTAATAATTATTATGATCTATTATTGAGGCAATTTTGGATGAAAACCACTTGTTAGTATAGAAGTGACAGGTATTTAAAAAATGGAACAATCCTCACTTGACTTACATATAAGAAATAATTAACCCCTGGCACGACAGCCCTTGATGGGCCTAAAAACCGACCGCTGCCCAGCCTTTTGGCCTGCAGATATTGAGGTGAAGCGTGGTCAGCGCATCAGGTCCCCCCGGCCGTTAATATTGGTTTTCATGACCGGGGCGCTGCTTCACTGTCAGATGGCTACTCAATTGTCATCACCCCATTCCGGCCCTCACGTCAGTTTCTAAAATCTCTGATGGAGCACGGAATCGAACCCGGGGCCTCCGGGTGAGAGGCGGGTGCGCTACCAACCTCGGTCTACCCCTACAGTTCTTGTCCTCGATCCTTTCTTCCATAGCTAAGTTTGCTACTCCTGGGTGTCTTAGTAAGTGTCCTACTAACCTATCTCTTCTCTTCATTAATAGTCGCCAGAATCATCTCTCCTCTCCCACTCGTCTTAATACAACTTCATTTGTAACCCTATATAGGCCTACCCATCTGATCTCCATAATTCTCCTGTAACACCACATTTCAAATGCTTCTATTCTCCTCTCTTCTACTGCCCCCAACAGTCCCTGTTTCACTTCCATAGAGCACCACACTCCAGACAAATGCTTTAAAAATGACTTCCTAACACTTAAATCTATGTTGGATATCAAGAGATTCCATTCCTTCAGATATGCTTTCCTTGCTTGAGCAAACCTACTTTTTATATCCGTTTTGCTTCGTCCATCACTGGTAAGTAGTAAGGTAGGAAGGAAGCCTGTAGTTTTAAGTGACCGTTAATTTCTCATTCATGAGCCAAGGGATCTCCTATTTACGTGGAATCCGAACCACAGGACATGGCATTTCACTTCGAAAAACTCACATGCTTTGACCGAGAATCGAACCCGATCCACCTCGGTGAGAAGCAAACAGCTTGACCACTACGCCATCATGCCTCTGGTAAGTAGTAGAAGTCTCCCGCTTCTTTAAGCTTTTGACATGCAAAAATGACGTCCAGAGGGGTTTCTTATTTCTAAAGGCAGAGTTCCATAATCTTTGTTTTTCAATTATTGATTTTCAACATGAATTATTTCCTCAAGACGGAGTCCATACCAATTAAAACAAGTAGTTCCGTGAAGAACTATACCGCCTATTTTCATATATCCTACTCATGTCATCTTGGCCGACACGTCTGAGGATTTGAATGAGTATTTGAATGGTATGGACTCCGTCTTACGGAAAGAATTCATGATGAAAATCAATAAATGTAAAACAAAAATACTGGAATGTAGCCGAAATAAATCGGAAACCTCTATGGAGATCAAATTGGCAGGTGAAAAGCTGAAGGAAGTAGGAGACTTCTGTTACTTAGGAAGCAGAATAACCAGTGATGGACGAAGCAAAGAGGATATAAAAAGTAGGTTGGCTCAGGCAAGAAAAGCATTTCTACAGAAAAGGAATCTGTTGACATCGAATATAGATTTAGGTATAAGGAAGTCATTTTTGAAAGCCTATGACTGGAGCGTGGCGCTCTATGGAAGTGAAACTTGGACTATTGGTGCAGCAGAACAGAGGAGAATTGAAGCATTTGAAATGTGGTGTTACAGGAGAATGATGAAGATCAGATGGGTAGATAGGGTTACAAACGAAGAGGTAGGCCTATCAAGACTAGTAGGAGAGGAGAGATGTTTCTGGCGACCGTTAATGAAGAGAAGAGATAGGTTAGTAGGACACATACTAAGACACCCAGGAATAGCAAGCTTAGTTATGGATGGGAGGGTCGAGGACAAGAACTGTAGGGGTAGACCAAGGTTAGAATATGTTAAACAGATTGCCTTGGATGTAGGGTGTGGTAGCTATGTATAGATGAAACGATTAGCTCAGGACAGGGGGCATGGAGAACTGCATCAAACCTGCCAAAAGACTGAAGACTCAAACAACAACAACCCATGTTAATTGCCTCTATCAACATACAAAATTTCAGTTTGATTGTTGTGATAGATTCGTAGATATTGAGGACCGTCTAAATATTTCAGATGGTCGCCATGTTGGATTTTTATTTATGTACTATTACATGAAGATTATTGTGTACAAGTGGTATTCAAATTTCAATCGCATGATTATGACACAAGTAGTAAAAACGAGATTTTAAAATTTCGCACAGCTGCCATCTTGGGGTTATGAAAACAATTGAAATAAATTATATGCTAGTGGATTAACTTTGTATAAGCATTTAACGTGCAAAGTTTCACTGCATTCGGATGGTTAAATCGCGAGAAACGTCCATTTAAATATGTATACTTCGCGTCGCCGCCATGTTGGATTTATGCTCACCAGGTTACTGAAAGTAAACAATTCGTAGATATTGAGAACCGTCAAAATATTTCGGATGCTCGCCATTTTGGATTGTTATATGTGTAGGCCATAGAGTTATGTACCATTAAGGGAAAATTCTTGCGTTGCTTCTTTATTCAAACTCTCACTTCGATCGCATGATTACGACACAACAAATAAAAACTTAATTTTAAAATTTCGTACAGCCTCCATCTTGGGGTATGTAAACAACTGAACCAAATTAGATTCAAGTGCACTACAATATGTATAATCATTTACTGTACCACATTTCACAACGCTCAGAGAGTTAAGTCACGAGAAAAGTCTATTAAAATATTTCAAATTCGCTTGGCCGCCATTTTCTTTTTGTACTTTACAGGTGTTTAAAAGTTACATAGATAAACTTGTAGCAGTGCCCTTTATCACTACAAAATTTCAGGGTGATGTCTGTAATAGTTCGGAGATATAGAATGCCAGTGAAATATTTTGCACCACCGCCATTTTGAGATTATGTAAACACTTGAACTAAATTAGACGCCAGTGCATTACAATGTGTATAAACATTTGCCGTGGCAAGATTCATTACGTTTGGATAGCTAAATCGCGATAAAAGTCTTTTTAAAAGTCTCAACTTCCCTTGGCAGCCATGTTGGTTTTGTAGTCACCAGGTTTTTGAAAGCCTCATAGGTCAACTTCTAGTAGTGCCACTTATCTCCATACAAAATTTTAGGATGATATCTGCTATAGTTTCGGAGATATTGAATGCTGGTAAAATATTTCACACAGCCGCCATGTTGAATTGGTGAGACACAATAAAATTTGAAGGGCACGGTCGGGGTCGGCCAGAATGGTGCTATGGTCTTACTGAGTTTCATTGGAATCGCTCCAGACGTTTAGAAGTTATTAGGGGGGCACACACATACGAATCTCACACAGACACACGGACAAAATGTGATATCATAAGTCTCTTTTTTCATAAAATTAAAATAGGCTAAAAGTGTTGGGTGTGTGCCACTACGATGCGTGACTGTCGTTCTTGCGAAATTTCAGCTTCGTATATATTTTAATTATGTGTTTTGCGGAACGTAAAGTTAACAGGCGAAATGAAGGAAAGCAGAGTTTTCACTTCTAGGGAAGCTCCAAAAACAACCACTCTTGTCTGAAGTTTTAACTCAACACCACTCGACAGTTGGCTGTATCTGGAGTGATATGTTCGCCCACTATCTAGACTGTAACTGGCTTGATAGACTCGCCCCTAACCAGCTCGTAAACTGTCGCCTCAGTATTTGAGTGGTGATTGTTGGAAGAAATTAACATGTAAAAACACTTTTAGTGGGCGATATATTGAAGATAGAGATATTCTCGGGGACATTTTGTAGAATTTTTCATGCTGAACAATTCTTACACTCGTAGTATACAGATATTTGTAACGGTTTGTCCAGCGTAAGCATAAAAAGCGCATGAACGCCATGTGTCTTTCTTGGCCTTTTTAATTTTTCATAAATAAATTATTTTCTACAGAAATATTCCTCAAGATGTCCTTTACAGAATGGTGAAAACCGCTTCAAAATCCATTCAGAGGTTCACCCGTGACATCCAAAAACGACAGTAGCGACACTCGAGCGGAGCAACAGAACAGAGAGAGAGAGAGCGTTGCAGCAGAAGAGAGATAGAACGATATCATCACCTTTCACTGTAACACTTTTTCACGAACGTCGCTGTATTACAACAATTTATTAAAATAAATGGAAGTAGGAAAATGATTGAGACTGTGGCAGCTGTAAAATGTCACATTTTGTTCTAGCCTGTGCCAGAAGTCCACATGGAAACTAGAGCAATAATCAAGAGGAGGCAACAGGCTATCAAGTGCACCAGGATCAAGTTACGATTACGACCACCTGGTAAGGTTATGTTCAACGTATTCAGTGGGGACGTGGTGACATAATTTCACTTGCCAGCCAAACATGGACCACACCAGTCGAGCATACAGAATAGCATCCACTTGCATGTCTGTGATCGACACCACGACCACTGCTGCCAGCTTATTCATGTGTCAAAAGTAAACTATAAGGAAATACTGATGAAATTTCTGGGTTATCAGCCTTCAGTCTTGTCATGCAAGGCAGGTTCGGGACAGCAATATCACTAGAGATGAGAATTATATGTAAATCAGTATTATCATAGACATGTTTTTGGACTGAAGCCCTAACTGGTATTAAGTATAGACAGATTTCTGACACTAGGTTACCATAGCAACAAGTGCGTACAATAGACGAATAATAGCATGTCCAAAATGAATCAATTGTAATAATTCAGTAGCTATTCTGGATCCTTGTGTTCGGCTATAAAATCTACCTTATCATACAGTGAGTCCAGGAATGTTCTCCGCAACGCCTACATGCGTCTGCGAGAGCTATTAATAGCTACAGAAGTTACGTTGGTAGCGCGGCTGCCGCTTGCATCATATTAGCCTTTCACGAAATGATTGCTGGCGGTCGAGATGGGAACTATTCTTTGTTTACTTATGCCACACGTCAGCCTGCTTCGTTGACAGGTACAGTTGCGCGAGTAGGATATGACTCAGCTCAAGTAGCCTCTGTCATCGTTTAACTGTCCGTGGTGACATGAGCTCCTATGACGCACAATTCTGCTTGACTTATGTGCGGAATGCATTCTGTCATCGCTGTGTTCCCTAATAAGCAAACAGTAAACTTTGAACTCACCACAGCCATTCATAACAGATGCTGGAAGTGCTGATGACACATACGCTCGCTAATTGCAATACACACTGACAATTTCGACAGGCTACAGCCCACACGTGTGGGATTCACCCTGTCAAAGACACCGTGCTACAAACTAAACCGATGAGGCAACCACTCACAGCTGTACGTAACCACTGCGGAGGATATTCTCGAGCGCCCTGTATAATACGCTAAGGTTTATGTTTCACAAAACTCAAGCTCCTAAACCAGAGGGAGTTAGAAGGTGTGGTTTGTACCAGAATCTTCCAAATTGTCTTAATAGTACAGAAAAGATCTTAAATTTATTGTCAAGTAAACGAAAATATATTCATTTGTTTATAAACTGCTTTTAAACGAATAAACAAGACGATGGTCCCTGGAAGAACTGTGTCGTGTCCAGCCCGCCTAGCACTAGCGCCGGGCGGGTAGTCTGTACACAAGAGGCGCACACAACCAGCAGCAGTGGTGACTTGCAATCTGATTTCATAAATACCAACTATTTGTTTATAAAGTACATTTAAACACATGCGAGAGTTCTCGCGCGTCTCTGCTAGTACATATGTATTTACCATTATGCCAAAGTGAAGTTAGATTATCATTAAACATCATTATTTCCACCTAAAAATACATTTAAACAGATCCAAACCAACAACCAATCACAGCACATCTCCAGCCAATCAGAGCCCAGCACCTTCAAATTCAAATCCCCCGCCTGCGAAACTCTTATTAAACATTAATTACTCCTTCCACAAACGCATTACATCCAATTACCCATTCAACAACTGAGGTTTCTTCTTCTTCTTTCCAATGAGGCCTGCTAGGGACCACGTGCCAATTTCAATTCTTCACACTTGGTTGTTTTCTCTTCCGTTCCCTCCAGTACTCCTTCATCCGTTCACTATGCTGCTTCTTTCTGTCCTCGGACCACTTCGCCCCAGGTGTCTTTGGCAATCTTCCTTGGAATCCTTTCATACTTGATACCCTTTTTCTAATGATCTCTCTGTTCACCGTTTCTTCTTCACTTATATTATTTCTTTCTAAATCTTTCTTTACTTCTTGAATCCAGCAAGTTGTTGCCCTTTTCTCCCAAAGGAACTTGAATATCCTTTTTGTTAATCTGGAATCATCCTTTCTGTAAATACGTCCAAAAAATTGCAATCTCCTTTTTCTTATCCTTTCTGTTATATTTTCTATGTTCCTGTATATTTCATCATTAAATCTTAATTTCCATACTTCTGCTGTTTTCACTGGGTTTATTATTATTATTTTTCTATATCCAAAACCTACTAAAGGTCTATTATTCTTCCTTCTACAAAACCATACCTAACCAGAGGTCTATTGCTCTTTCATATAACTTAGTAACTAAAATTTAAAAATTTCAAGGCATTTATTATTATTATTATTATCCTCGCTGAAGCAACTGCTGACAGGCCATGACCGAGCGAACTGCATTATTAACACCGATTGCCGCTGCGAGTCGGATGGTCAATAGCCAAGATGCTGACCCAATATTCGTACTCGCAGCTCATTCAGGCATATGCTAAAGTTCTAGTACTCTCAAATATCCAACGAACAGTCACCTAAAGTACCGGTACATAAATTAATCACAACGACTGCATAAATCGCCAAAGGGCGAAATTCTCCCTCAAAAGTATTATCCTTTAATACAATGAGGGAGTCATTATTAATTACCAAAGAAAATAACTAATTTAACCAAAACCTTAAAAAAATAATTGCAATTTTATATCGGAGTGAAAGGAGCCCATTAGGGTACCAGACTCCTAGTGACGGCTCAGTTGCCGGCTGCCGGGCGCTCATATGTACGATACAATGCCGTGCTTAAAAAGGGGCCCATGGGGAGGGGTGATATTATGGGGGGGGGGGGGGGACGTAATATATCTGAGTGTAAAATTATACATAGCCTATGTTGTAGACAATAACATATTACATCTTTTTTGTCTCTTGCTATTTCATCATACGACAAATACTTAGGGAGTTATTAATGCATTTGTACTTTTTGGCCGGAATTTTCTAAGTCCCAGGAATGACATAAAGATTGATTCGAATGAAATTTCAAAAAATAGTTTTTTTTAATACTTTTATTATATTTTTCACGTGTTTTAGGGTCCGAAACCAACATGATATTTTGATGTTTCATTTCGTCCCATGCATTTTTGGTTTCAGGTGATAGAATTATTTTCCACTAGGACCCATGCTTATCTATCTATATAACTAATGTTATAACGGGATTCCAAATGTTATTGCGGGCGAAGCCGCGGCTAACAGCTAGTACGTACATAAAGTGCAGGAAATCGTGCGCTAGAATAAGATAAAAGTTTCGAGTGAAATTTCCAGGGAGACCCATTCCTATACATTGGACAATAAAACAACTGGCTAAGAGATTCAAACGTACAGGTTCAGTAAACAATAAAAATTTCGTAAAGGTCGTTAGGCCTGTCTCCTTACTGAAGCTAAATTTACCGGAGTAACCGGAAACATCATAAGGAGATGCAGATTATGTTTGGCAGCGGATGGTGAACATTTTCAGCATCTACTGCAAATGTGGTGAGTAACAAGAAGTTCCGTGACGAACTAAAGAGCCTACTTTTCTTAAAATTTAAGATTCATGCCAATGATTAATATATATGGATCTATCTAGAATAATGACGAAATTAAGTTGGTAATATCGAAATTTCGAATTAGTTCGAAATACTTTATACCTGGCATAATGTAGCCTAATAGAGAACTACAGTTGGCAGCCCTGGTGACTGAATATATTCTTAGTTCCATCTCTTAAGGTCCAGAATACAAAATTTGGTTGAAGTCCAATGGATAGCATGGACGTTACATGCAGTTAAACATTGGATCAAACAGCGCACGTAAAATCATGTTGGCAACAATGACATACATGTATTGGTCAGAAATAATCTGAAATAATATGATCTATTGTTGCGTCAATTTTGAATGTAATCCATTATTTAGTATAGAAGTTACATGCATTTTAAAATTGGACCTATTAGCAGGCTTAGAATCATGTTGGCAGCACTGACATATATTAGTTACTCCAAATTAATATAGAATGCCAGGTACTATACGTGTGCAAAGTTTAGAGCTATTGGCTTGCATACTTTCTGATATATTGATATTAGGGTATCAAAAATAGAGACAGTATTTATTAAAAGTTGGCAGCCCTGGTTACTCTTAAGAATCAGAACAGTCATATCTGTTATGGTACATATAGCACACACGAAATTTGGTTGAAATCCAAATGATAGTATAGAAGTTACATGTATTTAAAGTTGGACCTCTCAGCAAGCTTAGAATCATGTTGGTAGCACTGACGTATATTTGTTACTCCAAATTAATATAGAATGTCAGGTACTATACGTGTGCATAGTTTAAAGCTGTCGGCTTGCATACATTCTGATATATGGGTATTTGGATAAAACAAATTGAGAGCATTTATTAACAGTTGGCAGCCCTTGTGGCACTTAAGAATTCGCTCAGTCATATTTGTTTATGTGCACATAGTACATACAAAATTTGGTTGAAATCCAATTGATAGTGTAGAAGTTATATCCATTAAAATTTGGACTTATCAGCAGGCTTATAATCATTTTGGCAACACTGCCATATATGGCCTCCTGAAAATTAAACTGCAATATTATTATCTATACGTGTGCCAATTTTGAAATAGCTCCCATTCATACTTTCTACGATATCCAACATGGAGCTCAAATTTCAATTGCGATTTTTCAGCAGTTGGTAGCACTGACATTATTTTCAAATATGGCCGTGAGATATTCAGGTATAGATATTTACTCCTACCAAATTTTGTTTCGATTGCTGCAGCCGTTTAGGAGTTGATAGGGGGGACACACACACAGACAGACAGACAGACAGAAGGACAGACAGACAGACAGACACACATTTGCCCGATCTCATAAGACTACTTTTTCCTCATTTTTGCAAAATGTGAAAAGTAGGCTAAAAATGCGTGATACTGATTTTAAGCACGGCATTCTGCCGTACATATGAGCGCCCGGCAGCCGGCAACTGAGCCGTCACTGGCGGAGCGCGTGAGTGAGAATGTCCTTGCCAAGCAAATATAAAGACCCCGTAGTATAGCTTAGGAGCTATTAGGTCGAGTGGAACTTAAATAAACCGAAGTTTTGAGACAACTGCATGTCCCTTTATCAAGATTTGTAAAGAAAGAAAGAAAGAAAGAAAGAAAGAAAGAAGGGATGAGTAAACTATGGCAGATAAATGGTATAAGATAGGAAGCCATGTTACTCCATGACCTGAGACCAAGAAGATGTTGGTAATGAAACTATAGAGGGCAGCCATGATTTACTCAAGGGATAACCATCATCTCCATTCTTTGTAACACAGGGGCAGATGACCCCCTAGTTCTGCCCCTTAAAACAACAATAACTAACATAACTCTTTCGAACATATTTCAGCTTTCAAAGAAGCCATCATCAGCGAAATACTTATTATTCACATATGAAAATGAAAATCCACAGCCTGCTTCCAGTCTCCGACCTGGTCAGGAATGGAATGAATGAAGCCCCCATCTAGCGGCGAGGATATGAACTGTGCCGGCTGCCGAGGCCTGACGCACTCCTTTGGGGCAATGATTAAAGGCATGACAGATGAAATGAAATGATAGTGGAGAGTGTTGCTGGAATGAAATGTTGACAGGGAAAACCGGAGTACCCGGAGAAAAACCTGTCTGCCTCCGTTTTGTCCAGCACAGATCTCACATGGAGTGACCGGGATTTGAACCACGGACCCAGTGGTGAGAGACCGGCATGCTGCCGCCTAAGCCACGGAGGCTTCTATTATTTACATATGACGAATATAAATTATAGAAAACAATATTCAATGAAACAATTTTTCTGAAAATGTTATTTGAATTATGTGTAGGCTACAAGCGTGCCCGTGCGAGAAATCTCGCATGTTCATAAACCACACTTTCCCAATAGGTTTATAATAATTATAGAACACTTATTACAAAAATTGATATTTAAGAAATTAGAATGCAATTTGTCACTAATAATAATAATATCGTATGGCCTCGGGTGCCTGGTGCAAGCTTTGCTATTTGACACCCAGAGGGTAGCTTGCATGTCGAATTTCGTAGTTCCTTGACTATGAAAGTCAAGGAGGATAGATGTTAGATATCTAATCTCATTGAACACAATAGCGCTTTCTAGTAGAGAAATGAGGAACTTTGTGCTGGCGGAAACTCCCGAGATTAATTTTGCCATTATGAACTCGGCCTACTGAATTCAAATGGGTTCTTTGACATGCCAACATCGTATGACATGCGTATCGTATTTTTGCCGCCTTTCAAAAATCACTTACCACGGTCAGGGGCGAACCTGCAATCTTGGGATTAGTAGACCGACACGCTATCCACTCACCCACCGTGGCAAGCTAATTTGTCACTGATAATATCATTTGTGTGCTGAGTGTGCTGTAACACTCGCCGGTTATTCGATATGTATGAAATTTTACGATTTGAGTGTTCATTCCTTTGATTTACTATTTCTGAAATCCATGCAAAATAATAACGGAAAGACCTCAGAATGTTAAAATGACATGAAACGGGCGTCACAGCGGCCAAAATGTGAAGTGGACAGCAATTATGGAGTGTATTTTCATACATCAACACTATCTGCAAATCGCACACTCCGTACATTTCTTTCAAAGTCATTTTTAAAAAAATTATTGATATTTATGGAATTCGAGTGCAATTCGTCACTGCTAATTTCTATTCTCTTTCATTTGAATGCTCATTTTCACGATCGGTCGCTTGTGAGTGCCGCAGGAGGGATCTATACTATTGAAATAATATATATGATGATGATGATTGATCTCAAAATATATCAAAATATAATGTATTATGTTGGCCTGATCCTTGTAGAATGTACCTAGGTACAGTATGTGAAAATGTGGAGGTACACACTCCATGAAGGCACCAGCCAGATTGAATATGAACGAAGTTGAAAATCTAGTCCGAATGTTCGAAAGATAATAGATATTTCTTTCTAGGCGTACAATCATTAAAGTATCATTCAGCTGTAAAATCAGACGAATATATTTATATCTCTTTGCCACGGATAGACTGTTGTACGGACATATAGAGCTACAGTACTTGTGACTGGCTCCAGATTAGTGAATCATACCGTCAAGTGTCAGATGAAGCGAGGACGGTGGACACTCGACTGTGGTCGTGACAGAAGATCTCTTTCATTGTTCCCAGAGAAAACCTTGAACACTCGCTCTGAGAATGAAGAATGTCCATGGAAGCGTGAGTAATGTACGGGAGTCGACACGAAATATGAATGGCATTACAGTATACTGTATTCAACAGACGTGTTTTTACTTTCGTGCCACTATTAATAGGATGATAATAATTGTCGTAAGGGGCCTAACATCTGGGTTATCGGCCCCTAATTGTTTGGGTGATAACAAAAATGACAAAGAGACGGAAGCCATAACGAAAAATAACGGAGATTAAATATACTGACAGAGGATTGAAAAGACACATAAAATGGAATTTTAGATGGAAAATGCTCACAAAAGTCATTTAGATTGAGAATACACAAAAAATTCAGGTTAGAGTCAAAAATAAATTGACTAAGTGCAATTTAGATTCAAAATACATACAAAATGCAATTTGGGTAGACAATTCTTACACAATGCAATGTGGATTGAAAATACTTACAGAATGTAATTGACATTCAATATACTCACAAAATGCATTGAGATTCAAAATACTTACAAAATGCAATTTAGATTGAAAATACTTGCAAAATGCGGTTTGGTTTAGGTTGAAAATACTTACAGAATGTAATTGAGATTCAAAATACTCACAAACTGCATTGAGATTCAAAATACTTACAAAAAGCTCAACCTACAAAATGGAATTTAGATTGAAAATACTTGAAAAATACGTCTTAGATTGAAAATACTTACACAATGTAATTTAGATTCAAAATACCCACGATATGTCAGACGAGGGATCAGGAAAGATGAGCGAAGGGCCAATTATGGCGGGAAAGGAAGAGACTCCCAAGGCCTCGGATACCCTAATACCGTCGGGGTCGGAAGAGAACAAGAGTTGAGCAAGAGAGGTCGACAGGAATGAAGACGGAGAGGAGCCCGGCACAAGTAATCGGAAGCAATGCCAGACTCAGCTGGGATCCCGTGGTCACCAACCCACGTCCCACTAGTTGTGAGCCCCTGGGAGGTTATTAATAGGGATATGATTGTCTGTATTGATATCTGAGTGAGGTTACTCATTATTGCAATGCTCGGTTGAATATTTGAACACAACCAGGCGTGACACAGTCAGTGTTGCCAATTTGTTGTTTTTAGCACCAGATCTGGTGTTTCTGAAGTTCATCTGGTGCCGGAAATTCTCATATAGCGCCATAGCGAAATACCGGTGTTATTTCATTAAAATCAGTGCCAAATCTGGTGCTTAAAGGATTTTGACATAAAATTGTCTCCTGCGACTAATAAGTAAATCCTGAAAGCCATGTAATAATTTTAAAGAAGATAATAAAGATAGGCAAAGTTCAGCCTTACACGTGTCAAGGTCAACACTCCAACAGGGGAAGTCTCTGGAATTCTCATTCTCGTGCATAAGTGCTAAGTAAGCGCAAAATGCAGGGCTCAGTGCAAGTGCACTTGTACAAAGAATCCGCCTATCCTCTATTTTCTTCCCCGCTGCCAGGGGATTTCCCAGTTTCATGCGAAGGCTCTTACGCAACCACAGTCAGTATTGTAAATCTATCTCAAACTCACGGTCGCTGTTTGCTCCTTGCCTAGTAGGCTGTAGGATATAGTGGAAAAATTGGAAGTATGCAGAGATACAGCAGTACTACACCTTCCTGATCTAAATATGTAATAGCGGTAGCAGGGTCCGAAAGTGAAAAGGAAGATTTTTCATAAAAGAAATGTAAGTTAAAAGAAAGTCCGTCTATATATTTATATATTTTTTGGTGTTTTGCTAGTGTTTTGAATCATAGAGTCCAGCTGGTGCCTTTCTGGTGTTTTAAAGCGCAGGGCTTAGTTCTTTCCCATTTCAAGATTTGGCAATATTGGAGACAGTGTATCGAGACTAAGAAAGTCGAGCGAGTGGTCTCATTTAGTTGAGCGCCACTTCCTCCGCCATCTGAGGACACTACCACTGACCCACCAACGATACTATTTTAGGTGGTTCATTCGGTATTTAACATAATCAGACAATGGGCCAGTGGCGACCGCTAATAAGGTTGCAATGTGACACAACGACCAGATTTCTTTAACAAAAACATTTAATACCGTAATACTATTTTTAGTAATAAAAGCTGTACGTTTCCTTTTATAAGAGAACATGAAAATCCACAGCCTGCTTCCAGTCTCCGACCGGGTCAGGAATGGAATGAATGAAGCCCCCATCTAGCGGCAAGGATATGAATTGTGACTGCTGCCGAGGCCTGACGCACTCCTCTGGGGCAATGATTAAATGAATTACACATGAAATGAAATGACAGTGGAGAGTGTTGCTGGAATGAAATTTTGACAGGGAAAACCGGCGTACCCGGAGAAAAACCTGTCTGCCTCCGTTATGTCCAGCACAGATCTCACATGGAATGACCGGGATTTGAACCACGGACCCCCAGCGGTGAGAGGCCTGCGTGCTGCCGCCTTTTATATGTATAGGAATTATAATTTTGTTCTTTAATAATTCAGGAAATCTTATAGTAATGTTACAGCTGTGAGTTTGTTTCATCGCTCGCCGCATGAGTCACAACTGCCCCAGGGCTGGGCCGCTCTGCCTCAGTGTATTGCGTGCGCCTTATGCAACAGGACTAATAGGACAAAGGGAAGGTCAAAAATATTCGTGACTGAGCCAGTGAAGGAAGCCTCGAGAAGCCGTGAACCCTGGATGGGTCTAGAAGCATTTATTGAGTCACCGGCCTGCTATATAAGAGCGACCTGTCAAGCAGTTGTGGTTGTGTTTTACGAGCTAGTGCGAGCGTTTATCCTGAGCGACAGAAGTGTGGTGACTTGCGAAACCCCTAGTAAAGCCGTTTCTCTTGACAGCGAGGAAGTGAGAAGCATACAGGGGACTGCCTGTGTTTTGAATGAGTGTGATTTCACTGAGCGACAGAGATATTGTGGTGAAGTGCCGCGCGAGTTACGAAACCCAGTGACATTGTTTCCCAGCTCGTGAACAGCGAAGCAGCGTGTAGCAGGTTTTCGTAAGTAACTGTAATTTGTGTACATAGGGAAGAGTTGCATGTAGTTCTGTCAAGGCCACCAGACTCATTAGCGAGAAGATTAACTGTTGACAAGTGAAAGAGGGCAAGAGCTCTCCATAAGCAAGAGACTTGAGGAAACTGGAGTAAGGTTCTAATTGCTTGTATTTGCTGATGGGTAGTGTATCTTTCTGGCCGCAATAAAATTAATTATTTCTTTAAAGCAACAACCTGTGTTGTGCTTTCTACCCACCGTAATCCAGTTAACAAAAGTGCCACTAGGGGGTGGCACGTAAAAACTGGTGTCAAAAGCCGGATTACGAACTCAAGTACAAGCACAACACCTGACGGTCCTGGTTTCAAAACCCGAGCAGGTAATTTTTTTGAAATTTTCCTGTGAGTGCAAGCCCTTAACAAGACAAACAACTAAAATGGAGGCGCAATTGGCAGCATTGCTAGAAAAGTTAAGTGGGATGGAAACCAAAATGGAAGACGGCCAGAAGAAGATGGAAGACGGCCTGAAGAATTTAGCCAAGGACCTGAAGGACGGCCAGAAGAAGATGGAAGACGGTCAGAACAATTTAACCGAGGACCTAACTGCGGAATTAGAGGACAGCCAGAGGAAGATGGAGCACAGCCAGAATAAGTTAGCAGAGGACCTAACCGCCAAATTTCTGGATGGCCAGAAAAATCTGGAAGAGTGTCTGCTGACGAAATTAGAGGAAAGCCAAAGGAAATTAGAACAGGGGCTGCGTGAGGAAGTCACGGCAGTGGAAAAGAAGTTCGACGCCTTACAAGTGGAAGTTGCCGAGCTGCGCCGACGCCCGCTGATGGGGATGGAGGAGAAATTCAAAGCCTTACAAGAGGAAGTTGCCGAACTGCGCCAACGCCCGCTGACGGGGGTGGAGGAGAACTTCAACGCCTTACAAAAGGAACTTGCTGAGCTGAATCAACGCCCGCCGACGGGGATGGAAGCGAGATTCAACGCTCTTCATGAGGAAGTTGCCGAGCTGCGCCGACGCCCGCCCACAGGTACACCGGGAATATCAGGAACGGGACAGAGAAGAGTGAAGCCCCCAACCTTCGACGGAAAGGTCCCGTGGAGCACCTATTTACGTCAGTTCGAGGCAGCCTGTTCCATAAACAACTGGAACAGCACGGAAAAGGCTACAGCTCTCATTGTAGCGCTGAGAGGGGACGCCCTTAACGAACTTCAGGCCATCCCGACTGGATCCCAGGACTACGCTTCACTAATCGCGCATATGGAGTCCCGATATGGAGATAGCCATCTTCAGCAGGCCTACCAGATGCAGCTCCAGACCCGGGTGCAAAAGAACGCGGAAACCCTGCAGGAGTTCGAGATGGTCATCGCACGTCTAGTAAGGCTCGCCTACCCAACAGCGCCGGCCGACTTTCTGGAGCAGATAGCGACGCAGACCTTCACCGACGGGCTACGGGACTCGGACACTCAACAGGCGCTGCGACTCGCGCGCAATAAGACCCTGGCAGATGCGCTGAGCCACGCACTTGAGTTCGAGACGGCAAAACAGGCATCCAGAATGCACGCGCGGGTGCGTCAAGTGGACGTCGAGGATCCAGTAAAAACCAACGAGACCAAGCCCCTGGCCGACGAATTAATGGAGGCGCTAAGCCGTTTCTTCGATAGTCGCGGCACCACCAGCAACGACACAGCCGGAAGGCAACCGGAGAGGCGGCCCGGAAGAGGACTACCGATCTGCTGGACCTGCGGTAAGAAAGGCCACCTGAGCAAGGACTGCGGTGATCGCCGACGCCGAGGGTATCCGACGGGAAATCAGTCGTCTGAAAACCACGCGACCCAGGGAAACGAGTATTAGCCAGCCTTGGGGGGCAAAGGTTGGCTTGTGACAGTCGTCAAGCCCCGGCAGTCCATGTGCGTGTGACGAAGTTACGGAGGGACAATAGCAGCCTGATGGTCGACGGAGTCGTCAACGGAGTGAGCTGGCCCATGCTGATCGACACGGGAGCGTCGAGGACCATCGTCAATCCCACCGTGATCCCGAAGTGGAGAGTGCAACCCACACAAAGGAACCTCCAGCTAATAACCGCGACCGGAGAGACCGCACCGGTACATGGCGAAGCATCACTGGAGCTCGTCATTGGTCGACGGGCGGTGAAGAATCCAGTGCTTGTGGCTGACGTATCAAGCGAAGTGATCATCGGACTGGACTTCCTGGACCAGAACAACATCATCTTGGACCTGAGTACCAACACTCTGCACTTCGGAGGTGAGTAACTTGCTTTGCTACCAGCACACGAGGCCGTCACCGCACGACGAGTAAGGCTGAGAGAGGACGTCATCGTTCCCGCCAGGACGGAGGTCAGTGCCGCCGTAATTGTCGACGGAACTGCTGAGGGAATGGCGGCTGTCATCGAGCCAAAATATGAGGACATCCAGACAAAATGATTGCTAGTAGCCAAGACCCTCATCAACACGACGTCTCGACCGTACGTCCGCCAGTCCAACCTGAACGACTACGACATTACGGTTCACCGGAACACCAACCTAGGAGTCTGCGAGCCCGTTACCTGGATTGCCCGCATCACAGATACGACGGACGGACACCTGCAGACGGACAACCGAAGAAGACGCGCACTGCCAGAAGAACTACAGAAGCAGTACCAATGATCCCAGGACCATTTAGACGAGGAACAATCACGCCAACTTCAGGACCTGCTACGCGAATTCCAGGACGTCTTCTCCGTGGGGAGCAAAGACATCGGCAGGACAAGCTTGGTCCAGCACAGAATCGATGTTGGGGACAGCGCACCGATTAGGGCCCCATTCCGACGTGTCCCGCTCGCCAAGCAAGCCGAAGTAGACCGGATGGTAGAAGAGATGAAGGAGCAAGGGGTGATCGAGCCATCACATAGTCCTTGGAGTTCTCCGGTCGTGCTTGTGAAGAAGAAGGACGGTTCCACCAGGTTCTGCGTGGACTACAGGCGGGTGAACGACGTCACGAAGAAGGACAGCTACCCTCTACCCCGGATCGACGACACGCTGGACACCATATCAGGGTCAAGATGGCTCTCCACCTTGGATTTGAAGAGTGGCTACTGGCAGGTGGAGGTCCACCCTAAGGACCGCGAGAAAACGGCATTCTCTGTGGGCAGCGGGCTCTGGCAGTTCACCGTCATGCCATTCGGTCTGTGCAACGCCCCTGCGACCTTCGAAATGCTAATGGAGTCCATTCTGAGGGGACTACACTGGAAGACATGGCTGGTCTACCTAGACGACGTCATCGTTCTGGGGAGAAGCTTCGAGGAGCACTACAGCAACCTGAAGGAGATCTTGATGAAGCTACGGGCTGCCCATCTGAAGTTGAGCCCCAAGAAGTGTCAGCTCTTCCAGAAGCAGGTCCAGTACCTTGGGCATATCGTTTCTGAGGAAGGGGTGCGCACCGACCCAGAGAAGCCCGCAGCTGTGAGGGAATGGCCAGTTCCGAAGGACAAGTCTCAACTACGAAGCTTCCTGGGACTCTGCACTTATTACCGTCCCTTCGTGAGAGGATTAGCCGACATTGCCAAACCTCTACATCGACTGACTGAGAAGGACCAACTCTTCACGTGGACAGCAGAATGCCACTGTGCCTTCGAACAACTCAAGCAGGCTCTGTGCACCGCGCCTATTCTGGCCTACCCCAGACCTGGAACAAGGTTCATCGTCGATACCGATGCCAGCGACTTTGGCATAGGGGGGATCCTGTCGCAAGTAGTGGACGGCGAGGAGAGAGTAGTGGCCTATTTCAGCAAAGCCTTGTCAAAGCCCGAGAGGAACTACTGCGTCACCAGGAAGGAACTGCTCGCCATCGTGAAGACCATTGAGCACTTCCACAAGTACCTGTACGGACAAGAATTTCTCATCAGGACCGACCCTGCATCCCTGCGGTGGCTCCTGAACTTCAAACAGCCCGAGGGTCAACTCGCGCGGTGGTTAGAGAGGCTTCAACAGTACAACTTCGATATCCAGCACAGTAAAGGCCAACTGCATTCTAATGCCGACGCCTTGTCACGAAGACCGTGCCCCGAAGACTGCACCTTTTGTACTAGGAGGGAGGAGAACACCGGGATACAGTGCCGACGGACTACTGTGGAACTTCAAGGGAACTGGAGCCGCGAATCTTTCACGCGGGCACAAGCAGAAGATGATGACCTGGGACTGATAGCCGAATGGAAGAGGACCTGTGTCCCCAGACCCGGGTGGAACATTGTGAGTGACTGCAGCCCAAAGTTTAAGTCCTACTGGGCGCAGTGGGACTCGCTGGTTGTGAGGGATGGTCTCATATGCCGTACCTGGGAAAGCACCGACGGGAAGACATCTCGGGAACAAGTCGTCGTTCCAAAGGCTATGACGGAGGAAGTCCTGAAGGAAGTCCATGGAGGATCATTTGGTGGACACCTAGGGATAAAGAAGACCCTGGAGAAGCTGAGAGAGCGGTTCTACTGGATCTGATGCCGAACTGACGTAGAGAACCACTGCGCGAGGTGCCACGATTGCGCAGCCAGCAAGGGCCCAGGACGAAGACGACGGGGTCCACTGAAGACCTACAACGTGGGCGGCCCCATGGAGAGAGTGGCCATCGATGTTACCGGGCATTCCCGTTAAGCGAGGCAGGGAACCGCTACATATTGGTCGTCAGCGACTACTTTACCAAATGGCCGGAGGCGTATGCGCTCCCTAACCAAGAAGCCGCGACGATTGCAGAGACCCTGGTGAAGGAATTCGTCAGCCGGTACGGAGTACACCTGGAGCTGCACTCCGACCAAGGGAGGAACTTCGAGTCGCAGGTGTTTCAGAACCTATGCCAGCTGCTGGGAATCCGGAAGACAAGGACAACGCCGCTACACCCTCAGTCCGACGGGATGGTAGAGCGATTCAATCGCACCATCGAGAACCATTTCCGAATAGTCGTCAGCGAGCACCAGAGGGATTGGGACAAACATCTTCCACTATTTCTCCTGGCCTACCGCGCCGCCGTGCATGAAGCCACCGGGTGCACACCAGCCCGGGCTATGTTTGGGAGGGAGCTCCGTCTACCTGTCGATCTTGCCTTCGGCCGAATGATCCGGTCCCGGTAAGCCAGTATTGTCAAGAACTGGTCGACCAGCTGGAGGACGTGCACGCGTTCGCGAGGAGGAAACTGCGGATCGACCGAATGAAGACCCGATACGACCAGCAGACGGATGCCGACGGATTCCACGAGGACGACCTGGTCTGACTCTTCAACCCATTACGGAAGAAAGGCCTGTCACCCAAACTGCAAAAGTCCTGGGAGGGCCCGTACCGAGTCGTGAAACGGATCAACGATGTCGTCTACAGGATCCAGCGGAGCCAGAGGGCGAAGATGAAGATCGTGCATCGAGATCGCCTGGCAGCCTACGGAGGGACTCAGACGGACCAATGAAGGAAGGGGGTGGTGTTACGGCTGTGAGTTTGTTTCATCGCTCTCCGCATGAGTCACAACTGCCCCAGGGCTGGGCCGCTCTGCCTCAGTGTATTGCGTGCTCCTTATGCAACAGGACTACTAGGACATAGGGAAGGTCCAGAATATTCGTGACTGAGACAGTGAAGGATGCCTCGAGAAGCCGTGAACCCTGGATGGGTCTAGAAGCATTTATTGAGTCACCGGCCTGCTATATAAGAGCGACCTGTCAAGCAGTTGTGGTTGTGTTTTACGAGCTAGAGCGAGCGTTTATCCTGAGCGACAGAAGTGTGGTGACTTGCGAAACCCCTAGTAAAGCCGTTTCTCTTGACAGCGAGGAAGTGAGAAGCATACAGGGGACTGCCTGTGTATTGAATGAGTGTGATTTCACTGAGCGACAGAGATATTGTGGTGAAGTGCCGCGCGAGTTACGAAACCCAGTGACATTGTTTCCCAGCTCGTGAACAGCGAAGCAGCGTGTAGCGGGTTTTCGTAAGTAACTGTAATTTGTGTACATAGGGAAGAGTTGCATGTAGTTCTGTCAAGGCCACCAGACTCATTAGCGAGAAGATTAACTGTTGACAAGTGAAAGAGGGCAAGAGCTCTCCATAAGCAAGAGACTTGAGGAAACTGGAGTAAGGTTCTATAGTTAAGCCACCATTACTTCCGACTTGACGTTTCAGTGCTAGGCTAGAGTTTCGTTCGCTAAATCGCGACATCGCGTGTTGATATATCGATCCGATTGGCTGCCTGTGATAAGCTAGTTAAAGTGATTTTCCTTCTCATCGCTAGATAACTCCGGGGTAACTCTGAAACGTCAAGTCGGAAGTAATGATGGCCTTACTATAATTGCTTGTATTTGCTGATGAGTATTGTATCTTTCTGGCCGCAATAAAATTAATTATTTATTTAAAGGAACAACCTGTGTTGTGCTTTCTACCCACCGTAATCCAGTTAACAAATGTGCCACTAGGGGGTGGCACGTACAGTAAGTTACTGTGAACTGTCTGAGAATGCGAAGCGCCCTGTGGAGGAGCGCTCGTCCGTTTGGTAAAGCACCAACCAGATCTTAATAGTGGAGGGTATGGCAGAGATGCTAGAGCAATAAAGTCCTATCCCAACAGTTACCTCGGCTAGTCGTTGCCAGCTAATTGCAACAAGGGAGTCGAGGCGCAGACGGAGACGTCCGGGATTCTCAGTCAACTGCCGATGTCTTGCAATGCAATTTGCGCGTACTTGTGACAATCGCGGTTCGTTCTCGCCCTTTTATAAAACTTACGTTGGTTTGTTTTCCTGAAGGTTTTCATGTAATAGTACATTATGCAACGAGCCTATAATGGCAATAATTAAGACACGAGTTGCATATGTCTGTTTATGTTCGACGATAATTATTATAACTATTTTACGTTCGAACATAAATATTTATAAATATCTGTCGAGATTTCGCCAGTTTTATGTTCAGAACAGAGCGCATGAGACGCAGAGAATGCCTTGTATTTGACCATGGCCTCCTCCATTACCCCACTATGACACTAGCCAACGCAGTTTAGAAGGCATTGGAACTCCGCGCAGGTGCGATGCTAACCTTATCTAATTGGTCAAACAACTGCTTCTTGGGCTCTGGTTGGTGGGAGAAACTGTTTCATAATGAAAAATAGTGTTGTAATGAGCTTCATTATAGGACAGTTTTCTGACATATAATAGTCAGGGTCGATCATAAACTATCTTATAATGCATTTAATCCGATGTCAATGTGATGTTCTATGAACTAAGATTCGTGATGAATGAGGTACATCCGTTTTACCCCGCAATTGAATACAGTTTTTCTCTGATATCAAGCAGTCTTTTACCCTACCCCCTCATCCCTCCCCCCATCCCCCACCACCTTCCTTAATGAAAATAGTGCAATCCCCACAACAATTATCCACCAGCCGCCACTGCAATGGGCTGTTAGAATTCAACTCACTTTCTGGTAGTAAACAATGGACAGTTCGTGGAGAGCTCTGCGCCCGGCGAGTGACGTAGGTCATAAAAGACAGGATCAATGGGATGAAATATGTATGAGATGATGACCCTGCCGGGGTCACAGTGCGTAACCCTGTCATCCTACTGCACGTAGTTCAGAGGTACAGTCACCAGCCAGAGTGTAGCGTTCCTCCGAGATTTTACATACTCCCTACAAATGAACTTTTGAAGCCAATAAACATTTTAAAGCTTAAAGTACAACCAGTGTGGTTTACACAGACATTGAATGAGCTAAAGCAAACCAACATTGAGAAACACATAACAGGGATTTATTTAGAGACAAACTTCAAAAAGCGATCCTGAGAGATGAACAAGAATGCAGCCACGTGACATGGAACAACTCAGGAAACAAGAGATCAGAGAGGAAGAATACATTTAGCAAGAATTGATTTAACGTGTTCTTGATTAAATAAATAAAGAAATAATTAAATAAATAATTATTCACTGATAAAATGAACAATACTAATACATGTTTTAGCCTACTTTCGATTTTTGCAAAAAATGAAAGTAGACTTATGAGATCTACACAGGGCCAAAAATTGTGTGTCTGTCTGTGTGTGTGTGTGTGTGTGTGTGTGTACTCAGAATGTCTGCCCCCCCACTATCAATTAGATCATGGTGAAACCGAATTGAACGAAATTTGGCACAGAGGTAGCACAAGCAAAGGGCACCTCAGTGTCTTGTTTTATATTGCCGCCATCTTGACGGAAACGTAATGGCGGCCACCCAAATGTTAAAAGCTTAAATCAAATTACGACCAACCTAATCATCTGATCTCTACCAATTTTTGCAAACTTATACCTTTATGAATAAAGAATCTTTCGACCAAACTACAAGATCATCAGCCTAATAGTTTGCAGATGGTGGCCATGTTTGTGTTCAAATCGATTCCCACTATCAATTCAAACACGGTGAAACCGAATTGAACGAAATTTGGTACAGAGGTAGCACTAGCAGAAAACACCTCACTGTCATGTTTTATATTGCCACCATCTTGACGGAAACGTAATGGCGGCCACCCAAATGTTCAAAGCGTAAATCAAATTACGTCTAACCTAATCATTTGATCGCTACCAAATTTTGCAACAGCATACCTTTATGTGGGAAGCATATTTCGATCAAACTACAAGATTATCAGCCTAATAGTTTGCAGATGGCGGCCTTGTTTGCGTGCAAATCGATTCCCCCTATCAATTCAAACACGGTGAAACCTAATTGAACGAAATTTTGTACAGAGGTAGCACTTGCATAGGGCACCTCAGTGTCATGTTTTATATCGCCGCCATCTTGACGGAAACGTAATGGTGGGCACCCAAATGTAAAAAGCTTAACTCAAATTACGACCAACCTAATCATCTGATCCCTACCAAATTTTGCAACAACATACCTCAATGTGAGAAGCGTTCTTTGACCAAGCTACAAGGTCATCAGTCCAATAGGTTGCATATGGCGGCCATGTATGTGTGCAAATCGATTACCCCTTTCAATTCAAACACGGTAAAACCAATTTGAACGTTTTTTTTTACAGAGGTAGCACTAGCAAAGGGCACCTCATATTCATGTTTAATATCCGTATAGCACGTTGTTTTTTCAACAAGCTTCTACAACCAACATTTAATGATACTCCTTGAAAAGGACAAAGAATTATAACAATACCCATGCATTTAGGAGAAAGTAGGCTATATGTCCTTTACTGAATATCTATTTTTTTATGGAAAGGGTGTTAAATAATTACCCCCACCTATTCTAATTACGCAAAAGCGTGTTGACAGAATGAAAAGTATAAATTTGTAGTATACTCCCTACATGAAAATGTTTGGATAGTACCTTATTTCAGCTCTCGCGACAACTAACCGAAACTCACTCCCTTATTATCATTATTTAACGTATGACTTTTAGTGCCGGGAGTGTCCGAGGACATGTTCGTCTCGCCTGAGGCTGTAACTACTTCCAGCAGACACCCATAAGATGAGCTACAAGTTCCGTTCAATTTCAAGTAGTTTCAACTTTCGCTACCAGATGTCACTGGCATCTAGTGGTGAACGTTGGAACTTTAATAGAGCGTTTCAATGAAATCTAACCTAGAAATTTAGTTTCACACGAGTTTAGTCAGTGGAAGGATTTTTTTTACATGCCATAAATCTATGACATGGGACCGCCAGGTTTACTTCCCCTCCGAAGGAAGGCATACAGAAGGATTTTAACGCTCTTAAAAAAATCCGACAACTTCGGCCGGGTTTGAACCCACGATCTTTGGCACAGCAGTTCAGCATGCTACCATCTAGGCCACTGATACCGCTACTCACTCCCTAACTATTACATTTACACACACTATAGTTAACGAGCGGCTTGCCTTTGAAATCTAGCTGGGCGGATATGTTAATATTGTTACGGCTGTGAGTTTGTTTCGTCGCCTCGCCGCGTGAGTCACAGCCGCCCCGGGCTATGCTCTGCCTCTGTGTATTACCTGCGCCTTACGCAACAGGGCTACTAGGACAAAAGGGACGATCCAGAAGATTCGTGACCCAGCTAGTGATGGAAATCTCGAGAAGCCGTGAATCCTGGACGGGTCTAGAAGCATTCATTGAGTCACCAGCCTGCTATATAAGAGCGACCTGGCCAGCGAGGGAGATAGTGTTTTTGAGCTAGTGCGTGTTTTTACCTGAGCGACAGTAGTGTGGTGACGTGACTTGCGAAACCCAAGTGAGGCTATTGCATGCAGTGAAGTGCTGTGTGAATTGCGAAACCCAGTGAGATTCTTTCCGAGCCTGCGGAGCAGTGTGTAGCAGACTCGTAAGTAGCCTAACGGTAGTTTGTGTACTCAAGGAAGTGTACAGGTATTTCGGTAAGTTACAGACTGGCTGGACACAGGTCTGCCTAATTAGTGAACGGACAGCTGCTCGAGAGAGTGATAGGGGAGTGTTCCCAATCAGAGAGGACCTAGAGTGAGATACTAATTGCTTGTATCGGTTTATTGTGTGGTGAACTGTAACTTGCTAAGACCTGCAATAAAACTACGTTTTCTTTAAAAGGACCACTGTGTTGTGTTTCTACCCACTGTAATCCAGTTAGCGAAAGTGCCACTAGTTGTGGCACGTATCAATATTCCGTATCTGCGGGAAGCCAAGGCTTTCTCAGCGCGAGGCACAGTGTTGTCAACTGTCCACCGTAACCACTGAAAGCGATCAGCGAGACTGGACAGAACTACGTGCAGATGTGCAACTTTGGACACCAGACACTGGAGTCCACGTGGGGTGATAGAGGAGGCATGCTATTGGTCAGCAATGAACAATCATTATTGTCGGTGCGTTACCTTTGAGTGAGAGAACTATAATACAGTGAGAATCACTAGCGGACCCGTGCCAGAATTCTCGCATCTTCATAAACGGCACTTTCCCCAATAGGTTTTCAATAGAAGAAAAACCTGTAAGAGAATTAACGTTCAATAGTTTTAAGGTTTTAGACAACAACTCATAATTGCAGCATGTTACAGCAACAGTATTTGTAAATCGCACATTCCTTACAAAAATCTATACCGTATTTATGAAATTAGAATGCAGAAGAAAAACCTGTAAAAGAATTAACGTTTAATTGTTGTAAGTTAATTTACTGTTTCTGAAATCTATGTAAAATAATAAAGGAAACACCTCATAATGTTAAAATGACATGAACTTCGTAATTTTTTTAAAGTCATTTTTTAAAGAAATTATAGACATTTATGAAATTAGATTGCAATTCATCTCTGTTAATGTCTATTCTCTTTCATTTGAATGCTCATTTTTTTTTTTGACGATCGGTCGCTTGTGAGCGCCGCAGGAGGGATCTATACTACTGAAATAATATATACAAGCATTACCCGTCGCGGCTTAGCGAATATTCTAGTTGTAAAGAATACACTTAGCAAAATCTCAATCATGAATGCTATGACAGATTTATCCTTGGTATGAATAATCAGACTTTATCAATTCAGCTACTGGTGCAGTGGTTAGGGGTTTGGCATTCCTTCATAGGTATATCAGGGCGAAGTTAGTTTTCTGGGAATATCACAGACACTGTTAATTTAAGGGCCTTTAAAAGTGGTTTTCGGAGACCCTTTATAGTCGGGTGAAAAATCCCTTTCGTACCACACTCACACGTGAAAATTGCGTGAAAAAATCTAGATTACCCCTTAACCGCCTTAAGCGCATTATACTGTATGTATTGATGAATTTTACAGCTTAATTTGGTTCCGTGATAACCTTATAATCGTCTGGAAACTTTCACAGTAATGTTGGTTGGTTGGTTCCTTAGTTTAGGGGCTGCGACAACGCGGTCATGTAGCCCCGTGTACTTTGGGTGTGTGTAGAATCTGTCTGATAACCGGTGTTAATTGTGATGACTGTATTAGTGTGTGTATCTGTTTTTTAATTCAAGTAGAGACTGCAACTTTGAATTTTCAAATAGTTCCTACTTTTGCCGCCAAACGCCACCGTCAACGACTACTAGGCCTAGTTCAGAACTAGCTACTAGACGCCACCGCAGTCGGCTCTTGGCAACGAACGTAGCAACCTAAGAGCGTTGTTTACATTCTTAACCTATCCAATTTAGTTTCACACAGGTGTAATTAGTGGAAAGATCTTTAACATGCCATAAATCTATGACATGGGACCGCCGGCTTTACTTCCCCTCCGAAGGAAGGCATACTGAGGGATTTTTAACGCTCTTAAAAAATCCGACGGCTTCGGCCGGGTTTGAACCCGCTATCTTGGGCATAGAAGCTCAGCATGCTACCAACTACGCCACCGAAGCCGCTCACAGTAATGTAATAATTGGAATTGCATTGGGTCCTACAGAAATAGATGGACCTGTGAGATTCTGTTACCATGGTTACCGTGTTGCATTCTTTCATTATTTCATTATTTCATCTCTTGATGAATGCAGTACATTTGCATTTGCCTGTTGGCACAGGCTAGAGTAAAATGTGGCTTTTCAGCGATGTCTCAGTCTCACTCATGGCTGTGATTATATGGAAGCTACTGAGGTATGGGTGGTGCTTAGTGATGTTTTAAGGTATTTATTTAATTGTGAGGCATTTAAAGAGTAAGTGAGTGCGTTTAGCTTACGCATTGAGTTCTGCTGAACCTGTAGGTACCCCATATGTGTAGGTTGGTGTTAATGGGACCTTTTTTTCTGTACAAAACTGGAATGGGACCTTAGCAGAATAATATAGGGAGGGATGATAATAATAATCTTTAAGCCACACGTCTTCAATGTACCAAACAACACACAAAGTGGACAATACGCGTGTAGTGTGATCCGAAGAGTGGCCAATTTACATGTTTTCAGACGATGCAAAGCGTCGAGAACACCGACTGCATAATGTGGCTTCTAACCTGCATTCTGTGAAAGTCATACTTTAGGGAGGCCTGTTTACCATCTCTTGATGAATGCAGTACATTTGCATTTGTCTGTTGGCACAGGCTAGAGTAAAATGTGGCTTTTCAGCGATGTCTCAGTCTCACTCATGGCTGTGATTATATGGAAGCTACTGAGGTATGGGTGGTGCTTAGTGATGACATTCAGGGCACAGTCAGTGCCTGTGGATGCTGTGAAAGGTTCTACTTAAATGGTTAGTACTGCTGTTCTGACTCAGTGAGGAAAAGCAATGGAAAACTACCTCACTCCTTATCTTGCCTAGTACGCCTCAATATAGCGCTGCCTTGGGTTTTTGTGAGCATCTACCCCCATAACCTAACGGCGGTGCTCTTTGAGGATCCAACCGGCCTTCGGGCTGACTACCTAACAGACAGACATACTTTAGGGCAGAGGTGGTACTGTACTGTACATTGAGGACGGTGATATTGGCCATGTGGTTACTGGAGAATCTTATGAGTCACTCTAGGCATACACTATTCCCTCCACGTAGTCTACGAACCTCTTTCAAATGATGTATTACTGACAATGTTGGACCACTCCTCGACCTTTAGCCCGCCAAACACACGTCAAGACTAGCAAGTCCATCGAGTTCCTCAATGGTCATAGGAGGCTAACAAACTCGGTAATCTTTCCTACATGATCTGAGATACATCTGCTCGACCTAATGTCAAAGACAAACGTATGAAATGCAGAGCTTTCCTTAGTGCACAATATATTTTATACTTAACGTCTGGAAAATGAATGCCCAAAGAAAGAAGGTGGAAGAAACGTGGTCCTGGCACATTGATTTAAAGTCATCCACAGCCTCTAGATCACCAAGACACCGGACCACCTCGTGGCACCGTGGCTAGCATTCATAGCTGTCACCTCTGATATCCGGGTTCGATCCCTTGTGCTGTCAAGAAATTAGTCTGGTCTGAGGGCTGGAACGGGGTACACTCATCCTCGTGAGGCAAAATTGAGAAGAGGAGAGTTCAAATCCCAACTCAGCCATTCGGGAAGTGGTTCTCCGAGGTTTCCCACTTTTACTCCTGGCAAACGCCAGGATGATACAAAATTAAGGCCTCGGCCACCTCCTTCCCAATCCTCGCAAATTATCAGTATCAAATTCGGTAGCGTAGTTGGTAGCATGCTGAGCTTCTATGCCAAGGTAGCGTGTTCAAACCCAGCCGAAGTCGTCGTATCTTTTAAGAGCGTTAAACATCCCTCGGCATGCCTTCCTTCGGAGAGGAAGTAAAGACGGCGGTCCCATGTCATATATTTATGGCATGTTAAAGAACCTTCCACTAATTACACCTGTGTGAAGCTAAATTAATTGTAGGTTAAACGACGCTCTTAGGGTTCCTACGTTCGTCGCCAGGAGCGGACTGCGGTGGCGTCTAGTAGCCAAGTTCCGAACTAGTAGTTGTTGACGGTGGCGATTGGCGGCAAAACTAGGAACTACTTGAAATTCAATGGCTGCAGTCCGTACTTGAATTAAAAACAGATAACACACACTAATACAGACATAACAATTAACACCGGTTATCAGAGAGATTCTACACACACCCAAAGTACACGGGGCTGCAGCCCCCAAACTGAGGAACCAACCAACCAAAGAATTTAAATCGGTCAGAATGTTTTATTCTAAATCATTTCATCGACCATCTGCTGGCATATTTTATTACCCTACTTAATGATATTCTCTCCCCCGCCGACTAACACCTTTTCCCATAAGGAATGTCTGGAATCTTTCAGAATAGGGATTCTGAGAAATGCCCAAGCTGGACCCATTTTCTATTTTTATCCTTTTAAATGATCTTGTCGACTTCGTCGTTACGCTGGGGTCTGGCGTTACGTTATGGTGACGGGACGAAATGTACCCAGATGAACTGAGGTGTGTGACGTCATAGTACCGCTTGGTGCATATGTTCCCCGACAATCTCTACTTCGTTAGTTATAAGACAAAAATCCCCGATTCTTGGATGTCACGGGTAATCTCGAGAACCACTGGATGGATTTTGATGCGGTTTTCACCATTCTGTAAAGGATATCTCGAGGAAAGATTCTGTAGAAAATAATTTATGTATGATAAAAGGAAGCCAAGCAGTAACGATTTCAGTGAAAAAGTCGAAAACAAACTTGGCGTCCGTGCGCTTCTTAAGCTTACGCTGGGCAAACCGTTAAAAATATCAATATACTATGAGCGTAAGAATTGGTCAGCATGAAAAGTTCTACTAAAACGTCCGCGAGAGCATATCTCTATCTTCAATACATCGCCCACTATAAGTGTTTTTAGACTGGATGGAAGGGGCACGTCCCCGTGCGCTTGACCTTTCTTTGCCCTTGGTTTTCACTTGCCGTTCGCGAGTAATTTGAAACAAGATAAGCAAGATAAGTATTATGCAGATAATTTTCTAACATGTCAAGAGTCTCGAAGTCTCCAGCCTTTCTAGAATTTTTCAGCATTTGTAGCAATTAAAATGATACAAAGTCTAGTCTTTCAGACTGACTGTCACTTTTTTCATTGACTTTAGAAAGTACCCTCTAAATCAGGAGATTTCAATCAACTAACGAAACTTTGAATAGTTCAAAAGGCCATCATCGGAAAAAAGACTCCAAATCCCTCAGCTCTAAATTCACACGAAAAATACAGTGAAGTAATCAAAACAAATGTATAGCATTTTGCATTAGCAATGCTCCTCTGTTAGTGGAAATTCTAAAAAATCCTTTTACTTTGAGTTACAGAAGAAGAAAACATAATTAAAACTCTTGGTTAAACATCGGAAGTAATTTCACCGCCTTGCAAACATATTTAGTGCATTAAGCCGTGAAAAGTATAAATGGAATTTTGGGAAACTGAAGTCGAGTCTAATAATTTGCACACTTGTGTATAAATACACATAATAAAACAGCCATCACAATAACTCAGGTTATCGGGGGAAATTCCAAACACACCCACAGTACACCGGGCTAGATGACCATGATGTCGCAAAGCCCCTAAATCAATCAATCAACAACAACACCAGGAACTGGACTGAAATAAATAACATGAACAACTTATACACTTGATAGAAACATTTCTCTCTCAAATGCGGGTAAGGACTAAATTGGATCCAATTGGGCACACTCGTGTTGACCGATTGAAAATGGTTTCTTTATTTTTTATTTAGTCAATTTATCCTCTAGGTTGGTGGTTCCCTCGGACTCAGCGAGGGAACTCACCACTACCGCCTCTATGGGCAGTGTCCTGGAGCCTGGAACATCTGGTCAGGATGGACACAACTGGGGAGGTGTGATCAGCACTTCGCCCAGGCGGCCTCACCTGCAAAGCGAACAGGGGCCTCATGAGGGATGGGAAGGGATGGAAGATTGGGATGGATAGGCGAGGAAGAGGGAAGGAGGCGGCCGTGGCCTTACAGTAGGTACCATCCCGGTATTTGCCCGAAGATGAAGTGGGAAACCACGGAAAACCACTCCGAGGATGGCTGAGGTGGGAATCGAACCCCCTCTACTCATTTGGACCACCCGAGGCTGAGTAGACCACGTTCCAGTCCTCATACCACTTTTCAAATTTCGTGGCAGAGCCGGGAATCGAACCCAGGACCTCCGGGGCGGCAGCTAACCATGCTGACCGCTACGCAACGGAGGCGACGAAAATGGTTTCTAATATTTCAATATTTTTGAAGGTGGGCAATTACGTCTTCAGGTCTCTTATCGTGTTCTTACTTACACAGAAAATGTATCAGAAATTCTCAAGAAATAACATCACTACTCCAAAAAGCTAACAATATCTGCAAACAGGTGTGAAATCAACCTCTATACACATCATATGATAGCTTACTTTTCACGTTTTGTAAAAATGAGGAAAAAGTAGACTTATGAGATCGATCCGGGCAAATGTCTGTCTGTCTGTCCGTCCTTCTGTCTGTATATCGGTGTATGTGCCCCCCCCCCCCTATCTACTCCTAAACGGATACAGATATCGAAACCAAATTTGGTATGAGTAAAGAACTATGCCTGAATATCTCACGTCCATATTTGAAAATGACGTCAGTGCTACCAACTGCTGAAAAATCGCAATTAAAATTTGAGCTCTATGTTGGATATCTCGGAAGGTATGCATGGGAGCTATTCCAAAATTGTCACACATATAGATACTTATATTTCATTTTAATTTCCAGGAGGCCTAACATGACAGAGGTGCCAACATGAGTACAAGCCTGCTGATAGTCTTAATTTTTAAATGCAAGTAACTTATATACTAACAAATCGATTTCAACCAAATTTCGTATGTGCTTTGTGCACCATAACAGATATGACTATGCGTATTCTTGAGAGAAAGCAGGGCTGCCAACTGTTAATATATTCTCTCTCTATTTTTATCCTAATACCAATGAATCAGAATGTATGCAATCCAACTGCTCTAAACTCTGCACACGTATGGTACCTGACATTCTAGATTAATTTGGAGTTACTGGTGTGCGTCGATGCAGCCAAAATGATTCTAAGCCTACTGATAGGTCCAATTTTTAAATGCATGTTAATTCTATACTAAAAATTGATTCAACCAAATTTCGTATGTGCTTTGTGTGTCATAACAGATATGACTGCGGGTATTCTTAAGAGCAATCAGGACTGCCATGTGTTAATAAGTGCTCTATCATTTTAGGTAGATTTCATTAGAAAGCTAACTATTGCAATGGGTCCCATGTTTCGACTTCCGGAAAATTTCGACATATCTTCGCGTTTCACATCCCCCAGACCCCAAAACCACCGTCAGTTCAAAAGTTTATATATAATTTATATATATACAGTGTGGTCCACCCGCCCCTTATTATTTAGTTTTATGAAACCCAACTAACATCATAATTCTCCCGATGGTCGATATTGCTCTGCGCTCTGACTGTGTGACAGCAATGTAATTGGGTCATGGGTCTAGCAAAGAAAAACCGACCTTAAACTCTTCCCCGCCAAATACTATGGCCCATTCTACTAACATATGACTTACTGCTCCTTGAAATAACACACATACACGTAATACGATCGAATTAATAGCTTACGCCACGTGATCTGTAATAGTAGAAAGTTAAATCAACACCATAAACCGTGATTGAAGACTTAGAGATGGACTTTAAACGTTTGAGGTGAGACGGTTACAGTAACTACAGCACGTTTAGCGTGCGGTATTCACCATGTCTTGGTGGTTGCGAGGTTTAAAGCCTGACCGTACTTGGTGGGCGCGAGCGGGTAGAATGCTGCTTCGATTCCAGTAGTGGGCGTACTATTTTGAACGAAAGCCCACATTCCATTTTATTTGGGATGTAACTACATTGCCACATTTATTGCCTTACGACGTATTTTTGTGAAGAGTACGTTGAAATTTGATGATTTATAAAGAAAATACGATCGAATTGGTACGTTATGCCACGTGACTTGTAATGGCAGAAAATTAAAAAAACTGGCATGAATATTAACATAGCATATCGAAGTGTTGCTCCGGAGGTCCGGGTTCGATTCCCAGCTCTGCCAAGAAATGTAATACTTGTCTGAGGGCTGAAATTGGGGGCTGAAATTGGGTATACGTAGCCTCGTGAACCAAATATGAGAAGAAGTGGGTTCGATTCCCACCTCAGCCATCCTGGAAATGGTTTTCCGTGGTTTCCCACTTCTACTCCGGCCAAATTCCGGGACGGATTCTATCTTAAGGCCACGGCCGCCTCCTTCCCAATTCTTAATTGCGAATACACACATCATTACAAGCCCGCAATAACTCAGGTTATCAGACAAATTCTACACACACACCCAAGTAAAAGGGGCTAAATGACCGCGATGTTCTAGCCCCTCAAATGAAACAAAACAACAACATATGGAAGGATATTCTGATCGCCAGTGCTTGCATCGAAGTATACGTATTCCTTAGATATTTCCATGGTATTATTAGCATACTTTCGTTTTTTGCAAAACATGAAAGTAGACTTATGAGATCTACACAGGGCCAAAAATTGTGTGTCTGTCTGTGTGTGTGTGACTGTGTGTCTCTCTGTGTGTGTGTGACTGTGTGTCTCTCTGTGTGTAAGTGTGTGTACTCTGAATGTCTGCCTCCCCCCCCCCCCCCCCTATCAATTCGAACACGGTGAAACCGAATTGAACGAAATTTGGTACAGAGGTAGCACTAGCGTAGAATACCTCAGTGTCATGTTTTATATCGCCACCGTCTTGACGGAAACGTAATGGTGGTCACCCAAATGTTCAAAGCTTAAATCAAATTACGACTAACCTAATCATCTGATCTCTACCAAATTTTGCAACAACATATATTTGTATGGCGAGCGTCGTTTGACTGAACTACAAGGTCATCAGCCCATTAGTTTGCACATGACGGCCATGTATGTGTGCAAATCGATTCCCCCTATCAATTCAAACACTGTGAAACTGAATTGAACGAAATTTGGTATAGAGGTAGCTCTAGCAAAGGTCACACCAGTGTCATGTTTTACATCGCCGCCATCTTGACGAAAACGTAATGGCGGCCATCCTAATGTTAAAGAATTGAATCAAATTACGACCAACCTAATAATCTGATCTCTACCAAATTTTGCAACAACATACCTTTATGTGCAGAGAATCTTTTGACCACACTACAAGGTCATCAAGCCAATAATGTGCGGATGGCGGCCATGATGTGTGCAAATCGATTCCCCCTATCTTTTCAAACACGGTGAAACCAAATGGAACGAAGTTTGGTACAGAGGTAGCACTAGCAAAGGCCACCTCAGTGTCATATTTTATATCGCCGCCATCTTGACGGAAATGGAATGGCGGCCACCCAAATGTTAAAAGCCTAAATCAAATTACGACCAACCTAATCATTTGATCTCTAACAAATTTTTCAACAACAAACCTTTTTGTGTTAAGCATCTTCTGACTGAACTACAAGCCCAATAGTTTGCAGATAGCGGCCATGTATGTGTGCAAATCGATTCCCCATATCAATTCAAATACGGTGAAACCGAATTGAATGATTTTTTTTACAGAGGTAGCACTAGCAAAGGGCACATCATATTGATGTTTAATATCCGTATAGCACGTTATATTTCAAGACGCTACTACAACCAACATTCAATTATACTCCTTGAAAAGGACAAGGGGTTATACCAATACCCATGCTTTTAGGAGAAAGTAGGCTCTATGTTCTTTACCGAACGTCTTGTTTTGTTATTAAATTTTAACAAAAAGTCATAGCATATCTTTAGGCCCGTATCACATGACACTCGCTGGCAAGGAAGCTGCTGTGATCGCTGGTACAAAATCCTGTATGATACTGTTCTCTTCGTCATTACACCTGCTTGTATGACCGAAGTGTATCACACGCTAGCATTTTGTACGCTAAGTTGTATGAAATAAAACCGAAGGCTGTCGTTTGAGGGCATTCTTTGCAGTTCTGTCGCCTTATTAACGTAAAGCAGTCGCGAAACTTGCTTTAAGTAAAATATAAAACATGCCAGATACTGAATGAATGCATTCCAATCAATATTTAAGATCTAACTGTAATAATTGATTATTTTACCATACGCGTTAATAAGAAGCGCAATAAAAATCTCCAGAGTGTGTTGGAAATGTGTGCAAATGTTATTGCGACCGCTCGCTCTTTCGAAGATACCGGGTTCAAGACTATCCAACGGCAGATTTATTAAATTCCTTTTAACTATTTTATTATACCCTCCCTACCTCGTACAGCAAGATTTCAACTTGGTTTTGTTCACATTATCTACGAAGACGATAGGGAAATGTATTTTCTTGTCTCATTTAAATGGCTATTTTCCCTAAATACTATTCAAAACCATGGATGGATACCATTCGTTATAATTATTATATTTTTAGTTGATTTTACCCTTCAGGTTAGGTTTTCCCACGGAATCAGCGAGGGATACCATGATTACCGCCTCTACGGACAGTGTCCTGGAGCTTGAAACATCTCAACTGGGGGATACAACTGGGGAGCTGGGATCAGCACTTCGCCCAGGCGGCCTCACCTGAAAAGCGAACAGGGTCCTCTTGAGGGATGGGAAGTGAGGGGCAGATCGGGAGGGATAGGCAAGGGAGAATGAAGGAGGCGGCCGTGGCCGTACGGTAGGTAACATCCCGGCATTTGCCCGAAGGCGAAGTGGGAAACCACGGAAAACCACTTTAAGGATGGCTGAGGTGGGAATCGAACCCCTCTACTCATTTGGGCCACCCGAGGCTGAGTAGACCCTGTCCCAGTCCTCATACCACTTTTAAAATTTCGTGGCAGAGCCGGGAATTGAACCCAGGACGTCCGGGGTGGCAGCTAATCACGCTGACCACTACGCAACGGAGGCGACTCTATTCGTGATAGTTAGAATTTTAATAGTTCAATATTCAAATAATATGACACGTTCTGTAATTACTGCCTTGCTGCGAGGCTCAGCGGTAACGTTCTCGCTTGCTGTGCCCAAGGTTGCAGGTTCGTATCCTGGCGCAGTCAGCTGGCATTTGAGGGTGCGCAAATGCGAGGGAGTCGTGTCAGTAGATTTACTGGCACGTTGAAGATCCCCTTCGGAGCAAAATTCCGGCACCCCGGCGTATCTAAAATCCAGAGCAGTTAAAAGGGACGTAAAACCAATAATGTTGTAATTATCTGTATTTACTGTATGATTGGGGCAGATGTCCTCGTAGTTCCGCCCCTTAAAACCTCACTAACTAACTATTATTGTAAGTGTATAGCAAGCGCTTTTCGCACAGACGCCGTTGAAAGATATTATAGTTTCGGTCTGATGTATTTATTCGTGAGCCTACCCACATAACAAATCTATTTGTTATGTGTCGTCTGAGTGAGTCGGAGTTTTCCTTTAAACAAAAGTGATATACAGGATACCTTCCTTTCGTTCTACAGATCATTATGTCGTCGTCCAATCTGGCTGCATACCATCGGATAAGTACGGTGCTTTTGAAGACCAAATAAAAAATCACTCGTTGGAACAGATAGATATGCGTCCATAATACATCCACAATAAACGACATTAAGCAACAACAACAAAATGTACTAGTTCAAGGTTCGAACCTACTACAAAGCGACTTCGTTGACGCTACTCTAGCAATTCTTGATTTAGCCACCATAGCTACCGAGAACCATGGTGTAATGCTGGCACTTCGTAGACACTTCCTGTCCAAACGTAAGAAGGTGTTATTCAGAGCTCTGATCGTTTCAAACATGCATTATATTTGAGGTCATGGAAAGAACACTGCCACTATTGATTTCTACTATATTCGCGAGGAGGTACACAACGGTCAAGTTGTACAATGGACGTAAAGGAGCAGGTACTAATGTTTTTAGGATGACTGTGATATACGCGTTAGTTGGGTTGCCTTCCTCCAAAAAAAATAAGGGGCTGCTGGACCACGCTGTATATATATATATTGAACCCTTAATAAGCTACGCATATTAATGATTCTAATTATTCATTTCATTATATTCTGATTTTACTGCCAGAATCATACAGGAAGGCCAGACTGGATTGCGAAATGTCAAGCTTATATGGAGACAGTACGTTTGAACGTGCCCAGTCCTGAAACAAAGGAGTGACGAGATCGGAATGTTTGACAGATACTTTATCAGACAAAGGTGTGTTGGGGTCCTGACTCATTTCAGACCGTAATTTCTTTGACACCCTAGCGTTACGAGTAAGATAGTTGCTGGATGAGAGAGACGGGAGGAACTTTCAACCAATCATAGGACAGAGGCTTCTGTTCTAAACTGCGATATTGACGTCATGAACTACCAATCAGAGAGGGTCACCAATTTTAGCGCCAAGGGAGCGTCTGACGCCGGCTTGAAGTTGAAAGCGGGAAAGATTGGATTAACGAAATCTATGATCGATTCCAGAGCACGATAGCCCCATTGTGACCTGTATAATATTTCAAACTGTTTGATACCTGTTGCATGCCAATAGTCGCATTATTATAGAAGTTAGTGATAGATTTCCCTCTCCCTCCGTCCTTTTGCTAAATTCACATAAATACTGTCGTCTGAGTGACGACGAGGTTCATTCTTGGTGACACCGTGAGGTGATCACTTATTCTTTTCCATACCGTGAAGATATACTGTGTTAAATTTATCAGAGATAGGGTCATTATTGAAAACATTATAATAAAGTTGTGTGCGCACAGCTGAGTGTGAAATTTGTGTATCTGTAAGATTTTAGTAGTCTCCCACGACTACAACTATTAGGGAAAGTCTACGATTAATTTTGCACTAGACAATTGGTGAATGAAGTAGCTATTGGCAAAATTTAGATAGAGAATTACGTGTGACTATAAATAACATTTTTATTTGTATTTTTATTCAACGTCAAGATGGAACTCCAGACCCAGAGAAAGACATCGAACCAACGTTTCTACGGCTCCATGTGGTCTGAGATGAGCTAAACACTTTGGAGAGAGAATGTCAGGCGATGTTCGATTAGACGACGCAGAAAGAGGAATGAGTACTGAAATAATTTATTTATTTGACAAACTGGTTATGGTTTTGTGGGAACATATTATTTTGTGTAAATATTATATTTTATTTTTTATCTTCGTGTTTTATTGTAGATGCTTTTGGTACTGACACACTTTAGTTTAGTTCATGAGCAACGTGGCATGTATTCTATTTGTGTGAAGATTTTTTTTGTTGATGTCAAGTACACGGGGCAAGCGTACTCGAGTGCGTGCGCTACCGTAAAATGCGCGGCTAAGCGACGCAAATTGGGAACCGATATCATAACAGAAGCGAAACTGAATTAACTAGAGTAGATAATAGAATTGGTGGGACATCTTTTTATTGTATAGATTTTTATTGTTACACAGGCTTGTGTGTTAATTGCCGTTTGTTGCATTTTTTTGTGTTAAGTGAGGGGTCATCTGCCCAATTACTTTATTTGTTTGTGAAGTTACTCTTTTAATGTCTTTGGACACAAAATCAATGGCTATTTGATTGGAGTGTCGGCCCGTGGTAGATTTGTGTTGTGTTCTGCCCAAAATGCTTTGTTGAGTCTGTAAATATATGTTTTATGGGATAGGAGTTTTCGGGAACCCTGGTTCTGTCTGAAGCTATGTCCAGGATAAGCATTTAATCCTTGCGAGGAAAATGTTGGAATCCCCTTCTACGATGTTCTTGCAATCCTTTGGAATTGGCAGAAGTGTGTGAATTGTTGTGTCGCGATTAACAGGTGGCGTAACGGGACTGTCTAGTCTCTTGTTATAAATAGCATGACTCAAAGCTTCGACAATGAGGGCTGGTTTTGAACACAGACGCTAATGAGTGGTAAGTGAAGGTATTTATACCCGGCTCACTCCATCAGATAAGGAGCAAGCTGTGCTCATTAGTATTCACGGACCTGGTTTCCGTTCTTCGTAAATGTTTATCTTATATTAAAATAAAGCCTGTTTAATGATAAAAGAATTGTAATCGGTAAATGGGTGCTGTTCGCGTTTTGATCGATCGACTCCCAGCGTGTTAGCTTATCCATGCTTTTATTTCATGTAAATATCAGCGGATTTTAGGCATCTTAGTTCTTGTTTGTTTATTGTCATGTTCATTGACCTCGGGTGGTCTCGATGTTCGGTCACGTTGTTGTCATGTATGTGTTGAGCAATATGAGCCATTGGGCAAGCTTCTGTTTTGCTGGGAGTTTCCTGACTCACTGCGATCTCGATGGAGATCAATTAGTTTATAAATTTTAAATGGTTGCGTGTGTCAGTAAAATTATATATTTTTTGGTATGTTATTCTACGAGTGTGTCCCATAGAGCCATAATAATGGTTTGCAGTATGGGGGTTTGCAAGCATATTGGCTGTTCCATCTGTGAGCAAATCTCCATCAAAAGTACTTATTTCTTCTCTAGCGTAGTTATACGCGTGCATACATATTAATCAGACAAGTGGAATTTGATCCACAATTTTATTTCTTTGGAGTGGACCTTTCTAGGCCACTCAGATCTGTGTAAATTATTGTACTGTGGGAGTAAAGTTCAGGGTGGACTTTGTTTATGTTATTTTTCATGTTTTGTTGTTTTTATTCAGTTATTAAATGGTGGTAATTTTATTTGTTTTTCACTCATTTCTTTATTTGTAGTTTTGCATATGGTCCTTGTAATTGTAAAGCAGCCGTCTGGTATTTGAACTCTAGTGAAAGCATACCCGGACTGAACTCGCCCCGAAGTTTGATTCTCGTATATACGACGCTGTTATATACAAGGGCACATAGGCAACGCTGGCATTACCCTACGTGGGGCATTTCACTGTTTTAGGCTTTTCTAGCGCATTTTTTTTGATAAACTGACACGCCACAAGTGAAGGCAGAATGTGACAGTATTTGAATCACCGAATGTGATAATTTTAAGTAATGTAGTTATGGCGAAGGTATTACCGCCAAGTGAGTGAATTATACAGTAAAATCAGGAGTTGCAAATGTAAAATACAGTACACGTTTTTATTTCTTGCATTAATTGTCAAGATAATATCGTGAGACTGGGCGCCCATATTAGTGATAAAAATTAGCTTTGCATAGAAAGACAACTCCATGTATGTAATCGGAAGGCGTGTAGCTTTTCCAAGACAATTAATACTTGATTAATTAGTCTGTTCTTGTAGCGTTTTGTAAGGCTAGCATTTAATAACTGAATGTGTGGGTTAAGTTTTAAATTATGTAAAATGAAGGATACTCAGGGATGCTATTGGATTAATGGGATTGTGTTGATAAATTTAAACGAACTGAGTATGGGTAAATTGATATAAATGTGTGTTAATATGTATGCACGTATCGGAGAACATCGCCAATTGGCATTTTCTCTATTTTCTCAAGTGCATTGTGGTGATGGTTTCTTTAGACGAAATTAGACAGGTTGTAGAGAGCGCTGCGGCACGCACTCAGCAGCAAATGGTGTTGTTACGGCAGGAGATGACTGCTGAATTTAAGGCACAAATGGACAGTAGTAGGGCTGAACAATCAGCTGAATTTAAGGCACAAATGGACAGTAGTAGGGCTGAACAATCAGCGGGATTAATAGCACAGAGTGAAACATTTAAGGCACAAATAGACAGTAGTAGGGCTGAACAATCAGCGGAATTAATAGCACAGAGTGAAACATTTAAGGCACAAATAGACAGTAGCAGGGCTGAACAATCAGCGGAATTAATAGCACAGAGTGAAACATTTAAGGCACAAATAGACAGTAGTAGGGTTCAACAGTCAGCGGTGATCAAAACCCAAATTAATGAATCTATTGGCACACAATTAGCGCTTAAAAATGATAGTATTAATACACAATTAGCTCTACAGAATGATAATATTAGTTCTCAATTGACACAACAAAGTGAATCAATAAACTCTCAACTAGACGCGCAAAACAGTCGCAACACTGAGCAACTCGATAATGTAGTGGTTGAAATGAAAGAACATACAAGGAAACAGCTTATACTACTCGCCTTAGATGTAAGTAAGAACAATGAGAAGCAGGTTAAACAGATAAAACAACTTGAGGATCAGTTTAACGCTAAACTTAATAACTTAGACGATACAGTTCTGGCAAAATTGGCACAGATTGAATTGGCATGCACAACTAAAAATAGCGAAATTATAACTGCACAGGACAGGTTACAAAACAGATTTAATAAAGTGGAGAAAGTAACCGTAGTAATACAGGAACAGATAAAGGCGGTAGATGAAAACGTGACCGGCCTTATAAAAGACATAGACCGTCTCGAAAACCAATCAACAGATCGCTGGAAAAATGCAGAAGTAGACCGGGAGGGATTAAAAGCCACTATTGAAGAAAACAATGTACGCATGGAGGATCGCTTGGAACGGATCGAAGTGAGCCAGGACACTAATAATTTGAAGATAGAAAACGTTAGAAAGGATTGGCAAAAATTATGTAAGGACTCCAAGGAAGAAAGGTTGGCGGTAATTAAGAAGATGGGGGAGAACCACACACGGATACAGACGTTAGAAGATGAGATAAAAGCAAAATTTAAAGAAAAAGGTGACAGGCTGATAAAAGCAGAATTATTTTCTATGGAACATAATGCAGGGTCATTAGGCGAAAAGGCAAGAGATGGAGACAGAGATAGCCCGGGGGCGACTCATTCAACTGGTAGTCAGGTTGACTCAGAAAGTCCACTTGCTCGGAACACGGAAGAATTTCGTAATCACATAGGGAGAAGTTCTACACCACATGACGGTAATCAGCACCCTCAACTTGTACAAATCATCCGTTCTAATGAATTCAAACCGGCTAAGTTCATGGAAAATTCTGGAGTCACACCCAAGGCATTCTTGCGGGAAGTCGAGCATTATTATAATGATAATGATATAGCTCCCGCCCGGCAACTGCGCATGATGGAAAATTTTTTAACTGGAAATGTTTTAACGTGGTACTTGAGCTTCAAATACACGTTTGAAAGCGTAGATGCATTCAAGCATGCTTTCCTTCGAAAATATTGGTCGTCTTCATATCAACAGGGGTTAAGAATGGAATTGTACTCCAGAAAGTACCAATCTACTCATCAAACTAAGTATTCAGATTTTTTTTCATCACAGCTCCTTAAATTTAAAGATCTGGATAATCCTTTAAGTGAGGCCGAGCTAGTCATGACTATCGGACGCCAGCTTCCCGTTAACGTTCAGCAGGTATTGGTCGCAGCTAACGTTTCAGACGTGGTACACGCTGAACAGATCCTGCGCCAGATAGATGAAACCACGTCCCACTTACACAATAGAGTTGGAAGACAGGTCGAAATAGTAAATACAACCGAGGTGATTAAGCCGAGCCAGGTAAAAACAAGATCCCAGGCTACCAATACAAATACAAACATTTCAACACCCGTGAGAGGTCAGGATGATGTCGAGAAAAGACAGCGCCAACATTACGATAACAACCGTAATAACAACAGACAGTTCCAAGGACAGAATAGATTCCAACAACGAGGATTTCAACAATGGAGGGACAATCGGAGACAAGATGTACCATACAGGAGATGGGGAGATCGGAATGAAAATCAGAGATGGCAAGACCGCAAATTGCAGAATCGTGAGGACTCTAGAAGCTACCGAGACGACTGGAACGATAGGCATGCTCAATCGCAGAAATACTTAGAGGAAGTTCATACAAACGAGGGAAATGAACATGGACGTTGGAAACAGGCAATTGACAAGCGGAAGAATCCCGACACATACAATGAGGAAGGCAGAACAAATCAAGGGTTTGAAGCCATGCACATAGAGACGCAGAGATACTTGGATCAGCTGCATGGAGAACAAGCAAATAGCGAAGCCAGCAAGGAAGACGAACAAAGATTAGCGGCACAGGGCATTAGAGAACGCAGCCCGGTGGGGAAGAGAAACACCGGTGCGATCCGAAAAACTGGTCACTACTAAACGAAGAAGATGGCAACACGCGGGAGAGACGAAGAGGATGGCAGCATGGAGGAGTAAAAACCGTTCAGCATAGTGAGGAATCGTGGAAGTAATGCAGCGATTTAAGTACGTGATCGTCCAACATCATGCAAGTGAACGGGGGGCAAGCAGAAGCCAGCATGACATCGAGGAAGTGATTAGCGTCTGGCCTGTTTACATCCTGAAGCAAGCAGAGTTGACAGGTATGTCGACAGACGAGCAACAGAGAGGGGAATAGTCTTCAAGTAACAAATAGCCCCAGGCGAAGCGCTCGGCAAGTGAGCAGCAGACTGGTATTGTCCTAATGACTGGGCGAGAATGTAAACATTGGAACGAGGAAAACACTTGTCAACTAGCAGAGGCGGACTGACTGAGGACTTTGAAGGGAGACTAATCCAGTATTCTACACCATGTGACTTAGGGAAGAAAAATCGACTTTATCTCTAAGTTCGATTTTTCCCAACTAAGGGAGTTGTGAACCCTTAATAAGCTACGCATATTAATGATTCTAATTATTCATTTCATTATATTCTGATTTTACTGCCAGAATCATACAGGAAGGCCAGACTGGATTGCGAAATGTCAAGCTTATATGGAGACAGTACGTTTGAACGTGCCCAGTCCTGAAACAAAGGAGTGACGAGATCGGAATGTTTGACAGATACTTTATCAGACAAAGGTGTGTTGGGGTCCTGACTCATTTCAAACCGTAATTTCTTTGTCACCCTAGCGTTACGAGTAAGATAGTTGCTGGATGAGAGAGACGGGAGGAACTTTCAACCAATCATAGGACAGAGGCTTCTGTTCTAAACTGCGATATTGACGTCATGAACTACCAATCAGAGAGGGTCACCAATTTTAGCGCCAAGGGAGCGTCTGACGCCGGCTTGAAGTTGAAAGCGGGAAAGATTGGATTAACGAAATCTATGATCGATTCCAGAGCACGATAGCCCCATTGTGACCTGTATAATATTTCAAACTGTTTGATACCTGTTGCATGCCAATAGTCGCATTATTATAGAAGTTAGTGATAGATTTCCCTCTCCCTCCGTCCTTTTGCTAAATTCACATAAATACTGTCGTCTGAGTGACGACGAGGTTCATTCTTGGTGACACCGTGAGGTGATCACTTATTCTTTTCCATACCGTGAAGATATACTGTGTTAAATTTATCAGAGATAGGGTCATTATTGAAAACATTATAATAAAGTTGTGTGCGCACAGCTGAGTGTGAAATTTGTGTATATGTAAGATTTTAGTAGTCTCCCACGACGACAACTATTAGGGAAAGTCTACGATTAATTTTGCACTAGACAATTGGTGAATGAAGTAGCTATTGGCAAAATTTAGATAGAGAATTACGTGTGACTATAAATAACATTTTTATTTGTATTTTTATTCAACGTCAAGATGGAACTCCAGACCCAGAGAAAGACATCGAACCAACGTTTCTACGGCTCCATGTGGTCTGAGATGAGCTAAACACTTTGGAGAGAGAATGTCAGGCGATGTTCGATGAGACGACGCAGAAAGAGGAATGAGTAATGAAATAATTTATTTATTTGACAAACTGGTTATGGTTTTGTGGGAACATATTATTTTGTGTAAATATTATATTTTATTTTTTATCTTCGTGTTTTATTGTAGATTCTTTTGGTACTGACACACTTTAGTTTAGTTCATGAGCAACGTGGCATGTATTCTATTTGTGTGAAGATTTTTTTTGTTGATGTCAAGTACACGGGGCAAGCGTACTCGAGTGCGTGTCGCTACCGTAAAATGCGCGGCTAAGCGACGCAAATTGGGAACCGATATCAAAACAGAAGCGAAACTGAATTAACTAGAGTAGATAATAGAATTGGTGGGAAATCTTTTTATTGTATAGATTTTTATTGTTACACAGGCTTGTGTGTTAATTGCCGTTTGTTGCATTTTTTTGTGTTAAGTGAGGGGTCATCTGCCCAATTACTTTATTTGTTTGTGAAGTTACTCTTTTAATGTCTTTGGACACAAAATCAATGGCTATTTGATTGGAGTGTCGGCCCGTGGTAGATTTGTGTTGTGTTCTGTCCAAAATTCTTTGTTGAGTCTGCAAATATATGTTTTATGGGATAGGAGTTTTCGGGAACCCTGGTTCTGTCTGAAGCTATGTCCAGGATAAGCATTTAATCCTTGCGAGGAAAATGTTGGAATCCCCTTCTACGATGTTCTTGCAATCCTTTGGAATTGGCAGAAGTGTGTGAATTGTTGTGTCGCGATTAACAGGTGGCGTAACGGGACTGTCTAGTCTCTTGTTATAAATAGCATGACTCAAAGCTTCGACAAGGAGGGCTGGTTTTGAACACAGACGTTAATGAGTGGTAAGTGAAGGTATTTCTACCCGGCTCACTCCATCAGATAAGGAGCAAGCTGTGCTCATTAGTATTCACGGACCTGGTTTCCGTTCTTCGTAAATGTTTATCTTATATTAAAATAAAGCCTGTTTAATGATAAAAGAATTGTAATCGGTAAATGGGTGCTGTTCGCGTTTTGATCGATCGACTCCCAGCGTGTTAGCTTATCCATGCTTTTATTTCATGTAAATATCAGCGGATTTTAGGCATCTTAGTTCTTGTTTGTTTATTGTCATGTTCATTGACCTCGGGTGGTCTCGATGTTCGGTCACGTTGTTGTCATGTATGTGTTGAGCAATATGAGCCATTGGGCAAGCTTCTGTTTTGCTGGGAGTTTCCTGACTCACTGCGATCTCGATGGAGATCAATTAGTTTATAAATTTTAAATGGTTGCTTGTGTCAGTAAAATTATATATTTTTTGGTATGTTATTCTACGAGTGTGTCCCATAGAGCCATAATAATGGTTTGCAGTATGGGGGTTTGCAAGCATATTGGCTGTTCCATCTGTGAGCAAATCTCCATCAAATGTACTTATTTCTTCTCTAGCGTAGTTATACGCGTGCATATATATTAATCAGACAAGTGGAATTTGATCCACAATTTTATTTCTTTGGAGTGGACCTTTCTAGGCCACTCAGATCTGTGTAAATTATTGTACTGTGGGAGTAAAGTTCAGGGTGGACTTTGTTTATGTTATTTTTTATGTTTTGTTGTTTTTATTCAGTTATTAAATGGTGGTAATTTTATTTGTTTTTCACTCATTTCTTTATTTGTAGTTTTGCATATGGTCCTTGTAATTGTAAAGCAGCCGTCTGGTATTTGAGCTCTAGTGAAAGCATACCCGGACTGAACGCGCCCCGAAGTTTGATTCTCGTATATACGACGCTGTTATATACAAGGGCACAATATATATATATGTATATATATATGTATATCAGTTCCTTGTGGACACGATAACTGCCGTAATTTTGCACCAATCACTTTGATTTTTTTACCGAATATGTATACCTATAAAATCTCGGACGATTTCGTTACTGGGATAAATCGGTCAAAGGGGGTGAAAATGGGGGTCTTTTTTCGAAAAAGTGAAATATTGCTATAACTCTCTTAATATGTGAAATATCGAATCCGTTCAACGTTCATACTATGTGTCGGATAAAGCCCAAAAATTTATGTTTGAAGAGTTTTTTATAGCACCAACTATTGACCAAAGGGGTGGGAAAAAGTGGGTTTTTCGGGAAACATTAATCATATCTCTCTTAATAGGCACAATATCAAAACCGTACAAAATGGACAATATTCCCCTAATAATTACCTAAAACTTTTGTCTGAAAGAATTTTTGATATGACCCACCATTACGCCAAGGGATGAGAAAAATGATTTCGGAATTATAAGAAAATGCCAAGAGCTATCAGAGGTTGCCATGGCAACACTACTAAATTGATGAGGGATGAGCCGTTGCCATGACAACGCACTTGCACGAGATCAGATTCAGTATTTCCATCTGACTAAGCCGGCCCCGTGGTGTTGGGGTAGCGCACCTGCCTCTCACCCGGAGACCCCGGGTTCGATCCCCGGCTCCGTCAGGGATTTTAAAACTGACGTGAGGGTTGGAACGGGGTGCACTCAGCCTCGTGAGGACAATTGAGTAGCTGTCTGACAGTGAGACAGCACCCCGATCACGAATACCAATATTAACGGCCGAGGGGACCCGACGCGCTGATCACGCGTCACCCCAATATCTGCTGGCCAAATGGCTGGGCAGCGGTCTCTTGGTCGGCCTTAGCCCGTCATAGGCTGGATGGTGCCAGGGGTTGACTTTGACATCTGACTAAGTGGGAAGCGGCTTCGGTGATGTAACTGGTAGCATGCAGAATGTCTATGCCCAAGGTCGCGGTTTCAAAGCCGGCCGAAGTCGTCGGATTTTCTAAGAGCGCTAAAATCCCTCAGTATGCTTTCCTTAGGAGGGGAAGTTCCAACGTTCGTTACGAGTTTCTGGTTGGGGTGGCATCTAGTAGTCAAGTTCACAGCTAGGTGTCATTGACGGTAGTACCTGGTAGGAACATTAGGAACTACTGCTTGAAATTGACTGTCTGCAGTCCTTGCCTGAATTACAGACTAATACATCCATTACAATTCACACAGTTTATCAGACAGATTCTACACTCTCCCAAAGTACACGGGATTAGATGACCGCGTTGTCGCAGCCCCTAAACTGAGGAACCAACCAGAGGTAGATTTCATTAGAAAGCTAACTATTGCAATGGGTACCATGTTTCGACTTCCGGAAAATTTCGACATACCTTCGCGTTTCACATTCCCCAGACCCCCAAACCACCGTCAGTTCATAAGTTTATATATAATTTATGTATGTATATGTATATATATATCAGTTTCTTATGGACACGATAACTGCCGTAATTTTGCACCAATCACTTTTTACCGAATATGTATACCTATAAAATCTCGGTCGAGTTCGTTACTGGGCTAAATCGGTAGAAGGGGATGAAAATGGGGGGCATTTTTTCGAAAAAGTGAAATATTGCTATAACTCTCTTAATATGTGAAATATCGAATCCGTTCAACGTTCATACTATGTGTCGGATAAAGCCCAAAAATGTATGTTTGAAGAGTTTTTTTATTTAACCAACCATTGACCAAAGGGGTGGGAAAAAGTGGGTTTTTCGGGAAACATTAATCATATCTCTCTTAATAGGCACAATATCAAAACCGTACGAAATGGACAATATTCCCCTAATAATTACCTAAAACTTTTGTCTGAAAGAATTTTTGATATGACCCACCATTATGCCAAGGGATGAGAAAAATGATTTCGGAATTATAAGAAAATGCCAAGAGCTATCAGAGGTTGCCATGGCAACACTACTAAATTGATGAGGGATGAGCCATCAGACGTTGCCATGACAACGCACTTGCACGAGATCAGATTCAGTATTTCCATCTAAGTGGGAAGCGGCTTCGGTGACGTAACTGGTAGCATGCAGAATGTCTATGCCCAAGGTTGCGGTTTCAAAGCCGGCCGAAGTCGTCGGATTTTCTAAGAGAGCTAAAATCCCTCAGTATGCTTTACTTTGGAGGGGAAGTTCCAACGTTCGTTGCGAGTTGCTGGTTGGGGTGGCATCTTGTAGCCAAGTTCACAGCTAGGTGTCGTTGACGGTAGTACCTGGTAGCAACATTAGAAACTACTGCTTGAAATTGACCGTCTGTAGTCCTTACCTGAATTAAGATTACTACAGCCATTACAATTCACACCGTTTATCAGACAGATTCTACACTCACCCAAAGTAAACGGGGTTAGATTACTGCGTTGTCGCAGCCCCTAAACTGAGGAACCAACCAGAGGTAGATTTCATTAGAAAGCTAACTATTGCAATGGGTACCATGTTTCGACTTCCGGAAAATTTCGACATATCTTCGCGTTTCACATCCCCCAGACCCCAAAACCACCGTCAGTTCAAAAGTTTATATTATATAATTTATGTATATATATATATATATATATATATATATATATATATATATATGCATATCAGTTTCTTGTGGACACGATAACTGCCGTAATTTTGCACCAATCACTTTGAATATTTTACCGAATATGTATACCTATAAAATCTCGGTCGAGTTCGTTACTGGGCTAAATCGGTTGAAGGGGGTGAAAATGGGGGGCTTTTTTTTCGAAAAAGTGAAATATTGCTATAACTCTCTTAATATGTGAAATTTCAAATCCGTTCATCGTTCATACTATGTGTCGGATAAAGCCCAAAAATTTATGTTTGAAGAGTTTTTTATAGCACCAACCATTAACCAAAGGGGTGGGAAAAAGTGGGTTTTTCGGGAAACATTAATCATATCTCTCTTAATAGGCACAATATCAAAACCGTACAAAATGGACAATATTCCTCTAATAATTACCTAAAATTTTGTCTGAAAGAATTTTTGATATGACCCACCATTATGACAAGGGATGAGAAAAATGATTTCGGAATTATAAGAAAATGCCAAGAGCTATCAGTGGTTGCCATGGCAACACTATTAAATTGATGAGGGATGAGCCATCAGACGTTGCCAAGATAACGCACTTGCACGAGTTCATATTCAGAATTCCATCTGACTAAGTGTGAAGCGGCCTCGGTGACGTAACTGGTAGCAAGCATGCTGAATGTCTATGCCCAAGGTCGCGAGTTCAAAGCCGGCCGAAGTCGTCGGATTTTCTAAGAGCGCTAAAAATCCCTCAGTATGCTTTCCTTTGGAGGGGAAGTTCCAACGTTCGTTGCGAGTTGCTGGTTGCGGTGGCATCTAGTAGCCAAGTTCACAGGTAGGTGTCGTTGACGGTAGTACTGTACCCGTTCGTCCTGGGGATGCGATGACCCATCTGCTATAACATCGCATTCCTGGAGTTCCAGGACAGAGCGGAGTTAAATGAACCTCTAGTCAAATAAGGAATGTGTCGGAAATTCAGCTGAGTTATCGAAAAAGCAGTGGGTATCACGAGACAAAGTATCTCTAGGGTCGTTACGGGCTTAAGTTTAATAGAAATAATGCAAATATAAATGGGCGCCATCAACTGAATTCCTAGCAAACCACTTCCTTTCCGGATAAGCCTTACTCAAGACAAGGAAAGAAAAAGGAACATCACACCATCATCAGATCACAACTAAGATAAAAACAAATTTATTTTACTTTGATAGTCAGACAGACATTTTAAATATAACTCCTACCTAAGAGTATGGTCGAATGCCAAAGTTAAATTGTCATTGTCCAAAAATCGAACCATCTCTTTTCTAATCCAAAATTATTTTTATCCACATAACAAGAAAAATTTATAAAGTTCTCTTGGGTTCTCAGGATCACCGTAGCACTATGTCTTTCGTCACTGACATTGTGAAACCTGAGACCTAATTTCTCTTTAATTTAACATCAATGTGGATTTAAAAAATGTTATTAAGCTGTCTAAACATACACATATAATAATCACATATATTAAATATCACGTAAATTTATGGTTTGCATGGCATAATTTGAATGTTGAACATGTGAATCAAATGCTCCTAAACATCGAATAATTAATTTACACTCTTTACATCGTCATTAATAATCACTTATCTGTGAATTACAGAAAATTCAAATTCTCATCGGTCATCATTATCGTCATCATCAAAATTAAATATTTCTCACATTAATTCTCACTTCAAAATTCTACATGTTCCTGTCAGAATCCTTAATTCATCACCATTACATCATTTAAATTCTCAATTCAAGTTGCAATTCCTTCACATTATCTCTCAATTAAATTTATTTAATTCCATGTAAATTCATTAATCATCAGCTTCTTTAATTAATTATCACCTTCTAATTCAGTTATTCATCATCATTACAATCATCTATTAATTTATTTCAATCAGCTTATTTATCCAATCTTTAATTCATCCATTTATTTAATTCATTGATTTATTCCAAAATTTAATTTATCAAATTATTTAAATTTCAATCGTCTGGTTATTTAAGTTTTCATTATTTCATCTAGTCATTCTGATTTTTATTTCATTAGGTCAGATCGTTAATATGCTTAAATCTCAGATTATTATTTCATTAATTATTATTCTCAGAAAATCTTGTATTATCAACTTCATTTATTTGTTTAATTTCCTAACAAATTGTTTAATATGGTTTATAGAACGTTGTCTTGCAGTTTTATCACTTCCAAGTTATATCTCGTATTTAATTTATCATGCCAAAAAATATTATTGCCTCCACGACATCACGTTGGATCTAACTATCCACAACGACATTACATTTCTTCAATACTTCAAATATCACATTTGAATACAATAATTACTCCACTAAACTCCATAAATATTCAGCACATACAGCATGAATCTCAACAATTACGCTAGACTGGGTACGACGACCTCATGTCTGCTTCAAAATACATTATCAACGTTGCAACTATCGCATGGCAAATTCCACAAAATGCCTATCACAAACTCCACTTAACCATGTTGCATGATCTACAAAAAATATATAACTGGCTTCAAATTATCAACGCACACAATCTCCAATAACTGTAATTACTCTGTTCACATCTAGACAACTTCTTAAACAATTGGAAAAATATTACTTCAGTAATTTATGATCTGCTTTCAAATAGCATAAATTCTCTTACAATTTTCATAACTCACATCGCAGAAAAACACCAATGTGCTATAATCTCATATCAAAATCTGCAATACTGATCTGCCTTAAAATAAATCTGACCATTAATGATTAATCTTACAAGATTCAATTACTTTAAATCCTTCTCAAAAGGTATCAAACACAATTATAAAAATCATCAAAAGCATCAGCTGTAACAGCTGTTAAACTGAAATTACTCTCAAAAGAGTATAGCAACAAAATATTGGATTGGCAAACAAGAATTACTAAATGCAATCCTGTTGACATTTATCGTTACTTTATTTAACAAAATTTCGACTGATATGTGACTAGTAGTTCCTTGTTTAATTCACTTACATCTCGTGTACATTCGGATGATAAAAATGAGTCCCTCAATGGCGAGTAAGATGTGTAACCACCGTACAGTCGTATAAATACGAAAGACCTCGCCCCGTCGACTTGGATGATAGTTCCCTGAACGATGAGTAAGATGAGTAGCCACCATACAATCGTATAAATACGAAGGACCCCATCTCGTAGTCTATATGAGCGAATGTACCAGATAGGAATCAACAAGTTTCTAGTTGTCATATAAAAGCGATGTTCATTCACCAAAGTGAATAACTTCTTAATATCTCCAAACAATCCAATGGAAAACAATCCCTACTGATGAATAATACACACTCGCTAGTATGCAATGAACTGACGAAGTAATTTCTGATAATCAATTGCAGATCACGAGTTTGAAATACTCGTTACACAAAAAAAACTATTCATGAAAAATATCCTAGCTGGAAAAATGTCTAAAAGACCAAACATCTGCTTAATAAAGCCAAACAATGATGAGAATATCGTATAATGATGCCTGCCATATCATATGGTCACTCCATATTCTAGCAAATTCGAAGTATATAAATTCAAACCATGTCTTAATAATCATATCACTCCTATTAGAAAAATATACATGTGTGCCCAGTATTCATGAAAATAATCGTATCAGGCAGTTATGACTCTTACAGTACCTTTCATAATCAGCTGTAATAAATTTCCAAGATCGTCGATTTTCCCTACATAAAGAATTTCTCGAAAGATCGGCGTGAATAGCATTCCATCCATGAAATGACGATTGCCTTCGAAATCCCAAGTGAATCAGCTGTTGGACTCCTCTCGTCAGGAATCGAATCCATCGCTCTGCGGTGCCATCTTGTCTCTATTTGCGTCTACTCGGACATGTTGAACTTCGGATTACCCATAGCGGATATTGTCCAACTCCTCTTGAAAAAGTTCATGGAAACAGCGGATCCCCTACTCCTCTTCTAAGTTACGCCACTGTTCCGTTAAATGTTCAGTTTGAGTATTGTAAGTTCAATCTCAAATGACTGCTAAGTCCCACTTTCGTAAAATAAAATTTTACTTGAGAGTGTTCAAGTTTACGAAACACCCTGTAGCTGTCTGTATTAGGTAATTCATGAAAACTGCATAAGAAATAAATCTTATTAATGCACGATCTAATGTTCATCAGTGCCTATGCTAACAACATTCCGTTTACTTGAAATAGTTAAAGTAGCTTCGTATGCGTTATAGAAAAGCATAGTCATAAAGTTATTCGTAAACTGCGTTATTCGTATACTTCAAACTGCGTCGAAATGAAGCTTGTAATAAAGCCTTCAACTACTTGCATTGCGGTTCTGAGATATCCCGGCCGTCTGTAATCGCTTCCTCGGCCAGCCCGCCTGGATCAATGACCCGCTTGGCCTTCGCTGCTCGGCGATGCAGGAACTGTCGCCTACACTCTTGCCGTGACAGTTTCTGTATGTTACGTGACCTTCACTGTGCGTCTCGCTTGCGCTATAGAGCTGCTCCTACCTGCTCGTCTAACTGAGCTCAACTGAATGTGCTGACTCTGTCTTCTTGCTTATGTGTTCGGCGCAGGCACGTGGTATAGTCCCCCACCACTGTGCTCTCACGTCACGGTCATAGTCTCGAACCCAGATCATCTCGGCTATTCCGTTATAAAATAACTTAAGGGTTATCTGACTTCCATAAAATTATTTCCACATATAATGCATGTTATATATCCTCTTCTAAGATGTTTAATTACCATAATTCCATAAATATCTCAATAAAGCTTCACATCTCTATCCATAATTCCATCTTCTTACAGATGTCAGTGCTTCCTTGATTCTAGACCTCCTACGTCATCTTGGCATTCTTCTTGACGCGATCGGTGCGCTATCTTTTCTTATTTTTTTCCAAAACCTCAACTACAGCTTAATGTCTGCTGGCGTAGCCGATAGCCTAAACTAGGTATCGGGTACATCTCTCCGGTACATCTCCTTTTTTTTTATCAGGATTGAGAAAAAAAATACACTCTCAGGCATTCTACATATAATACATGTACACGATAGCTCTACAATTCCCTTACTCAGCATGATGGTTCTTTCTGACTCTCAATAATGATGATTGACTTCCAATGATTAGCATCTTGATTCCGTGTTATTCTGATGTCTATTTCTTCCTTCGCCACTCGTGCTTGCTCGATTGACATCTCTCACTGTCTCTTCGAGTGGTGCACTAGGCTGTCTATCTTCTTGCCTCGACCTCTCATGTCCACGATTATCCCGTCTGTCGTTAGGATCGTTTCTTCGGCCATCCTGCCTGTCGTTCCCATTATACTGTTGACCTTGGCTCCAGTTATTTCTGCCCCGATATCTATTGTTATATCGATTCCTGTCTTGATATCTGGAATTCTGGTTATAATTCCTATATCGGCTATCTCTCGCTTCTTGATCGTATGGCGTCTCATATGGTCCTCTATATCGATCATTTCCTCGAGCGTTGCGGATGTTTCCTCGATTCCCTTCGTTCCGTCGGTTTTCCCAGGAATCCCTTCTGTCCGTTTGAGCTGCATTGTCTACGACTACCGCATTCACTTCTTGCGTGTTTCTATTGTCGTTTCTCTTACTTCTAGGCGTAACTTGAGCGCTTGTATAGTCCAATCGCCGTAAAATGTCGTCATAGTGCTCCAGTGTATTGGCTCCCGACGCTATTAGTGATCGCTGACCTCAATCGGTAACTGTCTCGCTATAGCTTGCAAAAGCTCTTCTTCTGGCAATGGAGGAATAAGGAACTGTAATTTAGCCAGCTGTGATGTGAAATAGTTGGCATAATGCGTCGGATGTGACGTAGAATAGCGTTTTGAGTACATCTCCGCTCTTACGTTAAGTTGATCCTCGGCACTCCAAAATCTCCTCAAGAAAGCTATTGCAAATTGCTCCATGTTCGCAAAATTGCTTCTGAAGGCTCTAAACCACGTAAGCGCAGATCCATCTAAGGCGCGTTCGACTATCCTTAGCTCTCTTTCTTTGGCTACCCTGTGTTCCGCCATATAGTCTCGGATATCTCGCAGAAATTCGACTGGTGTGACTCCTGTATTTCCCGAAAACTTTCTCGGCTTGTCATACAGGTTCCTAATAATGGTGACTGGACCTGAGTATCGTTCGCTTGGACCCAACGTACTCCTATTCGAACTTGGATTATCCTGAGGGGTTGAACTGGCCCTTTCGAATGTCACATTCGGTTGCATTTGACGGTCTTCTCCCATGCTCGCTTCTTGATTAGTCATACTGCGGTCTATCGCTGTCTGATTTATCAATGTTTCCCCTGATGTTATATTCTGACTGGTGAAACTGTTAAACATGGATTCTAGTTTAGTCATCCTGTCTTCTGCTAATTTCTCCACGGTCTTGACCTGAGTCTTCAATTCATCTAACGATGTAACATCCTGCGTTTTGTTACTCTCGTCTAAGTCGTTTCTTAACTTGTCAATCTTTCCTTCGCACGTGTTCTTTACTGACGCGACTTGTTCCTTCAACAGATCAACATCTGTTCTAAATAGAGTTGAATCTATCTTCATCGCTTCCTTGTTTTCCGTAAACCTCGCTTCTAAGTTTGCCATACCTGCGATTAATTTTGCATCTTACCCTTCACGTTTCTCTTTTGCTTCGGCATCGACCTCACTATACCGTTCTTCCACGATTGCACCGACTCTATTTTTGAACAAAGCTAAGTTTTCATTAACCTTTTGCTCTATATCGTCGTCTATCTTCCTAATATCTTTCTGCAATTGATTTTCTAATGATTTTAAATTAGAATTGACCTCTCCTAAGACTTCCTCTTTAATGGTCCCAATTACTGTCTTTAAATCTTTAATCTCGTTACCTAGATTCGTTTCTAGACCTTTAATTTTAGTCTCGAAAGATACTTCGGTAGACCAATCTTGAATTTTGCCTACATCTGCCACTAAACCATCGATGTCGAATCTCAACTTCGATACATCTGATTTAATGTCTTTCTGTATGGACATAACGTCTGTTCTTAAAGTAAAAATATTTTCTTCTCCTCTACTTTCTAATTCATTAATATTTTTTCTTAATATTTCAACATTTTCCTCTCCTTTCATGTTTACTGCAATTATGTCTAATTGTAAAGTCTTTAGCATTTCATTATTCTTTAAAGTTAAGCTATTCTCTAATCTAGTTAACTTGTTTTCTAATTCAGTGTTAGTTTCTTCACTACGAGACTGTAATTTCTCTTCCAATGACTTAAAGTTATCTTTCAAGTTAGCTTCACTAGCTTTTAAATGATTTTCAGTACTAGTCTGTAATCTAGTTTCTAATGACTTCAACTCATCTTTACTATTTGACTGTAGCCTTTCTTCTAATGACTTAAAATTGTCTTTCAAGTTGACTTCGCTATTTGACTGTAGCCTAGTCTCTAATAACATCAACTCATCTTTGCTATTTGACTGTAACCTAGTCACTAATGACTTTAAAATATCTTCATTACTAGTTTGCAAGGATTGTACATTCTCTTTACATCTAGCTTCTAATCTAGCTTCTGAATTATTAATTTGTTCTTTAACTTCCGTTTCCATCTTAGAAATAGTTTCTGCAATACCAGACATACCCGTCTGTAACTCTCCTAACACCTTCGCTAAATCTTCCGGCAACATAATTATATTTTCAATATAGGTTTAATATAGAGACGTTAGACAACAACACATCACAATGTCTCAATTCCTGCATTCACTTGGGTATAGGAAAAAATGTCTTATAACTAACATGATATTACTAATACGATTAACATGAACACTGGATTGGGCACACAAGTACATTGTCTGACTAAGTTTAATACATTTTGTAACACCATTAAATGAACTTGAGATCAATCTCTCAGTAATCTAAATCTGATGTGATTCCATAGAATAACCAAAATCGAAAAGCCCCACTAGTTGGATAAAGCCAATTCTCCCTCTCTCTCTGTACCCGTTCGTCCTGGGGATGCGATGACCCATCTGCTATAACATCGCATTCCTGGAGTTCCAGGACAGAGCGGAGTTAAATGAACCTCTAGTCAAATAAGGAATGTGTCGGAAATTCAGCTGAGTTATCGAAAAACCAGTGGGTATCACGAGACAAAGTATCTCTAGGGTCGTTACGGGCTTAAGTTTAATAGAAATAATGCAAATATAAATGGGCGCCATCAACTGAATTCCTAGCAAACCACTTCCTTTCCGGATAAGCCTTACTCAAGACAAGGAAAGAAAAAGGAACATCACACCATCATCAGATCACAACTAAGATAAAAACAAATTTATTTTACTTTGATAGTCAGACAGACATTTTAAATATAACTCCTACCTAAGAGTATGGTCGAATGCCAAAGTTAAATTGTCATTGTCCAAAAATCGAACCATCTCTTTTCTAATCCAAAATTATTTTTATCCACATAACAAGAAAAATTTATAAAGTTCTCTTGGGTTCTCAGGATCACTGTAGCACTATGTCTTTCGTCACTGACATTGTGAAACCTGAGACCTAATTTCTCTTTAATTTAACATCAATGTGGATTTAAAAAATGTTATTAAGCTGTCTAAACATACACATATAATAATCACATATATTAAATATCACGTAAATTTATGGTTTGCATGGCATAATTTGAATGTTGAACGTGTTAATCAAATGCTCCTAAACATCGAATAATTAATTTACACTCTTTACATCGTCATTAATAATCACTTATCTGTGAATTACAGAAAATTCAAATTCTCATCGGTCATCATTATCGTCATCATCAAAATTAAATATTTCTCACATTAATTCTCACTTCAAAATTCTACATGTTCCTGTCAGAATCCTTAATTCATCACCATTACATCATTTAAATTCTCAATTCAAGTTGCAATTCCTTCACATTATCTCTCAATTAAATTTATTTAATTCCATGTAAATTCATTAATCATCAGCTTCTTTAATTAATTATCACTTTCTAATTCAGTTATTCATCATCATTACAATCGTCTATTAATTTATTTCAATCAGCTTATTTATCCAATCTTTAATTCATCCATTTATTTAATTCATTGATTTATTCCAAAATTTAATTTATCAAATTATATAAATTTCAATCATCTGGTTATTTAAGTTTTCATTATTTCATCTAGTCATTCTGATTTTTATTTCATTAGGTCAGATCGTTAATATGCTTAAATCTCAGATTATTATTTCATTAATTATTATTCTCAGAAAATCTTGTATTATCAACTTCATTTATTTGTTTAATTTCCTAACAAATTGTTTAATATGGTTTATAGAACGTTGTCTTACAGTTTTATCACTTCCAAGTTGTATCTCGTATTTAATTTATCATGCCAAAAAATATTATTGCCTCCACGACATCACGTTGGATCTAACTATCCACAACGACATTACATTTCTTCAATACTTCAAATATCACATTTGAATACAATAATTACTCCACAAAACTCCATAAATATTCAGCACATACAGCATGAATCTCAACAATTACGCTAGACTGGGTACGACGACCTCATGTCTGCTTCAAAATACATTATCAACGTTGCAACTATCGCATGGCAAATTCCACAAAATGCCTATCACAAACTCCACTTAACCATGTTGCATGATCTACAAAAAATATATAACTGGCTTCAAATTATCAACGCACACAATCTCCAATAACTGTAATTACTCTGTTCACATCTAGACAACTTCTTAAACAATTGGAAAAATATTACTTCAGTAATTTATGATCTGCTTTCAAATAGCATAAATTCTCTTACAATTTTCATAACTCACATCGCAGAAAAACACCAATGTGCTATAATCTCATATCAAAATCTTCAATACTGATCTGCCTTAAAATAAATCTGACCATTAATGATTAATCTTACAAGATTCAATTACTTTAAATCCTTCTCAAAAGGTATCAAACACAATTATAAAAATCATCAAAAGCATCAGCTGTAACAGCTGTTAAACTGAAATTACTCTCAAAAGAGTATAGCAACAAAATATTGGATTGGCAAACAAGAATTACTAAATGCAATCCTGTTGACATTTATCGTTACTTTATTTAACAAAATTTCGACTGATATGTGACTAGTAGTTCCTTGTTTAATTCACTTACATCTCGTGTACATTCGGATGATAAAAATGAGTCCCTCAATGGCGAGTAAGATGTGTAACCACCGTACAGTCGTATAAATACGAAAGACCTCGCCCCGTCGACTTGGATGATAGTTCCCTGAACGATGAGTAAGATGAGTAGCCACCATACAATCGTATAAATACGAAGGACCCCATCTCGTAGTCTATATGAGTGAATGTACCAGATAGGAATCAACAAGTTTCTAGTTGTCATATAAAAGCGATGTTCATTCACCAAAGTGAATAACTTCTTAATATCTCCAAACAATCCAATGGAAAACAATCCCTACTGATGAATAATACACACTCGCTAGTATGCAATGAACTGACGAAGTAATTTCTGATAATCAATTGCAGATCACGAGTTTGAAATACTCGTTACACAAAAAAAAACTATTCATGAAAAATATCCTAGCTGGAAAAATGTCTAAAAGACCAAACATCTGCTTAATAAAGCCAAACAATGGTGAGAATATCGTATAATGATGCCTGCCATATCATATGGTCACTCCATATTCTAGCAAATTCGAAGTATATAAATTCAAACCATGTCTTAATAATCATATCACTCCTATTAGAAAAATATACATGTGTGCCCAGTATTCATGAAAATAATCGTATCAGGTAGTTATGACTCTTACAGTACCTTTCATAATCAGCTGTAATAAATTTCCAAGATCGTCGATTTTCCCTACATAAAGAATTTCTCGAAAGATCGGCGTGAATAGCATTCCATCCATGAAATGACGATTGCCTTCGAAATCCCAAGTGAATCAGCTGTTGGACTCCTCTCGTCAGGAATCGAATCCATCGCTCTGCGGTGCCATCTTGTCTCTCTTTGCGTCTACTCGGACATGTTGAACTTCGGATTACCCATAGCGGATATTGTCCAACTCCTCTTGAAAAAGTTCATGGAAACAGCGGACCCCCTACTCCTCTTCTAAGTTACGCCACTGTTCCGTTAAATGTTCAGTTTGAGTATTGTAAGTTCAATCTCAAATGACTGCTAAGTCCCACTTTCGTAAAATAAAATTTTACTTGAGAGTGTTCAAGTTTACGAAACACCCTGTAGCTGTCTGTATTAGGTAATTCATGAAAACTGCATAAGAAATAAATCTTATTAATGCACGATCTAATGTTCATCAGTGCCTATGCTAACAACATTCCGTTTACTTGAAATAGTTAAAGTAGCTTCGAATGCGTTATAGAAAAGCATAGTCATAAAGTTATTCGTAAACTGCGTTATTCGTATACTTCAAACTGCGTCGAAATGAAGCTTGTAATAAAGCCTTCAACTACTTGCAGTGCGGTTCTGACATATCCCGGCCGTCTGTAATCGCTTCCTCGGCCAGCCCGCCTGGATCAATGACCCGCTTGGCCTTCGCTGCTCGGCGATGCAGGAACTGTCGCATACACTCTTGCCGTGACAGTTTCTGTATGTTACGTGACCTTCACTGTGCGTCTCGCTTGCGCTATAGAGCTGCTCCTACCTGCTAGTCTAACTGAGCTCAACTGAATGTGCTGACACTGTCTTCTTGCTTATGTGTTCGGCGCAGGCACGTGGTATAGTCCCCCACCACTGTGCTCTCACGTCACGGTCATAGTCTCGAACCCAGATCATCTCGGCTATTCCGTTATAAAATAACTTAAGAGGGCGCTAAAGTCAGCCGGCCGGCCGTTCGTGGCTGGCTCTGCTTATAGCATTGAGAGAGAGTTAAAATCTTCGTTTTAAATAGGTCAATGGCCGAAATTAAACAAAACTTCACTTTCAAATCACGTAAATACCTTCAATAGCACGTATTAAACTTTTCAAATGAGATTTCATTGATAATAACATTTTGTATCATTGAAACTGAGAAGCAGTTTTCCCATAAGGCAAGGCGTTTTTTTCACCGATTTTACTTCAGAAATTAAAAATCAATGTGACTGTCAAAAGTTATGAAAAGTTACATGGTTGTAAAGGGTATTTGTTTAAGAATGCTTCTATAGAGATGAATCTTGCTTTTCTCCTGCGTGTTTCTATAAAACAAGCAGTTTTTAATGCCCCACACTTTCAGTCGTAATGCCGCTGCCGTAGAAGTTCGCTACTTAGCCGCAAGAGCGCAGGCGTAATGGGTCGGTAAGGTAGAGTGCCGAGTTATTTTTAGCGCTGAGAACAAGACTTACAGCTCATGTATTGTGTTCATTGAATAGGATTCTACTGTGTTACTTTCGTTTTTAAACGAACTGTTAGTAGGTTAATCTTCTGTATACAGTGTTATTAATTCAACGAGTTTAAGTATAATTTATTGTGAAACATTTTTATCATACACTTATTAATTAAAAGTACAGGGTCCTTCTTTTTTATCCATCTAGCAAGTTCGTTATTGTTTTTTTAAGGGGCGGAACTGCGTGGTCATCTACCTCTGTCCATGTAGCAACATAGCAGCGCTATATCTCTCGCAATGAGTAACACGGCTACGCATGCATTTTGGCGATGTCGCTAGACCGAAAAAAGTACCCTGTATAAAAATCATATCTATTGTGTTTTCACAGTATTGTCCTACACTAATACTCTGGTAGTTTCTTATATTTTAACTAATTATGAACCTACAGTACAGTATAAGATAAGCGTAGCACTAAAAATATGAGGAAACTCATGGCGAGAAAAAGCTACTCATGGAAAGGAGTGACATCATTAGCGGCGAGAACTGTATTTTTGAGGCTACCGGTACCGTAATGTACGAGATCGGTGAATCAGGGACATAAGTTACTGCATTTATTACCTTGATGAAGCGTAATGTAAGTCAAAACTATACAAGGTCAATGTGCTGGAAAATAAGCGACGTTTCCGGAGGACCGGAAGTTTTGGTTAGGAGGTCGGCTCGAAATGCAACGTCAGTAGTCACGTGGATTACAATCGTAGGACAATTTTAATGGGTATTTCATTTGTTCTTTTTGTTTTGGTTTAAAATTTTGATTTTCGATTTTATAAGAAGGATGGAGTGTGATGAATATACTAATCATAGACAAATACCATAGAGGAAAGAACCGGAAGGAGATGCCTTCGCTGCGCTGCCTAGAGCAATATAATGTTTTGTTGTTTGAGTCTTCAGTCTTTCGACTGGTTTGACGCAGCTCTCCATGCTTTCCTGTTCTGAGATATAATATAATATTAATAAACTCAACCTGCAACAGAATTGCATGGATACAACTTACAACGGTTCAGCATCAATTGATATTGTAACTTTCAAGTATGGTAAATAATCGGCCCACTATATTTTTATGCTTCCTGGTCTGTTCTGTTCTGTCGATTCGTACCACCATAGGCACTCCACGCCATTATTAGGAAGAAAAAAACTCCGAAATAACCATGCACAATGCTCTACCACATACAAGTCACAGAACACTAGGTTACGCCCACTTTGGACTCAGAGCTTTGCTTCACTGGCACGAGCTCTGGGCAAATCCTCTCTTTCTTTCCTCCATGACAAATACATGAAATACCAAATATTTTGACATAACATGAAAACTTATATAATTCTAAATTTGAAAGAAATTTGGCAGTTTCCCGTATTGAGTAAAAACATGAAATATTTGCGAACAGATGAGTATTTTTCTACAATTAAGTGTTCCTTAATATATTCAGTTGCCCAATTCTTTACAATGCTATACAAGCATGGGCACCCGCAGGATTTCTTTCCGGGGGAAGGGAGGCAAGTTGTATTTTTCATTTCTTTACCTACCTGTCACTAGCTGATGATGATACGTACCTCCGCCCCGCAATTTAGTTTCATTTCTTACTTGCTTCGTGTTATTCATTATTTGACTGCTCTAAAACCGTCGGGTACATATCTTAATGGCATGAATGGGAGGAGTTTTTTTCTTTCTTTTGTGAATCATCGTCATAATGTTCATTTCTTAAGAACAAGTAAAATAAAAATCAAGCAGTTCATTAAAATAGTAATGTTAATCCAGTTCGCCGATTTTCTAAATAACTGGAGATATTTTCAAATAATCACAAATTACTTAGTTAATTAAAACTGTGGAATTATCCCTACATCTAAATCAGTTAACTATCAGTATCCTCAATTTATGAAATAAACTGGTGTGACAATGAACAGTCGAAATATTCTCGGGAATCCAGACGGGGCCCATGGCCCCTTTTTCCCCTCCCCTACGGGCGCCCATGAGTAAAGCCCTACGAGGATGCGGATATCCGCAACATTTTTCGCCATGCATATATAGTTTGCATGGTGTGCGGATAGCGGATAAGCTGCGGATAATGTTTTGAATAAATTTGCGGATAGCTTTTAGAATACGATCCGAACTTGTTGAATTTCATTACTAGGACCCGGATGTCTATGAGATGACATATTTTTTTCCGTTATGTTATTTTCATGAGAAATGTAAGATGATTACTTAAGCTAATATCATTCAAATTAAGTCATTAAGCATAATTAACACTCCGAACTGGAAGTGTTGCATTTCTGGCCGTGTAACATTCATTTTAAACATAGAACTTGACATACAAAGCCTAAAGGAACGACTTTCTTCTCAAATGTGTAAATGTGTTGCTTTAATGCGTTATGCTTTATCTAATTAAAAATATTATAGTAATGCCAGTAGATTCGGATAACAAACATGCGGATGCGGGACGGATGCGGATAACGCTTTGTTTATCCGCGGAGGGCTCTACCCGTGAGTTCAAGCGTAGTTCCGCAAATAGTCGAGTGGAATACAATTGATTATTTGGTACACCACTGGCACGCTATATTGTGGCAATTGATGTAATATTTCACGGTGATTGTAATGGGAAGAACTTCTTGGAAAGGTACTGAACAGAATGTACGAATATCTAGTGTATTATGTTCGTAGATATAAAACAAATGAACCTTGATTACAATAATAATCTACGCGACCAAAGGAGGGTTAGTATCGAACTCGGAGAAATATGACCATTGCCGTTCAGGAGAGACACGCTCGTTTTAAACTAAGGTTTACTGAATAATTGCTGCCAGACCTCCGTCCACATTCAGTTATTATGGACAATGTGAGCATTTTCTCAGTGCAAATTAACAAAGCTCCGACCTCGAATAACAGAGAGGCTTACATTATCGAGTGGTTGTCTTCTAATGATATTCCCCACAGCCCATCACAAACCAGAGTGGAATTGTTACTTCACAAATCCGCTCATTGTACGTACGAAATTGATGAAATAGCAAGACAACGCGGACACAGGTCCGACGAGAAGGAGGGGCAAATGGGGCTACAGCCCTGGGGCCCGAGCGTACTGAAGGGCCCGAAAGAGAAAACTACGGCTTCTTAATTGCTATATCAGTCTTTTAAATAAGTCCAAGCAAACTCTTGAAAGGTAAAGTGAGTAAACTTTAAAACAATGGTGATTCTTGGGCCGTTGTAGAGCGAAAACGTTGGGTCCAATTTCAGTTATTTCTAAAGAACTGTTATTTACCTAGGTATATACTGTAGTCTATTGGCAGCAGGTAAAATTTCAAGCGTTACAGTGCTAAAGGCAACTTAGAAAATGTAAGCACGCTACGAAATTTAAAAGTACAAAATTCACGAATGAATATAAAATGAGATTATGTCCCCGCAAAAGCAGGCCCGGACTTAAGAGATCCAGGGCCCCTAGGCACTTGACATTTGGGTCCCCCACCATCTCGAAGATATTTTGTAAATTTAGCAAATTAATGCACTAGTACAGAACATATAATTTTTAATCGACTTTAATGACTCTAATAAACATCAGAATAATATAGTCTATGTTAGTATTGGTACGTTATTCTGTAAAATGTATAGAATCAAACGACAAACATTCTTCTGTGAAAAAGAATGAATGACGTCATCAGAGTCAATTGACTGCATTATTTCTGACTCTATGTACATTACAGAGAGTGAATTGAGCCTGTTCTCTCCTATGTTAGATCTTAAGCAATCCTTTACTCTCTTTAGCACTGAAATCGACCGTTCTACTGAGCAGTTTGACGATGGTGTACACAACAGCATTCGAAGCGCAATTCCTTCGTTTGGATAAATGTCGAAAAAGCCTTTTTCCGTTATGTGTATAGCTTCAGTGACGATAACTCCATAACTTCATCATTCGACGACAAATGAGCTTGCAGGTGCAGACACTCGTATTCCAAAGTCCTATCCAAGTCCCCCGGATAAAATAATAATGTTATTGGTTTTACGTCCCTTTTAACTACCCTGGCTTTTAGAGACGCCGGGGTGCCGGAATTTTGCCCCAAAGGGGATCTTTAACGTGCCAGTAAATGTACTGACACGGCTCCCTCGCATTTGCGCACCCTCAAATGCCAGCTGACTGCGCCAGGTTTCGAACCTGCAACCTAGGGCTCAGCAAGCGAGAACGTTACCCCTGAGCCACGCAGCCAGGCCCCGGATAAAAAGTTATAAGGTTTGTGGCTCCTTCACGAATGTCTTTAGATTCCAAACGATGTAGTTTCGTAAGAAAGTCAAACTTTTTACTTAACTCCTCATAAGCAGATAAAATTCCTCCACCGGGGCCCCTAGCCTGGCTGGGCCCCTAGGCCGGGGCCTTGTAGGCCTAGACAGAAATCCGGCAGTGCGTAAAAGGCCTGGTTGGTGAAAATTCAATAAGTTGAATCGCTTCCCTTTCCGATATAATTTCACATAACCAAATATTGAAATTTTAATTTATTTTAAGAAAAAACATGAATATTAGGATTTCACGGAAATAACTCAAATGTGGGATAGCAGTCAATATCGTGGGGACCAAGATCGCTCTCTATCGTCGCGGCCCTGCGTGGACATTGTGTAGTTTTGGTACAACCCAATTGTGGGCGCATGTGAAATCTTTATGTTGCAAGAAAAAAACAATACGTTCCGAATAGCAGTCGTTTAGAATTACGGACGAAGTGACGATTGACAGCATCGCAACATCCCCTTGGGCAGGTTGCGTAAGTCCTGCCGAAAGACTGAGGGAAGAAAACTGAGAAGTCGGCTGAGTGGAGGTTGAATGCTTACTGACTTGCTTCATAGCAATTAGCAACACTGCGGGAAGAGGAGTCTGGCGACATCGCAGTGAGTGTCTCTGTCTCTTTATGTCCAAAACGCTCTCTCTCACCTGCCACCGTACGCGCTCTGCTCTGTAGCATGGTCGGTAATGCAGATTACGCGACAATAGCGCTCACCTCTCAGGTGGCCATTTCTGGAAATAAAAGGCGATTTCCGACCCAAGTTTCGCCCCCTCTTAAGGGTTATCTGACTTCCATAAAATTATTTCCACATATAATGCATGTTATATATCCTCTTCTAAGATGTTTAATTACCATAATTCCATAGATATCTCAATAAAGCTTCACATCTCTATCCATAATTCCATCTTCTTACAGATGTCAGTGCTTCCTTGATTCTAGACCTCCTACGTCATCTTGGCATTCTTCTTGACGCGATCGGTGCGCTATCTTTTCTTAATTCTTTCCAAAACCTCAACTACAGCTTAATGTCTGCTGGCGTAGCCGATAGCCTAAACTAGGTATCGGGTACAGTACCTGGTAGCAACATTAGGAACTACTGCTTGAAATTGACCGTCTGCAGTCCTTACCTGAATCACAGACTAATACAGCCATCTCTAAGTACACGGGGTTACATGACCCCGTTGTGGCAGCCCCTAAACTGAGGAACCAACCAAAATCACTGCGGGAGATATAATTTTGCGTGAAGATGTAACAGACCGTTACATAGTTACACATCAATGTCGAAACCTTGCATAAGGACAGTGTGACCACAAGTATAACAAGTAGTTCCGTGAAGAACTATACAGCCTATTTTCATATATCCTGCTCATGTTAATTGCCTCTATCAACATTCAAATTTCAGTTTAATTGCTGTAACAGATTTGTAGATATTGAAAACCGTCTAAATGTTTCAGATGGTCGCCAGGTTGGAATTTTATTTTTGTACTATTACATTAAGATTATTGTGTACGTGTGGTATTCAAACTTCAATCGCATGATTAGAACACAAGAAGTAAAAACGAGATTTTAAAATTACGCACAGCAGCCATCTTGTGATTATGCAAACAATTGAAATAATTTAGATGCTAGTGGATCAACATTTGTATAAGCATTTAACGTGCAACGTTTCACGGCACTCGGATAGTTAATTCGCGAGAAACGTCCATTTAAATATTTATAATTCGCGTCGCCGCCATGTTGGATTTGTGCTCACCAGGTTACTCAATGTCCTATAGGTGAACATATGTTCATAGTCTCTATGAACATTTAAAAAAATCTGTTTGGTTGCTGTAAAAGATTCATAGATATTGAGAACCGTCTAAATATTTCGGAAGCTCACCATTTAGGATTGTTATATGTATAGGCCATATAGTTATGTACCATTCAAAGACAATTATTGCCTAGGTTCATTATTCAAACTTTCACTTCGATCGCATGATTATGACACAAGAAATAAAAACATAATTTAAAAATTTCGCACAGCCGCCATCTTGAGGTTATGTAAACAATTGAATTAAATTAGATGGCAGTGCATTACAATGTGCAAAATCATTTACTGTACCACATTTCACTGCGCTCAGAGAGTTAAATCACGAGAAAAGTCTATTAAAATATTTCAAATTCGCTTGGTCGCCATGTTCGTTTTGTACTTTACAGATTTATGAAATATACATACGTAAACTTGTATCAGTACCCTTTATCACCGTACAAAATTGCAGGGTGATATCTGTGATAGTTTCGGAGATATAGAATATCAGTGAAATATTTCGCACAGCCGCCATTTTGAGGTTATGTGAACAATTGAACTAAATTAGACTCCAGTGCTTTACAATGTGTATAAACAATTGCTGTACCCAGTTTCATTACGTTTGGGTTGTTAAATTGCGAGAAAAGTTTATTTAAAATTCTCAACTTCGCTTGGCCGCCATGTTGGTTTTGTAGTCACCAGGTTTTTGAAAGTCTCATAGGTGGACTTCTAGTAGTGCCCTTTATCACCGTACACAATTTCAGGGCGATATCGGTAATAGTTTCGGAGATATTGAATGCTAGTGAAATATTTTGCATAGCCGCCATGTTGGATTGGTGAGACGTAACAAAATTTGAAGGGCACGGTCGAGGTCGCCGGGAATAGCGTCATGAACTTACCGAGTTTCATTGAAATCGCTCCAGCCGTTTACATTTTATTAGGGGGACACACACACACACCTCACACACACACACGCACACACACACACGCACACACACATGGACAAAAGGTGATCTCATAAGCCTATTTTTTCAAGATTGAAAATAGGCTAAAAATGGACCCCAAATGACAAGAAGGTTACCGTTCCCATAAGATAATAAAATGTTTAAAATAAGCATAAAATGACGAAAAACAAAGTTAATTAAGCTCCAATTATAAAATACCTCCTCGCAATAAATGAGGTCTGATCCTTCTACGAAAACCTGCATATTCTGCCTATTTTCGCCTATCCCCAAGTTTGTCCGGTGAAATCTACCTCCACCTTCCGGCGTGCCGCGAGGACTTTTTTTTTTAATCCTAATTCCAATATTTCAGAAATATGCAACCTAACAGCTCTAGACTTTGCACATGAATATTATCTGACATTCGTGATTAATTTGGAATAACTGATACATGGTAGTGCTGGCAACGTGATTATAGGCCTGCAGATAGGTCCTATTTGTAAATACTTGTAACTTCTTTACTAACAAATGGATTTCATCCAAAATTGGCACAATAATAGATCATGATATTTCAGATTAATTCTGAGCAACACATACATCATATTGTTACCAACATGATTTTACGCACGCTGATAGATCCAATGTAACATTTCATTTCTGACATATAGATTACCTCGAGTTAGCTTGCCACGGTGGGTGAGTGGTTATCGTGTCGGACTACCAACCTCAAGCTTGCAGGTTCACTCCTGGCCATGGCAAGTGATTTTTGAAGGGCAACAAAAATCACGGTACGCATGTCATACGTTGTTGGCATGTTAAAGAATCCATTTTAATTCAGTAGGCCATGTTCATAATGCAAATTTAATCTATGGATTTTCCGCCAACACAAAGTTCCTCCTTTCTATACTAGAAGGCTCTATAGTGTCAAGGAGCTTAGATATCTGACCTCCTTGACTTTCTTCGCGCTTAAGGAGCGATACAATTCGACATGTAAGCTCTGGGCATCACTAATTAACAAAGCTTGCACCTGGACCCCTTAGGCCATACGATATTATTATATGATACCTCGTGTTTATGTATGAGGTATTCTGAGTCTATCCAGCTCTCACTTCCATACAGGTCGGTATAATTACTGAGTGATGTTAGGAGAGTTTCTTGAAGAATACTGTAGACCGTAATGAGCTTTTTGTTTTACATATTGACTCTATGACTTTCTCTATGCTCTCATACTGACAGAATACACAGCCCAAGTCCACCTGCTCCAATTTACTATAGTTATAGATATATTTTACTCGAAGCCTACTGAAATTCGTAGATCATTGATGAACTCAAGATCGTAGGTGGTTGTTGTATATATTGTGTGTAAAAATTGTTTATGTTCGACCCTACTATTATGTGTCAGAAAACTGTATCATAATGAGGCTCATTATAACACTATTTTTCATTATGAAACAGTTTCTGCCACCAATCAGAGCTCAAGAAACAGTTGAGTGACCAATTAGATAAGGATACCTTCGCGCATGCGCTCAAAATCCAACATGCCTACATAAATCACCGAAAATGCAGCGTCCATATGTTCGCGTAAATAAACTGGTGAATATGAGACAAGAAATAGCACTGTACCTTAATATCCCCAAATCCAATTTCTACACAGCGCGTTGTTTTGAAACGACTTCGGTGACAGTTTTACTGAATACTGGTGCACAATCTGAACATATGGCATTGAAGCACACAGAGCGCATGCGTCGGTTACCTAGTGTACCCATGTGAGTAATTTCCATGGAAAACATGCTTCCGCCTCCAGCTAGCTTCAGGTCTCGGCGTGTACCGTTCTCCCACTGAGCGGTTGCATATTTTTGATTTGAGACTTTTTTTTTTTAGCGTATGGCTTTTAGTGCCGGGAGTGTCCGAGGACATGTTCGGCTCGCCAGGTTTGTAGCTGCTTCGAGACGGACACACAATGGGTGAGCTACAAGTACCGTTGGGGAGGAAAGTGGGAATGTAAGGACGAGGAGTTGGAAGGTAGCGGCTGTGGCCTATAGTTAAGGACCAACCCCGGCATTTGCCTGGAAGGAAGATGGGAAACCACAGAAGACCATCTTCAAGGTTGCCGGCGGGGGGATTCGAACCTCCTCGCCTCCCGGATGTGAGTGACTGCCAACAGTCATGCCGTAACGACCACGGCTAACTCACCCGGTGATTTGAGACTAAAAGGTATCAACTCTACAATGATAAGGCACAACTCTATTCTAAAGGCTTTAATTCAGCATTAAATCATGGCTTCAAACATTAAAGAACACAAACCCAACAAATATAATACAGAAACAAAGCAAAATTACTCCCACAATCCACTAATTATTCATACAATTTTATCATATTAAATCCATATCATTATTCAATCCTTTACCCTTAGATTGACTTCTAAATTCACTCTGGTGCGCTGATGCACATACAACTTTCATAAACAAAACTGTACTTTTACTCTTCTGTCATCTTGTGTGACTTCTTTAATTTCACAAAATTATTTGTTTCTTACACCACATCTTACTCTGACATGATGCGTACCGTTGTGTTAGGTCTCTCTCTTCCCACCAAATGCTTTAACATGCATTAGCCAATTCAGGTGTTGCACAACAAATCTACGTGCAACTCCATAATTATGTAAATCTACCCTTCCCTCTATTTATTGTTCCACTGCATGCCGTTGTGATTTCATCTTCAAAACTTTCGTTATCGCTGTGTCGGATGGTATTATTAAGCTACACTTGCGAGCGTAGCCTGTGGCGTCAAGTGCCCAACTTCGTAAATTCGTGTCAGTGTCAGTACAAAATGCAGCTTCCAACCATTCGTAAGATTGCTAAAATTTTTACTCATCAGGATGATCTATGATTACCAATGTGTTTTTAAACTACACACATTCATTACACAATATAACAATGCTTCCTTTCATTACAAGCAAGGTCTCAAATCTGTCCTTTCAAAACGTTAGCCTTCACGGTTCGTTTCACAACCCAGCCCCTCAGAGCTGTTCGTATACAATAGAGCGGAGTGGCCTGGGCACCGCACGTGCACCATCCCTTGCTTTCTGACTTCTGGCTTTATTTTCCCCAAGCAGTACAAGATTCTAAATACAATACTGTGGTCACAATGACCCACATGATCCCATATGTTTTCAACTGAAGGGTATGCAATATAGGTTCTGGACGAGTTTATACATTTATTCCTAACCTTAGGATATTAATAACTGGCCTCAATAGGTCCATTTCATGATATGAAGGCGCGAGATTCATAAACACAGGTCGAGTTGGATAGCCGGTATCTTAATAAATGCTACGGTCAGTCACGCGCTGCCGTCAATAAGATTCGCTTCACAAGAGCCGAATCATTCAATAACAAGTTCTCGGGCGATCAGGTATGGTGCAGAAGTGTCCATTGTTCTCCTCTCACCTACCACAGGATTCGAACCCGGAACATTCCATATCCATCATCAGAGTTAGGGTACCACACTAAACACTATGGCACAAATTAAATATCTCTGTACGCCCAAGGCTATACGAGACTCTACATGACGAACAGATTACCTGGCTCCATAACCCTATGCCATGATCTCGTCCTATAATTAGTAAGAGAACTCTATCAATTACTCTACAAGCTTATACACAAGCTACAAATTCAATTCACTAATAAACTCTTCCATTTACTTGCATAATTATATTCCCATTAACACAATATATTCTGATATTAAACTCTTTTCTCATCCCTTGATATATAATCTTACTGCTTGGATCGATAAATCTTCCAATTAGCGTAAATATTTCTTGCTTACAATATTTTTTCCTGATGTATTCAATTATACCTTTTATTATTTATTATTATTATTATTACTGACATAAATTACCATAATCCGACACAACATAACCATCTTAATAATCGAGCATCCGTGTTCGTTACGTTAAGTTTACATAACTGATTTGCCATTTTATTAATAGTGGTAACGATTAATCCACTCACTGATGTATAACAACATCTCAACTCTAATAAAATCAACACAACAATAAACACTGGAGGGTCTATCTCTTAATACTGATTCTTAATGGCACATTTTATAATTCTGAAATCACATTACATGCAGTGGGCTATAACTTCTATAAAATCATGATTTGTGGGGTACTCACATAGGCTTATCCCGGTGGCTCCAACCACTCATATCTTCCAATGTCGCCTGCCATTTGTATAATAAGCGCGAAATTTGTACACTGATAATACACATTTTATAAGACCTTTGTTTCACCAACCACACGGCACTTTTCATTTCTATGATGAAGCTATCGCTTCTTTAAACATGACACTTCATAGCACTTGTCATAATATTAATTTAAAAGATATTTCACATATGATCACTACAAAACACACATCATTCACTATTTACATTCATTACGGTTGAAATTTCCTGGCAAGATATCAGAATTGCAAGTTGTTGACGGACTCTTCCATGCTCCTACCAACTCCTGATTGAAAGTCTCCATCATCTGCCTACGGATTCACCAACTGTCGATCCATTATCCTACGATAAACTTCCTGCTTTGCATAAAGATGCTTACTTTTCGCCCTGAGCCTTACTATTTGGTATTCTTAAGACATTTCACCAAATGCATCATAAAGTTTCTCCCGGCGCAGTCCGGCGGACTAAGACATGTATAACCAATCAAAATATTATACACTGCGCTCAACATTGTACATAGTATTTACACAAATTCTTACTTTCAATAGTTCTGCAAGTTATATCACACGATACTTCCTATGTGAACATTAACAATTGCTCGTACTGCCGACTATACACATACGGCACGACTGTCCTTGCTAAAAAGTATTATAACAGTTTTACTGCACGGCTTCCCAAGCTGAAGTCCGAGCCTCCTTCCTTGACTTCGATAACACATTTCGCATAATAAAGTTCGTTAATTACAGTACTTATTATTACTTCATGACTATGCATGATTATATTATCAATTGGTGCATAACACTGCACGGCGAATATACTGATTAACACTAAAATGTTCAAGTCTTTGTGTGAGCGTCCTTTCCTGAGCCAGAGCGACATACGTTCCGCGCTCGAGTCTATTCCAACTGCCCTCTCTGACCTAAGACCACATCCTTATATTCGTTTCACAAGAAAAAGTAGGTCGAGAATTTCCTCGCAGATTCATTTTCTGTCCCAGGATGATTCTGGTCTCGAAATAATGCTCATAGGGTTCCTTTTTCCTCGCTGGTCCCAAAACTATCTGCTTGCTCCAGGATCGATCGGCCAATTAATTAATATTAATTGCCTTTGCCATAGCGTGGGTACGCGGCTTCCAGTGGAAATCCCCGGTGAACTAGTAAGGTCATTCCGCGAACACCAAAAGTACTGTGTTCTTGCGCACTCCATTAAATATGCCTCGATTTCACAGTTTAAAGACCGACAGTAGTGGCTCAGCTGGCTAAAGCGCAGCGTTAGGTCATGGGACCAAGCTCTCTGCTGACTCGGTAGACGCGTGGGTTCGAGCCCCACCGTCGGCTGGCCTTGACATGGTTTTCCGTGGTTTCCCATTTTCAACACCAGGCAAATGCTGGGACGGTACCTTCTGATAGGCCACGGCCGATTCCTTCCACATCCTTGCCCAGTTTCAGTCATCTTCATCCATTCCATCTCTTATACCGACGCGCAGGTCGCCCACGGGCGTCGAATAGAAAGACCTGCACTCGGCCTCTCATGAGGCCACACGACAAAAAAAAACAGTTTAAAGGCTTTATAATTAGCCTCCTGGCTAAAGATTCACATGTGTGCAACTCTCATGTCATTGCGTTGCTCCAATCACGAGTAATCAATGATTTTCACTGGGATCTTCCCATTCCATTCTCAACTCCATTCTGAAACGGGGAAGAACTGGGCCATTATTTCACCCGCTGACCTGTTCCAGACGACATAAGTAGGTCAACGAGAGCGACAAGGCTCCACGAATCTCCTCCCACAATTCTGGGGCTGTTAGATGTCAAACTCCCCAACTTCGTGCTCAAATGCAGCATATCTTCCTTCCTACAGTCCAATAATGCTGTAATCCACTCATTTTCCCTGCATTATTTTAATAAATAATGTCGACATCAGTTGATATCACACCAGTGATTAAATATGTACTTTCCTCTAGGGGTTTTACAACTAAAACTCCCTCAACAGATCTCGGGTTCGTTCCTAGATGGAACCTTCATTCTGAGATCACAGTCTCTGAGATCCACTTTCGATACCAGTCAGCCTAACCCCCTCGTGTTCACTAGAGAGCTTGGAACACAGAGATATCGTACCCATCGGAGCACCCGATTACAACATTCTAGTGACTGAACAGATATTTATGAATATTTATGTTAAAACATATAATAATGTTATAATTATCGTCGAACATAAACAGTCGTATGCAACTCGCCTATAATGGTAATTAAGACACTCGTATGGAAATTATAAAACTCGCATACGCTCGTTTTATAAACATACTCGTGTCTTAATTATTGCCATTATAGGCTCTTTGCATAATGTACTATATTTTAATTTAAGTGTATAGAGAACTTAGTTTATAAGCTTGAATCAATGTTTGTTTCTAGGTTAGTTAAATACATGGGTTGGTTTTTTAGTTTTGGCACCTTAGTTATAACTGGATTAATAACTCACTTAGATGGTTCCAAGTTTCACAGGCCCTCGACGTAGTCCCCACCGTTGCGTACAACGTGTTCCCAGCGATGCGGAAGTCGTTGGATCCCGTTGGCACTGCCCAATCTATTGATGGAAAGCACTCGGCAGCCTGCTTAACGTCATTGTCATCTTCATCTTCGGGATGAGATCATAGTCTCAAGGACTGATGTCGGGAGAATATGGGGGGGATTGAGGACTTCCCAGTCCCAGCGATCCAACAATGCCGACACAACGCCTGTGCCCTAGCATTGTCATGCAGAACGATGGGCAGTGTAACCATGTGGTGGCGCCGTTTCCTTCTCAGAGCTCCTCGGAGATGGTCTTGCAGAAACGAACAATAGTTCGCCGCATTAACAGTTTGCCCTCGGGGAACAGTATGGCAGCGCTTCCGTCCGGTACCTAGACCAGATAAAGAGTCTGACTAATCTGCCACTTCAGATTATTTTTTTAGCGTATGGCTTTTAGTGCCGGGAGTGTCCGAGGACATGTTCGGCTCGCCAGTTTTTGTAGCTGCTTCGAGACGGACACCCAATGGGTGAGCTACAAGTACCGTTGGGAAGGAAAGTGGGAATGGAAGGTCGAGGAGTTGGAAGGTAGCGGCTGTGGCCTATAGTTAGGGACCAACCCCGGCATTTGCCTGGAAGGAAGATGGGAAATCACAGAAGACCATCTTCAAGGTTGCCGGCGAGGGGATTCGAACCTCCTCGCCTCCCGGATGTGAGCGACTGCCAACAGTCATGCCGTAACGACCACGGCTAACTCACTTCAGAAATTAATGCACACAGCAGAAGACCACAGTGCATGGCGGGGTTTTGTTAACAGAATTGGGTGAAGGGTCACGACGTTCAAAATCCAACTACGACCAAGAAGAAGAACCTGGCATCCTATTTCCCCGTGTTTGTTTCCCACCGAGATCACCTTCACGATTTTCATATGCTGATTTTCGTACCATATTCCCAACATTTATATTCAAGCTGTAACATGTTAGCATCTAAACTTTCGACAGAGTTTGTCATTACAACCAAGTCCACAGATGTATTTCTAATTTAAGAAAACTGTCTTTCAAAAATTTTGCTATTTCTTAACGAAAACTGTCTTGATGTTCCTTAAGAATAGCCATACAACATGTTGATAATGACAGTTTCCACTGAATCTCACTGACCTGTCACGTGTCATCGTGAATGAGCAGAGCATGTTCCTATGCTAAGTGAGCGGACCCCTTAGCATGGCCGCTCGGCTCCGTACCTTGGCAGTCGATGAGCCTTGTTAACAAGGGGTCGTGACTTCGAAATCGTAGTACGCCACGAATGTTAACCGCAACCTCGGACTTCATGATGTATGTTGATGCGTTTGTCTGGTCATTCTGTAGAAAAGCTCGTCTGGTGCCTCTGAGACAATATGCCAGAGTTCTGGGAACTCAGATTTACGCTGTGGATAAAATATTTATGTAGCCTATCTACACGGGGCCTGTAAAATACGAATTCTCGAAAAGATATGGGTTTTATAGGGGACCAAATGTGTAGTGTTGCCATACGTACCGCAGAATCGGGACAGTCCCCCTTTTTGAAACAAAATATTTCGTATATTGGCTTTCACGGCCCGTTAATTCAAACTCAGCAATTTTTCTAGGTTTATGCCATGTCTAGTGTGGGGTTTCGCCGAGGAACACCACACAAGACACGGCATAAACCTAGAAAAATTACTGAGTTTGAAAATAATTCTTCCCGGCACGATGACGGAAAAAATTTCAAAAATCTGCGATTTTCCTTAATCTCTCAGAAAGATCTTAACATTTTAGTCATTCAAATTTACACTCAATGCGAACATCTTAAGCTTAATTCGATAATGCATCTTTCGCTAGTTGCTATTCATTATTGAATCGATTTTGTGTTTGTAACTATCGATTGTGTTTTCGAGATATACTTCTACTTTAACACTTACGCCACTTTTCTCTGGCTTGTTTTGTCTCTGATGAATGCGCTTTTGAGCACATGGTGATCTCGCAGCGATTGGTGAAATTGCTTTCGTTGAATTATATGCTACTCACTAAGTCTAGGACAACGATAAGAAAAACTAAGTTTACTGAAAGATACTACGAGTGCAAAAACGGTTTCCTGGACTATTATGGCAATAATAATAGAAATGCCACCCGGGTGGGTGAGGGAGTGGTGCTTTCGCAATACTATCAAATAGGTATTATTATTATTATTATTATTATTATTATTATTGTTATTTTCGTTTCGGTCGTCTGGGGACCACGAGCCAAAATTTCAATGCTTTGTCCTTTGCTGTTCCTTATTCTTCCTCCAATATTTCTTCATCATCTCACTATGTTTCCTCTTCCTTTCCTCGGACCATTTCGATTTTATTTCCCTTCCTCCCTTTGAATCCCTCCATTTTAATACCTTTCCCCTAAATATATCTCTCTGTGGTGTATCTTCTTCTCTGATATTGCTTCTTTCCAAATCCTGTTTGACTTCATGTACCCAGGTTGTTGTTGACATTATTATTATTATTATTATTATTATTATTATTATTATTATTATATGTGACATACACTCTCTTGCTGACCTCGTTGTTACGAAAACAACAATAACTAACTAACTCTCCACTCCAAGAGATTGCGTGGTTTCGTATAGAATTTGTCGAAATTTGGAGACAATGTTAATGAACTCAAAATATAGTGAAATACATAAATTGAAATTAAAATATTTTAAAAAATATTGAAATCTATAATGTAAAAAGTTAAAAAAAAGAAAAATAGAAAAAATAATATTTACATTACCTTTTAATAAAAAAAATATTAAGATTAAATATAAAACATGACAAATAAAAAAATAAAAATAAAGAAATGAAAATAATATAAAATAATACAAATAAAATAAAATAACATAAATAAATAAACATCTATGTTTGCAAAGAACACTTTCATGGAGAAAGCTGAAAGAGATCACTGCAATAAAATGGGCAGAAGAACGTATGAATCAGCACAGCGAGTTCATGAGGAGATTCTGGGAGGAGGAGAAGAAGGAAAAGCCATTAACCCAAGTTAACAAGTTCAAACGCGCTCTTTAAGTGGGCATAACGAAGAAGAAATAATAATAATAAGAAGAAACGCCATTTAAATTTGAGTTTGCTTTGGTTTGTTGTCTCGATTGCTTTAATCTTCGAATTTATTTTTCTCTTGCTTGTCGTTTAAGTTAGCGATATCGTTTCCTTCGAGATTTAAAATGCCGCTCATAATTAGACTTCTTTCACACGGAAGACAGAACAGACGATAAGAGAATTGCTGTTCTCACAGTGAATCGGTCGATTACTTTTTCCGCAGTGCATCGTCAACTGATGACGCCAAGATTCCACTGTTAATGCTAGATTTATTTAGTGACACGATTCTCATAAGAAGCCTTAAGCTCCGTAAAAAAATAAAAAGAGCCCAACAGGACAGGTGGTAGGCGGGGACGGCTGATCGGAACGGGACATGAAAAATGATGCGTGGAGGGGGTAGCGTTGATTGGGGGAGTGTGAGCCGTGCTGACAGCAGAAATGGGGACGCCACTTCTACAATACTCGATCCCACTCAATTTATACTACTGTCTAAATAATACACATCTTTCTTGACAAGTACACCGCATATCTGGTATAATCTCCCAGATATACTTAACAAAAGATGAACATAACCAATTCAAGTAGTATTGGGTATATGAGATTATAAAGAGAGTTCGCGTCGTAGATATATTTGCAGCATACTATCTTAATTAACTGGCAATTCCATCACTCAACATGCTAAATCATTTTAAACTATTCCCTTCCATGATGTCCTGGTAGACACCTCGTTCTATGTTATCAAAAACATCCGTATTGACGATTTTCTCAACAATCATCTCACAAGATTGGAATTACAGTATTATTCAATAAGACGTCATTCTGTTGTTACTACTTTTCAACAGCTTTTAAATGTTAGATGAAAAATGAAAATCCACAGCCTGCTTCCAGTCTCCGACCGGGTCAGGAATGGAATGAATGAGGCCCCCAACTAGCGGCGAGGATATGAACTGTGCCGGCTGTCGAGGCCTGACGCACTCCTCCGGGGCAATGATTAAATGAATGACAGATGAAATGAAATGATAGTGGAGAATGTTGCTGGAATTAAATTTTGACAGGGAAAACCGGAGTACCCGGAGAAAAACCTGTCTGCCTCCGTTTTGTCCAGCACAGATCTCACATGGAGTGACCGGGATTTGAACCACGGACCCAGCGGTGAGAGGCCGGCATGCTGCCGCCTAAGCCACGGAGGCTTCTTTAAATGTTAGATAATTTTCTTAATTATTTTTATTAAATTTTTCATAGTCATGTAATCTATTGTTATAGATTTATTTTAAAAATAGAAATACTTATTTAAATTTTAATTCATTTTTTATGATTAAGTTTCTAATAATTGGTCATCTTAAGGGAAAAGGTATAGCTTAACACATTCAAAAGTTGACACTTTTAAACAATTTTTATCTCTGATTCTACCATTTATACACCGATGGTACATTTTACATGTAAACTACTGTACCTTATGTGCAATGTTTAAAACTGTCATAAGCACAGTTAAACATACAAAAAAATAAAAATGGCGACTGTTAAATGGTCGGGTTTCGTTCCTCTGATCAGTCGAACATTAATTAACCTTGGTTAGTTAGTTGGCTCTGTTAGCTGTGTTAGTTGGAGGTTGCTTTGTAAGATAACAGCACAATATTGACTTGTTTCAGAAATCTGTTATTAAATTCAGTATTTTTAATCATTTGATAAATTAATGTAACATAAATTTCTCAACATTTCATGATAACTTCGTCACACATATTTCCAAAGTGTCTCTCTACAATATCTCTCTACCTGGCATATACACATCAAGCATCATTGTATAACCTAACTTATTCAACGTACATATTTTCACATACACATTTCTACAATTCCACGCTGTTTTTTCAAGACTTGCTTTATGCTTTATTAACAAAATTACTGTAACAGATCTGTTTTTTTGAAATTTTACTCTGTGAACTTTTGGTTCAAAAATATTTATAGCATCCTCTATTATGTTTAGGTAGATTTCATTAGAAAGCTATCTATTGCAATGGGTACCATGTTTCGACTTCCGGAAAATTTCGACATATCTTCGCGTTTCACATCCCCCAGACCCCAAAACCACCGTCAGTTCAAAAGTTTATATATAATTTATGTATATATGTATCTATCTATCTATATATATATATATATATATATATATATATATATCAGTTTCTTGTGGACACGATAACTGCCGTAATTTTGCACCAATCACCTTTAATTTTTTACATAACATGTATCCCTATAAAATCTCGGTCGAGTTCGTTAATGGACAAAATCGGTCGAAGGGGGTGAAAAAGGGGGGCTTTTTTCGAAAAAGTGAAATTTCGCTATAACTCTCTTAATACGTGACATATCGAATCCATTCAAAGTTCATAATATGTGTCGGATAAGTGCCAAAAATTTATGTCAAATAAGTTTTTTGATAGCACCAACCATTGACCAATGGGGTGGAAAAAAGTGGGTTTTTCGGGAAACATTAATCATATCTCTCTTAATAGGCACAATATCAAAACCGTACAAAATGGACAATATTCCTCCAATAATTACCTAAAACTTTTGTCTGAAAGAATTTTCGATATGACCCACCATTAAGCCACGGGGTGAGCAAAATGATTTAAATTATAAGAAAATTCCAAGTGCCAAGAGTGGTTGCCATGACAACTTTACTTTTAATTGATAAGGGATGAGTCATCAGCAGTTGCTATGACAACGCCACAGCACGAGATCACATTCTGTTTTCATATGTCTGTGGGAAGCGACTTCGGTATCGGAACTGGTAGCATGCTGAACTTCTATGCCCAAGTTCGCGGGTTCAAACCCGGCTGAAGTCGTCGGATTTACTAAGAGCGCCAAAAAACCCTGAGTATGCTTTCCTTCGGAGGGGAAGTTCCAACGTTCGTTGCGAGTTGATGGTTCCGGTGGCATCTAGTAGCCAAGTTCACAGATAGGTGTCGTTGATGGTAGTATTTTAAATTATGTAGCCTATTTTAGGTAGATTTCATCAGAAAGCTAACTATTGCAATGGGTGCCATGTTTCGACTTCCGGAAAATTTCGACATATCTTCGCGTTTCACATCCCCCAGACCCCAAACCACCGTCAGTTCAAAAGTTTATATATATGTGTGTGTATATATATGCATATATATCAGTTTCTTGTGGACATGATAACTGCCGTAATTTTGCACCAATCACTTTAATGTTTTACATAATATGTAACCCCTTAAAAAATCGGTCGAGTTCGTTAATGGGGAAAATCGGTTAAAGGGGCTTTTTTTTCGAAAAAGTGAAATGTCGCTATAACTCTCTTAATACGTGAAATATCGAATCAATTCAAAGTTCATAATATTTGTCGGATAAAGGCAAAAAATTATGTCAAATAGGTTTTTTGATAGCACCAACCATTGACCAAAGGGGTGGAAAAAGGTGTTGTTTTTTTCGGGAAACATTAATCATATCTCTCTTAATAGGCACAATATCAAACCCGTACAAAATGGAAAATATTCCCCTTATAATTACCTAAAACTTTGTCTGAAAGAATTTTTGATCTGACCTACCATTACGCCAAGGGATGAGAAAAATGATTTCGGAATTAAAGAACATGCCAAGTGCCATCAGAGGTTACCGTGACAACGCTTCTAAATTGATGAGGGATGAGCTATCAGAGGTTGCCAAGACAACGCCATTGCACGAGATCACATTCATTTTTCCATCTGACTGTGGGAAGCGGCTAACTGGTAGCATGCTGAACTTATATGCCCAAGGTCGCTGGTTCAAAGCCGGCCAAAGTCGTCGGATTTTCTAAGAGCGCTAAAAATCCCTCAGCATGCTTTCCTTTGGAGGAGAAGTTCCAACGTTCGTTGCAAGTTGCTGGTTGCGGTGGCATCTAGTAGCCAAGTTCACAGCTAGGTGTCGTTCACGTTAGTTTATGGTACAAAATTAGGAACTACTACTTAAAATTGACCGTCTGCAGACCTTACCTGAATTACAGACTAATACAGTCATCACAATTAACACCGTTTATCAGATTCTACACACCCGGGGTTACATGACCACGTTGTCGCAGCCCCTAAACTGAGGGACCAACAAAAATCTCTGTGGGAGATAAAATTTTGCGAGAAGATGTAACAGACTGTCAGATAGTTACACATCAGTTCCAAACCTTGCATAAGGACAGTGTGATCACAAGTATAAAAATGAACCCCGAATGACAAGAAGGTTACCATCCCCATAAGACAATAAAATGATAAAAACATGCATACAAAAACGAAAAATAAGTTGATTTTTAACCTCTAAATGTAAAATACTTTCTTGCAATCAATGAGGTCTGATCCTCCTATGAAAACCTGCATGTTTTGCCTATTATAGCCAATCCCCTAGTTTGCCCGGTGAAATCTACCTCCGCCTTCCGGCGTGCCGAGAGGATTTTTTTTTTATTAAGTTGCATGTTACTGCACAGTTACTTATCCTATACCACGCTGGAGAATGTCACATTGTGACCCAAGCCTGTACGGTTTCAATGTACTAAATATTGGTAAATATAGGTAGTAAATAGTTTATGATAATTATTACGTCAATAGGGAAACTGGCTATCATGGTCATTTTTATGTCATTCAAAAAATTTACACAATTTTTGCGGATTTCCTTCTTTTTACAAACAACCATCCAACCAAGGCTCACGATTTTATTCATATTTGTTAACCCCATCATTGTGAATACGTAAGAAAAAAACATTTTCGTATGCCTTATACTTATGAGTTACAAAGGAAATGGATTTGAACAAGAAGTTCCGTAACGAACTAAAGAGCCTACTTTTCTTAAAATTTAAGATTCATGCCAATGATTAATCAATACGGATATATCTAGAATAAGGACGAAATTAAGTTGGTAATATAGAAATTTCAAATCAGTTCGAAATGCTGTATACCTGGCATAATGTAGCCTAATAGAGACCTACATTTGGCAGCCCTGTGACTGAATATATTCTTAGTTCCATCTCTTAAGGTACAGAATACAAAATTTGGTTGAAGTCCAATGGATAGCATGGACGTTACATGCAGTTAAACATTGTATCTAACAGTGCGCGTAAAATCATGTTGGCAACAATGTCATGCATGTAATGGTCAGAAATAATCTGAAATAATACGATCTATTGTTGTGCCAATTTTGAATGAAATCCATTAGATAGTATAGAAGTTACATGCATTTTAAAATTGGACCTATAAGCAGGCTTAGAATCATTTTGGCAGCACTGACGTAGATTAGTTACTCCAAATTAATATTCAATGCATATACGTGTGCTTAGTTTAGAGCTATTGGCTTGCATACTTTCTGATATGTTCGTATTTGGATATCATAAATTGAGAGCATTTATTAACAGTTGGCAGCCCTGGTGGATCTTAAGAATTCGCTCAGTCGTATTTGTTTATGTGCACATAGCACATACAAAATTTCGTTGAATTCCATATTGATAGTGTAGAAGTTATATGCATTTAAAGATTGGACCTATCAGCAGGCTTATAGTAATTTCGGCAACACTCCTGTAAATAAAACTGAAATATTATTATCTATACGTGTGCCAATTTTGAAATAGCTCCCATTCATACCTTCCACGATATCCTACATGGAGCTGAAATTTCAATTGCGATTTTTCAGCAGTTGGTAGCACAGACATCATTTTCAAATTGAGATATTCAGGTATAGATCTTTACTCCTACCAAATTTTGTTTCGATTGCTGCATCCGTTTAGGAGTTGATACGGGGGGGGGGCACACACAGCCAGACAGACAGATAGACAGGAGAACAGACAGACAGACACACATTTGCCCGGATCGATGTCATAAGTCTACTTTTTCCACATGTTTGCAAAATGTGAAAAGTAGACTAAAATACAGGAGAAAATGAACGCCAAAGTTACCGGTCACCTTTAACAGTCTGTACCATATCTACTGTAGCTTTTAAAATCATAACTCGTAAACTAATGCAGATAGTTTTGTAAACATATTTCATCAAAATGAACTAGAAGAGTAGGGTTATTTTTAAAAAAGAAAGTTGAACAAATAAGTTTTTCAAGGTGATAAGCATGCCGCCCCTTAAGGTAAGTTTAGGTTAGTCCAAATTAATAGGGCACAGTAACAGGATGGAGTGAAAAACAATTCTTTTACTGAAGTTTAAGATCTGCTCCTTGTGTATCCGGCTGAGGAGCGCCAATGGCGGACAGGAAACCATAAAGCAGTGAGGAGCACGGTTGTAAGTATCGACTCTTGCTCGCACTGCACGATCTTTACTTTGACCCTCTAATGATGACGATCACTGTTCCTCAGTTTGGGTCAACAGCTCTCATGTTAAAAAGATGGACACAGTCCTGAATGAAACAATGCGTATTATTAGTGGCACAATAAATTCTAACCCTCTTTTCTGACTGCCAGTGCTTAGTCACAAAGAACCACCCAGAATTAGAAGACTGATCAACTTGGTCAGGGAATAAAACAAGATATTGGCCATTTCTGAACTCCCCATTCATGAAGATGCTAGCACCAGATATAGCCGTCTCAAGTCAAGATCTCCACCTATTCAAACAGCACAGGACTGGTTAGGAAGGTTTATGATCCAAAAGCTGATTGGCAACCAGAGTGGAACTCCAATGCAATGGCAGGCAGGCATTGTTCAACATTCAAAATCTGCCAGCTGGCTTTGATTTGCCCCGCAAGACATGGGAACTCTCAACAGAGTCCGCACTCACCACGGGAGATGGGGATCAATGATGGAGTATGCGATCTTCCCCAACCTGTGATTGTGGTGCAGTTAGACAGACTATGAACCATATTGTCACTGAGTGTATTAGTAGGGCATTCACTGGATCAACACGGGACTTTGTAATAGCCTCTACTGAAGCCATAAGCTGTTGTTTTTGTTGTTTTTTAAGTCTTCAGTCTTTTGACAGGTTTGATGCAGCACTCCATGCCTCCCTGTCCTGAGCTAATTGTTTCATCTCTACATAGCTACCACACCCTACGTCCGAGGCAATCTGTTGAACATATTCTAACCTTGGTCTACCCCTACAGTTCTTGTCCTCGACCCTTCCTTCCATAACTAAGCTTGCTATTCCTGGGTGTCTTAGTATGTGTCCTACCAACCTATATCTTCTCTTCATTAGCAGTCGCCAGAAACATCTCTCCTCTCCCACTAGTCTTAATACCTCTTCGTTTGTAACCCTATCTACCCCTCTGATCTTCATCATTCTCCTGTAATACCACATTTCAAACGCTTCAATTCTCCTTTTTTCTGCTGCACCAATAGTCCGAGTTTCACTTCCATAGAGCGCCACGCTACAGTCAAAGGCCTTGAAAAATGACTTCCTAACACCAAAATCTATATTCGATGTCAACAGATTCCTTTTTTGTAGAAATGCTTTCCTTGCCTGAGCCAACATACTTTTTATATCCTCTTTGCTTCGTCCATTACTGGTTATTTTGCTTCCTAAGTAAGAGAAGTCTCCTACTTCCTTCAGCTTTTCACCTGCCAATTTGATGTCCATAGAGGTTTCTGATTTATTTCGGCCTCATTCCTATATTTTTGTTTTATATTTATTAATTTTCATCATGAATTCTTTCCTCAAGACGGAGTCCATACCATTCAAAAACTCATTCAAATCCTCAGGCGTGTCGGCCAAGATGACGATGTCATCGGAAAATCTCAGAGTTGAAATTATTTCTCCTTGAATCTTCACTCTATAAGATAGCAAGAAAATTTAGACATTAATATCTGAACACCCTTTCCCTTGCATGATAGTTAAAGTTGTAATGTGTTACCTATTGTTTGTATGTATGTATATTGTTTTTGTTGATTGTTTTGTGTTTTGCCATATGCTAATAATAATAATATAACCAGCTGGGCATCAAGGAAACGCGCGTATCCAAGGAACACTGCGCTCCCAGCTCGTAGGATATGTGTAACCAGCGCAATGACACACTCAGTTGCATTTCCTTGGTTATAGGTTTTGAGCATTCACCACTAAAGCGTTCATCTGTCGTCATTGCTGTCGTTAAAGTCCAATTTTTGGAGTCTGTGTGAGGGAGGATTTCGTTCTTAGTCGCTTATAGACTTCTTCCTGAATGACTATATCACTGCTGCTACTTCCCTACTTCCAGCTGCGAAGACAGACTCTATTCCCGATACCTTGAGGCACATCTTCACGAGGTAGTTCTTCCTGAATGACTACCTCTATACAGCGACTTCCCTTGTTCCAGCTTGCAAACACAGACTCATCATGTATTCCTAAGGCCTTACAGTGGCACGCCTGCGCGCGGCAGCTCTTTGTCGGCTGAATATTGGCATGAGGACAGTGGCATGTCGGCGTTATGAACCTGACAGCTAATAGCGCGCTCATATCGTCCAATATTGAGACACGGGACAAGGGAAACATAAACTAGATGAACAGTGGCCATAACTCAGATATCCTGACACCAGACGTGCCCCGAGTGGTGGAGTAATCAACGACAGACCATCTTCTTACTGAGCTTCTTTTGCTTCGTGTTATTTGTGTCTGGTTTGATGCAGCCATCCCCGCCTCCCTGTCCAGAGCTAATCGTACCTTCTATACATAGCTACCACTTCAGAGGGAATTTCTTTAAAATATACTAAAATTGGTCTACGCCTACAGTTCATGTCCTCGACACTCCCTTCCTTCACTAAGTTTGCTATTCCTGTGTACCTTAGTATGTGTCCTACCAACCTATCTCTTAACTACATTGGCAGTCGCCAGAAACATCTCTCCTCACCCGCAAGTCATAATCCCTCACATTTTTGACTACTTGATCTACTCATATGATCTTCATGCTTCTCCTGTAACACCATATTTCAAATGTCGCTATTCTCCACCTTTCTGCTGCGCCAACAGGCCAAGTTCCACTTCCATAGAGCGCTACACTTCAGCAAACGAATTCAGAAATGACTTTCTAATACCTAGATCTATATTTTTAGCCTACTTTCGATTTTTGCAAAAAATGAAAGTAGACTTATGAGATCAACACAGGGCCAAAAATTGTGTGTCTGTCTGTGTGTGTGTATGTGTGTGGGTGAGTCTGTGTGTGTGTGTGTGTGTGTGTGTATGTGAGAGTGTGTGTACTCTGAATGTCTGTCCCCCCCCCCTATCAATTCGAACACGGTTAAACCGAATTGAACGAAATTTGGTACAGAGGTAGCACTGGCAAAGGGCACCTCAGTGTCATGTTTTATATTGCCGCCATCTTTACCAAAAGGTAATGGCGGCCAATCGAATGGTCAAAACTTAATAATGCATTACGACCAAACTAATCATCAGATCTTTACCAAATTTGGTAACAACCTACCTTCATATGGGACGCGTCTTGTGCCCAAACTACAAGGTCATCAAACGTACCATTTCAGGATGGCGGCCGTGTGAATTATGCAAAATTTATAATCCATAACATGGGACCCACCAGTTCCGATTATCGAACCAAGAATCGTTTAATCTGTTCTAAGCGACGTAATTCGTTCGAAATTAAAAGATTAAATTGTAATATTATAATCTAGAAGTGACTTTAAAATCTGAATCGTCTCGGCTATTCGACAAGATGGCAGCTGATCTCTCGTTCTGACCTATATTTTACTAATTTCAGTATGTTGCATGCAATATAACCTACTGATAAAAATTATATGAACTTAATATGAAATGAACTCGGTTTGAAATATACTCCAGTGAAGAAATCTTCAGTCCAAGTGATTATTTGCTAATACAGTACGTTATATGTATTTGATCGATAACGCTTTAGTTATGAGTGTACGTTTGGCTGTGTGGTTAGGGCTCCCTTCTCTCATGTGGCTGGCCGGGGTTCAAATCCTATCACAGTAGAACTTTTTTGCTTGATTTTTTTTTATATTTATTGTTTCTTGAGTACTGAGTCGTTATAAAATAAAGCGTTATATGGTGCGTTTTGCAATGGAAATTATATATTAAAAAAAACGACATTCTCCACCGGAGTGACATCTACCAGCCTTCAGTTGTACTATGCAGAAACTATAGATTCGAGCAGCGCTCTATACCGGCCAGTTAGTGAACCCAGTCTTAACGACTGCTAGGAGTAATAATACAGTAACATTCATTTATTCCTTGTGCACATCGAACCAAGAATCGTTTAATCTGTTCTAAGCGACGTGGTTCGTTCGGAATTAAAAGTTTATATTGTAATATTATAATCTAGAAGTGACTTTAAAAATCTGAATCGTCTCGGCTATTTGACAAGATGGCAGCTGATCTCTCGTTCTGACCTACATTTTACTAATTTCAGTATGTTGCATGCAATATAACCTACTGATAAAAATTATATGAACTTAATATGAAATGAACTCGGTTTGAAATACACTCCAGTGAAGAAATCTTCAGTCCAAGTGATTATTTGCTAATACAGTACGTTATATGTATTTGATCGATAACGCGTTAGTTATGAGTGTACGATTGGCTGTGTGGTTAAAGCTCACGTCCCTCATGTGGCTGGCCGGGGTTCAAATCCTACCAGAGTAGAACTTTTTTTGCTTGATTTTTTTATATTTATTGTTTCTTGAGTACTGAGACGTTATAAAATAAAGCGTTATATGGTGCTTTTTGCAATGGAAATTATATATTAAAAAAAACGACATTCTCCACCGGGGTGACATCTACCAGCCTTCAGTTGTACTATGCAGAAACTACAGATTCGACCAGCGCTCTATACCGGCCAGTTAGTGAACCCAGTCTTAACGACTGCTAGGAGTAATAATACAGTAACATTCGTTTATTCCTTGTGCACAGAGGCGTTGTTGATAACCTCAAAACTTGCAATATGGATGATTTGGAGATGGATTATTTTGTTATACCGTGTATTTAAGATTAGCCTATAAATTAACGGGTTGCGAAGTTACTTCACTGAGTCCTATATCATTCGTATACGACACAGAACGACAACGTGACGTCAGTTTCTGATCTGCTCTGATTGGCTATTACATTGCTGCAGTCGGGTAGTTGGCAGTCAAGGATAAAATTCGCGACTGCCAACTGCAAGCTACCAACTGCAACTTCATTTTGTGTATGGTGCCTATAGTATACACGGAGTCGATCGCGACTGCCGACCGAGGACTACCAACTACGGACTGCCGACTGCGCATTGTAGATGGGCCTTATTAGAGCAACGAAGTTTCAATTATTGTAAGTAGTCGGTGTTTGGAGTGTTAGGTAGATTTCTTTAGAAAGCTAACTATTGCAATGGGTCCCATGTTTCGACTTCCGGAAAATTTCGACATATCTTCGCGTTTCACATCCCCCAGACCCCAAAACCACCGTCAGTTCAAAAGTTTATATATAATTTATGTATATATGTATATATATCAGTTTCTTGTGGACACGATAACTGCCGTAATTTTGCACCAATCACTTTGAAATTTTTACATAATATGTATCCCTATAAAATCTCGGTCGAGTTCGTTAATGGGCAAAATCGGTCAAAGGGGGTAAAAATGGGGGGCTTTTTTCGAAAAAGTGAAATATCGCTATAACTCTCTTAATACATGAAATATCGAATCCCTTCAAAGTTCATAATATGTGTCGGATAAGTGCCAAAAATTTATGTCAAATAAGTTTTTTGATAGCACCAACCATTGACCAAAGGGGTGGGAAAAAGTGGGTTTTTCGGGAAACATTAATCATATCTCTCTTAATAGGCACAATATCAAAAACCGCACAAAATGGACAATATTCCTCCTATAATTACCTAAAACTTTTGTCTCAAAGAATTTTTGATATAACCCACCATTACGCCACGGGGTGAACAAAATGATTTAAATTATAAGAAAATGCCAAGTGCCAAGAGAGGTTGCCATGACAACTTTACTTTTAATTGATAAGGGATGACCATCAGCAGTTGCTATGACAACGCCACTGCACGAGATCACATTCAGTTTTCATATGTCAGTGGGAAGCGACTTCGGTATCGGAACTGGTAGCATGCTGAACTTCTATGCCCAAGGTCGCGGGTTCAAACCCGGCTGAAGTCGTCGGATTTACTAAGAGCGCTAAAAAACCTGAGTTTGCTATCCTTCGGAGGGGAAGTTCCAATGTTCGTTGCGAGTTGCTGATGGAGGTGGCATCTAGTAGCCAAGTTCACAGCTAGGTGTCGTTAACGGCAGTATTTTAGGTAGATTTCATTAGAAAGCTATTGCAATGGGTACCATGTTTAGATTTCCGGAAAATTTCGACATATCTTCGCGTTTCACATCCCCCAGACCCCAAAACCACCGTCAGTTCAAAAGTTTATATATAATTTATGTAATATATGTATATATATGTATATCAGTTTCTTGTGGACACGATAACTGCCGTAATTTTGCACCAATCACTTTGAATTTTTACCGAATATGTATACCCATAAAATCTCGGACGAGTTCGTTACTGGGCAAAATCGGTCGAAGGGGATGAAAATGGGGATGCTATAACTCTCTTAATATGTGAAATATCGAATCCGTTCAAAGTTCATACTATGTGTCGGATAAAGCTCAGAAATTTATGTTTGAAACGTTTTTTTGATAGCACCAACCATTGACCATAGGGGTGGGAAAGAGTGTTTTTTTCGGGAAACATTAATCATATCTCTGTTAATAGGCACAATATTAAAACCGTACAAAATGGACAATATTCCCCTAATAATTACCTAAAACTTTTGTCTGAAAGAATTTTTGATATGAGCCACCATTACGCCAAGGGATGAGAAAAATGATTTCGGAATTGTAAGAAAATGCCAAGAGCTATCAGTGGTTGACATGGCAACACTACTAAATTGATGAGGGATGAGCCATCAGACGTTGCCATGACAACGCACTTGCGCGAGATCAGATTCAGATTTCCATCTGACTAAGTGTGATGCGGCTTCGGTGACTTAACTGGTAGCATGCTGAACTCCTATGCCCAAGGTCGCGGGTTCAAAGCCGGCCAAAGTCGTCAGATTTTCTAAGAGCGCTAAAAATCCCTCAGTATGCTTTCCTTTGGAGGGGAAGTTCCAACGTTCGTTGCGAGTTGCTGATTGCGGTGGCATGTAATAGCCAAGTTCACAGCTAGGTGTCGTTGACGGTAGTATCTGGTAGCAACATTAGGAACTACTGCTTGAAATTGAGCGTCTGCATTCCTTACCTGAATTACAGACTAATACAGCTATCACAATTCACACCGTTTATCAGACAGATTCTACACTCACCCAAAGTACACGGGGTTACATGACCACGTTGTCGCAGCCCCTAAACTGAGGAACCAACCAACATCTCTGAGGGAGATATAATTTTGCGTGAAGAAGTAACAGACCGTTACATAGTTACACATCAGTGTCGAAACTTTGCATAAGGACAGTGTGACCACAAGTATAAAAATGGACTCCAAATGACAAGAAGGTTACCGTCATCATAAGACAATAGAATGTTTAAAATATGCATAAAATGACGAAAAACAAAGTTAATTAATCTCCAATTATAAAATACTTTCACGCAATAAATGTGGTCTGATCCTTCTACGAAAACCTGCATATTCTGCTTATTTTCGACTATCCCCAAGTTTGTCCGGTGAAATCTACCTCCGCCTTCCGGCGTGCCGAGAGGACTTTTTTGCTGATGAAATTGCAAAATGCTGGGGTAAATTATAAACTATGGTTTGAACGCCACTGTTCAAATCCTGTGTGCCAATTTGCACTTCAAATAGGGAGAAATTAGGAGATGATAAGGACAGAGAGTTATAACTATACCCATACATTTAGGAGAAAGTAGGCTATATGTTCTTTCCCGAACATCTTGTTTTGTCATCAGATTTCTTCAAGGGGAAGGAAAATACGTATTTTATAACGTTAGAATCAATTCCTGTGGATGGAAGAGCGGAATTACAATGAAACTAAGTACACGAGGAGTCATATAATAGTGTAACTTATTATGTGTCCCACCAACCTATCGCGTCACTTCGTTGGCAGTGAAGTTCATCCCAATAACATTCAATTATATTATACTGGGTGGACCACGTAAGTTGAGACTGTACATCTCAAAATATAAGCGTTGTATAAAGAACTGTTTGGAATAAAAGTTGCGTGATATTATGGGGGAAAGAACATGCTATATGTCATGGTTTATTTGAAGTACAGTTGGATGGCAATTTGATGGTCACGTGATTTTTAGCCTATTTTGAATTTTGAAAAAATAGGCTTATGAGATCACCTTGTGTCCGTGTGTGTGTGTGTGTCCCCCCCCCCCCTAATAATATCTAAACAGCAGGAGCGATTTCAATGAAACTCGTAAAGTTCATAGCACTATTCCGAGCGACCTCGACCGTGCCCTTCAAATTTTGTTACGACTCACCAATCCAACATGGTGGCTGTGCGAAATATTTCACCAGCATTCAATATATCCGAAACTATTACGGATATTACCCTGACATTTTCTATGGTGATAGAGGGAACTACTATAAGTTCACTTATGTGACATTTGAAAACCTGGTAACTACAAAACCAACATTGCGGCCAAGCGAATTCGCGACTTTTAAATAGACGTTTCTCGCGATTTGGTCAACCAAACGCAATGAAACTTGGCACAGTATATGTTTATATACATTTTAATGCACAGACATCTAACTTCGTTCAATTGTTTACATAATCACAAGATGGCAGATGTGCGAAATATTTCACCGGCATTCTATATCTCTGAAACTATTAGCGGTATCTCCCTAAAATTTTGTACGGAGATAAAGGGCACTACTGAAAGTCCAACTATAAGACTTTAAAAAACCGGATAACTACAAAACGAACATGGCGGCCAAGCGAATTTGAAAATTTTAAATAGACCTTTCTCGCGATTTAATGTTCCAAGCGCACTGAAACCTGGTACAGGAAATATTTATACACATTGTAATCCACTGGTATCTAATTTAGTTCAATTGTTTACATAACCTCAAGATGGCGGCAGTGCGAATTTTAAAATTTAGTTTCTATTTCTTGTGATGTAGTCATGCGATCGAATTGAAAGTTTGAATAATGAACCTACGCAATAATTTTCCTTTAATGGTACATGACTCTATGGCCTATACTTTTAACAATCCAACATGGCGACCATCCGAAATATTAAGACGATACTGAATATCTATGAATCTATTTTAGCAATCAAACTGTTTTTTTAAATGTCCATAGGGGCTATGAACTTAAGTTCACCTATAGGACTTTAAATAACCTGGTGATCACAAATCCAACATGGCGGCGACGCGAATTATAAATATTCACATGGACGTTTCTCGCAATTTAACCATCCGCGTGCAGTGAAACTTGGTACAGTAAATCCTTATACGAATGTTAATCCACTGGCATCTAATTTATTTCAATTGTTTCCATAACCTCAAGATGGCAGCTGTGAAAAATTTTAAATCTCCTTGTTACTTCTTGTGTCCTAAATATGCGATTGAAGTTTGAATACTACACGTTCACAATAATCTTCATGTAACAGTACATAACTCTAGGACCTACATATATAAAATTCAACATGGCGACCATCCGAAATATTTAGTCGGTTCTCAATATCTACGAATCTATTACAGCAATCAAACTGAAATTGTGTATGTTGATAGTGGCAATTAACATAAGTAGGATATATGAAAATAGGCTGTATAGTTCTTCACGGAACTTCTTGTTTAAAATGGAAACCAACATTCTTTAATTTGTTTCCTTATTCCTCACAGAAACCTTGACACCTTTGGTATAAAGCAATTGTTCGTACACCAACGTACATAATAACGTCAAGTATCCCTGCTGGGGATGTTTAAAATAACAATTATCATGATCGTTGGATAGGTCCCGTTAATTGCCCTTACTTCCCCGGACTTTTTCTTACGGGCTTACCTGGAAGATCGATTGTATTGTGGAAAACCAACGACTCCAGACAAGATAAAGGTGTGGATACGAAATGCTTGTGCCAGTATTGACAGAGTTGGAAAATGCATTGAGGTGTAAGACCATAATTTTGAACATTTATTACGCTAAGGTTCGATACGTATGCAATAACTGGCGTTACGCTGTGTACCAACCTGTTGCATTGTCTACACGAGGGACAGAACCATGTAGTTAGAAAATTTGTGTATGAAATGCTGTTTAGTTTTACATCAGGAATAAGGAAACACAATAAAAATTGTTGGTTCCCTTTTACAAAATGTCACGACCAGAAAATTACCATGCATACGTTCTCCCAACTAACCACGACATAGCATGTTCTTTCGCCATTAAAATATCGCAACTTTTATTCCCGACAGTTCTTTATACAACGCTTACTTTTTGAGATATTGTATAGTCTCAACTTACGTGGTCCACCCTATATATCTTGATAAGGCAACTTTATAACTATAACCATACTTTCAGGGGGAACGTAGGCTACAGCTTAAGGGGCTAGGTCAATAACTGTGCCGGTTATAAATCCTGTACAACAATTACAGACGTTTCCAAGAAAACACACACTTCTTGCTGTTAGAAGCAAGGTTTAAAATGTTCGAAAATCAAATTTAAACTATCCTTATGCATTTTTTGCCTATTTTCATTTATGGAAAAATAGGCTTACGTATCCCCTTTTGTCCGTGTGTGAGCGTGTGTGTCCCTAATAAAATCTGAACGGATGCAGCGATTTCAATGAAACTCGGTAAGGTCATAATACTATTTGTCCGACCCCTTTTAAGTACAAAACTAACATGGCGACCAAGCGAAGTTGAAACATGTAAATAGACTTAAGTCGCGATTTTGCCGTCCGAGCGCAGTGAAACTTGGCACAGCAAATGTTTATACACATTGTAATGCACTGACATCTAATTTAGTTCAATTGTTTACATAACTCCACCATCTGAGTTGGCCCAGACCAACAGTTTCATCCAGCGGATTCATTTCTAAGTATGTATTCTGCAAGTCTGTATGAGAAATCCTGAATCCCACCACTTCCATACAGCAAGGTCGGTCTAAACAAGATGTTCAGTAAAGAACATATAGCCTACTTTCTCCTAAATGCATGAAGAACTATACAGCCTATTTTCATATAACCTACTTATGTTAATTGCCACTATCAACATACACAATTTCTGTTTGATTGCTGTAATAGATTCATAGATATTAAGAACCGACTAAATATTTCGGATGGTCGCCATGTTGGATATTATATATGTAGGTCCTAGAGTTATGTACTGTTACATGCAGATTATTGTGAATGTGTAGTATTCAAACTTCAATTGCATAATTAGGACACAAGAAAAAACAAGGAGATTTTAAAATTTTTCACAGCTGCCATCTTGAGGTTATGGAAACCATTGAAATAAATTAGATGCCAGTGGATTAACATTCGTATAAGGATTTACTGTACCAAGTTTCACTGCACTCGGATGGTTAAATTGCGAGAAACGTCCATGTGAATATATATAATTCGCGTCACCGCCATGTTGGATTTGTGATCACCAGGTTATTTAAAGTTCTATAGGTGAACTTAAGTTCATAGCCCCTATGAACATTAAAAAATACAGTTTGATTGCTAAAATAGATTCGTAGATATTCAGTATCGTCTAAATATTTCGGATGGTCGCCATGTTGGATTGTTAAATGTATAGGCCATAGAGTCATGTACCATTAAAGGAAAATTATTGCGTAGGTTCATTATTCAAACTTTCACTTTGATCGCATGACTACATCACAAGATATAAAAACTTAATTTTAAAATTCGCACTGCCGCCATCTTGAGGTTATGTAAACAATTGAAATAAATTAGATACCAGTGGATTACAATGTGTATAAATATTTCCTGTACCAGGTTTCAGTGCGCTTGGAACATTAAATCGCGAGAAAGGTCTATTTAAAATTTTCAAATTCGCTTGGCCGCCATGTTCGTTTTGTAGTTAACTGGTTTTTGAAAGTCTTATAGATGGACTTCCAGTAGTGCCCTTTATCTCCGTACAAAATTTTAAGGAGATACCGCTAATAGTTTCAGAGATATAGAATGCCGGTGAAATATTTCGCACATCCGCCATCTTGTGATTATGTAAACAATTGAACGAAGTTAGATGTCGGTGCATTACAATGTATATAAACATATACTGTACCAAGTTTCATTTCGTTTGGTTGGTCAAATCACGAGAAACATCTATTTAAATGTCGCAAATTCACCTGCCCTCCATGTTGGTTTTGTAGTTACCAGGTTTTCAAAAGTCACATAAGTGAACTTATAGTAGTTCCCTCTATCACCATAGAAAATGTCAGGGTAATATCGGTAATAGTTTCGGAGATATTGAATGCTGGTGAAATATTTCGCACAGCCGCCATGTTGGATTGGTGAGTCATAACAAAATTTGAAGGGCACGGTCGAGGTCGCCGGGAATAGTGCTATGAATTTTCCGAGTTTCATTGAAATCGCTCCTGCCGTTTAGATTTTATTAGGGGGGGACACACACACGAATCACACACACACACACACACACGCACACACACACGGACAAAAGGTGATCTCATAAGCCTATTTTTTCAAACGTACCATTTCAGGATGGCGGCCGTGTGAATTATGCAAAATTTATAATCCATAACATGGGACCCACCAGTTCCGATTATCGAACCAAGAATCGTTTAATCTGTTCTAAGCGACGTGGTTCGTTCGAAATTAAAAGTTTAAATTGTAATATTATAATCTAGAAGTGACTTTAAAAATCTGAATCGTCTCGGCTATTCGACAAGATGGCAGCTGATCTCTCGTTCTGACCTATATTTTACTAATTTCAGTATGTTGCATGCAATATAACCTACTGATAAAAATTATATGAACTTAATATGAAATGAACTCGGTTTGAAATATACTCCAGTGAAGAAATATTCAGTCCAAGTGATTATTTGCTAATACAGTACGTTATATGTATTTGATCGATAACGCGTTAGTTATGAGTGTACGATTGGCTGTGTGGTTAGGGCCCCCTTCTCTCATGTGGCTGGCCGGGGTTCAAATCCTATCAGAGTAGAACTTTTTTGCTTGATTTTTTTTATATTTATTGTTTCTTGAGTACTGAGACGTTATAAAATAAAGCGTTATATGGTGCGTTTTGCAATGGAAATTATATATTAAAAAAAACGACATTCTCCACCGGAGTGACATCTACCAGCCTTCAGTTGTACTATGCAGAAACTATAGATTCGAGCAGCGCTCTATACCGGCCAGTTAGTGAACCCAGTCTTAACGACTGCTAGGAGTAATAATACAGTAACATTCGTTTATTCCTTGTGCACATCGAACCAAGAATCGTTTAATCTGTTCTAAGCGACGTGGTTCGTTCGGAATTAAAAGTTTATATTGTAATATTATAATCTAGAAGTGACTTTAAAAATCTGAATCGTTTCGGCTATTTGACAAGATGGCAGCTGATCTCTCGTTCTGACCTACATTTTACTAATTTCAGTATGTTGCATGCAATATAACCTACTGATAAAAATTATATGAACTTAATATGAAATGAACTCGGTTTGAAATACACTCCAGTGAAGAAATCTTCAGTCCAAGTGATTATTTGCTAATACAGTACGTTATATGTATTTGATCGATAACGCGTTAGTTATGAGTGTACGATTGGCTGTGTGGTTAAAGCTCACGTCTCTCATGTGGCTGGCCGGGGTTCAAATCCTATCAGAGTAGAACTTTTTTTGCTTGATTTTTTTATATTTATTGTTTCTTGAGTACTGAGACGTTATAAAATAAAGCGTTATATGGTGCTTTTTGCAATGGAAATTATATATTTAAAAAACGACATTCTCCACCGGAGTGACATCTACCAGCCTTCAGTTGTACTATGCAGAAACTATAGATTCGAGCAGCGCTCTATACCGGCCAGTTAGTGAACCCAGTCTTAACGACTGCTAGGAGTAATAATACAGTAACATTCGTTTATTCCTTGTGCACAGAGGCGTTGTTGATAACCTCAAAACTTGCAATATGGATGATTTGGAGTTGGATTATTTTGTTATACCGTGTATTTAAGATTAGCCTATAAATTAACGGGTTGCGAAGTTACTTCACTGAGTCCTATATCATTCGTATACGACACAGAACGACAACGTGACGTCAGTTTCTGATCTGCTCTGATTGGCTATTACATTGCTGCAGTCGGGTAGTTGGCAGTCAAGGATAAAATTCGCGACTGCCAACTGCCAGCTACCAACTGCAACTTCATTTTGTGTATGGTGCCTATAGTATACACGGAGTCGATCGGGACTGCCGACCGAGGACTACCAACTACGGACTGCCGACTGCGCATTGTAGATGGGCCTTATTAGAGCAACGAAGTTTCAATTATTGTAAGTAGTCGGTGTTTGGATTGTTAGGTAGATTTCTTTAGAATGCTAACTATTGCAATGGGTCCCATGTTTCGACTTCCGGAAAATTTCGACATATCTTCGCGTTTCACATCCCCCAGACCCCAAAACCACCGTCAGTTCAAAAGTTTATATATAATTTATGTATATATGTATATATATATCAGTTTCTTGTGGACACGATAACTGCCGTAATTTTGCACCAATCACTTTGAATTTTTTACATAATATGTATCCCTATAAAATCTCGGTCGAGTTCGTAAATGGGCAAAATCGGTCAAAGGGGGTAAAAATGGGGGGCTTTTTTCGAAAAAGTGAAATATCGCTATAACTCTCTTAATACATGAAATATCGAATCCCTTCAAAGTTCATAATATGTGTCGGATAAGTGCCAAAAATTTATGTCAAATAAGTTTTTTGATAGCACCAACCATTGACCAAAGGGGTGGGAAAAAGTGGGTTTTTCGGGAAACAATAATCATATCTCTGTTAATAGGCACAATATCAAAACCGCACAAAATGGACAATATTCCTCCTATAATTACCTAAAACTTTTGTCTGAAAGAATTTTTGATATGACCCACCATTACGCCACGGGGTGAACAAAATGATTTAAATTATAAGAAAATGCCAAGTGCCAAGAGAGGTTGCCATGACAACTTTACTTTTAATTGATAAGGGATGACCATCAGCAGTTGCTATGACAACGCCACTGCACGAGATCACATTCAGTTTTCATATGTCAGTGGGAAGCGACTTCGGTATCGGAACTGGTAGCATGCTGAACTTCTATGCCCAAGGTCGCGGGTTCAAACCCGGCTGAAGTCGTCGGATTTACTAAGAGCGCTAAAAAACCTGAGTTTGCTTTCCTTCGGAGGGGAAGTTCCAATGTTCGTTGCGAGTTGCTGATTGAGGTGGCATCTAGTAGCCAAGTTCACAGCTAGGTGTCGTTAACGGCAGTATTTTAGGTAGATTTCATTAGAAAGCTATTGCAATGGGTACCATGTTTAGATTTCCGGAAAATTTCGACATATCTTCGCGTTTCACATCCCCCAGACCCCAAAACCACCGTCAGTTCAAAAGTTTATATATAATTTATGTAATATATGTATATATATGTATATCAGTTTCTTGTGGACACGATAACTGCCGTAATTTTGCACCAATCACTTTGAATTTTTTACCGAATACGTATACCCATAAAATCTCAGACGAGTTCGTTACTGGGCTAAATCGGTCGAAGGGGATGAAAATGGGGGACTTTTTTTTCGAAAAAAATGAAATATTGCTATAACTCTCTTAATATGTGAAATATCGAATCCGTTCAAAGTTCATACTATGTGTCGGATAAAGCTCAGAAATTTATGTTTGAAACTTTTTTTGATAGCACCAACCATTGACCAAAGGGGTGGGAAAGAGTGTTTTTTTCGGGAAACATTAATCGTATCTCTGTTAATAGGCACAATATTAAAACCGTACAAAATGGACAATATTCCCCTAATAATTACCTAAAACTTTTGTCTGAAAGAATTTTTGATATGAGCCACCATTACGCCAAGGGATGAGAAAAATGATTTCGGAATTGTAAGAAAATGCCAAGAGCTATCAGTGGTTGACATGGCAACACTACTAAATTGATGAGGGATGAGCCATCAGACGTTGCCATGACAACGCACTTGCGCGAGATCAGATTCAGATTTCCATCTGACTAAGTGTGATGCGGCTTCGGTGACTTAACTGGTAGCATGCTGAACTCCTATGCCCAAGGTCGCGGGTTCAAAGCCGGCCAAAGTCGTCAGATTTTCTAAGAGCGCTAAAAATCCCTCAGTATGCTTTCCTTTGGAGGGGAAGTTCCAACGTTCGTTGCGAGTTGCTGATTGCGGTGGCATCTAGTAGCCAAGTTCACAGCTAGGTGTCGTTGACGGTAGTATCTGGTAGCAACATTAGGAACTACTGCTTGAAATTGAGCGTCTGCATTCCTTACCTGAATTACAGACTAATACAGCTATCACAATTCACACCGTTTATCAGACAGATTCTACACTCACCCAAAGTACACGGGGTTACATGACCACGTTGTCGCAGCCCCTAAACTGAGGAACCAACCAACATCTCTGCGGGAGATATAATTTTGCGTGAAGAAGTAACAGACCGTTACATAGTTACACATCAGTGTCGAAACTTTGCATAAGGACAGTGTGACCACAAGTATAAAAATGGACTCCAAATGACAAGAAGGTTACCGTCATCATAAGACAATAGAATGTTTAAAATATGCATAAAATGACGAAAAACAAAGTTAATTAATCTCCAATTATAAAATACTTTCACGCAATAAATGTGGTCTGATCCTTCTACGAAAACCTGCATATTCTGCCTATTTTCGACTATCCCCAAGTTTGTCCGGTGAAATCTACCTCCGCCTTCCGGCGTGCCGAGAGGACTTTTTTGCTGATGAAATTGCAAAATGCTGGGGTAAATTATAAACTATGGTTTGAACGCCACTGTTCAAATCTTGTGTGCCAATTTGCACTTCAAATAGGAAAAAATTAGGAGATGATAAGGACAGAGAGTTATAACTATACCCATACATTTAGGAGAAAGTAGGCTATATGTTCTTTCCCGAACATCTTGTTTTGTCATCAGATTTCTTCAAGGGGAAGGAAAATACGTATTTTATAACGTTAGAATCAATTCCTGTGGATGGAAGAGCGGAATTACAATGAAACTAAGTACACGAGGAGTCATATAATAGTGTAACTTATTATGTGTCCCACCAACCTATCGCGTCACTTCGTTGGCAGTGAAGTTCATCCCAATAACATTCAATTATATTATACTGGGTGGACCACGTAAGTTGAGACTGTACATCTCAAAATATAAGCGTTGTATAAAGAACTGTTTGGAATAAAAGTTGCGTGATATTATGGGGGAAAGAACATGCTATATGTCATGGTTTATTTGAAGTACAGTTGGATGGCAATTTGATGGTCACGTGATTTTTAGCCTATTTTGAATTTTGAAAAAATAGGCTTATGAGATCACCTTGTGTCCGTGTGTGTGTGTGTGTGATTCGTGTGTGTGTGTGTGTGTCCCCCCCCCCCCCTAATAATATCTAAACAGCAGGAGCGATTTCAATGAAACTCGTAAAGTTCATAGCACTATTCCGAGCGACCTCGACCGTGCCCTTCAAATTTTGTTACGACTCACCAATCCAACATGGTGGCTGTGCGAAATATTTCACCAGCATTCAATATATCCGAAACTATTACGGATATTACCCTGACATTTTCTATGGTGATAGAGGGAACTACTATAAGTTCACTTATGTGACATTTGAAAACCTGGTAACTACAAAACCAACATTGCGGCCAAGCGAATTCGCGACTTTTAAATAGACGTTTCTCGCGATTTGGTCAACCAAACGCAATGAAACTTGGCACAGTATATGTTTATATACATTTTAATGCACAGACATCTAACTTCGTTCAATTGTTTACATAATCACAAGATGGCAGATGTGCGAAATATTTCACCGGCATTCTATATCTCTGAACCTATTAGCGGTATCTCCCTAAAATTTTGTACGGAGATAAAGGGCACTACTGAAAGTCCAACTATAAGACTTTAAAAAACCGGATAACTACAAAACGAACATGGCGGCCAAGCGAATTTGAAAATTTTAAATAGACCTTTCTCGCGATTTAATGTTCCAAGCGCACTGAAACCTGGTACAGGAAATATTTATACACATTGTAATCCACTGGTATCTAATTTAGTTCAATTGTTTACATAACCTCAAGATGGCGGCAGTGCGAATTTTAAAATTTAGTTTCTATTTCTTGTGATGTAGTCATGCGATCGAATTGAAAGTTTGAATAATGAACCTACGCAATAATTTTCCTTTAATGGTACATGACTCTATGGCCTATACTTTTAACAATCCAACATGGCGACCATCCGAAATATTAAGACGATACTGAATATCTATGAATCTATTTTAGCAATCAAACTGTTTTTTTAATGTCCATAGGGGCTATGAACTTAAGTTCACCTATAGGACTTTAAATAACCTGGTGATCACAAATCCAACATGGCGGCGACGCGAATTATAAATATTCACATGGACGTTTCTCGCAATTTAACCATCCGCGTGCAGTGAAACTTGGTACAGTAAATCCTTATACGAATGTTAATCCACTGGCATCTAATTTATTTCAATTGTTTCCATAACCTCAAGATGGCAGCTGTGAAAAATTTTAAATCTCCTTGTTACTTCTTGTGTCCTAAATATGCGATTGAAGTTTGAATACTACACGTTCACAATAATCTTCATGTAACAGTACATAACTCTAGGACCTACATATATAAAATTCAACATGGCGACCATCCGAAATATTTAGTCGGTTCTCAATATCTACGAATCTATTACAGCAATCAAACTGAAATTGTGTATGTTGATAGTGGCAATTAACATAAGTAGGATATATGAAAATAGGCTGTATAGTTCTTCACGGAACTTCTTGTTTAAAATGGAAACCAACATTCTTTAATTTGTTTCCTTATTCCTCACAGAAACCTTGACACCTTTGGTATAAAGCAATTGTTCGTACACCAACGTACATAATAACGTCAAGTATCCCTGCTGGGGATGTTTAAAATAACAATTATCATGATCGTTGGATAGGTCCCGTTAATTGCCCTTACTTCCCCGGACTTTTTCTTACGGGCTTACCTGGAAGATCGATTGTATTGTGGAAAACCAACGACTCCAGACAAGATAAAGGTGTGGATACGAAATGCTTGTGCCAGTATTGACAGAGTTGGAAAATGCATTGAGGTGTAAGACCATAATTTTGAACATTTATTACGCTAAGGTTCGATACGTATGCAATAACTGGCGTTACGCTGTGTACCAACCTGTTGCATTGTCTACACGAGGGACAGAACCATGTAGTTAGAAAATTTGTGTATGAAATGCTGTTTAGTTTTACATCAGGAATAAGGAAACACAATAAAAATTGTTGGTTCCCTTTTACAAAATGTCACGACCAGAAAATTACCATGCATACGTTCTCCCAACTAACCACGACATAGCATGCATGTTCTTTCGCCATTAAAATATCGCAACTTTTATTCCCGACAGTTCTTTATACAACGCTTACTTTTTGAGATATTGTATAGTCTCAACTTACGTGGTCCACCCTATATATCTTGATAAGGCAACTTTATAACTATAACCATACTTTCAGGGGGAACGTAGGCTACAGCTTAAGGGGCTAGGTCAATAACTGTGCCGGTTATAAATCCTGTACAACAATTACAGACGTTTCCAAGAAAACACACACTTCTTGCTGTTAGAAGCAAGGTTTAAAATGTTCGAAAATCAAATTTAAACTATCCTTATGCATTTTTTGCCTATTTTCATTTATGGAAAAATAGGCTTACGTATCCCCTTTTGTCCGTGTGTGAGCGTGTGTGTCCCTAATAAAATCTGAACGGATGCAGCGATTTCAATGAAACTCGGTAAGGTCATAATACTATTTGTCCGACCCCTTTTAAGTACAAAACTAACATGGCGACCAAGCGAAGTTGAAACATGTAAATAGACTTAAGTCGCGATTTTGCCGTCCGAGCGCAGTGAAACTTGGCACAGCAAATGTTTATACACATTGTAATGCACTGACATCTAATTTAGTTCAATTGTTTACATAACTCCACCATCTGAGTTGGCCCAGACCAACAGTTTCATCCAGCGGATTCATTTCTAAGTATGTATTCTGCAAGTCTGTATGAGAAATCCTGAATCCCACCACTTCCATACAGCAAGGTCGGTCTAAACAAGATGTTCAGTAAAGAACATATAGCCTACTTTCTCCTAAATGCATGAATATTGTTATAACTCTTTGTCCTTTTCAAGGAGTATAATTGAATGTTGGTTGTAGTAGCTTGTTGAAATACAACGTGCTATAGGGATATTAAACATGAATATGAGGTGCCCTTTGCTAGTGCTACCTCTGTAAAAAAAAATCATTCAATTCGGTCTCACCGTGTTTGAATTGATATGGGGAATGGATTTGCACACATACATGGCCGCTATTTGCAAACTATTGGGCTTATGACCTTGTAGTCAGTCATAAGATGCTTTCCACAAAAAAGCATGTTGTTGCAAAATCCGGTAGAGATCAAATTATTAGGATGGTCGAAATTTGATTTAAGCATTTCACATTTGGGTGGCCGTCATTCCGTTTCCGTCAAGATGGCGGTGATATAAAACATGACACTGAGGTGCCTTTTGCTAGTGCTACCTCTGTACCAAATTTCGTTCAATTCGGTTTCGCCGTGTTTGAATTGATAGGGGGAATCGATTTGAACACATAATTGGCCACCATCTGCAAACTATTGGGCTGATGATCTAGGAGTTTGGTCAGAATATGCTTCCCATATAAAGATTTGTTGTTGCAAAATTTGGTAGAGACTAGATTATTAGGTTGGTCGTAATTACATTTTAGCCTTTAACATGTGGGTGGCCGCGATTACGTTTCCGTCAAGATGGCGGTGATATAAAACATGACACTGAGGTGGCCTTTTCTAGTGCTACCTCTGTACCAAATTTCGTTCCATTAGGTTTCACCGCGTTCGAATTAATAGGGGGAATCGATTTTCACACAAAGATGGCCGCCATCCGCAAAATATTAGGCTAATGACCTATTAGTTTGGTCAAAGGATGCTCCCGCCATAATGGTATGTTGATGCAAAATTTGGTAGAGATCGGATGATTAGGTTAGTCGTAATTTGATTTAAGCTTTGAACATTTGTGTGGCCGCCATTACGTTTCCGTCAAGATGGCGGTGATATAAAACATGACACTGAGGTTCCCTTTGCTAGTGCTACCTCTGTACCAAATTTCATTCCATTCGGTTTCACCGTGTTCGAATTAATAGGGGTAATCGATTTTGACACAAAGATGGCCGCCATCCGCAAACTATTATGCTAATGACCTATTAGATTTGTCAAAGGATGCTCCCTTTATAAAGGTATGCTGTTGCAAAATTTGGTAGAGATCGGATGATTAGGTTAGTCGTAATTTGTTTTAAGCTCTGAACATTTGGGTGGCCGCCATTACGTTTCCGTCAAGATGGCGGCGATATAAAACATGACACTGGGGTGCCCTTTACTAGTGCTACCTCTGTACCAAATTTCATTCCATTCGGTTTCACCGTGTTCGAATTAATAGGGGTAATCGATTTTGACACAAAGATGGCCGCCATCCGCAAACTATTAGGCTAATGACCTATTAGATTTGTCAAAGGATGCTCCCTCCATAAAGGTATGTTGTTGCAAAATTTGGTAGAGATCGGATGATTAGGTTAGTTGTAATTTGATTTAAGCTTTGAACATTTGTGTGGCCGCCATTACGTTTCCGTCAAGATGGCGGCGATATAAAACATGACACTGAGGTGTCCTTTGCTAGTGCTACCTTTGTACCAAATTTCGTTCAATTTGCGCTCACCGTGTTCGAATTGATAGGGGGGGACAGACATTCAGAGTACACACACTCACACACACACACACACACACACAGAGACTCACACACACACATACACACACACAGACAGACACACTTTTTTTTCGCCCTGTAGTGATCTCATGTCTACTTCCATTTTTGCAAAAATCGAAAGTAGGCTAAAAAAATGAGCGATGTAGGGAGAGTTTTGTCGCTACAATAACTTCTTTCTTGCAGAATACTGTATATCACAGCTGACAACTTACTGCATTAGCTTTTCCACAACTCGACTCAGACCTGAAATATCACAACGCGTCAGCACCGAATGGCTCAAGTGGCGCTCTTTGTCCGGAGCCTTATGTGATAAGAAAATATCAGACCGGCTAAAGTCTAAAGTTTATCGTTTTGTGGTCCGTCCCGTTGCTCTGTATGGGGCAGAATGCTGGCCTTCAACTAAGGAGTTGGAACAGCAACTTAGTGTGACGAAGAGAAAGATGCGCAGGTGGGCATCTGGCTTGGACTCCATGATCATGTTAGCAATAATGACATTCGCTAGAGATATGGAGTAGCACCAATTGCTGAAAAGATGAGGTAAAGCAGTCTCCGCTGGTATGACCATGTCTTACGGGCTGCAGATACAACAGTTGCCAACACTGGATTGGCATTGCGGATAAATGGGAAGTGACCAATAGGACGACCGAGACAGCGTTGACTTGACACTCTACATGACGATTTAAAAATTGCCCGACATGGCACACAATCCTGTAATATGGCGACAGTTAACAAAAAAAAAAAAAAAAGCAGACGCTGCTAATTCATGGGACAAATGCTAAAGAAAAAGAACAAGACTCTATCTCTTTCCCCATACTACCATCCTCAGAGTATACACTGTTCATGTGCTTAAAATGGTCCACCTGGTCCAAGTTAGTTCGTCCTACCTGACTTTCTATCATTTCTCTACTAGTTCCAACATGTTAGCTCGTGGTGTATCGGCTGGCGTTCTTGGCTGTCGCCCCCAGAAGTCCGGGTTCGTTTAAAGACCCTGTCAAGAAATTTTAACTCTGGTCTGAGTGCTGGAACGGGGTACACCCAGCCTCGTGAGGCAAAACTGAGACGAGGAAGGTTCGATTCGAATCACAGCTATCCTGGAAGTGGTTTTCCGTGGATTCTCCCCACTCTTATTCAAAGCAAATGCTGGGATGGATCCTAACTTAAGGCCAGGCAACCTCCTTCCCAATACTATTCCGCCAATACACATGCTAGTACAGTCATCACAATAACACAGGCTATCACACAAATTACACACACACCTAAGTACATGGGGATACATGACCACGATGTCGCAAAGCCTCTAAAAACAACAAGCTTTTGATAGAGTCCGCCATTACAGCCAGATCATCAACAAAAGCCTGGTTTCCACCTAAGAAATTTAAAGCCACTGGATCTAGGGACAAAATGTCTTAGTTGGCAATACTGAAACATAGAACGTTATTTTCTTTCACAGTAGATCAGTCGGTTGTGCAATTTTTGTTGTTTCATTTGAGGGGCTTAGACATCGTGGTCATTAGGCCCGTATATTTGGGTGTGTATGGGCCTATCTGTCTGATAACCTGTGCCATTGTGATGATTGCACTGGTGTGTGTATTCGTTTAATAAGGCAACACTGAAAAATGGCTTCAAACCCCAGAAGGTGACTAATTGTTTTCACAAGATTGGAGTGCTGTCGAAAAATGGCACTGGTATCTAAAAAAAGTGACAGTCAGTCTGAAAGACTAGACTTGGTATCATTTTAAATGCAACAAATGCCGATAAATGCTAGAAAAGCTGGAGGCTTCTCGCTTCGCTCGAAGCCAAAGACTCTTGACATGTTAGAAAATTATCTGCACAATACTTATCTTGCTTATCTTGTTTCAAATTACTCGCGAAGGGCAAGTGCAAACCAAGAGCAAAGCAAGGTCCAGCGCGGGGGATGCCGCACGCTCACCAGAGTCTAAAAACACTTATAGTGGGCGATGTATTGAAGATAGAGATATGCTCTCCCGGATTTTTTTGTAGAACTTTTCATGCTGACCAATTCTTACGCTCATAGTATATTGATATTTCAACGGTTTGCCCAGCGTAAACTTAATAAGCGCACGGACGCCAAGTTTGTTTTCGACTTTTTTCACTGAAATCGTTACTGATTGGCTTCCTTTGAACATACATAAATTATTTTCTACAGAATCTTTCCTCGAGATATCCTTTACAGAATGGTGGAAACCGCATCAAAATCCATCCAGTGGTTCTCGAGATTACCCGTAACATCCAAGAATCGGGGATTTTTGTCTTATACTAACGAAGTAGAGATTGTCGCGGAACATTTGCACCAAGCGGTACTATTACGTCACACACCTCAGTGCATCTGTCCGTCCGTCACCGTAACGTAACGCCAGACCCCAGCGTAACGACGACGTCGACAAGATCAATTAAAATTATTTAAAAAAATTGAAGTTGAAATCTTTAGAGACACAACAGGTCACCGAAGAGAAAATCGAATATCTCAGCCACTCCTCCATTGTTTAAAACGAAAGTAACATTCAGAGTTGATCTTGACAGCAAAAATCGATCTTTCAATCGAAGCCAGTACTCGCACACAACATAAATCAAACTCCTTCAAGAATGTTAACGGATAAAGCACTGCCCGAGACACTGTAGCATTGTCTGGACCGTCCACAGATACTGTAGCCAATAGGAGAGCGACTCTGTCACGCACGGTTGAGTCACGCGTAGGGTTATCTTCCGTGACCGAGAAAAGAGCAGTCGCCATTGGCTGGCCGCAAAACCTTTCACTTTGTTTGTGATGGAGAATTCATTTACCCTAGACACCTATAAATACACATCGTATCCTTGGTTTCCACGGATAAATGATTTATTTCTGCAGGCTACTTATTATCCGTCACGCTAGTCGATATGATAGCATCTCGGAGCCTTATTTAGACAGCCATTACCTTCGAATTCCAGAATATTCAACGTTGGGGAAGGAGTCAAAGGAATGTCAGAACACGAATAACCTGACGCATCTGCCACGAATATGAATACGGCAGGGATTGTTGATGCCAAGTGTTGTTTGAGTCTTCAGTATTTTGTCTGGTTTGATGCAGCCCACCATGCCTCCCTGTCCTGAGCTAATCGTTTCATCTCTACATAGCTACCTTACATCAGAGGCAATCTGTTTAACATATTCTAACCTAGGTCTACCCCTACAGTTCTTTTCCTCGACCCTTCCTTCCATGACTAAGCTTGCTATTCCTACGTGTCTTAGTATGTGTCCTACCAACCTATCTCTTCTCTTCATTAACAGTCGCCAGAAACATCTCTCCTCTCCCACTCGTCTTAATACCTCTTCGTTTGTAACTCTATTTATCCATCTGATCTTCATCATTCTCCTGTAACACCACATTTCAAACGCTTCAATTCTCCTCTTTTCTGCTGCACCAATAGTCCACTTCCATAGAGCGCCACGCTCCAGACCAAGGCTTTCAAAAATGACTTCCTAATACCTAAATCTATATTCGATGTCAACAGATTTCTTTTTTAGAAGAAAAGCTTTCCTTGCTTGAGCCAACCTACTTTTTATATCCTCTTTGCTTCGTCCATCACTGGTTATTTTGCTTCCTAAGTAACAAAAGTCTCCTACTTCCTTTAGTTTTTCACCTGCCAATTTGATGTCCATAGAGGTTTCTGATTTATTTCGGCTGCATTCCAATATTTTTGTTTTACATTTATTAATTTTCATCATGAATTCACTCCTCAAGACGGAGTCCATACCATTACTTGGGTGTATATGCGATGATCCATAAAATACGTTCTCAAAATGCATTGTAAAGTTCTAATTAATAAATTAAGTTTCAGTCGGTCACACAATATAATTTAAATTACTGGGACATTCGAGAACATATCCTGAAAAAGAAATACACGCTAGGAGGGTCACGGCTTCCTTCTTCCCAATCACAACCCCAATTTACAAATACACACTCTAGTACAGCCAACATAATAGCATAGGTTATCACACAAATTCCACACAGACACTCAATAATACATGGTACTTATTTATTTAGCGTAACCGATGGTAGTGGCTACGCTGGCTAAAGCGCAGCATTAGGTCATGGGGCCAAGCTCTCTGCTGACTCGTTAGACGCGTGGGTTCGAGCCCCACCGTCGGCCGTCCTTGAAATGGTTTTCCGTGGTTTCCCATTTTCAACACCAGGCAAATGCTAGGACGGTACCTTCGGACAGGCCACGGCCGATTCCTTCCACATCCTTGCCCAGTTTCGTTCACCATCATTCATTTCATCTCTCATTAACTCCTCTCCTGAGGTTGGCGTCAGGAAGGGCATCCGGCCATAAAAACCATCGCCACAAAGACTTCCATCGCATCTCATCCCCGACCCCGTTGGAAAAAACGGGAATAATAAGGGGTAGACATACACTTATTTATTTAGCGTATAGTATAAAACACATCACAATACATATTATAATATAATGATAATTAAAACAGCATGAAACAGAAAGAAAATAACTATATACAAGGCTGAACTCAGATAAGGGTCACAATGCCAGATTTGCATCCTTTATGTAGTCAATGCATTTTTGTGCAGCCATCAGGAACTCAACTGAAGCCCCAGAGAAGGCAGTTAGTGGACAATCTTGTGTGATATGCTGAATAGTTTGTCTATCAGCACCGCAGGTACATTTCGGAGATGGAATTTTCCCCCACCTGTGAAGAGAGTCCGCGCATCTGCCACTATTTGTTCTTATCATACTTAGGGTGGACCAAATTCTTCTAGGAAGCTCAAAACCTGGAGGCTTGGTTGTGATGCATGGCATAGTTTGTTGTTCCGGTGAGACAGAGATCGACCAGAACTGCTTCCAACGGGCAGTCACATTGAACTCACTTTCAACGAGCCTTTGCACAGTAGTCAGAGGAGGGTGGTGAGAGCGAAGTATGTTCCTACTAATATCAGGAAAATCATGGGAAGATGGGGATTTTTGTAGAAGGCGCTGTACACCTTCATAAGTCCATGGTCTCGTCTCATACTTGGAGGTGGAATGTGACTTAGCACTGGCAGCCAATATGTCGGAGTACATCTAAGTGTCCCCGAGATGATGCGCATAGTTTGGTTGAGCTGAATATCAACAAGCTTGGTATGAGCACAGTATTCAGCTACTGGATACACCAATCCAAGGGCAGAAGTCCTAAGTGTAGAAGCAGATGAACCCCACGTTGTACCACACAGTTTCTGTAGAATATTATTTCTAGATCTGAGCTTAACAGCTGTTCTGGTAAGATGTTCTCTGAAACTCAGGGTCCTATCTAAAGTAACTCCTAAATATTTGGGATATTTGTTGTGTGAGAGCAATCTATTTCCAAAATAGACATTCAGTTCTCTATTGGCTAGTCTGTCACTGAGATGGATAGATGACACTTCTGTCTTAGTAGCACTAGGCTGCAGCCTCCAGTCATGGAAATACTTGCCCATAATTGATAGATCCCTGGTTATACATGGTACTATACGACCGCGATGTTGCATCCCCTAAAATAAACAACATTAACCAACAACTGTATAAATAATTCGTGTATTTATTTCAGGCATTAGAAAATTAATTGTTACTCCCCGCTCAATCTAATTTGGTACGCTCGTGTCTACCGACTGAAAAGCATCTAATAATAATAATACAAGTTAACACGAATTCTGAGTCTGGGTTCTGTTTGTTTGATTATGATTTGCCATGCCTAACTAATGAAATAAAAAATTAAGTTTGCTTCTGTAGCTACCAAAACGAAAGTCCAAATTTGAAGGAAATTCTCTATTTTTATAAGTTGAAACGAAAACAAACGTTCATTTATATCACGTTTATTTACAAAACGAAGTTAAAATGGTGGCTTAGCAGTATTTACAAGGACGCAGTTCATGTAAACTGGGAACTAGGTTTCTGTCTCTCAATTACACCGTGTTTAGCCTATTTTCGGTTTTTGCAAATAAATGAAAGTAGACTTATGAGATCTACACACGGCCAAAAATTGTGTGTCTGTGTGTGTGTGTGTGTGTGTGTGAGTGTGTGTGTGAGTGTGTGTACTGTGAATGTCTGTCCCCCCTATCCATTCGAACACGGTGAAACCGAATTGAACGAAATTTGGTACAGAGGTAAAACTAGCAAAGGGCACCTCAGTGTCATGTTTTATATCGCCGCCATCTTGACGGAAACGTAATGGCCGCCACCCAAATGTCCAAAGCTTAAATAAAATTATGAATAACCTAATCATCCGATCTCTACCAAATTTTGCAACAACATATATGTATATGGCTAGCGTCTTTTAACTAAACTACAAGGTCATCAGCCCAACAGTTTGCATATGGCGACCATGTATGTATGCAAATCGATTCCCCCTATCAATTCAAACACGGTAAAACCGAATTGAACGTAATTTGGTACAGAGGTAGCACTAACAAAGGGCACCTCAGTGGCATATTTTATATTGCCGCCATCTTGATGGAAACGGAATGGTGGCCACCCAAATATTAAAAGCTTACATCAAATTACGACCAACCTAATCATTTGATCTCTACCAAATTTTTCAACAACATACCTTTTTGTGGGAAGCATCTTTTGACTGAACTACAAGGTCATCAGCCCAATAGTTTGCAGATAGCGACCATGTATGTGTGAAAATCGATTCCCCACTTCAAACAGGGTGAAACCGAAATAAATGAATTTTTTTACAGAGTAGCACAAGCAAAGGGCTCCTCATATTCATGTTTAATATCCGTATAGCACGTTGTATTTCAACAAGCTACTACAACCAGCATTCAATTATACTCCTTGAAAAGGACAAAGAATTATAACAATACCCATGCATTTAGGAGAAAGTAGGCTATATGTTCTTTACTGAACATCTTGTTGGAAATTATAATCCAGTAACTGGATTGATAATTGAAATAAAATTATCTACCGGTAGAGCCGTCACACAAAACATAACCAACAATTTAATATGTGGATAGGTCTGTTCTCTAGTTTTTCAAGTGTTAGATGTTCTCTGTGTAATAATTAATTAGGAAACCTGTGTTTATTTTTGCCATTTGATCAAATATAGATTTAGCTTTATACCAACTGTGTAGGTGCACTGTCATTGAGGCACACACTGAGCCCTGTTGTGTAAAATAAATAAATACGTACATAAATAAGTAAATAAATAAATAAATAAACAACTAAATAAACAAATAAATAAATAAGTAAATAAAGACATCTTCTTCTTCTTCTTCTTTCCCTTTACATCATTCCCACTCGTATGTGGGGTCGATGTTTCTGACAGCTCTCCTCCATTTAACCCGGTCATGCACATCCTCTTCTGACAACTATTTTTCTCTGAGGTCCTCCTGTACGCAATCCATCCATCTTCGTTTAGGTCTGCCTCGCATTCTCACTCCCTGTATTTGCATGTCTAGCATCTTCCTCCCCACGTAGGATTCCTCCCTTCTTCTCACATGCCTGTACCATTGAAGTCGCTTTTCTTGTATCTTCTTAGATATTTCCACAACCTTCAATGTTCCTCTTATTTTGACAATTTCCACTCTATCACGCTTAGTCACTCCACTCATCCACCTGAGCATTTTTATTTCCGTGACGTCAAGCCTGTTTGTGTGCGTTTTGCGTGCAGGCCATGTTTCAGAGCCATACAGCAATGCAGGTCTTACGACAGTTTTATATATTTTCCCTTTAACCTTAGGCTTGATCCTGCGGTCACAGAGCACTCCTGACATTTTCCTCCAGTTTATCCATCCTACCTGAATCCTGTGTGACACTTCAACATCCAGATTTCCATCTCCAGTCACCACCGAACCCAGGTATTTGAACTCATCCACTCTATTTAACGTTTCCCCTAGTATTCTGATCTCACAGTATTGATCTGTATTGAACCTCATATACTCTGTCTTCTTCGTGCTAATCCTGAATCCTCTGTCTTCCAAGGCTGCCCTCCAGTGTTCCAGTTTTTCTTCTATGACATCTTTGGTGGTACTACACAACACAATGTCGTCCGCAAACATCATGCACCAGGGGGCTTGGTCTCTTAATCTACAAGACATTTCGTCCAGAATTAGGCCTAGGTCTAACAGATATGGAATTAAAGCCGAACCTTGGTGTAAACCTACTCGAACCGGAATCCAATCTCTAAGTCCAACGCTACTTCTAACCTGTGTTCTTGCGTCTTTGTACTTTTCATGAACCAACTACACGTACTTCTCTGGGACTCCCTTCGCTCGTAAACATCTCCAGACTTCCCCCCGGGGCACCCGGTCATATGCTTTCTCTAGGTCCATGAATGCGAAGTGTAATCCTTCTGTCTTTCACGGTACTTTTATATTACTTGTCTCAGGGCAAATAAATAAACCACAAAATAAAAAAATAAAAAACAAATAAACAAATAAATAAGTAAACAAATAAATAAGCAAATTAATAAATGAATAAATATATAAACATTAATCTAACAGAATAAAAAACAATACAAACAAGCTTTAAAATTAATATTATTTGTGCTTCATCTGTGTGGGCACGAACGTTTTCGTATTTGCCCCCAAATGTAATCATCCATCATGTTCTTGATAACGTTGCTCAAAGTCCATCACGTCTTCCTTGCTCTTCTGAATATGCCCCCAAGTTATCTTTAAATGGTCCATGTGAGCAAGTAACATGTGTACTTTAAGGGACATTCTGTAACCCGTGAGTTTAAAGCTCTCAAGCACAGTGGAAATAAGCTCTTTGTGGTTCTCAGCTTTCTTATTTCCAAGGAAGCCATGGATCACTGCTTTAAGGCTGTGCCATGATTGTTTTTCGTGGGTGTTGAGTAACTGTGGAAATTCTTCACTGGCCATTAGTTTCTTTGTTTGAGGGCCGACGAAAAAACCAGCTTTAATTTTAGCTTGTGACAATTTAGGGAAAAAGTCTTTAATTATTGAAAAGCTTCAGAATCTTGACGAAGATTCTTTACAGACTTAAACGCCTATGAATGGCGTTTTTGGTTTCTGTTCGATGTAGACAGTCAGAATATATGCGTTAAATAATAGACTCAACAAAAAATATTCTGTTTGTTGACTTGATGTGTAATAGATTACTTGGCCGGCCCCGTGATGTTGGGGTAGGGCGTCTGCCCCTCACATGGAGACGCCGGGTTCAATTCCCGGCTCTCATAGGAATTTTGGAAATTGACGTGAGGGCTTTAACGGAGTACACTCAGAGCCGTTTTCACCAACGTCAATTGCCTCTTAATTCACCAATAAAGGTTATTTAACTCAGCACGAGCATTTCACCAAACAGAAACGCTCGTTAACTAACCTCTAACAAGGAATTACGTTAAATGGCCACTCAACTCTCTAAAGCATCTTTAAAGTGGCGGGAAACAGTTGAACTGTGCCTTGCGCGTTCCACAATGGCGGTTTGTTTCCGAGTTTCACACGAACTTTCATCCATATGAATATAAAATATGTTTATGACAATGCAATTATAAAAGATCACACACATCACTACGTTTTAACACCAAGAAAGATGAATACGGAAATTTAAAAAAAAATCCGAAGGGGGTTTCGAACTGCTTCCAGTGCTGCATAATGAATTGGAGGTCTACACCTCTACTGCTTACGCTACGTAGACAACTGGGCGGTGAGTCCTAATAAGGTATCTATTCACACAACTGCCAGTTCTCCTAAATACTTTGTGCATATCATTTTAAGCTTTTGCCACGAATAAGGTCTTCTGTATTTCCCTTCCTTTATCATTATGTTCCAGAAAGTCTCACGGAAGCATCGCAAACAACATTCAGTGTTAGACGCTTCTTATTCTGTCCGCCATGTTCTCCAAGATGAAACCGAGTCCACGCATGCGCGAGAGCCGTGAAGCTTATTTTAGTAATTGCGAAACTAAATGGCCTCGTGAAATGCATCGAAGATAATCACGCATTAAATCTCGTATTTATGTTAAATGGGAATTAATTAACTAATCGTTAGTGAAGAGTTGGTGAAAACGGCCCTCAGCCTCGTGAGGAGAATTAAATACAGAGGTTTGCAAATTATTAGACTCGACGCCAGTTTACTATAATAACATTTATACTTTTCACGGTTTAATGAACTAAATATGTTTCCAAGGCGCTGAAATTACTTAATTACATTTTCTGTTAAGAAACTCAAAGTAAAATGAATTTTTAGAATTCCCACTAACAGAGGAGCTTTGCTACTGCTAAATGCCATGCGTTTTGTTTGGATTACTTCGCTCTACTTGTCGTGGGAATTTAGAGCTGAGGGTTTTGGAGTCATTTTACTGATGATCCGCTCTTGAAAGGGTTAAATCGGCAACATACTTAGGTATCATACTAGATAGTACACTAACCTGGGAAAATCATGTAGAAAATGTAAAACATAAAATCAGCCCTATAATTGGTATTATTTTCAGATTAAGATATTGCTGTCTTACTAGCCAACAATTGAAACATATATACTTTGCTCTGATACATTCACAACTAATGCACCTGAATTTCATATGGGGGTATTGTAAGAAGGAGCTGATAAAAGAACTTGAGATACTCCAGAAACGTGCTATAAAATCTATCTTTGGATTTCCTTGGCTCACGCCCTCAAATGAATTATACTCAAGAACTAAAATTATGCCACTGCAAAAGCAAATAGCTATGTCAGCAACAGTATTTGTATACAAATTAGAAAACAAATTGATACACACACACATCCATTTTACCCATGCAAATGACATTCATCATTATGCAACAAGAGGAGTAAATCGAATATTCACCAGCCATTCCCAATCCATTAAATTTGGAACTAAAGGAATTATGTCCTCTATAATAAAGGAATACAACTCGCTAGAATTAGGCATAAGGGAAAGTTTCTCTATAAAAACATTTAAGAGGAAATCAAAAGACTTCCTATTAATGAATAGCCAATATCCAATAGCCTTAAGCAATGCAATGTATACCTAATCATCTCTGTAAAGTTAGTCACTACCAATCTAATATAAGTTACTATTAAACTAAACAATATAATGTTACAAAAATTATATATATATGCCATGCTGTAACTATGTTACTTGATTGTCCCTTACACGAGCTCAGGCTCATTGGGACCTATGTAAATAAATAAATAAATAAATAAATAAATAAATAAAAAACTATTCAAAGATTCATGACGTATGGATTGAAATCACCTGACTTAGAGGATATTTTCCAAAGACAATGAACAAATCGAAAACCAGTCAAGCAGACTTATACATCATTCCTTTAGTCCTCAGGTTTATCCTTCCATCACACAATAAACCTGACGACCGTTTCCAGTTCATCCATCCTACCTGCACTCTGCGTGCTTTTGCCTTATCTGAATTGCCATCAATGGACACTGTTAAGCCTAAGTAGTTAAAAATATTTACTTTCCTCAACTCTCGCCCAACCAATTGCATTGTTTCTTCTCCTTGTCCACCTAGGTACATCTACTCCGTTTTCTTCCTATTAATTTTCATCCCCCTGTCTTCCAAAGCTTTTCTCCAAATCTCCAGTCTCATTTCTAGCCCGAAAGCTGCTCTAAGGAATACACAATCGACTGTAAAAGCCGACATAAAGACATGAAAATGTTACTGCTTGGCTAAAAATAGCAGAATAGGGATTTGTTGTTACCCCGTGGCATAGCTGTGTGTGTTAAATCGTTCACTACGACCATGATGGAGAGTCTAAATGTCAGAGGTGCAAATCTCGGCGCTGAGAGAGGTTACTCAAGTGTGTTTCTTTCCACGGGCTTTCCAGACCCCCTTCAGGAAAATGCAGGGATAGTACCGTATTTCAATTCCTGAGGCTCCTACCCTATTCCCGACTCTAATAATTACAACTAATAACACACATCTACAGCCACCACAGAAACATTGGTTATCAGACAAACTGAACATATTGCCAAATGCATGGGGCTAATGGCAAAAATGCTCCAAGTTTTTTTTTTTTCGAGGACATGCTCGGCTCGCCAGTTTTGTAGCTGCTTCGAGACGGACACCCAATGGGTGAGCTACAAGTACCGTTGGGGAGGAAAGTTAGGATGTAAGGACGAGGAGTTGGAAGGTAGCGGCTGTGGCCTATAGTGAGGGACCAAACCCGGCATTTGCCTGGAAGGAAGATGGGAAACCACAGAAGACCATCTTCTAGGTTGCCGGCGGGGGGATTCGAACCTCCTCGCCTCCCGGATGTGAGCGACTGCCAGCAGTCATGCCGTAACGACCACGGCTAACTCACCCGGTTCCATGTTCCTAAACCGAGTTAACAACAACAATTACCAGTAACCCCGGCTCGTGCGTTACGGCTAGTATCCTTGGCTGTCACCGCAGAGGCGCGGTTTCGACACTCGGTTCTGCCAACAGATTTTAATTGTGGTCTGAGGGCTGGAACGGGGTCTACCTAGCGTCGTGAGGCAAAACTGAGAAGTGGAGGGTTCGATTTCATCCTCAACCATCCAGGAACATTTTTTCCGTGTTTTACCCAATTTTACTCTTGGTGAATGCCGGGATGGTTCCTACATTCAGGCCACGGCCGCTTCCTTGCCAATCCTTATCCTTCGGAGGGGAAGAAAGCTGGCGGGCCCATGTCATAGATTTATGGCACGTAAAAGAACCTACCACTGCAATTGGTAATGTATAGCAAAATTTGTAGGATATATTTGGCTATTTAGAAACGCTCTATCAAGTTCCAACGTTTTCCGCTAGTGTTATTGACAGTGGCGTCTGGTATCCAAAGTTGGAACTACTTGTAATTGAACTTGTTGGGAGCGCTCGGGCGATCCATCGTAAATTCACAGCTTTGGCCATTGGCTGCAATTCATATTATATATATTATTTCAGTAGTAAAGATCCCCCCTGGGGCACTCACAAGCGACCAATCGTGACAAATAAAAGAGAATAGACATTAGCAGTGACAAATTGCACTCTAATTTCATAAATATCTATAATTTCTTTAAAAATGACTTTAAACAAGAAGTTCCGTGACGAACTAAAGAGCCTACTTTTGATGCCAATGATTATTCTACAGTATAATATAAATCTATCTAGAATAATGACGAAATTAAGTTGGTAATATCGAAATGTCTAATTAGTTCGATATATTCCTGGAATAATGTAGCCAAATAGAGCACTACAGATGGCAGCCCTGGTGACTATATTCTTAGTTCCATCTCTTAAGGTACAGAATACAAAATTTGGTTGAAGTCCAATGGACGTTACATGCAGTTAGATATTGAATCTATCAGCACGCGTAAAAGCATGTTGGCAACAATGTCTTACGTGTGCTGGTTAGAAATAATCTGAAATATTATGATATCTTATTGTGCCAATTTTGGATGAAATCCATTTGTTAGTATTGAAGTTACATGTATTTTAAAATTGGACCTATCAGCAAGCATAGAACCATGTTGGCAGCACTGACTTATATTAATTACTCCAAATTAATCTAGAGGGTCAGGTGCTATACGTGTGCAAAGTATAGGGCTGTTGGCTTGCATACTTTCTGTTATATTGATATAAGGGTAAAAATATAGAGAGCATTTATTAACAGTTGGCAGTCCTGATTGCTCCTAAGAATACTTATAGTCATATCTGTTATGTTACACATAGCACATACGAAATTTGGTTGAAATCCAACTGATAGTATAGAAGTTACATTTATTTAAAAATTGGTCTTATCAGCAAGCTTAGAATCATGTTGGTAGAACTGAAGTATATAAGTTACTCCAAATTAATCTAAAATGTCAGGTACTATACGTGTGCATATTTTAAAGCTGTCGGCTTGCATTCTTTCAGATATATTGGTATTTGGATGGTGAAAATAGAGAGAGCAATTATTAACAGTTGGCAGCCCTGGTGGCTCTTAAGAATACACTCAGTCATATCTGTTTATGTACATATATTACATACAAAATTTGGTTGAAATTCAATAAATAATGTAGATGTTATATACATTTAAAATTGGACCTATCAGGGGGCTTAAAATTATTTTGGCACCACTGTCATGCATGGCCTCCTGAAAATTAAACTGATATAGTATTATCTACATGTGTGCCAATTTTGGAATAGCTCCCATGCATACCTTTCATAATATCCAACATGGAGCTCAGATTTCTAGTGTCTTTTTTCAGCAGATGGTAGCACTGACATCATTTTCAAATATGGGCTTGAGATATTCCGGTATACATCTTTACTCATACTAAATTTGGTTTTGATTGCTGCAGCCGTTTAGGAGTTGATAGGGGGGGGGGGGGAGGACACACACACAGACAGACAGACACACATTTTCCCGGATCGATCTCATAAGTCTACTTTTATCTCATTTTTGCAAAATGTGAAAAGTAGGCTAAAAATGTACGAAGTTTGCGATTTGCAGATACTGTTGCTGTAGGAAAATACGCTTCATATTTACGGGCCACTGTGTCTCCTGTTTCATGTCATATTAACATTCTGAGGTATTTCCTTTATCCTGAAATGTAAATAGTGTTCTATAATCATTTGGTTGAAATAAAAACATAACAACCATTCCCCCCTAAGTCTCTCATTATAAACCTAATGGGGAAAGCGTGGTTTATGAACATGCGAGATTTCTCACACGGGTCCTCTAGTATAGACTAATAATAATGACTTCTACACACATTAATACAGCCATAGCTTGCCACGGTGGGTGAGTGGTTATAGTGTCGGACTACCAACCCCAAGATTGCAGGTTCGCCCCTGGCCATGGTAAGTGATTTTTGAAGGCGACAAAAATCACGACACTCATGTCATACGTTGTTGGCATGTTAAAGAACCCATTTGATCTCAGTAGGCTGTGTTCAATGGCAAAATTAATCTCGGGATTTTTCGCCAACACAAAGTTCCTCCATTCTCTACTTGAATGTGCTGTAGTGTCAAGGAGTTTAGATATCTAACCTCCTTAACTTTCATAGCGTTCAAAGGAACGACGAAATTCGACATGCAAGCTACCCTCTGGGTGTCAATTAACAAAGCTTGCACCAGGCACCCGAGGCCATACGATATTAAAAAATACAGCCATCACAATAGCACAGGTTATTAGACGAATTCCACACGCATCAATGTACACGATGTCGCTAAACCACTAACTGAACTAACAACAACAAGTGCTGGCTGGACCTACTCCAACAGTCTGGACGGAGGCAGATGTCACGCAAGTCAGAGCAGCCAATGATGACTCAACCTTGTCCTCATGGTAACTCACTGTCCAAGGGGACGGGGACCACTGACTGGAACCAGGTCGCCCTCAACCCATGGTCACTGATCGCCACTGGAAGCCATTCTAATAAGTTCATGCACTATTAAATAAATAAATAAATAAATAAATAAATAAAATGCATGCAAAAAATGCGCTATTTATTGGTCAAATATGCATCACGTTTCAAACAAGTAGTTCCGTGAAGAACCATACAGCCTATTTTCATATATCCTACTCATGTTAATTGCCTCTATCAACATACAAAATTTCAGTTTGAAGGTTGTGGTAGATTCGTGGATATTAAGAACCGTCTAAATACTTCAGATGGTCACCAGGTAGGATTTTTATTTTTGTACTATTGCATTAAGATTATTGTGTACGTGTAGCATTCAAACTTCAATCGCAAGATTACAACACAAGAAGTAAAAAAGAGATTTTAAAATTTCGCACAGCTGCCATCTTGTGATTATGCAAACAATTGAAATAAATTAGATGCCTTTGGATTAAAATTTGCATAAGCATTTAACGTGCAACGTTTCACTGCACTCGGATAGTTAATTCGCGAGAAACGTCCATTTAAATATTTATACTTCACGTCGCCGCCATGTTGGATTTGGGCTCACCAGGTTACTGAAAGTCCTATAGGTGAACATACGTTCATAGCCTCTATGAACATTTTAAAAAATCAGTTTTGCGACGCCGGCCAGGGTGGGTGGTGGTGGGCTAACTTACCTTGTTTTCAGAGGTCCGCGGCGCTTGCTGCAATATCACCGCCAGATGACATGCCCCAACAGAAGAACACCTAAAGGGAGGAAGAAGGTGGAGTAGGGGAAAACGCACAGGCTCGTCTACGGACACACCCGATTACCAATAGGACTGCCACCGACGAAATGATGCCACAACAGATGCTTAATATTTAAAAGAGAATTTAATTATCAAAAGGGGCCAAGAAAAATAAAAATTTAACAACATCATTAAAAAAGGAAACTCTATTGCTACAACAACCTCTCTCTGGTGATGCACATTGCTTAAGGCCAACAAGTTATTTACATAAGAAGGCAAGAGACGGCTTAACATGCTTGCTGAGCGAAATGAAAAGATTTAATTTAAAATTAAAATAATGAAGCCCAAAAGATAAAAAAAAAACAGAATACAGGTATTACCAAGGGAGAAAGGGCTTGATAATTTACTGAGGTACGCAATACCGACCCGACATGCAGACATCAAGGCCACGAAGAAACGAGAAATTTAAATTTAAATTAATAAAATAAAATAGGATCAATTAATAAATCCACAATTTTCATGACGGAGAAAAACTCGGGAACACTCACAAAATCACAAAGTTAAACCAACAAGATTAACAAAAAACATACTAAGCTACCACTACAAAACGTTTGAGTCTCCCGCTCGAAGCTTAGAGAATCCACTCTCAGACCAGAATGCACTCGGGCAAAACAAAAAACAAACATGGCCACCAAAAGGATGCTTGCATGTTCAGTCGAATCACGGCAAACAATTAGCTTAAAATTAAATTTAAAGTCACCAGAGAGAACAGAAAGGGAGGAAAGAATTACGCCTTAACACTATTGACACGAGGCAGTTTAGGCTGCAACGGATCGTAAATCAAATTAATAATAGGGCAACCCCAAAGATTACCAAAAACTAAATAAATAATAATTTACAACGTAAGATAACTAGAAACGTGTCTCCAGAAGGTACGAAGGAAAACAACAAAATTTACATATTTGGTAACATTAGCAAAACAGAAAAATTAGGCCTACCAGGCGAAACAAAATACAGTATTAAAACATTAATATAAGGCCAATATCGGAGCTCCCATAACAATATATATATATTAAATAATAACGTACCTTAAAACTTCTCTGTGGAGACACAATAAAAATAAAATAATTAACACACAAATTAAATAATATTATAAGGCACAAGATTGCCTCAAAATGGCTAACCCGCACATGCGCTGTTTTGGTAACAAGCACTCCTGTTTGCATCTAGTTGCGATTATTATTTCATACTTCTTCTTCACGGCGAAATGGCGAAAATACAGCCTTAAGAGCACAGACATTTCCTTTTTAGCATATATCCAAGGCCCCCAGCACACGGAGAGACACTCTTTCACCAACCAGCCGGCTTGTTGCTTTCCTGACGACAGACCATAAAGATGCCAAGATGGCGGAGAATCCAAAGTCAAAGGCCGCACTGCATTAATGTTAATTGTAATTGACCAATCACAGATTGACACATCAAGTAACAATGTGCATATTATATAATTATTTTGGCGGCATGATGTATATATAGTCTTTTGTTCAATGACGTAGAATACAATATCCTTCAAATATGTCTCGAATAGGATGAGATCAGAAGACACCACAAAAACACTCTAGCGGTCGAAGATACAACTCGGCTAGAGGCTACAACTCTGGCTAGAGGAGTCGATAGATGCTGCCACCTCGAGTTCATAAGCCCAACCAAGCCATCAGGCGGGCGTTTTAAGGGTCGGGATACATATATATAGGGGAGATGCATTAAAAAAACGTTGGGACGGGCTTTTGCACGTAACAAGTTTGATTGCTGTAAAATATTCGTAGATATTGAGAACAGTTTAAATATGTTGGATGCTCGCCATTATGGATTGTTACATGTGTAGGCCATAGAGATATGTACCATTCAAGGACAATTATTGCCTAGGTTCATTATTCAAACTTTCACTTTGATCGCATGATTACGACACAAGAAATAAAAACTTAATTTTAAAATTTCGCACAGCCGCCATTTTGTTGTTATGTAAAAAAGTGAACTAAATTAGACTCCAGTGCATTACAATGTGTATAAAAATTTGCACTACCAAGTTTCATTACGTTTGGATAGTTAAATCGCGAGAAAATTCTATTTAAAAGTCTCAACTTCGCTTGGCCGCCATGTTGGTTTTGTAGTCACCAGGTTTTTGAAAGTCTCATAGGTGAACTTCTAGTTGTGCCCTTTATCACCGTACACAATTTCAGGGCGATATCGGTAATTGTTTCAGAGATACTGAATGCTGGTGAAATATTTCGCACAGCCATGTTGGATTGGTGAGACACAATAAAATTTGAAGGGCTCGGTCGAAGTTGGGCAGAATAGTGCTATGATCTTACTGAGTTTCATTGTAATCGCTCCAACCGTTTAGAAGTTATTAGGGACACACCCACACACACACCTCACACACACACACACACGGACAAGAGGTGATCTCATAAGCCTATTTTTTTTCTTTCATAAAATGAAAATATGCTAAAAATATGCACTATGAAATAACTACCGCAATTATAATCACTCCGTATTCTTTAGGGTTTCTATTTTGAATATAAAGAAAATATGAACAGACGGACAAATAACTACACCTTTTTGTAAATATCTCAACTAAGAAACACTTCTATATGGTAGAAAATGTGTTGACCATCAAGAATTATTATATTATGTTAATTTTCTAGTATAACTGATATAGGCTACAATATTTTAATTGCCATTTACACGTCCGTTAGAAATCATGATCTCTAATATCATCGGATATAACTAGGTCCAAATATCAAATAGCATAGCCCTTCCCAAAACCATAACCCAAACAAACGGAATCCTACAAGGAGATCCAATCAGCCCAATATTATTCAACATAATGACCGCAGACATCACAGAAATAATCATAGATACCTCAGCATCGCTTTTACTTCATGCGGACGACATGGCAATAGGTTCAGAAAACATAGAAGAGCTCCAAGAGGTCCTCAACAGGCTCACATCATGGACAGAAAGAAATGGCCTACAAATTAACCACAGCAAAACCAAACAGACCTTCAGGAAAGGAGGAAAGCATGCACTTAAAAACACAACGACGCTGAACAACAATCCACTAGAAGTAGTGCCGAAATTCAAGTACCTCGAAGTCACCCTCCAAACTACTCGGACATCCTACAATATCCACGATAAAGAAAGAGCGGCCGCAGCAAAAAAAAAAAGCCATCTGCCACATCGATCAACCTCAACAAATATCATTGGGTACAGCAATGCTACTGTTCAGAACAGCCATATCACCAATAGCAACCGATGGGATTAGCATTACCTGGGAAAACTCACATTCAGCGACCCAATGATAATAGAAAAAGTCAAGGCCTGATATCTTAAGAGGATTTTTGGCATAAGAAAGTCTGCACCTTCAAGGTTGACATATGAATTAACCAAAGAGGACTATTTCATCGACGGCTTCAAAATACAGTTTTACCTACCAAACACCAAAGCCTATGAGAATGCACGCCGAACCTTAAATGAGAAACGAAATGCCATTTGGTCCGACTTTTACTCCACAGATGCCACAATGACAGAAGAGTGGAAACAAGCTAATTACGAGCTACGACACGTAATAACACGTTACGCCACCCATGGTTTTCACTATAGATTCTGCAAAACCAAGAATTTCCACCAACCGAACGAAGACTGTGTATGTGGCCTGTGCAATGATCATTGTGAAAGGTACCACGCACAAAACTGCAAAATGAGGACTACCTCAATAATAATACTGGCATTAGCATAATTGAACATTTGCACAAATATGTATTTGCACAGTGTGCGCTTTTCTTTTAATGAAATGAAAATCCACTGCCTGCTTCCAGGCCACCGACCAGGTCAGGGAATGGAATGAATTAAGCCCCCCTCTAGCGGCGAGGATATGAATTGTGCCGGCTGCCGAAGCCTGTCGCACTCCCCTGGGGCAATGCTTAAATGAATGACAGATGAAATGAAATGATAGCGGAGAGTGTTGCTGGAATGAAATTATGACAGGGAAAACCGGAGTACCCGGAGAAAAACCTATCTGCCTCCGCTTTGTCCAGCACAAATCTCACATGGAGTGACCGGGATTTGAACCACGGACCCAGTGGTGAGAGGCCGGCGTCCTGCCGCCTATGCCACGGAGGCTCTGCGCTTTTCTTTTAATAATAATTTTAATTGCCATTGAATTCTTAATAGGTAGTTCCGTGAAGAACTATACAGCCTATTTTCATATATCCTAATTATGTTAATTGCCACTATCAACATACAAAATTTCAGTTTGATTTCTGTAATGGGTTCGTAGATATTGGGAACCGACTAAATATTTCGGATGGTCACCATGTTGGATTTTGTATATGTAGTCCTAGAATTATGTAGTGTTACATGAAGATTATTGTGTACGAATAGCATTCAACCTTAAATCGCATAATTAGAACAAAAGAAGTAACAAGGAGATTTTAAAATCTCGCACAGCTGCCATCTTGTGGTTATGGAAACAATTGTAATAAATTAGATGCCAGTGGATTAACATTCGTATAAGGATTTACTGTACCAAGTTTCACTGCACTCGGATGGTTAAATTGCGAGAAACGTCCATGTGAATATTTATACTTCGCGTCGCCGTCATGTTGGATTTGTGATCATCAGGTTATTTAAAGTCCTATAGGTGAACTTAAGTTCATAGCCCCTATGAACATAAAAAAATCAGCTTGATTGATATAATAGATTCGTAGATATTCAGAGCCGTCTAAATATTTCGGATGGTCGCCATGTTGGATTGTTAAATGTATAGGCCATAGAGTCATGTACCATTAAAGGAAAATTATTGCGTAGGTTCTTTATTCAAACTTTCACATCGATCGCATGATTACGACACAAGAAATAAAAACTTAATTTTAAAATTCGCAAAGCCGCCATCTTGAGGTTATGTAAACAATTGAACTAAATTAGATACCAGCGTATTACAATGTGTATAAACATTTCCTGTACCAGATTTCATTGCGGTTGGAACATTAAATCGTGAGAAAGGTCTATTTAAAATTTTCAACTTCGCTTGGCCGCCATGTTCGTTTTGTAGTTAACCGGTTTTTGAAAGTCTTATAGATGAACTTTAGTAGTGCCCTTTATCTCCGTACAAAATTTCAGGGTGATACCGCTAATAGTTTCAGAGATATAGAATGCCGGTGATATATTTCGCACATCCGCCATCTAGTGATTATATAAACAATTCAACCAAGTTAGATGTCGGTGCATTACAATGTGTATAAACATATACTGTACCAAGTTTTATTGCGTTTGGTTGGTTAAATCGCGAGAAAAGTCTATTTAAAAGTCGCAAATTCGCGTGACCGCCATGTTGGTTTTGTAGTACCAGTTTTTCAAAAGTCGCATAGGTGAACTTCTAGTAGTTCCCTTTATCACCGTACAAAATTCCAGGGAGATATCGGGAATAGTTTCGGAGATATTGAATGCTGGTGAAATATTTCGCACAGCCGCCATGTTGGATTGGTGAGACGTAACAAAATTTGAGGGGCACGGTCGGGGTCATCCGGAATAGTGCTATGAACTAACCGAGTTTCATTGAAATCGCTCCAGCCGTTTAAATGTTATTAGGGGACACACACACACGGACAAAAGGTGATCTCATAAGCCTTTTTTTTTCTTCAAAATTGAAAATAGGCTAAAAATGAAAGTAACTTACAATATTTGTATAGTGAATGCTGAATACAAACAATTGATATTAACTTGCAGAAAGGACTGAAACGTACCAGGTGTTAATATAATATCAGTATTATTCTGTGATAGACTCTCGGAGTCCGAATCTAAATATACGACTTTAAGAGCGTGAAGTAACAATAAGCGTTTCAAAACAATAGAACATTAGAATATACGCCCTTCTCAAGCAGAAATATGCACTTGAAAAAACAAAGAGGAAAAATATCATGCATTGTGCCAAAATAACTAAAATATGCATACATATGCAAAAATATGATTTTGCATGAACTTCCGGTTGTTAGTATAAGATATCATCATCTATTTGACGTCACTGTGTTTGCACCACACTTCCCAGTCCACTGCTGCACTCTTCCAAATCTTAATTTCCAGTGTCCGTATACCCTTTTCAACTTTGATCTTCCAACCTTCCTAATCCAACCACCTCGTGGTGTAGTGGCAAGTATTCTTGGTTGTCCCCCGGATGTCCGTGTTTGATTCCGGGTTCCGCTAAGAAATTTGATTCTGGTCAAAGGGCTGAGATTTCCTGATGACACACCAGAGTATTTGAATGAGTTTTTAAATGGTATGGATTCGGTCTTGAGGAAAGAATTCATGATGAAAATTAATAAATATAAAACAAAAATATTGAAATGCAATCGAAAGGATTCAGGAAGCCCTATGGATGTCGACGAAAGGAAGGAGGAAGGAAGTAGATGACTTCTGCTACTTAGGAAGCAAAGTAATCAGTGATGGACGAAGCAAAGAGGATATGAAATGTTGGTTAGCACAGACAAGGAAAGAATTTCCACAGAAAAGGAATCTGCAGACATCGAATATAGATTTAGGTAATAGGAGTCATTTTGAAAGGCTTTGTCAGGAGCGTGGCACTCTATGGAAGTGAAATTTGGACTATTGGTGCAGCAGAAAAGAGGAGAATTGAAGCGTTTGAAATGAGGTGTTACAGGAGAAGGATGAAAATCTGATGGGTAGATAGGGTTACGGATGAAGAGGTATTAAGATTAGTGGGAGAGGAGGGATGTTTCTGGCGACTGCTAATGAAGAGAAGAGATAGGTTGGTAGGACACATACTAAGACACCCAGGAACAGCAAACTTAATTACGGAAGAAAGGGTCAAGGATAAGAATTGTAGGGGTAGACCAAGGTTAGAATATATTAAACAGGTTGTCTAGGATGTACTGTAGCTATGTAGAGATGAAACGATTAGCTCAGGAGAGGGAAGCATGGAAGACTGCATCAAAACAGTCGAAAAATTGAAGACTCAAACAACAACAGAGGGTTGGAACGGGGTGTACTCTGCTTCGTGAGGCAAAACTGAGACGAGGTGGGTTCGATTCCTATCTCAGTCATCCTAGAAGTGTTTTTTTCGTAGTTTCCCCACGTTTACTTCAGGCAAATGCTGGGATATTACCGAAATGAAAACCACGGGCGCCTCCTATCTAAATCCTAGCCCCAAATACAAACACACATGTTAGTTCAGTCATCAGAATGGCGCATGTTATCACAAAGGTTCCCCACACAGCCATGTAATACGTGCTACTTGACAGCTGTGTCACAGAGCCCCTAAATTAATAAACAATGACAACAACAACGCGATTCGAAGAGCTTGTCTATTATTGCCCGGGGAGAGTGATTCATATGAATTTTATCGCAATTATAGAATTCGAATGCGTTTTTTCTAAAGAAAATACTGCATCAAAAGCCGACAATACTTTTTTGGTGAAATTGAATAATTAGACATTGGTTGGTTGGTTCTTAAGTTTAGGGGCTGCGACAACGGGTCATGTAGCCCCGTGTACTTTGGGTGTGTGTAGAATCTGTCTGATAACCGGTATTAATTGTGACTGTATTAGTGTGTGTTATCTGTTTTTTAATTTAAGTACAGGCTGCAACTTAGAATTTTTTAAATAGTTCCTACTTTTTCCACCAAGCGCCACCGTCAACGACTACTAGGCCAAGTTCAGAACTTAGCTACTAGACGCCACCGCAGTCGGCTCTTGGCAACGAACGTAGAAACCTAAGAGCGTTGTTCACATTCTTAACCTATCCAATTTAGCTTCACACATGTGTAATTAGTGGAAGGTTCTTTAACATGCCATAAATCTATGACATGGGACCGCCGGCTTTACTTCCCCTCCGAAGGAAGGCATACTGAGGGATTTTTAACGCTCTTAAAAAATCCGACGGCTTCGGCCGGGTTTGAACCCGCTATCTTGGGCATAGACATTGCTTCTGATAGTTTCTACCTCGTAGAATTAAATTCAATCTTGATATTGGATCAAAACCCGACACAGCGTTTTGAAATACACGGTCAAAAATCAGGCTGAGGTTCAATATCTTCCTATCCAATACCTGTATTATCATTTGTAGGATCAGTCCGCCAAATCTCTGTCGCTCCCCGTGACTTGCCAACATATCAGCGTGTGTACATACTGCTACACCACAATAAGGTACCGTACTTAAACCAAAATTTTTTGATGGGTGATTGTTATACTAGCACAAGTGCCCGGCTCCGCCCGGTGGTATTATATGTTTTATGGACGATAATGAATACTACTACAGAACTGGCACATTATACAAAAATTAATGCCCGTTGCTCACGGTAAAATATTTCGTTCAAATTTATTGTACAATAATTTAATTTTAAAAACTTTCTGTTGCTCACGGTCAAATTCAAGTTTTATAAAACCTTTGATAAAACTTTTCATAAAATAGGACATGTTCTATTCCGTAAAATTAATTTTACGAAACGAACCAATCAGGGAAGCTGACATGAAGATGATGCTGGCGCCTCGTGGTGAGAAGATTGTGAAGCTCGCTTGTAAATAAACACTTCGAAAATGGCAGGCTCCTGCTGGACTAAGGAAGCTGTTAGTGTTTTACTGGACGAGTACCAGAAATATCAGTGTTTGTATGAGATTAAAACGCCCATATACCACAATAGAAATGCAAGAAGAGAGGCAGAAATCTCAATCGCCGAATATGTTTCACAAATTCGACCGAACACAAGCCAGGCTGATGTGAAGGCGAAGATAAACGGGCTTCGAACTCACTTGCAGTCTCATTTCAGGAGAAATGGCTTGCTTCATGTTAGTGTCCTGTCGAATAATTTTGGGACCAACAAGATCTAGGAGTTTTTTAAAACTGCTTTCTTCCATTCTTAGATAATTCCTATATGAATTCTGTTCTTCTAACCTCAATTCATTTTCGAACAAGGACAGCATCCTCTACTCTTCTCTTCTTTTTATCCATTCCTGAGTCCAGGATTTCCTAGCATTACTTTTCTTCCTTTTTACCACTGTACAACATATAATTGTAGCTAAAGCAGCAATTTTTGCTTTGTTTGTTGGAGCCATACTCTCAAACCAATGTGTGCTGAACAGCTGATTCTAGGTTCATAAGTTTATCGGTAGATAGCGATCCTGATACATCCACGGATTTTACAAAATAATTTTACCGTGAACAACACAGTTTGCTTTCGTAATTTTTTTTATAAAATTTTAATTGTAAAATAAATTTTAAGAAACATTTTACCGTAAGCAACGGGCATAACAGAAAAAACAAATGTAAACAAGATGTTCAGTAAAGAACATATAGCCTACTTTCTCCTAAATGCATGGGTATTGTTATAACTCTTTGTCCTTTTCAAGGAGTATGATCGAATGTTGGTTGTAGTAGCTTGTTGAAATACAACGTGCTATAGGGATATTAAACATGAATATGAGGTGCCCCTTGCTAGTGCTACCTCTGTACCAAATTTCGTTCAATTCGGTTTCACCGTGTTTGAATTGATAGGGGGAATCGATTTGCACACATACTTGGCCACCATCTGCAAACTATTGGGCTGATGTTCTTGCAGTTTGGTCTGAATATGTTTCCCACATAAAGATATGGTGTTGCTAAATTTGGTAGAGACTAGATTATTAGGTTGGTCGTAAATACATTTTAGCTTTTAACATTTGGGTGGCCACGATTACGTTTCCGTCAAGATAGCGGTGATATAAAACATGACACTGAGGTGCCCTTTGCTAGTGCTACCTCTGTACCAAATGTCGTTCCATTCGGTTTCACCGTGTTCGAATTGATAAGGGGAATCGATTTTCACACAAAGATGGCCGCCATCCGCAAAATATCAGGCTGATGACCTATTAGTTTGGTCAAAGGATGCTCCCTCCATAAAGGTATGTTGTTGCTAAATTTGCTAGAGATCGGATGATTAGGCGAATCGTAATTTGATTTAAGCTTTGAACATTTGTGTGGCCGCCATTACGTTTCCGTCAAGATGGCGGCGATATAAAACATGACACTGAGGTGCCCTTTGCTAGTGCTACCTCTGTACCAAATTTCGTTCATTCGGTTCCACCGTGTTCGAATTAATAGGGGGAATCAATTTTGACATAAAGATGGCCGCCATCCGCAAACTATTAGGCTAATGGCCTATTAAATTGGTCAAAGGATGCTCCCTCCATAAAGGTATGTTGTTGCTAAATTTGGTAGAGATCGGATGGTTATGTTAGTCGTAATTTGATTTAAGCTTTAAACATTTGTGTGGCCGCCATTACGTTTCTGTCAATATGGCGGCGATATAAATCATGACACTGAGATGCCCTTTGCTAGTGCTATCTCTGTACCAAATTTCGTTCCATTCTGTTTCACCGTGTTTGAATTAATAGGGGGAATCGATTTTTACACAAAGATGGCCGCCATCCGCAAACTATTAGGCGAATGACCTATTAGATTGGACAAAGGATGCTCCCTCCATAAAGGTATGTAGTTGCAAAATTTGGTAGAGATCGGATGATTAGGTTAATCGTAATTTGATTTAAGCTTTGAACATTCGTGTGGCCGCCATTTCGTTTCAGTCAAGATGGCGGCGATATAAAACATGACACTGAGGTGCCCTTTGCTAGTGCTACCTCTGTACCAAACTTCGTTCCATTCTGTTCCACCGTGTTCGAATTAATAGGGGGAATCAATTTTGACATAAAGATGGCCGCCTGCCGCAAACTATTAGGCTAATAACCTATTAGATTGGTCAAAGCATGCTCCCTCCATAAAGGAATGTTGTTGCAAAGATTGGTAGAGATCGGATGGTTATGTTAGTCGTAATTTAACTTAAACTTTGAACATTTGTGTGGCCGCCATTACGTTTATGTCAATATGGCGGTGATATGAAACATGACACTGGGATGCCCTTTGCTAGTGCTACCTCTGTACCAAATTGCGTTCCATTCAGTTTCACCGTGTTTGAATTAATAGGGGGAATTGATTTTCACACAAAGATGGCCGCCATCTGCAAACTATTAGGCTAATGACCTAGTCATTTGGTCAAAGGATGCTTCCTCTAAAAAGGTATGTTGTTGCAAAATTTGGTAGAGATCGGATGATTAGGTTAATCGTAATTTGATTTAAGCTTTGAACATTTATGTGGCCGCCATTACGTTTCCGTCAAGATGGCGGCGATATAAAACATGACACTGAGGTGCCTTTTGTTAGTACTACCCTTGTACCCAATTTCGTTCCATTCGGTTGCACCGTGTTTGAATTAATAGGGGGAATCGATTTTCATACAAAGATGGCCGCCATCCGCAAACTATTACGCTGATGACCTATTAGTTTGGTCAAAGGATGCTCCCCCTATAAAGGTATGTTGTTGCAAAATTTGATAGAGATCGAATGATTAGGTTAGTCGTAATTTGATTTAAGCTTTGAACATTTGTGTGGCCGCCATTACGTTTCCGTCAAGATGGCGGCGATATAAATCATGACACTGAGGTGCCTTTTATTAGTACTACCTCTGTACCAAATTTCGTTCCATTCGGTTGCACCGTGTTCGAATTAATAGGGGGAATCGATTTTCACACAAAGATGGCCGCCATCCGCAAACTATTACGCTTATGGCCTATTGGTTTGGTCAAAGGATGCTCCCCCCATAAAGGTATGTTGTTGCAAAATTTGGTAGAGATCGGATGATTAGGTTAGTCGTAATTTGATTTAAGCTTTGAACATTTGTGTGGCCGCCATTACGTTTCCGTCAAGATGGCGGCGATATAAAATATGACACTGAGGTGTCCTTTGCTAGTGCTACCTTTGTACCAAATTTCGTTCAATTCGCATTCACCGTGTTCGAATTGATAGGGGGGGACAGACATTCAGAGTACACACACTCACACACACACAGACACACACACACACACACACACACACACAGACTCACACACACACATACACACACACAGACAGACACACTTTTTTCGCCCTGTGTTGATCTCATAAGTCTACTTTCATTTTTTGCAAAAATCGAAAGTAGGCTAAAAATAACGTTTTGTGGTGGTAGTGGGGGTGATACGTAGTACAGTATAATGGACGTAACATTCAGGTCATTTTCCCGTAATGATAATAATGAATAGGGAAACGGCTATTTACTAACTTCAGTACTGACACATGTAATTTACAAACGAATTGAAAAATATGATTAGAAAGAGGAGTAAGTGAAATAAAAGACACTGCCTAGGACCTATATCTCATTGGTTGTTAGAAAAGTAGAGACCAATAGTTTCGTCAGTTGTCGCATAGCGCGGTAGGAAAATAATCAGAGCACTTTGGAAAACTTTGGCTGTCCCGAGCTACTGAGGTAGCAATAGTGTCATTTATCGCCGCATGGCGCTGAATGATAAAGATCTGAAGAAATGAAAGTAAATTTGAAAGCACCAACGCTTATTGCAGCTGATCTAAACCTCAATGTACTGCACCAAAACCATCGCACTTATACAGAGGCATAATATTTTCATAATGATAACTGTTTTCAGGGGCCTAAGCAATCTTTTTGCACTAATTACTCCCTGTCACTACAATTTATAAGCAGCGCAAGATGCAACTATTTTAACAATTCTGCTCCAAAGCACGGGTAGGGGCGGCGTGATGCAGCCCGCTTTGTCAGCAAACAATTGACTTATTAAAATATTCTTACAGTTACACTACTACGTACATGAATGGTTCTAGGGCCTTAAAACGTGTTTCTCAAGTTCCTTTTGTCCGTCATTCAAAATATAGAGAATGGAGAGGGTTGTCCAAAATTTCAAATGGACATTGTTCAAGTAGACAGTGTTACTCGTCGGGTTCCAAAGGGTAAATACATAAAGTTTGGTTCAGATCGGTGAAACGGTGTAGATTTTTTCCAAAGGGCCTAAATGTAGGAAATGGAGTGGTCTGTCCGAAATTTCATGTAGACAGTGTTACTCGCAGAGTTCCAAAGGGTAAGTATACAAATTTTGGTTCTGATCGGTGAAACGGTGTAGATTTGTGCCTAAGGGCCTAAATGCAAGGAATGGAGTGGTCTGTCTGAAATTTCATGTGAACAGAGTTATTCGCAGGGTTCCAAAGGGTAAGTATACAAATTTTGGTTCAGATCGGTGAAACGGTGTACATTTGTGCCAAAGGGCCTAAATGCAGGGAATGGAGTGGTCCGTCCGAAATTTCATGTAGACAGTATTACTCGCAGGCAGGGACGGTGCGTCATTAAGGGCAGAATGGGCCCTGCCCACCCAAGGCCGTTAGGCAGCATTGCAAAGAATTTGTTTAATTAATGTCTTTTAAAATTACTTTAAATTGCAGATACTCAACTTAAAATAAGTGGTTTACTCTTCCGTAATCTCTAAAGAGAATTCATTATACATAAATCATCCCTAGCTTAAGATCCAGACAGTCTCGTACGTTGTCTCGTCATAGCGAGGGCCGCTCCACAGAAAGTCCCATGTAAAGTATATGGCTTCATGGGCCGGGTGAGGAAACAGTGGACATAGCACTGTCTTGCACGCTGATTCTTCAGTGCTATGTAGGGAATTTTCTCTCTTCAAGTGCCAGCAGAGTGGGCCCATACCGTAGCCTTGAAGCGAAATAGAAGATCTCTCCATTTCACTTCCTGCTTCCGTCTTTGTTAAACTGGACAAAGGAAGAAGGGTCCACTCTACCCCACGCCCTTAAACAGGTATTTAGCTATTGTTCGCTGCTTGCTGATATAAGACATACATATATTTATACAGTTTCAGTTGTCTGATGTTTCATGTACAGTACAAATGTGTTGGTGAGTTCTGTGGATGAAGTTAATTTCTACTGTATAAATGTGTTTTTAAATTTGTGGCACGGTACGTAGTTATTTATTATGTCGATTGTATGCGACATAGGAAAATGAACGTGGAATTTTTATTAACAAATATATTTCCTTGTATAGCTCTGAACACAAAGTTAGAAATTAAATAAGTATGACCTCATCAACCAAGCTGATAGTTTATATTTTTAGCGTAGGGCTTTTAGTGCCGGGAGTGTCCGAGGACATGTCCGGCTCGCCAGGTTTGTAGCTGCTTCGAGACGGACACCCAATTGGGTAGATTGGCTGAGGAATAACCTAACCACCAAAGGAAGATGATAAAGAAAAGGAGATGGGTTTTGGACTGGAAAAAAGGATAGAAAAATAGGAGGAGAGTCCCACAAAAGTTATGAATTTAACTTTAAATGCACTTAGAGGCGGTTGCCACTGCAAATCCGTTCTCTGATACCTAAAGTGGGTAAGGACCTGGTCGAAGGTGACGGGAAACGCAGCTAGGACTTGGGCGGTTTGCAAGAGAATGGCTTTAGCGTATTCCCTCTCAAGCATGCATATGCCTACTATGGGGAAGGGTGATGGTCTGGCAAGACAGAGAGGAACAGATTTATTGTATGTCTGTTCAAAGAAATTCGTTTTTGCAAAGTAATTCGAAGAATGCCAATAGTTTGAATCAGGTTTAGTATTTCCAGTTTTCGAAGTTATAGAGTTCCTGAAAAAGCGACCAAGTGCTTCCAAGAAGGATAGTGAAAAAAAATTATACCTTGGGGAGTAATTTTGGTAAGTGAACCAATAGTTGCATTTGGAAATGGCTAAGCTTTTACTCAGCAAGGAGCCGACTAAAAGTTTAGGCAAAGAGAAACACTTATCTTTTGGAAAACCAACCATAAGTTTTCGGAGAGGATCTCCACAAGCAGGTAGCTGGCGTAGCGAGTTGTACTTGCCTTACTGGCCAGTTAGAATTAGCTATTAAAGCTAAGAGAAACTTTAACGAGATTACCACTAAGAGTTCTTGCTCAAATGCAACGAGTGGTGAAAGCCCTATCAATAGATTTAATGGCGTTGAGTAGGAAGAGCCAAGGAAGACAGGATCTTGCCTAACCGTTGTATTAGAGAAATGATGAGTCGAAAAGGAAAGTTTGAAAGGAAAGGAAAGTCTCATAAATTTGACAAGTATATAGTTTCAATTTTTAGTAACAATTTGGGGTCGCAGACCTCCTAACATTTAAAGTTTGCTCCAGGCAATTAACAATTCTTTACGTTTCAAACCTTATATATGTACTAAAATCTCTGTAAGATTTAAAAAAGACAAATGAAGTGATTGAAGTTAGACAGTAAATCGAGTACAATGTGTGTACTTTCAGAAATTCCCAAGTACCTATTTTAGAAAAAGTTACAATTTCGAAAATAACAAAAAAAAAAAGAAAACAGTTAGAATGGAAGAGAAGTTCCTATAACTTCTTATATTTACGCTGAATTACTTTTATAATAGTTACAAAATAGGACAGGTCACTTACTGTGAAACCTGAAGAGAAAGTCAAAAGGAAGGTTCTAGACTTCCTATGGTTAGATAGGAATCACGAGACAAATGGGGCAAGTTTCCCTTTCGTGAAACCTAGAAATAACTCACTTATAAGTTGAAAGAATTGTATTCCCTAAATTAGAAGGGAGAAACAAGATGATTTGAACCGTGTACAAAACACGTAGTTATGCAGAAGTTAATTCATTACACATAAGAAAAAAATGGGAGGGCACATCTTTAGATTGACACCTCGTTGAAACAGACCTAAATTTAACAATTTATTATGGGTTGTTAGTAAGAGGTTTTGGAAAGAGAAATTGGGATGAAAGGTAAATGTTCATGGCCTTGTTTATAATAATCGGACGAGTGCGACGCGGAAGAAATACTGAGAGAACACTGTTTATCCCTATAGTTCGTTGAAATGGATGAAAAGTTCACTGTAGTAGCGCAAATGTTTATGGCAAAGAAAGTTATTGCAATCGTGGAAAATGACTGGTTGCACTAGATAGGCGAAAGTCTATTACTTGAGAAGGTTGTAGATTATCATTAAATACGCTTGAGCAAATCCAACGGAGGAAAGAAAATTAGCTATGGAGCATTGATTTATAAGGAAGATATCCTAGTTTGGAATGGCATTCCCACAAGTGAGTGGAAAATACATGACGGCGTGACCTGTAGATAAAGTGCAGATTCTGGAAGGTTACAGAACGATCCTAATTGAAGAATAGGGCCAAAGTTACTCCAGCGTTGGAACAAGCTTAATATTTATAGACAGTGGGTATTTGATAATACCTCATTTAATAAGCATAAGAAATGCTGCTTTTCACAAAGAGTGGCTTAATTAGACAAAAGCCCAACATGGAGAATCCCACGAAGGATGATTATTGCCACAAATGATTAATCTCACACTGCCTATAAATGATCGATAAAAGCATGTAGATAATAAAACTGATGAAGATGAGGTTAAAACCAGAAGTTTGTACTTATCTTTGTTGCATGCCGAAGGTGAAGTTCCCTTTGACGGATACTTAATGTGCCAACATGGCGTAGAATGTGGAGAGTGCCTCTTGGTTTGAGGAGACTGGCTCTAGTTGAGCCTTGACTGACCAAGTCAACTGCCGACGAACAAGTGAGACATGCTCAGCGAAGCGCAGAGGGACTAGGGAAGGGAAGAGAGTGGGGGTAGGAGACAAAAGGAATACATATCAGAATAACCAACATAAGAAATTAAATTCTCTTGAGGAAATGGTCTTCAAAGAGTTGATAGCAGACGATACTAGCGCAGAATGGTGAGTGAAAAAGTAGACGAAGTTCTCTTGATCACGGAGATAATTGCTGGCGATGGCAACGAGATCTGGTGGCCAGATGGATAAGGAAGTCCTCTTGTACAGGGAAGAATTGAGGAACTTCACAGATTCGCTGCTAGATGACGCTAGGTGAGTCATGGAAGATATATATCTAGAACAGACTCACAATGATATAAGAGACATGACCACCAAAGAGAAAATAGAAGATCACTGTTGGTGTTTGAGAAAAAGGAAGAAATGAACAAGCAAAGAGTATTAAAAATATACTCTATCTTACCGTGTATTCTAAGAATACACCATACTGGGAGGAGCAAACACCAACAGAGAGCAGGAAAAACAATTAAACATTTAAAGGTAATGAAGCAATGAAAGAAGTGATCTGACCATTAGTGGTCACGATTTTGGCCACCCTGACTCTCCCATCCCTTCCAGGATAACACTCGGTCACTCTACCAGAAATCCAGACCAGGGGAGGAGAGACATCCCTAACCAAGACCAAGTCCCCCACTTTAATGTCGGGACTGGAAAGAAACCACTTCTGTCTCCGCTGCAAGGAAGTTAAATATTCCAAGTTCCACCTCTTCCAGAAAGAATTGCGAAGGGCTTCAAGTTTACGCCAAACGATAGGCAAATTAGAATCCCTGTAAGAATTAGGAAGAGGAGGAGGGGCAGAAAGAGAAGTGCCGATAAGGAAGTGACCAGGTGTGAGTGGAAGCAGGTCATCAGGGTCATTGGAAAGAGGAGTTAAAGGGCGAGGATTAACAACACCTTCAATCAGAACGGACAGTGAATTGAATTCTTTATAAGGCAAAATGCGATTGCCTAAGACCTTTCTTAAATGACGTTTAGTGAGCTTTACGCAAGATTCCCACCTACCACCGTGATGATTAGCGTAGGGAGGTATAAAGCGCCATTTGAAACCCTTTGAGTAGGAAAAATTAGAAATTTGTTCCATGGCAGGAGAAGATGTGAGAGCTTTTTTCCACAAGGAAGCTGCGCCTTGAAAAGTGGAAGCGTTATCAGAGAACATCTCTGAAGGAACACCACGCCTGGCAGCGAAGCGAGAGACAGCTGATAAGAAGTAAGAAGTAGAAGCATTCGTTACTAGTTCCAAATGGATTGCGCCAGTAACCATGCAAACAAGGAGAGAAACATAGAGCTTACCAAACAATTTGCGTTTAGCTTCAGGGGAATTTCGTTGATATTGGAACGGACCCATATAGTGTACACCAGTTAGAGCAAATGGACGTATAGGAGAAGAGCGAAAAGAGGGCAGATCGCTCATGAATTGAGTATTGACTTTAGGTTTCGCTTTGAAGCAAGGAATGCACTTGTGAATTACAGAGGAAACTTCATGAATTCCATTTATAATCCAGTACTTTTCCCTTAGGAGGCAAAGCAGAGTGCGTGTACCAACATGCAGATTGCGATAATGAAAGTCACGTATAATTAAGGAAGTTACGTGGCGTTTAGAAGGCAAAATAACGGGATGCTTTTTGTCTGCAGAGAGCAAAGATTGAGAGAGCCTACCACCTACCCTAAGTAACCCATTGTCATCAAGGAACGGGGCTAAAGCACGAAGACGACTGGATTTGGGAAGATCCCTTTTAGAAGAAAGTAAAGATAATTCAGAAGAAAAGGCTTCTTGCTGTGTCAGTTGTAAGACCTTAATGGTAGCGAGATTCAATTCATGATTGGTAAGGTGTGGTTTTGGGAGAAGAGGTTGGTCAACCACATATATTTCCATCTAAGGAGATAGGCGACAATTCGAATTAATTTATGAAAGGAAGAATAGCGGGAAAACAAGGGATGAGAAGCGTTGGATACAAGACACGAAGCGGTAGATAGAGATACTTTAGCGTCAGGCAAGTTGGAGTTTGTAGCTGGAGGTGTTGTGTTGGCAGCAGGCACAAGAGTTTAGTGCAGTATCTTTGACATAGTCTTTGATATCAGTGAAGTTCAGTGTCAAAAACAATATGGTGTGTGTCTTGTGAATTGTGAATCTTTCCACAACAAATAATAAAATATGCATTCTAGAGGAGTCTATGTGATTTATTAAGAAGTGAACCTAACAGGAGGTTTAGAAGGCCATGAAGAAGAGTCTTCGATTAACCAAGAGGGCTCATGCCAGTACAACTGGGAAGCTGCCAATTGAGAGGGTAAACAACCACGAGAGATAATATCGGCTGGGTTATCGGCACTGGGCACATGCCTCCATTGACATCCCAAAGAAAGGGTTTGAATTTTGGAAACCCTGTTTGCAACAAAAGTTTGCCAGTGAGCGGGGTTCTTGGCGATCCAAGAAAGGGTGATCATGGAATCGCTCCAGAGAAAGATTCGCGAGAATTCGACTTTTAACACTTCCCGTAATTTTTTGACAAGTTCTGCGGCCATGAGTGCAGCACACAATTCAAGCCTAGGCAAAGTGATAGTTTTAAGAGGAGCTACCTTCCATTTGGCACAAACAAGGTTGGAGACTGAAGATCCATTTAATGGACCGCGATAAACTAAATATGCGCAGCAACCGTAAGCTTTTTCGGAACTGTCCACGAACACATGAAGGAAAAAAGATGCATTAGAATGAGAGCTAATTAAATTCCTAGGAATTTCAATAAGGGAAAGATCCAGCAAATTGCTGCGAAACGAGAGCCAACGATTAAGAAAAGAAAGGGGAACAGTGTCATCCCATTCACATTTGAGCGACCACAGCTCTTGCATTTGGGAAGATCCCAAATAACGATAACTGGGGCAAGGAATTGAAGCGGATCACAAATTTTTGCAATTTCAGAGAGAATTTGTCTTTTTGTGTTAGGGAGCTCTTCGGCGAGCGAAACTTTATAGACGAGAGTGTCAGTGCTAGTGCACCAATGAACTCCTAGAGTTTTTATGGATTCGGAGTTTCCACAAATTTCGACAGAGGAGGGATCAACGTCTTCAATAGGAAACTGGGCGAGAAACTCAGGGGAGTTGGAATTCCACTTATGAAGGGGGAAACCTCCAATCCTTAGCAATGCTTGAAGTTCTAAGGACACGAAAGAAGCTTCCTCCAGAGTGGGAAAGGACTGCAAATAATCGTCAACATAGAAGGACGTAGTTAATGCTTCAGAAGCTTTAGAATCAAATAAATGACCATCTTGAGAGGCTAACAAGTGTAAGGATCGGATAGCAAGGAAAGCAGAAGGTTTTAAGACATAAGTAACTGTTTTTAAACGAAATACCTTAATGGGCTTACTGATTTCATCACGCCACAAAATTCTTTGGAGATCTCGTTGTTCCGGTTGAATTAAAACTTGGCAGTACATCTGTTTTATATCAGCTATAACAGCTATGGGAAATAATCGAAAGTTTAAGAGTATAGCAGATAGATCTGACTGAATAGCAGGACCAGAGTAAAGAGTGTCGTTAAGCCTGTTGCCATTAACGTCGGGTGATGAACCATTGAAAACAACTCGGATTTTATCTTTTAAAAGAGGGGTTTTCCATACGGGATGATGATTTAAATAAACAGTTTCAATTGGGGGGTGGGATTCATCATCAGATTTGTTAACAACTTCCATATGATCTAAGCTTTCATACTCATCCATGAAATCAGTGTACTGCTGTTTAACAAGAGGTTCTTTCTTGAATTTGCTCTCGATAGCAAAGAGAGCCTTTCGAGCTTTGGGTTGAGAGTTAATAAGTTTAGGAGGATTATGTAATCTTGGCATTTGAACAATGAACCGGCCATCAGAAGAACGAGTGGTGGTGTTCAAAAAAAGTTGCTCACAGAATTCATTTTCTGAAGAGGTTACGTTAGGAGGATCAACGCTTTCAAGCCTCCAGAACTGTTCCAGGTCAGTATCGGCAAAGTAGCATTGCGATGCAGGTTGGGGAGAATAATGGGGAAGTTGACCTGTGACGATCCATCCAAAATTAGTGTCTCTGGCGACCACGTTTGAGAGTAACTTGCGAACCTGTTTACGAAGGCAATTCCAGAAAACATTGGCACTAAAGAGTATGTCAATAGGGTTTTGTATGTTAAACAAAGGATCGGCTAGCCTTAAATGCGAGGGAATGTTTATACCTGAAATATCCACAGAGTGACTTGGAGTGTCTTCTCCAATGCTATTGAGAATTAGACAATTCAGTTTAAGAAGGTTGTTTCTGTGACAAATGTCTCTTATGGTTAACTTTGAGAATTGTAAAGCTTGTGATTTTGAGCTGTTAATGCCTGATACGTTAATAGAAGTGGGGTTTACAGGTAGGCCTAGTTTTCTAATCAAAGAATTAGACACAAAATCATGAGTTGCCGCTGAATCAAGAAGACCGCGTGCACGGACCCAGATGCCAAAGTTATCCTGAACTTCGATTTGGACAGTAGACAATAATACTTGAGCACTGCGAATGGACTTGGCATTTTGAATATATGATGAAGCATTGGAACTGTTAGCATTATCACTTTTTTGAGAAGTAGATGCTGTCGATGACCTTGCCTGATCATGACGATGTAGCAAAGTGTGATGAGCCATTTCACAATGGAAACAAAGTCTTGTGGACATGCAATTTGAAGCAGAATGAGTAGGCGCCAGGCAATTGAAGCAATGTTTTTTCTGGGAAACTAATTTTCTTCTGTCGTCGACTGACATTTCTTTAAAGGATTTACAGAGGTATAGGGTATGGGGATCTTTACAAAGTATGCACTTTAAAGGTTCGTTTAAACTCTTGCGGGGTTCGCTTTGAGTGTTTAAAACAATAGAGCTAGCAACACGACGTTCACTAGACCTGGTTGGGTAACCAGTAGTGTTTGATTTAAATTTGGATGAGCTGGACCCGGGTTTTTGGGTATTAGACGCTAAGCGTTCGCTTTTAGGTTTGATAGACATTAATTCAAATTTGGAACTCGGGGAAGAGGGTACACTTTGATTAGCTAGAGCGGTTAAGAGTTGTCATCTAGCGTTTATGAAAGTGACTAAATGCTCGTAAGAGTAATCGTCTTCTCAAGAAAGTTCGATTTCCCAAGTTTTGAGGGTAGCAGTATCAACTTTAGAAACCACTAAATGTATTAGGAAAGTGTCCCAGTGTTCAGTGGGTTGATCTAGTTGGGATAAAGCTTTAACATGAAGCTGCGTAGTATCAATGAGAGTACGCAAACTAGTGACGTCATTGTGCTGTGACGCAGGTAGGTTGAATAGAGCCTTCATATGGCGTTGAATTCGTAACCGTGAATTTCCATATCTTTCTTTTAATAAGTTAAAGGCAATGGGGTAATTTTCGGCACTTAGAGGAAGTGCTTCAACTAACTGCAAAGCTTGACCTCGGAGGATAGATCTCAAGTAATGAAACTTGTATATGACTTGAATTTCTTCATTGTCATGAACAAGAGAGCAAAATAATTCATAGAAAGAATCCCAAGTAGATTCATCTCCAGAGAAATGGGGTAAATCAATTTTAGGTAAAATTGGTTTGGGCTTGTAAGTACCATCACGGAAAGAAGTTTGTGGTTCGTGAAGGGAACCAAGAACAGAAGCGTCCTTTTTCTGCTCCTCTTCGAGTTGGCGTATTATTTTGAAAGCAGAACCTATGCCTTCGTAATATTGGTTTTCTACTTCGACTCGATCTTCGGTTTGATTGAGCATACAAGTTTCTATTTCAGTTTGGATGTTGCAATAATTTTCATAAGAACGTTCAAAATCCCTTACACGATGTTTCAACAAGTCTAATTGAGCCTCTGAGGGATCTAACTATTTTATGTACTTTCTGAATCGGGTAATTTGCCCTTTAAAGGATGCTCGTTTAGAAGTAAGTTTTCCATCCTTATCCTTTTCAGTAGGAGCCATGTCAAAGAAAATAGATTAGAATGTAACTCACGAAACTGTGGCAACTTGGAAATGCTGTCAAGCTGGCAGCAGCAAATAAGTTGAAAGAAAGGGACACACCACGGGAGACAGGAGCGGCCTCTTTCCCCTTCACAGGCTTTGCACGATGTAGTTATAGCTGAAAGATTCAAAGCTGATATTAATAATTTGTAAGGTATTGTCAAATAACCCTTTAAACAGAATAAAAAATGACAAATGGACTCTCCCGGGTTTCGGCACCAAATTTTGGGTAGATTATTGGCTGAGGAATAACCTAACCACCAAGAGAAGATGATAAAGAAAAGGAGGTGGGTTTTGGACTGGAGAAAAGGGATAGAAAATAGGAGGAGAGTCCCACAAAAGTTATGAATTTAACTTTAAATGCACTTAGAGGCGGTTGCCACTGCAAATCCGTTCTCTGATACCTAAAGTTGGTACGGACCTGGTCGAAGCTGACGGGAAACGCAGCTAGGACTTGGGCGGTTTGCAAGAGAATGGCTTTAGCGTATTCCCTCTCAAGCATGCATATGCCTACTATGGGGAAGGGTGATGGTCTGGCAAGACAGAGAGGAACAGATTTATTGTATGTCTGTTCAAAGAAATTCGTTTTTGCAAAGTAATTCGAAGAATGCCAATCATTTGAATCAGGTTTAGTATTTCCAGTTTTCGAAGTTATAGAGTTCCTGAAAAAGCGACCAAGTGCTTCCAAGAAGGATAGTGAAAAAAAATTATACCTTGGGGAGTAATTTTGGTAAGTGAACCAATAGTTGCATTTGGAAATGGCTAAGCTTTTACTCAGCAAGGAGCCGACTAAAAGTTTAGGCAAAGAGAAACACTTATCTTTTGGAAAACCAACCATAAGTTTTCGGAGAGGATCTCCACAAGCAGGTAGCTGGCGTAGCGAGTTGTACTTGCCTTACTGGCCAGTTAGAATTAGCTATTAAAGCTAAGAGAAACTTTAACGAGATTACCACTAAGAGTTCTTGCTCAAATGCAACGAGTGGTGAAAGCCCTATCAATAGATTTAATGGCGTTGAGTAGGAAGAGCCAAGGAAGACAGGATCTTGCCTAACCGTTGTATTAGAGAAATGATGAGTCGAAAAGGAAAGTTTGAAAGGAAAGGAAAGGAAAGTCTAATAAATTTGACAAGTATATAGTTTCAATTTTTAGTAACAATTTGGGGTCGCAGACCTCCTAACATTTAAAGTTTGCTCCAGGCAATTAACAATTTTTTACGTTTCAAACCTTATATATGTACTAAAATCTCTGTAAGATTTAAAAAATACAAATGAAGTGATTGAAGTTAGACAGTAAATCGAGTACAATGTGTGTACTTTCAGAAATTCCCAAGTACCTATTTTAGAAAAAGTTACAATTTCGAAAATAACAAAAAAAAAAGAAAACAGTTAGAATGGAAGAGAAGTTCCTATAACTTCTTATATTTACGCTGAATTACTTTTATAATAGTTACAAAATAGGACAGGTCACTTACTGTGAAACCTGAAGAGAAAGTCAAAAGGAAGGTTCTAGACTTCCTATGGTTAGATAGGAATCACGAGACAAATGGGGCAAGTTTCCCTTTCGTGAAACCTAGAAATAACTCACTTATAAGTTGAAAGAATTGTATTCCCTAAATTAGAAGGGAGAAACAAGATAATTTGAACCGTGTACAAGACACGTAGTTATGCAGAAGTTAATTCATTACACATAAGAAAAAAATGGGAGGGCACATCTTTAGATTGACACCTCGTTGAAACAGACCTAAATTTATCAATTTATTATGGGTTGTTAGTAAGAGGTTTAGGAAAGAGAAATTGGGATGAAAGGTAAATGTTCATGGCCTTGTTTATAATAATCGGACGAGCGCGACGCGGAAGAAATACTGAGAGAACACTGTTTATCACTATAGTTCGTTGAAATGGATGAAAAGTTCACTGTAGTAGCGCAAAAGTATATGGCAAAGAAAGTTATTGCAATCGTGGAAAATGACTGGTTGAACTAGATAGGCGAAAGTCAATTACTTGAGAAGGTTGTAGATTATCATTAAATACGCTTGAGCAAATCCAACGGAGGAAAGAAAATTAGCCATGGAGCATTGATTTATAAGGAAGATATCCTAGTTTGGAATGGCATTCCCACAAGTGAGTGGAAAATACATGACGGCGTGACCTGTAGATAAAGTGCAGATTCTGGAAGGTTCCAGAACGATCCTAATGTAAGAATAGGGCCAAAGTTACTCCAGCGGTGGAACAAGCTTAATATTTATAGACAGTGGGTATTCGATAATATCCCACGTTGTGAGAAGATCTCTCATTTAATAAGCATAAGAAATGCTGCTTTTCACAAAGAGTGGCTTAATTAGACAAAAGCCCAACATGGAGAATCCCGCGAAGGATGATTATTGCCACAAATGATTAATCTCACACTGCCTATAAATGATCGATAAAAGCATGTAGATAATAAAACTGATGGAGATGAGGTTAAAACCAGAAGTTTGTACTTATCTTTGTTGCATGCCGAAGGTGAAGTTCCCTTTGACGGATACTTAATGTGCCAACATGGCGTAGAATGTGGAGAGTGCCTCTTGGTTTGAGGAGACTGGCTCTAGTTGAGCCTTGACTGACCAAGTCAACTGCCGACGAACAAGTGAGACATGCTCAGCGAAGCGCAGAGAGACTAGGGAAGGGAAGAGAGTGGGGGTAGGAGACAAAAGGAATACATATCAGAATAACCAACATAAGAAATTAAATTCTCTTGAGGAAATGGTCTTCAAAGAGTTGATAGACGATACTAGCGCAGCATGGTGAGTGAAAAAGTAGACGAAGTTCTCTTGATCACGGAGATAATAGCTGGCGATGGCAACGAGATCTGGTGGCCAGATGGATAAGGAAGTCCTCTTGTACAGGGAAGAATTGAGGAACTTCACAGATTCGCTGCTAGATGACGCTAGGTGAGTCATGGAAGATATATATCTAGAACAGACTCACAATGATATAAGAGACATGACCACCAAAGAGAAAATAGAAGATCACTGTTGGTGTTTGAGAAAAAGGAAGAAATGAACAAGCAAAGAGTATTAAAAATATACTCTATCTTACCGTGTATTCTAAGAATACACCACCAATGGGTGAGCTACAAGTACCGTTGGGGGGGAAAGTGGGAATGTAAGGACGAGGAGTTGGAAGGTAGCGACTGTGGCCTATAGTTAGGGACCAACCCCGGCATTTGCCTGGAAGGAAGATGGGAAACCACAGAAGACCATCTTCAAGGTTGCCGGCGGGGGGATTCGAACCTCCTCGCCTCCCGGATGTGAGTGACTGCCAACAGTCATGCCGTAACGACCACAGCTAACTCACCAGGTAGCTGATAGATAAATTTGCTTCATCCAAGCGCAGGAGAATATGTTTATAAATAAAGAGCCATGTGAGTACAGTTTTTAATGCATCAACACCGGGTGAGTTAGCCGTGGTCGTTACGGCATGACATCCGGGAGGCGAGGAGGTTCGAATCCCCCCGCCGGCAACCTTGAAGATGGTCTTCTGTGGTTTCCCCTCTTCCTTCCAGGCAAATGCCGGGGTTGGTCCCTAACTATAGGCCACAGCCGCTACCTTCCAACTCCTGGTCCTTACATTCAAACTTTTCTCCCCAGACAACATTCCACACGCGACGGTACGTGTAGCTCACCCATTGGGTGTCCGCCTCGAAGCAGCTACAAAACTGGCGAGCCAAACATGTCCTCGGACACTCCCGGCACTAAAAGCCATACGCAAAAAAAAAAAGAGATAAATGCATCAACTATTTATTAAAACTTGTTACAAATGTTGTGTGTGTGGAATTATGTTCACGGCAATATTGGCAACAATGAATGCCAAATATAAAACAATATTTAATACGAAACAACAATAGTATCATCTGGCTCACCCTAGAATTTTAATCAGGAGACGACCCTGCTCGCAGGGTTCCAAAGTGTAAGTATACAAATTTTGGTTTAGATAGGTGAAACGGTGTAGATTCGTGCCAAAGGGCCTAAATGCAGGGAGTGGAGTGGTCTGTCCGAAATTGCATATAGACAGTGGGCATTAAGGCGGGAAAGGAAAAGACTTCCTAGGCCTCGGACACCCTAATACCGTCGGGGTCGGAAAAGAACAAGAGTTGACCAAGGGAGGTCGACAGGAAAAATAATAAGGAGGGGACCAGCACAAGTAAGTGGCAGTAATGCCGAACTCAGCTGGGGTCCCGTGGTCGCCAACGCACGCCCCTGGGGGAACACCCAGGAATAGCAAACTTAGTTATGGAAGGAAGTGTGGAGGACAAGAACTGTAGGGGTAGACCAAGGTTAGAATATGTTAAAGATTTCCTCAGGACAGGCAGGCTTGGAAAGCCGCATCAAACGAGTCAAAAGACTGATGACTCAAACATTAAAGCAATTACTGTACTTACACCGGTCTAATTGTGCCGGCAACTTCAATAAGTGCGTGGGTGTTGGGATCTTATCAATATGCGGTACGGTACCAACACTTACCGTTCAATAACGCAGTGAATATTACGTAACGATCCGTGAGGTATGCGGCGATCAGCCTCGTGACAATACTGATCACGGAGAAGAAGATGGATGGAATATCTCACTAGGACCATACGATATTAGCTCCGAGAACAATGGCAAATAGAAATACCTTCGTGGAAGGGTACAGTAGTTGTGAGGCGACGTGCGCTCAAAGTCGCGAATATTGATGATTCCAAACGTATTTCGTTTCATCTACGATAGCCAGAATTTGTCGAGTATATCATCTGTTACTAAAGCAATATTGTAGGACGAGCTGTACCTGGCATGCGTTGCAATGCCAAGCAAAGAAAGTGTAGCGTTGCAAATTTGTTTGTTGAAGTGCTTTTGGATACACAATCTTCTTTTTCTTTTTCCGTTAACTGCCTCTAAACTATTGTAAAAAGTATTTTATGTTCGACGATGTCGAAATGTAAACATTCTGTGTCAGAAAACTGTATCATAATGAGGCTCATTATAACACTATTTTTCATTATGAAACAGTTTCTCCCACCAATCAGAGCTCAAGAAACAGTCGTGTGACCAATTAGGTAAGCATACCTTCGCGCATGCGCTCAAAATCCGCTGTAAACAATAGGTGTTCTGTGTTGGCAAGCAAAGTGAATGGTCTCTGCATTCGGAGTGCTTTGACCCACGCATGCGCTCTGTTCAGTCAGCAAAGCCAGCGCGCCCTGTTCACTAACTGAATCCCACATATATTTATGAATATTTATGTTAAAACATACAATAAAGTTATAATTATCGTCGTACATAAACTGTCGTATGCAACTCGCCTATAATGGTAATTAAGACACTCGTATGGAAATTATAAAACTCGCATACGCTCGTTTTATAAACATACTCGTGTCTTAATTATTTCCATTATAGGCTCGTTTCATAATGTGCTATACTAAATCAGAAACATTTTTGGGAGCGTGCACAACTCACCAAAATTCCAATCCAATCGGATGTATAGTACAAGAACACATACGGGACTATGTTGATACGATTTGCGCGCCATCACTCATTTGTTGAATCTACTCGTGTGCTATATATTGTATAATGGAATTACTAAGTCATAACCCTTGGAGGACTGAACATAATAACTCACCGAAGTTTCATCTCAATTGGATGAAATGTAAATGAACGCATACGGCACTTTGGTTGAAACGATTGACGCACCGTCACTCATTTGTTGAATCTACTCGTGCGCTACCTATTGCAGAATGGATTTACTGATTCTTAAACCTTTCCAGGAGGGTACACAACAACTCACTAAAGTCCCATCGCAATCGGATGTTTGCTATATGAACGCATATGGGACTTTGTTGAAACGATTCGCGCACCATCACTCATTTGTTGAATCTACTCGTGTGCTACCTATTGTAAAATAGATTTACTAAGTCAGACACCTTTGCAGTAGTGTACACAACAACTCACCAAAGTTATATCGCAATCGGATGAATGGTATATCAATGCACAAAAGACATACACACACACAGACTATCACGTAACATACATTTTTAGCCTATTTTCATTTAAGAAAAAATAGGCTTATGTCATCACCTTTTATCCATGCGTGTGTGAGTGCGTATTTGTGTGGTGTGTGTGTGTGTGGGGCGATTTCAATGAAACTCGGTGAGTTCATACCACCGCATTGGGGACCCCGAGCGTGCCCTTCAAATTTTATTACATCTCTCCAATCCAATATGGCGGCTGTGCGAAATATTTCACCGGCATTATATATCTCCGAAACTATTACTGATATCACCTTGAAATTTTGTACGGTAATGAAGGGTACTTCTAGAAGTTCACCTATGATACTTTCAAAAATATTTTAACTACAAAACGAACATGACGGCCAAGTGAATTTGAAACATTCAGACTTTTCTCTCGATATAACAATCCAAACCCAATGAAACTTGCTACAGAAAATTTTCATACACATTGTATTGCACTGGTATGTAAGTTAGTTCAATTGTTCACATAACCTCAAGATGGCGGCTGTGCGAAATATTTCACCGGCTTCTATATCTCCGAAACTAAGAAAGGGAAGGAAGGAATATTGTAGTTTTACGTGACCGTGAATCTTGTGATTATGACCTCCTTTTTACGTAGAATCCGAACCACAGGATATGGCATTTCACTTCGAAAATCGCAAATGCATTGACCGGGAATCGAACCCAGTCCACATTGGTGAGAGGCCAACAACTTGACCGCTGCGTCACCACGCCCCTCTTAAACGCACTCACATATAAACACACACACGGACAAAAGGTGATCTCATAAATTAAAATAGGCTAAAATGATGATGGAAACGCCTCACTTGTTCCGTTTACATTTTTGTCGGTTGGTGTATGGAAACGTTTCTCAGAAATGTTCATAAAATTAGGTGGTACATTTCTATAAACTCCAATGTGTGTCAATTTCAAAATTCCTTGAACAATGCTAACTTAAATGTTCAAATGAAAATGAAAATTAAATGAAATGTATTTTACGCGGACTGGCCAACAAGGACCATGCAAATATCACTTCTTTATAGGTCTAGTTTCCTTCTTCCTCTTCCAGAAGTCTTTCATCCTGGTCGACTGCGCAGCTCTTCTTTCAGCAGTCCATTTCTCCTCTGTTGAGATTCTTCTTCTCCCCGACAAGAATTTTGAGGGCAAATTCTTTTTTCTGTACTCTATACGATTTAGACAATCTTCTTCAGTCATTTTGAATTTTCGAAGTTCTTCTTTCATTTGTTTTACATAGCCTCCTTGCCCTTTATAGTTCCAGATTTTATTAAAAATTTGTTTGTTTAACCTTGAGCAATCCATGCGGACCATATGTCCGTAGAACTGAAGTCGCCGTTTTCTGATCTTCACTTCAAGGTTGTCGATTTTACTATAAATTTCTGCACTGGATCTCAGTCTATAACCTTCCTGTGTTTTCCTAGGACCATAAATCCTTCATAAAATTCTTCTTTCTATCTTGAGCAAATTCTCCATTCCGGTTATATTTGTAGTTTCCATGTCGTACAAGATGACTGGTCTAACAACTATATTAAAATGTCGTAATTTTGCATTGATAGACAGGTTATTTTTATTGTATATATTTTTGTACAAAAATTTAATCTTTCCAATTTCCCTTTTTTTGTTCTCAATTGCCAATTTATCCGTCCCATTGCTACTAATTATTTCTCCAAGATATTTAAATCGGTCAGTGACCCTGATGCTCCCATAATTTGTTTTATCATTTTCTTAGAGTATTTCTGATCACTTGTCATCATCTCTGTTTTTACCAACGAAATCTGTAAGCCCGCTTTTTCTGCTGTATGTATTATCATATTTTAATTTGTTCAATAAACAGTTTTCTCTTTAATTGCAGCCTCCTGCGTGAAACAGGGCAATTCCCAATTAATTTGCTCTCACGGGGATTACTTTAAATCTTGATCCTCCTTTTCAGGAGAGAGTTGTTGTTGTTGTTGTTTGATTTAAGGGCTTGAACATTGAGATTATTTCTTCCTCGTGTGTTTGGATATTATGTGAAGAATTTGTATATTAGCATGTGTTATTGTGGTATCTATAGAAGTGTGTGTAGTTGAGACGAGGAATGGGAAGATAACGACCGTGGTCTTAAGATAAGAACCATCCCGACATTTGCCTGGACTACAGATGGGAAACCATATAAAACCACTTCAAGAATGACTGATGTGGGAATCGAATACACCTCATCTTAGTTTTGCATCAAGGAGCTGAGAGTGCCCCATTTGAACGCTCAGACCATAGTTAAATTTCCAATGTATATTCTCAAGTGTGTATTTACTCAAAGAACGTGTTCTCTTTTTAAATTTAGATGTTATTGTTCTCTGTTTTTTCTGCTTATTATTATTATTATTATTATTATTTTCGTTTCGGTAGTCTAGGGACCACGAGCCAATTTTAATGCTTTGTCCTTTGCTGTTCCTTCTTCTTCCTCCGGTATTCCTTCATTATCTCACTATGTTTCTTCTTCCTTTCCTCGGACCATTTCGAGACGGTTTTCTTTCCCTTCCTCTCTTGGAATCCTTCCATTTTTAGCATGTTTTGCCTAAAAATATATCTCTGTGGTGTATCTTATTCTCTGATATTGTTCCTTTCCAAATCCTTTTTGACTTCTTGTACCCAGGTTGTTGTTGACTTCTTGTTCCACAGGAATGTTAACCTACTGTCATCCATCCTGTAGCAATCTCATCTTCCGTATTGTTTCTGATATGTTTTCTATATTTCGATGTATTTCATCATTACTTCTTAATTTTCAGAATTCTCCAGTTTTTAAAGGACCGAGTATTTTGCGTATAATTCTTCTTTCTATTATTTCTAGTTTATCCAATGTGAAGTTCAGTACGAGACATACAGACATTCCGGTTTGACTACCGTGTTGTAGAGCTGTATTTTAAGATCTTTAGACAAACACTTCTTGTTGCAGGTATTCCTAGTTATGCCATACGCTCTTTCCATCTTTCGTATTCTTTCTTCTACAGCAGATTTTTTCAAACCATTCTCTTGAATTATTTCCCCCAAATATTTGAACTTCATTATCCTCTTTACTTGACCAATTTCTGTTACAAGGGTTTCTGGAGCATTTCTTATGTTTGTCATAAATTATTTATTTTATTTGTTATTATTTCCCAGCTTTTTTCATATTTTGGAGTCCACCTTTATATTTCTATAATTTTATCTATGTTTAGAGGGGTAGATGACCTCGCTATTCCGCCCCTTAAATCAATAATAAATACCTAACTATAGTCCATGAATGCTAGCAACTACACCATGAGATAGTCTCAATAGAAAGTGATGCTGCGTTCAGAAAATCGCGACTGTGTATATTAGGTATAGACAGTGCTTTATTATTGTGGAATATATGCGAGAATCTATTATAGACGATATGGGATGCTTAAGAATATACTTTTGTTTCTTTAAACCCCCATGGTAAGGGCAGAAGCATTACTGAAGTATCCTTATTACGTGCAAGCGGTCGTGGCGAGGCAGAAGATTAAATCAAGTGCTGTCAGCGTTTCTCAATGTCCCTCTTGTCCTGAATAATGCACACACATAGGAGCCAAATCTATTGTGGAAAAGACCACGAAAACACTGGGGGTCATTTTAATAAGTACTTGTGTGTACCTGTGATACCCAAATCACGTCCTGCGACATGGAATGAACGCACACACAAGCGCGTCGTCCCCCCAGCTGAATGGCTGATTGATAAAAAAAACGTCAGATCTGCATGTCCTTCTGGGAATGTGCCAAGTGTTGAGGTGGTGAGGGTGGGAGATGGATTCGTATATAAAGTCTCGTGGAGTCCTTCTATCGTCAGCCAGCTGCATTTACTTCCAACACTAAGACAGCTCTAGCAGTAGCAGCAACAACAACAACATTGCGAGTAGTGACGTCTATCTGAACCACACAGGAAGCCAGACTCTGGCTACCATCGCTGGGCAGACGTAAACCATCTTCCACTTCAAGTAAGTAAACCACTTGTACCTTATTAACAAATATCTTCAGTCATTTACACTTCTAGAACTTAATTTTTGTAAGCCATAGAAATATCCGATCCATCTTAATCTTACTTTTTACATTTCGCTCTTGCAGTGAGGGTTTAAAAAAACAACTTTTCAAGCAAATTCCTACTCCAACATTTGTGATAATCAAGAACAACACTTGTTTTGAAACAATCTGGAAGGAAATAGCTACTTAAGACCTTCAACTCAATACAATTTTCGATTGTGAATATAAAAAAAACTTTGTGAGATGTATTTCTGATGCAAAGAATACTTGAAATTAACTTTAATACAAGATAACTGAATCCTTTTTTTAAGCATCAGTTGATTCTGAAGAGCGTAAGTGTTTAAGATACCTCATTTTGTAACTTCCGTAGCAAGATGTAATGGTACCGAGAAACAGTTCTCAATGAGACATTTTACAAGCACATTCACATAATATGTTTAGAACTAGGCACAGATTCCTAATTCAAACAAACAGTTGACAAAACTCTGAAACTGAAACCTATTTCTTGAAATTAATTTCATTATGTTCATCTTCAGTTAATAAATTACAGATTCTTATTTCGTTAGCAGGTAGTTTGTTTAGTTACAAACTAGGATTTGAGTAAAAAAGTCAGAACACTTCAAAAAACAATCAGCGTCTTCATTAAATATTTCTTAAGTTGCCTTTCTTATGAATGACGTTTTTGGTAAACAAGAGAACACAATTTGAAGATAAAAATCACAAGATTTAGCAAATTGTAAAAAGAAAAGAAGAACTTGCATGCATTACTCCATTGTGGCATCATCATCATAATTTCACTTCCAAGTATTAGGTCAAGTGTCCCGTTACTGTCTTCAATGTTCCTTCCATCGCTTTATCGGACGACCTACAGATCTTGTTCCTCTGGGTTAGTAGCGTAGCATCTACTTTGGTAGTCTTCCAGAATCCATCCTTTGCACATGATGCTTCCACATTTTCTGGTAATCTTAGTCTATATGTAAGTGATGCCAGGTTTCACCTTCAGTTTCTTCAGTACTTCTTCATTTCGCTTATGATCCTATTTAGTATAGCCCGCTATTCGTCACACGAATTTCAATTCACAAGCTGTAAGTTAAGAGACGTCCTGAGACGTTATTGTGCACGCCTTGTTGCCGTAGCAAATGGTTGGTCTGGCCAAAGTGTTATAAAGACTTAAACGAGTGTCTTTTTGCACAAGAGATGGTTTCATGATGTGAGTTGTAATCTCTAATTATAAAAGCCGCCTTGTCAAACACTAGAAATTAGTTTAATAATTAAATTAACACGTACATGTTTCGTTATATCAGTGATAACTTCGTCAGCGTGAAAAAATCTTTGAAACTATCGTAACAAAAACCAAAATGAAAATGGATATCCTTACAATAAGTTATTAATTTAAATAAATGAAAGGTCACAAAAATTAATAAAAAATTATAGGATGTGTGGAATACTTGAACGTACCACATCCATCTGGGATATCAGTCACTTCAATAAATTTTGCACATGGGAAAGTTTGCTTCAGGACATAGATCTGCTGAAATCTGTTTGTTGGTTATCTCCGTCCGCTGTTCAAAATGGTTAATGTATATTTTCTAGGTAATTATATAACTACTAGCGGACCCGTGAGAGAAATCTCGCAAGTTCATAAATCACAGTTTCCCCAATAGGTTTATAATGAGAGTCTTAAGGAGAAAGGTTGTTATGTTTTTATTTCAACCAAATGATGATAGAACACTACGGTATTTACATTTCAGTTAGAATTCCAAGTTCTACGTTCCCTAACTTAAGAAGGCAATCAGTGAAAATTGTATATCAAAACACTCACTGGTTATTCGATATTTCTGAAATTATACGATTTGAGTTCTCATTCCTTTGATTTACTGTTCCTGGAATCCATGCAAACTGATAAAGGAAAGACCTCATAATGTTAAAATGACATGAAACAGGCGTCACAGCGGTCAAAATGTGAGGTGGACAGCAATTATGGAGCGTATTTTCCTACAGCAAAAGTAACTGCAATTCGCACACTTCGTACATTTTAAGTCTTTTTTTTAAGAAATTATAGATATTTATAAAATTAGAGTGCAATACGTGTCTGCTAATGTCTATTCTCTTTCATTTGAATACTCATTTGTCAAGATCGGTCGCTTGTGAGCGCCGCAGGAGGGATCTATACTACTGAAATAATATATATGATAGTATGTGCGAAATACTTGGACAATGATATTCCAACCGTAATGAAATGATAAGTTGAGTAATTCAATTAAGTAACATCACGAAACAGTGCATCAAAACATGAACATGCAATGAATGTAATGTAACAATAATTCCAATTGTTGTAGTGTACTTGGATATTTTTGCAGATATATCCGATTTCCCTTGGAAATATAATTTGTATCCCAGATAATTGAATTCATTTACTCGTTCTAAAATTGTATTATCTAAACAGATTTTACTTGGATTAGGATATTTCCCTTGTGACAATTAATATATTCACAAGCAGATAGTTCTGGCAATCACTGAAAGTGGAAAGCTAATTAATTGTTTGTTTGTATTTTCAAGCTATAAATCACTAAACGGTGCTTTGTGGGAAGGATTGTACAGAGGTGTGCAAATTATTACACTCGACGCATGTTTCCCAAAATTCCATTTATACTTTTCACGGCTAAATATGCTAAATATGTTTAAAAGGCGGTGAATTTACTTCCAATGATTAATCAATAGTTTTAATTATATTTTCTTTTAGGAAACTCAAAGAAAAAGATTCTTTAGAATTTCCACTAACAGAAGTGCCTTGCTACTGCAAAATGCCACACTTTTTGTTTTGATTACTTCACTCTACTTTTCCTATGAATTTAGAGCTGAGGCTCTTGGAGTCATTTTACTGATGATCCGCTCTTGAACTATCCAAAGATTCATGAACTATGGATTGATATCACCTGACTTAGAGAATATATTCCAAAATTATGGAAAAATAGAAAACCGACCAAGCTCAGGTATTCCTCGGAATACCCAATTCTGAAAGTTTCCAGACACAATTCCTTATGGGAAAAAGTGTAAGTTGAAAAGGGAGCAAACATTACTAAGTAGGGTTACAAAAGATGCCAGCAGTTGGTCAATACATTGTTTTTTATAAAAATTAATGACCGATTTAAATGATTTACTTGATTCTAATAATGTCCACACCTCTGTACAGTAAGTAGAATTCTTTGCCAATTGTCACGGACGAATTCATCTAATAGAAGTGCTTGCCCCGGTGGGTGAGTGGTTATCGTGTAAGTTCGCTCCTGGCTGTGGTAAGTGATTTTCGAAAGGCGAAAAAATCACGACATGCATGTCATACGTTGTTGGCATGCTAAAAACCCATTTGAAATCAGTAGACCGTGTTCATAATGGCAAAATTAATCTCGGGATTTTCCACCAACACAAAGTTCCTCATTTCTCTACTAGAAAGCGCTATAGTGTCAAGGAGCTTACAGTAGATATCTAACCTCCTTGACTTTCATAGCGTTTCAAGGAACGACAAAATTTGACATGCAAGCTGCCCTCTGGGCGTCATATAACAGAGCTTGCACCTGGCACGCGAGTACATACGATATTATTATTTTTCAAATAGAATTTAAATATTGTCTAGCAGACCCGTGCGAGAACTCTCGCATAATGGGTTGTGTGCGCCCCATGTGTACAGACTACCCGCCCGGCTCTACTGCTATGCGGGCTGTACGCGTCACAGTTCCGCCAGGAGCTACCATCTTGTTTATTTGTTTAAAATCACTTTATAAACAAATACATATGTTTCCGTTGACTTTTGAAGAAATGCAAGATTTTCCCTGTACAATTGAGACGATTTGGAAGATTTTGGTACAAACCACACCTTCTAACTCCCTCTGGTTTAGGAGCTTGAGTTTTGTGAAACATGCACCTTAGCGTATTATATAATAAGATTAGGCCTATCTCTTTTCTAAAACCACAACAATGAATGTTAGTGTCAAACCTGCCAGTGAACTCCAGCTGCGCCTTGTCATCACACGCGATGAACTCAAGCTGAATGCACTATCAGTATGTATGGGCAAGAAGCCCAGTAGACAAGGCCTCTGTGTCCAGATACAATCTACATCATTCATGTTCCAGGTGTACCACCGTCCGTCAACCACGACACCATGCAGACGGTACTGAAGAGCCTACTCCTCGTAGTGTGTGTAGCTGCCGCACTAGCAGTTCCTTCGCCCATGTCGGGTAAGTTTACACAAGCCTTTTCAATATCTGCTGTACTGGAGAACCAACATCAATGCATCTTATTTAAGTTAGATTACCGAGTGCTAGAGAATTCAAATTTCTGACCCGTGCGAGATTCGAACTCATTTGTCATCAAAACAGTTGTGATAAACGAATTGTTTAATACAAAGCCCACAGCGGACTGCTAATCCCTCCCTATATTATTCTGCTAAGGTCCCATTCCAGTTTTGTACCGAAAATACGGTCCCATTAACACCAACCTACACATATGGGGTACCTACGGGTTCAGCATAACCCAATGCGTAAGCGAAACACACTCACTTACTCTTTAAATGCCTCACAATTAAATAAATACCTTAAAACATGTATATTTACAATGAGATAATAAAAGAATGCAACACGGTAACCATGGTAACAGAACCTCACAGGTCCATCTATTTCTGTAAGACGCAATGCAATTCCAATTATTACATTACTGTGAAAGTTTCCAGACGGTTATAAGGTTATCACTGAACCAAATTAAGCTGTAAAATTCATCAATATATACAGTATAATGCGCTTAAGGGGTCAAGGGGCATTTTAGATTTTTTCACTCAATTTTCACATGTGAGTGAGGTACGAAAGGTCTTTTTCACCCGACTATATAGGGTCTCCGAAAACCACATTTAAAGGCCCTTAAATTAACAGTGTCCAGAAAACTGACTTCACTCTGATATACCTATGAAGGAATGACAAACCCCTAACCACTGCACCAGTAGCTGAATTGATAAAGTCTGATTATTCATACCAAGGATAAATCAGTCATAGCATTCATGATTGAGATTTTGCTAAATATACTCTTTACAACTATAATATTCACGGGCGAATCCGCAACGGGTAATGCTAGTACAATATAATTGTACCAAGCATGTGCTAAGCATCAGGTGATGTGCCTTTAGTCAATGAAACTGTAAGTGCTCCCCATTACCTCAGTGGCCTACAAACAGGAGGTCCCGGGTTCGAATTCAGCATGGGTCAAAGAAAGCTTCCGTTGATATCAATACGATCGTAGACATCCAATTCTGGAATTATTTTGAACACTTTACTTCGTTTAAATGCAATACTTTATTCCTATCAATGAGGTGTTGAAAAATAAAAAAAAATCTACATGGATAGTTAATATTGACTTCAAACACAAATTTTTAAGTTTAATTTTTATAATACTAGCTCGTAAACTCGCTCCGAAGCTAGTACCGTAATTAAATTTCCATTGAATGGAGATTGTTGGAAGAAATGAGCGATGTATTAAAGATAGTGATGGACGTTTTTGTAGAACAAATCTTACCATCATAATATATAGATATTTTTAACGGTTTACCCACCGTAAGCTTAAAAAGCGATTCACTTGTTTCACTGAAATTGTTGCTGCTCGGCTTTCTTTCTTCATAAATGAATATTTTTATACAGAAACCTTCCCCGAGATGTCCTTTACAGAATAGTGAAAACCGCATCAAAATCCATTCAGTGGTTCTCGAGATTACCCGTTATATCCAAGAATCAGGGACTTAGTTTTATATTATGTACAGATGAGCTAGCAATGTCAATTCACTTCCAAAATATTTAGTTTCTTGTTTCATTATTCGCCCACCAAGGGTACGCTTTGTAAAGTACTAGTAGGCTACCAGCCATATGGGTGTCACGTAGAGAGGCAACACGTCATGACGCAAGCAGAATGGATACTGCAAACTGTAGCTGTGGTTCGAAGTGCCCTATCAATTGAATTAACGTGGAACGGGAATTAACTGTCGAGAAAGGGAGTGATTAGTAGAACTAGCGTATGCCATCACCTTTCATGTCCTAGCTTCAATTAAAAATATACACGCTTTTACTAGCATCATAATAACAAATGTTATCAGATTTCACACACACACATACACGCACCAAAGTCCACGAGGGTACATGTCTCAAAGCATTTAAAGGAATCAACAACAACTACAATTATGAATTTTGGGGGCGAGTGGCTGGCACGATAACTTCTTCAGGTGCATTACTTTGGTTTTAGGCCATGAGCAACTACTCAATGGTCCTCACAAAGCTGTTTGCATCAACCACTCACGTCAAATTTCAAATTTCTGTCGCAACCGGGAATGGAACGTCGTGTCTCCTAGGTACGAAACAAACAAGCAACTGCTGTGTAACATTTTCACACACATTCTTTACAAAGGGATTCTCATGGAAATATTAGTGGCTTCTGTGGCGTAGATGGTAGCATGCCGAACTGCTGTGCCCAAGATAGCGGATTCAAACCCGGCCGAAGTCGTCAGATTTTTTAAGAGCGTTAAAAATCCTTCAGTATGCTTTCCTTCGGAGGGGAAGTAAAGCCGGCGGTCCCTTGTCATAAAGATGTAAAAGATCCTTTCACAGACTAAACTTGTGTAAAGCTAAATTGTTAGGTTAGATTTCGTCGCAACGCTCTATCAAAGTTCCAACGTTCACCACTAGGTATCATTGATATCTGGTGGCGTCAGTTGGAACTACTTGAAATTGAACGGAACTTGTAGCTCATCCTAATAAGGGTGTCCGCTGGAAGCAGCTACGGACTCAGGCGAGCCGAACATGTCCTCGGACACTCCCGGCACTAAAAGCCATACGATAGATAGATGTGTTTTTAACTCAAGTAAGGACTTCAGGCAGTAATTTCAAGTAGTTCTACTTTTGCTACCATATGCTACCGTCCACGACACCTAGCTTGCGCATGTGGATACTAGATGACATCGCAGTCAGCGCCTGGCGGTGAACGTTGGAACTAATACAGCGTTATCAATTCTAACCTACAAATTTTGGTGTCACACAAATGTATTTAGTGGAAGGTCCTTTTACATGCCATGAATCTATGACATGGGACCGCCGGCTTTAATTCCCCTCCGAAGGAAGGCATACTGAGGGATTTTAACGCTCAAACAAATCCGACGACTTCGGCCGGGTTTGAACCCGAGACCTTGGGCGTAGAAGCTCAGCATGCTACCAACTACGCCACCAAAGCCGCCTTAGACACTTTAGGATGCAGGATAAAGCTAACAGGATCTCACGATGACGACTGAGTCTTGGCTGCCAGACAACATCGTGTCTCCCACTCTCCGTGGGATGTATATGGAACAAACTGATCGTTGCATTATGTAGATCTCGGAGGTTGAGACATGACACTCCATCACTATCTCAATCTTGCGCCCAATGGGAACAGATACTATCTATCAGGTATTTCTCACAATCAGTTACAGGATCTCCATGTGATTCTGGAACAATTGGATGTCATGTCCTTAAGAGCACCTATTCGTAGAGATTAAGAAATATTGAACTTAAATATTTAGTCAATCCCTGGTAAATCGTGAGTCTTTAAACGTTGAGATATGGCGCCGGAGTCAATCCCTGGCGTGAAAAATATAACACGAGGACTCGCGCCGGGTCATTTTGACCCACAGTGCATCACTTACTTTTTGTCGTAGTTGTACGGATTTCAATGAAGTAATTTTACACCTGGTGTCTTCCTATGAACTGTTCCCAATATAAAATTAGGTATATTTACATTTTTAAAATTTAACATCCAGAAAAATGACAAAATATTTTAGTAACAGTATCACTGACCTTGATAATGGCGGCAAAACAGATATCTTATTTTTTTTGGAACAAAGATGCTGATGACCAAGGTGTCCCTTAGACCCTAAACATGGATGAACAAGAACGTGAGCTATGTGATTGTGCTGCACCAAAATAGGTGGATTATCCTCCTTATTTTGTACAGATTGTTCCGACTAACATAAGGCAAAAATCGTCACGCTAGGACTGGCGCCATGGGTAAATCTGACCCGACTGTTGATACTATAGAAATTCGAAAAGCTATGGACATGTTTCAATTCCAGGATTAAGTTCTAGGCTAGGAAGGAAGGCACAGTAAGTAACAGAAAATAAGGGCTGACCAAAACGAAATTATAGAGCATTATTTAAGCCTCGGGTCAGTCCTCGCGGCTAAGATGAAAGAACTCGTCCTGTTCAATGTGACAAGAACTTGATGTTATAAAATCACTTGGTAAAACATGAATTTCATGTGTTTCATTTACATGACTTTTTCAAGCCAGAGATCACATTTCGACCAAGTGGTTTTAAATATCGAATGTTTCTTCTACTTCTAACATTTGAGGAAGAACTGGTGTTAGTACAAATAGCTATGTAACTTTGTTTTCAAACTGTATTGACCAGCGGACCAATTCAATTTAAGGTTCAAACCCAGCCGAAGTCGTCGGAGGGAAAGTAAAGCCGGCGGTCCCATGTCATAGATTTATGGCATGTAAAAGAACCTTCCCCTAATTACACTTGTGCGAAGCTGAATTATGGGTTATATTTAACTAACGCTCATAGGTTCCATCGTTCGTCACCAGGAGTTGACTGGTATCTAGTAACCAAGTTCAGAACTAGTTGTCGTTGACGGTGGCGTTTGTTAGCAAAAGTAGGAACTAATTGAAAATTGAATGTCTGCAGTCCTTGCTTGAATTAAAAACATATAACACACACTAATACAGCCATCACAATTAACACCGGTTATCAGACAGAGTCTACACACACCCAAAGTACATGGGGCTACAAGACAACTTTGTCGCAGCCCCTAAACTGAGGAACCATCCAACCAACCGAAGTCCAATTCTTGAGAACTTATCGTTTTGATGTTGGTTTACTTGAGGGGGTTATACATCGAGATCATTTAGCCCCTTCTCTGCTAACCTGTGTTATTCTGATGTCTGTATTAGTGTGTGTACTTGCAATTGAGGTGCGGATTGGGAAAGAGGTGACCATAGGCTTAAGTTGGGAAACATCCCACCAGCATTTGCCTGGAGTAGAAGTGATAAACAACGGAAAACCACATCTAAGATGGCTGAGGTGGGATTTGAACCATCGAACCCATTTCTTCTCAGTTTTGCCTCACGACGTTGAGTGAACTCCATTCCAACCCTCAGACCAGAATTAAATTTCTTGGCAGAGTCAAGAATCGAACCCGAACCTCTGAGGTGACAGGCAAGAATCCTGGCCGCTACTGTCGACTAATACTTTGTTTCTCTTTTTGATAGGCTGAATCTCATGTTATTATGTTGAATCAGAAGCACTGTAAACTGGCTCGGTATTGTCTTTGACTCCGGCAAGATATTAAAGAAACAAGTATTTTTAATTTCTCAAGACTAATGAATTTAATTGTGCTTTGCCAGGTTTCCGCCAGAGACGCTACGCCTACCCCGCACGAGCAATGATGTTCAGCGGGTATTTCAGGGGACAATACCCTCAACAGCACGGCTTCAGGCACTACGTACCCAGAAACTACGAGCCTGAAGGTGCAATGACAGCTTTCGCCGCGGGTAACACAGTCTCAGCTGGCTCCTTCCTCAACGGCAATGGCAACGGCAACCAACCTGGCGCGGAATGTAGTCAGTGCAACGGCAACTATCCCGGTGGTGATGAGGACACCAATGGACCACCCCCTGAGGTCATCCCCACCACCAATGAGGGACAACCACCCTACAGCAATGAGGGTCCTTCCTACCCAGAAGGCGGAAACGCTGAAGGAGCCCCTGAAGAAGCTCCAGCAACTGAGGGTTCCGTAGATCCTAATCAGGATGTACCTGAAGAAATCCCTGAAGAGTCTGCTGCACCAATTCCTCCACCAACCAATGGTAATGGTAACGGTCACGGAAATGGCAATGGAAACGGACACCGCAATGGTAACGGAAAGACCAACGGTAACGGAAGAGGCAACGGCTCCAAGGCCCCCAGCAAGCCTCGCTATGACGACGATGATGATGACGACGACGAAGAAGATTCCCTCCCAGGTGTTTTCCCTCCCGGTAAGAAGTCCCGTGGTCGTGGTAACTTCTACAACACCTACTTCCCCATGATCTTCGGCGGGTCCGGCAATGGGAAGAGTGGTAATGGAGAGCCATTTCCGGGAGCAGCCACTGCGATAGCCAACAGTTTCAGCACGGGACGAGGGGCAGTAGCCACGAGCCACGCCACGGCGTACGGCGGGCCACACTATCTCAGCGGCAGCAATGGATCCAGGAAAGGAAGGTGAGTACAGAATTATCTTACAAGCATTTCTCATACACTTCATTACTTGTTGGTGATATTTAATTCCATAATGACACTCATAGCTCCAGTCCAGACTCGAACCGGCCTACTCCGGGACGAAAGTCACCGTGCTAGCCACACAAGAATGCCCTCATCGGCTGTCAGCAAGGTAGTTCCATGTCCATACCTCTCCTCAATTCATTATACTTTTAAAATGAAATTGGAGATTCTTCTAAATTTGCACGGCTATCTGTCTGTATTACACAAGTACTCTAAGCGATAGTATTTTATTGCCATTATTGGGACTTCTTATATTTGGAATGAGTTAGTAATTTAGTTATACAATGAGGGAACGTTGGTAGTGTAGCAATTACGATATTAAAATGTATGTCTGTTAGGTAGTCAGTCCAGAGGATGTTGGATCCTCAAAAAATACCGCCTCAGGTTATGTCGGTAGATGCCCACAAAACCACAAAGCAGCACTATAATTAGGAGTACTAGGCAAGGCTAGGAGTGAGGTAGTTTGTCATTGCTTTCCTCACTGATTTAGAACAATAGCACTGACCCTATGAGTAGAACTTTCACAGTACACACAGGTACTAGTTGCGCCCTAAAGGCACAACTCATACCTTCCATATAATCACAGCCATGAATGAGACTGAGACATCGTTTACTCTAACCCGTGCCAACAGACAAATCATCATCTTCATCATCTATAAAAAGTATAAAATTAATTGTAAATCATAGGAAATCCTTATATCATTGGCATCAGAAAGCAGATTAGTTTTTCATAAACTTGTACTTATGTATTACAGACATTACCCTGAAAGTGCTACATAACGCACCCCTCCAATGAACTAATATTATATTGACTGCATGGGAGTCAGTGTCTCAAGCCTGGCAGGCTGTATCAAACGTGTGAGAACACTTGCATGTTCACACAAAGATCAGTACTGTCTGTGCTGGTACCCTTCGTTCACAATTCAATTGGTTTCTAAGTCAGGAGTGGATCTTAAGAAAAGGTTAACGATGGATATTTTCAAAGTTTATTCCTATTTACGTACTAAAATAATTAAAGAAATTTATTCTTTAAGATCTTGTGACTTAGGGTAACTTAACCCTCTACTGCAAGAATTTTATTAAAATTGTGTTGGACATAATTTATATTTATAATACCTACCACTTTAGGAAGAATGCAACATAATTTGTCGGACATTAAAATCGATGGACTGCATAAAAGATGCAAATTTATGTTTTGTTGCCATACGACAACACTATGCAAATAATCAACATTACAAGTTGGAGAATTAATTTTCTTATAATTTACAGTATATTGCCAGATGGCAACATTTTGCAGAATCTGCAGTTCCAAGCAGTTGTTTTGATCAAGGAAACACTATGCTCAGAGTAACGCCATCTGGTTGCTAAACACGGTAATGAGACCCAGGTGCTTGTACGCCATTGATGACACCTACTGAAGGACGTTACTGCATTGAATACGTAACTCACTTATCGTCTCATCTCGCATATCGCATTCGACGGCGCAGTCTATTTTAAATTTCCATGAGCAAGGAAACAGTTCTATTCCCGTACTTGTGATTCAATATTCATCCCTTTTCATGCTAGCCAATCACTGACAAAGAAAACTGAAAATAATTCACTTTAATCCTCAGTTAAAGAATTGGAGTATTATACTGGTTAAATTGGAACATTTGAAAATGTTTGGAGGAACATGAAACTCATCAACACGAAAGATAAGTAATGCTCGTATTTTCTGATAGTTGATAGTGTAAATATACCGGTCTGTCTGTCTGTTAGGTAGTCAGCCCAAAGGCTGGTTGGATCCTCAAAAAGTACCGCCGTTACGTTATGTGAGTAGATACCCACAAAAACCCAAGGCAGCGCTATTTTGAGGTGTTCTAGGCAAGAAGAGGAGTGAGGTAGTTTGCCATTGCTTTCCTCACTGAGTCAGAACAGTAGTCCTAACCCTATGAGTTGAACCTCTCACAGCATTCACAGGCACTGACTGTGCCCCGAATGCCATTACTAAGCACCACCCATACCTCAGTAGCTTCCATATAATCACAGCCATGAGTGAGACTGAGACATCGGTATTTTATAATTCTTTATTCAGTTATTTGATGAGACGTGCTCAAGACTGGCTCCAAACCGCCCACTAACTTACGCCATGACGGAAAGATGGTGTGGTCTGAATCAATACTCACAAATCTTATTTTTGATAGCTAATGACTAAAGTTACTTGATGCTATTACATAATAGGCGGCTTCGGTGGCGTAGTTGGTAGCATGCTGAGCTTCTATGCCCAAGGTCGCGGGTTCAAATCCGGCCGAAGTCGTCGGATTTTTAAGAGCGTTAAAAATCCCTCAGTATGCCTTCCTTCGGAGGGGAAGTAAAGCCGGCGGTCCCATGTCATAGATTTATGGTATGTTAAAGAACCTTCCACTAATTACACCTGTGTGAAGCTAAATTGTATAGGTTAAGAATGTAAACAACGGTCTTAGGTCCCTACGTTTGTGGCCAAGAGCCGACTGCGGTGCCGTCAGGTAGCTAAGTTCTGAACTAGTAGTCGTTGACGGTGGTGTTTGGTGGCAAAAGTAGGAACTACTTGAAAATTGATCGTCTGCAATCCTTACTTGAATTAAGACAGATACACACACTAATAGAGTCATCACAATTAACACCGGTTATCAGACAGATTCTACACTCACCCAAAGTACACGGGGCTACATAACCGCGTTGTCGCAGCCCCTAAACTTAAGAACCAATCAACCAACCGGATTACATATTAAAGAGAAATACATATCGTTTATACTCCCACTTTAAAACTTTCTTTCCGTTCATTTTAGTCTTGGATTGTACTGTCTTCAATGTGCAGAACATGGGGAATTTTGAGCTAAAACAATGTGTATCAAATATTAGTCCATAATCTAAGGTGCTAAGCAGTAGTTCCTGACTGAGCCTACTTGTGTGCACCACTTCTGATAAATTTGGGAATATTGGTAGTATTTCCTTTCGCCACTACTTCACGCTAAATGCAACATTAAACGTGATACAGTACATTTTGCGGGATCTCTGCTAGCCTCACGTCCATGGGCATCTCCTTTAACTCTAGACACCACAATAACGCAGGTGTCACAGACAGGGTACGCTCATGGATGTTCGCTACAACATCAACAGCTTGTTATTCATAATACACTTGTTTATAACTCCATTAAATGGAACAGTTTTATTTAATAAAGTGAAATATTGATCTGAGGACAATCCACAAGTTTCTTGCAAAAAGGTTCAGTGTGTATGAAAGCCTGGAATTTAGTCGTATATTGAATCTACTCTTCAATTCTTATGCACGTCAAACTCTACCTGACTAGCAGAGTTGTGTTCTTAATTTGCATGAGGAATTAATGGAAAATAATTAACGCATTTTAACCTGCAAGAACAAAAGTGGAACAACCTTCCTACAAAGGAACCCACCGATTAGCATGCAAAATATGGCTGACAACTTAGGCCAGGAACAATATTGTTGAAAGCATTTAGCAAAGCCTCCTACATCATATTCCTGGGCTTTTCATATTCAAATCTAATCATTTGTTTATCTTTCAGCAATCGTCGTCCCAGCAACGGATCAACGTCGTAGGGTAGAACACCGTGACGTCATCTAAAGTCGTTGAAACTCCTATACCTTGCCAACTACAATGTGAGTCAATGGATCAACTATTCTCCTCCAACAATGTGATTAATTATTGTGATGGAGCAAGAGTGTGTTTTATGAACATAAAAAGATATACAAATAGATTATTTTACGTAACATAATATAAGTACCAAATCGTATTTAATTATAAAATATATTATTTCTCAGATTTTTATGTATTTTTGATCTGCAAAATAAAGAACATTTTTAAAAGATGTTATATACGGTTGTTTCTTTCTTCAAATGTTCGTCCATGTCATTCCTGGAAACGTGAAATATTCCTTAACATTAGTTTGAAGGTTATTTAATAGAATGAGTTACAATCCTGAAATGAATGAGGACCAATAACCTATCTCCGAAGTGTTATGATGTCTGTTTGAGTCTTCAGACTTATCACTGGTTTAATGCAGCCCTCCATGCCTCCCTGTCCTGAGCTAATCTCTACATAGCTACCACATCCTACATCCGAGGCAATCTGTTTAACATATTCTAACCTTGGACTAACCCTACAGTTCTTGTCCTCGACCCTACTAAGCTTGCTATTCCTGGGTGTCTATGTGTCCTACCAACCTATCTCCTCTCCTCATTAGCAGTCGCCAGAAACATCTCACCTCTCCCCCTCGTATTAATGCTTCATTGGTAACCCTATCTACCCATCTGCTCTTCATCATTCTCCTGTAACACCACATTTCAAACGCTTCAATTATTCTCCTTTCTGCTGCACCAATAGTCTAAGTTTCACTTTCATAGAGCGCCACGCTCCAGACAAAGGCTTTTAAAAATGACTTCCTAATTCTGAAATCTATATTCGATGAGAACAGATTCCTTTTTTGTAGAAATGCTTTCCTTGCCTGAGCCAACCTACTTTTTGTATCCTCTTTGCTTCGTCCATCACTGGTTATTTTGCTTCCTAAGTAACAGAAGTCTTCTACTTCCTTTAGCTTTTCACCAGCCAATTTGATGTCCATAGAGGTTCCTGATTTCTTTCGGTTGCATTCCAAGATTTCTGTTTTACATTTATTAATTTTCATCATGAATTCTTTCCTTTTATGATGAAACCAAAATATTGGAACTACTCCCAAAGATGTGGGCGAGACAAAATCCAAGCATACAAACCATCACTTGCAATATGCTGAGCTATGGAAGTAGTTGTCAACTACAATGTGAGTCAATGGATCAACTATTCTCCTGCAACAATACGAGGAATTGCCCTGAATTAATTTTGAAGTAGGCCTACATACACTAGAATATATCCAGGTTTTAGTTGGAAAAGCCTAGCCTATTCAAAGTTATCTTAATCTATCGCAATATGTCTTCCCTATCCTGGCTAACCTAACCTAATACGAACTAACATATCCCAACTTATCCTAATCCACCTTGACCTGATTTAAGTACACCTACCTTAACCTAAAAGAGATTTATCCAACCTAACCAAGTCTTACATGACTTAACCTAAACTATCCTAACCTATCCTTCTCCCGGTCTTGGCTAACCTAACCTAATACGAACTGATCTAACTCAAGCTAACCTATATTAACTAGACCTATTTCACACCTACCTGACTTAATCACAACTATCTTAATCTAAAAGATACTTGCGCAACCTAACCATGTCTTACATATCTTAACCTAATCTATCATAACTTATCCTAGCTTATCTTAGGATAACCTAGTATAAACTGCTCTAACTCAACCTATCCTAATACGAACTGCATTAAGTCAACCTAAGTAATACTAACCTAGCGTAATCCACACTAATCAAACCCATCCTAACGAAGTCTTACGTAAGTTAACTTAACCTAGCCTTACTAAACCTAGTCTAACCCAACCAAGCTCAACCTCAATGAACTTCGCCACCTATGTATACTCAATATAGCTGGGTTCCCATTTACTTGTTGGCAGTCTGAAGATTAATGAGAAGTAAGGATTCACCTGCTCCTCGGCGCTACAGTCCATGTTGGACCATGGCCTCTCCAACAATGGTTGCCCAATCTTGACGATCTTCTGTACGTTTCCTCCATCTTCTGACTCCCATCTTGCGTAAGTCCTCCTTCTCGTCATCCAACCATCGTTTCCTAGGTATTCCTTTCCATCTTCTTCCACCTGGATTTCCTCTATAGGTCTTTTTAACCACTCTATTACATACCATTCTCTCCACATGCCCCAGCCATCTTAGCCTATTACTCTTTACTTCCGAAACTACACACATCAAAAAAAGTTTTGCATCACCTCGGTTCCCAGATCTCCGGCATATAGACGTTGACTGTGTATATTGTATCCAAGATACAGTCCCTTTGACTGTTCATAGATGTCACTAAAACTGCTCAAAGATGTAAACAACCATGCATGAGCAGGGCCTATTAGACGGAGGGGGTACGACAGCCGATCAGTTCCAGTCATTCCACCAGGACGAAGGTACGCTGCTCATGTTGTCTGTAGTTCTACCATGCCTAGAAGGTCAATACCGCAGTTCGATCGCGTCCGCATTGTTACTTTGTGTCAAGAAGGGCTCTCAACAAGGGAAGTTTCCAGGCGTCTCAGAGTGAACCAAAGCGATGTTTTTCGGACATGGAGGAGGTACAGAGATACAGGAACTGTCGATGACAGGCCTCGCTCAGGCCGCCCAAGGGCTACTACTGTAGTGGATGACCGCTACTTACGGATTGCCGCTCGGAGGAACCCTGACAGCAATGCCACCATGTTGAATAATGCGTTTCGTTCAGCCACAGGACGTCGTGTTTCAACTCAAACTGTGCGCAATAGGCTGCATGATGCGCAACTTCACTCCCGACGTCCATGGCGAGGTCCAGCTTTGCAACCCCGACACCATGCAGCGCGGTACAGATGGGCCCAACAACATGCTGAATGGACCCCACGGAATTGGCATCACGTTCTCTTCACCGATGAGTGTCGCATATGCCTTCAACCAGACAATCGTCGGAGACGTGTTTGGAGGCACCCTGGTCAGGCTGAACGTCTTAGACACACTGTCCAGCGAGTGCAGCAAGGTGGTGGTTCCCTGATGTTTTGGGGTGGCATTATGTGGGGCCGACGTACGCCACTGGTGGTCATGGAAGGCTCCGAAACGGCTTTACGATACCTGAATGACATCCTCCGACCCATAGTGCAACCATATCGGCAGAATATTGGAGAGGCATTTGTCTTCATGGACGACAATTCTCGACCTCATCGTGCACATCTTGTGAATGCGTTCCTTCAAGATAACGACATCGCTCGACTACAGTGGCCAGCATGTTCGCCAGACATGAACCCTATCGAACATGCCTGGGATATGTTGAAAAGGGCTGTTTATGGACGTCTTGACCCACCAACCACTCTGAGAGATTTACGCCGAATTGTCGTTGAGGAGTGGGACAATTTGGACCAACAGTGTCTTGATGAACTTGTGGATAGTATGCCACGACGAATACAGGCATGTATCAATGCAAGAGGACGTGCTACTGGGTATTAGAGGTAGTGGTGTGTACTGCAATCTGGACCACAAATGCTGAAAGTCTAGCTGTATGATGGTACAACATGCAATGTGTGGGTCTCATGAGCAATAAAACGAGCTGAAATGTTGTTTGTGTGGATCTCTATTCCCTTTGTATTTAAAGGTTCCGGAACTCTTGGAACCGAGGTGATGCAAAACTTTTTTTGATGTGTGTATATCAGGTTGATTATATAGTTCCTGCAATACTTTATTTTCCTGTATGATCCATCTTCCTGCCTCATTCTCTGCACCATAAATCTTCCTCGGTATTTTCCTTGCCTATCTTCTTAAAAGCTCCTTTTCTGTCACAGTCATAGTCCATGTTTCCGAGCCGTACATTACCACTGGTCTTATAACTGTTCGGTACACTGTCACCTTTGATCTTCTACTGAGGCTGCGTGCTTGGAGGATTTTTTATCAGTACCCAATAAGCTCTATTACCGGCTGCAATTCTTGCTTTTATTTCTTCTCTTGTGTTATTATCTTCAGTTACCAGTACTCCCAAATACTTGAAACTTTAACACCTCTCATAATTCACTCCATTTAGTTCTATACAGTTTATATATTTATATTTCACAACAGTATTTCTCCTAGATAATAATAGATATTGAGTTTTGTAGTAGTCCACTCGCAATCCTACTTCTTGTGATTCTTTTTTTTATAACCGTCTCATCCCTTCTTCAAGATCCTTCAGTCTTCGTGACAGCATACCTACGTTATCAGATTAATGAGCAGTAAGGATCACCTTGACAATTTCTTCTGTTTCCACGAACGTCCTTCATCCAATATCAGAGGCTATGGTACCTTCCCTTGACATAATAAAAAGTCCAAATGCTATTAGTTCTGTTGTTACTACTCTCCTTGTTTGGCAATAAAGTGTAAGATATATTGTATAGATCATTCAATATACGGGAGCCGTAGTATACTATTTTACACGTTATTTTTTCTACCCAAATGAAGTACGTCCACCTTCTCAACATAATCTCCTTGTAACTTTATGCACTTTTGCCATCGATGTGTCAGTCTCTCCAGACCTTATTGAAATCATTTTTTCGGAGTGCTGCGTACCCTTGCCTTGACAGCTGTGTCCAGAGGTTTCTTCATGTTCCCGAACAGGTGATAATCACTTTGTGCCAAGTCGGGAGAGTATGGTGGGAATGGCGGCACCGTGAATCTCATTTGATCAATGGCAGCGGTGGTCTCTCGGCCATGTTATTGGGCGGGCATTGTCATGTTGCAGAAGCACACCTTTAGCCCATATTCCTGGCCGCTTAGTTTGAATGGCACGACGTAAGCGCTTAAGGGTTGCCACATATGCTGCACTGTTAATCGTGGTCCCCAATTCGAGCCAGCCATTGAGGATGATGCCCTTTGTGTCCCTGAACACTGTCGCCATTCGCTTACCAACTGATGGCACTGTTCGACATTTCTGTGGCGGTGGACTGCCCCTATGCTTCCATTGTATGGATTGTTGTTTCGTTTGTGGCTGATGGAGCCATTTCTCATCACCGATCACAAGCCTAGCCATGAAGTCAGCTGGATCTTGTCTGGAGAGACTGACACTTCCGTGGCAAAAGTGCATAAAGTTACAAGGAGATTATGTTGAGAAGGTGGACGTACTTCATTTGGGTAGAAAAAAATAAAGTGAAAAACAATACAGTACGGCACGCCCCCCGTAGAAGATGGAGTGCAGTGGAAGCTAACCTATCTGTGTCATGTGCTGTACATTGTAACTAACTTCATACTTCACCCCGTATTGTAGCCGTGCCTTTTAAAACGCGAACCACGGCAGCGATATGGAGTTGCAGTAATTTCGGAGATCCGTGGTTCAAATCCTGGCACTGACAGTGGCCATCATGAGTATGATTGTTCTCGGTCTTTTGCACACTCACTACAGGCAAATGCCGGGATGGTACCATTTTTCAACACCCAAGGGACATACCCAGTCCTTTGTCCAATAACTACAATTACACATACTGCTAAATTTATTTATTTATTTATTTATCGTATGGCATACATGAAAGTTATTTACAAGTTGATATCAAGGTTGGAAACGTAATGAAGTGCCTGTGGTGTCCCTAGGAAGAATTCGCTGAGTTCACAACTCTAAGATGTTTGTGGGCAATCTTGAACTAGGTGCCGAACAGTCTGTCTTTCAGCAGCGCACTCTCTACATGATGCTTATTTTTTCCTCTACTTGTACAGGAGATCGCTGCATACACCGTGATTGGTCCAGATTCTATTTAATTTTGACCAGGTCTTTCTAGGCTGAGTGAACCCTGGCAACTTCTCAGTTATACATGGCATTACTGAACTCTCGGGAGGGGCAAACGAATTCCAATCAGAAGACCATCTCTCAGTCAGGTTGAATTTCTTGGTTACAAGATTCTCCGCTGTGCAAATATGTGGATGTCTTGAACGTAATCGTTTCACATGTGGATCAGCAATGTCTCCATGGATAGGTAGTTGTTTGTGGGTCTGGAGCTTTCTATATCCTCTTATCAGAATGTTGCATCGCCGCAAATGAGGTGGTGGGATGTGGCTGAGAATAGGAAGCCATTGTGATCTACAGACACCACAACCGACAAATCCAGCACACATCCAAGCAAGACCAATATGTCCCTCGACTAATTGAAAACAACACTCATATTTCTCCTTCCCCAACGAAGACTACCCAATCAAGCATTCAAATCACCTCTTGGTGTAGCGGCTATCGTTCTCGGCTGTCGCCTCCTCGATTCCCGGCTCTGCCAAGAAATTTTAATTCTGGTCTGAGACTTGAAACGGGGCGCAATCAGCCTCGTGAGGTAAACCTGAGAAGAAGAACGTTCGATTCCCACCTGAGCCATCCTGCAAAAGGTTTTCCCTGGTGTACCAGTTATATGCTGGGATGGTTCCTAATTTAAGGCCACAGCCACCTCCTTCCCAATCCTATCCCCAATTTACAAATACTCACACAGGTGATCACACATATTCCACGTAGGGGGCGTGGTGGCGCAGTAGTCAAGCTGTTGGCCTCTCACCATGGCGGACCGGGTTCGATTCCCGGTCAATGCAGGTGAGATTTCAAAGTGAAATGGCATGTCCTGTGGTTCGAATTCCTCGTAAAAAGGAGGTCCCGTGTCTCATGATCGCGAGATTAATGGTCACGTAAAATTACAAACGTCCTTCCTTTACAAATTCCACATACACCCAAATACACGGTGATATATAACCACTTCTTTGCCCTAGGTCGCGGGTTCAAACCCGGCCGAAGCCATCGGATTTTTAAGAGCGTTCAAAATTCCTCAGTATGCCTTCCTTTGGAGGGGAAGTAAAGCCAGTGGGCCCATGTCATAGATGTAAAAGAACCTTCCACTAACTAAACTTATGTGAGGCAAAATCTGTAGGTTAGGTTTGATTAATGCTCTTAAATTCCAACGTTCATCAGCAGGCGCTGGTCGCGATGGCATCTAGTAGTAGCCAAGTTCACAGCTAGGTGTCGTGGACGGTAGCATTTGGTAGCGAAAGTAGGAACTATTGAAATTATTGTCAGCAGTCCTTACTTGAATTAAAACAGATAACACACTCTAATACAGCCATCACAATTAACACCGGTTATCAGACAGATTCTATACACACACAAAGTACACGGGGCTACATGACCGCGATGTCGCACCCCCTAAACTAAGGAACCAACCAACCATACTGTATATAACGACGATGTTGCTGCCCCGAAAATAAGCAACAACAATAACAATGAAGTATTATTAACGCCAAATGCTGCTGAATTTCTATTATCAACCGGATTCAGAAGGTTACGCCGTTCACTTTTCTTGGAGCGATCAAGTTGTCCTGAGTTCCCGTCCCGTTTCGTCCCGCTGCTTGGGCAGTTGGGTCACAAGTGAATGTTTATCATTAGGGAATCAAACTCTTGTCACGTGCGTCCTCGGTGGTGATGGCAACAGAAGAGATGGTCGACTCAGGAGGGGAGATGAATGACTGGCAAGGCACCAGACTCTGTGTCGACAGCTGTTAGAATTCACACTCCCACTTACAGGATAACGAAATCACATTGTGGTCTTGGGTATCGGGAAAACAGCGCTGTCAAGACTGACTTACGTCTTCACAAAATAAATTGTCTTCATAAAAGCCATTAGTCTGCAGATGCTACTGCTACCACCAAGGCCTATCAGAGTGCCCTTCAAGTACCCAAGGAAAAGCAAAACGCTATCTGGGATGATTTCTACTCAACTGACGACATAATGACTGATGACTGGAAACAGGCAAACTATGAACTCCGACACTTAATGACACGATACGCTACACATGGCTTTACTACAATTTCTGCCAAAACAAGCGATTCCACCAACCAACTGAAGAATGTGTGTGTGATCTATGCAGCGAATGTTGTTCTCAATTTCATGCGAAATATTGTCGACAAAGACATGCATCAATTACTCAAATGGGATTGGAATAATGTACAGTAGGTTATTCAGTTTTGTATTTTGCACATTGTGCGCTTTCTCAATAATAATTGCAGTCACTAATCTGTACCAGCTACTTTTCGTGGTGTCATGGTACCTACTGAGACTTCAGTCTCAGGGTCCTGGGTTCAAATCCCGAATTTACGCTGTGGTCTGAGCGTTAGAACAAGGCACATCCAGCTTCATGAGGCAAAACTGAAAAATAGGCGGCTTTACTCCCACCCTCAATCACCCTAGAAGATATTTCTTGGTTACGCATTTCTGTTGTTGTTGTCGTTGTTTGAGTCTTCAGTATTTCGACTGATTTGATGCAGCCCTCCATGCTTCCCTGTTCTGAGCTAATCATTTCATCTCTACATAGCTACCACACCATACATCTGAGGCAATCTGTTTAACATATTCTAACCTTGGTCTACCCCTACAGTTCTTGTCCTCGACCCTTCCTTCCATAACTAAGTTCGCTATTCCTGGGTGTCTTAGGATGTGTCCTACCAACCTATCTCTTCTCTTCATTAGCAGTCGCCAGAAACATCTCTCCTCTCCCACTCGTCTTAATACCTCTTCGTTTGTAACCCTATCTACTCATCTGATCATCATCATACTCCTGCAATACCACATTTCAAACTCTTCAATGGTTCTCTTTCCTGCTGCATCAACAGTCCAAGTTTCACTTCCATAGAGCGCCACGCTCCCGACAAAGGCTTTCAAAAATGACTTCCTAATACCTAAATTTATATTTGATGCCAACAGATTCCTTTTCTGTAGAAATGCTAGTGGTAACCTACTTTTTATATCCTCTTTGCTTCGTCCATTTTGCATATCTACTGCATGCAAATCGCCGAGAATATAAATTAGTTATTGTTGTTTTAAGGGGTGTAACAGCGAGGACATCTGCCCCTAAATATACGACTGACATCTTCTGAATCCTAACGTCTGTTACTTCACATATATAAAGCTCCATGGGAAACTATGTCTCAGAGCCATTAATGTGTTTCAAAAAACTTCAAGTTTGGTTGAGACTCTGGCATACAGGAGGCTCTTTGTCGGTGGTCTAGGATATTTCTACGTCATTCCAGAAACTAGCACAACAGCTGATGATGATGATAAGGATAATTGTTGTTTTAAGGGGCCCAACATCTAGGTTATCAGCCCCTAATGGTTTGGGTGATAGTGAAAGTTGAGATGAGAATGATAACTATAATATTAACTACAGACTTACTTACTAGAAGAAGAAATGGTAAACAAATAAAGGATAAGGCAAATAAAAGAGGAAGAAAAGACTTGCCCTCAACCCTCCAAGAATGAGGATTGAGGGACTTGGAAGGAAGGAGGGCCATGAAAGTCAGATAAGAAAGGGAAAGAGGAGAGGTTCCGCTCCAAAGTCAGAGGAAAAGGGGACAAAACTGACCCAGCACAGGAATCCCTCGGGGTCGCCAAGTCCCAAACTCACCAGCCGTGAGCCCTAGAGGGTGTATCACTATCTAGGGTGCACCAAGAGTGGTGGGGCTACACATACCCTGCCTCCTTGAGGGCCTTGTACAGAAGGCAGGAGATAGCTTGAAAAGAAAAAGAATGCTGACTCCTCGAAGAATAAGGGTATCAGAAAAGATGAGACAAGGGCCAATTAAGGTGGGGAAGTGAAAGACTCCCTAGGCCTCGGATACCCTAATACCGTCGTGGTCTGAAGAGAACAAGAGTTGACCAAGAGGGGTCGAAAGGAAAGAAGAGTGAGAGGAGCCCGGCACAAGTAAGTGGAAGCAATACCAGAACTCAGCTGGGGTCCCGTGGTCGCCAACCAACGTCCCACTAGATGTGAGCCCCTGAGGGGTGGCACAATAGCGCCTCCACCTAACAAGGAAACATCTCCAACTCGGCCTCGCATTTTAAGGAGAAAAATAGCTCAGTGGCATTGTATCAGGTTCAGTAATCGGTCCCGCATGGAAATCTAGGCAATCATTCAGTTGCAAACCAGTTAGGACCCTCTGAATGTATAGATTCTGAACATCCGGTACATTAATTCACTAGTAGAAAATAATGATTCTTACCGGTCATATCGCGCGATGGGGTGATGAAAATAAAGTTTAACTTATTCTTGATAAAACCAAACAAATGGCCTTCAGAAAAGGAGGCAGATCATTCGAAAAGGACACACTAACACTAAAAACAAGATCGCTTGAAATCGTTAACAAATTAAAATATTTAGAAATAACACTACAAATTACAACTATGTCTTTCAGTAGTCATATTGAAGAAAAAACAACAGCAGCCATGCATGCGACTTATAACATCAAAAACTTAACATCCCTTGACCTGTCACAGCTATGAAGCTCTTCAACACCATTGCTACATATGGGATCTCCCTCATCTGGGACAAATATGGAGAAAATTGACAATGTCAAAACTAGATTTTTGAAAAGAGCTCTAGGAGCAGGGAAGTATGCCCTTTTCAGAGAAACTTTCTTCCTGGAGGACTTAAGGATTCAGCTACAGCTGCCATCTACAGACGCATACAATACAGTGATAGCCAGACGAAAAAGAAAGCAAGAAGAAATCATTGACGAATGTATTTGGAACTGATGCTATGATAAACAGTAATTGGGCAAAAACAAACCAAACACTGAGGCATGACACTATTAGGCTTGCCATAAGTTACGCACATCCCAAAAACTCCATCACGCAAATAATGAATGTATATGTGTATTGTGTGACCAGAAATGTGAATACTATCACTATATGAGGTGAAAAAGGAACTAAAACACTCAGTGACTATTGCAAAGTCATGTTATGTTATACAGTATTAAGTTTATTTGTTCATTTCAAAAGATCTTATCGATTTCGTCGTTATGCTTGGGTCCAACGTTATGCGTTACGGAGACGGAGACGGAAGTGACGTCATGCAGCCACGCGGGAAGTCACGTCATGCAGCCACGCGGGAAGCAGAAGCTAATGGTTATTGGAGTCTGTTGAAAGAGTCCTGAGGCGTCGAGCGACCTGGGGCTTTGAGCGAAGCGAACACAAGAATACAAGGAGACTTCTAAAGGGATATACAAGATGCCATATAAGAATACAGGGTGCCTCCTAAAAAGGTGTGCAGGATGTCAGAGCAAAATACAGTCCAAGATGCCAGATAAGAATACAGGGTGACTCATAAAGAGATATACAAGATGCCTGATAAGATTACATGGTGACTCTTAAAGAGGTGTACAAAATGGCAGAGAAGAATACAGGGTGACTCATAATGAGGTCCACAAGATGTCAGACAAGAATACAGGGTGACTCCTAAAGAGGTGTACAAGATGCCACACAAGAATACTTCTAAAGAGATATACAAGAGGCCAGATAAGAATACAGGGTGCCTCCTAAAGAGGTGTGCAGGATGTCAGAGCAAATTACAGGGTCACACTTAACGAGGTGTACAGTATGTTAGATTCAATTCAAATACAGGGTGACCCTTAAAGAGGTTCGCAAGATATCAGATTCAAATAATGGGTGACCCTGAAAGAGTTGTTAAAGATGTCAGACTCAAATAAAGGGTGACCCCTTAAAGAGGTGCACGCTCGGGAAGCATACGTTAATTGGTAATGGAGTCTGGGGCTTTGAGAGAAGCGAGAAGCCCTCCTGAGCCTTTCTAACATGTGTAGCATTTGTAGCATGCGTCATTTGAAATGATATACGTCTAGTCTTTCAGACTTACTGTAATTTTTACACGTTTGTAACTAATGGCTTTTCAGCTGCAATACAATATATATTACCAGTCATGATATTCAGGAGCTCCTGTTCTTTGATATATAATATATACCGCTCCTGGAGGGGCCACTCTATTAGTTGTGGATTCATCGTCATTACGAAAACAACTCTCTTGCTCTTCTGTACATTTCTTACTTACTTACTCCTTGGTGCTACAGCCCTTGTAGGCCCTTGACCTCCCGGACAATCTCTTCCCTGTTGACTGCTTTGTTTCTCCATCTTCTGACTCCCATCTTTCTCAGATCCTCCTCCACCTTGTCCAGCCATCTTGTCCTAGGTCTTCCCCTCACACGCCGTCCTCCTAGCTTATTCAGTGTTCTTACATCCCATGTCACAAAATACCAATTCATGTACCGTTTACGTTGCCAAGGTCGTTTATCCGTTACATCCGTCCGGTTTCCTTTGTCCTTTGGTTCCGTGACAAGTGTTTCATTTCGGGGTAGAATTGTTAGCCCCTCGCCCAACCCCCAACCCGGAGGACCAAGGTAACAACGCTCTTAGTCTGGCTCATCACCTTAGTCCTGCCCAGCTTCGGTGGCCCTACCAGGAGCTGAAGCTCCCGCTGGCATAGCCCCAAGCATCATTTGAGCTCGCAAGCCTCCAAACACCCGGCAATAACTGATTGCCCTCTGCAAGGTGAAGGTACTGGATGGAGGATGTACAATTCTTAGTGCGGGGCAAGTGGCAAACACGCAACGCGCGTGGACATTCACAGTCTTTATATTTAGAAGGTTTTAACTGCATTGCAACTCAATTATGGTCAATTTATTCACGCAGGACCAATTACGGAACCAGATACAATGCAAGTGAACTTCTCTTCTCTCAAAAATATGAGGTTTAAAGTGTACTGCGGTTGGTGTGTGACCACAGTGGCTAATACCAGAAAGGATTTTTTTTTTGTGAAAATGGAATAATTCGTAACATGAACAATTATACATGCAAATCACAACTGAAAAAAAAATTACGAGCCTTACAGTAGTCCCATATGATGTGTAACATCTGACATGTTATTCGAATAATTCCATAACACTTACTCGCATTTTTAGCCTATTTTCAATTTTGAAAAAATAGCCTTATGAGATCACCTTTTGTCCGTGTGTGTGTGTGTGAGGTGTGTGTGTTACCGCCCCCCCCCCCTAATAAAATCTAAACGGCTGGAGTGATTTCAATAAAACTCGGTAAGTTCATAGCACTATTCCGGACGATCCCGACCGTGCCCTTCAAATTTTGTTACGTCTCACCAATCTAACATGGCGGCTGTGCGAAATATTTCTCCACCATTCAATATCTCCGAAACTATTCCCGATATCACCCTGGAATTTATTACAGTGATAAAGGGAACTACTAGAAGGTCATCTATGTAACATTTGAAAAACTGGTAACTACAAAACCAACATGGCGGCCACGCGAATTGGCGACTTTAAAATAGACGTTTCTCGCGATTTAACCAACCAAACGCAATAAAACGTGGTACAGTATATGTTTATACACAATGTAATGCATCGACATCTAACTTCGTTCAATTGTTTACATAACCACAAGATGGCGGATGTGCGAATTATTTCACCGGCATTCTATATCTCTGAAACTATTAGCGGTATCACCCTGAAATTTTGTACGGAGATAAAGGGCACTACTGAAAGTTTATCTATAAGACTTTCAAAACCCGGTTAACTACAAAACGAACATGGCGGCCAAGCGAATTTGAAAATCTTAAATAGACCTTTCTCGCGATTCAATGTTCCAAACGCAAAGAAATCTGGTACAGGAAATGTCTATACACATTGTAATGCACTGGTATCTAATTTAGTTCAATTGTTTACATAACCTCAAGATGGCGGCTGTCCGAATTTCGAAAATTAAATTTTTATTTCTTGTTTCGTAACAATGCGATTGAAGTGAAAGTTTGAGTAATAAACCTACGCAATAATTTTCCTTTAATGGTATATGACTCTATGGCCTATACATTTAACAATCCAACATGGCGACCATCCGAAATATTTAGACGGCTCTGAATATCTACGAATCTATTATAGCAATCAAACTGATTTTTCTTATGTTCATAGGGGCTATGAACTTAAGTTCATCTATAGGACTTTAAATAACCTGGTGATCACAAATCCAACATGGCGGCGACGCGAATTATAAATATGCATATGGACGTTTCTCGCAATTTAAACATCCGAGTGCAGCGAAACTTGGTACAGTAAATCCTTATACGAATGTTAATCCACTGGCATCTAATTTAATTCAATTGTTTCCATAACCACAAGATGGCAGCTGTGCGAAATTTTAAAATCTCGTTTTTACTTCTTGAGTCCTAATCATGCGATTGAAGTTTGAATGCTACACGTACACAATAATCTACATGTAACAGCACATAACTCTAAGACCTACATATATAAAATCCAACATGGCGATCATCCGCAATATTTAGTCGGTTCTCAATATCTACGAATCTATTACAGCAATCAAACTGAAATTTTGTATGTTGATAGTGGCAATTAACATAAGTAGGATATATGAAAATAGGCTGTATAGTTCTTCACGAACTACTTGTTTAAAGAATGAACTCATAGTGCTACCTTGTGCCAGCAAACATGAAGGAATCCTTCGTGTTATTACCATCGGTAAGTTCTATTACTGCTATTTCTGCAATAACTATTTCTTAAACTCCAGTGACAAATCCTTTCAGCTAATATGATATAATTAATATTTTCATACCGAAGGACGACAGTTTAAAGATGATTTATTGTAGGAATATCTGTAATGGCGCCTCCAAATCTTGAGGTAAACCGTATGCGATTTACATTCCACTCAGCCGCATGGCCAACAGTACGTCGTTGTAGCAATCTCTGCCACAGCGCACTACTTGTAAAACTCCTGTGCCAAATCCTTTCAGAAAATATGATATAATGAATATTTTCAGACCAAAGAACGACAACTTGAAGATGATTTATTTTAGGAATTTCTTTAATGGGGCCTCCAAACCTTGAATTAAACCGTATGCTATATACATTACACATAGTGCTGTTTTTTTGGCCGACAGTACCTCGAGTGCTAACATTAATAAGAATACAGCAAAAGTAGTAAGATTTAATAAATCATAAATGTTTTCAGCAAATATGATATAATGATTATTTTCACATCAAAGAACGACAGTTTGAAGATTATTTATAGTAGGAATATCGTTAATGGGGCCTCCAAACCTTGAAGTAAACCGTATGCGATTTACATTCCACATAGCCACATGGCCGATAGTACACACATCAAAAAAAGTTTTGCATCACCTCGGTTCCCAGATCTCCGGCATATAGACGTTGACTGTGTATATTGTATCAAAGATACAGTCCCTTTGACTGTTCATAGATGTCACTAAAACTGCTCAAAGATGTAAACAACCATGCATGAGCAGGGCCTATTAGACGGAGGGGGTACGACAGCCGATCAGTTCCAGTCATTCCACCAGGACGAAGGTACGCTGCTCATGTTGTCTGTAGTTCTACCATGCCTAGAAGGTCAATACCGCAGTTCGATCGCGTCCGCATTGTTACTTTGTGTCAAGAAGGGCTCTCAACAAGGGAAGTTTCCAGGCGTCTCAGAGTGAACCAAAGCGATGTTGTTCGGACATGGAGGAGGTACAGAGATACAGGAACTGTCGATGACAGGCCTCGCTCAGGCCGCCCAAGGGCTACTACTGTAGTGGATGACCGCTACTTACGGATTGCCGCTCGGAGGAACCCTGACAGCAATGCCACCATGTTGAATAATGCGTTTCGTTCAGCCACAGGACGTCGTGTTTCAACTCAAACTGTGCGCAATAGGCTGCATGATGCGCAACTTCACTCCCGACGTCCATGGCGAGGTCCAGCTTTGCAACCCCGACACCATGCAGCGTGGTACAGATGGGCCCAACAACATGCTGAATGGACCCCACAGAATTGGCATCACGTTCTCTTCACCGATGAGTGTCGCATATGCCTTCAACCAGACAATCGTCGGAGACGTGTTTGGAGGCACCCTGGTCAGGCTGAACGTCTTAGACACACTGTCCAGCGAGTGCAGCAAGGTGGTGGTTCCCTGATGTTTTGGGGTGGCATTATGTGGGGCCGACGTACGCCACTGGTGGTCATGGAAGGCTCCGAAACGGCTTTACGATACCTGAATGACATCCTCCGACCCATAGTGCAACCATATCGGCAGAATATTGGAGAGGCATTTGTCTTCATGGACGACAATTCTCGACCTCATCGTGCACATCTTGTGAATGCGTTCCTTCAAGATAACGACATCGCTCGACTACAGTGGCCAGCATGTTCGCCAGACATGAACCCTATCGAACATGCCTGGGATATGTTGAAAAGGGCTGTTTATGGACGTCTTGACCCACCAACCACTCTGAGAGATTTACGCCGAATTGTCGTTGAGGAGTGGGACAATTTGGACCAACAGTGTCTTGATGAACTTGTGGATAGTATGCCACGACGAATACAGGCATGCATCAATGCAAGAGGACGTGCTACTGGGTATTAGAGGTAGTGGTGTGTACTGCAATCTGGACCACAAATGCTGAAAGTCTAGCTGTATGATGGTACAACATGCAATGTGTGGGTCTCATGAGCAATAAAACGAGCTGAAATGTTGTTTGTGTTGATCTCTATTCCCTTTGTATTTAAAGGTTCCGGAACTCTTGGAACCGATGTGATGCAAAACTTTTTTTGATGTGTGTATGTCGTTGTACCAATCTCCGCCATCGCGCTCATTGTTTTCGTTGCATTTCCGTCCCACTTCCGTCCCTTTTTAAGAAATCACCTCCACACAAAAATATACAGCAACCGAGTGGAATGATGTTACACATCAACAATATAGAAGATTAGGCCTACTTAATGACTGCTTGAAACGTTGCCCAATGACAGCTTTTAATATTGTAACTGAAATAATACGTGATTCAGGTAGCCTATGATCCAGGTGCACGTGTTAACACTACTGTAATAACGCTCAATCTTTTACTGTGGACTTCAAAAAGGAAATGCACCTGTGGGACATCAACTAAACTAGCAGACACGTACAATGGGTTGCCTAACAGTCTGACGTTACCTCCAAGTTTCCTAGGATTTATTAACCTCCAAGTCCTTGTTGCAATACATAGGAGCTATGGACATCACGGTTATCAGAACCGCATTATTAATATGTGTAAAACTATGAGATTATAACTTTTGGTGTCTTTATTTGCCTTTTAGACTGAAAATGGGGGAAAATGTGGGAATGGATAATCCCAGCAATAGCTAGGATTTTATATGGAAAATCAGTTCCAAGAATGTTTGGCTCTAGGGCTAAGTGATTAGGAGCTTTGAACATCCTGGTCATGCGCGTGAAATCTGTGCTATTGTGGTGTCTGAGTTATGTATTCCGTCTAGGGTCGAACTCCAGACCCCATTCTAAACTAAGACTTATGATTATTATTACTGAAGATGTGTATCTGTCATTTTGTATATCTCGATATGTTCACCCCACTATCTATGAGTGTGCACTTCATGGAATTCCTGTTATCGGAACCATGAATCAATATCCTGTATGACACACATGGCTCTCTCCCTTGTGAAGGGAGGATTTGTATAAAAGCCCCTATTCAGAGAATTCTTATTCTCGGAACCAAGGAAATGACACACTGCATATGAGTGTTCGTTTGTATTCAATTCAGAGAATTCTTATTCTCGGAACCAAAGAAATGACACACTGCTTATGAGTGTTCACTTCATAGAATTCCTGTTATCGGAACCATGAGTCCATATGCTGTATGACGCACATTGTCCTCCCCCTTGTGAAGGGTGAGTCGATATTCTGTATGACGCACATTGTCCTCCCCCTTGTGAAGGAACTGTATAAAAGCTCTGCGCTGAGGAGCACACTGACTCTTCCAGTTACAGCAGCGACCAAACAGGTTGACTGTCTGGTGTTAACTTGTATATATTGGATTGTCAAAGATTAATAAATACTTCTACAAACTAACCAACGAGTTCTCATTCATAGAAAGCAGATACTACTCATCAGAAGTAAGAACCACGAGACCTACTGACTTAGCAGTAGCGACAACGTCTTAGTACATCACTAAAGAAGACTGTTAAGCGACAAACTTAACTGGGGGCCCAGTCCGGGATAGGTAACGATTATCCTTGCCAGATAATCTACGAGTAAGTTGGTACAGTGTTCTGACAAACCTCACAAGGAGGCCTTTCGTCACTATACTAGCGACACCAAGGTACCTATCTTCAGTACTAGATGCAGTCATCGTTTCTATGAATCAGCCAGCAAGCCAGGAGTGGTACTGACAACCTCAGGGAGGCCTTTCGTCCACAAACGACTTCGCCAGCTTGAAGGAAGCAAGTTAGAAGTGGAACTGACAACGTACCAAGAGAGACGCCTTTCGTCCACAACCAAGTTTGCTAACTTAACGGAAGGAAGGAAGTTCGCCGACAAACGTTCCAAGAAGCTCACGCTCCAAGTAAACGCCTTTCGCAACAACCGACCGCCATCGCCGTACGTGCCGACAACGCTCCAGAAGCGCTTTCCGACCACACGACGACACAAGAGAACCAACCGACTCCGCAGTTCCAAGAGGATGCAGCCAGCACTGATCATCTTTTCTTGTCTGTAAGTCAAACTCCAAATAATACCTTATTTGTGAACTAGAGTATTATTAGTAAAGCATGGTTCAATATTTCAAGTAACAAATTGGGAGAGCAACAATAATAATAATAAAACCTAAATAATACATTCTTTCCCTTTCAAACGAAAACAAATTACAGTAAACTTTAACTAGTAGAGTTTGCCTTGTCATTTCGATTTGAATTAAACTTATTAAACTTAAAACAAATAATAAATACATAATAATAAATATTTGTACTTTCAAGAGGAAATAATTTAGTGGGCTCTAATTAGCAGACCTTACACTCTTTATTTTCTTTTGAATTAATATTGTAACTAAACAATTAAAACAAAAAAATAATAATAAAGTTATATCATTTCCTAGCAAAAGTGAGTTAGTGCAGCCCATACTGGTCTTTCGCTTGTCACTATTAAAGGAATTAATAAAATAATTAAATATTTATTATCACCATCAATCATCATCCTCATTTCAGAAGACATATAATTAATTTCATCATTTTACTAGTTCATATTGTGGAGAATCTAAACGAGATATCCACATATCATTAATTTTAGATTAATAATAATAATAACTTATTTCCTTTATTGTGAAAACCTAACCGGGGCTCTTTCACATATATTTTGATTAATAATAATAATAATAATAATAATAATAATAATAATAATAAGTTATTTCTTTTATTGTGAAAACCTAACCGGGACTCTTTCACATATATTTTGATTATTAATAATAATAAGTTATTTCCTTTATTGTGAAAACCTAACCGGGGCTCTTTCACATATATTTTGATTAATAATAATAATAATAATAATAATAATAAGTTATTTCCTTTATTGTGAAAACCTAACCGGGGCTCTTTCACATATATTTTGATTAATATTAACACTTATAAGTAAGTAATTAACTTTTAAAAGTAACAACTGTTACAAAATTTAATCTAACGATTTAAATATTTATTATAAACAATTTTGAAAACCGTCTTTATAAATTCAACCAAAATGCCTGAAACCGAGTTACTTTCAAAGTTCGAATATGCTCAGATACAGCTTTTGCCTGAATTTAACGGCACTAATTCTTGCAGTCTTGACTATTTCTTAGCAAGAACAGAATCGTTTCTAAACACTCACAAGAGAATAGCGTCAGCTACAAACTCAGTATTAATAAATGACTTCCTATTTAACGTCATAAAGTCAAAACTAAAAGGTGAAGCATGTAGCATTCTTGACTTAGAAGCCAACAGTACTTATGAAAAATTTAAGGATAAACTCATAACAAAATACGGTAACGTCAAAGACGAGAGACTTCTCATCCAGGAGATCTCTAATTGCTACCAGAAAAGAAACGAATCATACAATGACTATCATGATAAATTAGAAGGATTGACTTTGCAATGCAAAAGCTTATGCAAACTCAATTACCAAAATCAAATTTTGGAATTGAAATGAAGAGAACTTGAAGAGTTAAGCCTAAACACGTTTAAAACAGGAGTTTTGGAACCCTACCGTTCATACTTAAGATATGCACAGATTACAGACCTGAATCATTGCCTCAGGTTATGCAGGTCTTAAGATAACGATCGCGCCCATGAAGATTACATGGACCAACTAAGAGGAAAACTACCTCCTAGCAAGTTTCCAACAGCTCGACCACTAGGCCACTCAGCACACAATCCATTCTCGAATTTTAACCCAGCTCCACCAAGGAACCCATTTAACCAACCTTTCATGCAAAATCAAACCCACAGACCCTTCTTTAAAGATAAACCACAACCAATTTTCGGACACGCTCAAGCTCCGAACACTCAGCCTTTCAAGCCACCTAACTCCATGAATCGTCCTTACCCAACTCCAAATAATATTGGCCGACGTTTCACACCCACTAACCAGCAAAGATTTCCACAGCCGATGTCCGGTGTTTCAACCATTAGAGGTAATCTGAATGCTCACTTAGAACCTTCAGAAGACATCGAACAGGAAGCTTTAGGTCCCACACAGCAATCACTAGAGTATGTAGATGAGTACAACATAAAAAAACTACCCGAAAGAGTACGACACTCAGTACTATGAATATGAGTACGATACAGAGGAACAGTCTCAGGATTTTCGCTTGGCCCAGCCATCAAAATCGAAGACTTAAATAATTTAGGTAGCACAGATTTCGCTCAATTAGACGCAAAGATTGACTACACATCGAACCTAGTCACTCTCAACAGCACAGACATACCGTTTCACTTTCATTCTTCACATAATCAAGTGAATCATTTTCAACCCACGGTAGATACAGCTAACACTGCGATTCCCGTCAATATCGAAAAAGAAGAAGAGTATGTTCTGAATTTTAAATATGGTGAAATGTATCTCTTAGATGCCAAAACTCACCAAGCCATACAGCCCACAGAGAGACAGCTAAAACACGAGTTTAAGGAACCAATTTTAGTTGAGCCAATGGAAATAAATTCCTTTACATACGGTAACATTCAAGAATATCCCCACACAAAACCAGGAGAGTCTGATTACGTCAAAGACAAAACTAACTATGTCGCAGACGCACTCTCTAGAGTAGAGATTAACATGGCTGATGAACCAGCTTCAATCATTGCCATCCCCGGAGATGACACCTACCAAAATGATATGGATAATGAAACTGTCCATTCAAACCAAGCAGACCCCATATTCACATTGAAAATATCTGAACGGAACTTAAACCAAAACCGCAATCAGATTATTGTAAAATATGGTAATTATCCCAAGGTACTTAAACAAAACCTGTTTAAAAATGTACCAGACACACAATGATTGTCACAAAGAAGAATCTTCAGGAAGATTTAGCAAATCACCTCCTCAAAATAATAGTAACCTCAAACAAGTACGCTACTTATTTTGACGATGTCACTCTCGAGATCGCATTCATCAGGGCATGCCAGAAGCTATTTACTTCTGAACTAATCATTATCAGGTCATCCAAATTCTTGGAAGACATTGAAAGCCCCGAAACTCAGAGACAGCTGATTTCACACTATCATTCTGAAAACCACAATGGTATAGTAGAAACTTACGAACATCTTAAGACCAAATACTACTGGCCTCATTTAAGAGAACAAATAAGGACAATCATCAATCAATGTAACCTCTGTCAAAGAAACAAATACGAGAGACACCCTAACGAGGTATCGAACCAAGGTCCCATCACCACCGATCACCCTTTCTCTCAAATTCACATCGACACGTTTCACTTCGAGCAAAGTCGCATATTAACTATAATTGACATTTTCTCAAAGTATAGACAAGCCTACACTTTACCAAATGGTACAGGTCTGGCCACACTAAGCCAATTACAGGTTTACTTTTCCCACCATGGATTCCCAAGGAAAATCACACATGACCAAGGAGGAGAGTTCGAAAACAATGTCATAAAAGAATATTGTAAAGCCACGAACATCGAATATCACGCGACTACCCCTTTGAATTCTTCATCTAATTCTCCAGTAGAAAGACTGAATTCGACCCTTCTAGAGAAACTTCGTATCTCCAGAGATCACGATAAGTTCACTCCGCTCTCAGAGCTCGTGACCAGCATAATCACGAATTACAATTCTTCAATCCATTCCACTACTAAACAACCTCCGTTCAACGTTCTATATGGGCCATACTATAAAGCTTTAGACCACGTCTTCTCGTCATGTCCCAAAATCAATGAATACATTGAAAGACAAGGAAATCAGTTGAAAATTGTAAAGGAGAGTCATACTAAACCAAACACCGACACTTTCAATCATAATTACCAAATTAATGAAACTGTCTACGTATTAGATCCCCTCACTAGAAACAAGAAATCAAAAAACTTGTACAACGAAGGTATCATTACCAAAATTGAAGAAAACAGGGTATACTGTAAAATGAGAAACGGTAAAACTCATGTAAGGAATTTTCGGGACATTAAACCAAAAAGAAAATTTCTTATTCCAGATTCCTCCCTGGATATGGCACCATCATCACACAGCCCATCCAGACACAAGGATTCTATGCCGACTCATTAGGACCAGCCTTAATAATTAACGATTATCACCGGTTCATGTTTCATTTCAATTTAACGAGTTTAAAAGAATCTTATAATAATATCCAAGACACTATCTCGAGTCTCGTATCAGGAAGCAATAATACTTTTCCTTATCTAATATCAGAATTAAGAGAATCAATTAAAGAAACAAAAAAGGAATTAAATAAGTTGCTGCCTGCTACACCCAGAAGTAAGAGAGGTCTTATAAATGGTTTAGGTAGTATAATTAAATTCATATCAGGAAATCTAGACCAAGATGATCTAGACAATCTACAGGAACAATTAAAAGCATTAAAACAAAGTAACGCCAAAGAAATTAAACATATTAATAAATTAGTATCATTCAGTAACTCCATTGCTCAAAAGTTCTATAATGAAATGAACCATGTAAACTATAATATGAAGGTAATTAAAGGTATTTTACAAGAAGACGACTTCAAGATTAACCTTCTGGAACATCAACAATATGTGCTCTTGTGTACGAACAAATTAGATAAAATCATACAAGTGATGCAAGATACTATTAGCTTGTCATTTAATGAAATGAAAAATATCAAGATGTTATCCCAAAAGGATTTAACAAATGTTGTAAAACATTTACAACTAATCTACCCAACAAAAACTATAATTCATACTGACCAGTATCATCAATTTGAGAACCTTAAACTGTCAAAAACGCAAGTTCTCATGATGAACGAAGAAATGGTTGTAATATTATATATGCCAATCACTGATGCTAAAACTTATACATTGTATAAAATTTCTCCTGTACCTAGCAATAATCTAATATTAATCCTCCGGAAAAATATTACTTGCAAGGACCTACCTTAAGATGGTCTAACGCACCTTGTATAAAAATTACTCAATATTACGCATGTATACTCTTTAATACTAAAATGAAGACTTTTGTGTCTGTGAACACAAGTATTATAATACTTATTTTCTGTGTTATCCTGTTAATATATAGAACAAGGATAAATCAATGTATTAAATCTGTTAAAGATAGATTTAAGAAAAATGTTATCGAGGACGATAACGATCAACAAAGGGTGGAGGAGTTATGTATTCCGTCTAGGGTCGAACTCCAGACCCCATTCTAAACTAAGACTTATGATTATTATTACTGCAGATGTGTATCTGTCATTTTGTATATCTCGATATGTTCACCCCACTATCTATGAGTGCGCACTTCATGGAATTCCTGTTATCGGAACCATGAATCAATATCCTGTATGACACACATGGCTCTCTCCCTTGTGAAGGGAGGATTTGTATAAAAGCCCCTATTCAGAGAATTCTTATTCTCGGAACCAAGGAAATGACACACTGCATATGAGTGTTCGTTTGTATTCAATTCAGAGAATTCTTATTCTCGGAACCAAAGAAATGACACACTGCTTATGAGTGTTCACTTCATAGAATTCCTGTTATCGGAACCATGAGTCCATATGCTGTATGACGCACATTGTCCTCCCCCTTGTGAAGGGTGAGTCGATATTCTGTATGACGCACATTTTCCTCCCCCTTGTGAAGGAACTGTATAAAAGCTCTGCGCTGAGGAGCACACTGACTCTTCCAGTTACAGCAGCGACCAAACAGGTTGGCTGTCTGGTGTTAACTTGTATATATTGGATTGTCAAAGATTAATAAATACTTCTACAAACTAACCAACGAGTTCTCATTCATAGAAAGCAGATACTACTCATCAGAAGTAAGAACCACGAGACCTACTGACTTAGCAGTAGCGACAACTTCTTAGTACATCACTAAAGAAGACTGTTAAGCGACAAACTTAACTTCTGTACTGTATGTGTGTGCTTGTTAACTAATTGTAGAAAGAGCCAATAATAATGAAATTAAACTAGTTTTACTATGGTATCCGAGTGGTGTTGAAGTTGGAAAGGACGGAAAAGCACATTCAGGATGGACGAGTGTACCCCCTTCTATATAGGGTGGGTATAGTATCACTAAGCAGCCCAGAGAATACGATCCCCCAGGTAAGGAAGTTCCCAAACCCTGCCACTAATTATTTCAGTTTCAAAAGGGCGGTGATTTAGCTGCTTGCCTATCATCAAAACAGACTGGGGTTAATTTCTGGTTAATACGCGTAAGAATTTCGAAGAGGAAAGTCACGTTCAATAATTCGGATTCCAAATTTGATATAGGTGCCGTGATTGCGAGTTACGAGCCCAGAAAAACTTTCTTGTTTTATTTACTTTACTGGAAGTAAGTGGCCGTGGCGTATTTGGTAGTGTAATGAGTAGGGCTCGGATTTTTAGGTAAATAAATATTTTTTATGTAAATAGGCCTACATATTTTAAGCATTTTTTCTATAAATACATAAATTCTTGCCTTTAACTTATTAGCACATAAAAACATATAATATTTACAGTTTTTAAATTCAGTATGCTAGATCTCTCAGTTTATTGCATTTTTGTTCTGTGTTACTTCCACGGGGAATAACCTGTGAGCTATCTTATCTTCATGTAGAGCGTATGTCTGCTTGCAACTGTGTTTTTCTTAACTTGTCGCCCAGTGCCACTCTCTGTGGAAGCCGGTGATTTCCTTGTCCGTAGCCATATTGCACCATGTGGTACGCCTCCCCAGCTACCTGGAACCAGTCTCACTCACATGCAGTTCATTACTGGCACTGTGAAGTGTAAGGCAGTTCTACGATTCCTAAATTAAAAACAACTACAAGTTATCGCCTGAATTTTAAGATAATTTTACTTCTGATGGGGGCGTTCTGTTCTGCCAACCATGTGGGAAAGGAATCAAGGCTAAACAGCGATCTCAAGTTACACAACACCTCAAGGACAAGACACATTGCCGCAGTTTCGCACCTTCAGAAGAAGTGTTTCGCGATAATCGTCGTTCATTTGTGATGGACAACCTGTGTATTGTAATGCTTCAGTAGTCAGTGAGACATAGCATAAATTGCATTCGTGAGTACTGCAAATTGTTTATATTGTCATTAATAAACACATTTTTTGTAACATTTTTCCGGTATTTTTAATACATAAGAAATAAATATTTTCCCGATTTTTAGTACCTAAAATTCCGAGCTCTACTAATGAGTATTTAAAATCTACATTGCATTTTGTAAGTATTTTGAACCTAAACTACATTTTGTGAATATTTTTCAATCTATTCCTTTTGTGAGTATTTTATTTCTAAATTTGTAAGTATTTCCACTCTACCTATACATGTTGTGAGTTATTTCAATCTGAGTTCCATTTTGTAAGTAATTTCAGTCCAACTTGGTTTGGATTCCATTTCATTGCCATTTTCGCCATCACCCAGACCATTAGGGGCTGATAACCTCGATGTAGAGGCTTCGGTGGCGTAATTGGTAGCATGCTGAACTGAAGAGCCCAAGATCGCGGGTTTAAACCCGACCGAAGTCGTCGGATTTTTAATAGCGTTAAAATCCTCTGAAAATAGTGACTTTTAAAATATATTTTATCCTTCTTCTATTGGTTTTTAGACCCGGAAATTCGCAATTGTCAACCATTGTTGAAATTATTTTCATTACACTATAGCCTATACCCTATTGTGTTGTCTGTGTAAAAACCGCTTGCTTCTTTTTGCAACTTTGGATTCTTTCCTCCTTTTAGTGCTGACGGAAGGAATTTCACGGAAAGATCTTTTCGATGTTTGGCGCCATGTAAGTGGGAAAGTGAAAGAAAGTGATGTCTTACTAAACTATTTGATAGAAAATACTAATCTGTAAACCCTTGGACAGTCTGTTAAAGATATTGTTAGAAAAAACTTATTAATTTCCCGCGCAATTACGAAAAAAAAAGTGGGTTGCAAGTCACAGGACATTAAGCAAGTATTTTGTCGTCCTAATTTTTCTTTAATCGAATAGATGTGTGGTACTTCAGTTTAATTCTATACACCCCTGAATGAACATATATTGTGTTAATTAATTCCTTCCCTTCTTAAGTGCTTCGTTGCACCACACGTTTATCTGTGATAAGAACCAGATAGAAGGAACGGCATGTGTTTCACCTGACTCATGAAATTGCATTTCAGTGACGAATTAATTTATTTCTGTGTTGACCAGAAATATAGATATTGTGAGGATAAGGGAGATTAAATATGTTTTGTGTATTCATACACAGTATTTTATTATGGTCACTAAAAGAGTTCAATTGTTATTACTGTACCTATACATCAAATACTATTATGTAATGTAGTGCATATTGTGACTAATATCTGTAATAGTTTAATTAAAATAGCAATGGATTGTATGAAGCTAGGAGTCCAACGTAGCATACAAATTGTTGCTGATTTATTTTAATCTCGAGTATTTTTCAAAAATCTGTAGTCACAAAATCACCTACACTCAGCAGCATTAAGGAAAGCCTTCATCCAGTTGAACATTATTAATACTATTGTTATTATTAAGACAAGTTATACCTCAATTCTTATAAATAAGAATAAGGAAAATGTTTAACTTACTCTTGAACAGTTATTTTAAGGTTTATAGACTTTTCCAAAGGCAAAGGAATTTTGCACGGCCAGATAGGTTAAAAGGACCACTGTGTGGCGGTCCCTTGTCATAGATTTATGGCATGTAAAAGATCCTTCCACAAACTAAACTTGTGTGAAGCTAAATGTCTTGGTTGGATTTCTTTGAAACGCTCTATCAAAGTTCCAACGTTCACCACTAGGTGTCAGTGATATCTGGTAGCGAAAGTTGGAACTACTTGAAATTGAACGGAACTTGTAGCTCACCCCATGGGTGTCCGCTTGAAACAGCTACAGCCTCGGCAAGTGGAACATGTCCTTGGACACTCCCGGCACTAAAATCCATACGCTAAAAGAATAAATAAATAACCTAGATGTTAGGTCCCTTAAATCAACAATTGGACAAAACCATTTTCACGAGAGCAACGTGTGTGGCGAAAAGTTGGACCTGAGACATAAGGTCAAAATGAGGAGGCTTTCTAAATAAGCAACCCGTATACCCGTACTGGGTGACATAACGCACTGAGATAGCTTGTTTTGTGTGTTTACGTTGGCAGTGCTAACGTGCTGCCAAGTCCTTCAGCTTCCTGTCTGGTCGCACGATTGACGAGCTCACGTCCAAGGGCACGCAGCTCTCTTCTCACTGACTGAGCCACACCCTAGTGAACACCTTATTGATGGACGCCAACCTACATAATAATAATAATAATAATAATAATAATAATAATAATGGGAGAGAACTCAGAACCCTTCAAAATTGATACAGGAGTGCGACAAGGTGATGGGTTATCACCCATTCTATTCAACTCAGTTTTGGATAAAATAATCAAGACATGGGAAAAAGGAGTCAATGGCATAAAAATGCAAAACACCAGGAAAGAACAGTCATCATTAAATGTCTGGCCTTTGCCGATGATGTAGCGATTATAACAAATAATAGAAAAGAAGCCAAAGAAGTTCTAGAGACGCTACATGAAATCTCTGCCAAAACAGGGTTACAAATCTCATACGAAACAAGATGTTCAGTAAAGAACATATAGCCTATTTTCTCCTAAATGCATGGATATTGTTATAACTCTTTGGCCTTTTCATGGAGTATAATTGAATGTTGGATGTAATAGCTTGTTGAAATACAACGTGCGATACGGATATTAAACATGAATATGGGGTACCCTTTGCAAGTGCTACCTCTGTAAAAAAAATCATTCAATTCGGTTTCACCGTGTTTGAATCGATACGGGGAATCGATTTGCACACATACATGGCCGCCATCTGCGAACTCTTGGGCTGATGACCTTGTAGTTTAGTCAAAGGACGCTCGCCATATAAATATATGTTGTTGAAAAATTTGGTAGAGATCGGATGATTATGTTAGTCGAAATTTGATTTAAGCTTTGAACATTTGGGAGGCCGCCATTGCGTTTCCGTCAAGATGGCGGCGATATAAAATATGACTCTGAGGTGCCCTTTGCTAGAGCTACCTCTGTACCAAATTTCGTTTAATACGGTTTCACCGTGTTCGAATTGATAGGGGGGGGGGGGTCGGGACAGACATTCAGAGTGCACCCTCTCTCACACACACGCACACAGACAGACACACAATTTTTGGCCCTGTGTTGATCTCATAAGTCTACTTTCATTTTTTGCAAAAATCGAAAGTAGGCTAAAAACACAGTTGATGGACACAAAATCTACAGACAAGCACCCACTGGAAACCAAGTATGGAACAAGAAGTTCCGTGACGAACTAAAGAGCCTACTTTTCTTAAAATTTAAGATTCATGCCAATGATTAATCGATATGGATCTATCTAGAATAATGACGAAATTAAGTTGGTAATATCGAAATTTCTATTTAGTTCGAAATACTGTATACCTGGCATAATGTAGCCTAATAGAGCACTACAGTTGGCAGCCCTGGTGACTGAATATATTCTTAGTTCCATCTCTTAAGGTACAGAATACAAAATTTGGTTGGAGTCCAATGAATAGCATGGACGTTACATGCAGTTAAACATTGGATCTAACAGCGCGCGTAAAATCATGTTGGCAACAGTGTCATGTATGTATTGGTCAGAAATAATCTGAAATAATATGATCTATTGTTGTGCCAATTTTTAATGAAATCCATTAGTTAGTATAGAAGTTACATGCATTTTAAAATTGGACTTATCAGCAAGCTTAGAATCATGTTGGCAACACTGACGTATATTAGTTACTCCAAAGTAATCTAGAATGCCAGGTACTATACGTGTGCAAAGTTTAGAGCTATTGGCTTGCATTCTTTCTGATATATTGATATTAGGGTACCAAAAATAGAGACAGCATTTATTAACAGTTGGCAGCCCTGGTTGCTCTTAAGAATACGCATAGTCATAGCTGTTATGGTACACATAGCACATACGAAATTTGGTTGAAATCCAAATGACAGTATGGAAGTTACATGTATTTAAAGTTGGACCTCTCAGCAGGCTTAGAATCATGTTGGTAGCACTGACGTATATAAGTTACTCCAAATTAATATAGAATGTCATGTACTATACGTGTGCATAGTTTAAAGCTGTCGGCTTGCATACTTTCTCATATATATTGGTATTTGGATAATAGAAATTAAGAGCATTTTTAACAGTTGGCAGCACTGGTGGTTCATAAGAATACGTTCAGTCATATCTGGTTATGTACACATACAACATACGAAATTTGGTTGAATTCCAATTGATAGTGTAGATGTTATATGCATTTAAATATTGGACCTATCAGTAGGCTTATAATCATTTTGGCAACACTGCCATATATGGCCTTCTGGAAATTAAATTGCAATATTATTATCTATATGTGTGCCGATTTTGAAATAGCTCCCATTCATACCTTCCAAGATATCCAACATGGAGCTCAAATTTCAATTGCGATTTTTCAGCAGTTGGTAGCACTGACATCATTTTCAAATATTGCCGTGAGATATTCAGGTATAGATCTTTACTCCTACCAAATTTTATTTCGATTGCTCCAGCCGTTTAGGAGTTGATAGGGGGACACACACACACAGCCAGACAGACAGACAGACAGAAGGACAGACAGACAGACAGACACACATTTTCCCGGATCGATCTCATAAGACTACTTTTTCCTCATTTTTGCAAAATGTGAAAAGTAGGCTAAAAATAACACAAGTGGAAAGTTTCAAATACCTAGGAGAGATTATACAGAAAACAGGATTGAACTTGGCATCCAATGAAGAGAGGATCGCTAAATTGCAGAAAGCATACGGACTTACATGGAACCACTACAGTAAAAAAAAAAGTATTTCCATCAATGCCAAATTACGACACTATCATACAGTAGTCTTACTAGAGGCCTTACACGCTTCAGAAACGACAGCAATTAAGGGACGAACAAAAATCAAGGAATTAGAAAAACAAGAGAGAAAAATTCTGAGAAAGATCTACGGGCCATTTCAGAAAGAGGGAATATGGATGTAGAGACCGACAATAGAACTGTACAAACAGACAGAGACGATTACAAACTACATAAAAAAACAAGAAGTTCCGTGAAGAACTATACAGCCTACTTTTCATGCCAATGATTATTCTACAGAATATGAACCTATCTAGAATAATGACGAAATTAAGTTGCTAATATCGAAATTTCCAATAAGTTCGAAATACTGTATACCTGGCATAATGTATCCTAATAGAGCACTACAGTTGGCAGCCCTGATGACTGAATATATTCTTAGTTCCGTCTCTTAAGGTACAAAATACAAAATTTGGTTGAAGTCCAATGAATAGCATGGACGTTACATGCAGTTAAACATTGGATCTAACAGCGAGCGTAAAATCATGTTGGCTACAATGTCATGCATGTATTGGTCAGAAATAATCTGAAATAATATGATCTATTGTTGTGCCAATTTTGAATGAAATCCATTAGTTAGTATAGAAGTTACATGCATTTTAAAATTGGACCTATCAGCAGGATTAGAATCATGTTGGCAGAACTGACGTATATTAGTTACTCCAAATTCGTCTAGAATGCCAGGTACTATACGTGTGCAAAGTTTAGAGCAATTGGCTTGCATACTTTCTGATATATTGATATTAGGGTAACAAAAATAGGGACAGCACATATTAACAGTTGGCAGCACTGGTTGCTCCTTAGAATACGCATAGTCATATCTGTTATGGTACACATAGCACATACGAAATTTGGTTGAAATCCAAATGATAGTATGGAAGTTACATGTATTTAAATTAGGACCTCTCAGCAGGCTTAGAATCATGGTGGTAGTACTGACGTATATAAGATACTCCAAATTAATCTGGAATGCCAGGTACTATACGTGTGCATAGTTTAAAGCTGTCGGCTTGCATACTTTCTGATATAATGGTATTTGGATAAAATAAATTGAAAGCATTTATTAACAGTTGGCAGCCTTGGTGGCTCCTAAGAATACGCTCAGTCATATCTGTTTATGTACACATACCACATACGAAATTTGGTTGAAATCCAATTGATTGTGTAGATGTTATATGCATTTAAAATTTGGACTTATCAGCAGGCTTATAATCATTTTGGCAACACTGCCATGTATGGCCTCCTGGAAATTAAACTGCAATATTATTATCTATACGTGTGCCAATTTTGAAATAGCTCCCATGTATACCTTCCAAGATATCCAATATGGAGCTCAAATTTCAATTGCGATTTTTCAGCAGTTGGTAGCACTGACATCATTTTCAAATATGGCCGTGAGATATTCAGGTATAGATCTTTACTTCCAACAAATTTTGTTTTGATTGCTGCAGCCGTTTAGGAGTTGATAGGGGGGGACACACACACAGCCAGACAGACAGGCAGAAGGACAGACAGACAGACACACACACATTTGCCCGATCTCATAAGTCTACTTTTTCCTCATTTTTGCAAAATGTGAAAAATAGGCTAAAAATAACAGAAACAATACGGAAGAGGAGATTGCTATTTTTTGGACATTTGTACAGGATGGATGACAGTAGGTTAACCAAGCAGATCTTCACATTCGTGTGGAACAAGAAGTCAACAACAACCTGGGTACAAGATGTCAAAAAGGATTTGGAAAGAAACAACATCGGGGAAGAAGATACACCTCAGAGAGATATTTGCAGGCAAAAAGTGCAATAAATGGAAGGATTCCAAGGCAGGAAGGGAAAGAAAACCGGCTCGAAATGGTCCGAGGAAAGGAAGAGGAAACATAGTGAGGTGATGAAGGAATACTGGAGGAAGAAGAAGGAACAGCAAAGGACAAAGCATTGAAATTGGCTCGTGGTTTCTAGACGACCGAAACGAAAATAATAATAATAACAATAATAATAATAATAATAATAATAATAATAATAATAATAATAATAATAATAATAATAATAATAATAATAATAATCTTCTTTCTTTATCTTCGGCTTTTCCCAATTAATTGGGGTCGCCGGAGCCAACCAGGCTCATTTTGGTTTTGGCCGGGGATTTGAGGCCGGATGCCCTTCCTGACGCCACGTGATTTTTCAGGTGAAAATTCCACCCCGCTGTCACCGGGATTCGAACCCCGGCCGTCCGGGTGAAAGACGAGCAGCTAAGCCACTGAGCCATCACGTTCCCCAATAATAATAATAATAATAATAATAATAATAATATAATTAAGATATTAAGAATCCACCGAGGTACCAGCACGAATGTCACTTTTGTGAACTTCAAGAAGACGTATGACTTTGTGGACAGACATACCATTTTTAGCCTACTTCTCACATTTTGCAAAAATGAGGAAAAAGTAGACTTATGAGATCGATCCGGGCAAATGTGTGTGTCTGTCTGTCTGTCTGTCTGTCTGTCCTTCTATCTTACTTTCTGGCTGTGTGTGTGTCCCCCCCATCAACTCCTAAACGGCTGCAGCAATCAAAACAAGATTTGGTAGGAGTAAAGATCTATACCTGAATGTCTCACGGCCATATTTGAAAATGATGTCAGTGCTACAAACTGCTGAAAAATCGCAATTGAAATTTGAGCTCCATGTTGGATATCTTGGAAGGTATGAATGGGAGCTATTTCAAAATTTGCACACGTATAGATAGTAATATTTCAGTTTAATTTCCAGGAGGCCATACATTGCAGTGTTGCCAAAATGATTCTAAGCCTGCTGACAGGTCCAAATTTTAAATGCATATAACTTCTACACTATCAATTGGATATCAACCAAATTTCGTATGTGGTATGTGTACATAAACAGATATGACTGAACGTATTCTTAAGATCCACCAGGGCTGCCAACTGTTAATAAATGCTCTGAATTTATTTTATCCAAATACCAATAATCAGAAAGTAGGCAAGCCAATAGCTCTATACTTTGCACACGTATAGTACCTGGCATTCTAGATTAATTTGGAGTAACTAATATAGGCCTACGCCAGTGCTGCCAACATGATTCTAAGCCTGCTGATAGGTTCAATTTTAAAATGCATGTAACTTCTATACTAACTAATGGATTTCATTCAAAATTGACACAACAATAGATCATATTATTTCAGATTATTTCTGACCAATACATGTATGTCATTGTTGCCAAAATGATTTTACGCACGCTGTTAGATCCAATGTTTAACTGCTTGTAAAGTCCATGCTATCCATTGGACTTCAACCAAATTTTCTATTCTGTACCTTAAGAGATGGAACTAAGAATATATTCAGTCACCAGGGCTGCCAACTGTAGTTCCCTATTAGGCTACATTATGCCATGTATACAGTATTTCGAACTAATTAGAAATTTCGATATTACCTACTTAATTTCGTCATTATTCTAGATAGATCCATATAGATTAATCATTGGCATGAATCTTTAATTTTAAGAAAAGTAGGCTCTTTAGTTCGTCACGGAACTTCTTGTTTATACTGTAGAAGAAAGACCAGGAAGAGCAAAGAACTAATCCTGCTGACTTCAAAAGTGAAATTCCTTGGGAAAATTTCCGAGCCTTTTGAAATATGTACGGGCGTATGTCAAGGTGTCGAAATCTCCCCTATTCTTCTTAACTTAGTTCTAGACATAGTTAATAGAAACTGGGAAAGGGTGTCAAAGGTGTGAACATTGGAAAATTGGGAAACGAAGTCACTGTGAAATGTTTAGCATTTGATGATGATCTAGGAATCATTCCTAAGAACAGAGATGAAATTAGATTCGCCGTACAGAGACTACACAATATAGCGTCAAAGGCAGGCCTCCAGATATCGTACGAGAAAAGTGGAGCGCAGAAAGAGCCATAGCGAGAACATGAAGAGTTTTTGGGAAAACAAGAAAGCAAGTTCCTTAGACTGGCGTAATGATGTAAAAATACCACTCATAATAATAATAATAACGGGGGCCTTATCAGCAAGCTGAAATGGTCACTGACACATTCAGGGGAAGGTGATTAAAGTTCTACAACCACATTCTCTGAATTAACAATGACAGTCTCACCAAAATGATTCTCAACCTCACTCTCTTCGTTACATTTTAGACGTCAAATTACACCTTATTATGTGCAAATTCAGTGGTTGAAACTTCGTGAACGTAGGCAGCTGTCAATTGCGATCCTAACCCAGAAAATATTGTGTACAATAACCCCTGGTTATCTCTATAATGTGTTTAAGCCAATGAACTCCGTCCACAACAGAGAAAATAGATTTACTGATTCTACTCTACAGATTCCTGTCCACCGTACAACTAAATACAATAAATCATTCCTTTGCACAGCTTCACGGCTCTTTAATACATTCCACCTTCACTCATTTACAAACTCTGTTAACACTACGCAACTCAAGAAATACCTAATATCAAAATTCCTGAAGGAATACAAATCAAAAATATGAATAGTTCATACAATATTTTTGAAATATATCCGTGCCATACAGCCTTTTATAATATTTTTAATATCCAAGATACAACTTCCGTGGAATTGATAGTAGTTCGAGTAATCATGTCACTCATATAAAATAGTAGCCTTTTTTAACGTACTATAATTTTTTTGTGTTTTTCAATAGATTTAATTAATTATTATATTCTTATTTGTATAATTCATGTTTGCTCTTTGGCTTGCTTAGTTATAAGTATATTTTATATTGTGTTTTGTTAGTTGTTAAGCTAGGTTTAGTTTCTCATTACATAACTTCAATCCAGAACATTGTATACGCTACAAAAAGGGGCTCTTTAGCCTCAGTGGCTGTTCACTATGAATAAATCCAATTCAAATTCCAAAAAAATAAATGAAAGTCGAATAAAATAGAAAAAGCAATACCTTCAAGAAATTATACACGATTGACTCGAATTCAAAACATTAATCAACAACAGTAATTTTGCTGATATAAATGATACCAGGACCTATGAAGCGTGTACTGAATATCGGAGGAAGATAATCAGTGCTCAGATGAGGAGATTTTGGGAGAAGGAAAAACACATCATCAGCTAAATAAGCTCTATCACACCCTACAGATGGGCATAGCAATGTAATAATAATAATAATAATAATAATAATAATAATAATAATAATAATAATAATCTTTATTAGGGATATTCTACAATTCAGTAATTTTTCTTCAACCAAAAATACTCTACTCGTCCACAAATTTCAGTCTTCCAATATTCATTGTCCCATTGCCTTTGTTGTCGACTATAAATCCGTCCGGTTATCATATCTTTAGGTTTTGTAGCATTGTAATCTATTTTCCGTATGACGGAGAGCTGGCCCATTGCTACAACCCCCAACCTGGAGGACCAAGTTATTTTTGTTCAAGGTTTTCTTGTTCTAGCCTTTGAGGATCCAACGCCAAACTACTAGGCAGTAGCTTGTCCGTTAACCTGGTAGGGCCTTTACTGGGTGCTAACATCCGGGTCAGATGAACCCTGTTCTTTTAAAGAGGTGTTACTCCTCTATCACTCCTAATTTGTCCTGGCTTGTGACAGGCAGAGTCTAGCATCCCAAAAATTTGGCCTAGGTTGGTTGGGTTATAATAATAATAATAATAAACGTTTGGCCTCAGCCCTCTGGTGTATAATAGCTTCATAGAAGATGCACTGTTCAATTGCGACGTTCAGTTTGCTCTGCCATTTACCAGCAAGACCGCCACTCTGCTCAGGACGTATGGCTGACATTTAATTACTGTAATATTCTGTTATAATCACCAAAAGTGATGCAAGATAATGTTTAGCCTACTTTTCACATTTTGCAAAAATGAGGAAAAAGTAGACTTATGAGATCGATCCGGGAAGATGTGTGTCTGTCTGTCTGTCTGCCCTTCTGTCTGTCTGTCTGTCTGCCCTTCTGTCTGTCTGTCTGTCTGTCTGTCTGTCTGTCTGTCTGTCATTCTGTCTCTCTGTCTGGCTGTGTGTGTCACTCCCCCCTATCAACTCCATAAAGGCGGCAGCAATCGAAACCAAATTTAGCATGAGTAAAGATGTATACCGGAATATCTCACTCCCATATTTCAAAATGATGTCAATGCTACCAACTGCTGAAAAAACGCAAGAGAAATTTGAGCTCCATGTTGGTTATCATGGAAGGTATGAATGGGAGCTATTCCAAAGTTGGCACACATGTAGATAATACTATTTCAATTTAATTTCCAGGAGGCCATACATGACAGTGTTGCCAAAATAATTTTAAGCCTTCTGATAGGTCCGATTTTAAATGCATATAACTTCTACACTATTAATTGGCGTTCAACCAAATTTTGTATGTAATATGTGTACATAAACGGATATGACTCAGTGTATTCTTAAGAGCCACCAGGGCTGCCAACTGTTAATAATTGCTCTCTCTATTTTCTTCATCCAAATACCAATATATCTGAAAGTATGCAAGCCGACAGCTTTAAATTTTGCACACCTATAGTACCTGACATTTTAGATTAATTTGGAGTAACTTATATACTTCAGTTCTACCAACATGATTCTAAGCCTGCTGATAGGACCAATATTTAAATACATGTAACTCCTATACTATCAGTCGGATTTCAACCAAATTTCGTATGTGCTATGTGTAACATAACATATATGACTATAAGTATTGTTAAGAGCAATCAGGGCTGCCAACCGTTAATAAATGCTGTCTATATGTCTTTACTCTAATATCAATATATCAGAAATTATGCAAGCCAACAGCTCTATACTTCGCACACGTATAGCACCTTACACTCTAGATTAATTTGGAGTATTTAATAAAAGCCAGTGGTGCCAACATGATTCTATGCTTGCTGAGAGGTCCAATTTTAAAATGCATGCAACTTCTATACTAACAAATGGATTTCATCCAAAATTGGCATAACAAGATATCATAATATTTCCGATTATTTCTAACCAGCACACGCATGACATTGTTGCCATCATGCTTTTACGCGCACTGATAGATCCAATGTCTAAATGCATGTAACGTCCATTGGGCTTCAACCAAATTTTGTATTCTGTACCTTAAGAGATGGAACTAAGAATATATTCAGTCACATGGGCTGCCAACTGTAGTGCTCTATTAGTCTACATTATACCAGGAATATTTCGAACTAATTGGATATTTCGATATTACAAACTTAATTTGGTCATTATTCTAGATAGGTTCATATACTGCAGAATAATCATTGGCATCATAAGTAGGCTCTTTAGTTCGTCACGGGACTTCTTGTTAAAAGGTGACATCACACAACTCGGAATGTCATCGAATTTTACCAACTCTTCAAACATTTGACTTATTCCGCCAGGAATCTTATTTAATATCTTCAGAGCTAAGACAAAATTTCTAGTTGAGATTTTCTTTTTCTGTATATTTTATTGAATAATAATTATCATCATCATGTATTGCATTAACAGGCCATTAACACCCAGGACAGACAATAAGAGCATTAAACAAAAAACTCATATATAAAACAACCCAGGCATTACAACAGGTGGCACTGAGAGTCTTTACAAGTATCGGTCGCAAATGGTCTTCCACCTTTCTCTGTCCCTTGCATCCTCCACAGTGGCTGTTGGTGCCACCTTTAACAGTGACATTATCACTCGATCCTTCCATCTTGTTCGAGGGTGGCCTCTCGGGCGTCTCCCAGTTGGTGTCGAGCTGAAAACACGATTGGATATGGAATCCTCAGCTCGAATGGCATGTCCCAACTATTGCAACCTCCTCCTCCTCTCCAAAATCCGGTTGATGCTCGTCTTCCCAAAGCGTTGATAAAGGTCTTTCCCACCTTTCTGTTTCTGCATTACATAGTGGACCATATATTTCCCGCAAGACCTTCCTTTCAAAAAACACAGAGACGTTCTTCAAGCGTTTGAGGCGTGGCCCAGGTCTCACGGCTATATACCTAGGACCATAGGTCTAATAATATATATTTGAAGACCAAAAGGCACACTCTTAATAAAATGATAAAATTACTGGTCACAATTACCAGTAGTGGTAATGTGTGAAGTCGCAAGTGTCTAGGTCAGCTTAGGACTGCAAACACGAGAGGGTTCAAGCCCCACAGTCAGCTTTCCTTGGAATGGGTTTTCATGGTTTATTGTTTTCAATTCCAGGTGATACCGTAACGGCAGTTTCTAAAAGGCCACGGCCAATTCCTTCCAACTTCATGCCCAGTTTCTTTCGTCATCATCTATTTCACCTCTAATTAATACTTCTGAAGAGTAAGGCATCGGGAAGGCCGTCCGGTCGTAAAAACCATCCGCAACATGGAAACCACATATAATACCCAAACACGTATAAATGTGAATGTTTAAGGGTAGAATTCATGTAATACCAATTGCTGCTGTTAAAAATATCAAAAAGTGAAGGTACTGTATGTGTTTTCTGGTTCTGAAGAGGTTAACCCACGCTCTCTGCGCGGATAAACAAAACATTATCCGCATCCGCCCCGCATCCGCACGACTTTTTTCTGTATTCCCACGTTTGTTATCCAAATCTACTGGTATTAAAATATTATTAGCTTACTTTTCACATTTTGCAAAAATGAGGAAAAAGTAGACTTATGAGATCGATCCGGGATAATGTGTGTCTGTCTGTCTGTCTGTCTGTCTGTCCTTCTGTATGTCTGTCTGTCTGGCTGTGTGTGTGTGTGTCCCCCTATCAACTCCTAAACGGCTGGAGCAATCAAAACCAAAGTTAGTAGGAGTAAAGATGTGCACCGGAATAGCTCACGTCCATATTTTAAAATTATGTCAGTGCTACCAACTGCTGAATAAACGCACTAGAAATTTGAGCTCCATGTTGGATATCTTACAAGGTATGCATGGGAGCTATTCCAAAATTGGCACACATGTAGATAATACTATTTTAGTTTACTTTCCAGGAGGCCAACCATGACAGTGTTTCCAAAATAATTTTAAGCCTTCTGATAGGTCCAATGTTTAAATGCATATAACGTCTACACTATCAATTGTATTTCAACCAAATTGTGTCTGTAATATATGTACATAAACAGATATGACTGAGCGTATTCTTAAGAGCCACCAGGGCTGCCAACTCTTAATAATTGCTCTCTCTATTTTTTTTTATCCAAATATCAATATATCAGAAAGTATGCAAGCCAACAGCTTTAAACTATGCACACGTATATTCTGACATTTTAGATTAATTTGGAGTAACTTATATACGTCAGTTCTACCAACATGATTATAAGCCTGCTGATAGTACCAATTTTTAAATACATGTAACTTCTATACCATTAGTTGGATTTCAACCAAATTTCGCATGTGCTATGTGTACCATAACAGATATGACTATAAGTATTGTTAAGAGCAATCAGGGCTGCCAACTGTTAATAAATGCTGTCTATATTCTTTTTACCCTAATATCAATATATCAGAAAGTATGCCACCAACAGCTCTATACTTTGCACACGTATAGCACCTGACATTCTAGATTAATTTGGAGTGATTAATACAAGGCAGTGCTGCCAACATGATTCTATGCCTGCTGATACGTCCAATTTTAAAATACATGTAACTTCTATACTAACAAATGGATTTCATCCAAAATTGGCACAACAAGATACCATAATAATTCAGATTATTTCTGACCAGCACACGCATGGTATTGTTGGCAACATGCTTTTACGCGTGCTGATAGATCCAGTGTCTAACTCCATGTAACGTCCATTGGACTTCAACCAAATTTTGTATTCTGTACCTTAAGAGGTGGAATTAAGAATATATTCAGTCACCAGGGCTGCCAACTGTAGTGCTCTATTAGGCTACATTATACCAGGTATATTTTGAACTAATTAGATATTTCGATATTACCAACTTAATTTCGTCATTATTCTAGATACGTTCATATTCTGTAGAATAATCATTGGCATGAAAAGTATGCTGTATATTTCTTCACGGAACTTCTTGTTTTTAATTAGATAAAGCATAAATTACTAAAGCATCATATTTAGACATTTGAGGAAAAAGTCGTTCCTTTAGGCTTTGTATGGCTTGCGCGATGTTTAAAATGAATGTTTTACAGCCAGAAAGGCAACCCTTTCTTGTTGGGAGTGTTAATTATGTTTGATGACATAATTTGATTGGCATTAGCTAAAATCATCATTTTACATTTGTGATGAAAATAAAACATAAGGGAAAAATATGATATGTAATAAATATCCGGGTCCTAATAATGATATTAAACAAGTTCGGATTGTATTCTAAAAACTACTCGCAAATTTTCTCCAAACATTATCCGCTGCTTATTCGCTATTCGCACAGCCATGCAAACTATATCCTCGTGGCGAATAAACCCGCGGATATCCGCTTCAACACAGGGCTTTACCAATGATCCATCAAGGAAGCTTATCCTGCAGAATGAACTCGTCAACGACAGGTACGCAGAGCCGGTCTGTCATAAATCACTCACATGGCTATGCTCTTTGTTACAAAACAGCTTGCTTACATTAAATGCCTTGTGATTAATGTTGGAAAGAAGCAAGGAAACATGTACAGTACAGTACAGTACATCATTCCTGGCGGAGTATGCGACCAGCCAATCAAATTTAATGTTAATAGTCCCGGAAGAATCTCCGTGCTCATGTCAGCCAGAGAAATGACATCTCACAGCTATGTGGCAAAGAAGAAGACCAGAAAGCCTTGAGAACCTTCTGGTAACTGACCAGACATAAGACGTGATACTCCAATAGTTTCACGTTGATTTCAGCTTTCACGGACAGAAATAGCCTACTATTCATTAAATACTTTTGGAGATTTGCCGTGTTGAAATATAATACAAAATGGAAATAGTCTGGATGCTTCGGCAGGAACCTTCGCTGATTTGTCCATAGCTCAATCTAATAATGTGTGAATATCTCTATACAGGTGTCCGAGAAATGGTTTCAATATTTACAGGACAGTTAGGATGCAACAATAGAAGAAAACATTCCTGACAAACATTGATCGAAACTCAATATCTTCTGAGTTTTGAACTTATTTTGTATGAAAAGCACATTATGCACTCGGAGCACTTTGCCACGAAACAAATGAGGAAACGTTGTACGAGGAGCGTATCTTACACTCCAAGCACTTTGACGCGAGACAAATGAGGAAACGTTGTACGAGGAGCGTATCTTACACTCCAAGCACTTTGACGCGAAACAAATGAGAAAACGTTGTACGAGGAGCATATCTTACACTCCAAGCACTGTGACGCGAAACAAATGAGGAAACACTTTACGAGGAACATATCTTACACTCCAAGCACTTTGACGCGAAACAAATGAGAAAACATTGTACGAGGAGCATATCTTACACTCTAAGCACTTTGACGCGAAACAAATGAGGAAACACAATACGAAGAGCATATCTTACACTCTAAGCACTTTGACGCGAAACAAATGAGGAAACACAATACGAAGAGCATATCTTACACTCCGAGCATTTTGACGCGAAACAAATGAGGAAACACTGTACGAGGAACATATCTTACACTCCAAGCACTTTGAAGCGAAACAAATGAGAAAACATTGTACTGTGCCCCTTTAGACCGGAGTCCGCACGACCACATATGCATTTTACCAAGAATCAGTCAGCACGAGAGTCAAAATATCCCGGGGCGCCAGATGGGTTAAAGCTAATCGCAAAAACGACATCAAATGAAAAAAAAAACTTTACTGATTTTTGGCTCAATGCAACAATAAGGATAGAAGGAGATTCAACTGGGCATAACACATCATGTAAAATTATCTCATTTTATTCTGAATTTAAAATTGACTGCAAAATAAAATGCTCAAAGCAGCATCATTCATGTGTGACGACCCACATTACTATTTACACAATGTACAGAAATTTTCCAACACATTGGACAATTATCTTTGGAGACACAAGTCTGATTATCAGTCCTGAAGACTGTGTTCCAAAATTATATCCATTATTTATGATTAAATCCAGTTCAAATTTAATTGTCTTTACTGGAAATACTGTAGTTTACTGGTTGAATTTTTACATAATATTAACACTCGTACAATAATTGTTCATAGAATTTTTAACTTTCACTTATTTTTCCAGTTTCTAAAAATATTGTCAAAAAATATTATTATCTCTGAATCAACACAAATTATGTATACATATTAATAACAACATCTGAAAAGTATCTGACCCTTGAGCATAGCATCGAAGAACTGTGCGAAGCACAACAAAATTGATTGTTCTTCTGACATTAAACGTTTCGAGAAGTGACTCGATTATGAACTTCAAGTTCCTAACAAAATATATGATTTCTGAATCATCAACTTGATCAATAAATTGTTGGACCATTCAACTATTCGATTTTCCACTTGGAATCATTATTAAGAAAAATATTTATATTTGTGGCCATTTTAGTAACTTTCACAACTTGCAATTCTTGAACAGAATGCGGAAATAAGAATTGTAGCTTCATAATAAATTCATTTAGTTCATGACACTAGGATTGAAAACATCCTTCAAATTATTCGTGGTTATATAATTATTTTTAATTGGCAGTGGCCCATTCTATTATTTTTATAAGAACACAATATTCCAACAACAACGGCAAAGGTCTTCCTCTGAAGAAGAATAAAATACAATCATGACAAATCCGGGTTCTAGCAAAATCAAAGTCTTAATGGAATCCGTAAACAAGGTTGAAATAAGAACTGATGGTTTTTAAGAAATAACCTTTGGGTCATTCATACGACGCAATGTGTAGTTCCAATACTCCTTCTTTAACACTGAGTCATCGAACCTGCTATGTGATTGATGCTCAAATAAAAACCTCCTCATTCCTGCGACTTAAACATGCGCACCTGGGAATGGCATTTCAACTACTCCACACACATAAATTTTCTTCCCAAAATTTATACAATAAATCAAGCCTCTGCTTGTTATCAACACTGGAAGATTTATAAACTTACAAGTTTATTTTATTTTACCATTCAGTTCAAATCGTGAAGTTACCACACTTATGATACTCTCTATTTCACTTTCGAATGTGTATCTACGTCATGATTTTATATAAATACAAAAATATCTTAATTGATACAAATATCATTTGCTTCCCGTTTCATGCCTCTCCGTGTTATCTGAAAAATATACTTTGCTCTTTGAAAATATTAACTGTTCAACCAGAACTGTAATGTTGGTTGAATGCGGGCTTGCGCTAACCACTATCCTTCGGAAAATCACCTGTTCCAAACTAGAAATGATTAAACTACTTCATAAGCTCTCTCTCAATGAATGTGATTATTAGAAAATATAAGATCCAAGAATTATTTAGAAAAGTTATGAAAATCATTATCATTATTATTAGTGGATTATTATTATTATTATTATTATTAGTTATATTATTGTAAATGTGTTTAATTATTATTTCATTATGTGAGAATCCACATTTTCGATCCTTCGAATATGGATAAAATATCCATTTCTCAACAAAAATAATTATTAACTTTTACAGTTACCTCGGCTGATTACCGTGATTATCAAAAAAATATGAAACATTCAAATAAATGCTCGTTATGCTCGGTCATCGATCCTAAACTGTTCTGAGTGCTGAAAATACTCAGAATAACTCTAATATGTCTTGCGTAAATCATTGCAAGATTTAAATACGAAGAAAAACAAATGTGTTGGTCATCTGCAGAAAATGAGTTTGTTCCAATTAGCTAGGCATAATATAAAAGTCAAATGTGGCTTACATTTCTCGTTGGTCTTGAAGCGTAGTGAACCTGGTCTGTACCAGATTTATCCAGATACATGCCCTATTGGACACGCACGTCTAATCCTTGTATCGGCCGCCATTATATACCCACAATCTGTCTAACACGACATAGTGGAAATATTTCTTGGAGTTGGAAGTAACTACTGATCCATTTTAATATTGGCTTCAATTAAATCCATAGCAGTTCGCTTAAATGGGGTCAGATCCAAATGATCTATTCTCAAATACGTCAGTTGTAACATAACTCACGGTAATCTTTTCAGTACAAGAAAACACTGACAGTCTAAATCAATCAACGGCTGTTCTGAAGATCGTTCCCTGGGCATGGTTTATCACCATCTATCATGCGCGAAGCAACTTATAGTTTCCCTTTGTCGGCTAATGAACAACACCGTGATAGACTGGCCTTCAATATACTGAAAGATCGGAGTGGTTATCAAGTTACAATTTATGAAACTGACTAATTGGATCAAAATATCCAAGTATTGAATTATTATTACTGGACTGTGACAAAGTACTTTCTAGACAAAGTCTAGCATGTGTCCATATAGAAATAAAGTATTTCACCAGTGTCCGTAGAAAAATAACAATCACCATAGTGATTCCCTCTGCCGGAAACTTACTATGTTCTACATGTATCGCAGCACTTTTGTGACTATCACAATTTAAAGATATCTTCTGCGTAGATCCGGCAACCATGTGCCTTGGCTCAACGTAGCAGCAGCACCTTGTCATGCAAGAGCTTGGTTCGAAGTGAGCTGATGTTGCTTGGGCCGGTCGACTTTTATTCAAAACGGTCGGGTCCACGCTGGATCACGCTGAAATCTGGAAATCCTCATATCTCCTGTATCTCTGGTCCGATTCACTTGAGACTAAGTGCATTCTCTTTCATTTGGCCATGCCAGTAATCTGATCCAAGTCTTAAGTCTCTACTCCATGGCTAAAATCAACAAATAGTCTCGACCTCTGCTACTACCCGCTACGTCACTTAACATGCTCTTGGCTGCACAAAGTTTCCATTCCATTCTAGAAGGAATGGAGCGCGAAATTCAAATATCTCAACTTTCAAAAGCGGCTGTAGCCTTTCCCTTGATATCTAGGTGTCTGAATCTTGGAATACCCATTCCTAGAGTTGGGCACAGTACGAGGAGCATATCTTACACTCTAAGCACTTTGACGCGAAACAAATGAGGAAACACAATACGAAGAGCATATCTTACACTCCGAGCATTTTGACGCGAAACAAATGAGGAAACACTGTACGGGGAACATATCTTACACTCCAAGCACTTTGAAGCGAAACAAATGAGGAAACACTGTACGAGGAACATATCTTGCTCTTTGACGCGAAACAAATGAGAAGACATTCGTTTCTTTCCAAAATACTTGGTGTGCAATATATGCTCCTCGTACAAAATAAGACCATAACTTAGAAGTTATTTTTACGACCACTGTTTCTAGGGACTTTCTTCTTCTAATGCTGCATACTAACTTTTCTGTAAATATTGGAACCTATTTCCCGGACATCCTGTATATAGAGTAGAGTAAAGATTATGTCAGTGTGTTTGTTAGTTTATGCGGCATTGGCACCTTAACGGCCTCGTTTGTTTCAATGCAATGTTGAGGAAAGATTTGTGACCAGTAAAGATTAAGCTTTATCCCCAAATATGTCAAGTTGTCTGGGATACGGGAGGATTTATAGTTCAATGCCTGTCATAAATATCATATTGAACTGGGGTATTGGGATACATCTTACATTCCGTTGTCATGGCAATAGAAATTGCGTGCTCATGATTTTATATTTCCCGCAGTAGGCCGTAACATTCTCCGTTATATATTTACTCTTCTATTAAACCTGTCATCATGGAAAGGGAACTGTTTTGATGGCTTTGCTCGAGGATAGAACACGAGGTAGTTTCATACATGCCATTCACTGCACTCAAAATGTTGGGGCATGAGCCTTGGTGAGGAAGACTTCTTTATTTCAAACTCAATAAATACAAGTAGTTCCGTGAAGAACTAAATAGCCTAGTTTCATATATCCTACTTATGTTAATTGCCTCCATGAACATACAAACTTTCATTTTGATTGTTGGAATATATTCGTAGATATTTCGGATGGTGGCCATGTTGGATTTTTATGTATGTAGGCCATAGAGTTATGTACTATTACATGAAGATTATCGGTTAGGTGTATTATTCAAACTTCAATCGCATGATTAGGACACAAGAAATAAAAACCAGATTTTAAAATTTTGCACAGGTGCCATCTTGAAAACAATTGAAAAACATTAGATGTCAGTGCATTACAATGTGTATAAACATTATTGTACCATGTTTCACTGCGCTCAGACGGTTAAATCGCGAGAAAAATCTATTTAAATGTTTCAACTTCGCTTGGCCACCATGTTCGTTTTGTACTTAACAAGTTTCTAAAAGTGCCCTTTACCACCGTACAAAATTTAAGAGTTATATCAATAGATAGTTTCGGAGATATAGAATGCCGGTGAAATATTTCGCACAGCCACCATGTTGGTTTGGTGAGACATAACAAAATTTGAAAGGCACGGTCGTGGTCGGATAAAATAGTACTATGTCCTTTCCGAGTTTCATTGAAATCGCTCCAGCCGTTTTGATTTTATTAGGGGACACACACACGGAGAAAAGGTGATCCCGTAAGTCTATTTTTAGCCCACTTTCGATTTTTGCACAAAAAAAATGAAACTAGACTAATGAGATCACTACAGGGCCAACAAGAAGTTCCGTGACGAACTAAAGAGCCTACTTTTCTTAAAATTTAAGATTCATGCCAATAATTAATCTATAAGGATCTATCTACAATAATGACGAAATTAAGTTGGTAATATCGAAATTTCTAATTAGTTCGAAATACTGTATACCTGGCATAATGTAGCCTAATAAGGAACTACAGTTGGCAGCCCTGGTGACTGAATATATTCTTAGTTCCATCTCTAAAGGTACAGAATACAAAATCTGGCTGAAGTCCAATGGATAGCATGGACGTTACATGCAGTTAAACATTGGATCTAGCAACGCACGTAAAATCATGTTGGCAACAATGACATACATGTATTGGTCAGAAATAATCTGAAATAATATGATCTATTGTTGTGTCAATTTTGAATGAAATCCATTAGTTAGTATAGAAGTTACATGCATTTTAAAATTGGACCTATCAGCAGGCTTAGAATCATGTTGGCAGCACTGGCGTAGGCCTACATTAGTTACTCCAAATTAATCTAGATTGCCAGGTACCATACGTGTGCAAAGTTTCGAGCTATTGGCTTGCATACTTTCTGATATATTGATATTAGGGTAACAAAAATTGAGACAGAATTTATTAACAGTTGGCAGCCCAGCTTACTCTTAAGAATCGGCATAGTCATATTTGTTATGGTACACATAGCACACATGAAATTTGGTTGAAATCCAAATGATAGTATAGAAGTTACATGTATTAAAATTTGGACCTCTCAGCAGGCTTAGAATCATGTTGGTAGCACTGACGTATATACGTTACTCCAAATTAATCTAGAAAGTCAGGTACTATACGTGTGCATAGTTTAAAGCTGTCGGCTTGCATACTTTCTTATATATGGGTATTTTAATTTTTTAAAATGAGAGCATTTATTAACCGTTGGCAGCCCTGGTGGCTATTAAGAATAAGCTCAGTCATATATGTTTATGTACACATAGCACATACGAAATTTGGTTGAAATCGAATTGATCGTGTAGAAGTTATATGCATTTAAAATTTGGACTTATCAGCAGGCTTATAATCATTTTGGCAACACTGCCATGTATGGCCTCCTGGAAATTAAACTGTGATATTATTATCTATACGTGTGCCAATTTTGAAATAGCTCCCATTCATACCCTCCAAGATATCCAACATGGAGCTCAAATTTCAATTGCGATTTTTCAGCAGTTGGTAGCACTGACATCATTTTCAAATCTGACCGTGAGATATTCAGGTATAGATCTTTACTCCTACCAAATTTTGTTTCGATTGCTGCAGCCGTTTAGGAGTTGATAGGGGGGGGACACACACAGCCAGACAGACAGACAGACAGACAGAAGGACAGACAGACAGACACACATTTGCCCGATCTCATAAGTCTACTTTTTCCTCATTTTTGCAAAATGTGAAAAGTAGGCTAAAAATTGTGTGTCTGTCTGTGTGTGTCTGTGTGTGAGTGTGTGTAATCTGAATGTCTGTCCCCCCTATCAATTCGAACACGGTGAAACCAAATTAAACGAAATTAGGTACGGAGGTAGAACAAGCAAAGGGCACCTCAGTGTCATGTTTTATATCGCCGCCATCTTGACGGAAACGGAGTGGCGGCCACCCAAATGTTCAAAGCTTAAATCGAATTACGACTAACCTAATCATCCGATATCTACCAAATTTTGCAACTACTTATAATCGTATGGAGAGCGTCATTTGACCAAACTAAAAGGACATCAGTCCAACAGTTTTCAGATGGCGGCCATGCATGTGTGCAAATCGATTACCCTGATCAATTTAAACACGGTGAAACTGAATTGAACGAACCTTGGTGCAGAGGTAGCACTAGAAAAGGGCAACTCAGGGACATGTTTTATATCGCCGCCATCTTGACGAAGACTTTATGGCGGCCACCCAAATGTTAAAATCTAAAATCAAATTACGACTAACCTAATCGTCCGATATCTAGCAAATTTAGTTACTACATATAGTCATATGGCGAGCGTCTTTTGACCAAACTACAAGGTCATCAGCCCAATAATTTTCAGTTGGCGGCCATGTATGTGTGCAAATCGATTACCCTTATCAATTCAAACACGGTGAAACCGAATTCAACAAAATTTGGTACAGAGGTAGCACTAACAATGGGCACTCCAGTGCCATGTTTTATATCGCCACCATCTTGACAAAAACGCAATGGCAGCCACCCAAATGTTTGAGTCTTGAATCAAATTACGACCAACCTAATCATCTGATCTCTACCACATTTTGCAACATCATACCTTTAGGTGAGAAGCGTTCTTTGACCATGCTACAAGGTCATCAGTCCAATAGTTTGCATATGGCGGCCATGTATGTGTACAAATCGATTCCCCCTATCAATTCAAACACGGTAAAACCGAATGGAACGAAATTTGGTACAGAGGTAGCACTAGCAAAGGGCACCTCAGTGTCATGTTTTATATCGCCACCATTTTGACGGAAACGTAATGGTGGCCAGCCAAATATTAAAAGCTTAAATCAAATTACGACCAACCTAATCATTTGATCTCTACTAAATTTTGCAAGAACATACTTTTTATGGGAATCATCTTTTGACAGAACTACAAGGTCTTCAGCCCAATAGTTTGCAGATAGCGGCCATGTATGTGTGCAAATCGATTCCCCATATCAATTCAAACACGGTGAAACCGAATTCAATGAAAATTTTTTCAGAGGTAGCACTAGCAAATGGCACCTCATATTCATGTTTAATATCCGTAGAGCACGTAGTATTTCAACAAGCTACTACAACCAACATTCAATTATACTCCTTGAAAAGGGCAAAGAGTTATAACAATACCCATGCTTTTAGGAGAAAGTAGGCTATATGTTCTTTACTGAACATCTTGTTTCATAAATGAGAATATGCTAAAAATATTGGGTTTATTTTTAACGACCTTTCCTAGGCGGTAATGGTTACATTCCTTGGACACAGTAGGCCCTATGGTTGGAGCCCTGCGTGGATGAACAAAACGTTATCCGCAACCGCCCCGTATCCGCACGACTGTTATCCGCATCCGCCCCGTATCCGCACGACTGTTATCCACATCCACCCCGCAACCGCACGACTGTTATCCGCATCCGCCCCGCATCCGCACGACTGTTTTCCACATCCGCCCCGCATCCGCACGACTGTTATCCGCATCCGCACAACTGTTATCCACATCCGCCCCGTATCCGTACGACTATTATCCGCATCCGCCCACATCCGCACGACTGATATCCGCATCCGCCCCGCATCCGTACGACTATTATCCGCATCCGCACAACTTTTATACGTATCCGCACGTTTGTTATTAAAATTCGCTGACATTACTATAATATGTTTAATTTATTAGATAAAGTATTAAAGAAGAACATTTAGACATTTGAGAAGAAATTAGTCCCCCTAGGGCCCTAGGCTATGTGTGAATTGCAAGACAATGATGGCTGAGTTTTGCCCCTCTAAGTAACGCTGTGTGAAACACAGGGTGGCTACTTAGTCGACGGATATACCCACGCAGGTATCAAGGACTATTTTTTTCGGCAAAAGTCAACACTAATTGAGGGCATTTTCATGATTTGGCTTCTCACACCTCTTTATTATTCTCATGCAATCCAAGCGAAAGCGAATAGGGAAATAACAAGGAACGAGAAAGACGCAGATTTTAGCAAAAACTAAAATAATTTTTAAAAATCCAGTTCAACATTGTATTCTAAAAGTTATCCGCAAATTTACTCTCAACATTATCCACAGCTTATCCGCTATCCGCACCGCCATGCAAACATTATCCGCATGGCGAAAAATGTTGCGGATATTCGCCGGTTTATCCGCGGATATCCGCTTCCGCGCAGGGCTTTACCTATGGTGAACAATCAGTATGGATACTTTCATGTGCATCTCGTGTTAAGACCAAAACACCTTGCACACTAAAGTATGTTCGCCGAGTCGAGATAGTGCGCGTAAATTCTTGCACGTGGTCACTTGACCTCCTGAACAGGGAAACACGCCCAGTACACGTCATCGGCTCTGCCGGACAGGGGTAGCCAAGAAGCTCCGAGATCATTAGCAAATAGCTTAATATGATAATAGTGGAAACTCTCGCAACTTAACACGCGTAGCAGCGGCGACAGCGCACAGTGCTACCATCTAGCGGTTCGAATAGTCAACTACTCGAACGATCTATTGAAGAGTAACACTATTCGACTACGAAAACACAAAGAAATACAGATTTTAAGGCCTTTGCGTACTAATTGTTGCATAATATAATGAAGGGAGATGGATGTTAGTAGTGGTTTTGTGGGGGTTCTAATGCCACCGCCACCGCTCCACCGCTGAAATACTAAAATGGCAATATCTCGCGAACCAATCAGGCTAGAGATTTGTACGAGGTGTCATTGAACTCGGGCTGACACCCCCTTTCCAATGGACAACATATTTCAACCCCAAAAATAAAATCTACCCTACTAGGGGGTGAAATTGTAATTTTTTAGAGAATCTCTCTTTCCAATTGCAACATGTGAGAGTTTGAATGCCGATATGGATTTAAACGTTGTTCTACATAAAGTGCATATGTTCGGTGGATAGCCACTATGAATTAACATGCTTGTTTTTGTTTTTGTTTTTTATGCATGCCCACTCATGGCTTTTGTAAGAGGGTGGGGGAGCGGATCCCTGTGGATGGGTTATTGTTGACGGGTCATTGTTGGCGGGGTCATTGTTACCGGGTCATTATGGACAAGTCCTTGTTGACAGGTCCTTGTGGACGAGTCCTTGTGGACAGGTGCTTGTGGACAGGTCCTTCTGAACGAGTCCTTGTTGATGAGTCCCTTTGGACTGATCCCTTTAGACCGGTCCCTTTGGACTGGTCCCTCTGGACTGACCCATGGTCTCTAATGCTATGATGAAATTAAACGTTGTTTCACATGAAACGCATGTGAAGAGCCGATTGCTACTATGAATTAACATGTTTGTTTTCTGTTTTTACGCATGCGCACTTGGGGTTTTCGTAAGAGGGCGGACTTTTTAAATAATGATTTATAGATGAGTCATTTAAAAAAAATAACCAAAAGATCCAAAACTAATAGGCCATTGGCTTTTTAATATCTCATGAACCAATAAAGCTAGGGACTTGTATGAGGAGTCGTTGGACTTGGTATGACACCCCGTTTTCTCAATGTATTTTTGATTTTTGTCAAAAGGACCTAAGTACACTTTTGTTAATATCTCGTGAACCAATAAGGCTAGGGACTTGTATGAGGGGTCGTAGCACATGGGCTGACATTCCCTTTTTAAATGTGTTTTTTGAAATTTTGACAAGGGGCCTAACTACACTTTTGTTGATATTTCCTGAACCCATGATGGGATTTTGACCTGTGAGGTGTCGTTGGACTTGGGCAGACACTCTCTATTTGAATGTATTTTTGACATTTTAACAAAGGGCCTAACTACACTTTTGTTAATATCTCGCGAACCAATATGGCTAGGGACTTGTATGTGGGGTCCTAGCACTCGGGGTGACGCTCTGTTTTTAAATATATATTTAATGTTTGTCAAAAGGGCCTAACTGCACTGTTGTTAATATCTCGATAACCAATAATGGGAGAGAGTCAAGTGAGGTGTTATAATACTAAGGATGGCCAACCCTTTCCCATGACCATCGAATTTACTCCAAATATTCAAAACAACAAGGACAATGACCTGAGATTATATAAACTAATACTTGGATATCGACATGTGAGGTGTCATAGGACTTAGAATGGTCAACTCTTTCCCATGACCAATGAATTTACCTAAAATATCCAAAATATTAAGGTCATTGACCTGAGATTTTATAAATTAATAATTGGATACGGACATGTGAGTTGTTTACCGTGAGTGATGAAACATAGCTAGGTAGAGAAAGAACTAGTGTAGGCTACATGTATGGTGACTGACAAGTCTTTCACTATTGGAACTTGTTTTCAGATCAGACTGTAGTACCGAGAGAGTATAGGTTGCAGGCATGGGTTAATAAATGAAAAACGGTGTATACAAAATCGGATTTATTGATTCAAGAATTAAGAGTAGACCATCTTTAATTGATTGGTTAAAGAGGATAGCTAATGAAACAAAATGGTGACTACATTGAACTAAACTGAACCAAGCTGAATCAAACCCAACCAAACCGAACCAAACCTAATCGAAAACAAGCCAAGGGTTTAAGTGTAAAACTTGTGGGTGGATGTGGTCATTGGTAATGTCAAAAAGGAAAGGGATAACGCTCTACCTATAGAGGGTAAGGTAAAGTTAGTGCATGGTGCTAATGCACACACCCAAGTCCATGAACCTCACACAACTATCCTATGCAGTTTTTATGGGTTGACTGTTAAAACTTGCTCAGTGGTTACTGGGATAAGATGGTCGCTACACACAACAAGCTTTAAATATCTGAGGCTAATAATCTATACACACACTCACACACACTTGTTCTAAACTAAACTGTCTTGCTGGCAGAGCTCACACAGTAGGCAAATGACAGACATGCTTGGCTAACAGAAATACAATCATTTTCGGTTGTCTAATGTTACCAGCTAAACATTACGTGCTATAGTGGTGAGCACATGTGCCTCTTTCACTGGAGATCTTAATTCGATTTCTAGCTCTAAGGCCTAGAACGAATCAAACTAAGAAAAAAGGGTATGGTAACGCAGTGGTTAAACTGTTAACCTTTCACTAAGGTAGACTAGGGTTTGATTTTAGGTTAATATGCATGTCATAAACAAACAAATAAAAGCAGAGATAATGTTTAAAACTGATTACACTTGTCTCTTTTCAAATTATTACTTAGATTACAAATACAAACGTGGACTGGGTTTGACACACAGTTAATGCTTCCTATCACATACTAGACTGTAAGAAAGCCAAACAAGCAAGAGGCGTAGGTAAAGCAGTGGTAAAATCGTTATGTGTAGAGAAATACCTAACGGTTTTATGAACTGGCAGAGGTATGTCTCATAAACAGTGCAGGATACAGTCCAGCAACCATAATTTTTATCTTGTGGACAAGAGAAAACATATATAGAGAGAGATATATATAGAAAGCTTGTGTATGTGTGGGTAGCATTGGTTGTTAGACCAGAGAAAATACGGTGAGGTAGGGTGGGGAGAGGGAGAATTAGCACTTATATATGAATGGAAAATAGATTTTTTTCAATCGTTTTGTTTTTCAAATGCAGTGGTAGATAGTCGTTATTTTGTAAAACATTCTTACTTGCAGTAGTGTAAGCCTCTATGGTTCCGCTAACACATAGATAGACTGTATTATTGCCATGGTCAAGCACTCACATTAAGATTATTTACAAAATCATAAAATGAAAAATAAAAAATCTTGTTTTGGAAATATCGTTTTTCAACATACACAAAATAAATATATAAAGAATTTGTAAACAGAAAAATGGAAAATCCATGTTTCCATATAGACAAAATTTAAAAACCTTAAACGGACATTTAAGAAAACATATGCAAATGGGAAATTGACAAATGTGTAAATATGAAAATGGAAAAATCCATGTTTCCATATCATGAAATTGAAAAACATCAAACTGTCATTTAAAAAAATGCAAAATGGAAAATTGACAAATTGCAATGTGTGAAATGTGAAATTGAACAAATGGTTATCATTATTTTTTAAGAACATGGTGCTCTATGGTTGAGGTGTGAATCAAACCCTCTCTAATTATTTAGACCACTCGAGACTGAGTAGACTAGTTTTAGTTGTCATACCACTTTTAAAAGTTTGTGTTAAATCTAGGAATTGAACCCAAGAGCTTGTAGGGGAGATCCAAGGTTATAATATGTTAAACAGATAGCCTTGAATGTAGGGTGTGGTAGCTATATAGAGATGAGACGTTTCGCTCGGGGCAGGGAGGCATGGAGATCTGCATCAAACCAGTCAAAAGACAACGACTCAAACAACATGTAGAACTCACCAAAATAATGTTGTGTAACGGTAAATGTTAGTCAACGAACAGTAATGCATTACTAAAACCCATGACACGATACCTAAGAGCTTTTCTAAAATTATTTTAAAATGCCTTTAACCCTATATTAAACACCCAGTTCACAAGACTCATAACTGCAATGTTATGGTCAAACAAAACAAAATCTATATTTCAAAACAAACAAGTGGTTTAGTCAATGTATACTGGAAAAAGTTTTATAAACCATCAAGTCCACAAAAATAATTAAATTAGCAACTGTCAGGTTGACCGAGTGATTATGGTGTTTGACATAAGATCAAATTTTCTGTACAAGAAAGCAAGGATTCGAATCCCTAACCTGATATAACTATTGCCTCAACATGGCTTGACCACACTGTATTATTGTGTACTCGGTACACAAACCATAGATAGAGTGTATTGTTTAAGGTCACTCTCTTTGCGAACATAGTCAGAGACTGTTGATGGTTAACAATTGCATTAATAGTGGGATATAGGGATAGCAATTAAGAAAAACAGACAATACCCATACACTATTTTTATTTATTTAATGTAAGTACTTGTACAATAGTTATATACAAACTACAACTCTCTTTTGTCTATTACTATCTAGTCCTTTTCGATCCACTTGCATATCAAGGGCAGATGACTTTGTAGTTCAGCCCCTTAAAACAACAACAACACTACCTCCTGCATAGTCTGTGATGTTGATGATTCTTGAGGCGTGGAAGATGGATACAACATAACTTTTACAACAGGGGTTAAACGTTTCTCAACAAACAATGCACTATTTTGAGTAGCAACATCTTTCTCTTGTACTAACTTTTTAACATTCTGATGATTTTTTGTCAACACCATCAGTGTTTTGTCTGGAGCACTACATTGATGATCACTCACACTTAAAACCACACCATTTCTACTTTTCATTTTGCCTCGACATTTTGTTGACCTCTGTTTTGAGCATCGCCAGAATAGTATTCCTTTTACATTTTATCGTCTATAGTTATAAGGGTAGCCTTTATAGAGTACACGTTGTTTACCTCGGTTAATGGTAGTAAGTTCCATAGTAGTAACTAACCTGTTAGTATGATTTGCACACTACAAAGGTTATCTCTGTTCTGGTAATAGAATTATTTAGCGTTGGCTTTTATATTTAACAAGCTGAAGTACCCGTGCTTCGCTACGCGTCAAAAATAAATTAAAATGTGAAGGTGACAGTTAAAACAGGGGATAGGCGAGATGCTGCGCAGAGGGATATTAAAGATGGAACATTTTGTCCAACTACACCGCTCGGCGTTGACCGTGTTTTATAGCACAAATTTAGGTTTTTCTCGCTAACCGTTGGAGATACCTTTCGGATAGAAAATTTAATTTTAAACCTCGTATATGCCATCAAAGGTTTGCTATTTCTTAGCGTTCTCTTTTTATTTGAAATGGAAATATGATAGTTTGAAACCAAAGGGTGTCGTGACGTCACTAAAATGGTCGCCATCTTTAAATAGTGCAAATTATTGAAATCAAAAGTAACCTTTATGTTAACCAGGTAAATCAGCTACTTCCATGTAAAATTCATGTAAATCGGACCAGTGGTACCTGCGTGATTGAGTAATACACACACACCATCTCATTTTTAGCCTCGCTTCGCTCGCGTCATAGTCGTGTCATATTGTTATTGAATGAAATGCAGGTTTAACCCCGTTAACACCCCTTTAGAACCTGAATATCCAAAAATCCCTCGTTAGTAGACATTTTCGACACACAACAAACGTATCCCCAAAATATCATTCTTCTAACTTTAATAGTTTTGGTTGGTCGATGAGAGTGAACATCCAAAAATCCTTCCTTAGTGGACGTTTTTCTTCCAGAATTTCACCCCTCCCCATAGGCCCCTTAAATTGTATTTATGAGAAAACGGTCGAACAACTATTTATTTTATATATTTATTTATTTATTTATTTTTAAGCTGATTGATTTCCTCCGAGTTTCAAACACCTCGCTTATGTCGTTTAAGAGATACACGCTCCGTTAGGAATCTTTCAAACCCCACTTTTCATCCCTTTCACCTTATAATATACACTACATCGAAAAACCATTAGACATGTGTCAGCTTATTTTAATGATTAGAATATATGCCAAGTATCACATCCCCAAATGAAACCACTCGTGAGATATTGTTATTCAATGAAATGAACATTTACCCCTTAACACCTCTTTAGAACCTGAATATCCAAAACTCTTTCCTTAGTGGACGTTTTCGACATACAACGAACATATCCCCAAAATTTCATGTTTCTAACATCAATAATTTTGGCTGGGCGATGATGAGTGAGTGAGTCAGTCAGGACATTTTCTTTCAATTATTTTTGATAATTTCACCCCTCCCCATGAACCCCCCTTAAATTGGATTTATGAAACAAACGGTCTAACACCTATTTACTTATTTAAAGCTGTTTTCCCCCCTGAGTTTGATGAGTGAGTAAGTGAGTCAATCAGTTAGGACACTTTTTCCTGTTTTTTCCCCCCAGAATTTCACCCCTCTCCAAGGGCCCCTTAAATTGGTTTTATGACAAAACGGTCGAACACCTCTTTACTTGTAATTACAGCTGTTTTTCCCGTCGAATTTCAAACTTCTCGCCATTGTCGTTTAAGAGATACACGCTCCGTAAGAATCCTTCAACACCCAATTTTCACCCCCTTTCACCTCATAATATACACCACATCGATAAACCCTTAGACATATGTCTGATTATTTTTAATGATAAGTTTACATACCGAATATCACATCCCCAAAGAAAACAACTCATGAGATATCGTTATTCAATGAAATGCACGTTTACCCCCTTAACACCTCTTTAAAACCCGAATAAACAAAAATCATTCCTTAGTTGACGTTTTCGACATACAGCGAACATATTTCCAAAATTTCATTTTTCCAACTGTAATAGTTTTCGCTGGGCGTGATGAGTGAGTGAGTCAGACAGGACATTTTCTTTCAATTATTTTTACCAGAATTTCACCCCTCCCCATGGGCCCCTTAAATTGGATTGATGAAAAAACGCTTGTACACCTATTAACTTATTTTTAAAGCTGTCTTTTTCCCCTGAGTTTGGTGAGTGAGTGAGTTAGTCAGTTAGGACACTTTCTCTCCTTTTCCCCCCATAATTTCACCCCACTCCATTGCCCCTTAAATTAATTTATGAAAAACTGTCGAAAACCGATTTACTTATCTTTTTAGCTGATGTTTTTTCGCTGAGTTTCAAATTTCTCGCCTATGTCGTTTAGGAGATAGGCCTACACGCTCCGTTAGGAATCCTTCAACCGCTTTTTTTCACCCCTTTCCCCTCATAATAATACACCACATCGAAAAACCCTTAGACACTTGTCTGCTTATTTTTAATGATTAGTTTATATGCCGAGTATCACATCCACAAATGAAACCACTCGTGAGATATTGTTATTCAATGAAATGCAGGCTTAACCCCCTTAAGACCCCTTTAGAACCTGAATATCCAAAAATCCTCCCTTAGTGTACGGTTTTGACATACAACGAACATATCCCCAAACTGCCATGTTTCCAACTTCAATATTTTTGGCTGGGCGATGATGAGTGAGAGAATGAGACAGGACATTTTCTTTATTTTTTTTTCTCAGAATTTCACCCCTCCGATGAACCTCTTATATTTGATTGTTCAAAAAACTGTCGAAAAGCTATTTACTTACTTTAAAGCAGTTTTCCCCCTAAGTTTGATGAGTGAGTCAGTCAGTCAATCAGTTAGGACACTTTCTTTTCTGCCCCCCCCCCTCCCAGAATTTCACCCCTCCCCATGGGACCCTTAAATTGGATTTATGAAAAAACTGTCAAACACATATTTACTTATTTTTATCCTGATTTTTTTTCCGCTGAGTTTCAAACTCCTCACCTATGTCGTTTAAGAGATACACGCTCCGTTAGGAATCTTTCAATCCCCACTTTTCACCCCCTTTCACCTCATAATATACACCCCATCGAAAAAACCCTCAGACAGGTGTCTTCTTATTTTTAATGATGAGTTTATATGCCGTGTATCACATCCCCCAATGAAACCAATCGGGAGATATTGTTATTCAATGAAATGCAGGTTTAACCCCCTTAAGACCCCCTTTAGAACCTGATTATCCGAAAATCCTCCCTTAGTAGACGGTTTTGACAAACAATGAATATATCCCCAAACTGTCATGTTTCTAACTTCAATAATTTTGGCTGGGCGATGATGAGTGAGTGAGTGAGTCAGGACTTTTTCTTTCAATTTCTTTTTTCAGAAATTCACCCCTCCCCATGAACCCCTTAAATTTGATTTAAGAAAAAAAACTGTCAAAGAGCTATTTACTTACTTACTTAATTAATTTTTCCCCTGAGTTTGATGAGTGAGTCAGTCAGTCAATCAGTTAGGTCACTTTCTTTCCTGTTCCCCCCCCCCCCCAGAATTTCACCCCTCCCCGTGGGCCCCATAAATTGGATTTATGAAAAAACCGGTCAAACACATATTTACTTCTTTTTTATGTTGATTTTTTTCGCTGAGTTTCAAACTCCTCGCCTATGTCGTTTAAGAGATCACGCTCCGTTAGGAATCTTTTAATCCCCACTTTTCACCCCTTTCACCTCATAATATACACCACATCGAAAAAACCCTCAGACCGGTGTCTTCTTATTTTTAATGATTAGTTTATATGCTGAGTATCACATCCCCCCAATGAAACCAATCGGGAGATATTGCTCTTCAATGAAATTCAGGTCTATCCCTTAACACCCCTTTAGAACCAGAATATGCAAAAATCCTCTCTTAGTGAGCATTTGCGTCCCTTGAGGAAGCTGCACACCAAATTTCATTCAATCCGTTCGGTGGTTTCTGAGATTTCGTGATGAATGGATGAGTGAGTGAGTGAGTGGTATTTGACAAATATATAGTAGAAGATAGTGTCAAGTCTTTGTTATTGCTAAACTGGGTTCACAGTGCTGTGTGAGCAGTTGAGTAACTAACGGGATTTCAAGTAAAGATGCTCATTTTCTATACCGATAGTGCAGAGCGCAAATTGCATCCAGGTCGGCCCGTGTCTTGACTTGAGCTATGTTGCATGGAAACTATCTGCCTTGCCATTCCTTCATGAGTATATTTTATGATTTGATTTGCCTGTGCTTGAGTGCAAAAGGGCCGAAATCAGAAGAATGAGAAAGACTATCGAAAATTCATGTAGCCAGCGGTTCGTTCTGGGTCCTAAACTATGTGTATGCAAAATTTGGTTGACATTGGTGGAACGGTGTAGATTTGTATACGGAACAGACCCACCCACATACCCACATACATACAGACTTTCACTTTTATATATAAGATATGTTCAATTTAAAGTGATAGAAAAAGTGGTAGAAACGTGGTAGAAATGTGGTAGACAAGTGGTAGATAATTCGTAACATAGTGGTAGAAAAGTGGTAGCAAAGTGGTAGAAAAGTGGTAGAAAAGTGGCAGAAAAGTGGTAGCAAAGTAGTGGAAAAGTGGTAGCAAACTAGAAAAGAGGTAGAAAAGTGGCAGAAATGTAGTAGAAAAGTGGTAGCAAAGTGGTAGAAAAGTGGTAGCAAAGTGGTAGAAAAATATTACATGTATTGTTAAGAAATAGTTTAAGCGGTTACATGGATTCATTACACTATAATTTTAGCATCACGAAGCTCATTTTCTATATCCAAAAGTTCTTCCTCATATTTAGTATGACCAGCCTGTTTACCAGGTATGCAAGTACTGAAGCCGCTGGATTAGCTTATTGGGATTATTCCAGTAAACAAATTTAACAAATGATTTTTTGGGTGTAAACCATTATCATCATCATCATCATAATCATCATCATCATCATGGTTATCATCATCCAATATAATTATCATCAATATAAATATCATCACTGTTACTATCTAATCCTTTTTGTTCATTTTGCAATGCAACAACCTTTGGCATAGTTTGTGTTGTCTTTGATAGTGTTAGAGGTTTCTTCGACGTTAACGACTGTCCTAACATGGTCTTTTTCAGGAGATAATAAATGCTCTTTAACAAACAAAGCACTATCTTGAGCCACACTATTCTTTTCTTGGTCTTGCTTTTTTACCTTGGTTCGATTATTTTGTCCATTTAAATGAGTATTATTTTGAGATTTACAATGATGATCGATTGAAATAAGTATGTTGGAGCCTTTTGTTTTAATCATTCCTCGACACTTTTTAGATCGTTGTTTCGAACAGCACCAAATAACAGTTCCATTTTTATTAGTTCTTTTTACAATATATGCATATCCTTTATAGTAAGCACATGGCTTACCATAGCTAGTCGTTGATACTTCCATGTCAACTGTGAAGCATAAACTAAGCTCTAGTAAATTTAACTCGATAATAAAAATGATAGTTTGTAGTATGTGCAGTTTAAAGTAAGAGACAAAAGTGAGAGTCCAAATGGTAGAAAAGTGTTAGCAAAGTGGTGGAAGAGTGGTAGCAGTTTATAGTAGTCATGTTTTTTTTTTTTTTTTACCAGAATGTGATTTGAGTAAATGTAATTTCTAAACCTTAGCAGTGAGTAGTCAGTTATTCTTGGATCAGACAAGCGTAGACAGTTCTCCAATGAATCAGAGATCAAGATTTTCATTATGAACAGTTGTGTAACCAATTAGGTATCGGTACTTGATAGCTTCACACATGAACAAAAATTCCAACATATCTGACATGAATTACCTGATTTGAAAGTTGACAAAGAATATCCAATCAACCATTGTAGTTACAATGTCCAAACACAAAGACAAAATCAGCATGAACTTTTAAGTTACAGGAAAATTCTATGAAATAGACAATGCAGGAAATTTGGAAATACACATCAGAAGTTTGCAACACCATCCTTCTAGCCTATATAAATTATCGACATGGAAAGTGTGCACTGCCCCTAACATTAAACCAATTTATCAATAACACAACTCAACAATCAAAACATTTTGTGTTGAGTCTATCATTTAATGCTTATATTCTGTCTACATTGAACAGTAACAAAAAACGCCATTCATAATTAATTAAGTTTGCTTTAATTCTTTATGTAATGATAAATACATATCTAAAGTTTTGGCTGACTGTTCAGGGTGAATCGGCTTTGAACACATAAGAGAGGGAATATTTTAAGACTTAACCTCAGCTCACCTAACATAACCTAAATTTACCTAACCTAACCTTGTCATATAGGTAAGAAACGGGTCAAGCTATGCTTTCGACTACCGAGTTTCAGCTACTTTTCAAGGTTACTCTCCCGAACATTGCCGGAGACTGCTGATAAACACCTATGTTCCCACGGTGGCGGCGCGCAACGACTTACATGACGCGCTTCCCCCTTTTCATTGAAGATGGTGGCCGTAGCTTAACTTAACCTAGCCTAACCTAACAAGATGGCGGCCGTAGCTTAACTTAACCTAGCCTAACGTAACAAGATGGCGGCCGTAGCTTAACTTAACCTAACCTAACCTACGAGGTGTGATCAAAAAGTTCCAAAAATGTGACTGCGACTTAAACTAACCTAGCCTAACCTAACCTAACCTAACCTACAAGGTGTGTTCAAAATGTTTCAAAATGGCGGCCGTAGCTTCACTTAACCTAACCTAACTTAACCTAAACCTACGAGGTGTGATCAAAACATTTTCAAAATAGTGGTCATAGCTTAACTGAACCTAGCCTAACCTAACCTAAACCTACGAGGTGTAATCATAAAGTTCCAAGATGGTGGTCGTAGCTTAACTCAACCTAACCTAACCATACGAGGTGTGATCAAAAAGTTCCAAGATGGCTGCCGTAGCTTAACTTAACCTTTGATTGATCCCTGTTGATTGACCCCTTTTGATTGATCTCTGTTGATGTATCCCTTTGGACTGGTCCCTGTTGACTAGCCCCTTTGGACGGGTCCTTTTTGACGAGAGTCATTTTTTTTACGGGTCCCGGAGGTCGGGTCCTTGTTGACGGGTCCCCTGTGGACGGGGTCCTTTGGACTTATCCCCATGGAATGGCCCATGCATTTTATCCAAATTATGTCAAAGGGACCCGTCCACAGGGGACCATTCAACAAGGACCCGACCTCCGAGACCCGTAAAAAAATGACTCCCGTCAAAAAGGACCCGTGCAAAAGGGGCTAGTCAACAGGGACCAGTCCAAAGGGACAAATCAACAGGGATCAATGAAAAGGGGGAAGCGCGTCATGTAAGTCGTTGCGCGCCGCCACCGTGGGAACATAGATGTTTATCAGCAGTCTCCGGCAATGTTCGGGAGAGTAACCTTGAAAAGTAGCTGAAACACGGTAGTCGAAAGCATAGCTTGACTCGTTTCTTACCTATATGACAAGTTTAGGTTAGGTAAATTTAGGTTATGTTAGGTGAGCTGAGGTTATGTCTTAAAATATTCCCTCTCTTATGTGTTCAAAGCCGATTCACCCTGAACAATCAGCCAAAACTTTAGATATGTATTTATCATTACATAAAGAATTAAAGCAAACTTAATTAATTATGAATGGCGTTTTTTGTTACTGTTCAATGTGGACAGAATATAAGCATTAAATGATAGACTCAACACAATATGTTTTGATTGTTGACTTGTGTTATTGATAAATTGGTTTAATGTTAGGGGCAGTGCACACTTTCCATGTCGATAATTTATATAGGCTAGAAGGATGGTGTTGCAAACTTCTGATGTGTATTTCCAAATTTCCTGCATTGTCTATTTCATAGAATTTTCCTGTAACTTAAAAGTTCATGCTGATTTTGTCTTTGTGTTTGACATTGTAACTACAATGGTTGATTGGATATTCTTTGTCAACTTTCAAATCAGGTAATTCATGTCAGATATGTTGGAATTTTTGTTCATGTGTGAAGCTATCAAGTACCGATACCTAATTGGTTACACAACTGTTTCATAATGAAAATCTTGATCTCTGATTCATTGGAGAGCTGTCTACGCTTGTCTGAACCAAGACTAACTGACTACTCACTGCTACGGTTTAGAAATTACATTTACTCAAATCACATTCTGGTAAAAAAAAAAAGATCATGACTACTATAAACTGCTACCACTCTTCCACCACTTTGCTAACACTTTTCTACCATTTGACTCTCACTTTTGCTCTTACTTTAAACTGCACATACTACAAACTATCATTTTTATTATCGAGTTAACTTTACTAGAGATTAGTTTATGCTTAACAGTTGACATGGAAGTATCAACGACTAGCTATGGTAAGCCATGTGCTTACTATAAAGGATATGCATATATTGTAAAAAGAACTAATAAAAATGGAACTGTTATTTGGTGCTGTTCGAAACAACGATCTAAGAAGTGTCGAGGAATGATTAAAACAAAAGGCTCCAACATACTTATTTCAATCGATCATCATTGTAAATCTCAAAATAATACTCATTTAAAAGGACAAAATAATCGAACCAAGGTAAAAAAGCAAGACCAAGAAAAGAATAGTGTGGCTCAATATAGTGCTTTGTTTGTTAAAGAGCATTTATTATCTCCTGAAAAAGACATGTTAGGACAGTCGTTAACGTCGAAGAAACCTCTAACACTATCAAAGACAACACAAACTATGCCAAAGGTTGTTGCATTGCAAAATGAACAAAAAGGATTAGATAGTAATAGTGATGATGTTTATATTGATGATAATTATATTGATGATGATAACCATGATGATGATGATGATTATGATGATGATGATGATAATGGTTTATACCCAAAAAAAATCATTTGTTAAATTTGTTTACTGGAACAATCCCAATAAGCTAATCCAGCGGCTTCAGTACTTGCATACCTGTAAACAGGCTGGTCATACTAAATATGAGGAAGAACTTTTGGATATAGAAAATGAGCTTCGTGATGCTAAAATTATAGTGTAATGAATCCATGTAACCGCTTAAACTATTTCTTAACAATACATGTAATATTTTCTACCACTTTGCTACCACTTTTCTACCACTTTTCTAGTTTGCTACCACTTTTCTACCACTTTGCTACCACTTTTCTACTACTTTTCTGCCACTTTTCTACCACTTTTCTGGTTTGCTACCACTTTTCCACTACTTTGCTACCACTTTTCTGCCACTTTTCTACCACTTTTCTACCACTTTGCTACCACTTTTCTACCACTATGTTACCAATTGTCTACCACTTGTCTACCACTTTGCTACCACGTTTCTACCACTTTTCTATCACTTTAAACTGTACATATTAAATATAAAAGCCAACGCTAAATAATTCTATACCAGAACAGAGATAACCTTTGTAGTGTGCAAATCATACTAACAGGTTAGTTACTACTATGGAACTTACTACAATTAACCGAGGTAAACAACGTGTACTCTATAAAGGCTACTCTTATAACTATAGACGACAAAATGTAAAAGGAATACTATTCTGGCGATGCTCAAAACAGAGGTCAACAAAATGTCGAGGCAAAATGAAAAGTAGAAATGGTGTGGTTTAAAGTGTGAGTGATCATCAATGTAGTGCTCCAGACAAAAAACTGATGGTGTTGACAAAAAATCATCAGAATGTTAAAAAGTTCGTACAAGAGAAAGATGTTGCTACTCAAAATAGTGCATTGTTTGTTGAGCAACGTTTAACCCCTGTTGTAAAAGTTATGTTGTATCCATCTTCCACGCCTCAAGAATCATCAACATCACAGACTATGCAGGAGGTAGTGTTGTTGTTGTTTTAAGGGGCTGAACTACAAAGTCATCTGCCCTTGATATGCAAGTGGATCGAAAAGGACTAGATAGTAATAGACAAAAGAGAGTAGTAGTTTGTATGTAACTATTGTGCAAGTACTTACATTAAATAAATAAAAATAGTGTATGGGTATTGTCTGTTTTTCTTAATTGCTATCCCTATATCCCACTATTAATGCAATTGTTAACCATCAACAGTCTCTGACTATGTTCGCAAAGAGAGTGACCTTAAACAATACACTCTATCTATGGTTTGTGTACCGAGTACACAATAATACAGTGTGGTCAAGCCATGTTGAGGCGATAGTTATATCAGGTTAGGGATTCGAATCCTTGCTTTCTTGTACAGAAAATTTGAACTTAAGTCAAACACCATAATCATTCGGTCAACCTGACAGTTACTAATTTAATTATTTTTGTGGACTTGAGTGTTTATAAAACTTTTTCCAGTATACATTGACTAAACCACTTGTTTGTTTTGAAATATAGATTTTGTTTTGTTTGACCATAACATTGCAGTTATGAGTCTTGTGAACTGGATGTTTAATATAGGGTTAAAAGCATTTTAAAATAATTTTAGAAAAGCTCTTAGGTATCGTGTCATGGGTTTTAGTAATGCATTACTGTTCGTTGACTAACATTTACCGTTACACAACATTATTTTGGTGAGTTCTACATGTTGTTGTTTGAGTCGTTGTCTTTTGACTGGTTTGATGCAGATCTCCATGCCTTCCTGCCCCGAGCGAAACGTCTCATCTCTATATAGCTACCACACCCTACATTCAAGGCTATCTGTTTAACATATTATAACCTTGGATCTCCCCTACAAGCTCTTGGGTTCAATCCCTAGATTTAACACAAACTTTTAAAAGTGGTATGACAACTAAAACTAGTCTACTCAGTCTCGAGTGGTCTAAATAAGTAGAGAGGGTTTGATTCACACCTCAACCATAGAGCACCATGTTTAAAAAAAAAAATGATAACCATTTGTTCAATTTCACATTTCACACATTGCAATTTGTCAATTTTCCATTTTGCATTTTTTTAAATGACAGTTTGATGTTTTTCAATTTCATGATATGGAAACATGGATTTATCCATTTTCATATTTACACATTTGTCAATTTCCCATTTGCATACGTTTTCTTAAATGTCCGTTTAAGGTTTTTAAATTTTGTCTATATGGAAACATGGATTTTCCATTTTTCTGTTTACAAATGTTTTATATATTTATTTTGTGTATGTTGAAAAACGATATTTCCAAAACAAGATTTTTTATTTTTCATTTTATGATTTTGTAAATAATCTTAATGTGAGTGCTTGACCATGGCAATAATACAGTCTATCTATGTGTTAGCGGAACCATAGAGGCTTACACTACTGCAAGTAAGAATGTTTTACAAAATAACGACTATCTACCACTGCATTTGAAAAACAAAACGATTGAAAAATATCTATTTTCCATTCATATATAAGTGCTAATTCTCCCTCTCCCCACCCTACCTCACCGTATTTTCTCTGGTCTAACAACCAATGCTACCCACACATACACAAGCTTTCTATATATCTCTCTCTCTATATATGTTTTCTCTTGTCCACAAGATAAAAATTATGGTTGCTGGACTGTATCCTGCACTGTTTATGCGACATACCTTTGCCAGTTCATAAAACCGTTAGGTATTTCTCTACACATAACGATTTTACCACTGCTTTACCTACGCCTTTTGCTTGTTTGGCTTTCTTACAGTCTAGTATGTGATAGGAAGCATTAACTGTATGTCAAACCCAGTCCACGTTTGTATTTGTAATCTAAGTAATAATCTGAAAAGAGACAAGTGTAATCAGTTTTAAACATTATCTCTGCTTTTATTTGTTTGTTTATGACATGCATATTAACCTAAAATCAAACCATAGTCTACCTTAGTGAAAGGTTAACAGTTTAACCACTGCGTTACCATACCCTTTTTTCTTAGTTTGATTCGTTCTAGGCCTTAGAGCTAGAAATCGAATTAAGATCTCCAGTGAAAGAGGCACATGTGCTCACCACTATAGCACGTAATGTTTAGCTGGTAACATTAGACAACCGAAAATGATTGTATTTCTGTTAGCCAAGCATGTCTGTCATTTACCTACTGTGTGAGCTCTGCCAGCAAGACAGTTTAGTTTAGAACAAGTGTGTGTGAGTGTGTGTATAGATTATTAGCCTCAGATATTTAAAGCTTATTGTGTGTAGCGACCATCTTATCCCAGTAACCACTGAGCAAGTTTTAACAGTCAACCCATAAAAACTGCATAGGATAGTTGTGTGAGGTTCATGGACTTGGGTGTGAGCATTAGCACCATGCACTAGCTTTACCTTACCCTCTATAGGTAGAGCGTTATCCCTTTCCTTTTTGACATTACCAATGACCACATCCACCCACAAGTTTTACACTTAAACCCTTGGCTTGTTTTCGATTAGGTTTGGTTCGGTTTGGTTGGGTTTGATTCAGCTTGGTTCAGTTTAGTTCAATGTTGTCACCATTTTGTTTCATTAGCTATCCTCTTTAACCAATCAATTAAAGATAGTCTACTCTTAATTCTTGAATCAATAAATCCGATTTTGTATACACCGTTTGTCATTTATTAACCCATGCCTGCAACCTATACTCTCTCTGTACTACAGTCTGATCTGAAAACAAGTTCCAATAGTGAAAGACTTGTCAGTCACCATACATGTAGCCTACACTAGTTCTTTCTCTACCTAGCTATGTTTCATCACTCACGGTAAACAACTCACATGTCCGTATCCAATTATTAATTTATAAAATCTCAGGTCAATGACCTTAATATTTTGGATATTTTAGGTAAATTCATTGGTCATGGGAAAGAGTTGACCATTCTAAGTCCTATGACACCTCACATGTCGATATCCAAGTATTAGTTTATATAATCTCAGGTCATTGTCCTTGTTGTTTTGAATATTTGGAGTAAATTCGATGGTCATGGGAAAGGGTTGGCCATCCTTAGTATTATAACACCTCACTTGACTCTCTCCCATTATTAGTTATCGAGATATTAACAACAGTGCAGTTAGGCCCTTTCGACAAACATTAAATATATATTTAAAAACAGAGCGTCACCCCGAGTGCTAGGATCCCACATACAAGTCCCTAGCCTTATTGGTTCGCGAGATATTAACAAAAGTGTAGTTAGGCCCTTTGTTAAAATGTCAAAAATACACTCAAAAAGAGAGTGTCTGCCCAAGTCCAACGACACCTCACAGGTCAATATCCCATCATGGGTTCAGGAAATATCAACAAAAGTGTAGTTAGGCCCCTTGTCAAAATTTCAAAAAACACATTTAAAAAGGGAATGTCATCCCATGTGCTACGACCCCTCATACAAGTCCCTAGCCTTATTGGTTCACGAGATATTAACAAAAGTGTACTTAGGCCCTTTTGACAAAAATCAAAAATACATTGAAAAACGGGGTGTCATACCAAGTCCAACGACTCCTCATACAAGTCCCTAGCTTTATTGGTTCATGAGATATTAAAAAGCCAATGACCTATTAGTTTTGGATCTTTTGGTTATTTTTTTTTAAATGACTCATCTATAAATCATTATTTAAAAAGTCCGCCCTCTTACGAAAACCCCAAGTGCGCATGCGTAAAAACAGAAAACAAACATGTTAATTCATAGTAGCAATCGGCTCTTCACATGCGTTTCATGTGAAACAACGTTTAATTTCATCATAGCATTAGAGACCATGGGTCAGTCCAGAGGGACCAGTCCAAAGGGACCGGTCTAAAGGGATCAGTCCAAAGGGACTCATCAACAAGGACTCGTTCAGAAGGACCTGTCCACAAGCACCTGTCCACAAGGACTCGTCCAGAAGGACCTGTCCACAAGCACCTGTCCACAAGGACTCGTCCACAAGGACCTGTCAACAAGGACTTGTCCATAATGACCCGGCAACAATGACCCCGCCAACAACGACCCGTCAACAATAACCCATCCACAGGGATCCGCTCCCCCACCCTCTTACAAAAGCCATGAGTGGGCATGCATAAAAAACAAAAACAAAAACAAGCATGTTAATTCATAGTGGCTATCCACCGAACATATGCACTTTATGTAGAACAACGTTTAAATCCATATCGGCATTCAAACTCTCACATGTTGCAATTGGAAAGAGAGATTCTCTAAAAAATTACAATTTCACCCCCTAGTAGGGTAGAATTTATTTTTGGGGTTGAAATATGTTGTCCATTGGAAAGGGGGTGTCAGCCTGAGTTCAATGACACCTCGTACAAGTCTCTAGCCTGATTGGTTCGCGAGATATTGCCATTTTAGTATTGCAGCGGTGGAGCGGTGGCGGTGGCATTAGAACCCCCACTAAACCACTACTGATGTTGATCCGAAAGGGGCAGTATTAAGAATGACATACGTGTATATTCACATTAAAATATTTGATCGTCAATTCAGGACAGCAGTGTGATAGCCTACAGATGGTTATGATGATGACGAAGTTTTAAGCAGCCTACAGATTTTCCTAAAGTTAATTACACATGTAATATCTTATTGAGCTTGATATTTTTAGTGATATTTTTCACTGATGAATCATTTGTTCTATTCACATATGCCTTAATAAGGACTTTGAAATATTTGTCAGTCAGTAATTTCATACAGCTGTCTCAGATACCATCACTAGAGTCAGTAGGCCTAATTGATAGAAAACAACCAGTTAATTTGCTTTTTATCCCATGGGTGCTTTCTGACAAAAATAGCAAAAACTTTTTTCAAATGCCTCTGACATTTTGGCAGACAACTTCCCACCACACACATTTGGAAATAGCATTTTGGAATTATCATCATACTTCTTCATTTCTTTGTGCAAATTTCCCATACTAGAATCATTATCATAAGGTGATATTACATTCCTACACTCAGCATGGGAAAACTTGCTACAGGCCCAGCCCATGACATAGTGGTCAGCATTTTCTTGAATTACATCATAGTCATGATCATTTACCTTGTCACTTAGGTCACACTCTTCACTGACATTTGCTTCAAAATTACTCTTCATCACATCATTATGAGTCAATAGAAAGTTTGCAGCATCAGATTCACAATTACTGTCGTCAGAAGCACAAAGTAATTGATTTACCATAACACTTTTTATGGCACTGCGAAATTTGGTTGCATCTGGGGTTACATTGTTGCTTCCTTTTGATCTAATGATTGAAAGAATGTTTTCAATGCAATCCTGTTTGATCCTCCTAGTTAGCAAATACCGGAAATCATAATCATTGTGTAATTCTGACCACGATAGTTTCAATGCAGAAACATTGTCTACCCAACCCTGAATGCAAAGAGGATTGCCTTTGCGGTTATTCAGTACTTCCAGTATTTTGAGACAGTCACAAATTTCATTCAGTTTTTGCATATGCCTTGATTCATTGCTTAAAGGTTTCCTATACTCCTTGGGGCTACTGACAGTGAAAGAATTAAAAATATCACACAATGTGTCACACATTTCTATAAACTCTGCAGTGTGTGCATCACTCGATGGCAAAGAATTGAATGATACATGAACTAGTATTCCAGAGCTACAGAATGACTGAGAACCCTGGTAGCTAAACATACCTTCATATTTGAAAAAGGGGGAAGTGTGATACATTTCTTTGTTAACTTTGGAGCCAAACTTGGAATTATTTTGGAGTCCTTAGCATAAAATTCTCTTATGTGAGGCCAACTACAAACTTTACCACTAGAAACAAAATTATACTTTTTCAGATTGTTTCTCACTGACTTAATCAAGCGGGAGGATCATGAAAAAAAAAAATGTTTTCACCGTTTACCTCAATGAATGGCTTCACTGCAGTCTCACCTAAATGTTTCCTCACATTCATGTTATTACTTCCTTGATCACACACAACTGCTTTGGGAATTAACCCGATTGCCTGAAGTTGATTGACAATAAATAGCACCAGCTCTTTGATGTAGTGCCCTGCCATAGCATTGTTTGATAAGAAGTACCCAATTATTTGTTTATAATTGAGGTACAAACCTTTAATCATAAATACCATAGCCTGGTTACATTGTTGGCGGATGGGAGCTGTGATTGGCTGTACAGGAGTATCTACACCAAAATCTTCATATCCCTCCAATTTAACCTTCTGGGGATCATATGACAGAGACGACTTGATGGAAATTTCATCAAATACCAAGGAAATAACCTTCTCCTCCCTTTTCAATTTTTTAGCTTTAATTTCTAGTAAGCTTATAACCATTTTATTAACACTAGGTTCCACTAGGGCATTTTGTAACCAGCTTCTTAATGACCTGGTGCTGGGCAAAGAAAAATGCTTTTGCATGAACTTGTATGACTAAGGCGAACAATAAGGCAAAGCTAATGCAAAACTTTTGTCATCATTTGAATATCTTCGGCCCTGAACTTTACGATTTCTTTGATTCATTTGAAGATTTATGGAGTTCTGAGAGTCACTCTTATCAACAACATTCTTTTCACAATTACACTTCGACTGATTTGTCTGCACCACAGATAATTTTCTTCTTAGATTTTTATTTAATGAACTGTACTTTGAAAGCAACTTCTGACAATTCCTGTATTTCAACATTATGTTTGAACAGCATTCATTCAGTCTTTCTTTCACCAGTAGTTTGTCATTTTCCTGGACAGCACTTTCTGTTGGTAAATCATCTGGAATTTCTGGGGTAGACTCACACTCTCGTTTTCTTTTTTTCGGGCTGCATCTCAAGTGTGTCTGTTTGACAATGTGGCACTGCAGTGAGGGCACTGCACCAGGCCAGGTTCTGTAACAAATACGATTCTTTAATCATCAGGGGCATTCACTAGTGCAAAAAGTTGAAATATGGCCTATGTTGATGAGAACTTGAAATTCCAACAGTTAAAAAAAAGTCCATAAGTAATACAAGAACAAATTATAAACCCTTGGCTTAAGAGATTCTTGTTTCTGAAATCCTTTTCCGTAAAGTGGTCCGAACACACTACATAAATTTCATTCAAACGTCCTGGTCCTTTTGTCCTCAGAATTTCATCTAAATCGGCCCTTCTGCTCTTCACAACACACTGAGCACACCTGGAAAAGGATTAAATGGATAGGTTTAATCACAACAATGTTTTATAGAAAGTATGGTATGTTCAGATTAATAGAAAATAACATACAGGTTCCCGTAAACATTAGTAGGTATACTCACAGCTGTTTGTTTTTTGGAAATCTGTAAAATGACTTGGGATCACTTTGTATTTTATAATTAAAACACCCATACATACTACAAATAACTCCTCTTCCAGCCATTACCAAAATTGTGGCACATAACAGCACAAAACAATACTATTTTAATTAAAAAATTAATACTTCGAATGTACTTCACTTAAACTTGCCAGCTAATTGAACTCAACCACGTAGTTGACTGCGCGAACCGCCAGATAGCGCGCAGGATCGATGTCGCCAGTTTCTCGCGGGAGTTTCCTCTACTATCATATTAAGCTATTTGCCATTAGTCATGCCGTAGCCCTAGAAAAGACAAGACTTGCTGCACTGTATACTGTTGTCTGTCATAAACAGTTAGGGACTTATTAATTAATTAAATAAATAAATGCATAAACGAACAATAAATATACCGCGCTGTAGCATGTAACCGCTTCACATGTAGGCTATACTCAGCACAGCTCTATGTACCCCTTGCGGGCAGTTCTGCAATCACGTGTACAACTGTGTTTTCTTCCACTATCTCGACTCAGCGAACAGACTTTTTTATCATTTTAAATGAACTTGTCGACTCCGTCGTTACGCTGGGGTCTGGCGGTACGTTACGGTAACGGGACGAAATGTACCCAGATGCACTGAGATGTGTGACGTCATAATACCGCTTGGTGCATGTGTTCCCCGACAATCTCTACTTCGTTAGTATAAGACAAAAATCTCCGATTCTTGGTTGTCACGGGTAATCTCGAGAACCACTGGATGGATTTTGATGCGGTTTTCACCATTCTGTAAAGGATATCTCGAGGAAAGATTCTGTAGAAAATAAGTTATGAATGATCAAAGGAAGCCAAGTAGTAACGATTTTAGTGAAAAAGTCGAAAACAAACTTGGCGTCCGTGCACTTCTTAAGCTTACGCTGGGCAAACCGTTAAAAATATCAATATACTATGAGCGTATGAATTGGTCAGCATGAAAAGTTCTACAAAGAAGTGCGCGAGAGCATATCTCTATCTTCAATACATCGCCCACTATAAGTGTTTTTATACTGGATGGAAGGGGCACGTCCCCGCGCGCTCTGGTGAGCGTGACGGCATCCCGCACTCTTGAACTTGCTTTGCCCTTGGTTTGCACTTGCCGTTCGCGAGTAATTTGAAACAAGTTAAGCAAGATAAGTATTATGCAGATAATTTTCTAACATATCAAGAGTCTTTGGCTTCGACCGAAGCGAGAAGCCTCCAGCCTTTCTAGCATTTTTCAGCATTTGTAGCATTTAAAATGATACAAAGTCTAGTCTTTCAGACTGACTGTCACTTTTTAAACAAGTGTCTCGCTGAACTCTCAGTCACATTTGGACGAGCAGCCGCTAATAAAAAAAAGTATTTCAGATACAGCCTGCACATTCGTTTTCAATCATCAGAAACCATGTAGACCTGTATTGCAGGTCCTTTCGTGAGTTTTACAAGCCACATCTTGTACAGATGTTGTGTTCCAGTTTCATGTTTTAAACATGTCGCTGAAGACTGTGGTAACACCTACCTGATCTATGAATAATGGATATGTCTAGCAGTGGAGGCAGGAATCGAACCGAACGTGTTTAGTAGTAGAACTCACCAAAGGTACCACGTGTATGTGAAGTGAATAAGATGTAAGGATGGAGCATTGCGCGAGGACTGCTGAAGATATACTGCGACAGCAGACACACCACAGCTACCGTGTGACAGCCAACAGAATAGAGATGAGCCAAGAGTTCAATACTTTGTGTCAGACTGAAGTATCGGTTCTTCTGCAGTTTTCCTCACTCCCTACTGGCAACATATTCCATGGTACCGAGTCCTGGAACACCTACAGAACTTCAGTGTATGAGGCCGTATCCTCCATTAAGATCATGGACAAACATCATTTCTATATATGAACATGAATGTTCCTTGATGGTTTGTTAGTCTGTCCGTACCGTGAGCTTCGGTGGCGTAGTTGGTAGCATGCTGAGCTTCTAGGCCCAATCTCGTGGACTCAAACCCGGCCGAAGCCGTGGGATTTTTTGAGAGCGTTAAAAATCCCTCAGGATGCCTTCCTTCGGAGGGGAAGTAAAGCCGGCGAGTCCATGTCATAGATTTATGGCATGTAAAAGAACGTTCCACTAACTTAACTTGTGTGAAGAAAAATTTCTAGGTTAGGTTTGATTAAAGCTCTTGAGTTCCAACGTTCGTCAACAGGCTCTGGTTGCGATGGCATCTAGTAGTAGCCAAGTTCATAGCTAGGTGTCGTGGACGGTAGCATTTGGTAGAGAAAATAGGAACTACTTGACAGTACTGACCAGCAGTCCTTACTTGAATCACAGGTAACACACACTAATACAGCCATCACAATTAACATCGGTTATCAGACAGATACCGGGTGAGTTAGCCGTGGTCGTTACGGCATGGCTGCTGGCAGTCTCTCACATCTGGGAGGCGAGGAGGTTCGAATCCCCCTGCCGGCAACCTTGAAGATGGTCTTCTGTGGTTTCCCATCTTCCTTCCAGGCAAATGCCGGGGTTGGTCCCTAAGTATAGGCCACAGCCGCTACCTTCCAACTCCTCGTCCTTACATTCAAACTTCCCTTCCCAACGGTACTTGTAGCTCACCCATTGGGTGTCCGTCTCAAAGCAGCTACAAAACTGGCGAGCCGAACATATCCTCGGACACTCCCGGCACTAAAAGCCATACGCTAAAAAAAAACAAGACAGATTCAACACACGCCCAAAATACACGGGGCTACATGACCGCGTTGTCGCAGTCCCTAAACTAAGGAACCTACCAACGATCTCTCTGTAGCATATACATTCACATACCATTCATCCCATTGCGATGACTCTTTGGCAAAGTGTTGTGCATACTCCAGCGAAGGTTTCTGAATTAGAAAATCCATTTTACAAAAGGTGGAGCGCGAGTAAATGTGATCGGTTCACGCGCCGGGAAAGCTTCTAAATTTCCTCATGAACGCAGCAGACGGAAATGCCAAACAAAATCACGTACCGGTACCCAAAAGCACTTCAATAAACAAATTTACAATACAAATACTTTCTTTCTTTGCTAGGCATTGCAAAGCCTGCCGGATACAGCTCACTGAGGCTCAAATTCCGGAATATTTCTTTGACGTTAGGGTATATAAATGTTTTCCCATCAAATGTAATTGGTAACAATTTGTGTTGACCGACTGAAAAGCTTATTTAATAGAACTAGGCAACTCTGAAAAATGGCTTCTGTCACTTCAACGCCCGCCATAATGGAGAATAAGCCGAATGAAGAAGTAACCAATAACAGAACGAATCAAAAGATTCCTTTAACCAAGAACAACGCCAAATTCACTACTACTTAGAATGCAGCTGAAAATAAGGGACATACAAGAGCAAATGATAATAATCCATCACTGAAACGCAAAGCCACCTTTGGAATTGCTCTTCGAAACCAGCCAACCCACTCCAAGCACAATACTAAAATGCTGACAAGAAGTTCTGTGACGAACTAAAGAGCCTACTTTTCATGCCAATGATTATTCTACAGTATATGAACCTATCTAGAAAAATGACGAAATTAAATTGGTAATATCGAAATGTCTAATTAGTTCGAAATATACCTGGTATAATACCTGCATTACAGTTGGCAGCCCTGGGTACTGAATATATTCTTAGTTCCATCTTTAAGGTACAGAATAAAAAAATTGGTTGAAGAACAATGGACGTTATATGCAATTAGACTTTGGATCTATCAGCACGCGTAAAAGCATTTTGGCAACAATGTCATGAGTGTGCTGGTCAGAAATAGCCTAATCTGAAATATTATGATACATTGTTGTGCCAATTTTGGACGAAATCCATTTGTTAGTATAGAAGTTACATGTATTTTAAAATTGTACCTATCAGCAGGCATAGAATCATGTTGGCAGCACTGACTTATATTCATCATCATCATCATCTTGTACAGTTTCCAGCCCCAGGCTGGGTCTGTTTGGAACACAAGCCTCGCCACTTAGTCCTTTCTTCCCACCACCTCTCCGCTGTCACTCGGATCCAGTCCTCGCCTCTCTTCTTGACACATTCCTCCACTCCTTTCAGCCATCTATCTCTTGGTCTTCCCCTTGGTCGTTTCTTCTGCATCTGCATCTCATGTATCCTCTTGGGAATCTTCTTCTCATCCATTCTCTTTAAGTGTCCATACCACCTCAGTCTTGATGTCTCAATCCTACCTTGCAAGGGCACCTCTTTCACCATTTCCCTGACCTTTTCATTCCTCACCCTGTCTCTTCTTGTTACTCCGATCCTACTTCGCAAGAACTTCATTTCACCTGCCTGTATTCTGCATATGTCTCTTTTCTTCATTGTCCACGTTTCTGAAGCATAGGTCAGTATCGGGATATAGTAGCTTCTGTATAACACTTCCTTGCTTTTTTGTGGGACATCTTTATTCCACACTAAGCTCCTAATGCTTCTCAGAAATGCTTCTGCCTGTCTGCCACGTTCCGTAATCTCTTTGTCATTTCTCCCATTTTCCTCCACTATACTTCCCAAGTACTTGAGACTTTCCACCTTCTTCAGCTGTACACCTCCAAGTGTTATCCCACTCATTGGTCTGTCCTTTTTCCTGGTCGTTAACAGGATCTCACATTTACTGATGTTGAACTTCCATCCGTACTCTCCCACTGTTTCTTCCCAAGCCTTCAGTTGCTCCTGAATTTCCTCCTCCCTGTTTCCCCAGACCATGAGATCATCTGCAAACACCATTGCTTTCATCTTATCTTCTCCTATCTTTCCTGCTATCCGTGTCATTACCTCGTCCATAACCACAATAAAGAGAAGGGGTGACAGCGCACTACCCTGTTTCAGGCCACTCACTTGTCTGAACCAGTCTGTTCTTTCCCCTCCAACTTTCACACAACTCACACTTCCACAATATATCTCCTTCACTCTGCCTACAGTCCCTTTTTCCACTCCCATGATTTCCATTGCTTTCCAAACCTTCTCCCTACACACACTATCATAGGCCTTTTCGATGTCCAGGAAGACCATCAACAGATCCTCTCCAAATTCGTAGTGGTGTTCCTGGAGCTGTCTCACTGAAAATATGAGATCCACTGTTGATCTCCCAGGTCTGAAACCATACTGCTCCTCTCTCAATTTTCTCTCCACTTTGGCTCGTATTCTACTTTCTAATATATTTTCATATGTCTTGGCACAGTGAGGTATGAGTGTGACTCCCCTGTAATTTCTGCACTCCTTTCTGCTTCCTTTCTTAAATATTGGGACAATTAATCCTTTCTTCCAATCTTCTGGGATCTTTTTCTCCTTCCATATCACCCTCATCACACGGTACAGCCACTGTTTCCCAACCTCCCCTGCTGCCTTCACCATTTCAACACTCACTTCATCCACACCCGGTGCCCTTCCTCCTTTCATCTTGTCTATAGCCATCTCCAGTTCTCTCCAATTCAGGTCCTTTTCAATTCCTGTGTTGTCTTCTCCATCTTCCAGTACATTGTCTTCCTCCCTATGACCCTTTGGATTCAGCAAATCCTCAAAGCACTCTTTCCACACTGTCATGAGTGTTTCTTTGTTGTGTACCTCATTTCCGTTTTTGTCCACCATTACCACATCCTCTCGCAGACCTCTTCTCTTACTTTTGACCATCCCATATAGTACTTTCTTATTTCCTCTGCTGTCTTCCTCCATCATCTCTGTCCACTTTACCATCCACTTCTTCCTCTCCTCTGCGACAATCTTGTTTGCTTCTTTCTTCTTTATCGTATAATCTTCCCTTGCCAGATCAGTTCTTTCCTGGAACCACACTCTGAAAGCCTTGTTCTTCCTTACCACAGCTTCTTTTACTCTCTCATTCCACCATGGTGTCTCTTTACATCGCTTTCTGTTGCTAGTTCTTCCACATACTGCCACTGCAGCTTCCACCATTGTGTTCTTGAATTGCTTCCATTCCTCTTCCCCTGTTTTAGGATTGTCTGTTGGCATCCTTTCCCTTATTATCTTCTGGAATTTTTCCTTGACTTCCTTTTCATTGAGTTTCCATACTTTGATTCTCCTTTCCTGGTACTCTGTCCTCTTGCTATCCTTAACAACTCCCAGGTTCATCACAAGTATTCTGTCGTCGCTATCTAAGGCCTCTGTTGGTATTACCTTTATATCTCTGACACTCCTCTTCATTTCCCAGTCGTACAGCATGTAATCTACCAAAGATTTCTTTGTTAAATCACTAAATCACTGCTGTACCACGTTACCTTCTGGCTACCACTAAACCGTTTCTCTTGCAAAAATCCAGCAACTTTCTCCCTTCTTCATTCCTGCTACCCCATCCTTCTGCTCCCAATACATTTTCATATCCTTGCCTTTCACTTCCTACATGTGCATTCAAATCTCCCATGACAATGATGCTCTGACCATTCAACTGCTGTTGTAGCTCCTCCTCAAAGTCTTCTTTCTCTTCAGCTGTACATCGAACTTGAGGGGCATATACCTGGGCTATCTCCAGGCTTCTTCCCTTTACAGTTACTCTGATCTTCATGATCCTGTCACTTATTCCCTTTACCTCTTCCTTCATGCCATCTCTCACAACTACTCCTACTCCGCTGCTCCTTCCTTCACTGTTCCCACTCCAGTACAACCGGTACCCTTTCCTCAGTTCTCTGCGACCCTCTCCTTATATTAATTATTCCAAATTAATCGAGAATGTCAGGTGCTATACGTGTGTAAAGTATAGAGCTGTTGGCTTGCATACTTCCTGATATATTGATATTAGGTTAAAAAAATATTATATTTATTAACAGTTGGCAGCCCTGATTGCTCATAAGAATACTTATAGTCATATCTGTTATGTTACACATAGCACATGCATTTAAAAATTAGCCCTATCAGAAGGCTTAGAATCATGTTGGTAGAACTGAAGTATATACTGTACCCGATACCTAGTTTAGGCTATCGGCTACGCCAGCAGACATTAAGCCGTAGTTGAGGTTTTGAGAAGAGTTAGGAAAAGATAGCGCACCGATCGAGTCAAGAAGAATGTCAAGATGACGTAGGAGGTCTAGGATCAAGGAGGCACTGACATCTGTAAGAAGATGGAATTATGGATAGAGATGTGAAACTTTATTGAGATATGTGTGGAATATGGTAATTAAACATCTTAGAAGAGGATATATAACATGCATTATATGTGGAAATAATGGTAAGGAAGTTAGATAACCCTTAAGTTATTTTATAACGGAATAGCCGAGATGATGTGGGTTCGAGACTATGATCGTGACGCGAGAGCACTGTGGTGGGGGACTACACCACGAGTCTGCGCCAGGCAGATAAGAGTGAAGACAGTGCCAGCACATTCAGTGGAGCTCTGTCAGTCGAGCAAGTAGGGTCGAGCTCTATAGCGCAAGCCAGACGCACGGTGAAGGTCGCGTAGCATACCGAAACTGTCACGGCAGAGTGTAGGCGACAGTTTCAGCATCGCCGAGCAGTGAACGCCAAGCAGGTCATTGATCCAGGGGGACTTGCCGAGCAAGCAATCACAGACGGCCGGGATATGTTAGAACAGCACTGCAAGTAGTTGGAGACTTTATTACAAGCTACATTTCAACGCAGTTTGAACACAGCTTTTATGAATAACTTTATGACTATGCTTTTCCATAACGCATTCAAAGTTACTTTAACAATTTCAAGCAAACGGAATGTTGTTAGCATAGGCACTGATGAACATTAGATCGTGCATTAATGAAGTTTATTTCTTATGCAGTTTCATGAATTACCAAATACAGACAACTACAGGGTGTTTAATAAACTTGGACACGCTCATGTAAAATTTTATTTTACGAAAGTGAGACTTAGCAGTTGTTGGAGATTGATCTTTCAATACTCAAACTGAACATTTAATGGAACAGTGGCGTAACTTAGAAGAGGAGTTTCCATGAACATTTTCGAGAGGAGTTGGACAATATCCGCTATGGGTAATCCGAAGTTCAACATGTCAGAGTAGACGCAGATAGAGACAAGATGGCACCGCAGAGCGATGGATTCGATTCCTAACGAGAGGAGTCCACCAGCTGATTCACTTGGGATTTCGAATGCAATCGTCATTTCATGGATGGAATGATATCCACGCCGATCTTTCGAGAAATTCATTATGTAGGGAAAATCGACGATCTTGGAAATTTAATTACAGCTGATTATGAAAGGTACTGTAAGAGTCATAACTACCTGATACGATTATTTTCATGAATACTGGGCACACATGTATATTTTTCTAATAGGAGTGATACGATTATTAAGACATGATTTGACTTTATATACTTCGAATTTGCTAGAATATGGAGTGACCATATGATATGGCAGGCATCATTATACGATATTCTCACCATTGGTTGGCTTTATTAAGCAGATGTTTGGTCTTTTAGACATTTTTCCAGCTAGGATATTTTTCGTGAATAGTTTTTTTTTTGTGTAACGAGTATTTCGAACTCGTGATCTGCAATTGATTATCTAAAATTACTTCGTCAGTTCATTGCATACTAGCGAGTGTGTATTATTCATCAGTAGGGATTTTTTCCATTGGATTGTTTGGAGATATTAAGAAGTTATTCACTTTAGTGAATGAACATCGCTTTTATATGACAACTAGAAACTTGTGGATTCCTATCTGGTACATTCACTCATATAGTCTACGAGATGGGGTCTTTCGTATTTATACGATTGTATGGTGGTACTCATCTTACCCATCGTTCAGGGCAATATCATCCAAGTCGACGGGGCGAGGTCTTTCGTATTTATACGACTGTACGGTGGTTACACATCTTACTTGCCATTGAGGGACTCATTTTTATCATCCGAGTGTACACGAGATTGTAAGTGAATCAAACAAGGAACTACTAGTCATATATCAGTCGAAATTTTGTTAAATAAAGTAATGATAAATGTCAGCAGGATTTCGTTTAGTAATTCTTGTTTGCCAATCCAATATTTTGTTGCTATACTCTTTTGAGAGTAATTTCAGTTTAACAGCTGTTACAGCTGATGCTTTTGATGAGTTTTATAATTGTGTTTGATACCTTTCAGAAGGATTTAAAGTAATTGAATCTTGTAAAATTAATCATTAATGGTCAGATTTATTATAAGGCAGATCAATATTGCAGATTTTGAAATGAGAGATTATAGCACATTGGTGTTTTTCTGTGATGTGAGTTATGAAAATTGTAAGAGAATTTATGCTATTTGAAAGCAGATCTTAAATTACTGAGGTAATATATTTTTTCCAATTGTTTAAGAAGTTGTCTAGATGTGATCAGATTAATTACAGTTATTGGAGATTATGTGCGTTGATAATTTGAAGCCAGATATATATTTTTTGTAGATCATGCAACATGGTTAAGTGGAGTTTGTGATAGGCATTTTGTGGAAGTTGCCACGTGATAGTAGCAATGTTGCTAATGTATTTTGAAGCAGACATGAGGTCGTCGTACCCAGTCTAGCGTAATTGTTGAGATTCATGCTGTATGTGCTGAATATTTATGGAGTTTTGTGGAATAATTATTATATTCAAATGTGATATTTGAAGTATTGAGGAAATGTAATGTCGTTGTGGATAGTTAGATCCAACGTGATGTCGTGGAGACAATAATATTTTTGGCATGATAAATTAAATACGAGATATAACTTGGAAGTGATAAAACTGTAAGACAACGTTCTATAAACCATATTAAACAATTTGTTAGGAAATTAAACAAATAAATAAAGTTGATAATACAAGATTTTCTGAAAATAATAATTAATGAAATAATAATCTGAAAATTAAGCATATTAACGATCTGACCTAATGAAATAAAAATCATAATGACTAGATGAAATAATGAAAAACTAAATAACCAGAAGATTGAAATTTAAATAATTTGATAAATTAAATTTTGGAATAAATCGATGAATTAAATAGATGGATGAATTAAAGATTGGATAAATTAAACTAATTGAAATAAATTAATAGACGATTGTAATGATGATGAATAACTGAATTAGAAGGTGATAATTAACTAAAGAAGCTGATGATTAATGAATTTATATGGAATTAAATAAATTTAATTGAGAGATAATTTGTAGGAATTGCAACTTGAGTTGAGAATTTAAATGATGTAATGGTGATGAATTAAGGATTCTGACAGGAATATGTAGAATTTTGAAGTGAGAATTAATGTGAGAAATATTTAATTTTGATGATGACGATAACGATGACCAATGAGCCATGAATTTTCTGTAATTCACAGATAAGTGATTATGAATGACAATGTAAATAGTGTAAATTAATTATTCGATGTTTAGGAGCATTTGACTAACATGTTCAACAGTTAAATTATACCATGCAAGCCATAAATTACTTGATGTTTAATATATGTGATTATAATATGTGTATGTTTAGACAGATTAATAACTTTTTTTAAATCCACATTTATGATGTTAAATTAAAGAGAAATTAGGTCTCAGGTTTCACAAATGTCAGTGACGAAAGACATAGTGCTACAGTGATCCTGAGAACCCAAGAGAACTTTAGAGATTTTTCTTGTTATGTGGATGAAATAATTTTGGATTAGAAAAGAGATGGTTCGATTTTGGACAATGACAATTTAACGTTGGCATTCGACCATACTCTTAGGTAGGAGTTATATTTAAAATGTCTGTCTGACTATCAAAGTAAAATAAATTTGTTTTTATCTTAGTTGTGATCTGATGATGGTGTGATTTTCCTTTTTCTTTCCTTGTCTTGAGTAAGGCTTATCCGGAAAGGAAGTGGTTTGCTAGGAATTCAGTTGATGGCGCCCATTTATATTTACATTATTTCTATTAAACTTAAGCCCGTAACGACCCTAGAGATACTTTGTCTCGTGATACCCACTGCTTTTTCGAGAACTCAGCTGAATTTCCGACACATTCCTTATTTGACTAGAGGTTCATTTAACTCCGCTCTGTCCCGGAACTCCAGGAATGCGATGTTATAGCAGATGGGTCATCGCATCCCCAGGACGAACGGGTACAGAGAGAGAGAAGGAGAATTGGCTTTATCCAACTAGTGGGGCTTAGATTTTGTTTATTCTATGGAATCACATCAGATTTAGATTACTGAGATATTGATCTCAAGTTCATTTAAGTGTGTTACAAAATTTATTAAACTTAGTCAGAGAATGTACTTGTGTGCCCATTCCAGTGTTCATGTTAATCGTATTAGTAATATCATGTTAGTTATAAGACATTTTTCCTATACCCAAGTGAATGCAGGAATTGATACATTGTGATGTGTTGTTGTCTAACGTCTCTATATAAAACGTATAATGAAAATATAATTATGTTGCCAGAAGATTTAGCGAAGGTGTTAGGAGAGTTACAGACGGGTATGTCTGGTATTGCAGAAACTATTTCTAAGATGGAAACGGAAGTTAAAGAACAGATTAATAATTCAGAAGCTAGATTAGAAGCTAAATGTAAAGAAAATGTGCAAGCATTACAAACTAGTACTGAAGAAAATTTAAAATCATTACAGGCTAGTAACGAAGGCAATCTGAACGACAATTTAAAGTCATTAGAAACTAGGTTACAGTTAAATAGTGAAGACAATTTTAAGTCATTAGAAGAAAGGCTACAGTCAAATAGTAAAGATGAGTTGAAGTCATTAGAAACTAGATTACAGACTAGTACTGAAAGTCATTTAAAAGCTAGTGAAGCTAACTTGAAAGACAATTTTAAGTCATTGGAAGAAAAACTACAGTCAAATAGTGAAGACAATTTCAAATCGTTGGAAGAGAAATTACAAGCTCGTAGTAAAGAAACTAACACTGAATTAGAAAACAAGTTAACTAGATTAGAGAATAGCTAAACTTTAAAGAATAATGAAATGCTAAAGTCTTTACAATTAGACATAATTGCAGTAAATATGAAAGGAGAGGAAAATGTTCAAATATTAAGAAAAAATATTATTGAATTAGAAAGTAGGGGAGAAGAAAATATTTTTACTTAAAGAACAGACGTTATGTCCATACAGAAAGACATTAAATCAGATGTATCGAAGTTGAGATTCGACATCGATGGTTAGTGGCAGATGTAGGCAAAATTCAAGAGTGGTCTACCGAAGTATCTTTCGAGACTAAGATTAAAGGTCTAGAAATGAATCTAGGTAATGAGATTAAAGATTTAAAGACAGTAATTGGGACCATTAAAGAGGAAGTCTTAGGAGAGGTCAATTCAAATTTAAAATCATTAGAAAATCAATGATTGACTTTGTCCCCTTTGCGAGTAGCCCTCCATCTCTTAAGTTGTGAAGACGCAGAATATCTTAGCTAGCTAATAACTGGGGTCAAAGGCCTATTTGCGCAAGGGCCTAAGGGCGGGCCTCGGCACTCAGAGTCTCCTGGCCCGAGGCCTCGATGGGATCTCCCGTTCTTCCCAAATGGCCAATCCGACACTGCTCTCTATATTATCATTTGCCAAGCCAATAATATCGCTGGAGCGCTTTCGTAAAGATAGACTTTTATTTTTTCCAAAACGCTATTATACCGGGTTCATAGTTTATAGCTACTGTATTAATGTAATTAAAGGGTAGGAGAGTAAAATCAGAGTTATATAGTTTGATGACTGACAACCGTAAAAAAATAATTATATAGCTTAGAGCCTTAGACAATAGCTTCAAGATTAAATAAAAACCCGGCTCAAGGCCCGAGGAATTTTAATCAATCGACGAGAAAAAGATCGTTAAAGACACGATTTAATCAGATTTACGGGAGTTTAAAACTATATTTAACCTTTATTTTAGGGGTATAGGTTGAGCGAAATAAGAACAAGGCTACCCGAAATTATGACAGGTACATGTGTATTGCTAATTGTACGTAAATATTACAAATACAGCAATTTTGTTCATAAAAACAATTTTAAGCTAAACAACAAACTCTAGTCGCCGGTTTTTTTTTTGCGTACCTATCAATCACGCGAGATGGGTCAACATAAACATCGTAGTGGATGTGCAACAAAGCAAGTCCGTTTAATCGTTCATCGGACATAGTTGAGTTGACCGCAACCACGTCTTCAGCCTTCTCAAAGAAGAATATGACCTTTCCGATGAAGCGGCGCTGACGGGTAAAGTAGCATAATTCTTGAGACATCGATGAATACTGGGGTACAACTCTTTATCGCAGGCAATTAAAGCTGCCATAGCTTTCCTGGGATGGTTGATCCCGATTCCAGCTCCCGAGACCACTTTACCTTCCACATACGAAGTTCAGCCTGTAGAAGCCTTGCCGCCGACGCGGCAGAATGTTGATTGAGAAGTTTGAAGTACTTTGCAGTGATTGTGTCCACATCCGCTGACGTCCATGATGATATTGGCATCATTGCTGATAGGCTGTGTAACTCTTGCGTTGCTTTAGGGAAGCGAGTGTTTAGGTCTTCTAGGACGTACGGTAGTCTAAAATGGGTATGAAAGTGGTCCGGCGATAGTAGTCTTCTACGGTAGTAGTAAGCGTTTGTTAGACTCTAAATATTGCATCATCATGACCAGAAATTGCGAAATCCTGACCACGTGGTCCAGGAGCGGGGCATGTGCACTGCACGTGTTAGCGTGGGAAGGGGTTGACCTTTTGGCTTGTTTATGTGATGGTGATAAAAAGTTAATGGGTGTTGACGGCATGGGGGTTGTTTATTAGGATGGTAACTCGAAATTCAGACTCCTCTTCCACTCCTACAGGGGGGTTTCTTGGTTCGATTCCGTGTTTTGTTATTTAATTCCCGGGGGGGGGGGGCAGCCTGTGTATCATGGTTATTAAGTATTGATTGATTATTGAATTATATTTTGGTAATTTCCCAAGGAAGTGTAGAGAGTCTTGGGTGTCATAACTTTTGAATGAGAGTGTACGGTGAGGCACTCGACATAGCCGGATCGCTACCAGACATGTGTGTGCAGCTGTTCCGTTTTTGCTCGCGCCGTGCGGCAAGCCATGAGAGCACTCAGCTCATGTAGTGCATGGTTGTCGTTAAAGTTTTTGCTCGCGCAAGCTAAATAAGCAATCATATGTTGTAATGCTACACTCCGTTTAAGTATGACATATATTACCACGGCGTGGGAGTGGAGTTGTGTTACTCCTTCTCGCTATGTTATGTCTGTTTAATTTAAATGATGTTAACATTTTTGTGTTCTGGCTTGCTTCATGATCTCAATCTGGTTAAAGTGTTTTATATGACATGTATAACTTTGAGTGTGTGAAATGAATTTCGATCTGTTTGTTTTTAGATTCCCAGACGTCATTAGTCAAGTCTGTAATTTTTAATGCGAGAACGAGATTGGATGTCGGTTCCCAGAGCTTCATGCGAAATGTTTTAAAGAGGTTTTTTGGCGCTCTAACTTCTTAATATATATATAAGAGGAGATTGCTATGGAGCAGTAGTTAGCTATCTTTATCTGCAATATCATGAGTCTGTGCGAGGGGTTGATAGAAAAGTTAGTAAAATTGCAACACATTATGATGTTTGCGGAAAGTGCCCTGAATCAAGGGTTGCATTTCATCGTCAGTGCGACGAAAATAGAGGAGGAGGTGTGGTATAACACCTTAACACCGGGAGAAAAGGAGCTTTTAAGCGCCGAAATATTCGAGCTGATGAGGGATCAACACCACTGCCGTGAAATTATTTTCAACGGCATGACATTTCACATTGTCAATATTATTATTGACAAGTTGAGATCCATCGGCTCGATGAATTTCAACGTGTTTGAACCTACATTGGCGGAAGAGCTAATGGCCGTGTTTGAACGGCCATTAGAGGAACAGCATATGGAAGAGCATATGGAAGAAGTGCAAGAAGAAGCAGAAGAAGAAGAAGACCATCGAATGGAAGAAGAAGAAGAACATCGAGCGGAAGGAGAAGAAGAAGACCGACAAGAAGAAGAAGAAGAAGAAGAAGAAGAAGAAGAAGATGATGATGATGATGATGATGATGATGATGATGATGATGATGATGATGATGATGTTCAAATCTTAAATTAAATTCAATGGACAGTGGACAGTGGATTAATATTGTGCAGTGTAAATTTTATTTTTTAAATATATTTATTTGATCATTTGTGGTTTACATTAATTATATAATATGAAATAGTGAAAAATGATATGATCTTCGTTCTTAAAGTGGTAAGTAGTTCCTTTTCCAACAAGCTGCAGAGAGAATTGAAGATGCTGTGTTGTTTGCAGAGTGGAATATGCTGGTCTTGTGCACGGGGTAAGTACAATCATTCTTTTCTTTCTTGCGTGTGTTGGTTTTAGTGAGCTGAAAAATATATATATAGAGACACATTAATAATAATAATAATAATAATAATAATAATAATAATAATAATAATAATAATAATAATAATAATAATAATAATAATAATAATAATAATAATATCTTTGTGAGGAATAAAAAATAAAAATAAAAAAACTTACACTGTTCTAATTATAAGATATTTTTGTTGGGGATCCAAGAGTTGTGAGTTGAATCGAATCCAAGCCAAGATACGAAGGCTCGGGTTCCTTTTCTACGTAGTACTTTGTCGACTAAGTAAATATTAGGATGTTTTGTTCGTTGTAACTCTGCTTCGTAGAACGCACCAAATATTGGGGTATTTTTATTATCTTTTAAAAGATATGTTCGTGGATTAGTATTTTGAACTTTATAAATTGTAAATAATTCTGTTGTCCAATTACCTTCGTACCCTTTACTGAAGTGTTTCTTGATTTTTGATATCCTTACAATGTCGCCGATTTTATATTTTGGTTTTCTTAAAGTTTCATTATATTGTGTTGGCAAGCGGGGTGGATTGTTTCTTTTCACATCATTAGGTTTCATGCCAATGCTGCGATGTATTTTGTGATTATACTTTACTAGTAACTCAGGCAAAATATGTACCCATCGGTAAGAACCTCGTGTTGTGAATTCTTTCCACATCGATTCCTTAAGAGTTCGATTTAATCTTTCTATCACACTCGCTTTAATGGAGCTGCCAGTGGAATAATGCTTTAGATTTTGTTTCTGAGACCATGTTTTGAATTCACTGTTATAAAATTCCGTTCCTCGATCGGTGTGAAAATAATTGGGCAATCTTTTACTTTGAGAATAAACAAATTTTAAGCTGTTCACAATCTCACTTCCTTTTTTGGTTTTAAGAGGAATTGCCCATGCATATTTCGAGTAAACGTCAATAATGGTTAATAAATATTTAAATCCATTATTCCATTTTGCAAGTTTGGACATGTCCACAATGTCAGCTTCATGGAGGTCATCGATTCCTTTGCTAATAACACGTCGTCTTTTAAACTTTTTTCTAAGCGGTGCGTGAAGTTCTTTTGCAATTTCTCGTCTGATTTCGTTCATAGTTATTTTCCAAACAATGTTTTATAACATACTGTGCATTGTTTTACAAACGTTGGAATTTTTATTCAATATATCCAGCATTTCTTAGTTCTTCTTCTATTGCAAAGATTTCGCTGTCTACTCCTGTGTGACCTGCAGCTTTCGATGCAATTAATGTTTTAAGTCTTGATACCAATTTGTTTGGTTCATTCCAGTGAACGAATTCAATATTGTTTCCGCCTTCAAATTTCCAAATGGCTTGTGGCGCGATGTGTTTTTTTTGACCATATCCAGTATGCATTGTAGTATTTGCTTCTTCATTTTCATCTGCTGTTTTTATAATTCTATCTATGTCTTCAGTGAGAAGGGGTTCAATTATATTTTTATACTTATAAGATTGCGTTCCTCTCGGAGCTGCATTGCTTGTATAATTTCTTTTGTGCACGTTTGAAACATTTAATAATTTCAAATATGAACTTAAATCACTCCTATCTATTAGAGTGGGGTCTGGTACTTTCCTTTGAATCAATTCAAGTAGACCTTCTGTAATAGGAAATTTTTCACCGCCAACTTTTATCCACTTTTTATCGAAGAAAACTCGTTCGCGTCCCAAGTATTGTTTATCATTTCTTATCGTTATACCAAATGTTCTATCCACGTTTTGTTTAATGAACGGATCAAAGTAGCGGTTAAGTAGTGAAATTATTTTGATGCTATCTCCATCTTCTTCGTCTGAAGTAGCAGTGGATTCAGAATCGATATATTTTCCTTTTCTTTTTCGATTTTCTTTATTTTGAGTCGACGTATTAGCAATAGCTACAAGTTGATTTAATGAACTTGTTACTGGTTTAAAGTTAGTCTCTATATCTAATTCTTTTCGTCTAACATCATCTTGAAGTGAAAGATACTTGTCTTTAACATCTTTTTTTAAGCGAGAAAGTTTATCCTTTACTCGACTTTCAGCTTTAATCTTTGACCTCTTCTCCATGACTAAACGGAAATTGTGGTTGTTTTACTTATTTATAGTATATTCAAAATCGATTTGAAGAGGAAGATCATCAGTTTTATGTTTTTTCGGGTCTCTAAGTCGAAACTGAATTTCATCTTGCTCTTCAACGACAATATCACTGCCATCCAGTTCAATCTCTTGACGTATATTTAAAATTGCATACACAATTGGAGATCTTGGTGAAACAAAAATTGGTTTTAATACACCTTTGTAGGGAAGTTGGTACTGTATGTTATGATTATGAAGCGTGTATACTGGTGAATGGATTGATGGTGTGTTGGAGAATTTCAGAATAAATTTCGATAAGTTCTTTTTCTTTACTTCATCTTTTAATATACCATATTCTTCTTTGGATGCAGTAAAACTTTCGAGTGGTTCTTTGTTAACCATTTGCTCAATTTTTCCCAGTTCAGTTTTTAACTTGTTATATTCTTCTTTGGATTCAGCAGCATAACTTTCAAGATCTTCTTTTTTAACAATATTGAGATTGTTAGCAACACCCTCAATACGAGTTTGTAAATTGCTTAAAATTTCTTTTAGTTGATTAACTTCAGTTCGTGACGCAGCATAGTGTTCTACAAACCGTTTATTTGTCACGTCTTGGTCGTTAACAGGGAACTCAACATTTGTTTGTTTTTGATGTTGTAGATTGTTTACAGTTTGTTTCAATTGATCAAATTCACGTTGGGAAGCGGCATATTGCTCAACAAACGTCTTATTTGCAACATCGTTATCGTATATGGGGTTGTTTACGTGAGTAATTCGTCCACTCATCATATTTAAAGTTCCACCATCGTCTACGTTTAAAACGTTTTGTTTATTAAATTTAGCGATTAAGTCTTCTAGATCTTTTCGAGAGGCAGCAAAGTTTTCTAAGTAATATTTGTTTATTGCATCTAACGAATCGATTGGTTGAGATATGTTTGTTATTCTTCTATTTAACATATCTACAGTTTCATCATCTCTGTTTATATTCAAAAGAGATTTTTTAATTTCATCGAGTTCATTTGTTACATGAGTTTTAAGAAAAGAATACGTTACCGCATCTTGATTTTGAATTGGATCTTTAACATTTCTTATTCTTTTGTTACCCAAGTCGAGAGTATCTTGATCATACGGAAAGTGATCTTCTGAAAATTCTCGCACTAAACCATGAATGAATTCTACTCGTTGTAACACTTCTGTTATTCGGGTCTCAAGATATTTTTTTATATTCGATGTATGTTGCTGCATTGCAATAAGGTTTACTGCATCATTTGCAGATGATGGTAAAGCTAAGCCCGCGAGACGTTTGTTTTGAAAGTCAAGTTCTTTTTTCTCTATTTTACAAATTGAAAAAATTAAACCTTTAAGCTCGTTAAAGTTTCGTTGTATGTCTTCTTTAGACTCGATTTTATTTAGCTCATTTAATAACTTCACTACATAACCTTTGTTGCATGCATCTTCAACATGTATTGGCATTCCGACATTTTTTAACCGTTTGCCGTTAATACTTAGATGTCCGTCGCTTGTTGTTGTTGTTAGTTGATTTTCATATTGCACTAGCTTATCATCAACATATGATTTAGTTGCAATATCATGTCGTGAAGTCGGTCGTCCGATAGACACATTATTGGTTTTGTTAAACGATGTCATAGTTAAGTTGTTAACCACGCAAAAGCTATAACACGAATGGCCATTTACCTCTTTTTGAAGTCATATTTATAACTGAAAATAAACATCAAATCCATTGCGATATCGACCATTTTGTAAATCGCTATCTTTATCGATAACCAAAAAACCAAACTTAGAGTTTTGCCAACAATACGAACAAATATCAAAGAACTGTTCATAGCTCATATCTGTATTTACATGATCGTTATATACGTGACGCAAGTTTGTTCCGTCTTGTTTAAAAAGAATTAAAAAATTAGCGTTATCTCTAATTAGATGTTTAGGTATACAAGAATATGTTTGACAAAGATAAAATACGTCAACGTCGTGATGACGACCTCTACTGAAATAATCTTTCATGTGTTGTTGTTTATTGCTGGCTACATCATCAAAAACAAATATAGAGTTTTTTCTAGCCATTTCTGGAGGCATTACTTCATCATTATCGGGAAAAAAATCACTTTTTATTTCTTTTATGGAGTCCAAAAACTTTTTTAATTCAACATATTTACTTTGAGCAAGTGATTTAGAATAAATATAAACGTTTTCAAAACGAACTCCATTTTTGTGGCATAATAAATTTAGCATTACGTTTGTTTTACCGCAGTTCGATGGACCGCAAATGATACATCGAATTGTGTTCGGTAGTAAAACACCATGCTTTCTTTTTTCACTTTTACTCTGGTTTTCAGCATTAGTAAATGAAATTACTGGTAGAGTGTTTGACTGCTTAACAAACTTCAACATGTCTACGTTTACGTCTGAGAATGCACACTGCACAAAAAATCACATCACATCAACATATATTGCTTCCACACGTATCATAACTTGTATTATGTGGAATAATAGTAGGATTTTCAGGATTTAAATCAACGTTGCCGACGTAAAACCCTCTTATATATGGACAATATGGCGCCCATTTTTCATGATCATTTAAAGGATTATCGTTTTCCCTCCAATTTTCAATTTCAATCTTACAGAATATACATTTCACCTTATCACCATGTCCAGTATAATAAAACCCTGCTGGTGCTAAACAAAATTCGTTTGGACAGGGAAGAGGCCAATTTTGAAAAGTTTTAAGTCTTTCATATTCGCATTTCAATTCTATGCTAGGAGAAATATTGTTTACGTAGGGGCAAGAAAAAGCCCATTTCTTATGTTCTTCAAACGGATCATCATCTTCTTCCCAATAACTAAGTTGCAGATTACAGAAAGCACACCTAACCATATCCTTATATCCAAAATAGAAAAATCCTGCAGCTGCTAACCATGCAGTGTTCGTAAAACTGTCTGAAGACCAGGTCTTAAATGTTTTTAGCCGATCTCTTTCAGATTTTAAATTCATTTCTTTTTGACTCAATATCATTTGCATTAACTGTTTTTTGGAATACTTTACACAATTAAAATACTTCATGATGCTGGTTTACTTCACAAAGAAAAGATGTTCACCACACAAAGCTAAATGCGAACTGACATGAATCAACAAAACACGTTGGCTAATATGCACGTGTTGGGTTGGCCGAGCGGTCTAAGGCGTTAGACTTAAGATCTAATTTTCAGAAATTGAAAGCGAGGGTTCGAATCCCTCACCTGACAATATTATTATTATTATTATTATTATTATTATTATTATTATTATTATTATTTTATTTACATGTAGAGTGAGGAGGTAATTGATCATTAATAAGAACTTTCATATGAAATGGTACAAAAGACATTTTTTTTTTCTTCTTTATTCATTTAGAATTACAATTAATACAATTTTATTTCTCTTGAAGTAATCTCATTCTTTTTTTAGTTGTCCAGATGAGTGTGGCTGTGTTGAGATGATCTTCTTCTTTTTAGTTGTCCAGATGATTATTTTCTGTAGACAAAAAAAAGATACACTGTGTTAAAAAGCAAACTAAAAACAAAATATGTATAGCTGTCAACTACAGTAGTAGATCTAAATTATTCACCTTTTATAGATAGCGATTACAGTTGTCACATTTGCAGCGAAGATGAAACAGTTGAAATTTCCTCTTTAGATGATCTGGTAGATGTTCCCACTCTAGACGAATTCGTTGTGGTTCATATATAGTCAGCACGTTTATAGGAAAGTAGTTCCAATCAAACTTATTAAAACCTCGAAGTCCACTGTTTCGAAACTTGTTTATTATCGAACACACGATTTTCATGATGCCATCAGAAGAATTTAACCAATGTTGAACAGCATTGACGTTGAATTTAGCACAACTATTGCTTCCCATTGCTAGAGATGGTAAATGTTTTGGACAATCTGTAGGTAAACGTTGGCTATGCCTCAACATTAGGTCTGACATTCCATCAATCGTATTAAGATCGAATAATGAGTCTGGGGAAAGTGCTTTTAGTGCAAACAAAGAAAATTCCTGTGGCAAATTATATACAACTAAATAATCATATTTATTCTTAATAGACTCAAAAAAAGAAGAAAGAGTTTTTTCACAATATGCTGCAACCCATGTGATCACGGGGCTGAATGAAGGTATATTGCCGTTATTTAACATACAGTAAGCAAGTTCCAAACTGCCGTTTGGTAGCTTGCGAATGTCTGCAACTATTGGTTGCTTCTTATTCCACGTGCCAGCATCAGTAGAAGGAGAGTTTGTTGTTGTCAATTCCATGATTGCAACTAAAGTGAGAATACTTGTTTACTTGCTTGCTTATAACTTAGCAAATATTGGTTTAGATAATTACTTCATTCGTTAATGGTCTGTAAGATATTTGACGATCATGAATAAGAACACAATAAAGAGTTGTATCTTCAGGTATATTCTCACTTGTCTCGATTTCAATTCGCACATCGACTGAAGATGTCTTCACTGCTTCCACTTGTTCGAGACAATTAATTACAATAATAGGACAAAGAGACTTAAATTCATCTCGTGAAACCAGAGTCTCTGAACGAACATCATCGATCTGATAATATACATTACGAAATTTAACAAACATGTCATACAACTCGCTGTAGTCATTTATGGCAATTTCAGAAGTTGGCATTTCATAGGGATAAAAAATTGAATTTAAAAAAACTCTTATAGATTTAATGTTACAATGGTCGAAATAGGAAGAGCATGTGTTTAGTAAATTTCTTCTAGTTTGAAAACCTAATAAAAATTGACGCGGTTTTTGAGTTTCAGAAGTTGTCATTACAGTCCAACTATATTTAGTTGTTCTAGGAAGAGAAGGCAAGACGTGAACATCCCACGATCGATAACCAACCTGAATGGGAATATTTTTCTGCATTAGTTTTAATCTTTTAATTTGTTCTTCGTCTGATAATAATAAAACGGGGATTTTTAGATAAACTTTAAATAACTTGACCTTAGAAAGATCGTTTTCGGTTGTCGATTGCAACGCACGTGCGTCACTTGACGATCGGAGAAGTATTACCTCATGCTTGCAGTTTAAAATCGGCTTTCTGTAATCCTCTGCTATTCCTAACAGGTTGCTTAAAGGAAGTATTATATGAAAACGTTTTGTGTTACTATCAACAATATTTGCTTCACTTGCTGGCGTTGTTAAAGAGGGAAAATAACCGGCATTTTGTAAAGCTGTATATTCGTTTTTTGAATATGATGCAAAGGTTTTTATAGAACTTGTTATACCTAGATGGCGTGTACGATCAATTTCTTTACCATTTAACGTGATGCGAATTTCGCTAAAAAGATTAGCCCCAAAATTTTGGTCAGGATGCGCTGTAGTAGAAGCAGCTGGATTTATGTTAGAAGTAATAATTTGACCTTCTAAGTGAAGAACACCTTCTGATAATAAAACTATGTTTTCTTCATTTTGAATCGGTATTCGAATTTCATCATTATTTTCGAATTTATTAGCTGAATAAGGTTGATAAACTCTTTCTTCTCGTCGCACAACTCTGTTGTCAACCTCTCTTTTATCTGTTATGTTAAACATGTTAACAGCTTCAACTATAGATAGAAACTAAATAAGATTAACAATTGCATATATATTTATATTGAAATTAAAGTATGCGATAGCCTAAAGACTGTAAGAATTGTTTGTTGTTACTCGATAACTGTTTCTTAGATTTCAAGGTGCGATGTCGTTGTTTGTTTTTTTTACAAATTTTAGCTGATTGATTTATATTATTTTTTCGAATCAGAGTCGACTTCTTTTTTTTCAAACTTTGAGTATTATATAGTATAACCATATTTGTGATTGTTTTCTAGTATGCTTACTCAAGTAGAATGAAAACATAACAGTATTTCATTACTTTATATAGCAAGATATCGTGCTGGACGAATAATTAATTCTACAGTTAAATCTTCATCTTGCAAATCAATGAGCTGTTGAAGATGATCTTCAAGTTGCACAGATACATGTTGAATAAGCTTGGTGTTCATGGGCAAAAAATTAATCGTTGTTGGTTGTACAACAATCGGGTAACCAGCAGGAACATGAGCTTTAAAATTATATAAAGAGTGTGTTGGTTTATGGTTCAAATAAGAACTCGTACCAAGCACAAGGTTGCAACATACTCGAATACTATTAACAGTGTTAATTTTAATCATATATTCAGAATGATGAGTTGTGTTTGCCTTGAACTTTCTATGAGAAAAGCCTAACAAATCTGCAATAGAATCTGCAACACCAAAATCTATAGCAAACACTTTCGAATGTAGTTTACAATGATAAAAGACTTTATCATAATTAATATAAAATGATGGGAATTTGTCTTTGTCGCCTAATAAATGTTCAACTAATAAATCATCAATCTTTTCACTTAATTGTTTTAACGTATAGCTAGCATTGGGTATTATTAAAATCGCTCTATCCGCTTCGTTCAACTTTATAGCCAAAATGTTATTATTCTCGTTAATTGCAAACTTCATTATCGATTCTATTTTTCGATGAATTTCAATTTCTCTTTTATTCTCTTTAGGGTAAACTTTCTTTTCAATACCTAAAGGCCCTGCTACACTGTTGGCTACAGTGAAATCAATATTAAACGGGGAAGACAAAACGAGACGGTTGTCTCTTTTTCCATCTATATCCTCTTCCACATACAATTTTGTTTTTTCTAAATGTTCTGGTATAAGTTTCGACAATGAGTGATAACTAAGTAAATCATCAAAAGATGAGGCTAGATCTTCAAATTCATAAATACCCGGTGGTACCACTAAATTAATTGATAAAAAATTAGTAAAATGAATGCGAAATTTATTATTTCTGTTGGTAACATTTCGAATAGAATTAGATGTATACAATCCTGCAAGTCCTATTTCAAAAAACTCTGCTCCTACAAGATGAATCGGGTTCTCCAATGTAACATCAATCTTCGAGCCTTTACCTTCAAGAGTTATCCGTCTTTCGAAAGCCATCTTTGAAATGTTTAAAGACGGTCTGTGTTTCCCTTATTTATACAATACAAGAAGACTAAACATAAATGTCCACAAATCGAAGAAGTAATCGATTGATATGAATGAAAATTATATTGTAGATAGCAATTTTTAAGATATGTTAAAATTTCAAATGGTGGTCTTAAATTACCAATACTATCAAAATAATGCACATATTTACCATGTTTACTGAAAGCTACCCAATGTGAACCGGATTTATCCATCGGTTCAAGGTTAACAATACAGTTTTCATTTTTTCGAGGATATCTTGGTAACGTATCTCGCATAAAGACTCCTCTAAAATTTGGAATCTTTAATTGATGTGCGTATTTAGCTAAATCGAAATTACTTAATGCTTTATTTGGTATTTGGTTAATTATCTTTTGTATGCAGGAGGATTTAAATAAATGCCTTGACCTCCTTTTCCTCGCATTGCTTCTATCATTCGATTGTGTCTTTTCATTTCTTTTAGTTCTTCTTGAGCAGCTTTCGCCTTGTTTATAGCAGACGCCACCCCTGCTGCTCCGCCTGCTAGACCCCCCAAGCCCGACAAGGCTGCAAATATCGGAAGTAGGGGTAAAATACCACCTTGCTTTTTCGATGTTCTTCTTTTTTTTTTAATCTTTTCTTGTTTTTTTTTTATTATTTAAGTTTCGCTTACCTCCTCCAATCTTAGACTTAGCTTTCATGATGCCACCCACTGTTAGTGCAGCCGCTCTCTCTCCAAATGATGCGTCACGGGATTTTACACGAGACCAAGCTTTTGAAGCTAAAATTTCATCAGCCTCTCTTCTTTTGTTTGAATCTTTATGCTTTGCGTAAGCAATGTCGTGCTCTTTGCACGCTTTATCTAATATATTTATTCCTGGATCACCACGGCTCAATCGCTTTTCTAATTTTGTTCCTGGTCCACAATATTCATATCCCGGGATGTGTAATTCCACGGGTAAATTATCAATAGTTTTATTAAGTACACGACTGATTAATGATCCACTTCCTGTTCGTTTATATTGAGTGGTAGAGTTGCTCCTCTTACAACGCACCATTACTAAATGATATGTAATATAAAGTAATTATACATATATATTTCTGGAAAATGGGAAATGGTGGGGGGAGGTGTTTTTTTTTTTTTTTTTTAAATAATACACACAAAATTTGGGTTATTATTTATTCTTTTTTCATAAGCAAAGGAACACACAAAAATTAGTATTATTACCAGCATAAAAGTGTGTGTGTGAAAGAAATAAAGTAAGTGAGATGAACTGCTTTAATCTCAATTTGTTTCTAATCATTTTTCAGAGAAAAATGACCAAACGGTAAAGTATCAATTCCGTTTTCAGTTATGTGTCTTTTATCTTCGTTTGATGAAATTGCCAACTTATTTTGCCGAACAGTAAATACAGAATGAGATTTTGAAATTTAACAAACTTGAACTTTGTTGACTTTTTCTCTGTTATAAAGACACTTTCGATACTCATCAATATTCATACTTTTACTCACACTCTTCTTAATGCCTTTAGCCTTACACAAGCTATTCATTTCATCACACAATTTTATTGCATACATTTTGGGTCGTAACCCCACAAATTCTTCAACAATCCTTCCAGCATTTTCATCTTTCATTAAACCAATTTCACCTTTATTTTGTCTCACAATGCCAAAAGGATTGTTTGTTTCATAGTTTCCAGTATCAAACAAATTTGAATGTTGTTTCATGAACTCATAAATATCATAATAGAATATATACATAAAACTATCGGTGTCTGTGTATAACAACCTCACATTTGATTCAGGATTTGCTAAAATAACATTGTAATGAAAGTCATTCATTTTACATTTAGACAAATCTAATATAGATGCACCAACATATACTGGTTGATTGTGAAAAATCTTTAGTCTACTCATCTCGATGACCATACATTGTTCATCGAATATAATTCTATGTTTAAAATTAGCCTTAGCTATTAAAGACCTACCACCACGAGCTCCATGCCATTTGGTGACCCATTTGATGTCCCTTAACTTCCTCACATTCATCAGTGAACGACCAAAAATTGCATTATTCATCAATTTATAAAAATTCTTTTCAAAATCATTTTTGGCTTGTTTTCGTTTCTCTGTGTTCACATCAATATATGGTTTTAGCCATTGGCTCTGATTGAATTCAATTATTCTGTGAATACGATCTAATTTCATTCCTAGTTGAATACATTGCTTTAACAATCTATAATGCAAAACATAACGTTCTTTATTATCTAGGGTAGCCATTAGCTTTGTCAACTTTTCTGGACATAGAGGGTAATCTGAATGTTTGTCATGTAACTCTTGAGGATAAGTCAAATCTACTTCCAAAATATATCCAATTTCTGAAGTATCATCAATAGTTAAAACATCAAAGCCTTCAACATTTGCAATCCATTTAAAGCCACCCGTTGGAAGATATTCCATCATCGCATATCCATACAAATTATTAACGTCAAAGTACATTATGTAGGACTCTTGCTTTTTCTCATCATAAGTTTTCATATACTTATTATTAGCAATCGCATGTCGTGTTATACACTGAACATTTCCTCCTCGAATAGATCGTTCAAAAAAGTGTAACATATCAATATCTTGAAGCAATTCAAGTTGAACGTTGGTTATCTTTTTCATAGCACACCAAGACATAGATGGAGCAGTGTAAAAATGAGCTGCATCAATGCCATAAGTTTCCATGCCATTCGATCTAAAATTTTCAAAGACATCCGCCAAAAGAAGTGTGTCAACTTTTAAATACAAATCTGCGTATTCTCCTAATGTTTGACAGGAAAACGTTTCCCACACCGATTGAGCAAACTCATACTCTTCATTCGATATTGTTTGATCATTAAGGCTGCTATAAAACTTGGATATTTCAGGTAATTTAGTTTCGTTAAGAACATCCATACTCGTGACGTATTCATAGGGAAACACACCTTTTCTCGCAGTAAGTCGAAACTGTGCATCATCATTAAAATAACGTCGTGTTATTTGCTTTGAATCTTCGCTTAACGAAGATGAACATTGATCTAGTGAACAGGACAAGAAATTATATGTATCGAAAAATCTTAACTGAATGAATCCATTCTTAGCCCGTACATACTTTGTAAACCCTTTGTAACGTTCCATATTCATCGCTAACAATTTTATATGACCAGGATTATGTAACACCTCTCCATCACGTTTCTCGCAAATTTCTTTAATTATAAAATGTCCATCATAGGCGGTTAGATTATGAAATGCTATAGGCAAAACCTTTGTTACTTTGTAATTTAAATTACAACTATTGTGTGCGCTTCCTCTATATTTTCCAGTTAAGTGACAATGATCGCGTACTTTGAGTTCATTAACTGCAATCGGTTTCTCGCAAATGTGACACATTTTACTTGACAAAAATAATCTTTCTTCATTTTCGGTCATCTTTAACATTGGCTTAACCGATAAGTAATATGTTTGAAGTTTATCCACAATACTATAAAGTTCCTTTACAAACAATTCAATGCAATTATTTCCCCTAAAGAGCTTGAAACTGCACAATTCACTATCGAAATTACAATGAAGGTATAAAGAAATGCTGTAAGGAATATGTTTATGTGTTAAAGTAGAGTTATGAATGTCACTATTTGGAAAACAGGAGGAAATTGGAGACAAAACGCATTCAGTGTCTGCATATATTATAAATGGAACTGTATCTTTAACTCGGAATTCTGTAAAATTAACAAATCTTTGTTCATCAGTCGGCATTATGCTTTTTGCAACAGGAAACTGTTTACAGTCTGCAAAGTGAACATTTAACTCATCCTCAAGAAGATAATATGACAAACAACGTCTACATATATAAATCCTTCTCTGAGTGCTAGTGATGCTTGAACGCACAAGGCGAGCAAGATTTCTAATTAAACAAAAGTGATAACTTTCACTGTTTCCAATCTGCAACATCAATAAGTCTACACTCCTTTCATATACTTTATCTGATACATACAAAGGTACAATAGTAAAAGTTTTTTTTCCTTTTACTTCGTTTGTTCCCATACATACCCAATTGTTTTCATCATATTGTGCTCCAAACACATTTACAGAAATATTGTTTTGGTTTTCAAACTTGTTTAAATATTTCATTTCCATCGGAATTGGAATACCATCTAAATTTAAAACATCTCTGTAATTAGGATAGGAAGAAAGATGATTCATGTTTCGAGTTTTTGGATACAAACCAGCAACCACACTCCACGCAAAACAAGCTTCCTTTGTATCATACAAATTTAGCACTGCTTTTTTATTGACTATTACATCAGGCAATCGACTAGTATTGGACATTCCTACTCGAAATCCAACATATTTATTTATATTAATTCTCAAACTATGAATTTTTTCTAAAGCCCACCCGGAACCATTTGCTTCAAATTCGCTCATTTTTGTCAATGTACCTTCAATGATATTCTTATTATAAAATTCATTTAAATCAGTATACTCGAAAACTACCTCATTTTTGATAGCAAAATATTTTGTTTCTGATATGTCGCGAAGCACGTATTGTGCACACAAAACTGAATTCACCTTTAAAGCTTGTACAGTTAACGCTTTCTTAACATACTTTGTAAACCAAATATTAGCATTCGCTAAAAATTCGCGAGGATCCAAAAACTCATTCTTAACATTTGATACTGCAAGTGTGTACACTCTAGAATTGAATGCCGTTTCAATTAACTCACAGCTCAAGAAAGATTCATCCTTTATTTGAATTGTAATTTCTTCGAAATTCACAGCTTGTTGCAATATGTGCTCACTAATAACTCTCCAACATTCAATCAACTCATCACTGTTCTCAATCAACTCGGTTTGAGTGTTTTCCCCGATTTGGTATGATACTGAAATAGCACCGTTTAGTTCACTTCGAAAATTAGAAACACTTTCAAATGCTTTGTCCAATTGGTTTCTTATATTTTCACTGTTATTATGTAATACAATATCGACCTTTCTACGTTTGCTAGGAGGCGAGGTCATTGTTGCTGTTGTCTAAGCAAATGTCCAAATTGCACTAAAGTTAATACACCACCAACAGTTGGTGTACCATCACTGATGTCTAAGCATACGTCCAATTTGCACTATTGTTAATACACCACCAGCAGTTGCTGTAACATCGGTTTACCATAAACCTATAATCTTTTAAAGTATATTCAAGCCATTGTGATAAATTACTGCCTGTAATCTCCAATGAACAATGAACAGCCTCAAAAGGAAATTCATCCTGAAGTTTACCAAGCAAATTGTTTCTATACACATTCAATTTTGTCACATCGTAACACGTCATGGAAAATTCGATTTTGAAAACTTCATCAAATGTATTGTATCCGAAGAAACAAATAAAATGTTCATCTTCACATAATTCTTTCAATAGATATCTTAGAACTGTTTCTGTCACCTCTCGCTGACTATCCTCTGATTTGCTAACATTGGTAACGTAGACTGAAAATGTTGAAATTCCACTCGAAGATGTCCATTTGTTAAAACAAGCTTCTTTCTCATTACAACTCACCTCGTTATCATCTTCTTCCTCTTCTTCCGGTTGTTGAAAGCATACACGATGATACTCTATTAGCGGGTGCGATCGATGTTCAGTTCCACTCAGGAAATTAACAGTTTTCCACTTCATTATGCTGGTTGTTTTATTAGTTTTTTAGATAATCTGAAAAATTAAACAAATTAAGAAATAATTAGCAAGTAAATATATCAATCGTTATATCAATCATTACATAATATATAATCTAATACTCACCAAAACATGTCGATGTGAGCGGTTCTTCAACCCAAACTACACCGTCATCAGTTTGCCTTCGAGTACTGTTTCAAAATGACTTGATGCGAGCGGTTCTTCACCCCCAAATACACCAGCATCAGTGTGCCTCCCATTGAGTTTAGTTCATCGATCTCTGATGTGCTTAATTTTGAAAATACTGCCGGTAGAAATACACTTGTTACTTCATCTTCGATGTTAATATCCACAACTATTTTTCTTCCAAACCTCGTCTGTACGGGGCGAATAATTTGGACCACATATGGTAAATCAATGACTAGTTCAGCTAGTTTCTTATTAGAATACTCAGTACAAGATGATAAGTTATTGAACTTCGCTAGAGCTTCCATCACACAATTTGTTCCTCGTCGTTGACTTTCTTTATTTCTTTCACACACACACACACTCTTCGCGCAAAAGTAAAAGTTAAACTCTTCCATGCACTCATCCATTTATATATCCTTCACCCCCACCCACACTCCAGAAACCATATGCTGCAAACTAGCTTCTAACGCAATCATTTCTTTTTTTCCACTATTGCTTAAAGAAGTCAAAGATTACATTCTTAGCCAATGACGTTAAAGGTCAACTCTGTCTCACGCGAACACAGCAGACGAGATCAATCACACTGCTGCACATGGTCAAACTTGCACGGGTGTCAAATGATGGTTAGCATCCAAAGCAAAAAAAAAAAGAAAAACAATAACAGCAGCACACCACATGTGTGGATGGGAACCGCCTCCCCGCTCAGCCCACCCATCGCGGGCATAAACAAAAACATAACAGCAGCACACCACATGTGCGGATCGCTGGCACTGACACGGGTGTCAGATGACAGTTAGCATCCAAATAAACAACCCCCATGACGTCAACACCCATTAACTTTTTATCAGCTTCACATAAACAAGCCAAGAGGTCACCCCCTTCCCACGCTAACACGTGCACCGCACATGCTCGCTCCTGGACCACGTGCTCGCTCTAAGGACCCATGACGTCATCCCATGACGTCATCAGGATTACGCAATTTCTGGTCATGATGATGCAATATTTAGAGTCTAACAAACGCTTACTACTTACGGTTGACGCTGGATGATTTTCGCGGTGCTTTTGCCGTTGTGCGATGCGTGGGAGCAGACGTTCGGTTCCAAGTTGTTTTGCCAGAGCTTCTGATTCTTGGAAGAGCTCAGCAAATTGTATTTCGCACTCTTCGCGCCTCTTGCTCAACACAGTAGTAGTGTCGTCTAGCGCATCCTGGGCTTCCTTCAAGTTTATTTGCCCTTTTTTGAAACAAAATGCTGAGTGTTTTAGTGTCTCCAAGGATTTCTGACAAGCAAATGACGATAACTATAAAATCACTCTCACAAAGAGCAGCTATGAGCGTTTTTGCCTTAGAAGCACTTTCTGAGTCTTTCCATAAAGTAATCGAGTCTAAACTCTCGACTATGTTCGGGAGTAAAGAGCGAAATTGTACAAAACCGTCATGCCGTTCGATCCACCGCGTCTCACAAAGTCCACATAAAAGTTCACCTAGAGTTTCTTTAAATACATAGGAGCGTTTTGAGGACGAATCAATGGACGTAATAGTACTCACTCACTCACTCCGTTGGCTTTTCTGGGACGTGACGATCCCGTGCCGCTCTCAATATCTGCCTCCATTTCCTCCTATCCAGCGCAGTATTATCCCATACAGTAATACCCATTTGTCTGCAGTCAGAGGTCACCTCATCTTGCCATCTACTCCTAGGTCTTCCAGGGGGTCTCGAGCCTTCGATCTTCTTCTCATACACCTGGCGAACTATTCTGGCAGCGTCCATTCTGATAACATGCCCTGCCCATTGCAGCCGTTTCGCTTTCATGACGTCCACTACTCTGGGTTGATTGGCCAACTTGTACAGCTCATGATTTGATCTGAGAACCCATCTTTGTGTTTCCTGGTTAAAGATGGGGCCGAAAATTTTTCTATATATCTTGTTTTCGAAGACTGTAAGTTGGCGTTCCTCCCTTTTGGTCACACTCCATGTTTCGGCTCCGTATAGCAGTACCGGCCTGATGATCGTGTTGTATAGTTTTAGTTTTGTTTTCCTGGTCAAAAGTTTGGAGGAAAGTAATTTATGCAGGGAAAAGTAAACTTTGTTTGCATTCCGTAATCTAATTTGGTGTTCAACTTGTCTTCTATTGCAGTCATTCATATTTACCCCAAGGTATTTGAAGTTTGGCGTGTTCTTAAAGGTAAAATTGCCTATATGAAGGTTGTTGCGTTGGTCTGTAGTCATGTTTTCTCTCTGTATGATCATGTATTCTGTCTTCTCTTCATTAATCTTTAGACCTATTTTTGCAGCAGTTTCATTTAATTTCCTGAATAAAGCTTCAATTTCTCCTCCATTATTTCCTATTAATACAATGTCATCTGCATATGCCAGGATGTTGTGTTTGTTATCTGCTAGGTCTCCAGTTGCAGCTTCTTTGGTTTCCCGAATTACTTTTTCCAGAACGATGTTGAAGAGAAGTGGGGAGAGCGCATCACCTTGTTTTAGTCCTGTTCTGTTTTCAAAACCGTCTGATACGGATCCACAGTGTGTCACTTTGCTCACTGCCTCCTCCATACACATTTTGACCAGGCTGATAAGTTTCTGTGGGATTCCGTATTCTGCCATAATTTCCCACACCGTTTCTCTGTGGACTGAGTCATAGGCCTTTTGGAAGTCAATAAATAGGTAATGGACGTTTTTGTTATATTCCCAAACTTTTTCATTGATTGTCTTAATACAAAATATATTGTCTGTTGTTGATCTGTTTTTACGGAAACCAACATACCTAACCAGTGGCTGCTAAGTACGATAATATTATTGTACAAGAAGGGAGCACGTGATGATCTAGACAACTACATACCAATAACTCGGATCTCAAACAATATAAAGTGTTTATTAAAATTTAATAATAATATTATTATTATTATTACTGTAAATATTGTCAATTCAAATAACAGTACAGTATGTATGTAGTTAGTTTTAGTTGTAAGTAGGTAGTTAGTTTGTCTATTAGATATGTGTCATTGTTCTATTAGACTGTGGTGTGTGAGTGTGTCTGGTATCAGTTGCATTGTTTATTAGTTCTAGTTCATTGTTTCAGTAGACTGTGAGGGTGCATGTGAGTGTGCCTGGTGACAGACTGTTTTAGTGGTAGTATTTGTTGTTGGTGGAACTTTAGTATTTTTTTCGTTAGTAGAATTTTGGTATTTAATTGTTAGTACGGTAGAAGGTTAGTATTTTTGTTTAGTAGAATTGCTCTTTACTTATTCTGAAAGGGAGTAGCAGCCTTTCAGAATAAATCAATTCTTTACTAGTCTTATAGACGGTTAAGATATTGATAATATAAGCCAAATAATGGCTACACTGCGTCCTGCTGCACGGCTGAAAGCAACGGGAAACTACAGCCGTATGCTATTCCCGAGGATATGCACCTCTCTATGCATAATTACATGTGATGATGGCCTCCTCCCTTGTAAAATTTCAATCCGGAGGTAAACTAGTCCCCCGTTCGGATCTCCGGGTGGGGACTACTCGAGAGGGGGTTAACATCACAGAAGTGACAAAGAGGAAATCTGACATTCTACGGATCGGAGCGTGGAATGTTAGAAGTCTGCTAGGAAGTGGAAAGTTAGAAAACTTAGAAAGGGAAATGGATAGGTTGAGGTTGGATTTGGTTGGGATTAGTGAAATGCGCTGGCAGGAAGAACAGGACTTTTGGTCAGGAGACTATAGGGTCATTAGCACTAAATCAAACAATGGCGAAGCAGGGGTTGGCCTCATATTGAGTAGGAAACTTGGACAGCGGGTGGAATATTATGAACAATATAGTGAACGGATTATTGTAGCAAAAATCAATACTAAACCTACCTGCACCACAGTGGTACAAGTCTATATGCCTACCAGTCAAGCTGATGATGAGGATGTTGAAAAGGTCTACGAAGAAATAGACGAAATTTTGAGGTATATCAAGGGTGATGAAAATGTTATAGTAATGGGAGATTGGAATGCTGTGGTAGGAAAAGGGAGAGAAGGGAAAATAGTAGGAGATTTCGGATTAGGTGAAAGGAATGATCGAGGAAGCAGGCTGGTAGAATTCTGCACCGAGCATGAGTTGGTCATAGCTAACACCTTATTCAATAACCACAATAGAAGAATATACACATGGATGAGACCAGGAGATACAGGGCGTTACCAAATCGACTTCATTATGGTCAAGCAGAGGTTTCGAAACCAGATTTTGGATTGTAAAGCATATCCTGGTGCTGACATAAACTCTGACCACAATCTGGTCGTAATGAAATGCAGATTAAAGTTGAAGAAACTGAAGAAAAGTCAAAAGCCAAAAAGGTGGGCAATAGACAGACTGAAAGAGAAGGATGTAAACGAAAGATTCAAGAAGAGTATAAAGGAAGGACTAATGAAAAACCCTAAACAAACTTCAATTGCAGACGAATGGGCACTTTTGAAGAATGAAATAACAAAATCCGCAGAAGAAAACATTGGTAGGAAAGAAAGAATAGGTAGAAAACCGTGGATCACTCAGGATATACTAGAATTGATGGATGAAAGGCGGAAACACAAGAATGTAAGAGATGAGAAGGGGAAAGCAGAATACAGACGTCTGAGAAATGAGGTTAACAAGAAGTGCAAGGAAGCGAAAGAAGAATGGTTGAAAGAGAAATGTGCAGGTATAGAAAATTGTCTGAAATTAGGTAAAGTAGACACAGCTTATCGAAGGATTAAGAATACTTTTGGGGAAAAGAAGACTAAGTGCTCTAATATTAAGGACACAAATGGAAAGCCTCTAACAGATAGGGAAGAAAAGGTTGAGAGATGGAAAGCTTACATAGAGAGTTTGTATGAGGGAAAGGAGATTGAGAATCATGTAATGGAATGGGAGGAGGAAATTGATGAGGATGCGAAAGGAGATTTAATATTGAGATCAGAATTTGATAGAGCTTTGGAAGACTTAAGCAGGAACAAAGCACCAGGCATAGATGATATACCGATTGAGTTGCTACGCTGCATAGGAGATGAAGGTCTGATCAGGTTATTTCACTTGGTGTGTAGGATTTATGAGACAGGTGAGGTACCCCCTGATTTCAAGAAGAATGTAATCATCCCTATACCAAAGAAAGTGGGAGCTGTCAGATGTGAAGATTACCGTACAATCAGCTTGATTACTCATGCTTCAAAGATCCTGTCTAGAATAATTTACAAGAGGATTGAAAGCCAGATAGAAACGGAGTTGGGTGAAGACCAGTTTGGTTTCAGGAGAAATGTAGGAACAAGGGAAGCTGTACTAAGTCTTAGGCTGATTTTGGAAGGTAGAATAAGGAAAGATAAGAGAACGTTCATGGCTTTTGTAGACTTAGAAAAGGCTTTTGATAACGTTGATTGGACTAAATTGTTTGACATTTTGAAATCGATTGGAATAAAGTACAGAGATAGGAGGGTGATATACTATCTATACAGAAACCAGACAGCAGTCATTCGAGTTGAAGGACATGAGAGAGAAGCTGGTATTCAGAAAGGTGTAAGGCAAGGCTGCAACTTATCACCCATACTTTTCAATCTTTACATTGAACAAGCAATGAAGGAAATTAGAGAAAAATTTAAAGTGGGAGTGAAGATTCAAGGAGAAATAATTTCAACTCTGAGATTTGCTGATGACATCGTCATCTTGGCCGACAAGCCTGAGGATTTGAATGAGTTTTTGAATGGTATGGACTCCGTCTTACAGAAAGAATTCATGATGAAAATTAATAAATGTAAAACAAAAATACTGGAATGCAGCCGAAATAAATCAGAAACCTCTATGGAGATCAAATTGACAGGTGAAAAGCTGAAGGAAGTAGAAAACTTCTGTTACTTAGGAAGTAGAATAACCAGTGATGGACGAAGCAAAGAGGATATAAAAAGTAGGTTGGCTCAGGCAAAGAAAGCTTTTCTACAAAAAAGGAATCTGCTGACATCGAATATAGATTTAGGTATTAGGAAGTCATTTTTGAAAGCCTTTGTCTGGAGCGTGGCGCTCTATGGAAGTGAAACTTGGACTATTGGTGCAGCAGAAAAGAGGAGAATAGAAGCATTTGAAATGTGGTGTTACAGGAGAATGTTGAAGATCAGATGGGTAGATAGGGTTACAAACATAGAGGTATTAAGACGAGTGGGAGAGGAGAGATGTTTCTGGCGACTGCTAATGAAGAGAAGAGATAGGTTGGTAGGACACATACTAAGACACCCAGGAATAGCAAGCTTAGTTATGGAAGGAAGGGTCGAGGACAAGAACTGTAGGGGTAGACCAAGGTTAGAATATGTTAAACAGATTGCCTCAGATGTAGGGTGTGGTAGTTATGTAGAGATGAAACGATTAGCTCAGGACAGGGAGGCATGGAGAGCTGCATCAAACCAGTCAAAAGACTGAAGACTCAAACAACAACAGAAAATCAATTGCAGAAAGATATTAGGAAGATAGACGACGATATAGAGCAAAAGGTTAATGAAAACTTAGCTTTGTTCAAAAATAGAGTCGGTGCAATTGTGGAAGAACGGTATAGTGAGGTCGATGCCGAAGCAAAAGAGAAACGTGAAGGGTTAGATGAAAAATTAATCGCAGGTATGGCAAACTTAGAAGCGAGGTTTACGGAGAACAAGGAAGCGATGAAGATAGATTCAACTCTATTTAGAACAGATGTTGATCTGTTGAAGGAACAAGTCGCGTCAGTAAAGAACACGTGCGAAGGCAAAATTGACAAGTTAAAAAACGATCTAGACGAGAGTAACAAAATGCAGGATGTTACATCGCTAGATGAGTTGAAGACGCAGGTCAAGAAATTAGCAGAAGACAGGATAACTAAACTAGAATCCATGTTTAACAGTTTCACCAGTCAGAATAAAACATCAGGGGAAACATTGATAAATCAGACAGCGATAGACCGCAGTATGACTAATCAAGAGGCAAGCATGGGAGAAGACCGTCAAATGCAACCGAATGTGACATTCGAAAGGGCCAGTTCAACCCCTCAGGATAATCCAAGTTCGAATAGGAGTACGTTGGGTCCAAGCGAACGATACTCAGGTCCAGTCACCATTATTAGAAATCTGGATGACAAGCCGAGAAAGTTTTCGGGAAATACTGGAGTCACACCAGTCGAATTTCTGCTAGATATTCGAGACTACATGGCGGAACATAGGGTAGCCAAAGAAAGAGAGCTAAGGATAGCCGAACGCGCCTTAGATGGGTCTGCGCTTACTTGGTTTAGCGCGTTCAGAAGCAATTTTGCGAACATGGAGCAATTTGCCATAGCTTTCTTGAGGAGATTTTGGAGTGCCGAGGATCAACTTAACGTAAGAGCGGAAATGTACTCAAAGCGCTATTCAACGTCACATCCGACGCATTATGCCAATTATTTCACGTCACAGCTGGCTAAATTACAATTTCTGATTCCCCCATTGCCAGAAGAAGAGCTTTTGCAAGCTATAGCGAGACAGTTACCGATTGAGGTACAGCGATCACTAATAGCGTGGGGAGCCAATACACTTGAGCATTATGACGACATTTTACGGCGATTGGACTATACAAGCGCTCAAGTTACGCCTAGAAACACCAGAAACGACAATAGAAACACGCAAGAAGTGAATGCGGTAGTCGTAGACAATGCAGCTCAAACGGACAGAAGAGATTCCTGGGAAAACCGACGGAACGAAGGGAATCGAGGAAACATCCGTAACGCTCGAGGAAATTATCGATATAGGGGACCATATGAGAGGCCATACGATCAAGAAGCAAGAGATAGCCGATATAGAAATTATAACCAGAATTCCAGATATCAAGACAGGAATCGATATAACAATAGATATCGGGGCAGAAATAACTGGAGCCAAGGTCAACAGTATAATGGGAACGACAGGCAGGATGGCCGAAGAAACGATCCTAACGACAGACGAGATAATCGTGGACATGAGAGCTCGAGGCAAGAAGATAGACAGCCTAGTGCACCACCCGAAGAGACAGTGAGAGATGTCAATCGAGCAAGCACGAGTAGCGAAGGAAGAAATAAACTTCAGAATAACACGGAATCAAGATGCTAATCATTGGAAGTCAATCATCATTATTGAGAGTCAGAAAGAACCATCATGCTGAGTAAGAGAATTGTAGAGCTATCGTGTACATGTATTATATATAGAATGCCTGAGAGTGTATTTTTTTTCTCAATCCTGATTAAAAAAAGGAGATGTACGGGAGAGATGTACCCGATACCTAGTTTAGGCTATCGGCTACGCCAGCAGACATTAAGCCGTAGTTGAGGTTTTGAGAAGAGTTAGGAAAAGATAGCGCACCGATCGAGTCAAGAAGAATGTCAAGATGACGTAGGAGGTCTAGGATCAAGGAGGCACTGACATCTGTAAGAAGATGGAATTATGGATAGAGATGTGAAACTTTATTGAGATATGTGTGGAATATGGTAATTAAACATCTTAGAAGAGGATATATAACATGCATTATATGTGGAAATAATGGTAAGGAAGTTAGATAACCCATAAGTTATTTTATAACGGAATAGCCGAGATGATGTGGGTTCGAGACTATGATCGTGACGCGAGAGCACTGTGGTGGGGGACTACACCACGTGTCTGCGCCAGGCAGATAAGAGTGAAGACAGTGCCAGCACATTCAGTGGAGCTCTGTCAGTCGAGCAAGTAGGGTCGAGCTCTATAGCGCAAGCCAGACGCACGGTGAAGGTCGCGTAGCATACCTAAACTGTCACGGCAGAGTGTAGGCGACAGTTTCAGCATCGCCGAGCAGTGAACGCCAAGCAGGTCATTGATCCAGGGGGACTTGCCGAGCAAGCAATCACAGACGGCCGGGATATGTTAGAACAGCACTGCAAGTAGTTGGAGACTTTATTACAAGCTACATTTCAACGCAGTTTGAACACAGCTTTTATGAATAACTTTATGACTATGCTTTTCCATAACGCATTCAAAGTTACTTTAACAATTTCAAGCAAACGGAATGTTGTTAGCATAGGCACTGATGAACATTAGATCGTGCATTAATGAAGTTTATTTCTCATGCAGTTTCATGAATTACCAAATACAGACAACTACAGGGTGTTTAATAAAATTGAACACGCTCATGTAAAATTTTATTTTACGAAAGTGAGACTTAGCAGTTGTTGGAGATTGATCTTTCAATACTCAAACTGAACATTTAATGGAACAGTGGCGTAACTTAGAAGAGGAGTTTCCATGAACATTTTCGAGAGGAGTTGGACAATATCCGCTATGGGTAATCCGAAGTTCAACATGTCAGAGTAGACGCAGATAGAGACAAGATGGCACCGCAGAGCGATGGATTCGATTCCTGACGAGAGGAGTCCACCAGCTGATTCACTTGGGATTTCGAATGCAATCGTCATTTCATGGATGGAATGATATTCACGCCGATCTTTCGAGAAATTCATTATGTAGGGAAAATCGACGATCTTGGAAATTTAATTACAGCTGATTATGAAAGGTACTGTAAGAGTCATAACTACCTGATACGATTATTTTCATGAATACTGGGCACACATGTATATTTTTCTAATAGGAGTGATACGATTATTAAGACATGATTTGACTTTATATACTTCGAATTTGCTAGAATATGGAGTGACCATATGATATGGCAGGCATCATTATACGATATTCTCACCATTGGTTGGCTTTATTAAGCAGATGTTTGGTCTTTTAGACATTTTTCCAGCTAGGATATTTTTCATGAATAGTTTTTTTTGTGTAACGAGTATTTCGAACTCGTGATCTGCAATTGATTATCTAAAATTACTTCGTCAGTTCATTGCATACTAGCGAGTGTGTATTATTCATCAGTAGGGATTTTTTCCATTGGATTGTTTGGAGATATTAAGAAGTTATTCACTTTAGTGAATGAACATCGCTTTTATATGACAACTAGAAACTTGTTGATTCCTATCTGGTACATTCACTCATATAGTCTACGAGATGGGGTCTTTCGTATTTATACGATTGTATGGTGGTACTCATATTACCCATCGTTCCGGGCAATATCATCCAAGTCGACGGGGCGAGGTCTTTCGCATTTATACGATTGTACGGTGGTTACACATCTTACTTGCCATTGAGGGACTCATTTTTATCATCCGAGTGTACACGAGATTGTAAGTGAATCAAACAAGGAACTACTAGTCATATATCAGTCGAAATTTTGTTAAATAAAGTAACGATAAATGTCAGCAGGATTGCGTTTAGTAATTCTTGTTTGCCAATCCAATATTTTGTTGCTATACTCTTTTGAGAGTAATTTCAGTTTAACAGCTGTTACAGCTGATGCTTTTGATGAGTTTTATAATTGTGTTTGATACCTTTCAGAAGGATTTAAAGTAATTGAATCTTGTAAGATTAATCATTAATGGTCAGATTTATTATAAGGCAGATCAATATTGCAGATTTTGATATGAGAGATTATAGCACATTGGTGTTTTTCTGTGATGTGAGTTATGAAAATTGTAAGAGAATTTATGCTATTTGACAGCAGATCTTAAATTACTGAGGTAATATATTTTTTCCAATTGTTTAAGAAGTTGTCTAGATGTGATCAGATTAATTACAGTTATTGGAGATTATGTGCGTTGATAATTTGAAGCCAGATATATATTTTTTGTAGATTATGCAACATGGTTAAGTGGAGTTTGTGATAGGCATTTTGTGGAAGTTGCCACGTGATAGTAGCAATGTTGCTAATGTATTTTGAAGCAGACATGAGGTCGTCGTACCCAGTCTATCGTAATTGTTGAGATTCATGCTGTATGTGCTGAATATTTATGGAGTTTTGTGGAATAATTATTATATTCAAATGTGATATTTGAAGTATTGAGGAAATGTAATGTCGTTGTGGATAGTTAGATCCAACGTGATGTCGTGGAGACAATAATATTTTTGGCATGATAAATTAAATACGAGATATAACTTGGAAGTGATAAAACTGTAAGACAACGTTCTATAAACCATATTAAACAATTTGTTAGGAAATTAAACAAATAAATAAAGTTGATAATACAAGATTTTCTGAAAATAATAATTAATGAAATAATAATCAGAAAATTATGCATATTAACGATCTGACCTAATGAAATAAAAATCAGAATGACGAGATGAAATAATGAAAAACTAAATAACCAGAAGATTGAAATTTAAATAATTTGATAAATTAAATTTTGGAATAAATCGATGAATTAAATAGAGGGATGAATTAAAGATTGGATAAATTAAACTAATTGAAATAAATTAATAGACGATTGTAATGATGATGAATAACTGAATTAGAGGTGATAATTAACTAAAGAAGCTGATGATTAATGAATTTATATGGAATTAAATAAATTTAATTGAGAGATAATTTGAAGGAATTGCAACTTGAGTTGAGAATTTAAATGATGTAATGGTGATGAATTAAGGATTCTGACAGGAATATGTAGAATTTTGAAGTGAGAATTAATGTGAGAAATATTTAATTTTGATGATGACGATAACGATGACCAATGAGCCATGAATTTTCTGTAATTCACAGATAAGTGATTATGAATGACAATGTAAATAGTGTAAATTAATTATTCGATGTTTAGGAGCATTTGACTAACATGTTCAACAGTTAAATTATACCATGCAAGCCATAAATTACTTGATGTTTAATATATGTGATTATAATATGTGTATGTTTAGACAGATTAATAACTTTTTTTAAATCCACATTTATGATGTTAAATTAAAGAGAAATTAGGTCTCAGGTTTCACAAATGTCAGTGACGAAAGACATAGTGCTACAGTGATCCTGAGAACCCAAGAGAACTTTAGAGATTTTTCTTGTTATGTGGATGAAATAATTTTGGATTAGAAAAGAGATGGTTCGAATTTGGACAATGACAATTTAACGTTGGCATTCGACCATACTCTTAGGTAGGAGTTATATTTAAAATGTCTGTCTGACTATCAAAGTAAAATAAATTTGTTTTTATCTTAGTTGTGATCTGATGATGGTGTGATTTTCCTTTTTCTTTCCTTGTCTTGAGTAAGGCTTATCCGGAAAAGAAGTGGTTTGCTAGGAATTCAGTTGATGGCGCCCATTTATATTTGCATTATTTCTATTAAACTTAAGCCCGTAACGACCCTAGAGATACTTTGTCTCGTGATACCCACTGCTTTTTCGATAACTCAGCTGAATTTCCGACACATTCCTTATTTGACTAGAGGTTCATTTAACTCCGCTCTGTCCCGGAACTCCAGGAATGCGATGTTATAGCAGATGGGTCATCGCATCCCCAGGACGAACGGGTACAATACGTTACTCCAAAATCAATCTAAAATGTCAGGTACTATGCGTGTGCATAGTTTAGAGCTGTCGCCTTGCATACTTTCTGATATATTGGTGTTTGGATAAAAGAATAGAGAGCAATTATTAACAGTTGGCAGCCCTGGTGGCTCTTAGCAATACGCTCAGTCATATCTGTTTATGTACACATATTACATACAAAATTTGGTTGAAATCCAATTGATAGTGTAGAAGTTATATGCATTTAAAATTGGACCTATCAGATGGCTTAAAATTATTTTGGCAACACTGCCATGTATGGCCTCCTGGAAATTAAACTGAAATAGTGTTATCTACATGATAGCCAATTTTGGAATAGCTCCCATGCATACCTTCCAAGATATCCAACATGGAGCTCAAATTCTAGTGCGTGTTTTCAGCAGTTGGTAGCACTGACATCATTTTCAAATATGGACGTGAGATATTCCGGTATACATCTTTACGCATACTAGATTTGGTTTCGATTTCTGCAGCCGTTTAGGAGTTGATAGGGGGGGACACACACACACAGCCAGCCAGACAGACAGAAGGACAGACTGACAGACAGACAGACACACATTTTCCCGGATCGATCTCATATGACTACTTTTTCCTCATTTTTGCAAAATGTGAAAAGTAGGCTAACATGCATGGAATTGAGTTATGATGATCATGATAATTGTTGTTTTAAGGGGCCTAACATCTAGGTTATCGGTCCCTAATGGTCTGGGTGATGGCGAAAATGACATTGAAATGGGAACCAGAAGGAAAATTAAGTGAGACTGAAAATACTTACAAAATGTAAAGTGGAAATACTTACAAAAGGTAAAGTGGAAATACTTACAAAAGGTAAAGTGGAAATACTTACAAAAGGTAAAGTGGAAATACTTACAAAATGTAAAGTGGAAATACTTACAAAAGGTAAAGTGGAAATACTTACAAAAGGTAAAGTGGAAATACTTACACAAGGTAAAGTGGAAATACTTACAAAAGGTAAAGTGGAATACTTACAAAAGGTAAAGTGGCAATACTTACAAAATGTAAAGTGGAAATACTTACAAAAGGTAAAGTGGAAATACTTACAAAAGGTAATTTATAAGGAAAATACTCACAAAAGAAATAGATTGAAAAATACGTACAAAATGTAGTTTAGGTTCAAAATACTCACAAAATGCAATGTAGATTCGAAATACTCACAAATTCCGATTGAAATTCAAAATACTTACAAAATGCAATTGAAATTGGAAATACTTACAAAATGCAATTTAGACTGAAAATACGTACAAATTGTAGTGCAGTCAAAATGATCACAATGGAATTTAGATACACGGGGAGCCAATTCACAAAACCAGTGCAGGAATCTTAAAGAGAAAGGAAATAGAATGAAAAGAAAAAGATGGCTGATCCCTAGAAGATTGATGGATCGGGAAAGATGAGAGCAGAGCCAATTTAGGCGGGAAAGGAAGAGACTCCCGAGGCCTCGGATACCCGAAGAGAACAAGAGATGACCAAGAGAGGTCGACAGGAAAGAAGATGGAGAGAAGCATGGCACAAGTAAGTGGAAGCAATGCTGGACTCAGCTGGGATCCTGTGGTCGCCAACCCACGTCCCACTAGATGTGAGCCTCTGGGGGAAGCAATAGGGTTAACACGCGAAGACTGGCGCTTGGGTATTTCTGAACCGAGGCTTAAATAACACTCTGTATTTTCGTTTCGGTCAGCCCTGTCGCTTACTGTACCTGCCTTCCTAGCCTTGAACTTCACCTTGCAAAAGAAACATTTCCACAGCTTTTTCAACACTCAAGTTATTTCTATACTAGCAGAAGTACCCGTTCTTCGAACGGTGTTCGGTGTTAACACCAGTCATTATAATAATAATAATAATGTTATTGGTGTTACGTCCCTTTTAAGTACTGTTGCTTTTAGAGATGCACCAGACATTATCAATTGAGCTACTGTTGCAATGGTTAGCGGCTTGTAATTCCTTCATAAATTTTTCAAAACGAAGTTAGTTTTCTGGGAATATCACACACACGGTTAATTTAAGGGCCTTATATTGTGGTTTTTGGAGCCTTTTATAAACTCGCAAATTTTGTGTCTCACATTGAGAAGTGCAACATATGCTTTGGTCGTCCTTCTAGGATAATTTTTATATTTCGCCTATTTTAGCATGTATTGAGAAGTTTTTCCCTATATCCACCCTTCTACTGTATGAAATGTACGGTGAAGGGTTTTATAAATGATTGGTGTATTGACTCATGTTTACCATACCTAATTTTACGATGCACCAAGCATCCGAACATGAGTTATAGGCATACATAAAGATACACAGAAAGACAGACAGACAGACAATACTATTGTCTACAACATATTACCCAGAAATCCAAATATGGGTATATCTACCACACAGTATCAAAGAAAATCATCCTTACGATGAACCCGTATGTCGACAAAAAAAAAAGATTAGTTAAAATGTGCTCTCAAACTATAATTCACCTGACGTGTACTTACTGACATGAAATAGAATTGAAAGTCTTGTAGATGAAACGCAATACACGTCACATAAAAACAGACCCTCTACGTTGTGTTGGGTCCCCATACACAGGAAGACCCCTATCATAAATTATAAAAGCTTGTGGTGCATGAAAATTCAGGTTCTTTAGTCTCAAATGGCCGAAATTCCTAAAAGCCGCATAAAATGCTGATTCAATTCAGGAATTTTTGAAAATAATGTTCTTGTTTGGAGATATAATAGACCTTCTGTACTATATGTCGCAGTGAAAATTGCATGAAAAAATCTTAGGTTACCCCTTGACTCCCTTAATTGCATTGATGAACTATACAGTCTACGTTGGTTCCGTGATAACCTTATATTTGCAAACTTTCACAGAAATGTAATAAATGTAATAAATGTAATAAATGTAATAAATTGCTTCTTAATGAAATAGATGGAAAGTTGGATGCCACCCCTTGAGATAATGTTCTCATCGTTACCGATTTGCATTCCTTCATTAGTTTGTTAAATTAAATTTAATTAGTTTTCTGGGAATGTTTCAGAAACTGTTGGTTTTAGAGCCTTATAATGTAGTTTTCGAGGACCCTCGAGTTTTATTACTGGCACCGAGGGGCTTTGTCTCGTCGTTGTACGCCATAATATAATATTAATAATAATAATATAATATAGGGATAGGAATATAATAGACCTGCCATACCACACCCGCAGATGTAAATCGCGTGAAAAAATTCTAGACTACCCCTTGACCCCCTTAAGCGCATTTTACGTATTGATGAAATTTACAGCTTAATTTGGTTCCATAATAACCATCTAACCGTTTGCAAACTTTCACACTATTGTAATTAATGGAATTGTATTGCGTCTTACAGCAATAGATGGATCTCTGAGAATCTGTTGCCATGGTTATCGGCTTGCATTCGTTCATTAGTTTATTAAATTAAATTAGCTTTCTGGGAATATCTCAAAAACGGTTGGACGTAGGACCATAAAATGTGCTTTTAGGGCCCCCAAATTTTGTCTCTCACATTGAGGGGCTGAAAATGAGCTTTGTCTCGTCCTTCTACTCCTATTTCAGCATGTATTTTAAGGGGGTAGGCCCTCTTTTATGAGATGTACGGGGAAGGGTTACATCAATGATCAGTGTCGTGCCTCTGATGGATATCTATACCAAATTTTACGTTGATACACCCAGACGTTCTCGAGTTATAAGGGAACAAAGTTGTCCACAGACAATCAAACAAACAGACAGACAGACCAAAACATTATTTTCGCGCGCATCTATCATAAAACAGTCTGAAACGTGTAAATAACTCAAATTTCCGTAGAAATTCAGAAAAAAAAAACAAATTTTCTTTTTTATATATGAAGAGATATACTGCACCGCTCGATGTTGACCGTGTTTTATTGTACAAATTTAGGTTTACTCGCTAACCGTTGGAGATACACGAAAAGTGATAAGAACCTTTTGGATAGAAAATTAAATGCTAAAGCTCGTGTATGCATCAAAAGTTTGCTATTTCTTAGCGTTCTCTTTTTATTTGAAATGGAAATATGAAATTTTTAAACCAAAGGGTGTAGTGACGTAACAAATGTATGTTTTACTCGCTAACCGTTGGAGATACACGAAAAGTGATCAGGACATTTCGGATAGAAAATTAAATTTTAAAGCCCGTAGTTCTATCAAAAGGTTGCTATATTATAGCGTTCTCTTTTTATTTGAAATGGAAATATGAAAATAGTCGCCATTTTTCAATAGTGCAAAATACCGTAAACAGAAGTATCCTATATGTAAACCTGGTAAATCAGCTACATCCATGCAAAATTTCATTTAAATCGGACCAGTGGTTCTTGCGTTATTGAGTAACAGACAGACAGACAGAAAGACAAACACACACCATCTCATTTTTAGTTTATTTTCAATTTTGAAACAAGATGTTCAGTAAAGAACATATAGCCTACTTTCTCCTAAATGCATGGGTATTGTTATAACTCTTTGTCCTTTTCAAGGAGTATGATTGAATGTTGGTTGTAGTAGCTTGTTGAAATACAACGTGCTATAGGGATATTAAACATGAATATGAGGTGCCCTTTGCTAGTGCTACCTCTGTACCAAATTTCGTTCAATTCGGTTTCACCGTGTTTGAATTGATAGGGGGAATCGATTTGCACACATACTTGGCCACCATCTGCAAACTATTGGGCTGATGTTCTTGCAGTTTGGTCTGAATATGTTTCCCACATAAAGATATGGTGTTGCAAAATTTGGTAGAGACTAGATTATTAGGTTGGTCGTAATTACATTTTAGCTTTTAACATTTGGGTGGCCGCGATTACGTTTCCGTCAAGATAGCGGTCATATAAAACATGACACTGAGGTGCCCTTTGCTAGTGCTACCTCTGTACCAAATTTCGTTCCATTCGGTTTCACCGTGTTCGAATTGATAAGGGGAATCGATTTTCACACAAATATGGCCGCCATCCGCAAAATATTAGGCTGATGACCTATTAGTTTGGTCAAAGGATGCTCCCTCCATAAAGGTATGTTGTTGCTAAATTTGCTAGAGATCGGATGATTAGGCTAATCGTAATTTGATTTAAGCTTTGAACATTTGTGTGACCGCCATTACGTTTCTGTCAATATGGCGGCGATATAAATCATGACACTGAGATGCCCTTTGCTAGTGCTATCTCTGTACCAAATTTCGTTCCATTCGGTTTCACTATGTTTGAATTAATAGGGAGAATCGATTTTGACACAAAGATGGCCGCCATCCGCAAACTATTAGGCGAATGACCTATTAGATTGGTCAAAGGATGCTCCCTCCATAAAGGTATGTAGTTGCAAAATTTGGTAGAGATCGGATGATTAGGTTAATCGTAATTTGATTTAAGCTTTGAACATTCGTGTGGCCGCCATTACGTTTCTGTCAAGATGGCGGCGATATAAAACATGACACTGAGGTGCCCTTTGCTAGTGCTACCTCTGTACCCAAATTTCGTTCCATTTGGTTTCACCGTGTTTGAATTAATAGGGGGAATTGATTTTCACACAAAGATGGCCGCCATCCGCAAACTATTAGGCTAATGACCTAGTTCTTTGGTCAAAAGTTTGCTATTTCTTAGCGTTCTCTTTTTATTTGAAATGGAAATATGAAAATAGTCGCCATTTTTCAATAGTGCAAAATATCGTAATCAAAAGTATCCTATATGTAAACCTGGTAAATCAGCTACATCCATGCAAAATTTCATTTAAATCGGACCAGTGGTTCTTGCGTTATTGAGTAACAGACAGACAGACAGACAGACAGACACACACCATCTCATTTTTTTTATATATATTAGTACTAGCAGAAGTACCCGTTCTTCGAACGGTGTTAACACCAGACATTATCAATTGAGCTACTGTTGCAATGGTTAGCGGTTTGTCATTCCTTCATAAGTTTATAAGAACGAAGTTAGTTTTCTGGGAATATGACACACACTGTTAATTTAAGGGCCTTAAAATGTGGTTTTCGGAGACCCCTTATAGACTCGCGAATTTTGTGTCTCACAATGAGAAGCGCAACATATGCTTTGATCGTCCTTCTAGGATAATTTTTATATTTCGCCTATTTTAGCATATATTTTGAGACGTTTTTCCCTATATCCACCCTTCTACTGTTCGAAAAGTACGGTGAGGAGTTTTATAAATGATTGGTGTATTGACTCATGTTTACCATACCTAATTTTACGATGCACCAAGCATCCGAACACGATTTATAGGCGTACATAAAGATACACAGAAAGACAGACAGACAATTCTATTGTCTACAACATATCACCCATATATCCAAATATGAGTATATCTACCATATGTATCAAACAATATCATCCCTACGATGAACCCGTATGTCGACAAAAAAAAAAGATTAGTTAAAATGTGCTCTCAAACTAAATTCACCTAACGTGTACTTCCTGACGTGAAATAGATTTGAAAGCCTTGTAGACGAAACGCAATACACCTCACATAAAAAATGACCCTCTACGTTGTGTTAGGTCCCCATACACAGGAAGACCTATAAAGGCTTGTGGTGCATGGAAATTCAGGTTATTTAGCCTCAAATGGCCCAAATTCCTAAAAGCCGAAAAAAATGCTGATCCATTCAGGAATTTTTGAAAATAATGTTCCTGTTTGGAGATATAATAGACTTTCTGTACTATATGTCGCACGTGAAATTGCATGAAAAAATGCTAGGTTACCCCTTGATCCCCTTAATTGCATTGACGAATTATACAGTCTACTGTACGTTGGTTCCGTTATAACCCTATAGCCATTTGCAAACTTTCACAGAAATGTAGTAAATAGAGTAGCCTAATAATAATAATATAGTATGGCCTCGGATGCCGGGTGCAAGCTTCGTAATTTGACACCCAGAGGGTAGCTTGCATGTCGAAATTTCGTTGTTCCATGAATCACTATGAAAGTCAAGGAGGGTAGATATCTAAGCTCCTTGAACACTATAGCGCTTTCTAGTAGAGAAATGAGAAACTTTGTGTTGGCGGAAACTCCTGATGTTAATTTTGCCATTATGAACACGGCCTACTGAATTCAAATGGGTTCTTTGACATGCCAACATCGTATGACATGCGAGTCGTATTTTTGCCGCCTTTCAAAAATCACGTACAGGCCGGACGTTTGTTTTAGACGATTGCCCTTGACCTTGAAGCCTGCGAGTGAGCCTGCACACAGTCACTCTCTCACCTTATCACTTCACATTTGTCACCACCGATCTGATGTAATGGAATTCCAGATTTGAGCAGACAGTACAGTCCACGTCGAAGTATTGTGTGACACGGAGTACACGTTACGTAGTTACGAACAGAACTTCATTATATTTGCCAGTGACTATACTTCAGCAATAGTGTGAAACAGCTTTATCAATCATCGGAGTGCTTGGGGCAGCTGATAACAACACAGGTACTGTAGTAACTCGCCTCCAGGCTTCCATTAAGATTTTTCACTCGTCTAAAACAAACGTCCGGCCTGTACCACGGCCAGAAGTGAACCTGCAATCTTGGGGTTAGTAGACCGACACGCTATCCACCCACCCACCGTGGCAAGGTATAAATGGAGTGACATTGCTTCTTACAGAAATAGATGGAAAGTTGGATGCCACCCCTTGAGATAATGTTGTCATGGTTACCGATTTCCATTCCTTCATTAGTTTCTTAAATTAAATTAAATTAAATTAGTTTTCTGGGAATATTTCAGATACTGTTGGTTTTAGAGCCTTATAATGTAGTTTTCGAGGCCCCCAAGTTTTGTTTCTGGCACCGAGGGGCTTTGTCTCCTCGTTGTACGCCATAATATAATACTAATAATAATAATAATAATAATAATATAATATAGGGATAGGAATATAATAGATATAATAGGTGTAAATCGCGAGAAAAAATTCTAGTGTACCCCTTGACCCCCTTAAGCGCATTATACGTATTGATGAATTTTACAGCTTAATTTGGTTCCGTGATAACCTACTAGCCGTTTGCAAACTTTCACACCAATGTAATTAATGGAATTGCATTGCGTCTTACAGCAATAGATGGACCTCTGAGAATCTGTTGCAATGGTTACCGGCTTGTATTCGTTCATTAGTTTATTAAATGAAATTAGTTTTCTGGGAATATCTCAAAAATGGTTGGTTTTAGGGCCTTAAAATGTGGATTTCGAGTTTTGTCTCTCACATTGAGGGGCTGAAAATGATTTTTGTCTCGTCCTTCTACTCCTATTTCAGCATGTATTTTAACGGGGTAGGCCCTCTTTTATGAGAGGTACGGAGAAGGGTTACATCAATGATTAGTGTCGTGCCTCTGATGGATATCTGTACCAAATTTTACGTTGATACACCGAGCCGTTCTCGAGTTATAAGGGAACAAAATTGTCCACAGACAAACAAACAAACAAACAAACAGACAGACAGACCAAAAAAATATTTTCGCGCGCTTCCATAATAAAACAGTCTAAAACGCGTAAATAACTCAAATTTCCGTAGAAATTGCGAAAGAAACATACAAACTTTAATTTTTATGTATGTAGAGATACACTGCACCGCTCGGTGTTGACCGTGTTTTATTGCACAAATTTAGGTTTTACTCGCTAACCGTTGGAGATACACGAAAAGTGATAAGGACCTTTTGGATAGAAAATTAAATGGTAAAACTCGTGTATGCATCAAAAGTTTGCTATTTCTTAGCGTTCTCTTTTTATTTGAAATGGAAATATGACAATAGTCGCCATTTTTCAATAGTGCAAAATATCGTAATCAAAAGTATCCTATATGTAAACCTGGTAAATCAGCTACATCCATGCAAAATTTCATTTAAATCGGACCAGTGGTTCTTGCGTTATTGAGTAACAGACAGACAGACAGACAGACAGACACACACCATCTCATTTTTTTATATATATTAGTACTAGCAGAAGTACCCGTTCTTCGAACGGTGTTAACACCAGACATTATCAATTGAGCTACTGTTGCAATGGTTAGCGGTTTGTCATTCCTTCATAAGTTTATAAGAACGAAGTTAGTTTTCTGGGAATATGACACACACTGTTAATTTAAGGGCCTTAAAATGTGGTTTTCGGAGACCCCTTATAGACTCGCGAATTTTGTGTCTCACAATGAGAAGCGCAACATATGCTTTGATCGTCCTTCTAGGATAATTTTTATATTTCGCCTATTTTAGCATATATTTTGAGACGTTTTTCCCTATATCCACCCTTCTACTGTTCGAAAAGTACGGTGAGGAGTTTTATAAATGATTGGTGTATTGACTCATGTTTACCATACCTAATTTTACGATGCACCAAGCATCCGAACACGATTTATAGGCGTACATAAAGATACACAGAAAGACAGACAGACAATTCTATTGTCTACAACATATCACCCATATATCCAAATATGAGTATATCTACCATATGTATCAAACAATATCATCCCTACGATGAACCCGTATGTCGACAAAAAAAAAAGATTAGTTAAAATGTGCTCTCAAACTAAATTCACCTAACGTGTACTTCCTGACGTGAAATAGATTTGAAAGCCTTGTAGACGAAACGCAATACACCTCACATAAAAAATGACCCTCTACGTTGTGTTAGGTCCCCATACACAGGAAGACCTATAAAGGCTTGTGGTGCATGGAAATTCAGGTTATTTAGCCTCAAATGGCCCAAATTCCTAAAAGCCGCAAAAAATGCTGATCCATTCAGGAATTTTTGAAAATAATGTTCCTGTTTGGAGATATAATAGACTTTCTGTACTATATGTCGCACGTGAAATTGCATGAAAAAATGCTAGGTTACCCCTTGATCCCCTTAATTGCATTGACGAATTATACAGTCTACTGTACGTTGGTTCCGTTATAACCCTATAGCCATTTGCAAACTTTCACAGAAATGTAGTAAATAGAGTAGCCTAATAATAATAATATAGTATGGCCTCGGATGCCGGGTGCAAGCTTCGTAATTTGACACCCAGAGGGTAGCTTGCATGTCGAAATTTCGTTGTTCCATGAATCACTATGAAAGTCAAGGAGGGTAGATATCTAAGCTCCTTGAACACTATAGCGCTTTCTAGTAGAGAAATGAGAAACTTTGTGTTGGCGGAAACTCCTGATGTTAATTTTGCCATTATGAACACGGCCTACTGAATTCAAATGGGTTCTTTGACATGCCAACATCGTATGACATGCGAGTCGTATTTTTGCCGCCTTTCAAAAATCACGTACAGGCCGGACGTTTGTTTTAGACGATTGCCCTTGACCTTGAAGCCTGCGAGTGAGCCTGCACACAGTCACTCTCTCACCTTATCACTTCACATTTGTCACCACCGATCTGATGTAATGGAATTCCAGATTTGAGCAGACAGTACAGTCCACGTCGAAGTATTGTGTGACACGGAGTACACGTTACGTAGTTACGAACAGAACTTCATTATATTTGCCAGTGACTATACTTCAGCAATAGTGTGAAACAGCTTTATCAATCATCGGAGTGCTTGGGGCAGCTGATAACAACACAGGTACTGTAGTAACTCGCCTCCAGGCTTCCATTAAGATTTTTCACTCGTCTAAAACAAACGTCCGGCCTGTACCACGGCCAGAAGTGAACCTGCAATCTTGGGGTTAGTAGACCGACACGCTATCCACCCACCCACCGTGGCAAGGTATAAATGGAGTGACATTGCTTCTTACAGAAATAGATGGAAAGTTGGATGCCACCCCTTGAGATAATGTTGTCATGGTTACCGATTTCCATTCCTTCATTAGTTTCTTAAATTAAATTAAATTAAATTAGTTTTCTGGGAATATTTCAGATACTGTTGGTTTTAGAGCCTTATAATGTAGTTTTCGAGGCCCCCAAGTTTTGTTTCTGGCACCGAGGGGCTTTGTCTCCTCGTTGTACGCCATAATATAATACTAATAATAATAATAATAATATAATATAGGGATAGGAATATAATAGATATAATAGGTGTAAATCGCGAGAAAAAATTCTAGTGTACCCCTTGACCCCCTTAAGCGCATTATACGTATTGATGAATTTTACAGCTTAATTTGGTTCCGTGATAACCTACTAGCCGTTTGCAAACTTTCACACCAATGTAATTAATGGAATTGCATTGCGTCTTACAGCAATAGATGGACCTCTGAGAATCTGTTGCAATGGTTACCGGCTTGTATTCGTTCATTAGTTTATTAAATGAAATTAGTTTTCTGGGAATATCTCAAAAATGGTTGGTTTTAGGGCCTTAAAATGTGGATTTCGAGTTTTGTCTCTCACATTGAGGGGCTGAAAATGATTTTTGTCTCGTCCTTCTACTCCTATTTCAGCATGTATTTTAACGGGGTAGGCCCTCTTTTATGAGAGGTACGGAGAAGGGTTACATCAATGATTAGTGTCGTGCCTCTGATGGATATCTGTACCAAATTTTACGTTGATACACCGAGCCGTTCTCGAGTTATAAGGGAACAAAATTGTCCACAGACAAACAAACAAACAAACAAACAAACAGACAGACAGACCAAAAAAATATTTTCGCGCGCTTCCATAATAAAACAGTCTAAAACGCGTAAATAACTCAAATTTCCGTAGAAATTGCGAAAGAAACATACAAACTTTAATTTTTATGTATGTAGAGATACACTGCACCGCTCGGTGTTGACCGTGTTTTATTGCACAAATTTAGGTTTTACTCGCTAACCGTTGGAGATACACGAAAAGTGATAAGGACCTTTTGGATAGAAAATTAAATGGTAAAACTCTTGTATGCATCAAAAGTTTGCTATTTCTTAGCGTTCTCTTTTTATTTGAAATGGAAATATGAAATTTTGAAACCAATGGGTGTAGTGACGTCACATATGTGGGTTTTACTCGCTAACCGTTGGAGATACACGAAAAGTGATAAGGATCTTTCGGATAGGAAATTAAATTTTGAAGCACGTGTGTGCCATCAAAAGTTTGCTATTTCTTAGCGTTCTCTTTTTATTTGATATGGAAATATGAAATTTTGAAACCAAAGAGTGTAGTGACGTCACTAAAATGGTCGCCATTTTTTAATAGTGCAAAATTTCGAAATCAAAAATATCCTATATGTAAACCTGGTAAATCAGCTACATCCATGCAAAATTTCATTTAAATCAGACCAGTGGTTCTTGCGTTATTGAGTAACAGACAGACGGACAGAAAGACACACACCATCTCATTTTTATATATTAGTATGATGATGATGAAAATATGAAATTTTTAAACCAAAGGGTGTAGTGACGTCACAAATATTGGTTTAACTCGCTAACCGTTGGATATACACGAAAAGTGATAAGGACATTTCGGATAGAAAATTAAATTTTAAAGCTCGTAGTGCCATCAAAAGGTTGCTATATCTTAGCGTTCTCTTTTTATTTGAAATGGAAATATGAAAATAGTCGCCATTTTTCAATAGTGCAAAATATCGTAAACAAGAGTATCCTATATGTAAACCTGGTAAATCAGCTACATCCATGCAAAATTTCATTTAAATCGGACCAGTGGTTCTTGCGTTATTGAGTAACAGACAGACAGAAAGACAGACACACACCATCTCATTTTTAGCCTATTTTCAATTTTGAAAAAATAGGCTTATGAGATCACCTTTTGTCCGTGTGTGTGTGCGTGTGTGTGTGTGTGTGTGTGTGTGATTCGTGTGTGTGTCCCCCCCTAATAAAATCTAAACGGCAGGAGCGATTTCAATGAAACTCGGAAAGTTCATAGCACTATTCCCGGCGACCTCGACCGTGCCCTTCAAATTTTGTTTCGACTCACCAATCCAACATGGCGGCTGTGCGAAATATTTCACCAGCATTCAATATCTCCGAAACTATTACCGATATTAGCCAGACATTTTCTATGGTGATAGAGAGAACTACTATAAGTTCACTTATGTGACTTTTGAAAACCTGGTAACTACAAAACCATCATGGCGGCCAAGCGAATTTGCGACTTTTAAATAGACGTTTCTCGCGATTTGACCAACCAAACGCAATGAAACTTGGTACAGTATATGTTTATATACATTGTAATGCACCAACATCTAACTTCGTTCGATTGTTTACATAATCACAAGATGGCGGATGTGAGAAATATTTCACCGGCATTCTATATCTCTGAAACTATTAGCGGTATCTCCCTAAAATTTTGTACGGAGAGAAAAGGCTCTACTGGAATTCCATCTAAAAGATTTTCAAAAACCGGTTAACTACAAAACGAACATGGCGACCAAGCGAATTTGAACATTTTAAATAGACCTTTCTCGCGATTTAATGTTCCAAGCGCACTGAAACCTGGTACAGGAAATATTTATACACATTGTAATCCACTGGTATCTAATTTAGTTCAATTGTTTACATAACCTCAAGATGGCGGCAGTGCGAATTTTAAAATTAAGTTTTTATTTCTTGTGATGCAGTCATGCGATCGAAGTGAAAGTTTGAATAATGAACCTACGCAATAATTTTCCTTTAATGGTACATGACTCTATGGCCTATACATTTAACAATCCAACATGGCGACCATCCGAAATATTTAGACGATACTGAATATCTACGAATCTATTATAGCAATCAAACTGCATTTTTTAATGTTCATAGGGGCTATGAACTTAAGTTCACCTATAGGACTTTAAATAACCTGGTGATCACAAATCCAACATGGCGGTGACGCGAATTATAAATATTCACATGGACGTTTCTCGCAATTTAACCATCCGCGTGCAGTGAAACTTGGTACAGTAAATCTTTATCCGAATGTTAATCCATTGGCATCTAATTTATTTGAATTGTTTCCATAACCTTAAGATGGTAGCTGTGAATTTTTTTTAAATCTCCTTGTTTTTTCTTGTGTCTTAATTATGCGATTGAAGTTTGAATACTACACGTTCGCAATAATCTGCATGTAACAGTAAACTCTAGGACCTACATATATAAAATCCAACATGGCGACCATCCGAAATATTTAGTCGGTTCTCAATATCTACGAATCTATTACAGCAATCAAACTGAAATTGTGTATGTTGATAGTGGCAATTTACATAAGTAGGATATATGAAAATAGGCTGTATAGTTCTTCACGGAACTACTTGTTATATATTAGTATGATTATTTACGGTTGGGTCAGATTTACCCATGGAGCCAGTCCTCGCGTAAAAATTTTCAGCTTACGTCAGTCGAGACAATCTGTACAAAATAAGGGGGAATTATCCACCTATTTTGGTGCAGCACAATCACATAGCTCACGTTCTTGTTCATCCATGTTTAAGGTCTAGGGACACCTTGGTCATCAGCTCCTTTGTAAAAAAAAGAGATGTCTGGTTTGCTGCCAATATCAAGGCCAAAGATACTGTTACGAAAATTTTTCTGGAAGATAAATTTGAAAATGTAAATAAACCTGTTTTTATATTGGGAACTAGCAGAAGTACCCACACTTCGAACGGTCTTCGGTATTAATAACCAGACGTTATCAATTGAGCTACTGTTGCAATTGTTATGGGCTTGTCATTCCTTCATAAGTTTATCAGAACGAAGTTAGTTTTCTGGGTCCCGTGGTCGCCAACGCACGTCCTACTAGATGTTAATTTAAGGGCCTTAAAATGTGATTTTCGGAGACCTTTTATATACTCCCTAGTTTTGTGTCACACATTGAGAAGCGCAACATACGTTTTGGTCGTCTTTCTAGGATTATTTTCATTTTTCGCCTATTTTAGCATGTATTTAGAAAACCTTCAATGAGAAGTACGGTGAAGAGTTTTATAAATGATTGGTGAATTAACTCATGGTTACAATACCTAATTTTACTATGCTCCAAGCACCCGAACACGAGTTATAGGCGTACATAAACATAAGGATATATCAACCGCACAGTGTCAAACAAATTCATCTTTACGATGAACCCGTTTGTCGACAAAAATATGATTAGTTAAAATGTTCTCACAAACTAAATTCACCTAACGAGTACTTCCTGACGTGAATATAATATTGAAAACCGTGTTGTCGAAACGCAATATACACACATCAAAAAACGTTTTGCATCACCTCGGTTCCAAGAGTTCCGGAACCGTTAAATACAAAGGGAATAGAGATCAACACAAACAACATTTCAGCTCGTTTTATTGCTCATGAGACCCACACATTGCATGTTGTACCATCATACAGCTAGACTTTCAGCATTTGTGGTCCAGATTGCAGTACACACCACTACCTCTAATACCCAGTAGCACGTCCTCTTGCATTGATGCATGCCTGTATTCGCCGTGGCATACTATCCACAAGTTCATCAAGACACTGTTGGTCCAAATTGTCCCACTCCTCAACGACAATTCGGCGTAAATCTCTCAGAGTGGTTGGTGGGTCAAGACGTCCATAAACAGCCCTTTTCAACATCTCCCAGGCATGTTTGATAGGGTTCATGTCTGGCGAACATGCTGGCCACTGTAGTCGAGCGATGTCGTTATCTTGAAGGAACGCATTCACAAGATGTGCACGATGAGGTCGAGAATTGTCGTCCATGAAGACAAATGCCTCTCCAATATTCTGCCGATATGGTTGCACTATGGGTCGGAGGATGTCATTCAGGTATCGTAAAGCCGTTTCGGAGCCTTCCATGACCACCAGTGGCGTACGTCGGCCCCACATAATGCCACCCCAAAACATCAGGGAACCACCACCTTGCTGCACTCACTGGACAGTGTGTCTAAGACGTTCAGCCTGACCAGGGTGCCTCCAAACACGTCTCCGACGATTGTCTGGTTGAAGGCATATGCGACACTCATCGGTGAAGAGAACGTGATGCCAATTGCGTGGGGTCCATTCAGCATGTTGTTGGGCCCATCTGTACCGCGCTGCATGGTGTCGGGGTTGCAAAGCTGGACCTCGCCATGGACGTCGGGTGTGAAGTTGCGCATCATGCAGCCTATTGCGCACAGTTTGAGTTGAAACACGACGTCCTGTGGCTGAACGAAACGCATTATTCAACATGGTGGCATTGCTGTCAGGGTTCCTCCGAGCGGCAATCCGTAAGTAGCGGTCATCCACTACAGTAGTAGCCCTTGGGCGGCCTGAGCGAGGCCTGTCATCGACAGTTCCTGTATCTCTGTACCTCCTCCATGTCCGAACAACATCGCTTTGGTTCACTCTGAGACGCCTGGAAACTTCCCTTGTTGAGAGCCCTTCTTGACACAAAGTAACAATGCGGACGCGATCGAACTGCGGTATTGACCTTCTAGGCATGGTAGAACTACAGACAACATGAGCAGCGTACCTTCGTCCTGGTGGAATGACTGGAACTGATCGGCTGTCGTACCCCCTCCGTCTAATAGGCCCTGCTCATGCATGGTTGTTTACATCTTTGAGCAGTTTTAGTGACATCTATGAACAGTCAAAGGGACTGTATCTTGGATACAATATACACAGTCAACGTCTATATGCCGGAGATCTGGGAACCGAGGTGATGCAAAACTTTTTTTGATGTGTGTATGTCAAATAAAAGCTGACCATCACCGTTGTGAAAAGTCCCCATCCCCAGGAAGACCCCGTTAATAAATTATAAAGGCTTGTGGTGCATGAAAATTCAGGACTTTTAGCCTCCAATGGCCCAAATTCCCAAAAGCAGCAAATAAACTATTTCAATTCAGAAATTTTTGAAACTAATGTTGCTGTATGGAGAAATAATGTACCTTCTGTACAACATATCGCACGTGTAAGTCGCGTTTAAATATTCTAGGGTACCCCTTGAACCCCTTACGCGCACTGATGAATTTTACAGTCTATGTTTGTTTCCATGATAACCTTATAGCCATTTGCAAACTTTCGCAGAAATTTAATAAATTGAATGGCATTGCTTCTTATAGAAATAGTTGGTAAGTTGCTTGTCATCTCTACAGATACTGTTGTCATGGTTTCCGGCTTGCATTACTTCATTAGTTTCTTCTTATTCTTCTCCTTTAGGATGGGCCAGGTAAGGATCACGACTTTCAACTTTTCAGCTTGGCGAGGAACTTGATGTTTGCCCAATATTTGAGCATTCACTGGCTATGTTTCTCCTTTCTCTCTTTTGTCCAGATGATGCCGGTTTTCTTACAGGGTGGTCTGTCCTGAACACTCTTCTGTTTAAGTATCTTTCTGAGATGTGATCGGCTTCTAATATCACTTTCCATTTTCTTCAGTTCTTGGATGTCTTTGTTAACTTCCGTTGGCCACAGTGTCACGCTCTTTCTCTTCTCCCAGTAGTTGGTTATTCTTGTTGGGTTCATCCTTGAGACATGTCCGTAGAATGCCAGACGTCTCTTCCTGGCCACATCAGTAAATTTCTCAGTATATCTATAGCTCCTGCTTTGGTCTTCTTCTGTACTCGTCATCTATAGTATTTATTAGTTTATTAACTGAAATTAGTTTTCTGGGAATATCTCAGAAACATGGTTTTAGAGCCTTAAAATATAGTAGCCTCAGAGCTACCAAGGGGCTAAAAATGAGTTTTGTCTCGAACTTGTACGCTATAATATAATAATAATCATAATAATAATTTAATAATATAGGGATAGGGATACAATAGACCTCCAGTACCACACCGGCACGTGTAAATCGCGTGAAAAAATTCAAGAGAACCCCTTGACCCCATTAAGCGCATTATATACGTATTGATGAATTTTGCAGCTTAAGTTGGTTCCGTGATAACCTTATAGCCGTGTGCGAACGTTCACAGTAATGTAATAAATGGAATGGCATTGCGTCTTACAGAAATAGATGGACTTCTGAGATTGTGTTGCCATGGTTACCGGCTTGCATTATTTCATCCCTATATATATAACAATTAGTTCCGTGAAGAACTAAACAGCCTATTTTCATATATCCAACTAATAATAATTGCCCCTATCACCATACAAATTGTCAGTTTGATTGCTGTAATAGATTCGTAAATATTGAGAACCATCTAAATATTTTGGATGGTCACCATGTTGGATTTTATATTATAGGCCTTAGATTTAAGTACTATTACATGAAGAATATTGTGTAGGTGTTTAATTCAAACTTCAATCGCATGATTACGACGCAAGAAATAAAAGTGGGATTTTAAAATTTCGCTCAGCCGCCATCTTGTGGTTATGAAATAAATTTAAATGAATTGCATGCCAGTCGATTATAATTTGTATAAGCATATACCGTATCAAGTTTCACTGCGCTCGGATGGTTAAAACGCAAGAAACGCCCATTTGAATATTTAAATTTCGCGTAGCCGCCATGTTGGATTTGTGCTCGCCAGGTTATTGAACGTCCCATGGGTGAACTAATGCTTATAGCCTCTATACACTTACAAAATTTCTGTTTGATTGCTGTAGTAAATTAATAGATATTGACAGCCGTCTAAATATTTCGGATGGTCGTCATGTTGCATTTTAATATATGTAGGCCATAGAGTTATAAACTATTAGATGATGATTATTGTTTAAGTTCATTATGCAAATGTTGATTTTGATCCCATGATTAGAACACAAGATATAAAAACTTAATTTTCGAAATTCGCACAGCCGCCATCTTGAGGTTACGTAAACAATTGAACTAAATTAGATACCAGTGCATTGCAATGTGTATAAACATTTCCTGTACGAAGTTTCATTGAGTTTGAATCGTTATGTCGCGAGAAAAGTCTATTAAAACTTTCAAATTCGCTTGGTCGCCATGTTCGTATTGTAGTTAACCAGTTTTTGAAAGCCTCATAGATTAACTTCCAGTAGTGCCCTTTATCTCCGTACAAAATTTCATGGTAATAACCTTAATAGTTTCTGAGATATAGAATGCCGGTGAAATATTTCGCACAGCCGCCATCTTGAGGTTATGTAAACAATTGAACGAAGTTAGATGTCGGTACATTACAATTTGTATAAGCATATACTGTACCAAGTTTCATTGGGATTGGTTGGTTAAATCGCGAGAAACGTCTATTTAAAAGTCGAAAAATTCGCTTTTCCGCCATTTTGGTTTTGTAGTTACCAGATTTTCGAACGTCACATAGGTGGACTTCTAGTAGTTCCCTCTATCGCCGTACAAAATTCCAGGGTGATATCGGTAATAGTTTCGGAGATATTGATTGCTAGGGAAATACTTCGCACAGCCGCCATGTTGGATTGGTGAGAGGTAAGAAAATTTGAAGGGAACGGTCGGGGTTGCCCGGAATAGTGCTATGAACTTATCGGGTTTCATTGAAATCGCTCTAGGGGGGCCACACACCATCACACACATACGCACACACAGAAAGACACACGGACAAAAGGTGATCTCCTAAGCCTATTTTTTTAATAAATGAAAATAGGCTAAAATGATAGTTTGTCTGTTTTTTCTGAAGTTCCACGGAAATTGGAGTTATTAACGCGTTTCAGATTGGTTTATAACGGTTGCGGGCAAAAATAAATTGTTTCTGTCTGTCTGTCTGTCTGTCTGTCTGTCTGTCTGTCTGTCTGTCTGTCTGTCTGTCTGTCTGTCTGTCTGTCTGTGTACAAGTTTGTGCGCGCATCACTCGAAAACGGCTGAGTGGATCAACGTTAAATTTGGTACAGAGGTCCATCAGAGGCACGAAAGTAATCATTGATATAATTCTTCTGCGTACCTGTAATAAAAGGGGGCCTACCCCCTTTAAATACATACTGAAATGGGCGTAGAAAAAAGATAAATAGCTCATTTTCAGCGTCTCAATGTCAGAAACATAACTCATAGGCCCTACGGGCCGCCGAAAACCAGGTTTTAAGGTCCTACAACCAACAGTTTTTGAGATATTCCCAGAAAACTAATTTCATTCAATAAACTATGAAATAATGCAAGCCGGTGACCATGGCAACACAATCTCAGAAGTCCATCTATTTCTGTAAGACGCAATGCCATTCAATTTATTACATTACTGTGAAAGTTTGCAAATGGCTATAAGGTTATCACGGAACCAACTTAAGCTGTAAAATTCATCAAAACGTATATACTGCGCTTAAGGGTGTCAAGGGGTACTCTAGAATTTTTTCACGCGATTTACACGTGCGGGTGTGGTACTGGAGGTCTATTATATCCCTATCGCTATGTTATTAAATTATTATTATGATTATTATTATATTATGGCGTACAAGGACGAGACAAAGATCATTTTCAGCCCCTCGGTGGCTCGGAGGCTACTACGTTTTAAAGCTCTAAAACCATGATTCTGAGATATTCCCAGAAATTAATTTAATTTAATAATCTAATAAATAGATGACATACAGGAGGCTACTACTCAGCTCCAAACACTGCACTCAATAGCGGCTAAAACGGGTCTTTTGACTAACATAGGAAAGACCGAGTTTGTTACTAACATCAAGGATGCCCCTAGAATGATGAGAGTCAGTGATAACATCTACATCACGAGAGTCAAAAGTGTAAAATACCTTGGGGAATGGTTTTCAGAGGACCTCAGCGAAACAGTGGCTCTTGAACACAGGAGACTCAAACTAGATAAGGCTTACCATGCCTGTTGAAAACTATATGCTTCAAAAAATGTGTCGATGAATGTGAAACTAAGACACTACAATGCAGTAGTCAGACCTTCAGTCCTCTATGCAGCAGAGTGCCTATGTCTAACTAAGAAGACCCCATTAAGAGCCCTCGAGGTACAAGAAAGAAAGTTCCTGAGACGGATAGTAGGACCAAGAATTCTACCAGATGGAAGCCGATGGTATCAACCAAATCGTGAGATTTATAAACACGAAGAAAATCTCATAGATGCCATCAGAAGAAGGCGACTGGCTTTTTACGGACATCTATTCAGAATGGACTCAAACAGGTTATCCCATAGGATCTTCAAGGCTGCTAACAAGGGCAAAGCTACTGGATTCTTGTGGAAGAAGCAAGTGGAAAAGGATCTTTCGGAACGACATAGCCGACCGGAGTAATTATCATACACCTCTTAAAATTAAATCCTTCGTAACATCCCTCGCTGAAGTTACCCACAGACCAAAAGACGAGACTAGGAAATGGTCTGAGGAACGTAAGATTCAATTTAGCCGGAAAATGAAGGACTACTGGGCCATCAGAAAAGCTCGAGGTACCAACATGAAAGCAGCTGCCAAACCCACCACTAAGAACACCAATCGTGGCAAGCCTGACGATGGTATCAAGAAACAGCTAAAACACAAGCACCGTTGTCCATAGATGGCCCTAACGAAATTTAAAAAAAGATGACGAGTACAGGAGAACACCAAATCAGGAGCATTATAGATGAAAATAAAATCCACAGCCTGCTTCCAGTCTCCGACCGGGTCAGGAATGGAATGAATGAAGCCCCCATCTAGCGGCGAGGATATGAACGTGCCGGCTGCCGAGGCCTGACGCACTCCTCTGGGGCAATGATTAAATGAATGACAGATGAAATGAAATGATAGTGGAGAGTGTTGCTGGAATGAAATTGTGACAGGGAAGACCGGAGTACCCGGAGAAAAACCTGTCTGCCTCCGTTTTGTCCAGCACAGATCTCACATGGAGTGACATACTGAGAAAATCACAGATGTGGCCAAGAAGAGACGTCTGGCTTTCTACGGACATGTCTCATGGATGAACCCAACAAGACTAAACAACCAGCTTCTCAACTACTGGGGGAAGAGAAAGAGCGTGGCACCGTGGCTTACAGAAGTTAACAAGGACATCCAAGAACTGAAGATAATGCAAAGTGATATTAGAAGCCGATAACATCTCAGAAAGATACTTAAGCAGAAGAGTTTTCTGGTCAGGCCACCCTGAAAGAAAACCGTCATCATCTGGACAAAAGAGAGAAAGGAGAAACATAGCCAGAGAATACGTGAATATTGGGCAAACATCAAGTCCATCGCCAAGCTGAAAAGTTGAACGTCATGGTCCTTAGCTGGCCCATTCGAAAGGAGAAGAGCAAGAAGAAACTAATGAAGTAATGAAAGCCGGTAACCATGACAACAGTATCTAAAGAGGTGAAATCCAACTTTCCATCCATTTCTGTAAGAAGCAATGCCACTCAATTTATTATATTTCTGCGAAAGTTTGCAAATGGCTATAAGTTCATCAAAGAGTCAAACATAGTCTGTAAAATTCGTCAATGCACTTAAGGATGTCAAGGGTTACACTAGAATTTTTACACGCAACTTACACGTGCGATATGTTGTACAGAAGGTCTATAATATCTCCAAATACCAACATTATTTTCAAAACTTCCCGAATTGAAATAGTGCTTTTTGCAGCGTTTGGGGAGATTGGGACATTGGAGGCTAAAGATCCTGAATTGGCATGTACGACAAGTCTTTATGATTTATAAAAGGGGTCTTCCTGGGGATGGGGACTTTCCACAACAGTGAAGGTCAGTTTTAATTTGACAAATATTGCGTTTTGTCTACGAGGTTTTCAATACTATTTTCACGTCAGGAAGTACACGTTAGGTGAATTTACAGTAGTTTGGAAGCACATTTTAACTAATCATATTTTTGTCGACAAACGGGTTGGTTGGTTGGTTGGTTGGTTGGTTCTTAAGTTTAGGGGCTGCGACAACGCGGTCATGTAGCCCCGTGTACTTTGGGTGTGTGTAGAATCTGTCTGATAACCGGTGTTAATTGTGATGACTGTATTAGTGTGTGTTATCTGTTTTCTTTAATTTAAGTACTGCAACTTAGAATTTTTCAAATAGTTCCTACTTTTGCCGCCAAGCGCCACCGTCAACGACTACTAGGCCAAGTTCAGAACTTAGCTAATAGACGCCACCGCAATCGGCTCTTGGCAACGAACGTAGAAACCTAAGAGCGTTGTTTACATTCTTAACCTATCCAATTTAGCTTCACACAGGTGCAATTAGTGGAAGGTTCTTTAACATGCCATAAATCTATGACATGGGACCGCCGGCTTTACTTCCCCTCCGAAGGAAGGCATACAGAGGGATTTTAACGCTCTTAAAAAGACAAACGGGTTCATCGTAAAGATGATTTAGTTTGACACTGTGCGGTTGATATATCATTATGTTTATGTACGCCTATAACTCATGTTCGGGTGCTTGGAACATCGTATAAATTAGGTATTATAACCATGAGTTAATACACCTATCATTTATAAAACTCTTCCGCGTACTTCTCATAAAAGGGTTTGTACAGGGAAAAACTTTTCAAAATAAATGCTAATATAGGCGAAAAATAAAAATTATCCTAGAAAGACGACCAAAGCATATGCTGCGCTTCTCAATGTGTGACACAAAACTAGGGAGTCTATAAAGGGTCTCCGAAAACCACATTTTAAGGCCCATAAATTAACAGTGACTGTGATATACCCAGAAAACTAAATTCGTTCTGATAAATTTATGAAGGAATGACAAGCCCCTAACAATTGCAACAGTAGCTCAATTATTGATAACGTCCAGTTATTAATACCGAAGACAGTTCGAAGAGCGGATACTTCTGCTAGCGCTCTATATATTCGTTCTGGGCAGCCCTTATTTCCTATCGCTTACGGTACCTACCTTCCTAGCCTTGAACTTCACCTTGCAAAAGAAACATGTCCATAGCTTATTGAATACTGAAGTTATATCTTTTAAGTATATTTCATTAGAAAGCTAACTATTGCAATGGGTACTGCGCTCGAAATCATGTCCAGCCAAGACAGTATCACTGAATGAGATTCGAACGGAGAGCATCAGAGAAAAATGTGTATAAAATGTTTCGAGATTTGAATCATATTTACACCCAGGAAGAGAGATTATGTGTCAAGAAACTATTGGTAAAATTTTAGCCAGAAGAAATATGTTTATTTGGAGAAGGAATGGAAATTTTAGTATCTGATATATTTTAACCAAGAGAGAATCACTTGAGCCAAGTCCAGGAAAGTGCACAGTTTTGTAAATGTTAGCCTCGGGAAACCAGTTTTCGTGAGCGAGGGGACTTGACAAGGATAAGCAGAGGTCAGACACACGCCAAACGAGAGGAGTAGAGAAGTCGCGTGCTCGACGCACTTCAAAACAGGTAGACAGCCAATCAGAAGGAAGATAGAATACGAGGGACTGATAAATATTAAATATATTATTTTACTATTATAAAGGATTGTGACATATCAAATTCACCAGAAAGGAAGAAGAAATTTAATTGGCAAGATAGAATTTAAATTGGATAACTGAGAGAGGAGATATGAGCGAATGAGTGAGTTTAGAGACCGGAGTGAGGCTAGTTCAGCAGATTTGCGAGGGAAATCTGACTGAGGAGGCTAGCGAACACCAAGAAACGAGGCTCTTATTATTTGAACTTCCGAGGAGGCAACACGTACAAAAATCAACTCTACAATTTACATGGAAGGAGATCTTGAAAATAATTTGACTTCAGTATGAAGCAATACTACAGAAATATGGAACAACATGAGTAAATATATTATTACAACAATTAAGAAGAAATATTAAGCAGAATCTACGAAATTATAAGTCGAGTTACAATACTATACTAAGTATTACAACATTGGGAGTCATACACGATACTACGCAGAAGAGGTGAAGTTTGAAATACTGAATTTTTTTCTGAAGAAAGCACATCATATTATTCAAGATGTCTTTTGAATCAGGTCGAAGGGGAGGAACTACAATTAACTACGGTTTAGAAGGAAGAAAGTTGTTCTAAATCTTCAACATGAAGGGAACGTAGAGCTACTATAGCAAGCGAGATTCAGAACAACCATGATAGCTTGACTATGGAAGCGAGCTGCATTAACATCGGCAGTTCGTGTTTCAAACTAACGCAACAATCTACTACAATGGAGAGAAGATCACAAGCAGAGGTGATTTCTCGTGATAAGAAATATTACTGTCATACTACTAACATCAGAGAACATCCAGAGAGGTGCCGGTTGAAGATGGATCGAAGAAAGAAGCGGGAGGAGTATCTAGGTCATCTGCCCAAGAAGACAGAAGAATTGCAGCGGAGCGAGGTCATTGGCACGGTCGAGGAGAGACGGCCTGGTGAGTCCCAGCTGAGGTCCGGTTTCTGTCACCCCAACCCTTGTCGAAAGCCGAGCCCAGCAGACCACATGGAAGCAGCGTGACGCATGCGGAAGCAGTCGTGAGTCGCGTGCCGCATTCCTGAAGCACGTGGGAGGAATTCCATAGATGCCAACGTCACCAGGTCTGTCACTAGCGATCCAGAATTGAAGGTAGAACAGTGCAATTTTACACACCTATGTAGTTAGAACTTGTACGCGTTATTCCAGTATACCGACCAACATCTTACTATTCTATTCATAGTTCATGTTATTAAATTGTCTAAAATCTTGAAAAATTTGGTAGAAATTTCCATATGTCGTTTAGGACGTATTTTGAACGTTTATTGACAATATTTTTCACTTTAACCATTTTTGCAGTTTATTAAGCTAACGTTTTAGATTTTTATTGAGGTAAATTCATATTGCCATGAATGAATGAAGTATATTTCGTAAACATGTTGTGACATCGGAGAGAAAGTAGTCATGAGTTTTGACAAGCGCAATTTGGTTGTACATGAAATGAATGAGACAGAAAGGACATTATGATCGTATATAAAGCTAATTCGTTTTAGGAACGAAAATGTGATGTATGAAAGCCGTAATCATTGACAGGAGTATTTAATTATTGTATTGAAGGCACTCTATTGTCAGAGAGAGTAACATTGTAAAACCCAGAAGTTTATTGGACCATATGAACAGTATGCGTATTTTAAAGCCATAGCTGAGTAATGAGAAAAGGGAAATGTAATATTATAGATCAATCTTTGTTATGGAAAGGTCTAGTAAGACTAAAGCAAGGATATGTAATGTCAGATGCAATGAAAGAACGTGAGGTAAAGATATGTTTATTAAGTGACAATCGCGAGCAGACTTAAGATTCAGAGAAAACCTATAAATAGTAACAGAAATGCATTTAAGCGGAGAGTATGCCATGATTTAAGTAAGTAAATATGTGAAGAAGTAATGCGGAAGTATTTTTGTGAGAGATGCACAAGTGAGAATAGCGCGGAATTGTATAATCGATAGCGGTTATGTAGGAGGAGGAGGTTGTATTCATGAAAGGTATTACAGTCGTAATATTTAGTAGGAATACTGAATCTCTTACTTTGTTGAAAGTATTTGAGATGGCTTTTAGAAGTTTGTGAAAGTGCTAAGAGAAATATATGCGATAGGTTATTATTGGAAGGAAGCGCAGTAAAGGCACAGTAATATATTAACTAAGAGTGTGAGATAAAGGGATCATGATGAGAAAATATGAAACACAGTGTATCAGTTAAGTAAAATCATGAAAGGTATTTATGAAGAGTTACAAGTGTGAGTAGTGAGGATATAATGCCATGCACACTTATTATTTTGAGGAAAGCTAATCTGACAGTCATGCGTTGCAAAAGTTTATAATGTTATCGAATTTATTAAACACCGAATTTGTAATTTAGTGAATAGTTCTGAACTTAAATGTTTGTAACCACAGTTCACACTGGATATGGAAATGTAATATACAGGATTTGACAGAAATATTGTGTGAGTTACGAGAGCAGAGGAGGAGGAATGAATATTATGCAATTAATGCAGAGAGAAATCTTGCAGGACGCGATATTGTACAGAAATGTATTTAAACAATTTTTATTACTGTACATAATCTCTTACATTTAATATTAATGGTTTTGACGCTATATTGCGATGATATTAGACGCTGTATTAAGCAGGGAGAATGTGTATGTGATATTTTTGACTCTGAAGTGAGTTATTTGATGATTAGAGGTACAGTATTTTTACGAAAGTGTAATGCTATTGTTTTGCAAAATCTTTCGAGGAAAGATAACCACGTAAATGTTTAAGTTTGATGCACAAAAGACTTAGTTAGTCGTATCGTTGTCTAGAGAAGGCAGTTATTTTATATGATTGTTATATTTATTTTTATTTTAACATTTTTAGGGACATAACTGTAGTGTCCATTTATGAATAAATGGCAAGTGCTTTTTTATACACTTGCTACGTTTTTATAGAGCTGATGTTTATTCAATACTTAATTACGCGATAACGATACTACAAGTTCGATGCAGACAGTGAATCGACATAATTTACCTTTATCTACCCTTAGAGCCGAGATGCTCATAGTGCTCAACTTTTGTTTTGTAGGCTGTTCTGTGTGCAACTAGTTAGTGGTATGGTTTGATGTAAGTTATGTGTGTTCAGGGTTCCCTAGACATCAGTCCGGTAGGAAATGTGAAATTCTTACCGGGTATTGACATCCCTACGATCCTTTTTCCATCTGCGCGGAATCTGGACGTTGACTTAGAGGAATTCGGGCGCAGTACCATGTTTCGAGTTCCAGACAATTTCGACATATCTTCGCGTTTCACATCCCTTAGACCCCAAAACCACCGTCAGTTCAAAAGTTTATATATAATTTATGTATATCTCGATATATCTCTCTCTATATTGTGCCCTTTTAGCAAGAAATATGCAAATCACAGTATGCCAGCATTTCTCAATTCGGGATTTTCGGGGTTGCAGTAAGTTCTCCCACTCTGTGACTTACACATTTTGGATTAAATAGAGGATACACTTGCAAAATAACAACAAAATCAACTCCTATTTTAACACATTTAATTAATCAAAATTATGGTGCTACAAACAATAAAACAAATAAACTACTGACCAATATCTTTCTACTTGTTCAAAGTGAACAAGGAATAACATAATAATTAAACAAATATTCTATTAAAACACATGGTTTCCTTTAAAACCAACCATTCATAATTATTTTTACTTCCATAAAGTCCCTATCTTAAAGTTCCATTTAACTACGAGCTCCTCTGGCTCGATCCTTTCCAATAATAATGGTGTCATACTTTTGTACACCTCAAGAACTATTTTTATCTTTTCATATCATCAAAACAAATATATAATTACATTTAAAATTACATGTCAATTATCTACTTCAATATTTGGGCACTTCACATGTTCTCAGCATTTACCACCTCTCTCAAGTTTTACAAATTCATCACGGTGATCGGGAAAATACTTGTGTACTCCAGAGTTATAAAGATTACTTGACAAAGTCAAAAACTATGATTACTCCCGGAACCTAGTTACCTTCATTTAACTCGTGGAATCCTACTTCCATACAACGTTACAATAGGGATTGTTATTTATTTATTTGTCTTATAAGACCATTATCACATAAGAAAACTACGATCTGAACTGGGAAGCGGTAATATCAATCTACAAGGACCTCGGTTCAACGCCCGGGTCATTAACAACTTTTAAACACTCACGGTGTAATATTTACTTCTTCCAGACGGCCTTCACCCACCCCTCCTGCTCCTAGGGTCTGACCGTAATACTTGAGCGTGATTTATGACTGTGCGGGAAACTTCCCGTTTTAGTCTGCGGGTGGAGCTCTCCTCAATGCTTTTAAACAAACCTTCCTTTCATTTTCAGTTCTTTGGGGAGACATGGCATTCTACTTCTCGTTTTACTTTCAACAATATTATTGGGCTCATAAACCACTTTCGTAATCTTGGCATTTATTAATTATGAAGGGTCCTCGTTGATTGGGAAGAGTAATACACATTCTACGACGAACAATTAGGGGCTTCAACAACAAGAGGATTCTAGGTTCGAATCTCTTAACATGCCTCGGGAACCATTCCCATATTGGAGGACTTATACAAAATGCGATTTAGGTCGGCCGTGGCCTACATGACCTACGCTCAATAATACGATACATTTGCTCCCTTTTACATAATAACACACACATGGCCTCGTGATCTACGTCACACTTAGAGGACTTACAACATATCTCAATTCACTGCAATCAACTACCCCTCATAAGTAATTTACAAAGTACATTTAACTTCTACGCATTCCTAGCGTGACTTTTTATTTTAATTGCGTTCCATTGCGCTATACCGTATTTTACAGCCTATTGTCTTCCAAAGAACTGATAAATTCCATCGTAACAATTGATACATATCTCAATTTATATTAATCTTTTCCCTTGACTGTAAATCGCTCTATTTTTAAGAACATGCATTAACCTCATGTCTTATACTTTTATTAAGGCTCCAACGCTTTTATGTTCATATCATTCAATTTGATCTTGATTTATATTTCTTTACCTTGTCATTATTATTATTATTCATATCATATCTTCATTCCTTATAAAAGGTCAAAAGCTATTTCTTTTATATAATTCAAATTTACCTTTATTTATATATCTTTCATGATAATTATTATTATTATTACGCTTGCTCTTATAACATTCGTCAAATACACTGACATTTTATTCATACATTTCCTCTACAGGATTTATTCTTTTACATAATCCCTATATATATTATAATTGTGAAAGTCTGTGTGTGTGTGTGTGTGTGTGTGTGTGTGTTAGTTTGTTACCTCTTGACACTAAAACGGCTCGACGGATTTGGATGAAATTTGAAATGGAGACAGCTTATACCCTGGGATAACATATAGGCATCCTTTCATCCGGAAATAAATCATTGTTCCCGTGGAACAGGCAACATAACTGAAAAGTCACCAAAAATACTCAACCGGGACAAAATATCGAAGTTGTCGCAAAAAGACCGGACAAAGCTCATTTTACGCCCCTCGATGCAAAGAACAATACTCGGTAGGTCCCTACGGGACACCGAAAACCACATTTTAAGGCCCTAAAACCAACCGTTTCAAAGATATTCGCAGAAAACTATCTTTACTCTGATAAACTGATGAAATAATGGCAAGTCCGTTTCCATGGCAACTGAACCTCACGGTATGACATCCGATTTTATATACATATCCCTGTAGGAGGCAAAGCCAATCAATTTGTTATCTTTTTCAAGATATATATGAACACAATAAGAACAGGGTAACGCGCCTGCCTCTCATCCGGAGGCCCCGGGTTCGATTCTTGGCTCCATCTGAGATTTTAGACACTGACGCGAGGGCTGCAACGGAGTGCACTCAGCTTCGTGAGGACAATTGAGTAGCTGTCGGATAGCGAGGCAGCGCCCTGGTCACGAAGAACAAGACTAACGGCCGAGGGGACACGGTACACTGACCACGCGTCACCACAATATCTGCAGGCCAAATGGCTGGGAAGCGGTCGCATGATAGGCCTAGGCCCTTCATGGTCTGTAGTGCCAGGGGTAAAAAAATAGGGAAAGCGCCTTCTAATACCACCTTTAATTTGTAAACACTACAGTAGCGGCTTCTAGGGAAGCGTGATGGCGCAGTGGCTTAGCTTCTCGCCTTTCACCAGGACGGCCGGGGTTCGAATCCCGGTGACAGCGGGGTGGAATTTTCACCTGGAAAATCACGTGGCGTCAGGAAGAGCATCCGGCCTTAAATCCCCGGCCAAAACCGAAATGAGCCTGGCTGGCTACGGCGACCCCAATTAATTGGGAATAGCTGAAGGAAGTTTTACAGTAGCAGCTACTAAATAAAGGTAGCGATATAGCTACGTTCAATTTCATAAACACTGGGCTCACAAATCCCGTATAGTTAAGTAAAAATAACAGTCTGGTCGTTATTTCAGTAGCAACGAAGCTCTGTGGTGGCTATTGCCGTGTCCGTAACACTTAAGGCATCCCGCCGTCACATACCTCAATGTGCACTTACAAAATTGTGAACCAGTCTATTTTACTGAAAAGAATTTCTACGAGCGAGTATCCACTCCGGCAAAAACCACACTCACTACCTTTTCCAAAATTTACACAAGACATGATTTTTAAAGCACTCTTCTGTGTGTTGAGGTACAGAGATATACCACATGGAAAGATGCAATAAAATGTTGGCAAATCTGAGTTCAAGGAACTGCTGTTCAGAATAGGCTTTCGGTGCAGGTTATGCGGCCCATGTTCGTAACATGGAATGTTTTCTTTTGACAATGCATCTACACCAAGTGCGAGGGCAACGCATTTCAAAGATCTCTAAAAACACAATAAACAGGTAGTTGGAGAAAAATTTTAAGTGGGAGCGAAGATTCAAAGAGAAATAATTTCATCTTAGAGAATTGCTTATGAGATCGTCATCTTGACCGATACGCCAGAGGAATTGAATGAGTTTTTGAATGGTATGGACTCCGTCTTGAGGAAATAATTCATGATGGATATCAATAAATGTAAAGCAAAATTATTGGAATGCAGCCAAAATAAATCAGAAACCTCTATGCACATCAAATTGGCAGGTGAAACGCTACGGGAAGTAGGAGACTTCTGTTACTTAGGAAGAAAAATAGCCAGTGATGGACGAAGCAAAGAGGTTGGCTCAGGCAAGGACATCATTTCTACAAAAAAAGGAATCTGTTGACATCGAATATACATTTAGATATTAGGAAGTAATTTTTGAAAGCTTTTGTCTGGAGCGTGACACTATAAGGAAGTGAAACTTGGTCTAATGGTGCAGCAGAAAAGAGGAGAATTGAAGCGTTTGTAATGTGGTGTTACAGGAGAATGATGATGATCAGATGGGTAGATGGGGTAACAAATAAAGAGCTATTAAGACGAGTGGGAGTGGAGAGATGTTTCTGGCGACTGCTATTGAAGAGAAGATATAGGTTGGTACGACACATATTAAGACACCCAGAAATAGCAAGCTTAGTTATGGATGGGAGGGTTAAGGACAAGAACTGTAGGGTAGACCAGGGTAAAACAGATTGCCTCGGATGTAGGGTGTGGTAGCGATATAGAGATGAAACGATTAGCTCAGGAGAGGGAGTCATGGAGGGCTGCATCAGTCCAGTCAAGAAACTGAAGACTCAAACAACAACAGTTGGGAATTTTAATTACTTAGAGAGGCATGTGAGGCAAAAGGGTTGTTGGAGAATTTCAATCCCTGGGATGTAACACTGGAAGAGAGTGCATAATGTACATCAACGGCCAAGGTCAGAGATATTTTACTATAGGTAAGGAAAAATACTTTTGATTCCCCATATTCCGATAGATTTGCCATTCCAGTGTGCAAGAGTGCAGTTCCCTCTTCAAACAATATTCGCAATTTCTATTAACAAAGCGCAATCGCACACACTTAACAGCAGGTGTACAATTGCATAGTCCCCATTGACTTGATCGCGAGCGAAGCCGCGGGTACCTGCTAGTTATTTATAAATTTTCAAACTTTATTTATGTTCAGACCGCGTTCTTATTTGGTTATTATTTATTTAGAAACATCCCTTTTACTCAAACTCCGGTGGATTTGTACACAATCATTTCCCCCGACACCAAAACATAATGAAAATCTTTACTCACATGTTTTTAGGTCGTTTTCTGACCTTTCTCCTCGTGCGATGCGTCATTCTGCCCACTTGTTAACTTACTCCATCTTGTACAAATTCATTGCGTTTACAGACATATCTTGACACATATTTAACACGTATACATTTAACACTAACAACAATTAAATACACTGGTGTATCCGTTTAGAACACACGATAAAAACACTGAAAAATATATTACTTTTAACACAAAATCTTGATATATTTACACTTTACAATTTCTGATCACTAGGCCGCTCTTTAGCCTATCACACGTGACCTCTTGACCTCCCGTCTCCAAGGGTGAAATTTAGTAATGTCGGCTTCCTCTCCTCTCTGAATATGAAAGTCTCGAATTATCTACTTCCTCCCTGCAATAGCACTTCTTCGAATCCCGTTCTTGACGATCTGCTATTTCTCTGACTCGACGGCTCCCCTTTTAGGTCCTATTTATTGATCTTATCGAAAGTCAGTTCTGTTCGCGGTCCCCACGATAATCTATCGGTGACCTATAAATTATTTAGCAACTAATACTTCTCGAGTCTTAGTGCTTTTGAATAGTTCGTCTGCTTTCTTGAAACAATGTCTATAGTTTACTTTCTTCTTTGCTTATTCGGTTCTCGCACTTCTAATTGTTCTAGACTACGTTGCGAACCTTATTCTGTTTTTCCCTGCTCGGGTTCTTTAAATTGGATAAAATATTTATCTCGATGTTCCGGTACTTCCGTACGTTATGATACTTTTGGTCGTTTTACTTAAAGACCTATCTCCCTGAACCCTAAGTTCGCAGCCTGCTTTGACTGTATTTATGAACTTTTACGGTGAACTTTGTACTGTCGGACCTAAATCCTGTAACTAGGATTTTCCTAATTTTCAACACGGCGATACTTTAATATTTCTTCTTTGCAACTCCTTACGGAGGCACGCAAGTTATTGTTACTGCGACTCCCGTGGCTATCGGTTATTAACTCTGCGATGTGATACAGCGTTTCTCCCCTCAAGGAGTACTGGTAAACTGCCTTCGATGTCTGATACAGCGTGACGCTCCTCTCGGACTGTCGGAATGACTGCATGAACTGATACAGCGTAACGCCCCCTGGGCTATCGGAAACTGCATGATTGGCTTGGTGAGGCCAGGAGTTTTATACTATTTAGTCACAAAAAGATAAAATCCTAGTCCTTTTCGTGACCAACTTTTGAACTAATTGTCGCACAATTATAAAAAATATATCTCCAGAAAGCTCGTCTTCTCAACGTCAAATGATCCCATTGCGCATAAGAATCGATCGTGCATTTTGGAGATATTAATTAATTTTTATTCTACAGCTGCGTGGGTGTTGCTGTTCATTTTTAATTTCCCCACTCCTTGGGTATCAGTGAATCCCCAATGACGTATGCTGTATTTGCACTTTTCTCCTGTGCAATTATTAAAAGGTTTTTCTTAACACAAAAATCTCTAATCCGAAATGATTGTGTCGGTGGCACTACGCACGATTAAGACAACCATCTGCCATGTCCGAGAAAGCAATTTAGCCACCCTACAGCAGCATGTCAAGAAATATTCCTTGATTGACAGGGAAAAGATGTCTGTTTATCAGCTTGGCCGTCTCCGCCGCTCGCAAGGGCGTCAGTGTATTAGTCAGTGGACGGGACCGGATGGGGGCATATTAACGACCCGTGAGGAACTACTTGCAGAAGGTGAGCGCTATTTTCGGGAGATGCTGGCTGAGGAACCAGTCTCGGAATCGGCAGGTAACCAACTCTTGACGTCTACGGACCGGCACCTGGACAACGACTGCATGCGTCAACTTGGCGCCCCAATCATGAAGGCAGAGATCGACTATGCTCTCCGAAACACAGCTAATAACAAGACGCCGGGAATAGATGCTCTGCCGTATGAATGGTACAAACACTTCTGGCACCTTGTTGGGGATGAGGTCACCCAAGTCCTCAACTACCTATTCACACATGAAGTACCCCACGGCTTTACGGAAGGCGTTATCCTTTTGATTCCCAAGATTAATGGTGTGCGTGGTATTGCTGACTACAGACCAATAACTATTCTCAACACGGATTACAAGTTGCTGGCCAAAGTCCTAGCACTTCGGCTCAAAAGTGTGCTGCACAGCCTGATAGGCCCTGGTCAAACCTGCACGATACCCCAGAAGACCATTCTGCATAGCATTCTTGCAATCCGAGACCTCATTCTTTATGCTTCAGGTAATGGAAATCACGCGGCGGCCTTGCTGAATATTGACCTGAACAAAGCCTTTGATAGGGTCGCCCACGCATATCTTTGGCAAACTTTGCGTCACTTTCACATTCCTCTGGGCTCATACACTGCCTCCAACGACTCTACGCATCCGCTTCATCCAGAGTGTTGATAAATGGATTTTTATCCCGTCCAATTCCCGTCCATAAATTCATCAGGCAGGGCTGCCCATTGTCGATGGTGCTCTTTGTTTTGGCTATTGAACCCCTGATCCGCAGTCTGGACGAGAAACTCCAAGGTATCGATCTGCATGGTGCCCATATCACCCTGCGGGCATATGCCGATGACGTGACCGTCTTTATCACTGATGAGTCAGAACTTACGTCTACGAATAGCATCATGGACACCTACGCCCTAGCATCAGGTGCACGCATCAATGCTGCGAAGTCATCGCTGATGCCCATCTGCTTGCCTACAACAATCAGGACGCCGCACGACCTAGCCATTCCAATAGTTGACAGGTGTACAATATTGGGGATAACTTTCTTCCCCGATTTTGCAGAAACTGTCAGCTATAACTAGAACCGGAGGCTAAATACGCTGAGATTTCAATTAAAGGAAGAACTGACGAGAAGATTGAACCTGATACAGAAAGTGTGGTTTATTAATACCTTTGCCCTGTCCAAAGTATGGTTTCTGGCACAAGCAATCCCAGCTCCGCACGTTCTCTGCCAACGAATGGAAATGGCCATCGGGTATTTCCTCTGGTCTGGATACCGCTATCGGATTCGTCGAGATCAAATGAACCTGCCACTCCGAAGAGGCGGACTGCAACTTGTGGCAGTTGAACACAAATGTGCCGCCTTGCTGGCCGCACAGCTTTTTCGAGCGCAACACCATATGGGGGACCCCTTTGACACTGTCTGCATCCAGTCACTTGTCCCAGGTGCGAATCCCCAGATGCTCATCCCAGCCAATGTTTTCAAGAAGGAACTCGCAATTCTTAACCGTCTGAAATCCAGTGTCTCCACACCCTTCACCGCCCTCCATACCAAGGTGCTTTATAGGTTTCTGCTCGCCGAAAGACTCTTCACTCCCTATATACAGATGAAATATCCTACGCGAGCCTGGTCGACTATTTGGGAGAACCTGTGGAATCCCTGGATTCCACTGGAATGGCGATCGACATTGTATGAGTACCTCAATGAAATTGTGCCGACCAGAGAAAAACTGTCTCGGCATGGGCAGAGTGATGTCGACCAGTGTGACGCCTGTGGTCGCACTGACACATTAGACCATCGAGTCACTACATGCGGGAATGCGACAGTCGTCTGGACTTGGACCCTCCAGGCAATATCTGGAATCTGCGGACGGCCGCTGGACGTGTCCGATGGCATGAAGGTGCAACGTTTTGCAGTAACACATTCCACTGGGGAAAAGCGTAACGCCATCCTCTGGTTCACGGCGGGAGCGATTCATTACAACCTCTCCCGCCACAGGTCTCGGGACCACACACTGGTGGGGTTCTTGGACCACCTCCGCAGGGAGAGATGGAAATCCGCCAAACATGGAACACTGACTGCAGCGTTTGGACGGCTGTTATGTATGTTTTGAATTGGACAGCCACGAGTTCTTATCGTCAGCCTGGAGTGTTTAATGCGTATAAGTGCTTGTGACTTTAAAATGGTGCAGTGACGATTACTTTCTGTGTTGACCTTTACAAAGGTGCAGTGACATTTTGTTTCTGTGTTGCTTTATAAACAATGGTGCAGTGACTTTTATTTTCTGTATTAACTATTCAAATTGTGCACTGACAATTCCTTTCTATGTGTGTAAAGTTATTACTATGTAAATAAAACCACCTAAAAAAATGATTCACAGTCCAGTAATTATTTACTTATTTTTATTCTCGCAAATGGGTTAAATTTAATTATTCTTCTACTGGTACAGCGGCGATGTTGCCGTTTTAATGCAAGCTAAGCTGGATTTCCGAGTCACGCTTCCTTGTCTAACAGCCGAAACATTCCACTCGTCCTATTAATATCCATGACTGGCTCCTTCTGAATGTCAAGAGGCGTGATCTCATCTTCTGAACACCTGGTCCTCGCGGCTTGCACAACATTAGGCTAGAACCCTTGCTTGAAATCTCTCTCCGTTCCCTCAGAGACTGTATGATTCTTTCATTCATTCCACAAAATACATGGATTCGACCCCCTTTGAGCCGATGGTACATGGGTTCAATATATATAAATGAAAGTTTGTCTGTTTTTTCTGATTTTCCACGGAAATTTGCGTTATTTGCGCGTTTCAGACTGTTTTATGACGGATGCGCGCAAAAATAAAATTTTTGAGTATCTGTCTGTCTGTCTGTTTGTTCGTCTGTTTTTCTGTGGACAACTTTGAGTCCTTAGGCCTATAACTTGAGAACGGCTGGGTGGATCAACGTAAAATTTGATACAGATATCCATCAGAATCACCACACTAATCATTGATGTAACTCTTCTCTGTACCTCTCATAAAAGGGGGCTTACCCCCTTAAATTCATGCTGAAATAGGCGTAGAAGGACGAGACAAAGTATATTTTCAACCCCTCGATGTGAGAAAAAAAACTCAGGGACCTCGAAAACCACATTTTAAGGCCCCAAAACCAACCGTTTTTGAGATATTCCCAGAAAACTAATTTCATTTAATAATCTAATGAAAGAATGCAAGCTGGTAACCATGACAACAAAATCTCAGAGGACTATCTATTTCTGTGAGACGCAATGCAATTCCATTAATTGCATTACTGTGAAGTATGCAAACGGCTATAAGGTTATCACGGAACCAAATTAAGCTGTAAAATTCATCAATACGTATAATGATCTTAAGAGGGTCAAGGGGTACAATGGAATTTTGTCACACGATTTTCACGTGCGGTTGTGGTACGGAAGGTCTTTTATATCCCTATCCCTATATTGTATTTATTATATTATTATCATTATTATTATTATTGTTATTATATTATGCCATACAACGACGAGACAAAGTTCATTATTAGCCCCTCGGTGGCAGAAACAAAACTCGAGGGTTCCCGAAAACTACATTTTAAGGCTCTAAAACCAACAGTTTCTGAGATACTCCCAGAAAATTAATTTAATTTAATAAGCTAATGAAGGAATGCAAGCCGTCAACCATCATAACAGGTTCTCAAGAGAAGACATCCAACGTTCCATCTATTTCTGTAATAATCAATGCCACTCCACTTATTACATTTCTGTGAAAGTTTGCAAATGGCTATAAAGTTATCACGGAACCAACTTTGACTGTAAAATTCATCAATACGCATAAGGGGGTCAAGGGGTACCCTAGATTTTTTCACGTGATTTACACGTGTCATATGTCGTACAGAATTATATCTCCCAACAGCAACATTATTTTCAAAAAATACTGAATTGAAATAGTATGATTTTGCGGCTATTAGGAATTTGGGCCATTGGAAGCTAAAAAACCTGAATATCCATGCACCACAAGCCTTTAGAAATTGTTAAAGGTGTCTTCCAGTGGATGGGAACTTTACACAACGGTGAGGGTCTTTATGTGAGGTGTATTGCGTTTCGTCTACGAGGTTTTCAATTTTATTTTCACGTCAGGAAGTACAGGTTATGTGAATTTAGATTGAGCACATTCTAACTTTTTTTTTTCGACAAACGGGTTCATCGTAAGGATCATTTTGTTTGAAACTGTCTGGTTGATATATCCATATTCGGACTTCTGGGTGATATGTTGTAGGTTGGTTGGTTGGTTCCTCAGTTTAGAAGCTGCAACAACGCGTTCACGTAGACTCGTGTGTGTAGAACCTGTCTGATAACGGTGGTAATTGCGATGGCTGTATTAGTTTGCGTTATCTGTATTTCAGGTAAGGACTGCAGACGATCAATTTCCAGTAGCTCCTACTTTTGATACCAAATGCTACCGTCAACGACACCTAGCTATGACTTGGCTACTAGATGCCACCGCAACCAGCAAACTTTGGAACTAATAGGGCGTTAATCAAATCTAACCTACAAATTTAGCTTCACACAATTGAAGTTAGTGGAAGTTTCTATTACATGCCATACATCTATGACATGGGACCACCGGCTTCACTTCCCCTCCGAAGTAAGGCCTTTCTGTGTATCTTTATGTACGCCTATAAATCGTGTTCGAATGTTTGGAGCATCGTAAAATTAGGTATCCATGAGAGTCAATACACCAATCATTTATAAAACTCTTCACCGTACTTCTCATAGAAGGATTGGTATAGGATTTTTTTTTTCAAAATACATGCTAAAATAGGCGAAATATAAAAATTATCCTATAACTGGCTGTTCCAAATCCACGAGTTTGAGTATGCGTACACGCGAGTACTCAGCAGTGATGCTCAGAGCACGGTTGGAGAGGGACTGGGGGTGATAGCCATTACGTCACTGGGCGAAGGTCATAACACAAGTGCATGCGCTTCCTGCCAGTCTTGATGTATTCACCGCGCAGTAACGGCAGCCCCCACGGCTGAGCTGTATTGCATGTTGCAGGTTTACTCACGCAAGGCGGCGAGTAATCGACTGGTCACTGGCGAGCTGTTCGCCTGGAACAGCGCTGTCCTAGAAGGACGACCAAAGCATATGTTGCGCTTCTCAATGTGAGACACAAAATTCGGAAGTCTATAAAGAGTCTCCGAAAACCACATTTTAAGGCCCTTAAATTAACAGCGTGTGTGATATTCCCAGAAAACTAACTTCGCTCTGATAAACAAATGAAGGAATAACAAGCCCCTAACCATTGCAACATTTGCAACAGTAGCTCAATTGATAACGTCTGGTTATTAATACCGAAGACCGTTCGAAGAGCGGGTACTTCTGCTAGTACGGTATATAAAAATGAAAGTTTGTCTGTTTTTTCTGAATTTCCACGGAAATTTGGGTTATTAGCCCGTTTCAGACTGGTTTAAGACAGTTGCGCGCAAAAACAACATTTTTGTCTGTGTGTCTGTCTGTCTGTCTGTCTGTGTACAACTTTGTACGCGCATCCCTCGAGAACAGCTGAGTGGATCAAAGTAAGCTATTGAAAAAAATGCAGGCCAGTTACCATGGCAACACAATCTCAGAAGTCCATCTAATTCTGTAAGACGCAATGCCATTCCATTTATTACATTACTGTGAACGTTCGCAAACGGCTGTAAGGTTATAACGGAACCAACTTAAGCTGTAAAATTCATCAATACGTATACGATAATGCGCTTAAGGGGGTCAAGGTGTACTCTTGGATGTTTTCACGTGATTTACACGGGCGGGTGTGGTACTAAAGGTCTATTATATCCATATCCCTATATTATAAAATTATTATTATTATTATATTACTAGCAGAATTACCCGCTCTTCGAACCGTCTTCGGTATTAATAACCAGACGCTATCAATTGAGCTACTGTTGCAATGGTTAGGGACTTGTAGTCAATAAACAAACAATTATAGGCTAAGTTGATGAATTTACTGGGTCTAGTTTCGACCACCGTGTTGTAATCATCAGTAAACATTAACAAATACCGGCCTGCAGGGGCACTTCAACCATGACCAGCTCAGAGTGCTGCTGGCCGTCTACAAACACAAGTTAGTAGTAACGGAACAGATCTTATTAAAAGAACATTTCGAAGCTAGGTGTGGAAGAATATATTAAAAAATAAATTTGCGAGTAAATGAATTCGTGTTGTATTTTTGAGATGGTCTTAAAATGTTCCAATGCTACCCAAATCAGATTTATTACAAAGTTATTTAACTAAAAAGTATAATTGAATTACATACGGCAACTGGGTGTGTACAACCTAAAATGAAAACCCCACGGAAAGAACGGGGCAAGTCCAAATTTTCAGAAATAAGTTTGTGGCGCATTCTGTTGTCCAGCCATCGTCACTACAGATCAGTTGGATTTAATCCCTATAAAAATGAAAGTTTGTGTGTTTTTTTCTGAATTTCCATGGAAATTTGAATTATTAACGCGTTTCAGAATAGTTTATGACGGTTGCGCGCAAAAACAAAATTTTGTCTGTCTGTCTGTCTGTCTGTCTGTCTGTTTGTCTGTGTACAACTTTGTACGGGCATCACTCGAGAACGGCTGAGTGGATCAACGTAAAATTTGCCACAGATGTCCATCAGAGGCACGAAAGTAATCATTGATGTAAACTTCTCCGTAACTCTCATAAAAGAGGATGATGATGATGATAATGGTTGTTTTAAGGGGCCTAACATCTAGGTTATCGGCCCCTAATGGTTTGGGTGATCGTGAAGATGAAAATGAAATGTCAACTATAACTAAAACAAACTACTCACTTATATAGTAGAAGAAGAAATGCAAAACAAAGGCAGAATAAGGCAAATAAAGGACAGGAGGAAAATAAAAGCCCTCAACCCTCGAAGAATGCGGATTGAGGGACTTTGAAGGAAAGAGAGCCATGAAAGGCAGATAGGAAAGTGAAAGAGGAGAGGGTCTCCCACAGGTAAGGGACAAAAGGGGAAAACAGGACCCAGCTCAGGAATCCCTCGGGGTCGCCAACATCCGAACTCACCAACCGTGAGCCCCTGAGGGTGTAGCATCATCCAGGGTGCACCAGACGTAGTGGGGCGACAAACACTCTGCCTCCTTGAGGGCCTTGAGCAGAAGGCAGGAGAGAACATGAAAAGAAAAAGAAGGCTGACCCCTCGCAGAAGGAGGGTGTCAGAAAAGAAGAGACAAGAGCCAATCAAGGCGGGAAAGGAAGAGATCCCCTAGGCCTCGGATACCCTAATACCGTCGGGGTCGGAAGAGAACAAGAGTTGACCAAGTGAGGTCGACAGGAAAGAAGACAGAGATTAGCCCGGCACAAGTAAGTGGAAGCAATGTCGGACTCAGCTGGGCCCCATGGTCGCCAAACCACGTCCCACTAGATGTGAGCCCCTGGGGGAGGGGGTCATAAAAGAGGGCCTTCCCCCCTAAAATGCATGCTGAAATGGGCGTTGAAGGAAGAGACAAAGCTTATTTTCAGCGTCTCAATGTGAGAAACAAAACTCGGAGGCCCTACGGGTCGCGAAAACCATATTTTAATGTCCTAAAACCAACAGTTTTTGAGATATTCCCAGAAAACTAATTTCATTTAATGAACTAATGAAAGAATGCAAGCCGGTACCCATGGTAACACAATCTTAGAAGTCCATCTATTTCTGTAAGACGCAACGCCATTCAAGTTATTACATTACTGTGAATGTTTGCAAACGGCTATAAGGTTATCACGGAACCAGCTTAAGCTGTAAAATTCATCAATACGTTTATAATGCGCTTATATTGGTCGAGGGGTACTCCTGAATTTTTCACGGGATTTACCCGTGCGGGTGTGGTACTTAAGGTATATTGTATCCCTATCCCTATATTATTAAATTATTATTATGATTATTATTATATTATGGCGTACAAGGACGAGACAAAATTCATTTTCAGCCCCTCGGTGGTTCGGATGCTACTACGACTTAAGACTCAAAATCCACATTTCTGAGATATTTCCAGAAAACTAATTTCATTTAATAAACTAATATATAGATGACGAGTACAGAAGATTACCAAATCAGGTGCTATATAAATATACTGAGAAAATCACATATGTGGCCAGGAAGAGACATCTGGCTTTCTACGGACATGTCTCATGGATGAATAAGTTTATCATGGAAACTAACATAGACTCTAAAATTCATCAATGTGCTTAAAGGGGTCAAGGGGTACCTTAGAATGTATAAACGCGACTTACACGTGCGATATGTTGTACAGAAGGTCTATTATAGCTCCAAACACCAAGAATATTTTCATAAATTGAAATAGTGTTTTTTTGCAGCTTTTGGGAATTTGGGCCATTGGAGGCTAAAAATCCTCAATTTTCGTGCACCACAAGTCTATATAATTTATTAAAGGGGCCTTCCTGGGGATAGGGACTTTACACAACGGTGAGGGTCAGTTTTTATTTGACAACATATATTGCGTTTCGTCAACAAGGTTTTCAATATTATTTTCACGTCAGGAAGAACACGTTAGGTGAATTTAGTTTGAGTGCACATTTTAACTAATCATATTTTTGTCGACTAACGGGTTCATCGTAAAGATGATTTTGTTTGACACTGTGTGGTTGATATATCTTTATATATCTTTATTTGGAAGCAATGCCGGACTCAGCTGGGCCCCGTGGTCGCCAATCCACGTCCCACTAGATGTGAGACCCTGGGGGGCTTGGAGCATCGTAAAATTAGGTATAGTAACCATGAGTCAATCACCAATCATTTATAAAACTCTTCACCGTACTTCTCATAGAAGGGTTGGTATAGGGAAAAACTCTTCAAAATACATGCTAAAATAGGTGAAAAATAAAAAATATCCTAAAGAGACGACCAAAGCATATGTTGCGCTTTTCAATGTGACACAAAACTAGGGAGTCTATAAAGGGTCTCCGAAAAAACACATGTTAAGGCCCTTAAATTAACAGTGTCTGTGAATTACCCAGAAAAATAACTCAGTTCTGATAAACTTATGAAGGAATGACAAACCCCTAACCATTGCAACAGTAGCTCAATTGATAACGTCTGGTTATTAATACCGAAGACCGTTCGAAGAGGGGGAACTTCTGCTAGTCACTATTGTGCCCATTTGATAGGTCACAAGGCTCGAACTCATGCTCTTATGGGAAAATAAAGTGAGTATACGAGAGAATTGAGAAAAGAATCTGTACAGAGACCACCCCGAAACGATCGCTAGAAAGGGCAGATGGTTAGTTGAAGACCACAGGATATAAAAACAAGATGTTCCGTAACGAACACGTAGCCTACTTTCTCCTAAATGCATGGTTATTGTTACAACTATTTGTCCTTTTCAAGGAGTATAATTGAATGTTAGTTGTAGTAGCTTGTTGAAATACAACGTGTTATGCGGATAGTAACAAGTAGTTCCGGGAAGAACTATGCAGCCTATTTTCATATATCCGACGTATGTTAGCTGCCACTATCAACATACAAAATTTCAGTTTGATTGCTGTAATAGATTCGTAGATATTGAGAACCGACTAAATATTTCAGATGGTCGCCATGTTGGATTTTATATATGTAGGTCCTAGAGTTATGTACTGTTACATGAAGATTATTGTGTACGTGAAGCATTCAAACTTCAATCGCATGATTAGGACACCAGAAGTAAAAACGACATTTTAAAATTTCGCACAGCTGCCATCTTGTGGTTATGGAAACAATTGAAATAAATTAGATGCCAGTGGATTAACATTCGTATAAGGATCTACTGTACCAAGTTTCACTGCACTCGTATGGTTAAATTGCGAGAAACGTTCATGTGAATATTTATAATTCGCATCGCCGCCATGTTGGATTGGTGATCACCAGATTATTTAAAGTCCTATAGGCGAACTTAAGTTCATAGCCCCTATGAACATAACGAAATTCAGTTTGATTGATATAATAGATTCGTAGATATTCAGAGCCGTCTAAATATTTCGGATGGTCGCCAAGTTGGATTGTTAAATGTCTAGATCATAGAGTCATGTACCATTAAAGGAAAATTATTTCGTAGGTTTATTATTCAAACTTTCACTTCGATCGCATGATTACGACAAAAGAAATAAAAAACTTAATTTTCGAAATTCGCACAGCCGCCATCTTGAGGTTATGTAAACAATTGAACTAAATTGGATACCAGTGCATTACAATGTGTATAAACTTTTCCTGTACCAGATTTCATTGCGTTTGGAACATTAAATCGCGAGAAAAATCTATTTAAAAATTTCAAATTCGCTTGGCCGCCATGTTCGTTTTGTAGTTATCCGGTTTTTGAAAGTCTTATAGATGAACTTCTAGTTGTGCCCTTCATCTCCGTACAAAATTTCTGAGTGATACCGCTAATAGTTTCAGAGATATAGAATGTCGATGAAATATTTCGTACATCCGCCATCTTAAGGATATGTAAACAATTGAACGAAGTTAGATGTCGGTGAATTACAATGTGTATAAACATATACTGTACCAAGTTTAATTGCGTTTGGTTGGTTAAATCGCGAGAAACGTCTATTTAAAAGTTGCGAATTCGCGTGGCCGCCATGTTGGTTTTGTAGTTACCAGTTTTTCAAAAGTTACATAGGTGAACTTCTAGTAGTTCTCTTTATCACCGTAACAATTTCCAGGGTGATATCGGGAATAGTTTCGGAGATATAGAATGGTGGTGAAATATTTCGCTCAGCCGCCATGTTGGATTGGTGAGACGTAACAAAATTTGAAGGCCACGGTCGGGGTCACCCGGAATTGTGCTATGAACTTACCGAGTTTCATTGAAATCTCTCCAGCCGTTTAGATTTTATTAGGGGGAAACACACACACACACCTCTCACACACACACACGCAAACGCACACACACACGGACAAAAGGTGATCTCAAAAGCCTATTTTTTTTTTCAAAATAGAAAATAGGCTTAAAATGAATATCAGGTGCCCTTTGCTAGTGCTACCTCTGTACAAAATTTCATTCAATTCGGTTTCACCGCGTTTAAATTGATATGATGAGTCGATTTGCACACATTCATGGCCGCTATCTGCAAACTATTGGGCTGATGACCTTGTAGTTCAGTCAATAGATGCTTCCCACAAAATTTGGTAGAGATCAAATAATTAGGTTGGTCTTAATTTGATTTAAGCTTTTAACAATTGGGTGACCGTCATTACGTTTTCGTCAAGAAGGCGGCGATATAAAATATGACACTGAGGTGCCCTTTGCTATTGCTACCTCTGTACCAAATTTCGTTCAATTTGTATTCACCGTTTTGAATAGATAGGGGGAATCCGTTTGCACACATACATGATCGTCATCCGCAACTTATTGGGCTGATGACCTTGTAGTTTGGTCAAAATATTCCACATATATAAAGTTATAATGTTGCAATAACCGGTAGAGATCAGATGATAAGGTTGGTCGTAACTTGATTTAAGCTTTTAACTTTTGGGTGGCCGCCATTACGTTTTCGTCAAGATGGCGAAGATATAAAACATGACACTGAGGTGCCCTTTTGCTAGTACTACCTCAGTACCAAATTTTGTTCAATTCGGTTTCACCGTGTCTGAATTAATATGAGGAATAGATTTGCACCCCAACATGGCCGCCATCCGCAAACTATGGAGCTGATAACCTTGTAATTTGGTCAAGGGAGTCCCCCCACATAAAGGTGTGCTGTTGCAAAATTTGGCATAGATCGGATGATTAGGTTAGTCGTAATTTGATTTAAGCTTTGAACATTTGGGTGGCCGCCATTACTTTTCCGTCAAGATGGTGGCGATATAAAACATAAAACTGAGGTGCCCTCTGCTAGTGCTACTTCTGTACCAAATTTCGTTCCATTCGATTTCACCGTGTCTGAATCAATATGGGGAATAGATTTGCACCCCAACATGGCCGCCATCCGCAAACTATGGCGCTGATAACCTTGTAATTTGGTCAAGGGAGTCACCCCACATAAAGGTGTGCTGTTGCAAAATTTGGCATAGATCGGATGATTAGGTAAGTCGTAATTTGATTTAAGCTTTGAACATTTGGGTGGCCGCCATTACGTTTCCGTCCAGATGGCGGCGATATAAAACATTACACTGAGGTTCCCTTTGCTACGGCTACCTCTGTAGCAAATTTCGTTCAATTCGGTTTCACCGTGTTCGTATTGATAGGGGGGACAGACATTCAGAGTACACACACTCACACACAGACTCACACACTCACACACAGACAGACAAACAATTTTTCGCCCTGTGTTGAACTAATAAGTCTACTTTCATTTTTTGCAAAAATTGAAAGTAGGCTAAAAAGATACGAGCCTTAACAGTAGTTGCGTATGATGTGTAACATCTGACATAGAAGAAACCTCACATGAAATTGTTGATACACCGGTATTGTATGTCTACCCCTTATTATTCCCGTTTTCCTACGGGATCGGGGATGAGATGCGATGGAAGTATTTGTGGCGGATGGTTTTTACGGCCAGATGCCCTTCCTGACGCCAACCTCACGACATGAGTTAATGAGAAATGAAATAAATGATGGTGAATGAAACTGGGCAAGGATGTGGAAGGAAGCGGCCGAGGCCTGTCAGAAGGTACCGTCCCAGCATTTGCATGGAGTTGAAAATGGGAAACCACGGAAAACCATTTCAAGGACGGCAAATTGTTGATACACCGGTATTTTATAATATTTTTTGCCAGAAATATTAATCTATTGTAAAAGGAAGTGTTTTACAGATATTGTAGTTTATAATACGGAACACATTTTATTAGATGATTTGTAGCTTCCACCAGTACTAGCCTAAATAAAGAATACGATATGGATCAACTAGATTAATAGACGCGACACCGCTCATAACCTTAAATTCCCTATAAATAGGGCATCTTGCGAGTAAATGCAATGTGCACAGCAGTAGATTATGAAAGGCTTGCCCAGTTCCAGGACCTCTTGATTCACAGACCAACACGTAATTCCTTATGGATTCTGTTAAAATGAGTCATATTGATATGATACATATCGTTTAAAATGATAATCTGGTAACATAAATATCTAATCAGTCCGGGATTCGATCCCGAGATCTCTAGATTCAATGTCAATGACGCTAACCGCATTGCTATCTCGACCACGCGAATGTTCGGTTCAAGATGGTGACTAATTTTCACGTACCAATAATACTGCATCACGGAATTCAGTTTCATTTATATATTTCTTGTTTCGATAATGTTCCTGCGTGAAATTGAGTTTAAAATGCCATATGAATAGGCCCTCTTGTGAGTAAAGAGAATGTATTCAGCAATAGTTCATGAAGGCTTGCTCAGCCCTCGTATAAACACAACGATTATATTCTATTGATGACTGCATTACCGTTATGTGGGTTAATATTTGAATAGCCATTGTGCAGAAACATAATACCGGCAATGCCGACTACTTACAATGTTTGATATTAAAGCATTTTATCATTTAAATACTGATACGAATACTTCGAACATGTGCCATGTGCTTTGTTTCAATCACTTGACACCAGAGTTCGCATGAGCGTTTACCGTCAGAATGAAAGTGTTCAGCAATGCGATCCAGCTGGCAGTGCGTATTACACACTCCGTTCGATTCACCACTGCCAGCTGGATCGTCCGATCCACTTCCGTCCCATGTTTCAAAATAACTCCCACAAATATCCAGCAACCGAGTGGAAAGATGTTACAAATCAATAAATACTCATAAAGAATGACATTTATAGTGCAACCTAAACAGAAAAGCTAATTAAGATATGCTCGTAGGGAAAGAATTCGTTGACTCAAGTACGCAGTGTGGTCACCCTAAATACAGCGGTTTGTGAAGTATTTATGGGCGCGTTAATGTTAGAACTAATAGACGTACTATTTCGTTGCTTATGGTATGTAGACACACCGGGGAAGTACGATTTTATTGTTAACTAAGCGTAAATTTCATATAGTCAGCATGACGTCGTCCGATTTATAATGGAATACTTGCGAATAACTTTTAAACCAATCATTGCATTTTAACGGTAAGAACAGATTATTAAATCTAAATTCAAATGCGATTTTTCAGAGTATTAAAACATTTTAACACTAGCAAGACAAAGAAGTGATGATCACGCAATAATGTCACCAGACCTTGGCGACAGGATACCGCTCTAGAATATGGGTATAGCGACACACCCGCACAAGTCCCAACTAATTTATGATTTAATTTAAAATAAGCACACGATCGAATTCACAATTACAGGGGTGTTAGGAGACATTGATATCATGCTCTACACGTTGATACCAGTTCCAAAGTGATAAGGTTACGGAAACAGAAGTTGAGCTCCCGAAATCATTAAGGGCCTATTTTTCGAGCCATATTAGATAACAGCCCAGTCGAGGCAAACCAAAGTTAGTCATCTTGTAAGTCCGGAGGGTATGTTACGTCGATTCAAAGTCAACTTTTGAGACCTAAGAGAGGGGCAACGTTGGTTCAAACAGTCATTATTGAATCCTTAGGGAGGACATAACGTCGGTTCGAGTCATAGTCAAGTTGTGATCTTGAAAGGACATAACGCTGGTTCGAAGCCATACTACGACACGTGATAGAAAATCATTCGAGCCTGAGTGAGGCTACAGAACGTTAGTTCGGAACAGTACAGATTCCAAATACAGAGTGGAACACTATATTTCCAGAGTAGGAGAGCATAGGTTCACACTAAGCAGAAGAATACGGACTCAAGTGAAGTGTAACGCGATAACTTCAGAAAAAGGTTAGGAGTTTACGGACTTTTGAAAAGGCCTAGTTGAACGCGTTTTACATAGACAGTTCGCGGTTGAGTGCGATAGGTAATGACAAGGAAGGACCACGGTAGCCACAAACATAAATTCACTTCAGTGCAAATGAAAGTTTTAGCTCCGTGCGTTCACAAGTAGAGACACAGAATTGAAGTATCTAGCAGGGATACGAAGAAGATTTCGCCACCTAGAAGTAGAGGAAGGGCCGAGAAATCGAGACATATCCAGAGGGGGTCAAAAATCTTAAGAATCGCCAGGGAAGAACACTTCGCCGGCAAATCTGAGATTCGATCTGAGAAAATATTACCGAAGAACCGAGTAACAAGAATTGTGTATATAAATTTATATAGCGTTTGTTAAGTTATAAATAAATTGTTTAAACATCCACAGTGCAAGTGAGATTGTTATTATTTTATGTCATGTGTAATCAAGTGTATATCAAGGTTATAATGAAGTGTATAAAAAGTGTTGGTTGGTTGTTCCTCAGTTTAGGGGCTGCGACAACGCGGTCATGTAGCCCCCTGTACTTTGGGTTTGTGTAGAATCTGTCTGATAACCGGTGTTAATTGTGATGGCTGTATTAGTGTGTGTTATCTGTTTTTAATTCAAGTAAGGACTGCAGACATTCAATTTTCAAATAGTTCCTACTTTTGTTATCAAACGCCACAGTCAAAAACAACTAGTGTTGAACTTGGTTACTAGATGCCACCACAGACGGCTCCTGGCGACGAACGTTGGAACCTAAGAGCGTTAGTCAAATCTAACCTATAATTTAGCTTCACACAAGTGTAATTAGTGGAATATTCTTTTGCATGCCATAAATGTATGACATGGGCCTGCCGGCTTTACTTCCCCTCCGATGGAAGGCATACTGAGGGATTTTTAACGCTCTTAAAAAATCCGACGACTTTGGCCGGGTTTGAACCCGCGACCTTAGGCATAGAAGCTCAGCATGCTACCAACTACGCCACCGAAGATGCCCACATAATCTCACTAGTTGTTGATTTATTTTAGGGGTTTGCGAAATAGTGGTCATGCAGCCCCGTGTATTTGGGCGTGTGTGTAATTTGTCTGATAATCTGTGTTATTGTGGTGGCTGTATTAGCGTGTGTATTTATAATTCAGGTGAGGATTGAGAAGGAGATGGCCGTGGCCTTAAGCTAGGAACCACCCCGGTATTCGCATGGAGTAGAATTGAGAAACCACGGAAAACCACTTCCAGGTTGGCTGAGATGGGAATCCAACCCGCCTCTTCTCAGTTTCCCCTCCCAAGGCTGAGTGTATCCTGTTCTAGCCCTCAGACCAAAAATAAAGTTCTTGGCAGAGCCTGGAAACGAACTCGGGCCTCCGAGGTGACAGCCAAGAATGCTATCCGCTACGATACGAGGCGGACCCCTAGAAATAACTTTCCGTGGTTCCCTACTTCTACTCCAATCAAATGACAGGACGGTTCCTAAATTAAGGCCACGGTCGTCTCCTTTCCAATCCTCACCTCAACTCCAAAATACTAACAGTCCTACAGAAATTACAGGTTGCAAGATACACTCACCCAAGTACACACAGGTGCGATAAGGCGTTGCAATACCAAACTTGTAACTGGCTCGTGAGGCAGGGGCTTATACACAATTATTTTTCGAGGGGGGGGGGGGGGGCTGGCTATCCTGGAAAATTGTGAGTATTCTCAGGGGATTGTCACCGTCAAATACCCAGAAATATCAACCAATTTAGAGAATATAGCGTTGTGTAACTATTTTAGATAAGAATCAAAGTATATATAGCCTAGAATTACTGGCAATACAAGAATAGCACATTATGCAACGAACCTATAATGGCTATAATTAAGACACGAGTATTTTTATAAAACGAGCGTATGCGAGTTTTATAATTTCCATACGAGTGTCTTAATTACCATTATAGGCGAGTTGCATACGACTATTTATGTTTGACGATAATTATAACTTTATTATATGTTTTAACATAAATATTCATAAATATCTGTTCAGTCACTAGAATGTTGTGATCGGGTGCTGCGGTGGGTACCGGTAGTATATCTCTGTTTTCCAAGCTCTCTGGACAACCGACGCATGCGCTCTGTGTGCTTCATTGCCGTATGTTCAGATTGTGCTCCAGTATTCAGTAAAACTGTCACCGAAGTCGAGCTATATTAGATAAAAGCCCAGTCGAGGCAAACCAAAGTCAGTCATCTGTCAGAAGGTACTGTCCCAGCATTTACTGGAGCTGAAAATGGGAAACCACGGAAAACCATTTCAAGAACGGCAAATTGTTGATACACCGGTTTTTTATAATATTTCTTGCCAGAAATATTAATCTATTGTAAAAGGGAGTGTTTTACAGTTATTGTAGTTTATAATACAGAACACATTTTATTAGATGATTTGTAGCCTAAATAAAGAATACGATATGGATCAACTAGATTAATAGACGCGACACCGCTCTAGAATATGGGTTAAGCGACACACCTACACAAGACCCAACTACTTTAAGATTTAATTTAAAATTAGCACACGATCGAATTAACAATTACAAGGGTGTTATGAGACATTGAGATCATGCTCTACACGTTGATACCAGTTCCAAAGTGATAAGGTTACGGGAACAGAAGTTGAGCTCCCGAAATCATTAAGGACCTAATTTTCGAAACCACGCGATGTGTAGAAATTGAATTTGGGGATATTAAGGTACAGTGCCATTCCTTGTCTCATATTCACCAGTTTATTTACGCGAACATATGGACGGTGCACTTTCGGTAATTTATATAGACATGTTGGATTTTGAGCGCATGCGCGAAGGTATCCTTATCTAATTGGTCACACAACTGTTTCTTGAGCTCTGATTGGTGGGAGAAACTGTTTCATAATGAAAAATAGTGTTATAATGAGCCTCATTATGATACAGTTTTCTGACACATAATAGTTAGGGTCGAACATAAAAATTAAAATAGAACACAAAACACAAATACAATTTTATTCTTAACGAATTTTTCATTATGATCTACGGGGTATGAATGGCAATTATCTAAATATTTGTCAATTTACTATGCAGAAAAGTAAACAGTTTTTTTTTTTTACATGTTGATAATTTATTTCTCAAAAGTACCGTACTTTTGAATTCACAGATTTGCCTCACAAGGCAGAGTGTACCCCGTTCCAGCCCTCAGACTAGAATTAAATTTTGGGGGGGGAGCCGGTAATCGAATTTGGACCTCCGGGGCGGCAGCCAAAAATGCTAGCCACTACACCACAAGTTAGTGTAATTTCAGTCTAAATATTGTTTATAACTTAGCCAATAAGTTTAGATTAGGGTACAACCAAATTTACAATTATATTATGCTCTTACCAAAGCAACACTTTCTTAATTATTATTGTTTTTTCGGGGGGGGGGGCTGGAGCCCCCTCAGCGCCCCCTTATATACGCCCCTGTCGTGAGGGTAAATACCTTATAATATAATACGCTAAGGTGTATGTTTCACAAAACTCAAGCTCCTAAACCAGAGGGAGTTAGAAGGTGTGGTTTGTACCAAAATCTTCCAAATCGTCTCAATAGTACAGGAAAAATCTTGCATTTCTTGAAAAGCCAACGGAAATACATTTATTTGTTTATAAAGTGCTATTAAACAAATAAACAAGACGATAGCCCCTGGTAGAACTGTCGCGTATAGCCCGCATTGCATTAGAGCCAGGCGGGTAGTCTGTACACATGGGGCGCAAACAACCCATTTGAATATGCGAGAGTTTTCGCACGGCCCCTCAAGATGGTTGGTTGGTTGGTTCTTAAGTTTAGGGGCTGCGACAACGCGGTCATGTAGCCCCGTGTACTTTGGGTGTGTGTAGAATCTGTCTGATAACCGGTGTTAATTGTGATGACTGTATTAGTGAGTGTTATCTGTTTTTTTTTTTTTTTTAATTTAAGTACTGCAACTTAGAATTTTTCAAATAGTTCCTACTTTTGCCGCCAAGCGCCACCGTCAACGACTACTAGGCCAAGTTCACAACTCAGCTACTAGACGCCACCGCAGTCGGCTCTTGGCAACGAACTTAGAAACCTAAGAGCGTTGTTTACATTAACCTATCCAATTTAGCTTCACACAGGTGCAATTAGTGGAAGGTTCTTTAACATGCCATAAATCTATGACATGGGACCGCCGGCTTTACTTCCCCTCCGAAGGAAGGCACTCAAGATGGAATCATTTAATTTGCCCCGTTAGAGAAGAAGCTGGTATCGCTTCTCTACCCGCAACAAAGTCGTCATATTGATTAATTTGTTGAGTAGGCCTAATCCCAGGGTTGGTGACGGGTCCTGCGGTCTAAGAACACTTATTTCTTACCCGCAATGAACAGACCAAAGCCAAAGAACGCTCAACACTGACGTCATCTTGGTCATGCGATAGAAGAACAATTGTAAGAGATCCCAGCTCTAAAATACTGATCATGATCTTCCTGTCTGCCAATAAAGAACCCTGCAAGAACCAATCAGTATAATTTGTCTCGGGTAGACGGAGTCTTTAATAACTTATCCTCGGGAGATCTATTGAAGCTAACCTCAGACAATGAACTATTAAGTGAAACACTATATCTTCGTACTGTAGGGTCAGATACCTCGGGGATTAAGTTGAGGTATTATGGCGTCTCCCAAGGAGCTCACGAATTGTGGGATGTGATTTGGCAACCATGGGGCTTTATCTGCTTCAACTAACTTGTGCCGGTCTCTGCTTCAAGTTTATACCGCGATCCCAACATGTCTAGGGGGTTTTTAGTGTCGTGGATGACGTCACGGATGACGTACTGATGACATCTGACTTTTTGAAAACAATTGAAAAATGTCTCTGAAATGATGATGAAGATGATATTTGTTGTTATCAAGGTTATCGTCCCCTAATGGTTTCGGCGATAGTGAAAGATGAGATGAGATTGAAAACTATAACTAATACTAACTATAAACTTAGGCTACATACTAGAACAAGAAATGGTAAACACATAAAGGGTAAGACAAATAAAGGACAGGAAGAAAAGAAATGCCCACAATCCTCAAAGAATGAGGATTGAGTGACTGGGAAAGAAGGAGAGCCATGAAAGGCAGATAGGAAAGGGAAAGAGGAGAGGGCCCGCCTCAAGGTCAGAGGTAAAAGGGGACAAAACGGACCCAGCTCAGAAATCCCTCGGGGTCGCCAACTCCCAAACTCAACTCAAATTGAGGAACCAACCAACCAAGAGATTATGTGTGATCATTAGGGAGATAGTGTACAGATTAGGTAATATTTTTCCATTTGTATTATTATTTCTTTTTCAAATTTAGTGTTTTGGATACTGTTTTGTTTTTTTGCGGTGCATTTGTACTTCGTTCGATAGTCATTCCGACATATGCCTGCGTATCTTGAGTACTCTTAACTTTTGGACAAAACTATTTTTAAAGATTAAGGTTATCTCAGGACTCGATTAACGTGTGTTCCAAGCTCATCATCGGCCGTCCTTTAAATAATATTCATTAGTTTCCCATTTTGATTTACAGGCAAATGCCGGAACGCTACTTTCTATCAGGCCAAGGCTGTTTCTTTTCATGTCCTCACCAAGTGTCATTAATTTCATCACTCAGAAACTCTTTGGATTAGGTTGACTGTTAATAGCTGGTGAATTGGAACAACTTTTGTTTGGCTGTTAGAAGGTGGTGAATAGGAACTATTTTTGGTTGGCTGTTGGTAGGTGGTGAATAGGAACTATTTTCGGTTGGCTGTTAGAAGATGGTGAATTGGAACTACTTTTGGTTGGATGTCAGAAGGTGGTGAATAGGAACTATTTTTGGTTGGCTGTTAGAAGGTGGTGAATAGGAACTATTTTGGGTTGGCTGTTAGGTGGTGAATAGGAACTTTTTTGGTTGGCTGTTAGGAGGTGGTGAATAGGAACTATTTTTGGTGGCTGTTAGGTGGTGAATAGGAACTTTTTTGGGTTGGCTGTTAGAAGGTGGTGAATAGGAACTATTTTTGGTTGGCTGTTAGAAGGTGGTGAATAGGAACTATTTTTGGTTGGCTGTTAGAAGGTGGTGAATAGGAACTATTTTTGGTTGGCTGTTAGAAGGTGGTGAATAGGAACTATTTTTGTTGGCTGTTAGGTGGTGAATAGGAACTTTTTTGGTTGGCTGTTAGGAGGTGGTGAATAGGAACTATTTTTGGTGGCTGTTAGGTGGCGAATAGGAACTTTTTTTGGTTGGCTGTTAGAAGGTGGTGAATAGGAACTATTTTTGGTTGGCTGTTGGGAGGTGGTGAATAGGAACAATTTTTGGTTGGCTGTTAGAAGGTGGTGAATAGGAACATTTTTGGTTGGCTGTTAGAAGGTGGTGAATAGGAACTATTTTTGGTTGGCTGTTGGGAGGTGGTGAATAGGAACTTTTTCGGTTGGCTGTTAGAAGATGGTGAATAGGAACTATTTTTGGTTGCCTGTTAGAAGGTGGTGAATAGGAACTATTTTCGTTTGGCTGTTAGAAGGTGGTGAATAGGAACCATTTTTGTTTGGCTGTTAGGAGGTGGTGAATAGGAACTATTTTGGTTGGCTGTTAGAAGGTGGTGAATAGGAACTATTTTTGGTTGGCTGGCAGGTGGTGAATACGAACTATTTTCGGTTGTCTGTTTGAAGGTGGTGAATAGGAACTATTTTTAGTTGGCTGTTAGAAGGTGGTGACTAGTAACTATTTTTGGTTGGCTGTTGGAAGGTGGTGAATAGGAACTATTTCTGGTTGGCTGTTAGAAGCAGGTGAATAGGAACTATTTTTGTTTGTCTGCCAGAAGGTGGTGAATAGGAACTAGTTTTGGTTATGGGGGCGTGGTGGCTCAGCGGTCTAGCTGTATGCCTCTCACCAAGGCGGTCCGGGTTCGATTCCCGGTCAATGCACGTGAGATTTTCGAAGTGAAATGCCATGTCCCGTGGTTCGGATTCCACGTAAAACGGAGGTCCCGTGGCTCATGATCTCAAGATTAACGGTCACGTTAAACTACAAGCTTCCTTTTCAGTTTTGGTTATCTGTTTGAAGGTGGTGAATAGAAACTATTTTTAACGACAGGAAATTATAGCGGAATATTTGTCCAGTAGTGACAGTTGAAGGTAACGTAATAGCAGCGATCTTTCGCAAAAGTAAAACATGGCCTTCATCACTGCGGTCGAGTTCAAGGTCCGGGAGAAACGTGAGTGGATCCCTCCAGCTGCGTAGCGCCAGCCAATTAAAACCTCGTGGCGGCAGCGATATCTCAGCATCGTGACGGGGATAATTTCAGCTGTCATCGATAGCGTTTGGTCTCATTCAGGCTATAATCTTCTTTCTTAAAAAAAATATATCCTTCATACTCCAACATTGAAATATTACAATATTCTTGTTGTTAATAACTCATTTAGAGGCTTTGGACATTTGCGGTCATCAGCTCCGTGTACTTGGTTGTGTGTTAATTAGTCTGATAACTTGTGTTTCTGAGCTTGCTGTAGTAGTGTGTGTAGCTGTAATTATTAAGATCGGGATGGAGTAACTGCTCCAGGACTAGAAATAATTATGTTGTTTAAGCCATTTTTCAGTGTTGCCTTAGTAAACAAAAGTTTGGTGCTTTTCAGTCGGTCAACACGATTGTACCGAAATGAGATGTGTTATTGCCTAATCCTGAACAAAATTACATGAGATTAATAAATACACTTGGACGACCAGTTTCGATCGCCATCATCAGATCCATTACACTTAGGCTGTAAAATCTATGTCTGAAAATATTTATAATAAATGTATACAGGGTATCTTTTATGTACCTTTGGAGAATGATAGGTCGTGTACGGAACGGGTATAGAAGTAATTTGAGATAGGGAACTTGGGGTAGGAGTGGCTCCTTAACCCCTAAAATAAGGGTTGATTCTGACCCTCCACCCTGTATGTTAGGCAACCGACTCAAGCCTTTAATACCTTTCTCAATCCTTTAACTCTTGGCAAGATTCATTTCACCATGTGGCACTGGCAGGGACTACCGGCCTTTCGCACCGCAACGCTATCCATTACGCCAGCGCCACATGGTGAGATGAATCTTGCCAAGAGTTAAGGGATTGAGAAGGTGATAGAGGCTTGGGTCGGTTGTCTAACTTACAGGGTGGAGGGCCTGAATCAACCCTTATTTTAGGGGTTAAGGAGGCCGCTCCGACCCTAGTTCCCTATCTCAAATTACTTCTATACCCGTCCCTTACACGACCTATCATTCTCCAAAGGTACATAAAGACACCTGCATATTGCACGTTAATATCTTTGCCTTGCGTGTCGTTTACAATATATTCCGTAACGTAAATCCTGCCCTACCGGGTCGCGCACTGAATATCCGCGTTAATACCTTTCCTTGCGTGTCGTTTACGATATATTCCGTAACGTAAATTCCGCCCTACCGGGTCGCGCACTGAATATCCGCGTTAATACCTTTCCTTGCGTGTCGTTTACGATATATTCCGTAACGTAAATTCCGCCCTACCGGGTCGTGCACTGAATATCCGCGTTAATATCTTTGCCTTGCGTGTCGTTTATTAGGGGGACGGTGGAGGGAACACACACACACATACGGAAATAATGGTCATCCCATAAGCTTGTTTAGCCTATTTTCATTTATGAATTCCACTAATAATAATAATAATAATAAAGAATAAATTAATTATATTAAAATACTATTATTAAGGATTAAACTTAATGAATAATAATATATACAAATATGGTTATAACACTATTTTTATTATTTTGCTATAATGAAAGAAATAATCGCGATTCATTAGTTATAACGTTAGAATCAGAATGATATAGTAGTTAGTGTTCGTTACGATAACATTGTCTCATGGACAGGCCTACAAATTGATAGAATGCTCAGGTACTCAAGCAAACCCATGTGGTTGTGTTTATCGATTAACTGTTTATGGAATATGTCTGGTTAGTGTTAGGTACACTTCGTTGTATAAGTATTGTCCATTAGAGACCGTACAGTGCGAGGAGTGGATCAAAAACTAGTCTACAGTTCAGCAATGAAGAATTTGAACGAAGAGCATAATTTTAGCGCCACAAAGAACATTTTTAACCAAGTTAACACCTCGACGTAACTGCTTACCCAAATATTGCAATTACAGAGTAGTGATAATTATTACACTAACGCCTGTTTTTCACCATCTCTCTCATACTCTTCATGGCTGAATGCAACAAAAGATTTTTGCAAAGCGGTGCAATTATTCCAAATGTAAACCATTGGTATTTTTTAGCCTACTTTTCACATTTTGCAAAAATGAGAAAAAAGTAGACTTATGAGATCGATCCGGGAAAAATGTGCCTGTCCTTCTGTCTGTCTGTCTGTCTGTCTGTCTGGCTGGCTGGCTGGCTGTGTGTGTGTGTGTGTGTGTGTGTGTGTGTGTCCCTATCATCTCCTAAACGGCTGCAGTAATCGAAACAAAATTTGGTAGCAGTAAAGATCTATACCTGAATATCTCAATGCCATATTTGAAAATAATGTCAGTGCTACCAACTGCTGAAATATCGTTATTGAAATCCATGTTGGATATCTTGGAAGGTATGAATGGGAGCTACTTCAAAATTGGCACACCTATAGATAATATTGCAGTTGAATTTCCAGGAGGCCATACATGGCAGTGTTGCCAAAATGATTATAAGCCTGCTGATAGGTCCACATTTTAAATGCATGTAACTACTACCCTATCAATTGGATTTCAACCAAATTTCGTATGTGCTATGTGTACATAAACAGATATGACTGAGCGAATTCTTAAGAGCCACCCGAGCTGCCAACTGTTAATAAATGCTCTCTATTTTTTAAATCCATATATCAGAAAGTATGCAAGCTGACAGCTTTAAACTATGCACATGTAGAGTACTTGGCATTCTACATTAATTTGGAGTAACTTATATACGTCAGTGCTGCCAACATGATTCTAAGCCTGCTGAGAAGTCCAATTTTAAAATGCATGTAACTTCTATACTAACTAATGGATTTCATTCAAAATTGACACAACCATAGAACATATTATTTCAGATTATTTCTGACCAATACATGTATGTCATTGTTGCCAACATGATTTTACGCGCGCTGTTAGATCCAATGTTTAACTGCATGTAACGCCCATGCTATCCATTGGACTTCAACCAAATTTTGTATTCTGTACCTTAAGAGATGGAACTAAGAATATATTCAGTCACCAAGGCTGCCAACTGTAGTTCTCTATTAGGCTACATTATGCCAGGTATACAGTATTTCGAACTAATTAGAAATTTCGATATTACCAACTTAATTTCGTCATTATTCTAGATAGGTCCATATAGATTAATCATTGGCATGAATCTTAAATTTTAAGAAAAGTAGGCTCTTTAGTTCGTCACGGAATTTCTTGTTTAAATTTTTGAATTTCCACGAAAGGAGGAGCCTTGCTAAGGTTGAATGTTACAACGTTCCGATTTTTTTTACATTATGAGCATTTAGAATAGAGCGATGCAAATTCTTGTTTCTTCTTCTTCTGATGAGTTGCTCTTGAACTATTCAAAGATTCGTGGACCATGGGTAGAAATCATCTAACTTAGAGGGCATGTGGTAAGTCAATTGCTGTAAAAAAAAAAGGGGGGGGGGGAATGGACCCAGCTCAAAAGTGCCTCAATTATAAAAACCTCCAATGAAAATGAAATCTCAGAGGAGAAATTGTTAGTGATTTGTCTAGTTAAGGATGTAAGCTGCTTGACACGAAAATCCTTTTAATCAAAAAATTGAGATTGATATAAAATCCGTATTTCAGTTTAATAATGTCTTTATCTGCAATTAACTTCCCCATTCCACATTTCCATCGTACGCGTCCTGAAAAGAAGCTGCCGCAACGACAAACTTCCAATACCTAGTTACCATGGCAACAAGTGCAAGCACGCTTAGTTCCCACACGTCAAAGCGTGTTGCGGCGACAAACTTCCAACGCCTAGTTACCATGGCAACAAATAAAAGCGCACTTAGCTCCCACTCGTCAAAGCGTGTAGCGGTGACAAACTTCCAACACCTAGTTACCATGCCAAAACCCACACGTCAAAGCGTGTTGCGGCGACAAACTTCCAACGCCTAGTCACCATGGCAACAAGTGCAAGCACACTTAGCTCCCACTCGTCAAAGCGTGTTGCGGCGACAAACGTCCAACACCTAGTTACCATGGCAACAAGTGCAAGCACACTTAGCTCCCACACGTCAAAGCGTGTTGCGGCGACAAACTTCCAATGCCTAGTTACCATGGCAACAAGTGCAAGCACACTTAGCTCCCACTCGTCAAAGCGTGTTGCGGCGACAAACTTCCAACGCCTAGTTACCATGGCAACAAGTGCAAGCACACTTAGCTCCCACACGTCAAAGCGTGTTGCGGCGACAAACTTCCAACGCCTAGTTACCATGGCAACAAGTGCAAGCACACTTAGTTCCCACACGTCTAAGCGTGTTGCGGCGACAAACTTCCAACGCCTAGTTACCATGGAAACAAGTGCAAGCACACTTAGCTCCCACTCGTCAAAGCGTGTTGCGGCGACAAACTTCCAACGCCTAGTTACCATGGCAACAAGTGCAAGCACACTTAGTTCCCACACGTCAAAGCGTGTTGCGGCGACAAACTTCCAACGCCTAGTTACCATGGCAACAAGTGCAAGCACACTTAGCTCCCACTCGTCAAAGCGTGTTGCGGCGACAAACTTCCAACGCCTAGTTACCATGGCAACAAGTGCAAGCACACTTAGTTCCCACACGTCAAAGCGTGTTGCGGCGACAAACTTCCAACGCCTAGTTACCATGGCAACAAGTGCAAGCACACTTAGCTCCCACTCGTCAAAGCGTGTTGCGGCGACAAACTTCCAACGCCTAGTTACCATGGCAACAAGTGCAAGCACACTTAGTTCCCACACGTCAAAGCGTGTTGCGGCGACAAACTTCCAACGCCTAGTTACCATGGCAACAAGTGCAAGCACACTTAGCTCCCACTCGTCAAAGCGTGTTGCGGCGACAAACTTCCAACGCCTAGTTACCATGGCAACAAGTGCAAGCACACTTAGCTCCCACTCGTCAAAGCGTGTTGCGGCGACAAACTTCCAACGCCTAGTTACCATGGCAACAAGTGCAAGCACACTTAGCTCCCACACGTCAAAGCGTGTTGCGGCGACAAACTTCCAACGCCTAGTTACCATGGCAACAAGTGCAAGCACACTTAGCTCCCACACGTCAAAGCGTGTTGCGGCGACAAACTTCCAACGCCTAGTTACCATGGCAACAAGTGCAAGCACACTTAGCTCCCACTCGTCAAAGCGTGTTGCGGCGACAAACTTCCAACGCCTAGTTACCATGGCAACAAGTGCAAGCACACTTAGTTCCCACACGTCATAGCGTGTTGCGGCGACAAACTTCCAACGCCTAGTTACCATGGCAACAAGTGCAATCACACTTAGCTCCCACACGTCAAAGCGTGTTGCGGCGACAAACTTCCAACACCTAGTTACCATGGCAACAAGTGCAAGCACACTTAGCTCCCACTCGTCAAAGCGTGTTGCGGCGACAAACTTCCAACACCTAGTTTCCATGGCAACAAGTGCAAGCACACTTAGTTCCCACACGTCAAAGCGTGTTGCGGCGACAAACTTCCAACGCCTAGTTACCATGGCAACAAGTGCAAGCACACTTAGCTCCCACACGTCAAAGCGTGTTGCGGCGACAAACTTCCAACATCTAGTTACCATGGCAACAAGTGCAAGCACACTTAGTTCCCACACGTCAAAGCGTGTTGCGGCGACAAACTTCCAACACCTAGTTACCATGGCAACAAGTGCAAGCACACTTAGCTCCCACACGTCAAAGCGTGTTGCGGCGACAAACTTCCAACACCTAGTTACCATGGCAACAAGTGCAAGCACACTTAGCTCCCACTCGTCAAATCGTGTTGCGGCGACAAACATCCAACACCTATTTTCCATGGCAACAAGTGCAAGCACACTTAGTTCCCACACGTCAAAGCGTGTTGCGGCGACAAACTTCCAACGCCTAGTTACCATGGCAACAAGTGCAAGCACACTTAGCTCCCACACGTCAAAGCGTGTTGCGGCGACAAACTTCCAACACCTAGTTACCATGGCAACAAGTGCAAGCACACTTAGTTCCCACACGTCAAAGCGTGTTGCGGCGACAAACTTCCAACACCTAGTTACCATGGCAACAAGTGCAAGCACACTTAGCTCCCACACGTCAAAGCGTGTTGCGGCGACAAACTTCCAACACCTAGTTACCATGGCAACAAGTGCAAGCACACTTAGCTCCCACACGTCAAAGCGTGTTGTGGCGACAAACTTCCAACACCTAGTTTCCATGGCAACAAGTGCAAGCACACTTAGCTCCCACTCGTCAAAGCGTGTTGCGGCGACAAACTGCCAACGCCTAGTTACCATGGCAACAAGTGCAAGCACACTTAGCTCCCACTCGTCAAAGCGTGTTGCGGTGACAAACTGCCAACGCCTAGTTTCCATGGCAACAAGTGCAAGCACACTTAGCTCCCACACGTCAAAGCGTGTTGCGGCGACAAACTTCCAACGCCTAGTTACCATGGCAACAAGTGCAAGCACACTTAGCTCCCACACGTCAAAGCGTGTTGCGGCGACAAACTTCCAACACCTAGTTTCCATGGCAACAAGTGCAAGCACACTTAGCTCCCACTCGTCAAAGCGTGTTGCGGCGACAAACTTCCAACGCCTAGTTACCATGGCAACAAATAAAGGCGCACTTAATTCCCCGTCATCAAAGCGTGTTGCGGCGACAAACTTCCAACACCTAGTTACCATGACAACAAGTAAATGTGCACCTATTTCCTACTTGTTGAATCACGCGTGATACTAATAGGCCTAATACGAACAGACGATTTAAAAACATGTCCATAATTCGATGTTTATGGTTCTACAACATAATAACTTTATGTTCTTTTATGTTCAACCCTGGTGAAATGTATTATATGTCAGAAAACTGTACTATAATGAGGCTCATTATAGGACAAGTTTTAATTGTGATACAGTTTCTCACACCAATCAGAGCTCAAGAAACAGTTGTTTGACGAATTAGGTAAGGATAGCATCGCACCTGAGCAAACGTCCACGGCCTTCCTATTTTAAATTTCACAGCGTGCCTAGTGTCATAGTGGGGTATTCCAGGAGACCATGGTCAAATACAAGGTATTCTCTGCGTCCCACGCGCTCTGTTCAGTACATAAAACTGCGAAATCTCGACAGATATTGATAAATATTTATGTTCGAACATAAAATAGTTATAATTATCGTCGAACATAAACAGTCGTATGCAACTCGCCTATAATGGTAATTAAGACACTCGTATGGAAATTATGAAACTCGCATACGATCGTTTTATAAACATACTCGTGTCTTAATTATTGCCATTATAGGCTCGTTGCATAATGTACTATTATAATTCTTCGAGCGGCGTCGGTGGCGTAGTAACATGCTGAACTGCTGTGGCCAAGATCGCGGGTTCAAACCCGACCGAAGTCGTAGGATTTTTTAGAGCGTTAAAATCCTTCGGTATGCCTTCCTTCGGAGGGGAAGTAAAGCCGGCGGTCCCATGTCATAGATTTATGGTATGTAAAATATCCTTTCACTAACTAAACTTTTTTGAAGATGAATTTCTAGGTTAGATTTCGTTGAAGCATTCTATCAAAGTTCCAACGTTCACCACTAGGTGTCAGTGATATCTGGTAGCGAAAGTTGAAACTACTTGAAATTGAACGGAACTTGTAGCTCACCCCAAGGGTGTCCGCTTGAAGCAACTACAGCATCTGGCGAGCCGAACATGTCCATGGAAACTCCCGGCACTAAAAGCCATACGCTAAATCTATATATATAAAAATCACTTTTACGAGATAGTAGGTGGGTGTGTATGCCTCCTATGCATTCATATACCACTCACCCGATTGCGATGAAACTTGGGTGAGATGTTGAGTACACTCCAGGAAAGGTTTCTGTCCTAGTAAAACCATTTTACAATAGGTAGCGCACGAATAGATTCAACAAATGAGCGATGATGCGCGAATCGCTTTAACAAAGTCCGTTATGCGTTCAAATACCATTCATCCGATTGCGATGCAACTTGGGTGAGATGTTGTCTATACTCCATTGAAGGTTTATGGCTTAGTAAATCCATTTTACAATAGGCAGCACACGAGTAGAATCAACAAATGAGCAACGACGCGCGAAGCGTTTCAACGAAGTCCCATATGCGTTCATATACCATTCGTCCGATAGCGATGAAACTTGGGTGAGATGTTGAGTACACTCCAGGGAATGTTTCTGGCTTAGTAAATCCATTTTACAATAGGTAGCGCACGAGTAGATTCAACAAATGAGCGACGACGCGCTAAGCGTTTCAACGATGTCCCATATGCGTTCATATACCGTTCGTCCAAAAGCGATGAAACTTGTTTGAGATGTGTATCCAAGAAACAAAATTACAATGCCAACATTTTTTTAAATTGGCATTGCAACGCATGTCGGGTACAGCTTGTACCTAAATATAATTCTTCCACATCCATCCTGCACTGACTGTAGAGATCAATTAGCTGTCCTGATAGAGCACACAGTTTAATATCCCTTTCTTTACTTGATTGCTTCAGAAGCTAACGACTGAGTACCCCAGGGTAAAACTTCCAGATGTTAGGAAACAGTTACATTTCCGGGGAAGTCCCTCGTGAACCCGAGCCTATCCTTTCTACATCGTAACTTGGAATCTCCAAGGACACTCTTTTACGGAAACGTGTAATTTGTAGATAAAACAATGCAGACCGCTAATTCTATATGTTTGAGGTAAACTTCAAATAATCCTTTCTAAATTACGGAAAGTACGCAAATCAATTGCGAAAGTTATTATTGTAGTCGTAGTCATTAGGAACATCTTCGTTATTTACTGTACCTCAGAACCAGACTAACGTAAGTCACATTATGCTAACTTTTCAGGAGAGCATAAAAACTGTAGAAAATGAACTCTATGTCTGACTGCATAGCTAACACTTGAATTAGGCAGCAAAAAACTATTGACATTATTAAAGTTGTATATACTAAACCCCTTTATTGGTATTTCCTTTAGAATTAACGCAATATTCAGTCAGGACTGGACTTAAGTTTTTTTTTTTTTTGCTGTTCTTTTGAAATCATTTTAGGACTTAAGACTGGACTAGCGTTATGTTGACTGTACTTATAAAATCGTTCTAGGACTTAAGACTGGACATGCGTTATATTGGCTGTACTTATAAAACCAGGTTTAGGACTTAGCATTAAGACAAGGTGTGATAATGGGACTTGCGTTTTAATGTATTCTTACCGCCTCAGAACCACAATAACGTAAGTGGATTTAAGTTTGTCTGGTCCAATCATAGGTTGGATCTTACGTTCTTACAACCTTTAGTAAATACAAAACGCGATGTTTAACCGGGCTTAAGTTGTAATGGCTTAATGTAGAATCAAATTCAACATACAACGATGTAATAACTTGAAAATCGTAATTTTTGGACTTACGTTCGTCTGGTTCTGAGATACAGTTTAATCCCGTGTACTTGGGTGTGCAGTTTCAATTTGTCTGATAACCTCTGTTCCTGCTGTAACTTTAGTAGTGTGTGTATAACAGAACTGTTGTTGTTGTTGATTAATTTATTGGCTTTGTGACATCTGCGCACTTGTGTGTGTGTGTGGAATTTGTCTGATTCTGTGTTATTGCAATGGCTGCATTAGTGTTTGTATTTGTAATTCAGATGAGGATTGGGAAGGAGGCGGCCGTGGCTTTTATTTAAGAACCATCCCGGCATTCGCCTGGAGTAGAAGTGTGAAACCATGGAAAACCACTTCCAGGATGGCTGAGGTAGGAATCAAACCCACCTCTTCTCAGTTTTACCTTACGAGGCAAAGTTTACCCTGTTCCAGCCCTCAAACCAGGATTAAATTCCTTAGAAGAGCCGGGAATCGAACCCAGGGCCTCCGGGGGTGGCAGTTAATCACGCTGACCACTACACCACGGAGGCGACGTAATTACACTATGTGTGAAGCTAAATTATATGTCAGATTTGATTAACGCTCTTAGGTTCTAATATTCGTTGCCAGGAACCAACTGCGGTGGCATCTATTAACCAAGTTTAGAACTAGTTGTCGTCGACGGTAGCGTTTGGTAGCAAAAGTAGCAACTACTTGAAAATTGAATGTTTGCAGTCCTTAACGAGAATTAAAAACAGATAACACGCACTAATACAGCCATCACAATTAACACCGGTTATCAGACAGATTCTACACACACCCAAAGTACACGGGGCTACATGACCGCATTGTCGCTGCCACTAAACTAGAGGAACCAACCAACCAATCTCAACCTGAATCATAGCTCGGTTCAATGCCAGGTTTATCAGAGCTTATCAGAGCCTCTTGGACGACACGGAGTGTTTGATGTGTTTCACAGTCGTAGTATTGTGTTGGTTGGTTAGTTCCTCAGTTTAAGGGCTGCAACAACATGGTCATGTAGCCCCGTGTACTTTGGGTGTGTGTAGAATCAGTCTGATAACCGGTGTTAATTGTGGTGGCTGTATTGTGTGTGTTATCTGTAATTCAGGTAAGGACTACATACGATCAAAAGTAGTTTCTGATTTTTCTATGAAATGCTACGGTCAAGGACACCTAGCTGTGGACTTGGCTACTAGATGCCACTGCAACCAGTACCTGACAGTGAACGTTGGAACTGATAGAGCGTAAATCAAATATTATTATTATTATTAGGCCTATTGGTATTATGCCCAAAGGTAGGTCCGTGCCTTCGAAGAGGCTATCCTCAGCCGGCGTTTACGTGCCGTAGGGTAGTCAGGGCCTTCCCGCTCATCCTGTCCCCGCCAACAGCGCGTGGTCCCACTGAACCGGCATTTCAACCAAGGTCCAACCACGCCCAATGCTCCTTAACTGCGGAGTTCTCATGGGATCCAGTGTTTCAACATGGACAAGCCGTTGGCTAATTAAATATACTGTAACCTAAAAATTTAGCTTTACACAATTATAGTTAGTGGGAGGTTCTTTTACATGCCATAATCTATTACATTGGCCCGCTGGCTTTACTTTCCCTCCAAAGGAAGTCATACTAAGGGGTTATTAACGCTCTTAAAGAAATCCGACGGCTTCGGCCGGGTTTGAACCCTCGATCTAGGGCATACTGTAGAAGTTCAGCATGCTACCAACTACGCCACCGAAGCCGCCGCAGTATAGTGTGTTCAGTAAGTTAAGGAGAAGCAAGTAAAACGGATAAACCTACTGCCAAGGATGTTGAGGAGAAATTGCACTGTGGAGAATTAATATTATTAAAGAAAGAGGGTTGTAGTCCATTGTGGGAACAATTCTCGAGTGTTTGTAAATACGAAAGTAAAACATTTACTCAGTGGGAGTGTACTAAACTTTGATCGAACATCAATTCCGCCCGATTTTCCTCAATTCCACCCGGGCCTCCAAGGGACCCAAAAATAAGTTCCTCAACTCCGCTCAGGCTTTGACAAGGGGTCGGCAAAGGTCTTATCCCCAATGACGTAAACAAATGTCATAACCCCCCTGCTCGCATACCTCATCCGAATATATTTGATTTTTAAAGTGCCTACATCAGATACAGACAGACACGTACATTCTACTTAACAGCAGCGGGCGGGTGTCGAGCAAAGACAAGAATAGTGGTGTGAGAAAAGAATTCATTGAAAACAAGCTCATGCAATACGCCAACCAAACAATGAGTAGATTAGATCTTGTGAAGTGTGTTTCTCACACAATAGTTAGGGAATGAAAAGAGTTTCATGTAATGTTTTTGTATAGTTTGAAATGAAGGAAAGATTTATGTGATTTTAAGATGCTGATTTTTCTTATTTTATTAAATTTCCTGTCCATATTTTTATTTAACAACAGTGATTAATATCTAGCTCTTTGTATTATGTTTACATATGATTTAACGATTGAGCGGACTTGGTGGTGGTGATTTAAAATTAATCATAATATTCTTTTACATAAGTCTGCCAAGTTATCTATTTTTTTCTACTGATGCGCTGCATAAGGTGTTTGACACGGCCCTTGGTATGCGAGCAGGAGGGTTATGACATTTGTTTACGTCATTGGGGAAAAGCCTGGGCGGATTTGAGGAACTCATTTCTGGGTCCCTTGGAGGACCGGGTGGAATTGAGGTAACCCTGGCTACCTGACTGGAATTCCCGGGTGGAATTGATGCCCGCTCTAAACTTTAGATCGGCCACCACAGGTATGTTAAGACAGATTGTACAAAAGCAGAGTCATTGGAAAGTATAGAGTGAAACAAAATAAAGATCTGGTAGCTGACAAGTGTGTAGATACAATTTATAAGTAAGCTACTTCTTAGAGAGACTGGCTGCATGGCTCAGCCCTGTGCAGTCAGTTCGCATTTGAGGGTGCTTAAATATGAGGGAGCGGTGTCACGCTAAAGATCCCCATCGGGGCAAAATTCCTGAACCTCAAAGTCTCTAAAATGAACAGTAGAAGTAGGCCCCGGATGTTGATGACATGTCATCTTTTTACTGAGCTGTCTAAAACAATGCTGAAGTACATAGAAACTCCGGACGGGTCACCTCGTCTTCAAATATGCCATTTTTATTTTGCATCATTTTACATTTTTTGCTATTTTTCCATTTTAAGAGCATTTTTTTAAGTTTGGTAGATTTTATTGGACATATTTTACAGAAATCGGCCTTTTAAGGAATTTTTTTTTCAATTTAGTCATGACACAGATTTATATGAGGGAGTTACGCCTTTCAAGGATACGAAGAAGCTAGTAGCTATGAACATAAACATTTTGTTAAGTGCTAGAAATCTATTTGGTTGACTTTTCAGTTTGAGCTTAAGATGTTATTTTTGAAATATTGGCGAGTTTATTATTATAAGATCATTTCCTCCATTTTACAGTGCATTTTTCGATTTTTTAGGTAATTTATTACAGTCATTTTTGAAAATTTTAAGTGCATTGTTTAAACTTTTTTACGGCTTCAACATCCGAGCCGTAATGATAATAATTGTTGTTTTAAGGGGCCTAACATCATGGTTATCGGCCCCTAGTGATCTGGGTGATAGCGAAAATGACAATGAAATGGAAAACACAACAAAAACTAACGGAGATAGAAAATACTGACAAAAGATTGGAAAGACACACAAAATAAAATTTTAAACACTGACAAAATGGAATTTAGATGGAAAATACGTACAGACTCCAGGTTAAAGCCAAAAGAAATTGACAAAGTGCAATTTTGATTCAAAATACTTACAAAGTGCAGCGGCTTCGGTGGCGCAGTTGGTAGCATGCCCAATATCGCGGGTTCAAACCCCGCCGAAGTCATCGGATTTTTAAGGGCGTTAAAATAACTCAGTATGCCTTCCTCTGGAGGGGAAGTAAAGCCGGCAGTTCCATATCATAGATTTATGGCATGATGAAGAGCCTTCCACTAACTACACTTGTGTGAAGCTAAATTATAGGTCATATTAGACTAATGCTCTTGGGCTTCAATGTTCGTCGCCAGGAGCCGACTACGGTGGTATCTAGTAACAAAGTTCAGAACTAGTTGGTCGTTGATGGTGGCGTTTGGTAGCAAAAGTTGGAACTACTTGAAAATCGAATGTTTGCAGCCCTTACTTGAATAAAGAAAAAGAAAAAAAAACAGATAACACACACTAATACAGTCATCAAAATTAACACCGGTTATCACACAGATTCTACACACACCCAAAGTACACGGGGCTATGACCCGTTGTCACAGCCCCTTAACTGAAGAACCAACCAACTAACTTACAAAATGCATTTTGGATCGACAATACTTACAAAATGCAATTGAAATTTAAAATACTCACAAAAATTCCGCTCCTGCATTCAAAAACTTACTAAAAACAATTTATATTGGCAATCCTTACAAAATGCAATTAAGGTTGAAAATACTCGCAAAATGCAATCTAGATTGAAAATATTTACAAAAATTAATGTAGTGTAGATTCAAAAAATTCACAAAATGTAATTTAGATACATGGGGAGCCAATTCACAAAATAAGTGCGGGAATCTTAAAGAGAAGAGAGAATATTATGAAAAGAAAAGGAAGGCTGATCCCTAGAAGAATGAGAGATCAGAAAAGACGAGAGAAGGTCTAATTAAGGCGGGAAGGGAAGAGGCCTCGGATACCCTCGGACGAGAACAAGAGTTGACCAAGAGAGGTCGACATGAAAGAAGAGGGAGAGGAAGTGGAAGCAATGCCGGACTCAGCTGGGGTCCCGTGGTCACCAACTCACGTCCTACAAGTAGTGAGCCTCTGAGGGGTTAGTACAAATTAACAACAATATCAGAAAGTGCATAAATGGCTTTAGGAAAAGGAATCTGTTGTTATCAAATATGAAATGAAATGAAAATCCACAGCCTTCTTCCAGTCTCCGACCGGGTCAGGAATGGAATGAATGAAGCCCCCATCTAGCGGCGAGGATATGAACTGTGCCGGCTGCCGAGGCCTGACGCACTCCTCTGGGGCAATGATTATATGAATGACAGATGAAATGAAATGATAGTGGAGAGTGTTGCTGGAATGAAATTTTGACAGGGAAAACCGGAGTACCCGGAGAAAAACCTGTCTGCCTCCGTTTTGTCCAGCACAGATCTCACATGGAGTGACCGGGATTTGAACCACGGACCCAGCGGTGAGAGGCCGGCGTGCTGCCGCCTAAGCCACGGAGGCTGTTATCAAATATAAATTTTGTTATTAGAAAGACATTTTTGAAAGCCTTTGTCTGTAGCGTGGTGCTCTATGGAAGTGAAACTTGGACTGTTTGTGCAGCAGAAAGGAGGAGAATTGAAGCGTTTAAAATGTGGTGTTACAGGAGAATGATGAAGATCAGATGAATAGATAGAGTAACAATTGAAGAGGTATTGAAACGAGTGGGAGAGGAGAGATGTTTGTGGTGACTGCTAATGAAGAGAAGAGATAGGTTGGTAGAACACATACTAAGACACCCAGGAATAGCAAACTTATTTATGGAAGGAAGGGTCGAGGATAAGAACAATAGGGGTGGACCAAGGTTAGAATATGTTAAACAGATTGTCTTGAATGTAGGGTGTTTAAAGAGATACACCTGTTAGTAGCCTATGAGTACTATAATGTTTATTGAAACATGCTTTCGGCCCTTCAGTGAGGCATTAGGCTAATTAACAAGCTGAAGAAGGCCCCACCGAAGGGCCAAAATGTGTTTCTATAAAGAAGTGAACATTTAGTATTATAATATTTGGTGCGTTCAAAATGTAACGAACTGGAGGCGTAATTACATAAACCAGTACCTGTATGTTAGAAGTATTGGCCCTGGCTGTTGAGGCACTTGTCCCACTGTGACATGAGGCGGTGAATGGCTCTCTCATAAAATTCCCTGGGCTGCGATGTGAACCAGTTCCGCACGTACAGCTGGACGTCGGCGTCCGAGGTGAATCGTTGGCCCCGCAGAGCCCTTTTCAGGGGACCAAACATGGCGTAATCACACGGAGAGAGGTCTGGACTGTATGGAGGGTGGTCGAGAACCTCCTATTTGAATTTCTGCAGGAGTGCCGCGAGTGTGTTGGCCGTATGAGGTCGTGCATTGTCGTGGAGCAGAATGACCCCACGGGTGAGATTGCCTGAACGTTTTGTTTGCTTGGCGAAGGATGGTCAAGGTTTGCGAGTAACGTAGGGCATTCATTGTTGTTCCGTGCGGCATGAAGTGTATAAGAACGGGGCCATCGTGGTCAAAGAAATACGTCAGCATTACCTTTCCTGCACTCGTCTGGATGGCCTTGCATTTTTTGGGTGGTGGTGACCCTGGATGCTTCCATTGGAGGCTTTGTCGTTTGGATTCTGGTTCGAAGTGATGACACCACGACTAATCTCCAGCCACCACTCGTGCCAAGAACCCATTCCCTTCCCTCGCATAACGCTGCTGATGACCAAGACAGTGGGCCATTCGACATGCTTCCTGGTGTGGTTGAAGACTGTGGGGCACCCATTGGGCACACACTTTGCGCAAGTGCAGTCGTTCCTTCATGATGGTGTGCACACTTCCGACGCTCAATCCAACCATGGCGGCTAAGGCGTTCACTGTCACTCGGCGGTCCTGGGTAATGAGTGCATCAACCAGCTGGGCGTTGTGATCGGTAATGCAAGGCTAACGACACCCGTCCTTCTCTGAAGCGCTTGTGCCACGCCTTGACCCTTGCAAGGGACATGCAGTGTACGCCGTACACTTGTGATATTCGGCGATGAATATCCGTTCCCCCTTCTCCTTCCACTGTCAGAAACCGAACAACACCTCTTTGCTCTTCGTTTGACGCCTCCATGTCACTGTTTGCAATGCGACTGGCAGCGTTTAACGATTGATGCATGCTGCTGCTCGCTTTGTATCGTCACGTGACATGTACGCGTGCCCTCTAGTGGCGGGCTGTGACCCTCCACGCTCTGGTCGGAACTACACCTCGTTACACACGCCACGATTAGCCGATGTCGTCACCGGTTTGCCTCCGGCTCGTTACTTTTTGAACGCACCTTAAAATATAAATAAAATTCATCTCTAAAAGTCAAATTTTGAATATGCAAGTCTAATAGAAATGGGTGTCCTTACAAAATTATTTATGAAAATAGTTAAACATGTACATTTGAACTCAATATTAATATGAACATTTTATCAAATATACTGCACTATAAGTTTGTATTATTTACAGATGTGTGCAAATTATTAGACTGAAGTAAAGAATTCAAATTAGTTACCTTTTTTTTCAAAATCTTTTTATTTTTATTTTTATTTTATTTTTTACATTCGAATTGAGCCACTGTGGACTACGGAGTAACAATCAAAATCGTTATTTCGTTCAAGATCGTCTGCCAGCTTTGATGTCCTGCCAGTATCTCTTGAGCCCATCGCTCAGTGCTTTCTTCCGATCTTCTGAAAGAGGTCCCCTCCGTCTTTTGGGTTCTGATGCTACCTTAAATCCCTGGTAATTTTTGATTAGGTGTCTGAATTCACACCTGTCCATAATTTTTCAGTCTGGAATACCAAGTTCTATCAGGTCTTTGTTACATTCTTCGAACCATGCCAATTTTTTCCTCTTTGGTTTTACGAAATTCCAAATTTTCTTTGTTAGACAATCGTTGGACATTCTGAAAATGTGTCCGGAGAACAACAACCTTTTCCTTTTTATTGTTGACGTGACTGGTTCTATATTTCTGTATAACTCTTCGTTTGACTTCAAACGTAAGTGTCCGTTAACCCATCTGTTGCCTAATTTTTTTTCTCAATACCCTGCATTCTTTTTTGACTAACTGGTCGACTAGTCCCCGTCTGTTCATAGTCAAAGTCTCCGAAGCATATAATGCTTCAGGTTTGACAACCATGCTGTAGTGTCTTAATTTGGCTCCAATGCTCAGCGACTTCTTATTATAGAGAGAGTTTTCGTCAGGTGATAGGCTCGGTCTAATTTCCAGATTCTAAGATTAATTGCTTCCTGTTCTAGGCCATTTTGTTGCATTAACTCACTCAGGTATTTAAATTTCTTTACACGTTTAATCTTCCCTTGGTTTGTTTTCATCCATTCTGGTCCATCACTGATATTTGCCATGTAAGCCTACTTTGTCTTATTATTTTATTTTTATTACCCTACTTAGTAATGTTTTCTCTCCTGTGGACTTACAAATTATCCCACAAGGAATTGCATTTGAAAATTTTCGAATTTGGAGACTCTGAAGGACGCCTGAGCTCGGTCTGTTTTTCCTTTTTTCCATTGACTTTGGAATGTATCCTCTAAATTAAGTGATTTCAATCCATTGTTCTCAAATCTTTGAATAGTTCAAGAGTGGACAATCAGTATTAAAAGACCCTAATCTCTCTGCTCTAAATTCACATGAAAACTTGAATAATCAAAACAAAATTGTGACATTCTACATTAACAAGGCTTCTTTTTCAGTGGAAACTGTAAAAAAAAATAGTACATTATGCAACGAGCCTAAAAATGGCAATAATTATGACACGAGTTCGCGAGTTTTATGTACTGAACAGAGCGCATGGGACGCAGAGAATACCTTGTATTTGACCATGGCCTCCTCGAATACCTCACTATGACACTAGGCCACACAGTGAAATTTAAATTAGAAGGCCTTGGAACTCAGCGCAGGTGCGAAGCTATCCTTACCTAATTGGTCATGAGCTCTGATTGGTGGGAGAAACTGTCACATAATGAAAATTTATACTATAACGAGCCTCATTTTAGTACAGTTTTCTGACATATAATATTTACATTTCGACATCGTCATACATAAAACAGTTTACTGTCAGATTCTTTAAAAAAATGTTATCAAGATTGTTGATTAAACATTTGAAATAATTTCAGCGGATTGCAAAATATTTCTACTGTATTAAGTCGCAAAACGTAGAAATTAAAATAATGTTTAAAAACTGCCATCGAGTGTTGTAAATTGCACACCTCTGTAATTAATAGACCTTGACATTTTGATGTAGCTATGTACGAGAGATGAAACGATTAGCTCAGGGCAAGGAGTAATGGAGTGCTGCATCAAACCAGAAGAAAATGCCAAGGACTCAAAAAGCAACAACAATAATTGAATATAATCGGGCACTGTCGACATTAATGTGCTATTTCGTCATAGCTTCTTAGCGTTTATCTAAGAGCAGTGTTTCTTATTATTGTGAATAAAACTATTGTGGAAGATGAATGTTAAGAAATGTGTAATAAAGTAGATCAGAATGATGAAATGGATTAGGTAACTAAAAGGTTTACTACCGTAGAAAGAAGCAAGGTTATTTTCCCGAAGAGGATACAACAAAAGGATTTGGGGCGTGTCCGAGATGGGATGTGACGGAGCAATTATGGTCTCGGCCGGTTGAGCGAGGGGAAGACCGCAGTGGTGTATAAAAGTGAGTCGATCTGTGGGACAAGAACCAGAGCAAGATCGTGATCATGAAGGTTCTTCTGCCCGGGTTACTGGTGGTGGTTGCTGCAGCGGTCTTCGCCGACAGTCTGCCCTTGGCGTCCGAGGAGCCGGGTGAGTCTCTTATTCATTGTCTACGGCTAGAGTTTAGCAATAACGATAGATGCGACATTTATCTACAATTGATGAATCTTTAAGTCTTATGACGTGTACACGTAGATTTTAATATTTTAAATTGGCGATAAAATGGGATTTTTCCCGCTAAATAAATGCGATATTTGTGTTCTTTATTGATAAATTAAATCCGTTCCATAATAATAATAATAATAATAATAATAATAATATACTTTTTACGAGGGACTGTGGAAAATCTTCAAAAGACACTTGCGAAGGGTCCGCACTCCACAGTAGTGTGGGATTCTTACCCAATAAAAACCACCTCCCTTTTCCCACGATGCGTTCATCACCCCGGAACCGCTCTCGCATTACTTCAGGGTGATGTCGTGCTTACTTAGCCTTTCAGACTTCTTCTTTCTTTATTTCTTCTTAAGGGCGATCGTACGCTTCCAGATCCCGCTTTTTCTGGCGAAGGACATCCTCCCCATTCACTGCTACCTGATCCCATGATTGCTGGTTCCGTAACATCACAGAAATAATATTATCTGGTGTCAGTTCTCCCAGTTCAGTTTCCACATATTCACTCTTTATCATCCAATGGCCGCACACGAAGAAGGTGTGAAGTACATCATCGATGTTGTCACAATATATGCATGTTGCACCACTCACTCCGCCTACTCTATGCAGGAATTTCCGGAAATATCCGTGTCCTGTTAGAAGTTGTGTGAGGTAATAATTGACTTCACCATGGACTCTTTCGACCCAGGTATCAGTCGCTTGGTCCATTTACCACGAGAGTAATAATAATAATGTTATTTGTTTTGTTGTTGTTTGAGTCTTCAGTCTTTTGACTCGTTTGATGCAGCACTCTATGCCTCCCTGTCCTGAGCTAATAGTTTCATCTCAGCATAGCTACCACATCCAACATCCAGGGCAATCTGTTTAACATATTCTAACCTTGGTCTACCCCTACAGTTCTTGTCCTCGACCTTTCCTTCCATAACTAAGCTTGCTATTCCTGGGTGTCTTAGTATGAGTCCTACAAACCTATCTCTTCTCTTCATTAGCAGTCGCCAGAAACATATTTCCTCTTCGTTTGACACCCTATCGACCCATCTGCTCTTCATCATTCTCCAGTAACACCACATTTCAAACGCTTCAATTCTCCTCTTTTCTGCTGCACCAATAGCCCATGTTTCACTTCCATAGAGCGCCACGCTCCAGACAAAGGCTTTCAAAAATGATTCCCTAATACCTAAATCTATATTCGATGTCAACACATTCCTTTTTTGTAGAAATGCTTTCCTTGCCTGAGCCAACCTACTTTTGATATCCTCTTTGCTTCGTCCATCAATGGTTATTTTGCTTCCTAAGTAACAGAAGTCTCCTACTTCCTTTAGCTTTTCACCTGCCAATTTAATGTCCATAGAGGTTTCTGATTTATTCCAGCTGCATTCCAAAATTTTTATTTTACATTTATTAATTTTCAACACGAATTATTTCCTCAAGACGGAGTCCATACCATTTAAGAAATCATTCAAATCCTCAGGCTTCTCGGCCAAGATGACGATGTCATCAGGAAATCTCAGAGTTGAAATTATTTCTCCTTGAATCTTCATTCCCACTGTAAATTTTTCTGCAATTCCCTTCATTGCTTGTTCAATGTAAAGATTGAAACGTATGGGTGATAAGTTGCAGCCTTGCCTTGTTTTACGTCCCTTTTAAGTACTGCGGCTTTTAGAAACGCCGGGGTTCCGGAATTTTGTCCCGAAGAGGACCTTCAACGTTAATCTACGCTAGTTAATTTACTGACATGGCTCCTTAACATCTGCGCACCCTCAAATGCCAACTGAGCGCCAGGATTCGGTCCTCCAACCTTGGGCATGGCACGCAGCCATTCATCGTCCCCGTGTACTTGGGTGTATGTAGCTGCAGTAGTAGTGCATGTAGCTGTATTAGTGTTGGGTTGAGATAGGTTCCCCGGTACTTGGTACTATCCCGGCATTTGTTAATTATTGTTGGTGCGGAACTACGAGGTCATCTGCCCCTTCCCGACATTTGAATGGAGGAAGTGTGGAAAACCCGAGAAAATCTACACTAATCTCCGGACTTGCTGCAGCTGCCTAATGGCCGTGGTGGTGGTGCATTTTGTAAATTAGGGTATTTTCCAACCAATTTGCTAAAAAGAACACAGCGAGGCCTTGATAGTGTAGATGCTGTGTGCACCAATTCAGAATACTTCTTTTTGTTTGTTTCATTTGAGGGGCTTGGACATTGTGGTCATGTAGCCCCGTGGCTTGGCGACCACGGGACCCCAGCTGAGTCCAGCATTGCTTTCACTTACTTGTGCTGGGCTCCTCTCCGTCTTCTTTCCTGTCGACCTCCCTTGTTCTCATCCGACCCCGACGGTATTAGGGTATCCGAGGCCTAGGGAGTCTCTTCCTTTCCGCCTTATTTGAGCCTTTTCTCATCTTTCCTGAAGCCCTCCTTTTTCGAGGGGTCAGCCTTCTTTTTCTTTTCATATTATCTCCTGCCTTCTGCTCAAGGCCCTCAAGGAGTCAGGGTGTGTGTTGCCACACCACTTCTGGTGCACCCTGGTTATTGCTACACCCTCAGGGGCTCACGGCTGGTGAGTTCGGGAGTTGATGAGCCCGAGGGTTTTCTGAGCTAGGTCTGGTTTTCCCCTTTTTCCAGTGGCTTTGGGTCGAGCCCTCTCCTCTTTCCCTTTTCTATCTGCCTTTCATTGCCCTTCCTCCTTCCTTCCAAGTCCCTCAATCCTCGAGGGTTGAGGGCATTTTTCCTTCTCCTGTCGGTTATTTGCCTTCTTCTTCTTTTTTGTTTGTTTTCAATTCTTTCTTCTAATATATAAGTTAGTAGTTAGTTTTAGTTATACCTAACATTTCATTATCATCTTCATGATCACTCGAACTATTAGGGGCCGAGGCTGGCTGTGTGGCTCAGCGGTAACGTTCTCGCTTGCTGGGCCCAAGGTTGCAGGTTCGTATCCTGGCGCAGTCAGCTGGCATTTGAAGGTGCTCAAATGCGAGAGAGCCGTGTCAGTAGATTAACTGGCACGTTAAAGATCACCTTCGGGGCAAAATTCCGGCACCCCAACGTCTCTAAAAGCCAGAGGAATTAAAAGGGACGTAAAACCAATAACATTATTATTATTATTATTAGGGGCCGATAACCTATTGTTAGGCCCCTAAAACAACAATTATCATCATCATCAGCAGCAGCAGCACTTGGGTATGTGTGGAATTTGTCTGATAACCTGTGTCACTGTGATGTCTGTATAAATGTGTGCATTTTTAATTGAGGTAGGATTGGGTAGAATGCGCCTATGGCATTAAGTTAGATACTGCACCCGTATCCACGTGGTCTTACCTGTTGAAATCCGATGGAACTGCTGGATCGTAGAATCTGGAAGCGCCCGGCTGAAATGCCTCTAACATTCTACCAACTAGGATCAACCAGGGATAAGGATACCTCTCTTACAAAGAATGCGATAGGAAGATGCCAGTGGTCGATAAAATGAAAACGAAAAATAACTCAAAGTGTGCTAACGAGACTCTAAAAAAGACTAAATTAATCTCGAGCGTGGTGCTAGGCATCCTAAAAACTGACCCACTGGTCCTCGTAGCGCATCCTATTTCTAGTATAAATGACCAAGACATCCGAAGTATTTAAAATTGACCAATAGTTTATTAATCTAAAGACTGTTGCATGGTGGACTATCTCTCCACTAAACAAAATAATTCACCTCTACTGAAGCGTAGATATCTCATAATAACATTAGCATCGAAACATATTCAAAAATGCTCTCAAAATACAGCATCCTAATCGCATGTAAAAACAGTTTCAAAATATTTAAACATTATTATATACACTCGTTACATATTTAAATGATCCTCAAAGTTTATGATATTATTTACATTTATACATTATTGTACACGTTCAAATTCTTCATCAGTAATAAATTCGATTCCATCAATAAGCATTCTATAGTATTAGTTAAAGTCAAATTAGGGCATGTTTGACGAATGGTTAAGTTTATCGAACGCATTATCATAGCATAAAAATGTTAATAACATTTTAAATCACATAGTTATTCATGTTATTATTATTATCTCTAAAGATTTTAGTGGTTATTATTACAGGATTATATCAATATTATTACTCGTCTTTCCAATTAACCTTTCTCCAAAAACAAATGTTATTAATTTGAACAATCCATTCTTAGAACAATTATCACAATGATGTTTCACTTAAATGTTGGATGTATTAACCTCATACTAGCCTTCTAGTATTAATATTCGTGACTATACTGCACGTTCAAAATATACACATAATTGTATTGAGACATAGCTCAATAGCTAATTTATACTGGACAGAAAAATGACATAGATCATCCATTGATGTCTTATATCTCATTATAACAATCAAATTCGCAAATACACGTTGCTTCATTCATAGATAAGCTCTCCATAACTTGTAAACATTTTTCCAAACATCATTAAGTTCAAATAAGCTTTAACATAAAAGTCATGAAATATCGTGCATCAAATTAACATAAGTTAAAGTATCATGGACAATTTTTATCAGAACCAAGGCAAATATAATATAATCAGCTGTTTAAATAACAGTGCTTGAGAATTTTTGACATTATCATTTCGCTTTGTAATGAAAATATTTTATACAATCATTTTACAATAGTATTTTATTTCTCATTATAATCTCATGTTCCTTTGAAAACACAAGTCTGCGCTTTCCATCTCAAGAACAGACAGGCAAAGAGGAAACTGCATGTAACGTGGGAAGGCATGCTGTTGGATCACTGTGCGAATCCCAAATACTTAGGGATTACATTGGATCGTGCACTCACGTATGAAAGACATTGTCTAAACACCAAAAATAAGGTATCCGCAAGAAACTGCCTCCTTCGCAAATTATCTGGTACCAGCTGGGGGACTCAAGCTCAAACAATAAGAACCACTGCTTTAGCACTCTGTTACTCTGCAGCAGAATATGCATGTCCTGTGTGGTATAGGTCGTGTCATACCAAGCAGGTTGATACTGCATTAAATGAAACGTGTAGACTTATCACTGGCTGTCTGAGACCCACGCCATGTGATAAATTGTATTGTTTAGCAGGCATTGCACCTCCAGATATCAGAAGAGAAATTGCAGCTAAATGTGAGAGATCTAGGGTTGATGTGTCTCAAGCACATCCATTGTTTAGCCTTCAACCAGCCCACTCTCGACTGAAGTCCAGAAGAAGCTTTCTTCACACAACTGAGTGCCTAACTGACAAACCTCAGGTTTTGAGGATTACATCTTGGTTGACCAGAAGCCCCCACATTACCCAGTGGATGGTTCCATCTGAAAGGCTCCCAGCAGGACATACAGAGGCTTGGACAACTTGGAAGTCTCTCAACAGATTGCGATCTGGTGTTGGCAGATCCAAGTCCAACCTTCATAAATGGGGTTTTTGCTGCGATCCGGTCCTTTGTGAATGCGGTGAAGAACAGACTATGGATCATCTGCTTCAGTGCAGTCTGTGTCCTACACTGTGCACCATGGAAGATCTGGTGAGGGCTACACCAAATGGACGTGACATGGCAAAATATTGGTCATGCTTTATTTACAACCTTAATGTTCAAGTGTTGCCATTGTTTTGCCCATTTTGTACATAGTTTGTTATGTAAAATTTTTGTTCCTGACACGAGTAAATAAATAAATAAATCTCATGTTCATAACTATATTTTTCAAGAAATTGTCGATAGATCACTGTAAAAAGAACGATTCAGCTCCACTAGACAAAAACTCGAATGGAGATCCTCACCCAAAGAAACACGAAAGATTCTACACCATAGAAATGAGCCTGTCTTAAGAAGGTACACGAAAACTATTAGAATCCAACGCTTAACCAGGATGGAGGTCAACAAACGAATCACAAACAAAAATAAACTGAACGATCTAATAGTGTCTAAGACCACTCCAGAAAGAAAAATCTCAAGAGCTGTAGATTACCAAAGTCAATCCAAAAATCGCAAATATCTGCTTTATAAATCATTATGTTTCCATATTTATACTGCAATTGATGAAAAATAGACCCGCACTTCTATTAGAGAAACTTGCATGAAATGCATAAGTGTTCAAGTTCAAATTCGAATTTCGTAGAAATGTCTATTCAAATAATCTTCAAGTATACGAAGCGTATTGGTCATCTGCTTGCTAACTACTATTCTTATATAAAGTTATTGTAGTCTTCACTCTACTCTTCATATTAATCTTCTCAACAAGTTATATAATTCCATTAAATTCTCAGATTTAGAAAGAAAAAGAAGTGAATTAATGCATAAAAAATAGCATTAAAATATTAATGTTAACTACAAAAATAAAATACACTACAAAACAGAAGCGATAGAGAATCGGGTATAGCCTTGGAATGCATTTTCTAACTACTAAGAAAAATTGGTGAAAAGGAACACTCTAGAGTATGTCTAATTCATACTGTCTACTATGAAAATGGGAGGTCAGCTACCTTGTACGTTGCCATCTGGTTGAAATATGAGTATGCGAGAAACACACTGTCCTCGTTCTGGAACTGAACCCTCGTTCATCAGGTCGCGTAGTCCTCGATACGACTGGATCTTGTAGGGAACCGAACCCGAGTCCGAACGTTTGAAAAGGAAAAACAGCTGTTCGCGAAACAAGTTCATCGCTCTCACACGTTCCCAAGATATAGCTGGAGCTTATTCGTAGTATGCCATTGTATTTCATGCAGTTACAGTATGAATGTATAATAAACATCTCCAAGACGTCTTCCACCTCTTCTTAAAGAGTTTTCTGCTGTTATAATATTCCATGTTTGGTGCTGGTGATCATCCTAAGTAGTCAATTCCACTATTGCATGGCATTCCTGCTTTCCATTTTAGCCCATACGTGACATAGTCATGTGTTGGTGAAGTCTCCGTTCAATCAACTTCTGTTCTGAAGCCATAATGATAATATGCTTGTATACTGTAAACTGTACTGTTGTAGAATAAAGCCTTGTACTGGCATATAAAATATCACACAAATCCTGGTGAATACAAAGTTCACTGCTCCTGATGATGAAGTTTAACACAGTCTTCTGCTATAATAAGCTGAGACATAAAAATTTGCGGTACGAACTGTCTAACTTTAGGTAAATACACGTCCGCGTTGCTCGCGCACGATATGAGTGTCGTACTCCCAGCGAAGTATATGGCAATCTCGTGTCTCTGCCTGGACAGATCTTTGCTTACTGCTCTGCGAAACCCATAGTGCTGTTTGTTCAGGAACGATATTGACTATCGACATCGACACTGGATCATGTTCGATAATATTCTGATATTTTGTTATCTGCATTTATATATGTGAGAAATACACTCAAGTTTCCTCTTTTCTAAACATAATGCATTTGTCCATTACTATTCTGTTTCATGGCTACTATATCAAAGTATATCATGTTGCATCAGATTGACCTTACAGCGGTCTCCATTTTGTAGAGCTCCCTTGTACTCAAACAAAGCACGTGCTCCAGGCTGTATGGCGTGCTGCCTATCTGCTCCTAACCTCGCCACGGAGTATCCATGCGCTGTGTGCCGTGTAAGTAGCGCCTCAGGAATGCACCTAAGTACACACCTGTCCAACATAGATCCAAGTCAATACAAAATACGGTCTCATCTCCCTCCCAACTCAAGAAATAAAAGTGTGACAATACTTTTATTTTATCATTCTTCATATTCACTTCATGAGCAGTATTTTGTTATTGTTCAATCTTTTCATAATATCTTTTGAGGTTCTTCGCATTGAATCTCCCTATTTCCTCGCCAGTAAGGATGTCCAAAATCTGATAGCTTCTTAAATATCTTGAATTGCTGTATCGAATGGAGACGAATTTAACTCTGATTCTATGAAGAATTTCCTTTATCTATTTCCTTGCGACGACTCTCCTGCCTCTCAGCTCGTTGTCTGGTCCCAGTTTCTGGATCACTGTCTGTGTCCCTACGTCTATTATTCCTTTCTTTTCTTTTGTCTCTGTCCTTTCTGGACTGATTTCTTTCTTCCTCAGTTTGGTAATCCTTATCACGGTAATTTTTGTACCTAGAATATCCTCGTTGGTTATTCTCCTGTCTCTGGAAATAACCTTGTCGTTCCCCTTTTTCTAAGTTTCTATTGTCGGTGTTCTGATTTTGATACCAATTATTTCTTGGCTGATTTCTTTCTCTATCTTGATATCTGTTATCAAATCTGTCGTTTCTATCCCTATTTTGATACGGTCTGTATCTCCCTTGATCTCTATTGTCAAATCCATCATTCCTATACCTGTCTTGATATGGTCTATATCTCTCTTGATCTCTATTCGATTGATACGACCTATCCTGTCCTCGATAATACCGAGACTGGTAACTACGGAATGGTGTTTGATTATCCCTATAATCGCGTGGTTGTTCATTATACCTGTTGTTTCGAGTGGGACCTACCCATCTTGACTCATTCTGACTGGGTTTTTCAGTTTGTTGGGTCCTATCCACGACTACGGCGTTCACGCTTTTGACTTCCGTTCTTCCGCCTTTTGATATCGTGGGAGGAATGGACGTATGATCAAGTCTTCGGAGTAAATCGCCCATCTGAGCCAAATCTGTCACCCCTGACGATATTATATTACGCCTAACTTCAACTGGCAACTGTCCTGAAATCGTTTCTAATATTTCCTCCTGAGTTAATGGGGGTTGAAGATAAAGTAGGCGGGCTAATTGTGAAGTGTAGAATTCGGAGTAACTAGTAGGTCCAGTACTACTGTACTTCCTAGATTATATTTCTGCCCTTACTGCATGTTGGACTTCAATAGACCAAAATCTCTTAATGAATGCTTCAGAGAATTGCTCAAAGTTGTCGAAAGTATAGCGGAAAGCTCGAAACCAATTTAAAGGACCTTCCAGAAGATGTCCCTCTACAATTCGGAGTTCCCTGTCTCTACTAACGTGATGTTCTATGAAATAATCTTGAAGATTTCTAATAAATTCAATCGGAGTTAAACTCTCGGTGTTGGATTTTTTTTTATATTTTCTTCATAATTTATCACAATGGTTATATTTGACCTGTCATTGGGAGTAGATGTCCTGAAATCCCTAGGAACATTTTCAAGATTAGTGGTACTTGGGACTTCTGACCGTTGTCTGGGCTGTTCGCCTCCTACTGCCCCATTAGAACGTTCAATAAAATTCCTAGCTGGGGATGTTACATCTAAGCTTTGCCTAACATGAGGGACTGTGCCTTCCCTGTTGGAACTCACATTGATTTTTAGAGCTTTAATTTGCTTATTAAATTCGCTTCTTAAAGCATCTACATTAACGTGATCAGCTAAGTTAAATTTGTTCAACTCCTCCCTAATCGCGTTTAATTCAGACGTTTTCTTTTCACGTTCTGAATTGACGTCTAATCTCACTTGCTCTAACCTTGATGTTACAGTGTTAACTCGTGATTCCAAATCTTCCCTAAGACTATTGATATTATCTATTTGACTAGTCTGGACTGAATCTATTCTTTTGTCAGTGTCTAATTTAGCATTTGATATATCTTTGTTCTACTTGATTTCGGTTCGAGAAATTTTTAATTCCAAATTAGAGGTAACATTTTTAATTATCTCCTCGTTAACTTCGGTTATTTCACCCCGAATAATGGTTATATGATCTTTAACGATAACTTTAAGATCAATTTCTATATCTTTTCTCAGAACCTTATTGTGGTCCTCTACTTTTTCTTTTAAGAGAACCATGTCATTTTCTAATTTTGACAAAGTCTCTTGTGTATTACTAGCTTCATTGGATAATTGTACTCGAAGCGCATCTAAACTATGTTAATTTTCCCTTTGACTATGTTCCAGTTCCAATCTAACACTTTTGACATCCTCCTTAATGCCCGAAATATTAGATTGTATGCTGGTTACAAGTTTTTCTGTCTGTACAATCTATTGTTCAGTGCTAATCATTCTAGCCTCTGTACTAAGTATTTTCTCCTGTGTAGCATCTACTTTAGCCTCTGTGCTAACTATTCTAGCCTCTGTGCTAACTATTCTAGCCTCTGTGCTAACTATTCTAGCCTCTGTACTAAGTATTTTCTCCTGTGTAGCATCTACTTTAGCCTCTGTGCTAACTATTCTAGCCTCTGTGCTAACTATTCTAGCCTCTGTACTAAGTATTTTCTCCTGTGTAGCATCTACTTTAGCCTCTGTGCTAACTATTCTAGCCTCTGTACTAAGTATTTTCTCCTGTGTAGCATCTACTTTAGCCTCTGTGCTAACTATTCTAGCCTCTGTGCTAACTATTCTAGCCTCTGTACTAAGTATTTTCTCCTGTGTAGCATCTACTTTAGCCTCTGTGCTAATTATTCTAGCCTCTGTGCTAACTATTCTAGCCTCTGTACTAAGTATTTTCTCCTGTGTAGCATCTACTTTAGCCTCTGTGCTAACTATTCTAGCCTCTGTGCTAACTATTCTAGCCTCTGTGCTAACTATTCTAGCCTCTGTACTAAGTATTTTCTCCTGTGTAGCATCTACTTTAGCCTCTGTGCTAACTATTCTAGCCTCTGTGCTAACTATTCTAGCCTCTGTACTAAGTATTTTCTCCTGTGTAGCATCTACTTTAGCCTCTGTGCTAACTATTCTAGCCTATGTGCTAACTATTCTAGCCTCTGTACTAAGTATTTTCTCCTGTGTAGCATCTACTTTAGCCTCTGTGCTAATTATTCTAGCCTCTGTGCTAACTATTCTAGCCTCTGTACTAAGTATTTTCTCCTGTGTAGCATCTACTTTAGCCTCTGTGCTAACTATTCTAGCCTCTGTGCTAACTATTCTAGCCTCTGTGCTAACTATTCTAGCCTCTGTGCTAACTATTCTAGCCTCTGTACTAAGTATGTTCTCCTGTGTAGCATCTACTTTAGCCTCTGTGCTAACTATTCTAGCCTCTGTGCTAACTATTCTAGCCTCTGTGCTAACTATTCTTGCCTCTGTACTAAGTATTTTCTCCTGTGTAGCATCTACTTTAGCCTCTGTGCTAATTATTTTCTCCTGTGTAGCATCTACTTTAGCCTCTGTGCTAACTATTCTAGCCTCTGTGCTAACTATTCTAGCCTCTGTGCTAACTATTCTAGCCTCTGTGCTAACTATTCTAGCCTCTGTGCTAACTATTCTAGCCTCTGTGCTAACTATTCTAGCCTCTGTACTAAGTATTTTCTCCTGTGTAGCATCTACTTTAGCCTCTGTGCTAACTATTCTAGCCTCTGTACTAAGTATTTTCTCCTGTGTATCATCTACTTTAGCCTCTGTGCTAACTATTTTTCCCTGTGTAGCCGTAATTTCAGTTTGAGCTGCATTTAATTTAACCTCAACTGTGGCTACGCTCGAGCGAACGTGACTCACTTCAACATTCACATTACTTATATCCAATTGAACAAGTCCTACATCTTCTAACACACTATCAACACTTAGTTCAACATCATTAACTTTCTCCTTAATTTCCTTGGACCTATCGAAAAATTTTCGATTGCTGTCCTGCAAACGTTTCATAGACAAATGAAGTTGGGACATATCTGCTTGCATTACTTCTGTGTTTCTAGTTATTAATTCAGTATTCTTATTATTTGATTCAGTCATTCGCTCAAAATTAGTTTGAGTATTTGACCTGCTATCAGCCAAGTCCTGCTCAAGCTTGGTCAACTTTTCCTGTATAGCTTGTAACAAAGCTACTACATCATCTAGTGTGCTGCACCTGACATAATTATACAATATAAAAAGGAGACATATAGGAATGCAATACATATATAGTAGAATTGACACACTCAGAATGACCCTTTTCACCAATATGAATAATATAACTTGTTTGGCTTCTAAACTTAATAGTAAAGTATATCTATAAAAATAAGAGGTGTATGTGCTTGGTAATTTTACTAAAAATAATTAAATTCTACTCGCAAATCTAGCTTATTAATTTATTATCAAAAAGAAATGAAGTTAACGTGACTGATGATCTACTAAATATCATCGCCGGTGACAAGTATAAAATGGCCGACAAGCATGGAGTGAAAAATTGCCCCATATCATGCCTCCATATGACCACACTGATCCATAAAAGTTTCCAGGAAATATCTCTTATGACCATGCCGTAATCATTAACAGTTACTTTTAAAGCAAAATAAAATATCTAGTCCCATAAATGGATTTGCCCAATAAAATCGGCTAACCAATAGGTTATTCGAGAATACCAATTCGAAATCCCCACGTTATGGGTTCGCCAATTAAGATGCACCCGTATCAAAGTGGTCTTACCTGTTGAAATCCGATGGAACTGCTGGATCGTAGAATCGGGAAGCGCCCGGCTGAAATGCCCCTAAAATTCTACCAACTAGGATCAACCAGGGATAAGGGTACCTCTCTTACAAAGAATGCGATAGGAAGATGCCAGTGGTCGATAAAATGAAAACGAAAAATAACTCCAAGTGTGCTAACGAGACTCTAAAAAAGACTAAATTAATCTCGAGCGTGGCGCTAGGCATCCTAAAAACTGACCCATTGGTCCTCGTAGCGCATTCTATTTCTAGTATAAATGACCAAGACATCCAAAGTATTTAAAATTGACCAACAGTTTATTAATCTAAAGACTGTTGCATGGTGGACTATCTCTCCACTAAACAAAATAATTCACCTCTACTGAAGCGTAGATATCTCATAATAACATTAGCATCGAAACATATTCAAAAATGCTCTCAAAATACAGCATCCTAATTGCATGTAAAAACAGTTTCAAATTTTTAAACATTATTATATACACTCGTTACATATTTAAATGATCCTCAAAGTTTATGATATTATTTACATTTATACATTATTGTACACGTTCAAATTCTTCATCAGTAATAAATTCGATTCCATCAATAAGCATTCTATAGTATTAGTTAAAGTCAAATTAGGGCATGTTCGACGAATGGTTAAGTTTATCGAACGCATTATCATAGCATGAAATGTTAACAACATTTTAAATCACATAGTTATTCATGTTATTATTATTATCTCTAAAGATTTTAGTGGTTATTATTACAGGATTATATCAATATTATTACTCGTCTTTCCAATTAACCTTTCTCCAAACACAAATGTTATTAATTTGAACAATCCATTCTTAGAACAATTATCACAAAGCTGTTTCACTTAAATGTTGGATGTATTAACCTCATACTAGCCTTCTAGTATTAATATTCGTGACTATACTGCACGTTCAAAATATACACATAATTGTATTCAGACATAGCTCAATAGCTAATTTATACTGGACAAAAAAATGACATAGATCATCCATTGATGTCTTATATCTCATTATAACAATCAAATTCGCAAATACACGTTGCTTCATTCATAGATAAGCTCTCCATAACTTGTAAACATTTTTCCAAACATCATTAAGTTCAAATAAGCTTTAACATAAAAGTCATGAAATATCGTGCATCAAATTAACATAAGTTAAAGTATCATGGACAATTTTTATCAGAACTAAGGCAAATATAATATAATCAGCTGTTTAAATAACAGTGCTTGAGAATTTTTGACATTATCATTTCGCTTTGTAATGAAAATATTTTATACAATCATTTTACAATAGTATTTTATTTCTCATTATAATCTCATGTTCATAACTATATCTTTCAAGAAATTGTGGATATATCACTGTAAAAGGAACGATTCAGCTCCACTAGACAAAAACTCGAATGGAGATCCTCACCCAAGGAAACACGAAAGACTCTACACCATAGAAATGAGCCTGTCTTAAGAAGGTACACGAAAACTATTAGAATCCAACGCTTAACCAGGTTGGAGTTCAACAAACGAATCATGAACAAAAGGAAACTGAACGATCTAATAGTGTCTAAGACCACTCCAGAAAGAAAAATCTCAAGAGCTGTAGATTACCAAAATCAATCCAAAAATCGCAAATTCTGCTTTATAAATCATTATGTTTCCATATTTATACTGCACTTGATGAAAAATAGACCCGCACGTCTATTAGAGAAACTCGCATGAAATGCATAAGTGTTCAAGTTCAAATTCGAAATTCGTAGAAATGTCTATTCAAATAATCTTCAAGTATAAGTAGCGTATTGGTCATCTGCTTGCTAACTACTATTCTTATATAAAGTTACCGTAGTCTTCTCTCTACTCTTCATATTAATCTTCTCAACAAGTTATATAATTCCATTAAATTCTCAGATTTAGAAAGAAAAAGAAGTGAATTAATGCATAAAAAATAGCATTAAAATATTAATGTTAACTACAAAAATAAAATACACTACAAAACAGAAGCGATAGAGAATCGGGTATAGCCTTGGAATGCATTTTCTAACTACTAAGAAAAATTGGTGAAAAGGAACACTCTAGAGTACGTCTAATTCATACTGTCTACTATGAAAATGGGAGGTCAGCTACCTTGTACGTTGCCATCTGGTTGAAATATGAGGATGCGAGAAACACACTGTCCTCTTTCTGGAACTGGACCCTCGTTCATCAGGTCGCGTAGTCCTCGATACGACTGGATCTTGTAGAGAACCGAACCCGAGTCCGAACGTTTGAAAAGGAAAAACAGCTGTTCGCGAAACAAGTTCATCGCTCTCACACGTTCCCAAGATATAGCTGGAGCTTATTCGTAGTATGCCATTGTATTTCATGCAGTTACAGTATGAATGTATAATAAACATCTCCAAGACGTCTTCCACCTCTTCTTAAAGAGTTTTCTGCTGTTATAATAATCCATGTTTAGTGCTGGTGATCATCCTAAGTAGTCAATTCCACTATTGCATCGCATTCCTGCTTTCCATTTTAGCCCATACGTGACATAGTCATGTGTTGGTGAAGTCTCCGTTCAATCAACTTCTGTTCTGAAGCCATAATGATAATATGCTTATATACTGTAAACTGTACTGTTGTAGAATAAAGTCTTGTACTGGCATATAAAATATCACACAAGTCCTGGTGAATACAAAGTTCACTGCTCCTGATGATGAAGTTTAACACAGTCTTCAGCTATAATAAGCTGAGACATAAAAATTTGCGGTACGAACTGTCTAACTTTAGGTAAATACACGTCCGCGTTGCTCGCGCACGATATGAGTGTCGTACTCCCAGCGAAGTATATTGCAATCTCGTGTCTCTGCCTGGACAGATCTTTGCTTACTGCTCTGCGAAACCCATAGTGCTGTTCGTTCAGGAACGATATTGACTATCGACATCGACACTGGATCATGTTCGATAATATTCTGATATTTTGTTATCTGCATTTATATATGTGTGAAATACACTCAAGTTTCCTCTTCTCTAAACATAATGCATTTGTCCATTACTATTCTGTTTCATGGCTACTATATCAAAGTATATCATGTTGCATCAGATTGACGTTACTGCTGTCTCCATTTTGTAGAGCTCCCTTGTACTAAAACAAAGCACGTGCTCCAGGCTGTATGGCGTGCTGCCTATCTGCTCCTAACCTCGCCACGGAGTATCCATGCGCTGTGTGCCGTGTAAGTAGCGCCTCAGGAATGCACCTAAGTACACACCTGTCCATCATAGATCCAACTCAATACAAAATACGGTCTCAATACCATCCCGGCATTTGGTTGGAGTTGAAGTGGGAAACCACAGAAAACCACTTCAAGGATGGCTGAGGTAGGAATCGAGCCTGCCTCTTCTCAGTTTTCCCACATGAGGTTGAGTACCGGAATTCCTCGTTATAGACCTCACTCCAGAATTAACAGACCCAGGAATCCAACCCGGGCCTCTGTGGTGACAGCCACTGCGCAACGAGGCGGACACAAATCAGTCAGGGTTTCTCAACCGGTGAGTCGTGACCCCCTGGGGGGTTTGGAATTAACCAATTTTTGAACTGAATTGATGCATACTGCTGCTCACTTTGTATCGTCACGTGACGTACACGCGTGCCCTCTAGCGATGGGCTGTGACCTTTCACGTTCTGGTCGTAACCACACCTCGTTACACACGCCACGATTAGTCCATGTCGTTACCGGTTTGTGCATTACAGACTCCGGCTCGTTACTTTTTGAACGCACCTTATACATTTGATGATAAACACTCGCTGTATTGTGGTTTGTAGACGTCATTGTGAAGGAAATGGTAATGGTTCGGTTCTGTAGTAGTCACGTTTCACTGTGGCCTGTAGATGTTTGTATTGGTTTTGCTCTGTAGCAGTATTTGAGACGATATTAACATGCTAATAGAATCCATTAGTGATAATTTTTGGTGTTCGAAGTGAAAGTTTCCTCACCCTTTATTCAGTGTTCTCGCCCTCAGACTATATCCTGCTGCTAAGAGTCATGCCTCAATTCAACCTGATGGAATATAAAGCAGTGCTTAGCGGCTTTAGGACTTGTACGAGTACACGCTATTCTTTGTCTGTATAGTCTCTAGCGAAAGCTCAAGTACAGCTTCTCCTTGCGGAAAACTGAGTGCTAAACAAGAGAAAATAACTAATAGAAAATAGAAGAATTTAAGGACTAATGGATGTAGGTTGCTTTAGTAGGGAGTGTATAGAATTGCTATTCTATGCTATTTACTATGGTGTAAGTGTGTACTGAAATAATGTTTTGCTTTTGTAGTGTACGAGTTGGTACAAGATCCAGCGACTCGTTTGCGCCGATCTCCTGCGCCAATGCCAGTGGCCCTAGCGTTCCCCAGTGGTGGAGGGTATGGAGGGTATGGAGGGTATGGATATGGGAGCCACGGCAGACAAAACCTTGGAGGATATAGAAATAACTACGGCCAAGGAATGAGTCACAGAGGACATGATCAAGGATACGGAGGTTATGGTGGTCAAGGGGCAAATAATCAAGGAGGCGGTGGTTTCGGAGGTTATGGTGGTCATGGTGGTCAGGGTGGATATAAACAAGGGGGCGGAGGACAGCAAGGAGGTGGAACCTACAGCAGAGCCTCCAGCAGCTCCTCCAGTTCCAGTGGAGGATATGGAGGAATCAGCAACAGCAAGAGTCATGCATCCAGCAGCGCGTAAGTCTTGTTACTTCATCTGCTAATGTTTCGGTCCAATTGTGACCAATAAAAGGCATTGAATGTTTTGGATTTAACGGACAGCGTAACATAATACAGCAAATACAGGGTCTTTCATAAAAATAAGAACGGCAAGCGGCGGTTTTGTTACCCGCTGCTGCGGTAGTCTTGACCGAGCTTGTGGCACGCCACGGCCCCCTGCTGTAGTATTGAAAGCGCGCTCATAATACATACTTGACCTTGCAATAAGCGTGCAGGTGTTCAGTCCGAAGCTCAGCTGCTAACATGGTGAGACAGTTATCATTGCAACATTGTATTTTTGTATGTAAAAACTTATTTTAACAAATCCTCACACATTGGAGGAACTGAAAGGATATATTTCAGTAGGAGAATTCACTCGCGTCAGCCAGAATGTGGTTACCAAATAACTCAGAAAGGACGACATTTCCAGCATGTTGTATAAGGTAAGATTTCATATAGGATTGTACACATGCTTAAAGCAGGGGGCCGTGGAGCGCCACAAGCTCGGCCAAGGCCACCGCAGCAGCGAATAACAAAACTACCGCTTGCCGTTCTTAATTTATATGAAGGAAGCTTGTAGTTTAACGTGACCGTTAATCTCGAGATCATGAGCCACGGGACCTCCTTTTTACGTGGAATCCGAACCACAGGACATGGCATTTCACTTCGAAAATCTCACATGCATTGACCGGGAATCGAACCCGGGCCGCCTTGGTGAGAGGCATACAGCTAGACCGCTGAGCCACCACGCCCCTTTAATTTATATGAAAGACCCTGTATACTTCAGGCCATATCAGGATGTCTACCGAAACCAACTAACAGATTTCCCAGACAATTCCCTGACTTTTTCCAGGATAAATCAGAGAATTCTCTGAGTAACAGTAGCGGCCATAATCTCTACTTAGTATAAAACAAAGTTCCCGATTCTTGGATGTTACGAGTAAACTAGAGAACCACAGGATGGATTTTGATGCGGTTTTCACCATTCTGTAAAGGATGTCTCGAGGATGATTTCTGTAGAAAATTATTTATTTATGATCAAAGGAAGCCGAACAGTGACGATTTCAGTGGAAAAGTCGAAAAAGAAAAGATACGAGCCGTACAGTAGTCGCATATGATGTGTAACATCTGACATGTTATCCTACTCGTATACTACACAGCTTGGACATTCTTAAGATGTTAATTTACGCTCCGTTTTCATACTGGTACTATGATGAATGTATTGATTGAATTGGAGATATGCTACTGTCACATTTGTGGCGCAGCGGTCAAGCTGTTAGTCTCTCACCAAGGTAGACCGCGTTCGATTCCCGGTCAATACATGTGAGATTTTCGAATTGAAATGCCATGTCCTGTGGTTCGCATTCCCCGTAAAAGGGAGGTACCGTGGATCATGATCGTGAGATTAACGGTCACACAAAACCACACGCTTCCTTCCTTTTAAATGAATAATTCATAATAACAAAGTGACACACAACGTCGACTCTACTCTGAAATACTGTGTGCAAACTCCTCAGTAACTATAACATTCATTATTCTCAAGGCTCTCATACAATTCGTCGTAAACAATCAAAACATGGCTTCCTACAATCATGAAATTACCTAGTCTCAAAAATGATGAAAATACAGCTTTTATTCCACTAATATAACAACATTCTGTTATGCATTTAATATTTGATTACTCACCCACAGCTTGACAATAATGCCGCTTACTTAAATGTCATTTGTCGTCTTTAGTTTATCATACACTCAACAACATAAGTCTCAAGTTTTCACTTCCTACCCCATGTGATATTCAACCTTGAACGTGAAGCTTCATAAACTGCTCAATGACAAATGAAAGTCAGTGAAACATTTGCCACTGTGATCGTCAAACCAGTGCCTGCTAAATGCACTGCCTACTGTATTATCATAACATTCTCGCGCTACTGAGCACACACTGACTTGTTTCCAATACACCCATTTTCAATTGTACAAAAATCACGCTGCCTTTGCATGGTACCACTGCCAGCTAGTACACTTCCGTTTGATCGATCGAGCGGGCAGTGCATACTTCCGTTGTCTACCACTGCCAGCTAGTACACTTCCGTTTGATCGATCGAACGGGCAGTGCATACTTCCGTTGTCTACCACTGCCAGCTAGTACACTTCCGTTTGATCGATCGAGCGGGCAGTGCATACTTCCGTTTGATCCACCACTGCCACCTCGATCGTTCCGATCCACTTCCATCCCCAATTATCAAAATCACTCCCACAAAACTCTCCAGTAACCGAGCGGAAAGATGTTACACATCAAAAACCTGGCGTCCGAGTGCTTTGTAAGCTTACGCTGGGCAAACCGTTAAAAATATCTAAATACTATGAGTGTAAGAATTGTTCAGCATGAAAAGTTCTACAAAAAAGTTCACGAGAGCATGTGTCTATCTTCTATACATCACCCACTATAAGTGTTTTTACGTTTAAATTTCTTCTAACCATTTCCATTCAACTACTGAGGTGACAGTTTACGAGCTAGCTAAGGGCGAGTCTATCATCCCTGCTACAGCCTAGCTAGCAGGCGAACCTATTGCCCCAGATACAGCCAGCAGCAAACCGTCGATTCATGTTGAGTTAAGACTTCTGAGAAGGGTGTTTGTGTTTGGAGTTTCCCTGGAAGTGCAACTCGGGTTTTCTTCATTTCGCCTGTGAAACACAGTCAAGTTAAATTGGATGGAAGGGGGATTTGAGTTTCATTCACCTCGCCATTCCCTGGAAGTGCAGCTCTCATTTCGCCTGTGAACTTTTCGTTCCGCAAAATTCACAGTCAATTTAAGATTGGACGGAAGGGGAATTATATTATATTAAATTATACTGATTGGCGTATAATCTCTACTTAGTATAAAACAAAGTCCCCGATTCTTAGATGTCACGGGTAATCTCGAGGTCCACTGCATGGATTTTGACGCGGTTTTCGCCATTCTGTAAAGGATACCTCGAGAAAGGTTTCTGTAGCAAATAATTGATTTATGATCAAAGGAAGCCAAGCAGTAACGATTTCAGAGAAAAAGTCGAAAAAAAATCCTGGCGTCCGTGCGCGAGAGCACATCTCTATATTCAATATATCGTCCACTATAAGTGTTTTTAGATTGGACGGAAGGGGTATTTGTGTTTCATGCACCTCGCCATTCTTAAATTACGTCTGACAAGAATTTGTTGCACATGCTTCTCTATGATAATATAGTTATAGTCCAGTCAGTGATTTTATATGATAATAGTGGAAACTCGCGCCACTTAACACGCAGAGCAGTGGCGACAGCGCATAGTGCTACCATCTAGCGGCTCGAATAGACAACTACTGGAACGAATTATTCAATAACACAATTCGACTTCGAAAACGCAAAGAAATACAGATTTTAAGTCCTTTGCGTAATTCTTGTAGCATAATATAAGGAAAGGAGACGGATGTTGATCCGAAAGGGGCAGTAATAAGAATGAAATACATGTATATTGTCATTCAAAAACATTTAATCGTCATTTTACGGCAGCCGTTTGACTAGCCTACAGATATTCCAAAAGCAAATTACGCGTGTAAAGGCCGGACGTTTGTTTTAGACGAGTGAAAAATCTTAATGGAAGCCTGGAGGCGAGTTACTACAGTACCTGTGTTGTTATCAGCTGCCCCAAGCGGTCCGATGATTGACAAAGCTGTTTCACACTTCTGCTGAAGTACAGTCATTGGCAAATATAATGGCGTTATATTCGTAACTATGTAACGTGTACTTCCACGTCACATAATACTTCGACGTGGACTGTACTGTCTGCTCGTGTCTGGAATTCATTACATCAGATCGGTGGGGACAAGTGTGAAACGATAGGGTGAAAGCGTGAGTGTGTGTAGGCTCACTCGCAGGCTTCAAGGTCAAGGGCAATCGTCTAAAACAAACGTCCAGCCTATAATATCTTATAGAGCTTGATATTTTTAGTGGGAAGATTTTTCACGGATGAATCATTCGTTCTATTCAGATATGCCTTAGGCTGGCTGCGTGGCTCGGCGTTAACGTTCTCGCCAGCTGTGCCCAAGGTTTCAGGATTGAATCCTGGCGGAGCCAGTTGGCATTTGAAGGGGTGCAAGTGCGAGGGAGTCGTACCAGTAGTTTTACTGGCACGTTAAAGATCCCCTTCGGGGCAAAATTCCAGTACCCCGGCGTCTCTAATAGCCGCAGTAGGCCTACTTAACTGGAACGTAAAACCAATAAAAATAAAAAATAAACACATACCGTATGCCTTAATAAGGACTTTGAAATACCTGTCAGTCAGTAATTTCGTACGGCTGTTACTGATACCTTCATTAGAGTTATTAATTGATAAAAGAAAACAACCAGTTAATCTGCTTCTAATCCCATGGGTGCTTTCAGGCATAAAATGGCAAACACTATCTTCATGTCCATGACATTTTGGCAGACAAACCCCCCACACACATTTGGAGACTGCATGTTGGAGCTATCCGCTCTTCACAACCCACTGAGCGCACTTGGAAAAGGATTAAATGGATAGTTTTAATTATAAAAATGTTTTAAAGAAAGACAGAGGTGGCCCTAGCAATATTTTCAGGTGGTGCGCGATCTCATTGTGGAGACTAAATGTAACAAACAGTTTTTACATTATTAATAACTACTATTTTAATATTAAAAACAAGATGTTCAGTAAAGAACATATAGCCTACTTTCTCCTAAATGCATGGGTATTGTTATAACTCTTTGTCCTTTTCAAGGAGTATGATTGAATGTTGGTTGTAGTAGCTTGTTGAAATACAACGTGCTATAGGGACATTAAACATGAATATGAGGTGCCCTTTGCTAGTGCTACCTCTGTACCAAATTTCGTTCCATTCGGTTTCACCGTGTTCGAATTGATAAGGGGAATCGATTTTCACACAAAGATGGCCGCCATCCGCAAAATATTAGGCTGATGACCTATTAGTTTGGTCAAAGGATGCTCCCTCCATAAAGGTATGTTGTTGCTAAATTTGCTAGAGATCGGATGATTAGGCTAATCGTAATTTGATTTAAGCTTTGAACATTTGTGTGGCCGCCATTACGTTTCTGTCAATATGGCGGCGATATAAATCATGACACTGAGATGCCCTTTGCTAGTGCTATCTCTGTACCAAATTTCGTTCCATTCGGTTCCACCGTGTTTGAATTAATAGGGAGAATCGATTTTGACACAAAGATGGCCGCCATCCGCAAACTATTAGGTGAATGACCTATTAGATTGGTCAAAGGATGCTCCCTCCATAAAGGTATGTAGTTGCAAACTTTGGTAGAGATCGGATGATTAGGTTAATCGTAATTTGATTTAAGCTTTGAACATTCGTGTGGCCGCCATTACGTTTCAGTCAAGATGGTGGCGATATAAAACATGACACTGAGGTGCCCTTTGCTAGTGCTACCTCTGTACCAAATTTCGTTCCATTCGGTTCCACCGTGTTCGAATTAATAGGGGGAATCAATTTTGACATAAAGATGGCCGCCACCCGCAAACTATTAGGCTAATAACCTATTAGATTGGTCAAAGGATGCTCCCTCCATAAAGGTATGTAGTTGCAAAATTTGGTAGAGATCGGATGATTAGGTTAATCGTAATTTGATTTAAGCTTTGAACATTCGTGTGGCCGCCATTACGTTTCTGTCAAGATGGCGGCGATATAAAACATGACACTGAGGTGCCCTTTGCTAGTGCTACCTCTGTACCAAATTTCGTTCCATTTGGTTTCACCGTGTTTGAATTAATAGGGGGAATTGATTTTCACACAAAGATGGCCGCCATCCGCAAACTATTAGGCTAATGACCTAGTTATTTGGTCAAAGGATGCTTCCTCTATAAAGGTATGTTATTGCAAAATTTGGTAGAGATCGGATGATTAGGTTAATCGTAATTTGATTTAAGCTTTGAACATTTGTGTGGCCGCCATTACGTTTCCGTCAAGATGGCGGCGATATAAAACATGACACTGAGGTGCCTTTTGTTAGTACTACCTCTGTACCAAATTTCGTTCCATTCGGTTGCACCGTGTTCGAATTAATAGGGGGAATCGATTTTCACACAAAGATGGCCGCCATCCGCAAACTATTACGCTGATGACTTATTAGTGTGGTCAAAGGATGCTCCCCCCATAAAGGTATGTTGTTGAAAAATTCGGTAGAGATCGGATGATTAGGTTAGTCGTAATTTGATTTAAGCTTTGAACATTTGTGTGGCCGCCATTACGTTTCCGTCAAGATGGCGGCGATATAAAACATGACACTGAGGTGTCCTTTGCTAGTGCTACATTTGTACCAAATTTCGTTCAATTCGCATTCACCGTGTTCGAATTGATAGGGGGGGACAGACATTCAGAGTACACACACTCACACACACACACACACAGACACACACACACACAGACTCACACACACACATACACACACACAGACAGACACACTTTTTTCGCCCTGTGTTGATCTCATAAGTCTACTTTCATTTTTTGCAAAAATCCAAAGTAGGCTAATAATATTCCTAGAACGCTCCTAAAATATTATTTAATATTAAACAATAGAGTTCGCTTATGGTCGCGCTTAGACGAGGCTAGGCATGATTATTATTTACACGAAAAGAAATATGCCTAATATGATGTTACTAATATCTTACATTACAAAGCAACACCTTAGTATAGTGTAACGTTCTAACAGTAAGCAAAGTTTCAATTTCACTCGTAGCTTGCAACACGGACACAAATCACAATCCACATGCATCCGCACACGATTGAACGCCAAGGAAACAGGTGGCAGACAGAATATATATAGATATTGGTTTCAACTCGTTAATTTTTATACAACGTTAAGTTAAGTATGAATGTCTATACCTTTGAAATGCACGCACCCCAGCTCGCTTACAGTATAATATACAGAATTAATTTTGACGGGTAGGGTTAAGTAGTATGCTAATAAGGTGATAGGGTTTTATTTTTTTGCGCTGTCAATCTACCGTTGCATTTTCTGCGCCTCCCATATGACAACGCCTAGGGCGGTCGCATCGTTCGTACCGCCCTAGGGCCGCCCCTGAGAAAGTATGCTATGTTCAGATTAATAGAAAAAATACAGGTACGTAAACATTGGTAGGTAGACTCACAGCTGTTTTGAGGAAATCTGTAAAATGACTTGGGATCACTTTGTATTTTGTAATTAAAACACCCACACATAGCCCAAACGTTACTTTTCTAACATGTACAGCATATAAACTTGCCAGCTGATTGAAGTAGAGTTCGTAGTTGTCTGCGCGAACCGCTAGATGGCACGCAGAATCGTTGTCGCCAGTTTCTGGCGGGAGTTTCCACTATTGTCATATTAAGCTATTTGTTTTAACCCATCATGCCGCGACGTAAAACGAATACAGGTCGTAGTTCATTGACATCGTAAAGAAGCGCTTATCATGTAATGCATTCACAACTTTCCCGGGCGAAGCCGAGCCGGGTTGCTAGTTATTTATAAATATCTGTCGAGACTCAGTCGGTTGAATTCTTCTTCTTGGGAATAGTGTAGGCTCAGCATTTGATCTCTACCCAATAACGGATCCCAAAGCTTTGAAACATTGTTTATCCTGAATTATCACCAACAGATAGCGCACAGGTAGCCTACTATGTTGGATCATTTTGTTATATTGGTGAAATAACACAAAATAGGCTGTTACAAACGCTTTAAAATTAAAATGTATCGTATTATCAACTAGTTATTCTTCAAATAGAACAGATATGACATCCGGTGGAAAAGCTTCGCGTAAGAAATCCATTTACTGAAGAGAGAGCTGGATTATAATTTCCGTGGAACTAATGTCAAACGCATACTTCCTCCATGATGTTCTGGTGTGTCATTGTCAACAACCACATTCACTTAAATTGTCGGCGAAATCTTACGAATGTGTAGAAATTGGAGTTGCGGATATTAAGGTACAGTGCTATTTCTTTTGCAATATTGCCCAGTCTGTTTATGCATTGTAAGTACAATGGTTGATCCAATATAGGCTACATTGTCAACTTTCAAATCATGTAATTCATGTCCGACATGTTGGATACATTTTGGGTGCATGCCAGAAGCTATCCTTACCTAATTGGTCAATGAATGAAAATATTGAGCTCTGATTAGTTGGAAAAACTGTGTTATAATGAAAATTAGTACTTTTATGATCCCCATTAAGATACAGTTTTCTGACATATAGACTAATATTTACATATCGACATCGTCGAACATAAACTATTGTAGTTGCGAGTATTGAAAGTAGCTCGTCAATAGTAATCATAGTTACACATTTATATACAAATACACAGTGTACACATGTAATTTGTGCGCTGTATCTTGCAAGAAATGTGAGCTCACCGAACATACATCTACAACAATCATCACCACAATATACTTTTCCCCCAACAAAATTGAAATGCTTAATTTCCAATTATTCAAGGTCGGACCTTGTAAAACTAAAATTCCCTGAGTGTCATTAAAATACCCTGATAATTCCCTGAGTTTTCCAGGATGTAAAAATTCCCTGAGTATTCCCTGTTTTCCAGAGTAGTAGACACCGTGTAGGGCTGTACATATAATTCAAATATTTACATTTCTTATGTGTATATTAAGGCTTTTACGGCCCGGATTACTATATAAATAATTCATGTTTTTGGGCTGATGCCGTGTGTATTTAAATTAGAACCATACGTTTCGGAGAAACCTTGCCTCCTTTTTCAGTGGAAGTCAAACATTGTGGCCAAAGAAAGTATATCAATGAGATTAGAAAAATTACAAAGATATAGATAAATTCCTCGGTTCGTCACCAGAGAGCAGCTGCCAGAAATTATAGTATGGACCATGGTAGAACGGCAGACAGAGTAGTAAGTGAGGAGAAGGTAAAGGGGCGGGGTGAAAATATAGAGACTTCACGAAGAATGAGGATGTCCGAAAGGAAAGGGGGGGGGAGGTGGGAGGGTTAGATGGATATAAAGAAACATAAACAAAAGGGAAGTGTATCTGAACGATACCTAACTTCATATAGCATCCCCTCCCCCCTCTTCTTTCGGACATCCTCATTCTTCGAGGAGTCTCTATATTTTCACTCCGCCCCCTTTACCTTCTCCTCACTTACTACTCTGTCTGCCGTTCTACCATGGTCCATACTATAATTTCTGGCAGCTGCTCTCTGGTGACGAACCGAGGAATTTATCTATATCTTTGTAATTTTTCTAATCTCATTGATATACTTTCTTTGGCCACAATGCTTGACTTCCACTGAAAAAGGAGGCAAGGTTTCTCCGAAACGTATGATTCTAATCTACAGTAAATACACACGGCATTAGCCCAAAAAACATGAATTATTTATTTACATTTCTTATAACGTTGTCACCAATAACGGTTACTTTTAGGGTAACAAGGAGGTAACAACGGTACTAAATGAATCGGTGTTTTATTGAAAGGGCCTAATCGACATTTTTGGACATTTTCACTTTTTTAGCGTTTTGTTTTCCTTTTGGATAGAGAGAGCCATCTGTTTCCTTTGAAAGGATGCTTGTGCAAGCGTTCTTTCCGTATAAAACTCATGTTCATAAATATTGAGTTTTTTTGAAAGGGCGGACGTGCGTCACACCCAAAGTAAACGGGACTACATGACTGCGTTGTCACTGCCCCTAAACCAGTGGTTCCCAACCTTTGTCAGCTGACGCCCCCCTTTTCAGATACGGGAGTTCATCGCCCCCCCCTCTCCACTCATCGCTTCTATAACCTCTTCAATTGACGCGGAGGATATAGACCTAACCTAATAACACTACATAATGGAATGGGCCTATCTATTATATATTAACTTCATTTTAGCACAATACAAAGAACACACTTTTACAACAAATCCTTAAGTTAGTAAACAAATGTCAGTGAGTGAGTTGACACTTTTTTCTCTGGGTAAGATTCGGTATGTTTGGTTTGATATTTGACAGAGCACAGCTGAGATCACTTGCAACATCAAGCTGACAGCGCTGCTTTGTTTCTATGACACTCAGCGTTGAAAATCCTGACTCGCATAAATATGTCTTTGAAAATGGGACAATGACACGCAGTGCAAATTTGGCTATTGCAGGATACACTGCTAGACAGTTTACCCAAAAGTCACGCAGTCTTAATATTTTAGAATCATCTTTTAGCTTTGATTCACACTTCAAATCTATGGCTTCTTCTTGAAGCTGTGCTGGCAGTGCTTCAATGTCAATGGCAAACGAATTTCTTGTTAACATGCAGGACCATTCTTCCTACGAGATATCAGGAAAGTAAAAGTTGAATTCTTGTGCCAGGGAATCCAAATGTGACTGAAATTGCACCTAAGTTTATTACGATCACTTTCATTTTCCAGCAAAAGTTCAATAAGGCGGTTAAAGGATGAGAAGTTCTTCAACTGAATCCGGCGTTTCCATAACTGTATTTATTCCAGGAATGCATAATATTGGAGTTTTTGTCTTGGAGCTTTAAGTTCACACTGTTCAAAGCTTCAAAGAAATTGCAAAGATATGCCAACGAGACAATAAAATTGGCATGATTTTGCTCCTTACAACACAGCAAATTCCTTATTTCACCTCCAACCTCGCAGCTCCGCACAGGTTTGTGCCAACAGTTGGCAATTACCAGTGCTTTTGAACGATTGACTTGGAGCGACAATCACTTGGCGAGATTTAGAAAAATGTTTATTTTACAAAATTGTAATATTCGAGTTAAAAAAAACTTAATTCGGAAATCACTTCACACCCTCCTTGATAAAGCCCCACGCCCCCCAAGTTGGGAACCCCTGCCCCTAAACTAAGAAACCAGCCAACAATGACTTTCTTATGTTGTAAGTGTTTCACTGTGCTTCAGATTCGTTGCAATTTGTGTGTGTAGCAAATCCATTCCATCTGAACACAATGTCAGTGCTATAGATTTGCACTACTGTCGACCAAAGTATTATGTGTACTCGAGTTTGAAGGTCGTTTGTGACGTAACCAATAGACCTCCATAAAATCCAATACCATCATCATTTTCGTCGTTCTATTTTACGTTAGTTCATGTAGGCTAGGATTTTTAAATTTATATTTTAACATTTTTTATCGCAGGGGGAACACAAAAAGTGCAAGTTTTTAAGCGTGTTTCAACCATGCGTCACATTTAAGAATTATTATCTCAAAAATCCGTCATCAGATCGAATCCAAATTTTAACACAATATACATTAGAATGTTGTATAACTGGTTTATTCATTTCAAAATTTTGCGTGTCCAAGAAACAAAGTTGTTATCATTTGTGTAAGGAAACGTTTTCTCGGCTTGGGGTGGTTGGAAAATGTAGTTCTTGGTTGTGTTGCAATCCTTATACATCAAAAGGTTATGCTGTATGACTTTAAAATACGTGAATTAATTCACTTATTTTATATCGGTTTATATTTGAACGGGGAAATACGACCTCGCCTCGCTCGGCAGTGATGGGCTCCATCTCAGCAACGCTGTACAGCTTACCCCGGAGCGGCTGGCTGGTGAATCATGCCTTATTTCCACGAACAAATACAAACCGATATAAAACAAGTGAATTAATTTACGTATTTCACAGTCATACAGCATAACTTATTGATGTATAAGGATTACAACGCGACCAAGAGCTATATTTTCCAACCACCCCGAGCCGAGAAAAAGTTACCTTACAAAAATGATAACAACTTTGTTTCTTGGACACACAAAATTTTGAAATTAATAAACCAGTTATACAAAATTCCAATGTATATTGTGTTACAATTTGCATTCGATCTGATGACGGGGTTTTGAGATAATAATTCTTAAATGTGACGCGTGGTTGAAACACGCTTAAAAACGGGCACATTTTGTGTTCCAACTGCGATAAAAAAATATTAAAATATAAATTAAAAATTCCAAACCTACATAAAAAAACGTAAAATAGAACGACGAAAATGATGATGTTATTGGATTTTATGTAGGTCTATTGGTTACTTCACAAACAACCTTCAACCTCGAGTGCACATAATACTTTGGTCGACAGTAATTTCTTAGTAAAGAAAGTTCCAATTTAAGTCCTAAACTGATATTTAACAATGATCCATTATACAGTATTTTGTGTCCATCTTTGCCATATATTTGTGTAAATATCTGTCTCTAGCAAATAGATTGCATTTTCGAACAAATTAATGAACATTTTTGTGTCTAAGTATTCGATTTTTTATGAAAGGGCGTAGTTGCACGATTTTCTTTTGCGCATATCTTCCGGACAAAAATTTATAAAAAATTTCCATAAAAGCACGTTAGTCACAAAAACCATTAAAATAAAAATTAAATTAAAAATTGAGCCTTTGGGAAAGTTTTATTTAGTTTCCCAACAATTTCCTTGCGCTTACCTACGCCCTTTCAAAAAACACTGATTCAATTGAAATAATGATTATTATTATTGTAGTTTTAAGGGGAGAAACAGTACTCATTAAATTAACTATATTAACAATTAATCCAGAAAGTCTCCGTGGCTTAGGCGGCAGCACGCCGGCTTCTCACCGCTGGGTCCGTGGTTCAAATCCCGGTCACTCCACGTGAGATTTGTGCTGGACAAAACAGAGGCAGGCAGGTTTTTCTCCGGGTACTCCGGTTTTCCCTGTCAAAATTTCATTCCAGCAACACTCTCCACTATCATTTCATTTCATCTGTCATTCATTTAATCATTGCCCTAGAGGAGTGCGTCAGGTCTCGGCAGCCGGCACAGTTGATATCCTCGCCGCTAGATGGGGGCTTCATTCATTCCATTCCTGACCCGGTCGGAGACTGGAAGCAGGCTGTGGATTTTCATTTTCAACAATTAATCCACCACTGACCAGATATTTGTTCTAAAAGAGGTCATATCAAAGTATTGGCAGTACAACTAAACAATGGTATTACTCTTTGTAGACTTTATATAAGCTTGTGTGTTTGAGTCTTCAGACTTTTGACTGGTTTGATGCAGCGTCCATGCTTCCCTGTCCTGAGCTAATCGTTTTATCTCTACGTAGCTACCACACCCTACATCCGAGGCAATCTGTTTAACATATTCTAACCTAGGTCTACCTCTACAGTTCTTATCTTTGACCTTTCCTTCTATAACTAAGTTTGCTATTCCTAGGTGTCTTAGTATGTATCCTGCTAACCTATCTCTCCTCTTCATTAGCAGTCACCAGAAACATCTCTTCTCTACCACTCGTCTTAATGCCTCTTCATTAGTAAACCTATCTACCAATCGGATCTTCATCACTCTTCTGTAACACCACATTTCAATCGCTTCAATTCTCCTCTTTTCTGCTGCTCCAACAGTCCAAGTTTCACTTCCATAGAGCACTACGCTCCAGAAAAAGGCTTTCAAAAATGACTTCCTATACCTAAATCTATATTCGATGTAAACAGATTCCTTTTCTGTATAAATAATGTCCTTGCCTGTGCTAACCTACTTTTTATATCCTCTTTGCTTCGTCCATCATTGGTTATTTTTTTTCCTCAGTAATGGAAATCACCTACTTCCTTTAGCGTTTCATCTGCCAATTCGACATCCAAGGGGGTTTCTGATTTCTTTCGACAGCATTCCAATATTATTGTTTTACATTTTGTTGGGGACAGTAAGTGAACAGTGTTTTGGGAGGAAACAAGACGTGACAACGTGGTTGGTGATGCTTGGCAACTGTGTGTCATTCCATTGTCGATCCTCACCCCTCTACCTGGCCTTTGGCCCACACTCTGTTAAGCCGTGCCTTACTGTCAGGACGCACCAAGCCGCAGCATCTCGCAGTGCAATAACTAAATCTTATCAATATGTTTTGTATATAGTTGTGTGTATGGTAATAAATGTGTATAATTTAAATGCATACGCTGATTAATTGTTTGTGCGCGCGTGAATCTTGTTCCGGCAATTTATTCGCCCCAAGTGATACATTCGGGTCCGAATACGTTTTGAGTCTTGGCTTGAAACGCATTTATTAATTTTCATCATGAATTCTTTCCTCAAGAGAGAATCCATACCATTTAAAAACTCATTCAAATCCTCTGTCGTGTCGGCTAAGCTGTCATCAGCAAATATATAAGCCTGCAACAGTATAAATAGAGAAATGTTGTTGGAGAAAATGGAGATGTTTGGAATACCAATTAAAATTAAAAATCTTGTAAAAGTAGCATTATAGGGGACAAAATGGATAGGAGAATACTCAACAGCGTTTGACATAAACACAGGAGTAAGACAAGGAGACGGAATATCACCACTGTTATTCAACCTAATAATATTCTACAGGTAGCAATGGAAGTGGTAGAGGCAGCAAAAGAAGGAATCAGCATAGGAATAACAATGAATATATTAGCATTCGCAGATGATGTAGATATAATTGCTGAAACTTCGGTAGACTTAAATGGACTACCAAGAAAGTTCTTCCAAAGAGCACAGGACGTTGGACTAGAGGGGGAATGATGAAAAATACAAAATTCATGAAGGTAGAGAGAAATTACAAGACAAGAGGACATGGAACTTAACAAATTTATGACCATGTGTTTGAAGAAGTAGACGAATTCAAATACCTGGGGACACTAATAAACAATAGTAACGAAGAAGAACAGGAGATAGAAGCGAGTAGCGAGGCGTTATTGCACGAGTAGGGGATTCCTTCAGAAGGATACTGAGGCTGAGTTGGAAAGGGAAGGTCACCAACGATGAGGTGATGAGGCGGATGGGAAAGAGAAAGGAAATATTAAATACTGTCAAAATTAGAAAACTGCAGTATCTGGGTCATGTGATGAGAGGAGAGGAATATCATCAGCTGCAGCTGGTCATTCAAGGGAAGCTACAAGGCAAAAAAAAGACCAGGAAGAAGACGCATTACTTGGATCGATAATCTGAAAACTTGGCTCAATTGTTCCACTATTGAGCTGTTTCGTGCTGCATCATCTAAAGCAAGAGTCTCTATGATGGTTGCCAACCTCCTCAGAGGAGATGGCACATAATGAAGAAGAATGGGATTCCTTGCGAAGAAGAGCCAAAGCATGTGGTAACCATGTGGAGCATCTCTTGTGACGTGCATCCAGAGCATCATATTCAATTATCAAACTACTCACATCCAAATTGTTATCAAGAGGACCAAAATACGAATATATAAATCTATAATTAGGCCAGTATTACCATATGGTGCAGAAACATGGAGATTAAGCAAATGCACAGAGAGAAAGATAAAGGTTTTTGAAAATAAAATCCTTAGAAAGATTTTCGGATCAATTTGTAAAGCAGATGAGTGGCGAAGGAGAAAGAACAAGGAACTAAAGGAGTTGTATAAAGAACCCGAAGTTGTTGCGGAAGCTAAGACAAGAAGGCTGGGATGGGCTGGCCACGTGTATAGAAGAGAAGAGGGATCTAGAGTGCGAGAAGTGTGTGAGAAAAAGCCAGACGGACGAAGATCGATAGGCAGACCAAAAATGAGATGGAGAGACTAGGTAACCAAGGACACCCAGCTACTGGGAGCGCGAGAGGAAGATGCCAAGGACAGAACGAGGTGAATGTTCAGTTAAGATGACCACCTCAAATATCTATGGAACCGTTTAAGATATCGTCATTCTGTTCTCAAATTCTTAAATCGTACTACGGGGCTCACACAACACGTTCATTTTCATCCCCAGCACATACTGTACGAATTTACCGAGTGTGGCAGATCTTGGATCTGCACAGACATTCCTCATCATTTATTGGCATGTATAGTTTTATCTTATGTAAATTAAACGGAAAGTGCCCAGTTAAGGAATAGAAATAAGTAACCAGGCTGTTGTCTGATGGCCTTGTGTTCAATACGAAGCAAATCCTACTACGATGTATAGGTCATTAAGGAGCGACACGGTATAACGTCGAACTAATGCATTGATTAGAAATCGCCAGTGATCTAGATGGCGGTGACTGGATATACAAACTTTGGTTAAAGTTTAGAGAAGGGATTCTTTGTTAAAAATTTGACGATATTTCGCATGTCCTGATGACTTGTATCTCTAAATAATGGAGATGTGTTTATGAATTGATGCTTTGAGAGATAAAGCAGATATGTCGCAAGTTTGCGTAACATAAAGTACACCACAAGTAAGCCTAGGTAGCCAATGGAACATGTAATGCACAGCTCTTTCCGTATAGTAATTTATATATTGACTCATTGAATATAATAACTTTTCTTTCTATCATTCTACTCCGTAGTTGTTATTTAGTGATTTGCATATTTATTCTTTCAATTTATTATTTCTGCAAGAGATGGGGGGGGGGGGGTTGCCATAAGCAAGTTCTATTGTCCTTCTGCCCGGGAGGAGAGATTTCGTGTTCTCCACTTCATTCTCATTGTGTACATGAGTGGCGCCCAATGATATTTGTTTGTGTTGAAGAGCGTTCACACGAGAAACCAGTAGCATTTTTTATTTAAAATGGAACTATACTAATTTGACCTTCTGAAGCAACTAAGAATCAAGTGACAAGTTCAGTGATGTCCTAATTTTTCAAATCCAACGAATACTTTTCGATATATTAAAGGTTTCCATAAGTGGCGGCATGAGACAGAAAGCGATGCGTTAACTGCTGGAATGTGCAGTGCATGATTCTCTTACGTGACCCACTCCTAGTTCACATGCTGAATTTATTCCATTCATAGCATAGACTACTGTGATGTGTACATTTTCAAAATCCAGTCTCTTAATATGTAGGTGTGCATTTCTCTCTCTCCACCTCGTCCTGAATCCCAGCGGAAATATCTGAAAACACATCAATAAAGAGGATACATTTTTATTTATTTATTTATTTATTTTACTCGTGTCAGGAACAAAAATATTACATAAGAAACTATGTACAAAATGGACAACAAAAATGACAAAACTTGAACATTTAAGACTCTAAATAATGCATGACCAATATTTTGCCATGTCACGTCCATTTGGTGTGGCCTTCACCGGATCCTCCATGGAGCACAGTATAGGACACAGACTGCACTGAAGCAGATGACCCTTAGTCTGTTCTTTACCGCATTCACAAATGACTTCGCTTCGCCACCATGTTGGTTTTGTAGTCACCAGGTTTTTGAAAGTCCCATAGGTGAACTTCTAGTAGTGACCTTTATCACCGTACGCAATTTCAGGGCGATATAGGTAATAGTTTCGGAGATACTGAATGCTGGTGAAATATTTCGCACAGCCGCCATGTTGGATTGGTGAGACACAATAAAATTTGAAGGAATTTTATTCTGTCGCACCAATCCAAAATGGCGGCTGTGCGAAATATTTCACCAGCATTCGGTATCTCCGAAACTATTACCGATATCACCCTGATTTTTTACGGTGATAAAGGGCACTACTAGAAGCTTACCTATGAGGCGTTCAAAAACCTGGTAAATACAAAACCAACATGGTGGCGAAGCGAAGTTGAGACTTATAAATAGCCTGTTCTCGCGATTTAACCGTACAAACGTAATACAACATGGTACAGCAAATGTTTATACACACTGTAATGCACTGGCGTCTAATTTACGGAAGATTGTAGCTTTACGTTACCGTTAATCGCGAGATCTTAAGCCACGGGACCTCCTTTTTAAGTGGAATCCGAACCATAGGACATGGCATTTCACTCTGAAAATCTCACATGCATTGACCGGGAATCGAACCCGGTCTGCCGTGGTGAGAGGCCAACAGCTTGACCGCTGTGCCACCACGCCCTCGTCGTCTAATTCAGTTCAATTGTTTACATAACCTCAAATTGGCGGCTGTGCAAAATATTTCACTGGCATTCTATATCTCCGAAACTATTACAGATATCACCCTGAAATTTTGTATTGTATTAAAGGGCACTGCCACAAGAGCATCTATGTAACTTTCATAAACCTGTAAAGTACAAAACGAACATGGCGGCCAAGCGAAGTTGAAACATTTTAATTGACTTTTCTCGCGATTTAACCATGATTATACATATTGTAATGCAATGGCATCTTATTTAGTTCAAATGTTTACATAAGCTCAAGATGGCGGCTGTGCAAAATTTTAAAATTAAGTTAATATTTCTTGTGTCGTAATCATGCGATAGAAGTGAAAGTTTGAATAATGAAACTACGCATTAATTCTCCTTTAATGGTACATAAGTATATGGCCTATACATATAACAATCCAAAATGGCGAGCATCCGAAATATTTTGACGGTTGTCAATATATACGAATCATTTACAGCAATAAAACTGATTTTTTTAATGTTTATACAGGCTATGAACATAAGTGCACCAGTAGGTCTTTCAGTAACCTGGTGAGCACAAATCCAACATGGCGGTGACGCGAATTATAAATATTTAAATTATGTTTCTCGTGATTTAATCATCCGAGTGCAGTGAATCTTTGCACGTTAAATGCTTCTGCAAATGTTAATCCACTGGTATCTAATTTATTTCAATTGTTTTCATAATCACAAGATGGCAGCTGTGCGAAATTTTAAAATCTCGTTTTTACTTCTTGTGCCCTAATCATGCGATTGAAGTTTGAATACCACACGTACACAATAATCTTCATGTAACAGTACATAAATAAAAATCCAACCAGGCGATCATCTGAAATATTTAGACGGTTCTCAATATCTACGAATCTATCACATTAATCAAACTGAAATTTTGTACGTTGATAGAGGCAATTAACATGAGTAGGATATATGAAAATAGGCTGTATAGTACTTCACGAAACTACTAGTTTTATTTTGTATTCTAATGTACTTTCATGTATTATCTGTGTGTAAACAATTGTTTGCTACTGGAATTGTGGCACTGCCCTGTTGTGGCAATAAATTAACCCTAGAACTGCGGACCGTCTTCCAGGAAGACGGTGTGTTGTTTAATCAAGTGCGACCGGCTCTCTGAAAGACGGTCTTGGAATTCAAATATAGTACTAATGTTAGCCTTCAGATGGCACTTATTTCAAGTTATGCTGGTTCCCGATGCTTTTATCTTTTGTAGTGTAAGTCTTTGGCAAAAAAATGACAGTATGCAAGCTATTATTTGGGTGCAGAACTGGAAGTACTTCCATGTTGATATTGAAGTTGCATTGAGCAAAATGGCCGCCAACTATGTAGACGATTCAGAAATTTAGCACCTGATTTTTGACGATTCGTGTGATAGTATGGACGATGACAGTGATTATTGAGTGGATTCGTATGAAAATGAAGATGGTGAAAGTAGTGGCAGTGATACCGGCGAACAGGATGTCACGCAAGTTATGGAAATCCCCATCAATGCAAGCGATGTCTATCATGTTCCGACAGATCCTGTACACATGCCTAATGTTAGCCGTTAAGGGGTAAGTGTGAACTAGACTGATATTCAACCCGAAGAAAGTGACTTTCCAGGTAAAAATATACCGTGTATCGTTCATCATCCTGGGCCTGTGAGCTTGCCTCCCCGTAATCGCGCGCCGATTATGTACTTCAAAATCGAGAAATGTCATATTTTTGTAAAAATAATTTTCTTTAAAAAAAAAAACAGGAATTATTTGAAACTGGTTGTTGAATTAGTAACAAAAAACTATGAACTTTTCTTTTATGATGTCTCTGACGAACATTTAACTCGGCAATATGGTTTTATAGAGCAGAAAAGTCAATAATTTTTTATTTTTTTATTTTTTATAAAATACTTTTTATGATTAATTCAAAATGACGAGTCTGAATGATTCACCTATATCAATATAATATAGAACAGTCTTTCAGCTTTATATTTGTGTATGATAAGTCATATTCATGAACACAGTATGCTTACAGATACCAAATTCCTTTAGTGTGTACTTTATGGGAATTTACTGCAGCATTTGACAGATAAACCTGCAGCAGTTCTAGGGTTAATGAATAAATAAATAAATAACGAAGAAGAATTAACTGACTGATGAATATATCAATTAGTGAATATCTAAAAAAATATTTGAATTAATTAAGTAACTTTTCTTCTGCAATAAAACAAGCCCCGTATTCGCGGCAATATTAAAGGTGCTGAGACGTCCTCATAAGACCAGGCAGCGCTAAGTTTGAATGGCTTATGGTCCACGCGTGGCGACGAATGTTGCACGGTCTTTGATGGTTGTAGACCCACCTCATTCAATAACATACATCTTATCTAGGTTGGCAACACCCTACACAAACACATCGCACTGACTCCGCACAGCACATATGAACAGGGGGGGAAAAGGGAAAAACCAGTGTCATTGAGACAACAGCCCATCTCAGTCGACCACACCTGGAGTAACAGTGAACACGAAAACTGCGCGTAGCTCCAGCAAGGAAGACAACCTGATAAGTAGTAGCCTGTAATATTACATTTTAACCATAGTTGATATTTATAACCATATAATCACTCCAAATTACAAACTCCGGATATCTATCACCATTTAGCATTTCACCTAACATCATATACACTGCATTTAGCATACACCGACAGTACCAATACTGCAACTAAATAATTGTACATATTGTAAATATTTTCACCTGTATTTTCAAACATAGATTTTATAGCCTAAGAGTAATGGATCTGATGATGATCGCTTGGCGATCGAAACTGGTCATCCTGGTGTATTTATTAATCTCATGTAATTTATTTCAGGATTAGGGCATAACCCAGCTCTTTTGGGTACATTCGTGTTGACCGACTGAAAAGCACTAAACTCTTGTCTTCCATTCATATTGTTTGTTCACTTTTGGGCCTTGCGATTGAATGAATGAATTGGCTGATGAATGAATGTTTGATACAATGAATACGCATTTGAATGAACAGATTAATTGAATGAATGGGTGTATGAATTAATTTAAAAGAATGCATTTTTGCATGAATTATTCATATTTGAATGAATATGGGATGTGCTGATAAAAGAAGACTTGCAGCTTTTGAAATGTGGTGTTGGCGGCGGATGGGAAAAATGCCATGGACCGCAAGAGTGACGAATGACGAAGTGCTCAAAAACATTAATGAAAAGAGAGCATTTCTCAAAACAATACGGAAACGACGAGACCAACTGATAGGGCATCTCTATCGCCACAATGACTTTATGGTAACTGTGTTAAACGGCAAAATTCGGGGCAAGAGGGGAAGAGGGCGACCGAGACTGCAATACATCAAGCAGATCATAACAGATGTTAATGTCCATTCATACAGAGACATGAAGAGGCGACAGGGAAGAATAGAAGAGGAGGATTGCTGCCGACCAATCTACGGATTGAGAACATGAATGAATGAATGAATGAATGAATGAATGAATGAATGAATGAATGAATGAATGGATATTAAAATGACTTTTTGAATGAATTGGCTGATGAATATTCCAATTAGTGAATATCTAAAAGAATATTTGAATTAATTAAGTAAATATCCGATTGATGAGTATTTAAATGAATGATTAAATGAATGAATGTTTGAAAGACATTTGATGAATGAATCAATAAATAAATGAAAGAGTAATTGAATGATTGTTTCATTAATGAACATAATGAGTAGGTAAACGAATGAGTATTTGAATGAAAAATCCAACTTAACACCCACTCATTTAAGACAGCTGGACCATCTAAATGCACAGTAACTTCAATATTGAACTATGATAATGATATTATAATGTTCTCTTTTCCAGGGGTGTCTATGGCTGAAGGGTTTCCGTGGAGACATCGCTCGGCTTCTCTTCAAGTTTTCAAAATAACTTATTTTCAGACATATCTTTAATAAAATGTTCTCTCCTTTCAAACCCATGTCTTTATGTACCAGCAATGTTATAAATAAAATTAATTTACAATAATATTCTACCAACATTACCTTCCTGATACAAAATCCCAACAGTTGAGAAATTTTCTTTTGTCGTGTGGCCTCCTGAGAGGTCGAGTGCAGGTCTTTCTTGTCGGCACCCGTGTGATCTTCACGCCGGGAAGAGAGAAGGAATGGATGAAGATGTATGACACTAGACAAGGATGTGGAAGGAAGCGCCCGTGTCCAGTCAGAAGGGACTGTCCCAGCATTTGCCTGGAGTTGAAATTGGGGAAACTACGGAAAACCATTTCATGGATGGCGACGGTGGGGCTCGAACCTACGTGTCTACCGAGTCAGCAGAGAGTTTGGCCCCATGATCAAACGCTGCGCTTTAGCGACCGTAGCTACCGCTGTGGGTAGTAGAGAAATGGAAGTACAATATTAAGATCTTTATCAAAGTGTGTTGTTGGCAAGGGAACTGGGGATTCTTAATATAAGCATAAACGAAAAAAGTCACAGTGAGATGTGGGTTGGCGACCATGGGAACTCAGCTGAGTCCGGCATTGCTTCCACTTACTTATGCCGGGCACCCTGTTTTCCATCTTCCATGTCGACTTCCCTGAGTCAACTCTTTCTTCCTTCCGGCAGTATTAGGCTAGGGCTAGAGGCTGGCTGCGTGGCTCAGTGGTAACGTTCTCGCCTACTGTCCCCACGGTTGCAGGCAGGATCGAATCCTGGCGCAGACAGTTGGCATTTGATGGTTGGTTCCTCAGTTTAGGGGCTGCGACAAGGCGGTCATGAAGCCCCGTGTACTTTGGGTGTGTGTAGAATCTGTCTGTTAATGGTGTTAATGGTGATGACTGTATTAGTGTGTGTTATCTGTTTTTAATTCAAGTAAGGACCGCAGACGATAATTTCAAGTAGTTCCTACTTTCGCTACCAACTACCGTCCACGACACCTAGCCGTGAACCTGGCTACTAGTAGATGTCATCGCAACCAGCGCCTGGTGACGAACGTTGGATCATTGGGCATTAATTAAACCTAACCTACACATTTTTCTTCACACAAGTTTAGTTGCTGGAAGGTTCATTTACATGCCATAAATCCATGACATGGGCCCGCCGGCTTTACTTCCCCTCCGAAGGAGGGCATACTGAGGGATTTTAACGCTCTTAAAAATACAACGACTTCAACCGGGTTTGAATCCGCGACCTTGTGCATAGAAACCCAGCATTCTAACAACCACGGCACTGAAGCCGCCTAGTTGGCATTTGAGGGTGCGTAAATGCCAGTAAATATACTGGCACGTTAAAGATCCCCTTCGGGGCAAAATTCCGGCAACCTGGCGTCGCTAAAAGCCGCAGTAGTTAAAAGGGACGTAAAACAAATAAAATTATTATTAGTACCAAGATTTCCGAGGCGTAGGCTGATTGAAATATTTGATCGGTATTGTAGATAAAGGGATTGTTGAGCCATAGACACACGGTTTGGCTACAGTCCTATTAACTAAAAGCAAATCAAAGAGCGTTAATATGTGTGCTCAGGTGTCGGAAACGTATCGCTTTTAACAGGGATGTGTTTTATCTTTCCAAATGATCCTGTCGACTTCGTCGTTATGCTTGAGTCGAAAGTTATGCGGGTCGGAGACGGTTGCGTTACGGAGACGGAAGTGACGTCATGCAGCCGCGCGGGAAGCCTAAGATAATGGGTGAAGGACGGCATGTGCGTGACGTCATGCAGCCACGCGGGAAGCCTAAGTTATTGGTTAATGGAGTCTGTTGAAAGAGTCCTGGGGCATCGAGCGACCTAGGGCTTTGAGCGAAGCGAAAAGAATACAGGGTGACTCCTAAAGAGGTGTACCGGTACAAGATGCCAGATAAGAATACAAGGTGACTCCTAAAGAGATATACAAGACGCCAGATAAGAATACAAGGTGACTCTTAATGAGGTGTACAAGATGCCAGATAAGAATACAAGGTGACTCCTAAAGAGGTGCACAAGATGTCAGACAAGAATACAGGGTGAATCCTAAAGAGGTGCACAAGATGTCAGACAAGAATACAGGGTGAATCCTAAAGACGTGTACAAGATGTCACACAAGAATACAGGTTGACTTCTAAAGAGATATACAAGATGCCAGATAAGAATACAGGGTGCCTCCTAAAGAGGTGTGCAGGATGTCAGAGCAAAATACAGGGTGACACTTAACGAAGTGTACAGTATATTAGAGTCAATTCAAATACAGGGTGACCGTTAAAGAGTTTTGCAAGATATCAGATTCAAATAATGGGTGACCCTTAAAGAGTTGTAAAAGATGGCAGACTCAAATAAAGAGTGACCATTAACGAGGTACTTGCGCGGGAAGCCTAAGTTAATGGGTAATGGAGTCTGTTGAAGAAGCCCTCCTGAGCCTTTCTATCATGTGTAGCATTTGTAGCATGCGTCATTTGAAATGATATAACGTCTAGTCTTTCAGACTGACTGTAATTTTTTTTGGGATGGCGGTCTAAGGATTTCCTGGGTGGATAACATAAAACAGTGGACAGGATTACCCAGCATCGATAAATTATTCCACATCGCAGTTCATAAGTAAAAGATGGATCATGTGGTCGCTAACATCCATTGATGGATAGGCATCTGAAGAAGGTCTATCTGGTATTAGTGGCATCAATTAAGATGGTATATTGGCTTTCAAGGTCAACGAATTAAAACTCAGCTATTTCTCTAGGTTTGTGCCGTGTCTAGTGTGGGGTTTCGGCTAGGACACCAAGCTGGCTCATCAGCGGGCTCTTGGTGTCCGTCCCCGGACCCCCACAGGATTAGCGAACTGTGCATCTTATGAAGCGCACCTGCGCCTCTTTACTGCGAGAGCTAAGAACTCAAGCAGACTTTCACCTCCCTTTAAGGGCTTCCAAAGGAAGGAAGGAAGGAAGGAAGCTTGTAGTTTAACGTGACCGTTAATCTCGCGATCATAAGCCACGGGACCTCCATTTTACGTGGAATCCGAACCACAGGACATGGCATTTCACATCGAAAATCTCACATGCATTGACCAGGAATCGAACCCGGTCCGCCTTGGTGAAAGGCATACAGCTTGACCGCTGCGCCACCACGCCCCCATATAAGGGCTTCCAAAAAGATGTTAACTTACATTGGCTTTCACGGCCAATAAATTAAAACTCAGCAATTTTTTGTAGGTTTATGCATAAAACTAGAAAAACTGCTGAGTTTTAGTGTCATCATGTTTCCGACACCATTGTAACCGTCGCAACCAGTAGCGTCCTCTACACGTTGCAATAAAACACAAGCTCTTAGTTACGTGTTGTTTGTTCATCTATGTATATTAGGTCACTAGCGTCATCTATACATTGCTATGAGAACACAAGCCCTTAGTTACGTGTTGCTTGTTCATCTATGTATATTAGGTCAGTAGCGTCGTCTGTACGTTGCTATGAGAACACAAGCCCTTAGTTACGTGTTGCTTGTTCATCTATGTATATTAGGTCAGTAGCGTCCTGTACACGTTGCTATAAGAACACAAGCTCTTAGTTACGTGTTGTTTGTTCATCTATGCATATTAGGTCAGTAGCGTCATCTATACGTTGCTATAGGAACACAAGTTCTTAGTTACGTGTTGTTTGTTCATCTATGCATATTAGGTCAGTAGCGTCATCTATACGTTGCTATGAGAACACAAGCCCTTAGTTACGTGTTGTTTGTTCATCTGTGCATATTAGGTCAGTAGCGTCATCTATACGTTGCTATAAGAACACAAACTCTTAGTTACGTGTTGTTTGTTCATCTATGCATATTAGGTCAGTAGCGTCATCTATACGTTGCTATAGGAACACAAGTTCTTAGTTACGTGTTGTTTGTTCATCTATGCATATTAGGTCAGTAGCGTCATCTATACGTTGCTATAAGAACACAAGCCCTTAGTTACGTGTTGTTTGCTCATCTATATATATTAGGTCAGTAGCGTCCTGTACACGTTGCTATAAGAACACAAGCTCTTAGTTACGTGTTGCTTGTTCATCTATGTATATTAGGTCAGTAGCGTCCTGTACACGTTGCTATAAGAACATAAGCTCTTAGTTACGTGTTGTTTGTTCATCTATGCATATTCGGTCAGAAGCGTCGTCTATACGTTGCTATGAGAACATAAGCTCTTAGTTACGTGTTGTTTGTTCATCTATGCATATTCGGTCAGTAGCGTCCTGTACACGTTGCTATAAGAACACAAGCTCTTAGTTACGTGTTGCTTGTTCATCTATGTATATTAGGTCAGTAGCGTCCTGTACACGTTGCTATAAGAACACAAGCTCTTAGTTATGTGTTGTTTGTTCATCTATGCATATTCGGTCAGTAGCGTCCTGTACACGTTGCTATAAGAACATAAGCTCTTAGTTACGTGTTGTTTGATCATCTATGCATACCAGGTCTTTAGCGTCGGACTGTGTGCAGGCGACAAGATGACTAAGTCGTACACCATCAGGAACGGCCTCCCTCAGGGATCTGTCTTAGCCCCATTATTGTTCAACCTATATACAAGCGATATACCAGAAACAGTGCCCCATGAGTTCTGTTATGCTGATAACTCTGACATAGCAATCCAAACAAAATATCTGGACGACGGAGAAGAAATCCTGACACATGACCTGCAAAACATAGAAAAATATTTCAAACAATGGAGGGTTTGCCCAAATCCATCCCATCCCAGGAACTGATCTACCAAGAACTACGAGGTGCCAACTAAATTGTGCTGGAACTGGTCATGTAAGGTGCAAAGCAATTTTACACAAATTGGGATGGCTAGAATCACCAGCCTGTGACTGGGGAGCTCAAGAACAGACGATGAACCACATCATTCGGGAGTGCCCACAGCGTAGCTTCGCAGGCGAATGGGAAGAGTTCAAGAAAGCTCCTGCGCTTTCCTGGTTGAAGAGCCTTGATGTTCATTTCTAATTATTATGTACATATTTGTTTGTTAGTCATGTAGATCATTTGTACCATACGAAATACAGTATATAGCCTATAGCGTCCTCTACACGTTGCGAGTTCTTAGTAACCTGTTGTTTGTTTCGTTACGAATGAATTTGTTTTGTATAAATGTTGAGCGCTGAAAAGATTATCGCAAAGGGGAATGCGTGGAGAAGAATGAGAATGAGTTTCAAATTTTAACTTCCATACGTCATTCTCCTCTACAATATTTCTGACGATGAAAAGTACAAAGTGTTTCAAGGTCTCAAAGAAGATCTTCCTCTTCTTGAAGTGCCTCGTCCTCCAAGAGCATTGGCGATCAGTAGCATGATCTGCTGTTTGTCCATAGCTGTTCTAAACAGTGACACTGTATTAAGTCCAAACCACTGGCTTAAGTTCTTTAGCAAGGATATTCGTCTGCGTCCTGGACCCCTAATGCCAACAATCTTCCCTTGGATAATTAATTGCAAGAGATGGTATTTGTTGTTGCGCAAAAAATGACCAAAATATTCTAGTTTTCTCCTTTTGATGATAGTGAGAATTTCCAAGTCTTTGTTCATACGCCGTAGTACTTCCACATTTGTGACTTAAGCTGTCCATGATATCCTTAAAATCCTGCGATACGTCCACATTTCAAATACTGTCAGTTTCTTACTTAAAACCTCGGTAAGTGTCCATGATTCAACTCCATAGATCAGGACACTAATAACGTAGCATCGAAGCGGTCGGGTGCATGATATCCTTAAAATCCTGCGATACGTCCACATTTCAAATACTGTCAGTTTCTTACTTAAAACCTCGGTAAGTGTCCATGATTCAACTCCATAGATCAGGACACTAAAAACGTAGCATCGAAGCAGTCGGGTGCGTAATGACAGACTTAAATCACGGCTGGTCAAAACTTTTCTCGTTTTCAAGAAAGAACTCAAAGAAGATCGGAAAGTCGTAAACATATTTGTATCAATAACCTGATGCAACGTGACCGTTACCTACATCGCGTGGTGGCTGTAAACACTTCTGTACGAGTCTGTTTAGGTCACTGGCTGGAGCGTGCACGACACTGCCTAGGGTTGTTCTCACATGACGTTCTCTTACCCTTTCACGAATTGATTGCCGGCAGTCGAGATGGGAATTACAGGGTGGTCGAGGAGTCCCTTTACATGTTATAGCATAGGGCAATAAATTTAGACATGTATTATAAATATGTTCATGTTCGACCCTCACTATTATGTGTCAAAAAACTGTATCATAATGATGGTCATTATGACACTGTTTTTCATTAAGATACAGTTTCTCCAGACAATCAGAGCTCGTTCATTGACCAATTAGCTAACGATACCTTCACGCATGCGCTCAAAATCCAACATGTCGGACATAAACACAACATCGAACTATAATAAATTACCGACATGGAATACGCACCGTCCATATGTTCACGTAAATAAACTGGCGAATATGAGACAAGAAATAGCACTGTACCTTAATATCACCAACCCTAATTTCTACACAGCGCTTTGCCTTCAAACGACTGCGGTGACAATATTACTGAGGGACGGCAGATGTAAACATATGGCCTGCAAATGGCATTGCAAGTATACAGAGCGCATGCGTCGGTCGTTCAGAGATCTTGAAAGACAGAGATATACCCAGCGCTCGCTCTGCGATCACAAAATCCAAGTGGCTGACTCTCAACAGATATTTATGAATATTTATGTTAAAGCATATAATAAAGTTATAATTATCGTCGAACATAAACAGTCGTATGCAACTCGCCGATAATGGTAATTAAGACACTCGTATGGAAATTATAAAACTCGCATACGCTCGTTTTATAAAAATAATCGTGTCTTAATTATAGCCATTATAGGCTCGTTGCATAATGTACTAATTATTAACATTATTTACATATTGTTGAGATAACAATTTCCCGCCGAGAGCCGAGTCTCGCACTTGACACGTTCACTTCGGTTAGCGTGGGAAAGTCGTGTCACATGGCACGTGGTTCGCTGCGTAGCTCACTGCGCAGTTAGCTGCCTTCAGTCGAAAGAGTTCAACCATGACGGATACAAGTGTTTTCACTGTTGAGGCCTGGCTGCGTGGCTCAGGGGTAACGTTCTCGCTTGCTGAGCCGAAGGTTGTAGGTTCGAAACCTGGCGCAGTCAGCTGGCATTTGAGGGTGCGCAAATGCGAGGGAGCCGTGTCAGTACATTTACTGGCACGTTAAAGATCCCCTTCGGGGCAAAATTCCGGCACCCCGGCGTCTCTAAAAGCCAGGTTGTTAAAAGGGACGTAAAACCAATAACATTATTATTATTATTATTATTATCACTGTTGAGGAGCGTTTGGTGGCTTCTGTTTGGGTTCACGAACGTCAGAATACGAAGAAGACAATGTCAGACATTTTGAAGGACTTCGTTGTGAGGTTTGGGAAACCACCGCCATCACGACCAACGTTATTCGCGTGGGAGAAGAAAACCTTTGTAACGGGAAGTGTTCTCGATGCACCACGTAGCGGAAGGATCACGAGACCTTCCAGCACCACTGCCATGGCCTCCGCGAAGCCCAGATCTCAGCACACCGGACAATGCACTCTGGGGAATAATAAAAGAAAACGTTCGTAAACGACGATAAATGAACAACGATCAACTGAAAGATGGAGTTTGCATGGCATTTGAAACTATCACCCACCGCGTGCGGCAGCGGATGCATACATAGAACATGGCGTCGGATCAACGTCTGCTTCGAACATGGAGGAATATATACTGACGTTGTTGATCGATGAATGGAATTGTTAATAGTAACCAGACATTGTTTACTCCAAATAAATGTTGAAATAAAACATCCTGGTTTATTCATAGCAATGTTTCCATGTCTAACTAGTCCTATGCTATAACATGTAAAGGGACTTATCAACCACCCTGTATACTTTGTTTACTTGTGTCACACGTCAGCCTGCTTCGTGGACAGGTACTACCCTACAAGGGAATTGTTTCTACTAGACGTGGAGCGCAGCTGTAGTGTATACATTACATCATGTCGCCTCGTTAGGGCTGCAGCGATCGGTTACGGGGCAAGAGGGGAACGCATGAACAGTCATACAATGAGAACACACCGCACAGCGCACGACCCAGCACGAATCAAGCACACACACGACATGCGATGAGGTTTCGTTGGCGACGATTGCACGTATATCGCAGACGTGTGGCTGGGCGGAGCGCATTAGTTCCTATTTCTGCAACCGGTAACAATTCGCTGGAAGGGTAGTACAGGATATGACTCTGCTCCAGTAGCCTCAGTCATCGTTTAACTGTCCGTGGTAACATGAGCTCCTCTGACACTTATCTGACGCAATGCTGCTTGACCTATGTGCAGACTGCACTCTGTCATCGCTGTATCCTCCGCTTCGCCCCACGGGCTCATGCTTCAATAAACAACAAACTCTGACGCAGCCACGCTCAGAGGCAATCAACTTTTGAATGGGCAATTCAGCTGTGGCATCAACATCACAAGTCTCAGACAACTGTCAAACTAAGTGTGGGAAACGGTTGGGTACATGTTAATCGCGGAACGTAAACGCGGCCATTTTAAGTATCAGAATCGCGTCTCACTCTAGCGGCTGCCACATGCTGCTGCCATCTCTGTGACGAATTCAGAAAGAGTGCTTCGTTCTGTGAGTCAAGACAACAAGTTGCTACTTGCCCCCAAACTCGGGGAAACATTAGGAAACTTTAGAATATGAATGCACTTTGCATTATTATTATTAGCATGACGAATAGAAGGAAAAAGTGAGAATACTCCTGAAGTTCAAGCGCGCCCCGGCAGGCAGCGCTAGAGTGGGTACGTTCCACACTGCCGGGGTCAGCTGGTCTTAGGGATGGTGCTAAGGGAAACGAATTACTTTGTAACTAATACTCTTTTAAAAAGTAATTAGCGGTTCCAATTAAAATAGCATGGCAGGGCACAATGGAAAATATAATTCATAGAAATAAGAACTACGGTCTTCAATACATGTTACGGAACGCACAGATTCCTGGAGTATACAGACACAGATAAAAAAAATCCCCAGCATATTAAAACAAGCACACATAAACTATTTAAAGTAACACTCTACTTAACAATTCATTTTGTCGGCTACGGTACTGGACTTTCGAAAGCTTGCGTGAAGACTTGGCGGGTGTTCGAGATTGCAAATCTCGGCGGATTTCCTTCGTTCTGAAGAAGAATCGGCACCCAAAATAAACAAGTCTGGGGATAATATCCATGACACGCTGAAGACAGCATCCAGCTCCTGAAGGATCAACTGAAATTGTTTCATTAGAATCGATACAATCATAAATATTTCGCTCCACATCGATTTTGAGTTTAATTTTCCAGTAATTACTTTCTCGGCCTGGAAAAGAATGCCACATACACTTCTCGAAGGACCTGTTAGATACACTTCATTGTTCATCTCAGGGCACCTTTTTTAGTTTCTTTGTTGCTTTCTCTCAGCAATAATTTAGTCGTATTTCCGTTTATTCCTGATGAAGAAAGACATGGTTTCTTTCGAAACGCGTCGAGTTTGAATAAATAAAACACGGCATAAGCCCAAAAATCTACATTATGGATAAAATGGTATTAGTTGCGTTTGACATTAACCATACCGTACATAAAACATCACAATAAATTGGTTGAAAAACTGGATCCAGATAGCTTTAAAACTCATAATTTTGCACCACCTGTTTCCTCTGAATTTGGTTAATTAAAGCTTATTAATTGAGTTTAAATACCGGTTTGGTGACCCATCGTCCCAGGCAAGCCGGTAACACCTGTAACTACTCAGGCAGATAGGTCACTTAGCCGTAATTTGTAAGTTATTGTGAAGTTATGAATGCATTTGCGGCAGCACTGCCGGAGACGTAATCGGACTAGGCTATTGCGTTTTTAAATTAGCTCCCGTTTCAGGGTTTTTTAGGTTCTGAGTGCGAATAGTTCGTTCAATAGTTGTAAAACAGTAAGGAGAGTATGTTTTGTGTAGGTTTTAAGTTGAATTAAAGTTTATGTCGAGCTGAGAAGTGAATTTGGTGTAGCTTAAAGTTTAGTTTTTTGGTCTGATCTGTTTCCTCTGAATTTGGTTAAGTAAAGCTTATTAATTGAGTTTAAATACCGGTTTGGTGACCCATCGTCCCAGGCAAGCCGGTAACACCTGTAACTACTCAGGTAGATAGGTCACTTAGTCGTAATTTGGAAGTTATTGTGAAGTTATGAATGCGTATGCGGTAGCACTGCCGGAGACGTAATCGGACTAGGCTATTGCTTTTTTAAATTAGCTCCCGTTTCAGGGTTTTGAGGTTTTGAGTGCGAATAGTTCGCTTAATAGTTGTAAAACAGTAGGAGAGTATGTTTTGTATAGGTTTTAAGTTGTATTATGGCCTATGTCGAGCTGAGAAGTGAATTTGGTTTAGCTTAAAGTGTAGTATTTTGGTCTATTCTGTAGCCTGGATTTATTAAGTTTATTGTGCTGCTGGCGTGATTTAAAGCTGTAGTATTTGATGTAGAGTGCTAGGATTGCTTGGGGGAAGTGTTGGTGAGAGGGAGAGAAGTGAGGGGATGGGTTTATGGAGTTGTTGCTGTTGTTACTTGTTTTTCAACTGCTGTTTTTTGATAGCGTGCTTGTAGTGCCTACAACCCTGGTACACATTGTTGGACATTATCGCTTGCAGTGCTTGTAGCGGCGGGACCACAAACTACCGTGCTATAATGGTGGAGTCCTCACACTAGGTCCTTCTATTCGTCATGTTATTAGGTTAGGCTTCCTTGGTGGATCACTGGTATAAGGTCAGCCTCACAATCCTAAGCTAGTGGGTTCGATTCCCGGCGTAGAAGTCTGATTTCAGAAGGCTGGCAACATTCCGCCACACTTCGAGCCATATAGTCTCGTAAAAGATCTAGACCTATCTCTCGTACCACGTTTGGTGATCATCATCATCATATCCAAATCCCGTTCCAGCTATTGCTGGGTCTGGGTGAACTAAAAGTTCACAAGCGAAATGAAGAAAAGCCGAGTTGCACTTCCAGGGAAACTCCAAACACAACGACTCTTCTCTGAAGTCTTAACTGAACATGACTCGACAGTTTGCTGCTGGCTGTATCTGGAGTAATAAGCTCGCTCTCTAGCTAGGCTATAACTAGGATGATAGGCTCGCCCCAAGCTAGCTCGTAAACTGTCGCCTCAGTAATTGAATTGAGATTGTTGGGAGAAATGAAACCGTAAAAACACTTATAGTTGCTGATGTATTGAAGATAGAGATATGCTCTCGCGGACCTTTTTGGAATGCTGAACAATTCTTACACTCATAGTATATTGATATGTTTAACGGTTTGTCCAGCGTAGGCTTAAAAAGTGCACGGACGCCAGGTTTTTTTTCCGACTTTTTCACTGAAATCGTTACTGCTTGGCTTCCTTTCTTCATTAAAAAAATTCTACAGAAACCTTCCTCGAGATATCCTTTACAAAATGATGAAAACCGCATCAAAATCCATCCAATGGTTCTCGAGATTACCCGTGACATCCAAGAATCGGGGACTATGTTTTATACTAACGAAGTAATAGTATATAGTGCATACGACTGTTTATGTTCGACGATAATTATAACTTTATTATATGTTTTACATAAATATTCATAAATATTTGTTCAGTCACTAGAATTTTGTGATCGGGTGCTGCGGTGGGTAGTATATCTCAGTTTTCCAAGCTCTCTGGCCGACCGACGCATGCGCTCTGTGTGCTTCAATGCCATATGTTCAGATTGTGCACCAGTATTCAGTAAAACTGTCACCGAAGTCGTTTGAATACAACGCGCTGTGTAGAAATTGGATTTGGGGATATTAAGGTACAGTGCTGATTCTTGTCTCATATTCACCAGTTTATTTACGCGAACATATGGACGGTGCACTTTCGGTAATTTATATAGACATGTTGGATTTTGAGCGCATGTGCGAAGGTATCCTTATCTAATTGGTCACACAAGTGTTTTTTGAGCTCTGATTGGTGGGAGAAACTGTTTCATAATGAAAAATAGTGTTATAATGATCCTCATTATGATACAGTTTTCTGACACATAATAGTCAGGGTCGAACATAAATATTATTATCACGTCAAAGTATGTGTTTATAATTATGGCCTAACGTTATCACTGCGTATCGTTCAGACCTCTCTGGAACACCTCGTACGTGGAATGAAACAAATTGATTACTGTCCAATTACCAATTATACGTCCCATTGAAATAGATCTGATATTGGGGGCAAATGAAGTGAAAAAGCCATTAGTAGTTACAGAGGCAATAAACACAGAAGGCCAATTTGCTGTGTCCCGCGATTCATTCTCGTCACCTATTGTTTTCTGTAACATTATTAACAAAGGCATTGTTTAGTGCGATCAGTGACTGCCCCTGACTTGTTGACTTGCCAGTTGTTATCACAATGAGATGTTGTTCAGTGGTGCTCAGTGAGGGGACGTCATGAGGACCGACATCTTCTTTCTCTTCATACAGGTGAGTCAAATACACATGAATCAGAAATTTGAAAGTTAGGGTGCCTTCAGACGACGCCACTCAGTAGCGTTTCCGTTCATGAATGCTAACTTATAGACAAGGTGACCATACGTCCAGAAAAGATCGGGACTGAACATGTCCCGGCATCCCGAATATAAATATACGTGTCCTGATTCTTAAGTTGGGAAAAAAATCCCGAAGACTTACCCTAGGAAGAGCAGATTTTATAGGCCTGGATAAGATCTTCAAGTGTTAGGATGTATCTTTGCCTACTAAAATTAAAATGATTAAGGCACTAGTCTTTCCCATAGCTACACATATGGTTGTGAGAGCTGGACCATAAGGAAACGAGATAGGAAGTACAGTTTTTGAACTCTGGTGTTGGAGAAGGATACTGCGTATTCCTTGAACATCCTAGAAGACAAATGTCGGGGTAATTCAAAAAATCAAATCAGATCTGACTCTTGAAGAATTGATAACAAGATTTCAGCTGTCATATTTTGGACTCATTATGAGACTTCTGATTCGTTGGAAAATACAATTATGCTTAGATAGGTGGAAGGGTCTCGGAGACGAGGGCGGCCAGCATTGAGATGGTTCGACTCCATCAAATCCAACGTGAATATGGCAGTGAAGGGTCTGAAGTATATGGCAGAAGACCGAATCATATGGAGACAGTCCATCCATGCGGTCGCTAGGCACCTAATCATCATGATCACACTATTTTCCACATAGTCTCCACATTTTTGCAGACATTTGTCCCATCGAGCACTAAATTTGAGATGCCTCTGTGGTAGAATTCAGCCGGCTGACTGTGGAACCATCGTCAGACTGCTGTCTTGGCGTCATCGTTGCACGTGAATCGCTGTCCTGCCAGGAACTTCTTCAGTGGACCCTGACAATGGGAGACCACATGTGGCAACCAAAACCGCAAACAAGCTCCGGTCATTTCACTGAAAAAGTCTGTACCACCCACCATACAGTCCGGCCCTCGCCCCTAGTGATTTCCACGTTTATTATTATTATTGTTTTATTCAGTACACCTATACAAACATATTATCCCAGTGGGTCAAATCCGACTGTTGAACAACCACTTGTGGTCTATTCGTATTCTGGGGAGACCACTGTAGTGTGCCATGAGGTAAATCGGAGTGCCTCAAAACCCCGTAAAGACAAAATCAGACCAAATTCAAGTCTGTGGTTAATGACTTTTAATGTCAACGCCCCCTTGAAAATGGGATTTGTTCGTTTTTGCAGAAAAAGGCAACACGGTCCAATTGGTACAAACAGGCGAAAAAGGACTTGGCTGAATTAGTTTTTCCCAATCTCAAGGATCGAGAGGAAATTAGGAAAATTACTCATACACGGGGTTTTGAGGGAGAAGAGAGAAGACCTACCAGACACGTCTGGTCGCAGCAACGAAGACTCGCTCAATCGTTGCGCAGGAAGAGTTATTGGACAAACATAAGGCCAATAAGTGTTGATTCCGCGTGGTCCTAGGGAACCCATTCACGCAGAAGATGAAGTACATATAACACAACGCTGGTATATCACAACATAATTATACGCGCTTCAGGGAACCAAAGTATAGTTCCAGAAACAGCAACTGTTAAACTGGACTGTCGTTACCCATGAACTTCCGGACGATTCGGGTTGCTGAGAGATCTACTGCCTTCTGCATTAGTTTGTACAGTTGAGTATCCAGATCCAGTACTTTAAGGCCTTGGAGCAAGCTACTTGGGATCACGCCCGTACTTGAGGCAATAATAATAAATAATATCGTATGGCCTCGGTGCCGGGTGCAAGCTTTTGTTATTTGACGGCCCAGAGGGCAGCTTGCATGTCGAATTTTGTTGTTCCTTGGAGTGCTATGAAAGTCAAGGAGGTTAGATATCTAAGCTCCTTGACACTAAAGCGCTTTCTAGTAGAGAAAGAAGGAACTTTGTGCTGGCGAAAAATCCCGAGAAAAATTTTGCCATTATGAACACGGGCTACCGAATTCAAATGGTTTTTTAACATGCCAACAACATATGACATTCGTGTCGTGATTTTTGTCGCCTTTCAAAAATTACTTCCCACGGCCAGGAGCGAACCTGCAAGCTTGGGATTAGTAGTCCGACACGATAACCACTCACTCACCATAGCAAGTACTTGAGACAATGATAGGTAAGGTCTTTACCCGTTCTGCATGCAATTGTCTTTTGAGGGGGTCGACCAACTCGCTATATTTGCTGATCATTTTTGTATGTTTTGACTGGAGATTCTCGTTGTTAGGAATCTCAACATCAACCAAGTCAATTTGCTTGATTTTCTTGCTGACAACCACCAGATCCGGCCTGTTGTGTGATACTTATTATTATTATTATTATTATTATTATTTTCCTGACCCGGTCGGAGACTGGAAGCAGGCTGTGGATTTTCATTCATTATTATTATTATTATTATTATTATTATTATTATTATTATTATTATTATTATTATTATTATTATCATCATTATTATTCTTGCATCGTTTTGCCCGACTCAGGAGCACGGTTGAACCTGTTTAGCTGATGTGTTGGCCTTCTTTTCCTTCCAAAATCTCTTCATCCTCTCGCTGAGCGCCTTTCTTCGGTCTTCTGTCCAAGTTATGGTGGCCCTGGTGTTGGGTTTGTCTTCAAATTGGTGATTGTCGATTAGGGTTCTGAATTTGCATCTGTCCTGTATAATATTGTCTGAAATGTTGATTTCCTGGAGATCTGTTTCAATTTCACGTAGCCAGCTGTTCTTGGTTTTTAGTGAGAGGGCCAAGTTGAGAATTCATTTAGTCAATCTGCCATTGTTCATTCTGATAATGTGCCCGTAAAATTTCAATCGTCTTTTCCGAAAAGTATGAGACATTTTATCACATTGGCGATATATTTCCTGGGATGACTTTTTCCTCCAGATTCCCTCTATAAAAACTGGGCCAAATATTTTTCGTAAAATTTTCCTTTCTTGTTTTTCAATCTCTTTGGTTAAAGATTTGCCACCAATGATTAAGGTTTCTGATGCATATAACGCCTCCGGTTTGATTACTGTATTATAATGTCTAAGTTTTGCTTTCCGAGATATTGATTTTTTGTTATACCTATTCCAAGTGATTCTGTAAGCTTTCTGTAATTTGGAAATTCTCTCTTTATTTGCTTCACGGTTTAAACCAGAGGGCTGAATAATTTCTCCCAGATATTTGAATTCGTTCACTTGACAGATTTTGCCGAACTTAGTTCTCATAGGTTGTCCGTCTAAGTATCGTGAGGCTCCTTCCATGTACTGAGTTTTCTCATAAGAAATTTGAAGTCCCGTTTTGATGGCAATTTCATGTAATTTCTCAATGGAAATTATTATTATTATTATTATTATTATTATTATTATTATTTATTTATTTATTTAGTATGTTTCGACCCATACAGGATCACATAAAGCAAGTTATGATCTGTTGCTGTTATTTCTCTTGTTCTTCCAGAATTCTTTCATCATGTCGCTATGTTTAGCTCGACGTTCGTCAGTCCATTTTTCCCTAGGTCTGCTGGGCTTATCTTCTGATGCAGCTTCCCAAGTGTAGATCTTATGTCTGAAAGTTTTGCGGTCTTCGATATCTGTGGGTGTGATGTTGGCGTTATGGAGATCAGTTTGGACTTGTTTAATCCAAACCGTTGTCATCTTTAATGTTTGTGAGTACATCAATATTTTCTTTGTTAATCGGTTGTCATCTAGCCTCATAATGTGTCCATAAAATTTTAAGCGTCGTTTACGGAAATCGGTTTCAATATTTGAATAGTTTTATGTGATCTTGTGCGATTGTAAACGATATCCTTCATCTGTAAGTCTTGGGCCAAGAATTTTTCGGATGATTTTCCTTTCAGCTTTCTTGATGTTTTCAAGATCCCCTTTATAATTGAGGTTTAAGGTCTCACTGGCGTAGAGTGTTTCGGGTTTGATGACCGTCGCTTAATGTCGAATTTTAGTGTTAATGCTCATGCATTTTTTGTTGTAGAAGTTTGCGGTTTTCCCATATGCTTTCCGCATTTTGAGTTCACGTGTTCTTTGTGCTATTCTTTCTGTGCCTGTAGGTTCAATAATTTCACCTAAGTATTTGAAATGATTGACCTTGTTGATTGAACCGTATTTTGATACCAACGTTTGGGTTTCAATGTGTTTTGTAGCCATGAATTCAGTTTTAGCCTAGTTTCAATTTTGAAAAAATAGGCTTATGAGATCACCTTTTGTCCGTGTGTGTGTGCGTGTGTGTGTGTGTGTGTGTGTGTGTGAGGTGTGTGTGTGTGTGTGTGTCCCTAATAAAATCTAAACGGCTAGAGCGATTTCAATGAAACTCGGTAAGTTCATGGCGCTATTCCCGGCGACCTCGATCGTGCCCTTCAAATTTTGTTACGTCTCACCAATCCAACATGGCGGCGGTGCGAAATATTTCACCAGCATTCAATATCTCCGAAACTATTACCGATATCGCCCTGAAATTTGGTACGGTGATAAAGGGCACTACTAGAAGTTCACCTATGTGACTTTCAAAAACCTGGTGACTACAAAACCAACATGGCGGCCAAGCGACGTTGAGACTTTTAAATATACTTTTCACGCGATTTAACTACCCAAACGTAATGAAACTGGGTACAGCAATTGTTTATACACATTGTAATGCACGGGAGTCTAATTTAGTTCAATTGTTTACATAACCTCAAAATGGCGGCTGTGCGAAATATTTCACTGACATTCTATATCTCCGAAACTATTACAGATATCACCCTGCAATTTTGTACGGTTATAAAGGGTACTGATACAAGTTTACCTATGTATATTTCATAAACCTGTAAAGTACAAAACGAACATGGCAACCAAGCGAATTTGAAATATTTTAATAGACTTTTCTCGTGATTTAACTCTCTGAGCGCAGTGAAATGTGGTACAGTAAATGATTTTGCAGATTGTAATGCACTGCCATCTAATTTAATTCAATTGTTTACATAACCTCAAGATGGTGGCTGTGCGAAATTTTAAAATTATGTTTTTATTTCTTGTGTCGTAATCATGCGATCGAAGTGAAAGTTTGAATAATGAACCTAGGCAATAATTGTCCTTGAATGGTACATAACTCTATGGCCTATACAAATAACAAACCTAAATGGCGAGCTTCCGAAATATTTAGACGGTTCTCAATATCTATGAATCTTTTACAGCAACCAAACAGATTTTTTTTATGTTCATAGAGACTATGAACATATGTTCACCTATAGGACTTTGAGTAACCTGGTGAGCACAAATCCAACATGGCGGCGACGCGAAGTATAAATATTTAAATTGACGTTTCTCGCGAATTAACTATCCGAGTGCCGTGAAACGTTGCACGTTAATTGCTTATACAAATGTTGATCCACTGGCATGTAATTTATTTCAATTGTTTGCATAATCACAAGATGGCTGCTGTGCGTAATTTTAAAATATCGTTTTTACTTCTTGTGTTCTAATCATGCGATTGAAGTTTGAATACCACACGTACACAATAATCTTAATGTAATAGTACAAAAAATCCAACCTGCCGACCATCTGAAATATTTAGACGGTTCTCAATATCTACGAATCTGTTACAGCAATTAAACTGAAATTTTCTATGTTGATAGAGGCAATTAACATGAGCAGGATATATGAAAATAGGCTGTATAGTTCTTCACGGAACTACTTGTTGTAAAGAAGATTTGCAACCCTACTTTCCCAGCACATTCTTTGAGGACTTCAATCTGGTGAATTGCCGTACGTTCATCTCCGGAGAGGATTGCCAAATCATCAGCAAAAGCTAAGCATGTAATATTGATATTATCCTTCTGTCTTCCTAACATTATTATTATTATTATTATTAACTTTAATTTCTCATAATTAAGGTAAAATTCAGTTTACACGGTACGGATTTGTTAATCAAGAACCCTGTAAACCTATTACTGGGATAAAAAAATAACCTGACAATATGGCACGTATCCAGCAGCACTGCCTTCTGTATTCTGGCAATCAGATGTTTCATTTTCAGTTCCTCCAAAGCCATTGCCAACGTCTTTGGAACAACTCCCGTGGAAGAGATCACCACCGGCAAAATCCTCACGCATTTTAATCCGCACAGTTTTCGTATTTCTTCCGCCAACGGAGCGTACTTGTTTGTCTTTGTAGCTTGGGTAGTTTGCATATTTGGCTAAGTGGGACAGCAACGTCTATCAAGTAGGCCGTTCGCTCTCTTTTATTGAGATAGACAATATCAGGTCGATTGGCCAAGATTTTCTGGTCGGTTAAAATAGGTCTATCCCAATTCATCTTATAATGCTAATTTTCAAGCACGTTGGCAGGCTGGTAATTGTAGTACACAATGCACGTATTATTATTATCATTATTATTATTATTATTATTAGAGTAAGGTAGACGAGTATGATAATAATCTCACAATATGTTTGTCTTTATGGCAGGTGATTCTGCTGGACAATGGAGCAGTCATTGCATGTAAGTAACATCTGTGCTTCCCACTCATTGAGGTGTAAGTTTCCTCTCAGGGCCTCACAACATGCGGTCCCTCCCTGACTCTGGTATTGCTTCCTCTTACTTGTACCAGATTATCCTCCCTCAGATGGTTCCTTAGTTTAGGGGCTACGACAACGCAGTCATGAAGCCCCGTGGACTTTGGGTGTGTGTAGAATCTGTCTGATAACCGGTGTTAATTGTGACGGCTGGATTAGTGTGTGTTATCTGTTTTTAGGTAGATTTCATTAGAAATGGGTACCATGTTTCGACTTCCGGAAAATTTCGACATATCATCGCGTTTCACATCCCCCAGACCCCAAAACCACCGTCATTTTAAAAGTTTATATATAATTTATGTATATATGTATCTATATATATATATATATATATATATATATATATATATATATGTATCTATATATATATATATATATATATATATATATATATATATATATATATATATATACTAGCAGACGTTGTCCTGCCAATCAAAGAAAGTGTTTTAATTTTGTTTCTTGAAGTGCTTTTGGATACACAATATTTTTTTTCAATTTCTGTTAACTGCCTCTAAACTATCGTGAAATGAATTAACTAATCCAGAAACATTAGTGAGAGCGTGCACAACAACTCTCCAAAGTTTCATCGAAATCGGATAAATGGCATATAACGCATACGGGATTTTGTTTAAATGATTGGTGCGCAGTCACTCATTTGTTGAATCTACTCCTGCTCTACCAACTGTGAAATGGATTTACTAAGTTAGAAAGCTTCACGTAAGTGTACACAACAACTCATCAAAGTTTCATCGCAATCGATGAATAGTGTATGATCGCATACGGGATATTGTTGGAACGCTTCGCACGTCGTCACTCATTTGTTACATCTACTCGTGCGCTACCAATATTGTAAAATGGATTTACCAAGTTGAACACCTTCCCTGGCGTGTACACAACAACTCATCAATGTTTCATCGGAATCGGATGAATTACATATGAACGCATACGGGGTTTTCTTTAAACGATTCGCATGACATCACTCATTTGTTGAATCTACTCATGCGCTACTCATTAAAAACTGGATTTACTAAGCCAGAAACCTTTCCTGGAGTGTGCACAACAATTCACCAAAGCTTCATCGCAATCGGATAAATGGTATATGAACACCTACAGGACTTTGTTGAAACGATTCTCGCGACATCGCACATTTGTTGAATCTACTCGTGCGTTACCTATTGTAAAATGAATTTACTAAGCCAGAAACCTTTCCTGGAGTGTACACAACAATTCACCAAAGTTTCATCGCAATCGGATAAATGGTATATGGACGCATACGGTACTTTGTTGAAATGATTCGCGGGCCGTCACTCATTTGTTGAATCTACTCGTGCGCTACCTATTGTAAAATGGATTTATTATGCCAGAAACCTTCAGTAGGGTGTACTCAACATCTCAGCCAAGTTTCATCGTAATCGGACGAATGGTATTTGAACGCATACGGGACCTTATTGAAACGCATCGCGCGTCGTCGCTCATTTGTTGAATGTACTCGTGCGCAACCTCCTGTGAAATGGATTTACTAAGGTAGAAACCCTCACGTAAGTGTACACAATATCTCACCATAGTTTCATTGCAATCGGATGAATGGTATATGAACGCATACGGGACTTAGTTTAAACGTTCGTGCGTCGTCACTCATTTGTTGAATCTACTCGTGCGCTACCTATGGTAAAATGGATTTACGTTCGGACGAATGGTATTTGAACGCATACGGGACCTTGTTGAAACGCTTCGCACGTCGTCGCTCATTTGTTGAATCAACTCGTGCGCAACCTCCTGTGAAATGGATTTACTAAGTTAGAAACCTTCAGGTAAGTGTACACAACAACTCATCAAAGTTTCATCTCAATCGATGAATGGTATATAAACTTATACGGGATTTTGTTGAAACACTTCGCGCGTCGTCGCTCATTTGTTGAATCTACACGTGCGCTACCTATTGTAAAATGAATTTGCTAAGCCAGAAGCCTTCCCTGGAGTGTACACAACATCTCACCCAAGTTTCATCGCTATCGGACGAATGGTATTTGAACGCATATGGGACCTTCTTGAAACGCGTCGTGCGTCGTCGCTCATTTGTCAAATATAGTCGTGCGCTATCTATTGTAAAATATTGTACTAAGCCAAACACCTTCCCTGGAGTACACTCAACATCTCACCCAAGTTTCATCGCAATGGGATGAACGGTATATGAACGTATACGTGACTTTGAAACGCTCCAACGTGCAGAGATAAATAGTAGAATTCGAAATAACTGCCACCTTTGGTATAAAACACAACTTCCCGCCACGGGCAGAAGGAATGTTATGGCGGTAGTTGCACAGGTTGCAACCAGGTGACTCTAACGTGCAGAGACAAACCGTCCAAAGACATCAGCTTTCACCAAGGCCAAGGCTAGTGGTTTCCATGGCGACTGTTTTTGACTGTATATTGTGGTTCTAAAATTGTGTGTAAATTGTGGTTCTAAAATTGTGTTCATTCCACCTACCGGATCAGATTGTAAATCTAAACCATACATGGACCCACCCTAATGTACATACCAATTTCATCAAAATCGGTCCAGTCGTTTAGGAGGAGTTCAGTGACATACACACGTGTCGAAGAATTATATATATATATAAAGATATATCAGTTTCTTGTGGACACGATAACTGCCGTAATTTTGCTCCAATCACTTTGAATTTTTTACATAATATGTATCCCTATAAAATCTCGGTCGAATTCGTTAATGGGCAAAATCGGTCGAAGGGGGTAAAAGTGGGGGGCTTTTTTCGAAAGAGTGAAATATCACTATAACTCTCTTAATATGGGAAATATCGAATCCCTTCAAAGTTCATATTATGTGTCGGATAAGTGCCAAAAGTTTATGTTAAAAACGTTTTTTGATAGCTCCAACCTTTGGCCAATGGGGTGGAAAAAAGTGGGTTTTTCGGGAAACATTAATCATATCTCTCTTAATAGGCACAATATCAAAACCGTACCAAACGGACGATATTAGCCTAATAATTACCTAAAACTTTTGTCTGAAAGAATTTTTGATACAACCCACCATTACGCCAAGGGATGAGAAAAATGATTTCGGAATTAGATGAAAATGCCAAGAGCCATCAGGGGTTACCATGACAACGCTTCTAAATTGATAAGAGATGAGCTATCAGAGGTTGCCATGACAACGAGATCACATTCAGTTTTCCATCTGACTATGTGGGAAGCGGCTTCGGTGACGTAGCCTAGCTGGTAGCATGCTGAACTTCTATGCCCAAGGTCGCGGGTTCAAAGCCGGCCGTAGTCGTCGGATTTTCAAAGAGCGCCGAAAATCCCTCAGTATGCTTTCCTTCAGAGGGGAAGACCAACGTTCGTTGCAAGTTACTGGTTGCGGTGGCATCTAGTAGCCAAGTTCACAGCTAGGTGTCGTTGATGGTATATTTGGTACCAACATTAGGAACTACTACTTGAAATTACCGTCTGCAGTCCTTACCTGAATTACAGACTAATACAGCCATCACAATTACCACCGTTTATCAGACAGATTCTACACACACCCAAAGTACACGGGGTCACATGACCGCGTTGTCGCAGCCCTAAACTGAGGAATCAACCAACATCTCTGCGGGAGATAAAATTTGACGTGAAGAAGTAACAGACTGCTAGATAGTTACACATCAGTTCCAAACCTTGCATAAGGACGGTGTGACCACAAGTATAACAAGATGTTCAGTAAAGAACATATAGCCTACTTTCTCCTAAATGCATGGGTATTGTTATAACTCTTTGTCCTTTTCAAGGAGTATGATTGAATGTTGGTTGTAGTAGCTTGTTGAAATACAACGTGCTATAGGGATGTTAACATGAATATGAGGTGCCCTTTGCTAGTGCTACCTCTGTACCAAATTTCGTTCAATTCGGATTTCACCGTGTTTGAATTGTTAGGGGGAATCGATTTGCACACATACTTGGCCACCATCTGCAAACTATTGGGCTGATGTTCTTGCAGTTTGGTCTGAATATGTTTCCCACATAAAGATATGGTGTTGCAAAATTTGGTAGAGACTAGATTATTAGGTTGGTCGTAATTACATTTTAGCTTTCAACATGTGGGAGGCCGCGATTACGTTTCCGTCAAGATAGCGGTGATATAAAACATGACACTGAGGTGCCCTCTGTACCCAATTTCGTTCCATTCGGTTTCACTGTGTTCGAATTGATAAGGGGAATCGATTTTCACCCAAAGATGGCCGCCATCCGCAAAATATTAGGCTGATGACCTATTAGTTTAGTCAAAGGATGCTCCCTCCATAAAGGTATGTTGTTGCTAAATTTGCTAGAGATCGGATGATTAGGCTAATCGTAATTTGATTTATGCTTTGAACATTTGTGTGGCCGCCATTACGTTTCCGTCAAGATGGTGGCGATATAATACATGACACTGAGGTGCCCTTTGCTAGTGCTACCTCTGTACCAAATTTCGTTCATTCGGTTCCACCGTGTTCGAATTAATAGGGGGAATCGTTTTTGACACAAAGATGGCCGCCATCCGCAAACTATTAGGCCAATGACCTATTAGATTGGTCAAAGGATGCTCCCTCCATAAAGGTATGTAGTTGCAAAACTTGGTAGAGATCGGATGATTAGGTTAATCGTAATTTGATTTAAGCTTTGAACATTCGTGTGGCCGCCATTACGTTTCAGCCAAGATGGCGGCGATATAAAACATGACACTGAGGTGCCCTTTGCTAGTGCTACCTCTGTACCAAATTTCGTTCCATTCGGTTCCACCGTGTTCGAATTAATAGGGGGAATCAATTTTGACATAAAGATGGCCGCCACCCGCAAACTATTAGGCTAATAACCTATTAGATTGGTCAAAGGATGCTCCCTACATAAAGGAATGTTGTTGCAAAGTTTGGTAGAAATCGGATGGTTATGTTAGTCGTAATTTAACATAAGCTTTGAACATTTGTGTGGCCGCCATTACGTTTCCGTCAAGATGGCGGCGATATAAAACATGACACTGAGGTGCCCTTTGCTAGTGCTACCTCTGTACCAAATTTCGTTCATTCGGTTCCACCGTGTTCGAATTAATAGGGGGAATCGATTTTGACACAAAGATGGCCGCCATCCGCAAACTATTAGGCGAATGACCTATTAGATTGGTCAAAGGATGCTCCCTCCATAAAGGTATGTAGTTGCAATATTTGGTAGAGATCGGATGATTAGGTTAATCGTAATTTGATTTAAGCTTTGAACATTCGTGTGGCCGCCATTACGTTTCAGTCAAGATGGCGGCGATATAAAACATGACACTGAGGTGCCCTTTGCTAGTGCTACCTCTGTACCAAATTTCGTTCCATTCGGTTCCACCGTGTTCGAATTAATAGGGGGAATCAATTTTGACATAAAGATGGCCGCCATCCGCAAACTATTAGGCTAATAACCTATTAGATTGGTCAAAGGATGCTCCCTCCATAAAGGAATGTTGTTGCAAAGTTTGGTAGAGATCGGATGGTTATGTTAGTCGAAATTTAACTTAAGCTTTGATTATTTGTGTGGCCGCCATTACGTTTCCGTCAAGATGGCGGCGATATAAAACATGACACTGAGGTGCCCTTTGCTAGTGCTACCTCTGTACCAAATTTCGTTCCATTCGGTTTCACCGTGTTTGAATTAATAGGAGGAATTGATTTTCACACAAAGATGGCAGCCATCCGCAAACTATTAGGCTAATGACCTAGTTATTTGGTCAAAGGATGCTTCATCTATAAAGGTATGTTGTTGCTAAATTTGGTAGAGATCGGATGATTCGGTTAATCGTAGTTTGATTTAAGCTTTGAACATTTGTGTGGCCGCCATTACTTTTCCGTCAAGATGGCGGCGATATAAAACATGACACTGAGGTGCCGTTTGTTAGTACTACCTCTGTACCAAATTTCGTTCCATTTGGTTGCACCGTGTTCGAATTAATAGGGGGAATCGATTTTCACACAAAGATGGCCGCCATCCGCAAACTATTACGCTGATGACCTATTAGTTTGGTCAAAGGATGCTCCCCCCATAAAGGTATGTAGTTGCAAAATTTGGTAGAGATCGGATGATTAGGTTAATCGTAATTTGATTTAAGCTTTGATTATTTGTGTGGCCGCCATTACGTTTCCGTCAAGATGGCGGCGATATAAAACATGACACTGAGGTGCCCTTTGATAGTGCTACCTCTGTACCAAATTTCGTTCATTCGGTTCCGCCGTGTTCGAATTAATAGGGGGAATCAATTTTGACATAAAGATGGCCGCCATCCGCAAACTATTAGGCTAATAACCTATTAGATTGGTCAAAGGATGCTCCCTACATAAAGGAATGTTGTTGCAAAGTTTGGTAGAAATCGGATGGTTATGTTACTCGTAATTTAACTTAAGCTTTGAACATTTGTGTGGCCGCCATTACGTTTCCGTCAAGATGGCGGCGATATAAAACATGACACTGAGGTGCCCTTTGCTAGTGCTACCTCTGTACCAAATTTCGTTCATTCGGTTCCACCGTGTTCGAATTAATAGGGGGAATCGATTTTGACACAAAGATGGCCGCCATCCGCAAACTATTAGGCGAATGACCTATTAGATTGGTCAAAGGATGCTCCCTCCATAAAGGTATGTAGTTGCAAAATTTGGTAGAGATCGGATGATTAGGTTAATCGTAATTTGATTTAAGCTTTGAACATTCGTGTGGCCGCCATTACCTTTCAGTCAAGATGGCGGCGATATAAAACATGTCACTGAGGTTCCCTTTGCTAGTGCTACCTCTGTACCAAATTTCGTTCCATTCGGTTCCACCGTGTTCGAATAAATAGGGGGAATCAATTTTGACATAAAGATGGCCGCCACCCGCAAACTATTAGGCTAATAACCTATTAGATTGGTCAAAGGATGCTCCCTCCATAAAGGAATGTTGTTGCAAAGTTTGGTAGAGATCGGATGGTTATATTAGTCGTTATTTAACTTAAGCTTTGATTATTTGTGTGGCCGCCATTACGTTTCCGTCAAGATGGCGGCGATATAAAACATGATACTGAGGTGCCCTTTGCTAGTGCTACCTCTGTACCAAATTTCGTTCATTCGGTTCCACCGTGTTCGAATTAATAGGGGAAATCTTTTTTGACATAAAGATGGCCGCCATCCGCAAACTATTAGGTTAATAGCCTATTAGATTGGTCAAAGGATGCTCCCTACATAAAGGAATGTTGTTGCAAAGTTTGGTAGAAATCGGATGGTTATGTTAGTCGTAATTTAACTTAAGCTTTGAACATTTGTGTGGCCGCCATTACGTTTCTGTCAATATGGCGGCGATATAAAACATGACACTGAGATGCCCTTTGCTAGTGCTACCTCTGTACCAAATTTCGTTCCATTCGGTTTCACCGTGTTTGAATTAATAGGAGGAATTGATTTTCACACAAAGATGGCAGCCATCCGCAAACTATTAGGCTAATGACCTAGTTATTTGGTCAAAGGATGCTTCATCTATAAAGGTATGTTGTTGCTAAATTTGGTAGAGATCGGATGATTCGGTTAATCGTAGTTTGATTTAAGCTTTGAACATTTGTGTGGCCGCCATTACTTTTCCGTCAAGATGGCGGCGATATAAAACATGACACTGAGGTGCCGTTTGTTAGTACTACCTCTGTGCCAAATTTCGTTCCATTTGGTTGACCGTGTTCGAATTAATAGGGGGAATCGATTTTCACACAAAGATGGCCGCCATCCGCAAACTATTACGCTGATGACCTATTAGTTTGGTCAAAGGATGCTCCCCCCATAAAGGTATGTAGTTGCAAAATTTGGTAGAGATCGGATGATTAGGTTAATCGTAATTTGATTTAAGCTTTGATTATTTGTGTGGCCGCCATTACGTTTCCGTCAAGATGGCGGCGATATAAAACATGACACTGAGGTGTCCTTTGCTAGTGCTACCTTTGTACCAAATTTCGTTCAATTCGCATTCACCGTGTTCGAATTGATAGGGGGGACAGACATTCGGAGTACACACACTCACACACACACAGACACACACACACAGAGACTCACACACACAGACTCACACACACACACACACACAGACTCACACACACACACATAGACTCACACACACACACACACACACACAGACTCACACACACACACATACACACACACACACTCACACACACACAGACACACACACACAGACTCGCACACACACATACACACACACACACAGACACACACACACAAACTCACACACATACACACACACACACACAGACTCACACACACATAGACACACACAGACAGACACACTTTTTTCGCCCTGTGTTGATCTCATAAGTCTACTTTCATTTTTTGCAAAAATCGAAAGTAGGCTAAAAATGGACCCAAATGACAAGAAGGTTACCGTCCCCCTAACACAATACAATGTTAAAAATATGCATAGTAAGACGAAAGAAAAGTTAATTGAGCTCCAATTACATTGTAAAATACTTTCTCACAATAAATGAGGTCTGATCCTTCTACGAAAACCTGCATATTTTGTCTATTATAGCCTATCCCCTAGTTTGCCCGGTGAAATCTACCTCCGCCTTCCGGCGTGCCGAGAGGAATTTTATTAATTCAAGTAAGGACTGCAGACATTGAATTTTCAGTCAAAGGACGTTGGAACCTAAGAGCGTCAGTGAAATCTAACCTATAATTTAGCTTCACACAAGTCTAATTAGTGGAATGTTCTTTATCATGCCATAAATCTATGGCATGGGACCACCGGCTTTACTTCCCCTCTGAAGATAGGCAAACTGAGGGATTTTTTACGCTCTTAAAAATCCGACGACTCCAGGCGGGTTTGAACCCGCAACTTTGGGCAGAGAGGCTCAGCATGCTACCAACTACGCCACCGAATCCGCGATCCTCCTTCAAAGAAAACATTATTATTAATATCATTATTATTATTATTATTATTATTGCAGCCTCCGTGGCTTAGGCGGCAGCACGCCGGCCTCTCACCGCTGGGTCCGTGGTTCAAATCCCGGTCACTCGATGTGAGATCTGTGCTGGACAAAACGGAGGCAGAGAGGTTTTTCTCCGGGTACTTTGGTTTTCCCTGTCAACATTTCATTCCAGCAACACTCTCCACTATCATTTCATTTCATCTGTCATTCATTTAATCATTACCCCAGAGGAGTGCGTCAGGCCTCGGCAGCCGGCACAGTTCATATCCTCGCCGCTAGATGGGGGCTTCATTCATTCCATTCCTGACCCGGTCGGAGACTGGAAGCAGGCTGTGGATTTTCATTCATTATTATTATTATTATTATTGTTATTATTACTTGCGAATAGACCACTGAGGATCACGCTACAATTTCATTTCTTCTTCGTCTTAAGCTTCCTCTTCCTCCAGTAGTCCTTCATATGGACGCTGTGCTGCTGCTTTTGTTCATCCGTCCAGGTGCTTCCAATCTTCGCAGTTCTTCCGTCTTGGAGCCCTTCCAAATATCGAATAATGGTCCGAAATGTATTGAGCCTGCCTAGGCTCATGTATCAAATATTTATTTGAGAGCATACTTACTTTACATTCTCAGTTCTACGGAACACACCCTGAAGCTTCCTCATGAACAATCCACTATTTTGACTTCGGAGAGGACAGCTTAGTTTCCTCCTAGAGATATATTACTCACTATTTTTATGCCACATATCTCAGGAGCTTGCAATAATTAATTCTGTTTAATTTGCCAGCTTCTATGACTTTTGGAAATGATAAATTATTTTAGGTAAAGGTATTTTTCACCGCAGACACGCGGGGGATTATGAAAGTAGTCGCTATTTTGACTAGACTACTTCCTTCGAGTCAAGAAGCCATGCTATGCACGAACCACACCGTTTTGATAGTCCGCTGAGGCTGGAGGCTTTGTGTCGATTGTCCGTCTAAAAGACGAAGGCCATTGTAGGCAAGTATACCCCATAATTGGGAGGACTGTCATCTACAGCCATCGAGCTGATTTCAACGATTCAGTCTACGAACAGTATTATATTAGGTCCAGTAAGGCCAGTGCTACGTGCTAGTGAAAGTTATAATTTGATTGTGAGAATTTCACCATTTTTCACTAACCACGAGGACCGTCTGAAGGCAGACGAGTGCAACATTTTCAAAAGACGTGAAATATTCATATTACGACGACGTCTTATAGCCCAGTGAGTGCCAATATAAAATTTATGGATGATAAAACTAATTATCGCACGTACGCGACAGTGATTGTCCAGATTTTTAGTGGTTTCGACTTAGTAAAATCTGTGAGCGTTTACCACGTATTGGTAACAGTAAAGCAGAGCATTTTGATCACCTGCATATATTAGAGCCAGTGTGCATTTTACAATCCTATTCTTTATTAGGATCAGTGAATTTTGCTAACCACAATGCTTACCGTAACGCACCACGTGCTAATACCTCTTCAACTTTATTGTGAGAGCATCGTGATGGTGTAATTCATCATGTGAGGGGAACACCAACGAAATACGCCAGCACCATGGAATTGTCCAGTCGACACTACCAAGTACAAATCATGTACGAGACGCGAACAGGGGACCACGAGGACAGGCTTGTATCCATATCCTTACCAATTATAATGCTTGGAACCTTGATAGCATATAACCCCTTCCGATGGAAGTTCTGGAAGGTGATATACTGCATAAAGTAACCGTGAGTCTTGTAAGCTTATTGTACGAAGTTTGTCCAGGTTGAGGTAGTAGTTGAATGTATATTTTTGAGCCGAAACGCAACGATATTTGACCTCTTAGGTAGGAAATGTGTGTATTTTTCTTTCTTTGGCACGGGGACAATATTTTAGTTAGACACCACAAGTCCGTGTACTATACGGCAGGTGCGAATTCACATGTATTTCAGTGTATTTTATGTCATGTAAACGACATCTTAACTACATGAGATATAGACTTCTGAGAGTGTTAGGGGACACACTGTAGTCAAGTCCCTTATTTAATTTGAGAGCTTATTCACGTATTATTTTTCAGTCGACCGTTGCTGAAACGTTTTTGTACTCTTTATTTGTCATTTTTCGTGAGTACTATTTACCACGTGAAGTTCGAGAGGAACTAACCCATATTCTGTTAGACTCATGGGCTAACTAACTACGTATCATTTCAAACATCGCAGCAGAGGTGAGATGTTTAATTTTTGTTGTGGAGAGTGCCAAACCACACCTATCAAATCCTACATGGATAGTGAACGAGAGACATATCTTCGAATGTCAGTGCAGTTAGATGCACGAGTGTGATATCTTACTATTTGTACTCTTTGGATTTAATTCTACATTATATCTTTTTGAAGGGAATGATATCCCAAGGAACACTATTAGGGAAGTGATGAGACATTTTTAGATAATCTGTAGAGCACTTCAGGACTTAAATTCGTGCTACTACAAGATTATAATGATCATTTTGAAAGCACAAATCCTTGCTATGCTAAAAGCTACACGCGAAGCAGAAAGACTTGCTTGCGCGCACCAGCAGACAACCGGTTTACCCGAGATACAAGAGAGAGACGACTTTATTGACTACTAGCTGAAGTACCCGTGCTTCGCTACGCGTCATAAATAAATTAAAATGTGAAGGTGACAGTTAAAACAGGGGATAGGCGAGATGCTGCGCAGAGGGATATTAAGGATGGAACATTTTGTCCAACTACACCGCTCGGCGTTGACCGTGTTTTATAGCACAAATTTAGGTTTTTCTCGCTAACCGTTGGAGATACCTTTCGGATAGAAAATGTAATTTTAAACCTCGTATATGCCATCAAAGGTTTGCTATTTCTTAGCGTTCTCTTTTTATTTGAAATTGAAATATGAAAGTTTGAAACCAAAGGGTGTAGTGACGTCACTAAAATGGTCGCCATATTTAAATAGTGCAAATTATTGAAATCAAAAGTAACCTATATGTTGACCAGGTAAATCAGCTACTTCCATGTAAAATTCATGTAAATCGGACCAGTGGTACTTGCGTGATTGAGTAATACACACACACCATCTCATTTTTAGCCTCGCTTCGCTCGCGTCATAATCGTGTCATATTGTTATTGAACGAAATGCAGGTTTAATCCCGTTAACACCCCTTTAGAACCTGAATATCCAAAAATCCCTCCTTAGTAGACATTTTCGACACACAACAAACATATCCCCAAAATATCATTCTTCTAACTTTAATAGTTTTGGTTGGTCGATGAGAGTGAACATCCAAAAATCCTTCCTTAGTGGACGTTTTTCTTCCAGAATTTCACCCCTCCCCATAGGCCCCTTAAATTGTATTTATGAAAAAACGGTCGAACACCTATTTATTTTATATATTTTTTTTTTTTTTTATTTTTTTATTTTTTTTTAAGCTGATTGATTTCCTTCGAGTTTCAAACACCTCGCTTATGTCGTTTAAGAGATACACGCTCCGTTAGGAATCTTTCAAACCCCAATTTTCATCCCTTTCACCTTATAATATACATCGAAAAACCATTAGACATGTGTCAGCTTATTTTAATGATTAGAATGTCTGCCAAGTATCACATCCCCAAATGAAACCACTCGTGAGATATTGTTATTCAATGAAATGCACATTTACCCCTTAACACCTCTTTAGAACCTGAATATCCAAAACTCTTTCCTTAGTGGACGTTTTCGACATACAATGAACATATCCCCAAAAATTTCATGTTTATAACATCAATAATTTTGGCTGGGCGATGATGAGTGAGTGAGTCAGTCAGGACATTTTCTTTCAATTATTTTTGATAATTTCACCCCTCCCCATGAACCTCTTAAATTGGATTTATGAAACAAACGGTCAAACACCTATTTACTTATTTAAAGCTGTTTTCCCCCTGAGTTTGATGAGTGAGTAAGTGAGTCAATCAGTTAGGACACTTTCTTTCCTGTTTTTTTTTTTTCCCAGAATTTCACCCCTCTCCAAGGGCCCCTTAAATTGGATTTATGACAAAACGGTCGAACACCTCATTACTTGTATTTAAAGCTGTTTTTCCCGTCGAATTTCAAACTTCTCGCCATTGTCGTTTAAGAGATACACGCTCCGTTAAGAATCCTTCAACACCCAATTTTCACCCCTTTCACCTCATAATATACACCACATCGATAAACCCTTAGACATATGTCTGATTATTTTTAATGATAAGTTTACATACCGAATATCACATCCCCAAAGAAACAACTCATGAGATATCGTTATTCAATGAAATGCACGTTTACCCCCTTAACACCTCTTTAAAACCCGAATAAACAAAAATCATTCCTTAGTTGACGTTTTCGACATACAGCGAACATATTCCCAAAATTTCATGTATCCAACTTGAATAGTTTTCGTTGGGCGTGATGCGTGAGTCAGTCAGACAGGACATTTTCTTTCAATTATTTTTACCAGAATTTCACCCCTCCCCACGGGCCTCTTAAATTGGATTGATGAAAAAACGCTTGAACTCCTATTAACATGTTTTTTAAGCTGTCTTTTATTCCCTGAGTTTGATGAGTGAGTGAGTTAGTCAGTCTGTTAGGACACTTTCTCTCCTTTTTTCCCCCAGAATTTCACACCACCCCATTGGCCCCTTAAATTAATTTATGAAAAAACGGTCGAACACCGTTTTACTTACTTTTTAAGGTGATTTTTTTCGCTGAGTTTCAAATTTCTCGCCTATGCCGTTTAAGAGATAGGCCTACACGCTCCGTTAGGAATCCTTCAACCCCCATTTTTCACCCCTTTCACCTCATAATAATACACCACATCGAAAAAACCCTTAGACACATGTCTGCTTATTTTTAATGATTAGTTTATATGCCGAGTATCACATCCACAAATGAAACCACTCGTGAGATATTGTTATTCAATGAAATGCAGGCTTAACCCCCTTAAGACCCCTTTAGAACCTGAATATCCAAAAATCCTCCCTTAGTGTACGGTTTTGACATACAACGAACATATCCCCGAACTGTCATGTTTCCAACTTCAATATTTTTGGCTGGGCGATGACGAGTGAGAGAATGAGTCAGGACATTCTCTTTAATTTTTTTTTCTTCAGAATTTCACCCCTCCCGATGAACCTCTTATATTTGATTGTTCAAAAAACTGTCGAAAAGATATTTACTTACTTTAAAGCAGTTTTCCCCCTAAGTTTGATGAGTGAGTCAGTCAGTCAATCAGTTAGGACACTTTCTTTTCTGCCCCCCCCCCCTCCCAGAATTTCACCCCTCCCCATGGGACCCTTAAATTGGATTTATGAAAAAACTGTCAAACACATATTTACTCATTTTTATCCTGATTTTTTTCCCGCTGAGTTTCAAACTCCTCACCTATGTCGTTTAAGAGATACACGCTCCGTTAGGAATCTTTCAATCCCCACTTTTCACCCCCTTTCACCTCATAATATACACCACATCGAAAAACCCTCAGACAGGTGTCTTCTTACTTTTTAATGATGAGTTTATATGCCGTGTATCCACATCCCCCAATTAAACCAATCGGGAGATAATGTTATTCAATGAAATGCAGGTTTAACCCCCTTAAGACCCCCTTTAGAACCTGATTATCCGAAAATCCTCCCTTAGTATACGGTTTTGACAAACAATGAATATATCCCCAAACTGTCATGTTTCTAACTTCAATAATTTTGGCTGGGCGATGATGAGTGAGTGAGTGAGTCAGGACATTTTCTTTCAATTTTCTTTTTTCAGAAATTCACCCCTCCCCATGAACCCCTTAAATTTGATTTAAGAAAAAAAAACTGTCAAACAGCTATTTACTTACTTACTTACTTAATTTTCCCCTGAGTTTGATGAGTGAGTCAGTCAATCAGTTAGGTCACTTTCTTTCCTGTCCCCCCCCCCCAGAATTTCACCCCTCCCCGTGGGCCCCATAAATTGTATTTATGAAAAACCGGTCAAACACATATTTACTCATTTTTTATGTTGATTTTTTTCGCTGAGTTTCAAACTCCTCGCCTATCTCGTTTAAGAGATACACGCTCCGTTAGGAATATTTTAATCCCCACTTTTCACCCCTTTCACCTCATAATATACACCACATCGAAAATTCCTCAGACACATGTATTCTTATTTTTAATGATTAGTTTATATGCCGAGTATCACATCCCCCAATGAAACCAATCGGGAGATATTGCTATTCAATGAAATGCAGGTCTACCCCCTTAACACCCCCTTTAGAACCTGAATATGCAAAAAATCCTCTCTTAGTGAGCATTTGCGTCCCTTGAGGAAGCTGCATACCAAATTTCATTCCAATCCATTCGGTGGTTTCTGAGATTTCGTGATGAATGAATGAGTGAGTGAGTGGTATTTGACAAATATATAGTAGAAGATGGTGTCAAGTCTTTGTTATGCTAAACTCTGTTGACAGTGCTGTGTGAGTAGTTGAGTAACTAACGGGATTTCAAGTAAAGTTCCTCATTTTCTATACCGGTAGTGCAGAGCGCGAATGGCATCCAGTCGGCCGTGTCTCTACTTGAGCTATGTTGCCATGGAAACTATCTGCCTTGCCATTCCTTCATGAGTATATTTTATGATTTGATTTGCCTGTGCTTGAGTGCAAAAGGGCCGAAATCAGAAGAATGAGAAAGACTATCGAAAATTCATGTAGCCAGCGGTTCGTTCTGGGTCCTAAACTATGTGTATGCAAAATTTGGTTGAGATTGGTGGAACGGTGTAGATTTGTATACGGAACAGACCCACCCACATACCCACATACATACATACATACAGACTTTCACTTTTATATATAAGATTTTGGGTGCTTATGTCACAGTGTAATTGTTGTGTCCGTGAACACATTATTTGGTATTTGGCAGGACGGAATGAATGTCCGCCTTACTATTGGTTTATTCCGGCGTTGTTTGAGCTGCAGCTAAGACAACCGATGCACCGCACGCAATTGGTGTAAGACGCGCCAACCTGTGTTATTGTTGACTTGTTGAAGTCATGTTATTTGAGTGAATCTCAAGTGAGATATCATATTGTAGCCTACGATTGGTGTCATTAATAGAACTAACTAAATAACATTTAAACCTTCTGATAAATCAAGAGCATAATTATCCTAAACCAACGGATTAATTAATTGTTATAAATAATTACAGCTATAACTTTGCAACCATTTGCTTGTTGTTAATCGACACCGTGACTTCAATCCATTTCCATGTGGGAGATGACTTTAAATGAGCTGACACTACTTGTATCGACGACATTGGATCTCCGGGACAGATAATCAGTAACTTGTGGCCCGCGTGATCTAAAGCTTGTAAAACGTAATTGTGATTGCGCTTTGCCAACATAACTTACATGCTTGAGATGACGATTGGCTACAAACAGTATGTCAATTCGCGAAGGTAGGCTAGCATAAGAGTGTTTACTTCTTTATTCCCGAGTGTATTTATCCCATTGTTCCTATTAGACATAAGAGTGTTATGTAATTGTTTCTTCTTGATAGTCAGTGGTCAAACTATCATTAGATTTGGTAATAAGCATTTGTTTAAGGCGCATCTCGTCGTAATACTTTCGTTCACATAGGCATTAGATAGAAATTAAATGTAACGTTAAATGTGGACGTGGTACCATCCTAACCTAGGGATTGGTTTGCTAGCTGTTAAATGTAAATTATACCGAGTCATTTATTTGTAAATTTGCTACGCGTTAATTATTCATGTACCACGTGCCTAGTTTGCTTTGCTATTCTTTCATGTAACAAGGATTTCGCGGGGTTCCTTAACATCAAACTAGGGACGACTCAGTATTGTAATTAGATTAGCGGATTAGCCGATTTCGGCCCTCGGAAATAGATTAGGGGTCTTACTTGAATAAATCATGCACGAATCTAACTTAATACTGGATCTCTTTTTATTGCTAGCTTTGGTATTTTAACGGATGTATTTATTTGGGCGTCTATGACGGTTTCCTTGCTAAATGACCCAGATCCCCTGGATCAAGCCCCTCTTGCTGAGCAAGCCTACAAAGAGATGCACCCGATCCTCATAGATTTTGGGTTCGAAGGACGGGGTTTTTCGAAGTACAATTTTTTCGGAACACCTCCTCTAACGGGCTCAGTAACCCTATCTAACATTTGAACTTTCTGAATGTTAGACCTTCTAGTATTATTATTAGGTAGTTGCTGGGCTTTCCACAATCCCGTTACCCTCTGTCACCATTTAATGGCTAACTCCCTTTCTTCCTATCTTCTGTAGGTTAATATAAAAACATCAACCCCTTCACCATCTTCTCATTCTCTCAACATTGATCACTTCCTCAATATTGTATAACTCTCCTCCTCACCGCCATCTCGTCATCATCTTGCTTTTTTCTTTCTTCTTTCGTTCCATATACGAAATAAACACACTTGTTCCCGTCATTCTTTCTTGGCGTTTTCCCCATTATATCAATTCCCTTTGTCTCATCATCATATTGTCTATCATTCTCCCCCAGGCTCTCACAACTTGTAGGAAGTGGGTTGGCGACCACGGACCCCAGCTGAGTCCGGCATTGCTTCCACTTACTTATGCCGGGCTCCTCACTGTCATCTTTCCTCTCTACCTCCCTTGGTCAACTCTTGTTCTTTTCCGACCCAGACTATATTAGGGTATCCGAAGTTTAGGGAGTCTTGGCCCTTATCTCATCTTTCCTGATCCTTCATTCTTCGAATGGTCAGACCTATTGTTTTCTTCTCATTGTATCTCCTGCCTTCTTATCAAGGCCCTCAAGGTGACAGGGTGTGAATAGCCCCACCACTTAAGGTGCATCCTGGATTGTGCTACACCCTCCAGCATTCACGTGAGTTCCGGAGTTGGCGACCCCGACGGCTCCGGTTTCTCTCCTTGTCTTTGGGGCGACCCCACTCCATTTTAGCCTATTTTCAATTTTGAAAAAATAGGCTTATGAGATCACCTTTTGTCCGTGTGTGTGTGCGTGTGTGTGCGTGTGTGTGTGTGTGTGTGTGTCCCTAATAACTACTAAACGGCTGGGGCGATTTCAATGATACTCGGTAAGTTCATAGCACTATTCTGGGCGACCCCAATCGTGCCATTCAAGAATTGTTATGTCTCATCAATCCCACATGGCGGCTGTGCGAAATATTTCACCAGCATTCAATATCTCCGAAACTATTCCCGATATCACCCTGGAATTTATTACGGTGATAAAGGGAACTACTAGAAGTTCACCTATGTGACTTTTTAAAAACTGATAACTACAAAACCAATATGGCGGCCACGCGAATTTGCGACTTTAAATAGACGTTTCTCGCGATTTAACCAACCAAACGCAATGAAACTTGGTAGAGTATATGTTTATACACATTGTAATGCACCGACATCTAACTTCGTTCAATTGTTTACATAACCGCAAGATGGCTGATGTGCGAAATATGTCACTGGCAATCTATTTCTCTGAAACAATTAGCGGTATCATCCTGAAATTTTATACGGAGATAAAGGGCACTACTGGAAGTTCATCTATAAGACGTTCAGAAACCGGTTAACTACACACATCAAAAAAAGTTTTGCATCACCTCGGTTCCCAGATCTCCGGCATATAGACGTTGACTGTGTATATTGTATCCAAGATACAGTCCCTTTGACTGTTCATAGATGTCACTAAAACTGCTCAAAGATGTAAACAACCATGCATGAGCAGGGCCTATTAGACGGAGGGGGTACGACAGCCGATCAGTTCCAGTCATTCCACCAGGACGAAGGTACGCTGCTCATGTTGTCTGTAGTTCTACCATGCCTAGAAGGTCAATACCGCAGTTCGATCGCGTCCGCATTGTTACTTTGTGTCAAGAAGGGCTCTCAACAAGGGAAGTTTCCAGGCGTCTCAGAGTGAACCAAAGCGATGTTGTTCGGACATGGAGGAGGTACAGAGATACAGGAACTGTCGATGACAGACCTCGCTCAGGCCGCCCAAGGGCTACTACTGTAGTGGATGACCGCTACTTACGGATTGCCGCTCGGAGGAACCCTGACAGCAATGCCACCATGTTGAATAATGCGTTTCGTTCAGCCACAGGACGTCGTGTTTCAACTCAAACTGTGCGCAATAGGCTGCATGATGCGCAACTTCACTCCCGACGTCCATGGCGAGGTCCAGCTTTGCAACCCCGACACCATGCAGCGCGGTACAGATGGGCCCAACAACATGCTGAATGGACCCCACGGAATTGGCATCACGTTCTCTTCACCGATGAGTGTCGCATATGCCTTCAACCAGACAATCGTCGGAGACGTGTTTGGAGGCACCCTGGTCAGGCTGAACGTCTTAGACACACTGTCCAGCGAGTGCAGCAAGGTGGTGGTTCCCTGATGTTTTGGGGTGGCATTATGTGGGGCCGACGTACGCCACTGGTGGTCATGGAAGGCTCCGAAACGGCTTTACGATACCTGAATGACATCCTCCGACCCATAGTGCAACCATATCGGCAGAATATTGGAGAGGCATTTGTCTTCATGGACGACAATTCTCGACCTCATCGTGCACATCTTGTGAATGCGTTCCTTCAAGATAACGACATCGCTCGACTACAGTGGCCAGCATGTTCGCCAGACATGAACCCTATCGAACATGCCTGGGATATGTTGAAAAGGGCTGTTTATGGACGTCTTGACCCACCAACCACTCTGAGAGATTTACGCCGAATTGTCGTTGAGGAGTGGGACAATTTGGACCAACAGTGTCTTGATGAACTTGTGGATAGTATGCCATGGCGAATACAGGCATGCATCAATGCAAGAGGACGTGCTACTGGGTATTAGAGGTAGTGGTGTGTACTGCAATCTGGACCACAAATGCTGAAAGTCTAGCTGTATGATGGTACAACATGCAATGTGTGGGTCTCATGAGCAATAAAACGAGCTGAAATGTTGTTTGTGTTGATCTCTATTCCCTTTGTATTTAACGGTTCCAGAACTCTTGGAACCGAGGTGATGCAAAACTTTTTTTGATGTGTGTACAAAACGAACATGGCGACCAAGCGAATTTGAAAATTTTAAATAGACCTTTCTCGCGATTTAATGTTCCAAACGCAATGAAATCTGGTACAGGAAATGTTTATACACATTGCAATGCATTGGATTCAAATTTAGTTCAATTGTTTACATACTCTCAAAATGGCGGCTGTGCGAATTTAAAAATTAAGTTTTTATTTCTTGTGTCGTAATCATGCGATCGAAGTGAAAGTTTGAATAATGAACTTACGCAATAATTTTCCTTTAATGGTACATGACTCTATGGCCTATACATTTAACAATCCAACATGGCGACCATCCGAAATATTTAGATGGCTCTGAATATCTACGAATCTATTATAGCAATCAAACTATTTTTTTTATGTTCATAGGGACTATGAACTTAAGTTCACCTACAGGACTTTAAATAACCCGGTGATTACAAATCCAATATGGCGGCGAGGTGAAGTATAAATATTCACATGGACATTTCTCGCAATTTAACCATCCGAGTACAGTGAAACTTGGTACAGTAAATCCTCATACGAATATTAATCCACTGGCATCTAATTTATTTCAATTGTTTCCTTAACCACAAGATGGCAGCTGTGCGAAATTTTAAAATCTCCTTGTTGCTTCCTGTGTCCTAATCATGCGATTGAAGTTTGAATGCTACACGTACACAATAATCTCCATGAAACAGTACATAACTCTAGGACTTACATATATAAAATCCAACATGGCGACCATCCGAAATATTTAGTAGGTTCTCAATATGTACGAATCTATTTCCGCAAACAGACTGAAATTTTGTATGTTGATAGTGGCAGTTAACATAAGTAGGCTATATGAAAATAGGCTGTATAGTTCTTCACGGAACTAATTGTTACCTTTCCTCTCTGCCTTTCCTGGCTCTCCTTTCCTCCAAGTCCCTTAATTCTCATTCTTCTAGGGTTGAGGGCATTTCCTTTCCTCCTGATCTCAGTTTTCCATTACACTTCTAGCATGTATGTATGCATGTATATATGTATGTATGTAGGTAGTTTTAGGTTTAGTTACATTTCACTTACATTTTCATATCACCCAAATCATTAATGGCCGATAATCCAGATGTTAGGCCCCTTAAAACAACCATCATCATGTCTATCTATTTCTATCTTCTTCTTTAAAAAAAATTATACGCCTCTCAACATCACCTACCTTCCTTATAGGGGCAGATGACCTCGTAGTTCCGCCCCCTTAAAATAACAATAACTAACTAACTAACTAACTACCTTTCTTATACTGAAAACCAGTGGCGGCCGGTGGTAATTTAACCGGTATTACCAATAATAATCGTAATCTAATAATAATAATAATAATAATAATAATTTTTTTAGCGTATGGCTCTTAGTGCCGGGAGTGTCCGAGGACATGTTCGGCTCGCCAGTTGTTGTAGCTGCTTCGAGACGGACACCCAATGGGTGAGCTACAAGTACCGTTGGGGAGGAAGTTGGAAGGGAGGGTCGAGGAGTTGGAAGGTAGCGGCTGTGGCCTATAGTTAAGGACCAACCCCGGCATTTGCCTGGAAGGAAGATGGGAAACCACAGAAGACCATCTTCAAGGTTGCCGGCGGGGGGATTCGAACTTCCTCGCCTCCCGGATGTGAGCGACTGCCGACAGTCATGCCGCAACGACCTCGGCTAACTCACCCGGTAATAATAATAATAACAATAATAATAATGAAAATCCACAGCCTGCTTCCAGTCTCCGACCGGGTCAGGAATGGAATGAATGAAGCCCCTATCTAGCGGCGAGGATATGAACTGTGCCGGCTGCCGAGGCCTGACGCACTCCTCTGGGGCAATGATTAAATGAATGACAGATGAAATGAAATGATAGTGGAGAGTGTTGCTGGAATGAAATTTTGACAGGGAAAACCGGAGTACCCGGAGAAAAACCTGTCTGCCTCCGTTTTGTCCAGCACAGATCTCACATGGAGTGACCGGGATTTGAACCACGGACCCAGCGGTGAGAGGCCGGCGTGCTGCCGCCTAAGCCACGGAGGCTTCAACAATAATAATAATAATAACAATAATTATAATTATGCTAATAATTATGCTAATCACAGTGAGTGAGTTCATGAAGGCAATGTGCATCAAGCGAAAAATGAACAAATGCCAGAATGTAAAATGAGGCTTATCGTGGTCCCTAGTTGGCCGATTAGCGAAATTGAATGAATGAATGAATGAATGAATGAATGAATAATAATCATCGTAATTTATAAGTGTTTTGTATTCTATATACCTACACCGCGTAGGCAGGCCACTCAAGTCCATAGTGTCCAACACGGCTGCTGCCCGGCTCATAGCCTACAGAGGGAGGGAGGGAGGGCATGTGGTCAGCCCAATGCTTCCCTCAGTTGCATTTCTTGGTTTCGTGACTGGTACTGCTTGTCACTGCAGCCAATTGTCATTATGACGGTGGATCAACGCTATTCCAGACCTCCTGACTAGTACTGGGAATCTAACACCTCCTGGGCGAGGAATGGTGCTACCGTCGATGACATAGTGACGATCATCCCACGCCGAAATTAAATTTACCACCATGTGTATACAGTACTTGCTATCCCACAGAAGCGACTACGGTGGCGTAGTTGGTAGCGTGCTGAACTGCTGTGCCCAAGATAGCGGGTTCAAACCCGGTCGAGGTCATGGGATTTTTTAAGAGCGTTAAAATCCTACTGTATGCCTTCCTTCGGAGGGGAAGTAAAGCCGGCGGTCCCATGCCATAGATTTATGGCATGTAAAGGATCCATCCACAGACTAAACTTGTGTGAAGCTAAATTTCTAGGTTAGATTTCGCACTATCAGAGTTCCAACGTTCACCACTAGGTATCAGTGACATCTGGTATAGAAAGTTGGAACTACTTGAAATTGAACGGAACTTGTAGCTCACCCCATGGGTGTCCGCTTGAAGCAGATACAGCTTCTGACAAGCCGAACATGTCCCCGGACACTCCCGGCACTAAAACCATACGATAAATAAACAAGAAGTTCCGTGACGAACTAATAATAATAATAATAATATCGTATGGCCTCGGATGCCGGGTGCAAGCTTTGTAATTTGACACCCAGAGGGTAGCTTGCATCTCGAATTTCGTTGTTCCTTGAAGCACTATCAAAGTCAAAGAGGTTAGATATCTATGCTCCTTGAACACTATAGCGCTTTCTAGTAGAGAGGTGAGGAACTTTGTGTTGGCGTAAACCCCCGACATTAATTTTGCCATTATGAACATGGCCTACTGAATTCAAATGGGTTCTTTGACATGCCAACATCGTATGACATGGTGTCGTAATTGTTGCCGCCTTTCAAAAATCATTTACCACGTCCAAGAGCCTACTTTTCTTAAAATTAAAATTTATGCCAAAAATTAATCAATATGACCTATCTAGAATAATGACGAAATGAAGTTGGTAATATCGAAATTTATAATTAGTTCGAAATATACCTGGCATAATGTAGCCTAACAGAGCACTACAGTTGGCAGCCCTGGTGACCGAATTTATATTCTTAGTTTCATCTCTTAAGGTACAGAATACAAAATTTGGTTGAAGTCCAATGGAGAGCATGGACGTTACTTGCAGTAAGACATTGGATCTATCAGCGCGTGTAAAATCATGTTGGCAACAATGTCATGCATGTGTTGGTCAGAAATAATCTGAAATATTATGATCTATTGTTGTGCCAATTTTGGATGAAATCCATTTGTTTGTATTGAAGTTACATGTATTTTAAAATTGGAGCTATTAACAGGCTTAGATTCATGTTGGCAGCACTGACGTATTATTACACCAAATTAATCTACAATGTCAGGTACTATACGTGTGCAAAGTTTAGAGTTGTTGACTTACATACTTTCTGATATATTGATATTAGGGCAATAAAATGGAGACAGCGTTTATTAACAGTTGGCAGCCCTGGTTGCACTTAAGAATACGCATAGTCATATCTGTTATGGTACACAGAGCACATACGAAATTTGGTTGAAATCCAATTGATAGTATAGAAGTTACATGTATTTAAAAATTGGTCCTATCAGCAGGCTTAGAATCATGTTAGTAGCACTGACATATGTTAGTTACTCCAAATTTATCTAGAATGTCAGGCACTTTACGTGTGTATAGTTTAAAGCTGTCGGCTTGCATACTTTCTGATACATTAGTATTTGGATTTAAAAAAATAGAGAGAGCATTTATTAAAAGTTGGCAGCCCTGCTGGCTCTTAAGAATAGGCTCAGTCATATCTGTTTAAGAACACATAGTAGGCCTACATACGACATTTGGTTGAAATCCAATTGATAGTGTAGAAGAAATGAGGAAGGAAAGAGACTGTAGGACTTCTGCCAGAGGAAAAACCTGCTAGTTGGGAACTCCTGGTTTAAGAAAAGAGAGAGCCACACAATCACATGGTACAGTGATGACTTGACCAGGAAGTCCGTGGTCGACTATATACTGTATGAGAAAGAACTAAATAAGAACATCACGGACATCAAGGTTATACCATCGGAGAACCAGGATAGTGACCATCGATTGCTGGTAATGAACCTGAGAGGGAGTAAGGAGAAGAAAGGGACTGAGAACCAGGAAAGACGTATAAGGATATGGAAACTGAAAGAAGGGGATAGAAGGGTCGAGTACCTCAAAATGGTAAAGGAAGGAATTCCAACAGATAAAGAAAGAGGGGTGGAAGAGGAATGGGCTAGATTTAAGAAGACACTAGTAGGTGCAGCAGAAGCAGTATGTGGGAGGACAAGTAGTAAGAAGAGGTGGAAGGAAACACCATGGTGGAATGAGAAGACAAAAGATATAGTAAGGGAAAAGAATAGAGCCTTTAGGAGGTGGTATCAAAATAGGACGGTAGAGACAAGGGAAGAGTACCAGGAAAGGAAGAAGGAGGCGAAGAGAGTAGTGGCTGAGGAGAGAAGAAACTGGATGGAAGAGTGGACAAAGATGATGAAGGAGGATAGTGAAGGTACAAAAAAAGGTCCTGTATGCGATGGTAAAAAATAAGAGGCGGAAGAATCCTACGGATTATGTTAGAATGGTGAACAAAAAGGGACAAGAGATAGAAAATAGGGAAGAACTGAAGAAAATGTGGAAAGAATATTTTGAAGAACTACTGAACCCAAATGGAAAAGAAGGTGAGGAGGAAGAAATCGGGGAAGAGGAAGATAAACTGCAAACAGAAAAGGACTTAACATGGAAAGAAGTGGAAGATGCAGTGAACAAGATGAAAGGAGGGAAGGCACCGGGTGTGGGTGATTTGAGTGTGGAGAAGGTGAGAGCAGCAGGAGAGGTGGGGATACAGTGGTTGTACCGAGTGATGGGGACAGCATGGAAGGAAAGGAAGACCCCAGAGGACTGGAAAAAAGGAATAATTGTCCCGATCTTCAAGAAAGGTAGTAGAACAGATTGCAGAAACTATCGGGGAATAACACTGATGAGTCATTGTGCAAAGACCTTCGAGAAAGTTTTGGAAAAGAGAATTAGGACAAGGATAGAAGGAGGGATGAGGGAAGAACAACATGGCTTCAGAGCAGGAAGGTCCACAGTGGATTTGATTTTTGCTGTAGGGCAGTTACAAGAACAGCACTATGAGTATGGAACAGATCTACTGATGGCCTTCCTGGACATTGAGAAAGCATATGACAGTGTATGCAGAAACAAAGTATGGACGTCCCTGGAGGATAGAGGAGTAGGTAAATGGACTATAAAGAGGATAAAGGAGATGTACAAGGGAAGCGTGAGCTGTGTGAAAGTGGGAGGAGAGAGATCAGACTGCTTGGAACAGAGAAACGGCCAGAAACAAAGAAGTGCACTGTCACTGTTACTTTTCATTGTGGTGATGGATGACATAATGGCCCGAGTGGCACAAGTAATTGGGGAAGCAAAGATGAAAGCAATGGTGTTTGCAGATGATTCGATGATTTGGGGAAACAAGGAGGAGGTACATGAACAGTTGGACGTGTGAGAAGGAGTAATACAAGGATATGGGATGAAATCTAGCATAAATAAGAGTGAGATGGTGATCACAACCAGGAAGAAGGAAAGAACCACAACGGGAATAACAATTGGTGGGGAACAGCTGAAGAAAGTGGAGAGTTTCAAGTATCTGGGAAGCCTGATACAAGATAATGGAAGAAACGATAGAGAAGTAAATGAGCGGGGTAGGCAGGCAGAAGCATTTCGGAGGAGTGTGAGAAGCATGTTATGGAGCAAGGATGTCCCTCAGAACAGCAAAAAGATCATATATCGGACGTACTATGTCCCTATCCTGAGGTATGCCTCGGAGACCTGGGTTATGAAAGGAAGGGAGAAGAGCAAAATACAGGCCAGTGAGATGAGGTTCTTAAGAAGCAGTATTGGAGCTACAAAGATGGACAGAATAAGAAATGAGAGGACCAGAGAATTAATGAAGGAGGAACCATGACAGGATGATATAGAGAAATCTAGACTTAGATGGTATGGACATGTAAAACGAATGGAGGAGAAGAGGATACCCAGGAGAGTACACGAGACGAAGTGGGAAGGAAAGAGACCGAGAGGAAGACCGAGAGACATGTGGCTGAAGGGGGTGGCAGAAAGCGTGAAGAAGAGAGGAGGAGACTGGACAAGGGTGGAGGCTGAGAGATGGTGGGAAGACAGAAGACGTTGGAGACGCTTGTGTTCCAAACAGACCAGGCCAGTGGCTGGAAACTGTGCAAAATGATGATGATGAGAAATTATATGCATTTAAATATTGGACCTGTCAGCAGGCATAGAATCGTTTTGGCAACACTGACATGTAAGCCTCCTGGAAATTAAACTTAAATATTATTATCTATATGTGTGCCAATTTTTGAATAGCTCCGATGCATACCTTCCAAGATATCCTACATAGAGCTGAAATTTCAAGTGTAGTTTTTCAGCTGTTGGTAGCACTGACATCATTTTCAAATATGTGTTTGAGATATTCAGGTATTTACTCATACCAAATTTGGTTTCTATTGCTGTAGCCGTTTAGGAGTTGATATGGGGGTACACACACACTAACAGACAGACAGAAGGGCAGACAGACGGACAGACAGACACACATTTGCCCGGATCGATCTCATAAGTCTACTTTTTCCTCATGTTTGCAAAATGTGAAAAGTAGGCTAAAAATAATATACCACAGAGGTCCGGACATCGTCTGCTGATGATCCCCAGAAAGATACCTAGAAGAATTTCCTCTGGCCACAGTGGGCTTTTTAGGCTGACAAAGACGTGAGTGCCTTCACCCTTGTCGTGATAATGTTCTTGACAGAAATACGGAAATACGGTAATTATGGCCCGTGAACTGTGAAATTGATGGTTAAAGCGAAGTTTCACTTGAGTGGTTTAGTGGCCAGCTTAATTGAAGCAGGGAAGATTTCAACAAGAGTAGTTCAACACTCACTGTAAGTGCAATTCAAGGTTCTTTAGCCATTTTATTTACATCAGAACGTCCATTTAAAATTACAATATTTTATTTGGGCAGGAGCAGACCTGCACATTAGCACAAATGAGGGTGACTAAATATAAAACAAAAATATTGAAATGCAGCCGAAATAAATCAGAAAACTCTATGGACATCAAATTGGCAGGTGAAAAGCTAAAGAAAGTAAATGACTTCTTCTACTTGGGAAGCAAAATAACCAGTGATGAACGAAGCAAAGAGGATATAAAACGTAGGTTTGTTCAGGCAAGGAAAGCATTTCTACAAAAATGAAAATCTGTTGACATCGAATATACATTTAGGTATTAGGAAGTCATTTTTGAAAGCCTTGGTCTGGAGCGTGGCGCTCTATGGAAGTTAAACTTGGACTTTTGGTGCAGCAGAAACGAGGAGAATTGAAGCGTTTGAAATGTGGTGGGAAGATAGGGTTACAAACGAAGAGGTATTAAGACGAGTGGGAAAGGAGAGATGTTTCTGGCGACTGCAAATGAAGAGAAAAGATAGGTTGGTAGGACACAAACTAAGGAAAAGCAAGCTTGATTATGGAAGGAAAAGTCAAGGACAAGAACTGTAGGGGCAGACCAAGGTTTGAATATGTTAAACAGATTGCCATGGATGTAGGGTGAGGTAGCTGTGTAGAGATGAAACGACTAGCTCAGGACAGGGAGGCATGGAGTGTTGCAAAATACTGAAGACTCAAACAACAACAACAGTCATCAAATACATGCAGGTTAACAGAAGTTCAACACACACCCAACTACCAGGAGCTGATGATCAAGATGTCCCAAGCAACAGCAACTATCAATTGTATTACCGTAGCATTGATGTGTCAGCTAGCAGTATCGCCTTTCTTATCGTACCCAATGATACACAAGTAATGTCCTTTAGTATCAGGAAACAAATGCTTAGTTGGTGAAACATCTCGTGATGGGTAATGGTTCTGCAGTATCAAAGACTTAAGGTTCGAATCTTGGCTCCACCAAGAAATGTTTGAGGATGTACAAGGTTTCGAACACATTTTCAGTGCATCCTAATTAACTGTTAATTAATAACACGCCACTGAAGACAATAATCGGAAAATTAAAAACCACGGCTTTCAAACTTGCTCAAGATATCTGTCACTAAAACACCTTTGTGTAGCCAAATTTATAGGTTATATTTGGCTAGATACACTCTATCAAGTTCCAACGTTCGCCTCTAGGTGTCATTGACAGTGGCATCTGGTAGCCAAAGTTGGAACTAATTGAAACTGATATTAGTGCATGACTCTATTGCCTTCATATATAAAAATCCAACATGGCGACCATCCAAAATATACAGATGGTTCTCAATATCTACGAACCTATTAAGGCAATCATAATGACGATTTTAGCCTACTTTTCACATTTTGCAAAAATGAGGAAAACGTAGACTTATGAGAACGGGCAAATGTGTGTCTGTCTGTCTGTCCTTCTCTCTGTCTGGCTGTGTGTGTGTGTGTGTGTGTGTGTGTGTGTCCTATCAACTCATAAACGGCTGCAGCAATCGAAACAAAATTAGGTAGGAGTAAAGATTTATACTTGAATATCTCACGGCCATATTTGAAAATGATGTCAGTGCTACCAACTGCTGAAAAATCTCAATTGAAATTTGAGCTCCATGTTGGATATCTTGGAAGGTATGAATGGTAGCTATTACAAAATTGGCACACATATAGATAATAATATTGCAGTTTAATTTCAAGGAGGCCATACATGACAGTGTTGCCAAAATAATTTTAAGCCTTCTGATAGGTCCAATTTTTAAATGCATATAACTCGACACTATTAATTGGATTTCAACCAAATTTTGTAAGTAATATGTGTACATAAACAGATATGACTGAGTGTATTCTTAAAAGCCACCTGTGCTGCCAACTGTTAATAATTCATCTCTCTCTATTTTCTTCATCCAAATACCAATATATCTGAAAGTATGCAAGCCGACAGCTTCAAACTATGCACACGTATAGTACCTGACATTTTAGATTAATTTAGAGTAACTTATATACTTCAGTTCTACCAACATGATTCTAAGCCTACTGATAGGATAATTTTAAATACATGTAACTTCTATATTATCAGTTGGATTTCAACCAAATTTCGTATGTGCTATGTGCTATAAGTATTCTTAAGAGCAATCAGGGCTGCCAACTGTTAATAAATGCCGTCTATATATATATTTTTACTCTAATATCAATATATCAGAAAGTATGCAAGCCAGCCGCTCTATACTTTGTATGCGTACAGCACCTGACATTCTAGATGAATTTGGAATAATTAATATAAGTCAGTGCGGCCAACATGATTCTATGCTTGCTGATAAGTCCAATTTTAAAATACATGTAACTTCTATACTAAAAAATGGATTTCATCCAAAATTTGCACAACAAGATATCATAATATTTCCGATTATTTCTAACCAGCACAAGCATGACATTGTTGCCAACATGGTTTTACGCGTGCTGATAGATCCAATGTCTAACTGCATGTGACGTTCATTGGACTTCAACCAAATTTTGTATTTTGTACCTTAAGAGATGGAACTAAGAATATATTCAGTCACCAGGGCTGCCAACTGTAGTGCTCTATTAAGCGACATTATACCAGGAATATTTCGAACTAATTAGACATTTCGATACTACCAACTTAATTTCGTCATTATTCTAGCTAGGTTCATATAGTGTAGAATAATCATTGGCATGAAAAGTAGGCTCTTTAGTTCGTCACGGAACTTTTTGTTTATGTTGATAGAGTAAATTATCAAAAGTAGGATATAATGAAAATATGCTATTTTGTTCACGGAACTACTTGTTGGTTTATTTGATTGTAAAGGATCGGAATTTTGCAAGTTGCAGGAAAACAAACGCTCTTTTACAGGGTGAATTATTTCTCAATTTTCCCATCATAATGAATAGTATGTCGAATGTACAGATAACTAAGAGGAGTATAAAATAAAGGAGTATTAGCAAGGATCAACCACAAATTCACTCTTATCACAGCTGTTATCAAAAATCTATAAAAGGAAAAGTAAAGATAAACTCAAACACTTAAGCCCCTCTATAATCGCTCACCAAAACCAGCTGAGTTACTCCAAGCACACTACAAAAATGCCAACAGACGTGGAAGAGAGTTAATCATATTTATTTAACTATTGTTGTACCCCTAGGGTACGCTATACCATCCCTTAAGGAAAATACACAAATTCATAATACTACAGACTTCGGATATAAGATTCTAATAAGATACCACCTACAAAATTACATGTAAAACACAAGTAGCAAACTCAGGAAGTCAGGTAGGCTCGTACCAAAGGTAACGACCTGAGGAAGGTGTACGACACGGAAGGAATGTAGGAATCCGCCAACCGGGCACACCAAAGCTATAAAAGCCCCCCAAAGGTCAAGGACCAGGATCACTAATTACTCAGTCCTCTCAGTGCAACGACGTGCCGTACCGCTGCTGTCTTCAGGTCGGGTAAGTGTCTTAGCGATCCACACTCTAAACACTACACTACACACTCCATTCCCCCTGTGCTTGGACTGTATTTTATTTATTATTATCCACTAGTCTGAACTGCTAGCTCTTTTAGTGCATCTCTCAATAGAGATGCCCTTTAAAACTCTAATTAACAGAAGCCACTGATCTTACTCATTTATTTATTTAGTCAGTAGGTTCCTACCCTAATAGATTCCACTTAGGTAGGACTTAGAAATAGCTTTAGTGTTTATTTGCTTAATCACTACTCTTGATCAGCAAGTGTCCTTGATACGGGCTGACCACAGCTAACTCACTACTTGCTCGCGTGCTTATAGCTCTCTACAGACCGCGTGGCGCCGGCCTCGCGCTTTGGCTTACAAATTAATAGCTCTTACCTACTACCCCTTTTACCTAGAACTACCCCGTTATACAGCACCTTGGGGAGTTCTCCTGGCTGATCACTCAATCGATCTCCTTTCATAAAACACTCCCCACCTCTTACAAATTCGCCAAGCTACAACCCCAATTTAGATTAATTTCATCCCCTAGATTTAGTATTTGTATTGGCATCCCTCACAGATACAATACACTATAATCCCCTATATACACTGGTGTCCATAATTCTGTAAACTTTGCAAGAAATACAGTATAGTAATTTTAATTTTTCAAGCACACAATTTATAGACACGTATTTGCAATTGCGCAAAATGAATGAAATATACATAAAGTGAAGTATTTTGAATTAGTATTCATTATTATAAAAAATTACAATCAGTCTGAAAGACCAGACGTTATATCATTTCAAATGATGCATGCTATAAATGCTTCGCTCGAAGCCCCAGGACTCTTTCAACAGACTCCATTACCCATTAACTTAGGCTTCCCGCGCGGGCACCTCTTTAAGGGTCACCCTGTATTTGAGTCTGACATCTTTGACAACTCTTTAAGAGTCACCCATTATTTGAATCTGATATCTCGCAAACCTCTTTAAGGGTCACCCTGTATTTGAATTAAATCTAACAAACTGTACACCTCGTTAAGTGTCACCCTGTAATTTGCTCTGACATCCTGCACACCTCTTTAGGAGGCATCCTGTATTCTTATCTGGCATCTTGTGTATCTCTTTAGGAGTCACCCTGTATTCTTGTGTGACATCTTGTACACCTCTTTAAGAGTCACCTTGTATTCTTAATTGGCATCTTGTATCTCTTTATGAGTCACCCTGTATTCTTATCTGGCATCTTTGACAGTATTTTGCTCTGACATCCTGCACACCTCTTTAGGAGGCACCCTGTATTCTTGCCTGATTGTCTGACATCTTGTGCACCTCTTTAGGAGTCACCCTGTATTCTTCTCTGTCATTTTGTACACCTCTTTAAGAGTCACCTTGTATTCTTATCTGGCATCTTGTATATCTCTTTATGAGTCACCCTGTATTCTTATCTGGCATCTTGTACAGTATTTTGCTCTGACATCCTGCACACCTCTTTGGAAGTCACCCTGTATTCGTGTGTTCGCTTCGCTCAAAGCCCCAGGTTGCTCGACGCCCAAGGACTCTTTCAACAGACTCCAATAACCATTAGCTTCTGCTTCCCGCGCGGCTGCATGACGTCACTTCCGTCTCCGTCTCCGTAACGCATAACGTTGGACCCAAGCATAACGACGAAGTCGACAAGATCATTTGAAATGATAAAAACAGTATCTTTTGAACGCATTACAGTGAAATTACGTGTAATATTCAGTGAGTTTTGACAGCCTTCTAGTCCAAGCACAGCATCAAATCTGCAGGGCATAGAGTCTGCAAGACGTTACAGATCTTCTTGTTACAACCGGAAACCAATTGTTGACAATGGGTTAAATCAACTAAATTTTGTTGCTTGGATTGTCTTTAGACTCTAAAATCATCAATTTTGACCATGGAATTATCTATCGGATTAAGATCTGGGCTATTTCCAAGCACTTTTAAACCGTTTTGTTCTTATCCTAAAACCACGGCATAACACGTATGACAGTCTTGCATGGTACATCATTCTGCTGGAATGCTACATTTCCATTAGGGCTCAAGTCAGCAATGGATAGGAATAGCTTCTTTACGAGAATCTCCTGGACTGTATTTATTTATTTCCAAAATTACTGCTATCAGTGTAGAGGAAACAAAGCTTATCACTAGGGTTCGGAGTTTAGGACCTAAAGAAGTACAAAATATGCAAGCACATATGCCCTAAAAACTAGCTAAATATGACCTAAAAACTATGAAATATGACATGAAATTTTGGGATAGGTAGAATATCACTAACATACAGTAAACGTCTTAAGTGCCAAAACGTGATCAGCGATAGTACACCAGACACATTATATCATACAAACTGACAGAGAGCTACAGTATATTAAACTATTCAACATTCGTTCAGTATCATAGCCTTGAGATGCAGTTCTTGCTCGGTTTTCCTAAAAGAAAACAAAAAACGAAGTATTAGCTTGCTTTATGATATCTGGCGGCGTAAGTTAAGAGACATTACCTAACAGGAAGTTTATCGAGTTCATTATCGTACATACCTCGTAATCTTCTTCTTCGCCAGCATTGCACATCACGACGATGTGCATTCTCAGGCTGTCGAACAGAAATCTCCTTCTACTACACTGTTCATAAATCCTGTGTTTGAAACTCGCCCCAGATAACACGTACCTTGCTAACGACGCCTCAATTTAAACAAAAATGCTGAAATTATAACCAAATATGACCTTATATCACTAAAATATGACCAAATATAACCAAAACAATAACAAGTAGTTCCGTGAAGAACTATACAGCCTATTTTCATATATCCTACTTATGTTAATTGCCACTATCAACATACAAAATTTCAGTTTGATTGCTGTAATAGATTCGTAGATATTGAGAACCGACTAAATATTTCGGATGGTCGCCGTGTTGGATTTTATATATGTAGGTCCTAGAGTTATGTACTGTTACATGCAGATTATTGTGAACGTGTAGTATTCAAACTTCAATCGCATATTTAGGACACAAGAAGTAATAAGGAGATTTTAAAATTTTTCACAGCTGCCATCTTGAGGTTATGGAAACAATTGAAATGAATTAGATGCCAGTGGATTAACATTCGTATGAGGATTTACTGTACCAAGTTTCACTGCACGCGGATGGTTAAATTGCGAGAAACGTCCATGTGAATATTTATAATTCGCGTCGCCGCCATGTTGGATTTGTGATCACCAGGTTACTTAAAGTCCTATAGGTGAACTTAAGTTCATAGCCCCTATGGACATTAAAAAATGCAGTTTGATTGCTAAAATAGATTCGTAGATAATCAGTATCGTCTTAATATTTCGGATGGTCGCCGTGTTGGATTGTTAAATGTATAGGCCATAGAGTCATGTACCCTTAAAGGAAAATTATTGCGTAGGTTCATTATTCAAACTTTCACTTCGATTGCATGACTACATCACAAGAAATAAAAACTTAATTTTAAAACTCGCACTGCCGCCATCTTGAGGTTAAGTAAACCATTGAACTAAATTAGATACCAGTGGATTACAATGTGTATAAATATTTCCTGTACCAGGTTTCAGTGCGCTTGGAACATTAAATCGCGAGAAAGGTCTATTTAAAATTTTCAAATTTGCTTGGCCGCCATGTTCGTTTTGTAGTTAACCGGTTTTTGAAAGTATTATAGGTGGACTTCCAGTAGTGCCCTTTATCTCCGTACAAAATTTTAGGGAGATACCGCTAATAGTTTCAGAGATATAGAATGCCAGTGAAATATTTCGCACATCCGCCATCTTGTGATTATGCAAACAATTGAACGAAGTTAGATGTCTGTGCATTAAAATGTATATCAACATATACTGTACCAAGTTTCATTGCGTTTGGTTGGCCAAATCGCGAGAAACGTCTATTTAAAAGTCGCCTATTCGCTTGGCCGCCATGTTGGTTTTGTAGTTACCAGGTTTTCAAAGGTCACGTAAGTGAACTTATAGTAGTTCCCTCTATCACCATAGAAAATGTCAGGGTAATATCGGTAATAGTTTCGGAGATATTGAATGCTGGTGAAATATTTCGCACAGTCACCATGTTGGATTGGTGAGTCGTAACAAAATTTGAAGAGCACGGTCGAGGTTGCCCGGAATAGTGCTATGAACTTTCCGAGCTTCATTGAAATCGCACCTGCCGTTTCGATTTTATTAGGGGAGGACACACACACGAATCACACACACACGCACACACACACGGACAAAAGGTGATCTCATAAGCCTATTTTTTCAAAATTGAAAATAGGCTAAAAATGGCCGAAATATGCATTTATAGGCAACATCAAATTGCTTTAAACGTGGTCAGGAACCCGTCGTTCAAACTTATTTTTCAGATTTCGGGTAAAATGAGCTCAGGAGAAACAAGTAGTTCCGTGAAGAACTATACAGCCTATTTTCATATATCCTGCTCATGTTAATTGTCTCTATCAACATACAAAATTTCAGTTCAATTGCTGTAACAGATTCGTAGATATTGAGAACCGTCTAAATATTTCATATGGTCGCCAGGATGGATTTTTATTTTTGTACTATTACTGTAAGATTATTGTGTACGTGTGCTATTCAAACTTCAATCGCATGATTAGAACACAAGAAGTAAAAACGAGATTTTAAAAGTACGCACACCAGCCAACTTGTGATTATGCAAACAATTGAAATAAATTACATGCCAGTGGATCGACATTTGTATAAGCATTTAACGTGCAACGTTTCACGGCACTCGGATAGTTAATTCGCGAGAAAAGTCCATTTAAATATTTATACTTCGCGTCGCCGCCATATTGGATGTGTGCTCACCAGGTTACTGAAAGTCCTATAGGTGAACATATGTTCTTAGTTTCTATGAACTTAAAAAAATCAGTTTTGTTGCTGTAAAAGATTCATAGATATTGAGAACCGTCTAAATATTTCGGAAGCTCGCCATTTAGGATTGTTATATGTATAAGCCATAGAGGTATGTACCATTCAAGGAGAATTATTGCCTAGCTTCATTATTCAAACTTTCACTTCGATCGCATGATTACGACACAAGAATAAAAACTTAATTAAAAATTTCGCACAGCCGCCATCTTGAGGTTATGTAAACAATTGAATTAGATTAGATGGCAGTGCATTAAAATCTGCAAAATCATTTACTGTACCTTATTTTACTGCGCTCAGAGAGTTAAATCACGAGAAAAGTCTATTAAAATATTTCAAATTCGCTTGGTCGCCATGTTCGTTTTGTACTTTACAGGTTTATGAAATATACATAGGTAAACTTGTATTAGTACCCTTTATCGCCGTACAAAATTGCATGATGATATCTGTAATAGTTTCGGAGATATAGAATGTCAGTGAAATATTTCGCACTGCCGCCATATTGAGGTTATATAAACAATTGAACTAAATTAGACTCCAGTGCATTACAATGTGTATGAACATTTTCTGTAGCAAGTTTCATTACGTTTGGATAGTTAAATCGCGAGAAATGTCTATTTAAATGTCTCAATTTCGCTTGACCGCCATGTTGGTTTTGTAGTCACCGGGTTTTTGAAAGTCTCATAAGTGAACTTCTAGTAGTGCCCTTTATCACCGTACACAATTTCAGGGCGATATCGGTAATAGTTTCGGAGATATTCAATGCTAGTGAAATATTTCGCACAGCCGCCATGTTGGATTGGTGAGACGTAACAAAATTTTAAGGGCACGGTCGAGGTCGCCGGGAATAGTGCTATGAACTTACCGAGTTTCATTGAAATCGCTCCAGCCGTTTAGATTTTATTAGGGACACACACACACACCTCACACACACATACACACACACACACACACGCAGACACACACACACACGGACAAAAGGTGATCTCATAAGCCTATTTTTTCAAAATTGAAAATAGGCTAAAAATATGACTTTTCCTTAACACCCAAACCTTGCTAATAACCGATAAGTACAAGAAATCTAAGAATGGTGATAATAATAATAATCTGTATATCTTATGCAGTGTTTGCCAAAAGGCATAGAAATTGTTTGTTCGTGATTAATTTAGGGGCATTGCGACATTGTGGTCATGCAGTCCCCTGTGCTTTGGTGTGTGTGTAATTAATCTGATAATTTGTGTTACTGCAATGGTTGTATTTATGGCTAGCTGCGTGGCTCTGCGGTAACGTTCTCACTTGCTGGGGCCAAGGTTGCAGGTTCGTATCCTGGCGCAGTCAGCTGGCATTTGAGGGTGCTCAAATGTGAGGGAGATGTGTCAGTAGATTTACTGGCATGTTAAAGCTACCCTTCGGGGCAAAATTCTAGCACCCCGGCGTCTCTAAAAGCCAGAGTAGTTGAAAGGGAAGTAAAACCAATAGCATTATTATTATTATTATGGTTGTATTAGTGTGTGCATTTGTAATTCAGATGAGGATTGGGAAGAAGGCATCAATGGCCTGAATTTAGGAACCATCCCAGTATTTGCTTGCAGTAGAAGTTGTTGGAGATTGACATCTCTATGTTAATTATGTGTATGTAAATTTAATATTCTCACTCTTGTGTCTGCATATTCTTTGAAGTTGCGTATTACTGTATATTGTATTAGGGGACCTGTGGGAGAAATCTCGCATGTTCAGTAACCACCCGCCAAACTTCACTGGTATGCGGGCTTCTATGAAAACGAGGCACGTCCAGAAAGTAAGTTCCGTTTGGTAATAAAATTAAATTGTGTACAGATGCAGAAAAATTATTTATTGCACAACATTCTACACGTCTTAAACTACTTTTCCACATAACTGCCGAACTTTTGCAGGCATTTTTCATAGCGTGGCACAAGTTTTTGGAAACCTTTTTCATAGAAGTTTGCCGCCGACCGCAAACGAGAGTGAAGACTCCTCTGTAAGATATCCTACCGTTTGGCCAGCACTGTAAGGCAAATTGCGTGCTTACCTGGAGAACTGCGTATGTTTAGGAATTCTCCTGACCACATACGCAATTTGCCTAACAGTAGTGGCCAAACAGTAGGATATCTTACAGGGGAGTCTTCACTCTCGTTTACGGTCGGCGGCAAACTTCTATGAAGAAGTTATCCAAAAACTTGTGCCACGCTATGACAAATGCCTGCAAAAGTTCGGAAGTTATGTGGAAAATGAGTTTAAGAGGTGTAGAATGTTGTGCAATAAATAATTTTTCTGTATCTGTACACAATTTAATTTTATTACCAAACGGAACTTACTTTCTGGACGTGCCTCGTATGTTTATTCGATTAAACGCACTTTTTAAACAAATTGTCGATATTAATGAAATCAGAGAGCAATTCGTCACTGTTTGAATATTCTTTTTATTGCTCGATGGGTTGAGTGTGCCTCATTTGTAGAGACTACCCGCTCGGCCTTAATGATATGCGGGCTGGACACGACAAAGTTCTGCCAGGGGCTATCGTCTTATTTATTTGGTTGGTTGGTTCCTTAGTTTAGCGGCTGCGACAACGCGGTCATGTAGCCCCGTGTACCTTGGGTGTGTGTAGAATCTGTCTGATAACCGGTGTTAATTGTGATGGCTGTATTAGTATGTGTTATCTGTGTCTCAGGTAGAACGACTGCAGACGATTAATATTTCAAGTAGTTCCTACTTTTGCTACCAAATGCTACCGTCCACGACACCTAGCTGCGGACGTGGCTACTAAATGTCGTCACAGTCAGCATCTGGCGGCGAACGTTGTAACTAATATAGCGTTATCAAACTAACCTACAATTTTTTTCAATGCCATAAATCTATGACATGGGACCGCCGGCTTTACTTCCCCTCCGAAGGAAAGCATACTGAGTGATTTTTAACACTCTTGAAAGAATCCGACGACTTCGTCCGGATTTGAACCCGCTATCTTGGGCATAGAAGCTCAGCAAGCTACCAACTACGCCACCGAAGCCACTCTTAAATATGCTTTTTAAACAAATAAATATATTTCCGTTTACTTTTCAAGAAATGCAAGATTTTTCCTGTTCTATTGAGACGATTTGGAAGATTTTGGCACAAAACGCCCCTTCTAACTCCTTCAGGTTCAGGAAATCGAGTTATTTGTCGGATGAACTTGCGATTGTACTAGCGGACCTGTGCAAGAAGACTCGCATAATGGTTTGTGTGCGCCCCATGTTTACAGACTACCCGTACAACTCTAGTGCTATGCGGGCTGTACGCGATACTGTTCTCACAGGGGCTATCGTCTTGTGTATTTGTTTAAAAGTACTTTATAAACAAAAATATATATTCCCGTTGACTTTTCAAGAAATGAAGATTTTTCCTGTACTATTGAGACGATTTGGAAGATTTGGGTACAAACCACACCTTCTAACTCCCTCTGGTTTAGGAGCTTGAGTTTTGTGAAACATACACCTTAGCGTATTATATAATAAGATTGTCATTAATCTTTGGAATTATGTGCCGGTGATGAATAACAATATTTAAAAAAAAAGATACGAGCCTTACAGTAGTCGCATATGATGTGTAACAACTGACATGTTACCCTACTCGTATACTACACAGCTTGGACATTCTTAAAATGTTAATTTTCACTCCATTTTCATACTGGTACTATGATGAATGTATAGATTGAATTGGAGATATGCTACTGTCACATTTGGGGCGCATCGGTCAAGCTGTTAGTCTCTCACCAAGGTAGACCGGGTTTGATTCCCGGTCAGTACATGTGAGATTTTCAAATTGAAATCCCATGTCCTGTGGTTCGCATTCCACGTAAAAGGGATGTACCGTGGATCATGATCGTGAGATTAACGTACACGAAAAACTACAAGCTTCCTTCCTTCCTTTTACATTAATAATTCATAATAACAAATTGACACACAACGTCGACAGTACTCTCAAATACTGTGAGCACATTCCTCAGTAACTATAACATTCATTATTCTCAAGGCTCTCATACAGTTCGTCGTAAACAATCAAAACATGGCTTCCTACAATCATGAAATGACCTAGTCTCACATATGATGAAAATACAGCTTTTATTCCACTCATATAACAACATTGTGTTATGCATTTAATATTTGACTACTCACCCAGAGCTTGACAATAATGCCGCTTACTTAAATGACATTTGTCGTCTTTGTTCTACCCCATGTGATATTCAACCTTGAACGTGAAGCTTCATAAACTGCTCAATGACAAATGAAAGTCGGTGAAACATTTGCCACGGTGCTCGTCAAACCAGTGCCTGCTAAATGCACTGCCTACTGTATTGCCATAACATTCTCACGCTACAGAGCACACACTGCCTTGTTTCCAATACACACATTTTCAATTGTACACCCAGCTGGCAGTGCGTCTTCACTTCCGTCCGATCCACTTCCGTTCGATCCACTTCCGCCCGATTCACTTCCGTCCCATTTTTCTGGCAGTGCGTCTTCACTTCCGTCCGATCCACTTCCGTTCGATCCACTTCTGCCCGATTCACTTCCGTCCCCAATTTTCAAAATCACTCTCACAAAACTATCCAGCAACCGAGCAGAAAGATGTTACACATCAACAAAGAAGAATCCTCTTCCCTTGTGACTTTGAGCAAGTATCTGTGTATTTTGTCAACCCTCTCGTTCATGTCCCAATACATCTGAAGGAACCCCAAAACGATATTAAAATTCAATTCTATCAGAAGTGGGAAACCATTTCTAGGATGGCTGGGATGGGATACGATACCGCCCCTTCTCAATTTAGCCTTACGTGGCAGAGTGTACCCCATTCGAGCCCTCAAACCAGAATTAAATTTCTTGACAATGCCGGGAATCAAACCCTGGCCTCCATGGTGACACCCAAGAATGCTAGCCACTACACAACGAGACGAACAAAGGGCATAAGATAACGCTCATTACAATTTGGGTACAATCGTTTCGACCCATTGAAAAGCATTTAAATTTCATATTCAATGCTTGATGAAAAGCCTCCGTAGCTTAGGCGGCAGCACGCCGGCCTCTCACCGCTGGGTCCGTGGTTCAAATCCCGGTCACTCCATGTGAGATCTGTGCTGGACAAAACGGAGGCAGACAGGTTTTTCTCCGGGTACTCCGGTTTTCCCTGTCAAAATTTCATTCCAGCAACACTCTCCACTATCATTTCATTTCATCTGTCATTCATTTAATCATTGCCCCAGAGGAGTGCGTCAGGCCTCCGCAGCCGGCACAGTTCATATCCTCGCCGCTAGATGGGGGCTTCATTCATTCCATTCCTCTCCCGGTCGGAGACTGGAAGCAGGCTGTGGATTTTGATTTTCATTCAATGCTTGATGCACAAATCCAAGTGCAGGGAGTCTCTGTGCTGACACTTTGAAGACTCTTCCTTGTTGACGAACTCTTCACGGTTGAGTATCAATCAATACAAGAATTGCCACTACATCACACGTCGCTGATTAGCAGATAAGCCTTTATGGAACTAATAATCGTTTTGTGGAGATTTGGAATAAAAAGCTCTGTCTTAGGTGCCAATTAAACTCAGTACTGTACTCGGTTGGTGCAAGTCATTTTAAATGACCTTTGATCGGCACCGAACCTTTTAACGCTGCAGTGCATGTCATAGTTCTATGACGTTGGATGATCATTTAACTCTGCAAGGAGATATGCTAAGAGTAGTAAATTATTTCCGGTATTTTGGAATGTATCTGCAAACGACATTGTCTTCCTACAGGATTCACACTCAGGAAAGGGCTTCAGCAGCTACGAAAGCGACTCATCGAATTAAAAATATCCGAAAGGTTTCTTTGCCCACTGCAATGTCATTATTCAAAACAGTAAGAACTCCAATTGTTTCATATGGAATAGAATTATTAGAAAGTGTTAAAGCACGATATCTGAAGAGTGCTTTGGGAGTTGGGATTTATGCACCCTCAAGGATTGTATACGAATTAGCAAGGGAAACCTTCTTCTTAGAAGACCTGAGACTGCAATTCACGCTGCCATCTGCCGGCCCTTACCAAGCGCATCTCGAACTGCGGCGGAGGAAGAGAAATGACATCGACCCTGATTTTTATAGCACTAGCGCAATGATGGATCGACAATGGACTGAGGCAGGACAAGATCTAAGACATGTGGTAACGAGACTTGAAACTCATTGTTTTCACCATAAGATTTGCTTAACTCAAGGTTTTCACCAGCCAGGTGATAATTGCATATGTTCGTTGTGTAACAAGAGGTGTGACCGTTATCACTTAACTAAGTGTGCAAAAAGATCTATATCCATCAGAGACTACAGTGAAAACTAAATAGCACTGTAGGATCAAATTGTATTTAGAATGATATTTTCGTGTATTATGTAGGTTAAGTAATGCTCTTTCGAGGGCATCTTATAAAATTATATAGTTCTATGACGTGAAGTGAACAGAATCAATCCGATAACTCTCGTGATCTCGTGAAAGGTTCTCTAACGCTTAACATTTTTATTAGGCTCGTGTGTCAGAAGTCTTCCGACATGACATGACATTATTGTTACACCCAGACTAATGCGTTTTAACGGCAGCTAGCGTAAAACGTAAGAGAAACCATGGCCTTCTGAATATAATTCTAGGGGTGCATTGGGCAGGGAATCCGCGGTATATAATGGATAGATGTGTTTACAGCGGGAAGGTGTAACAATGGCCTCACGCAAATAGATAGAGATATTTGCGTGAAACTCTTTAAAAATCGTAATAATTACAATCCTCGGTGACACTGTTTAGCACTGCGACCCCTAGCACACTGAATTTTTATCCACGTTCTCTGCTCCTGCTTGGAAAACATTGTGACTGTCTATCGCGAGCGCTGGTCTCACGCTACTCATCTAACAGGCGCGACTGCACACGAGCGGTGGTGAGGACGGGCGAGGTCATGTGCTCTGAGGGAGGGGATGCAGGGCAGCAACCGTCGGTAACAGTGGAGGCGCCCAACATTGTTGCAACATGGCACTGAAGCATTGGTGCCAAAAATAAAAAAAACAACCCATGTATTAGACTTTTAAACATCAGTAAGGCAAGTTGTCCAACTCACGTACCTGGTGCGTGACCCTCACGGTATTTGAAATCGGGAGGTAATACTGGATCTCGTGATGTTGACGGAACTGCATTGTCGTCGACCTGAACACAAAATAGGCTTATGAGATCACCTTTTGTCCGTGTGTGTGTGCGTGTGTGTGTGTGTGTGTGTGTGTGTGTGTGTGTGTGTGTGTGTGTGAGGTGTGTGTGTGTGTCCCTAATAAAATCTAAACGGCTGGAGCGATTTCAGTGAAACTCGGTAAGTTCTTAGCACTATTCCCGGCGACCTCGACCGTGCCCTTCAAATCTTGTTACGTCTCACCAATCCAACATGGCGGCTGTGCGAAATATTTCACTAGCATTCAATATCTCCGAAACTATTACCGATATCGCCCTGAAATTGTGTACGGTGATAAAGGGCACTACTAGAAGTTCACCTATGAGACTTTCAAAAACCTGGTGACTACAAAACCAACATGGTGGCAAAGCGAATTTGAGACTTTTAAATAGACTCTTCTCGCGATTTAAATATCCAAACGTAATGAAACTTGGTACAGCAAATATTTATACACATTGCAATGCACTGGAGTCTAATTTAGTTCAATTGTTTACATAACCTCAAAATGGCGGCTGTGCGAAATATTTCACTGACATTCTATATCTCCGAAACTATTACAGATATCACCCTGCAATTTTGTACGGTGATAAAGGGTACTGATACAAGTTTACCAATGTATATTTCATAAACCTGTAAAGTACAAAACGAACATGGCAACGAAGCGAATTTGAAATATTTTAATAGACTTTTCTCGTGACTTAACTCCCTGAGCGCAGTGAAATGTGGTACAGTAAATGATTTTGCGGATTGTAATGCACTGCCATCTAATTTAATTCAATTGTTTATATAACCTCAAGATGGCGGCTGTGCGAAATTTTAAAATTAAGCTTTTATTTGACTATTGAAAAACTGGTAACTACAAAAAAGTTTTTATTTCTTGTGTCGTAATCATGCGATCGAAGTGAAAGTTTGAATAATGAACCTAGGCAATAATTGTCCTTGAATGGTACATAACTCTATGGGCTATACATATAACAATCCCAATTGGCGAGGTTCAGAAAAATTCAGACAGTTCTCAATATCTATGAATCTTTTACAGCAACCAAACTGATTTTTTTAATGTTCATAGAGACTATGAGCATATGTTCACCTATAGGACTTTCAGTAACCTGGTGAGCACAAATCCAACATGGCGGCGACTCGAAGTATAAATATTTAAATAGACGTTTCTCGCGATTAACTATCCGAGTGCCATGAAACGTTGCACGTTAAATGCTTATACAAATGTTGATCCACTGTCATCTAATTTATTTCGATTGTTTGCATAATCACAAGATGGCTGCTGTGCGTAATTTTAAAATCTCGTTTTGACTTCTTGTGTTCTAATCATGCGATTGAAGTCTGAATACCACACGTACACAATAATCTTAATATAATAGTACAAAAATAAAAATCCAACCTGGCGACCATCTGAAATATTTAGACGGTTCTCAATATCTACGAATCTGTTACAGCAATTAAACTGAAATTGTGTATGTTAATAGAGGCAATTAACATGAGCAGGATATATGAAAATAGGCTGTATAGTTCTTCACGGAACTACTTGTTGCAAAATGTGAAAAGTAGGCAAAAAAAATGCACAGCCATCATTTTTAAGATCTCATAAAATTCCATTTAATTAGACATCAGATTGTTGTTGGAGGCTGTGACAACGCGGTCATGTAGCCCCGTGTACTTTGGGTGTGTGTAGAAATTGTCTGATAACCGGTGTTAATTGTGAAGGCTGCATTATTACTGTGTGTTATCTGTAATTCAAGTAAGGACTGCAGACGATCAATTTCATGTAGTTCCTACTTTTGATACCAAATGCTACCGTCAACGACACCTAGCCGTGAACTTTGCTACTAGATGCCACCACAACCGGCACCTGGCTTGTATGGAGATAGACCATGCAAGTTTCACATCGCTCGGATGAAAAGTCACGAGAAAAATCCATTTAAATATTGAAATTTTGCGTCGTCGCCATGTTGGTTTTGTGCTCACCAGGTTATTGAATGATCCAAAGGTGAAATTTTATGCGTGGAAAGACGTATCATTTTCTATTTATTGTTTCAAGGGAATTACATGTGTTTACACTCCATAATAAAGAAATTCCAGTACTGCAATAATTTCATAAAAGGACTGAAATTGTAATTTACATCATATTCACGATAAACATGAAATAACTTGTTTCATTTTTGGCTGCGACGTGGCGCTTATGTTATCATTTCATTAGCCTATGATAAGATAGGCTTATGATATCACCTTTTGTCCGTGTATGTGTGTGCGTATGTGTGTGTCTGTGGTGTGTGTGTGTGTGTGTGTGTGTGTGTGTGTGTGTGTGTGTGTCTAATAACTTCTAAACGGCTGGAGCGATTTCAATGAAACTCGGTAAGGTCGTAGCACCTTTTCGGCCGATCCCAACCGTGCCCTTCAAATTTTATTACGACTTATCAATCCAACATGGCGGCAGAGCGAAATGTTTCACCAGCATTCTATATCTCCGAAACTATTACCGATATCACCCTGAAATTTTGTACGGTGATAAGGGGCACTAATAGAAGTTCACCTATGAGACTTTCAAAAACCTGGTAACTACGAAACCAACATGGGGGCCAAGCGAAGTTGAAACTTTTAAATAGACTTTTCTTGCGATTTAACCATCCAAACGCAATGAAACTTGGTACAGCAAATGTTTAAATATATTCCAATGCACTGGCTTCTAATTTAGTTCAATTGTTTACATAACCTACATTCTAAAATTAAGTTTTTATATTTTGTGTCGTAATCATGCGATCGAAGTGAAAGTTTGGGTAATGATGCTACGCAAAACTCTATGGCCTATGCCAGTGTGGCCCAACCCGCGGCCCGTGGGCCGCATGCGGCCCACCTGTTCATTAGGTAGATTTCATTAGAAAGCTAACTATTGCAATGGGTCCCATGTTTCGACTTCCGGAAAATTTCGACATATCTTCGCGTTTCACATCCCCCAGACCCCAAAACCACCGTCAGTTCAAAAGTTTATATATAATTTATGTATATATATATGTATATATATATATGTATATCAGTTTCTTGTGGACACGATAACTGCCGTAATTTTGCACCAATTACTTCGAATTTTTTACCGAAGATGTATACCTATAAAATCTCGGTCGAGTTCGTTACTGGGCTAAATCGGTCGAAGGGGGTGAAAATGGGGGGCTTTTTTCGAAAAAGTGAAATTTCGCTATAACTCTCTTAATACGTGAAATATCGAATCCATTCAAAGTTCATAATATGTGTCGGATAAGTGCCAAAAATTTATGTCAAATAAGTTTTTTGATAGCACCAACCATTGACCAAAGGGGTGGAAAAAAGTGGGTTTTTCGGGAAACATTAATCATATCTCTCTTAATAGGCACAATATCAAAACCGTACAAAATGGACAATATTCCCCTAATAATTACCTAAAACTTTTGTCTGAAAGAATTTTTGATATGACCCACCATTACGCCAAGGGACGAGAAAAATGATTTCGGAATTATAAGAAAATGCCAAGAGCTATCAGTGGTTGCCATGGCAACACTACTAAATTGATGAGGCATGGGCCATCGGACGTTGCCATGACAACGCACTTGCACGAGATCAGATTCAGTATTTCCATCTGACTAAGTGGTTGGTTGGTTGGTTCTTAAGTTTAGGGGCTGCGACAACGCGGTCATGTAGCCCCGTGTACTTTGGGTGTGTGTAGAATCTGTCTGATAACCGGTGTTAATTGTGATGACTGTATTCGTGTGTGTTATCTGTTTGTTAATTTAAGTACTGCAACTAACATTTTTTCAGATAGTTCCTACTTTTGCCGCCAAGCGCCACTGTCAACGACTACGAGGCCAAGTTCAGAACTGAGCTACTAGACGCCGCCACAGTCGGCTCTTGGCAACGAACATAGAAACCTAAGAGCGTTGCATACATTCTTAACCTATCCAATTTAGCTTCACACAGGTGCAATTAGTGGAAGGATCTTTAACATGCCATAAATCTATGACATGGGACCTCCGGCTTTACTTCCCCTCCGAAGGAAGGCATACTGAGGGATATTTAACGCTCTTAAAAAATCCGACGGCTTCGGCCGGGTTTGAACCCGGTATCTTGGGCATAGAAGCTCAGCATGCTACCGACTACGCCACCGAAGCCGCCTGACAAAGTGGGAAGCGGCTTCGGTGACGTAACTGGTAGCATGCTGAATGTCTATGCCCAATGTCGCGGTTTCAAAGCCGGCCGAAGTCGTCGGATTTTTTAAGAGCACTAGAATCCCTCAGTATGCTTTCCTTTGGAGGGGAAGTTCCAACGTTCGTTACGAGTTGCTGGTTGGGGTGGCTTCTAGTAGCCAAGTTCACAGCTAGGTGTCGTTGACGGCAGTACCTGGTAGCAACATTAGGAACTACTGCTTGAAATTGACCGTCTGCAGTACTTACATGAATTAAGACTAATAGAGCCATTACAATTTACACCGTGTATCAGACAGATTCTACACTCACCCAAAGTACACGGGGTTAGATGACCGCGTTGTCGAAGCCCCTAAACTGAGGAACCAACCAGAGGTAGATTTCATTAGTAAGCTAACTATTGCAATGGGTACCATGTTTCGACTTCCGGAAAATTTCGACATATCTTCGCGTTTCACATCCCCCAGACCCCAAAACCACCGTCAGTTCAAAAGTTTGTATATAATTTATGTATGTATATGTATATAAGTATATCAGTTTATTGTGGACACGATAACTGCCGTAATTTTGCACCAATCACTTTGAATTTTTTACCGAATATGTATACCTATAAAATCTCGGTCGAGTTCGTTACTGGGCTAAATCGGTCGAAGGGGGTGAAAATGGGGGCTTTTTTTTTCGAAAAAGTGAAATATTGCTATAACTCTCTTAATATGTGAAATATCAAATCCGTTCAACATTCATACTATGTGTCGGATAAAGCCCAAAAATGTATGTTTGATGAGTTTTTTTTATAGCACCAACCATTGACCAAAGGAGTGGGAAAAAGTGGGTTTTTCGGGAAACATTAATCATATCTCTCTTAATAGGCACAATATCAAAACCGTACGAAATGGACAATATTCCCATAATAATTACCTAAAACTTTTGTCTGAAAGAATTTTTGATATAACCCACCATTATGCCAAGGGATGAGAAAAATAATTTCGGAATTATAAGAAAATGCCAAGACCTATCAGTGGTTGCCATGTCAACACTACTAAATTGATGAGGGATGAGCCATCAGACGTTGCAAAGATAACGAACTTGCACGAGATCAGATTCAGATTTCCATCTAAGTGTGAAGCGGCTTCGATGACGTAACTGGTAGCATGCTGAATGTCTATGCCCAAGGTCGCGAGTTCAAAGCCAGCCGAAGTCGTCGGATTTTCTAAGAGCGCTAAAAATCCCTCAGTATGCTTTCCTTTGGAGGGGAAGTTCCAACGTTCGTTGCGAGTTGCTGGTTGCGGTGGCATCTAGTAGCCAAGTTCACAGCTAGGTGTCGTTAACGGTAGTACCTGGTAGCAACATTAGGAACTACTGCTTGAAATTGACCGTCTGCAGTCCTTACCTGAATTACAGACTAATACAGCCATCCCAAAGTACACGAGGTTACATGACCGCGTTGTCGCAGCCCCTAAACTGAGGAACCAACCAAAATCTCTGCGGTAGATATAATTTTGCGTGAAGAAGTAACAGACCGTTACATAGTTGCACATCAGTGTCGAAACCTTGCATAAGGATAGTGTGACCACAAGTATAAAAATGGACCCCAAATGACAAGAAGGTTACCGTTCCCATAAGACAATAAAATGTTTAAAATAAGCATAAAATGACGAAAAACAAAGTTAATTAAGCTCCAATTATAAAATACCTTCTCGCATTAAATGAGGTCTGATCCTTCTACGAAAATCTGCATTTTCTGCCTATTTTCGCCTATCCCCAAGTTTGTACGGTGAAATCTACCTCCGCCTTCCGGCGTGCCGAGAGGACTTTTTTTTGTTGGCCCTTGCCCTTCTTACTGCCCTTCACTCTTCGACAGTTATAATCCGTGGCGTGCCTACTTTAATTTTCACTTTCATTCAGTAATGTTACGAAGGAGCCAGGTGGGAAAGGAAAGATCCCGAAAAATTCTCCAGTAATCAGAATTGTTTTTCCACGAATACGTACGGCTCGAGAAGCGTCAACTGGTTGGTTGCCAGTGATTGCCTGACGATAAGTTCGCGATCGTTCATGTGCTACGGCGGATTTCCCTATAAAATGGACCACAGGGCTGTTCGAAGAGGATGTTTTTGACGAGAGAGGTTGTTCAAGAGATATAGTACGACGAGAGTTTGTTGTCATCGTTGTTGTGAGAGCGGTACCTAATATGGCGTTACTTAATAAACGGCGTATTGAAGATGAGAAACGACAATTTCAGTCGAAGTGGCAGGAAAGTTACTTTTTTGTTGAACATAATGGAAAACCACAGTGTGTTATCTGTTCTCAAGTCTTGGGTGTTTCGAAGGAGTATAACGTGAATAGACACAATCCAAGCTTGCATAAATCAAAATACGATCAATACCAGGCAAGTGCCAGAAGTTGTGTGTTTAATGATTTGAAGCTGAAACTAACAAGACTGAAGAAAATATTTCAGCAACCATCAAACACTGCCGGTTTAAAGGCATCTTATGAGGTATGTTTAGAGCTATCTAAAAGTAAAAAGTCTTTTAGGGATTGTGCTGTAAAAATGGCATCTTCATTTGGGATGGCTAATAAATTTGAAACAGTTTCCTTCTTCCATCAGAAGAATAATTAATGATACGGTGGTGAAGTTTCAGGTTCTCTCAAGAGCATTTTGGGAAAATGTGAATTTTACTCTCTAGTTGTAGATGAGAGCACAGATATAGCTGACATCGGCCAGCTCCTTATCTTTGTCAGAAAAATAAACGAAGAATTTGAAATTCACGAAGAACTGTTGGAATTAAGATCATTAGAAACCAGAAAAAAAGGTATTGACATATTCCAAGCACTGGATGATGTCATGGAGGTTTTGTGAAGTGCTCTGGCATTGCAACAGATGGAGCTAAAGCAATGGTTGATCCTAATATTGGTTTAGTAGGACTGTGTAAAATAAAAGGACTGAAGTTTTTGTTTTTCCACTGCATTATCCACCAGGGGACTCTCTGCGGAAAAATGATAAGGCTCAGTGAGGCAATGAAAACTGTTGAAAATACTGTAAACTTAATAAGGGGAGGCAATAAAGCCTGTAGACACAGAGCATTTATTGCATTCCTGGACAATTTGAAAGCTGAGTATGGTGACATTTCATTGTACTGTGAAGTGCGTTGGCTAAGTGCTGGAAATCGCTTGCAACAGTTTTTTGGGTTGAGGAATGAAATTCTTGCTTTTCTCAAAAATGAAAACATTGGGCATGAGTATCAAGAAAGACTGGAAGGATTCCGGTTTTTAAATAATCATGCTTTACTGACAGATTTAACATCCCATCTAAATGCTTTAAACCTGAAACTACAAGGCAGAAAACAAAATATCTCCCAGCTTTATGGACTTATCGAGGGCTTCCGCAAAAAACTTGATGTAATGCAAATTGCATTGAAGGCAAATAATATGGCAGACTACCCATCTTGTCAGCAATTGAAAGAAGAAAAAAATGACATAATTTTTAGTATATTTCATGAAATAATAATAGATATCAAGAAAGTGTGCCAGAACAGATTCCAGGATTTTGACTCCCTAAGATCAAAACTTTCACTGTAAAACAACCCCATTGATATTGAAGTGATTGAGGTGCCCTGCAACATTCAAATGGAAATTTGTGATCAAGGCAGACCCATTCTACCAGACTAAAAAGTGCGATGTCCCTGAAAATTTCTGGAAACTGATTTCTAAAGAACGTTTTCCTAAACTGCTTAAATTCTCTCTGCAAGTGTTATCGCTGTTTGGCAGTACGTATGCGTTCGAACGTGCTTTTTCTGCTCTCAAACAAATTAAATAAAAAACGAGAATCGAATTGAAAGTGCTTCACTGGAATCGAGCCTGAGACTTTGCCTTACTGAACTTACAGTGGACAGTGATACACTTGTATCATGAAAGCAGTGCCAATCATTACATTGATTTCTCGACTGTAAAATGAAGTGGTATATTAAACTTCTTTTAATATAAATTTTAATCAATGTTTTTTAGTAAAATATGTTTTCTTTCTGGAATATCTCTGGCCTGAAATTCCTGTACTAAAATTTGATTGGCCCTTGGGTAACTAAAGGTTGGACCACCCTGGCCTATGCAAATAACAAATCAACATGGCGACCATCCGAAATATTTAGCTGGTTCTCAGTATCTACGAATCTCTTACAGCAATCAAACTGTTTTTTTTTATGTTGATAGAGGCTATGGACATAAGATCACCTATAGGACTTTCAATAACCTGGTGAGCACAAATCCAACATGGCGGCGATGCGAATTATAAATATTTAAATAGACGTTTCTCGCGATTTAACCATCCGAGTGCAGTGAAACTTGGTACGGTAAATGCTTATACCAATGTTAATCCACTTGTATCTAATTTATTTCAATTGTTTTCATAACCACATGATGGCTGCTGTGCGAAATTTTTGGTTTTACTTCTTGTGTCCTAATCATGCGATTGAAGTTTGAATAGGCTATCACAAGTGTACAATAATCTTCATGTAATAGTACATAAATAAAATGGCGACCATCTGGACTTTATACCAATATATCAGAAAGTATGCAAGCCGACAGCTTTAAACTATGCACACGTATAGTACCTGACATTCTATATTAATTTTGAGTTACTTATATACGTCAGTGCTACCAACATGATTCTAAGCCTGCTGAGAGGTTCAAATTTAAATACATGTAACATCCATACTATCATTTGGATATCAACCAAATTTCGTATGAGCTATGTGTACCATAACAGATATGACTATGCGTATTCTTAAGAGCAACCAGGGGTGTCAACTGTTAATAAATGCTTTCTCTATTTTTGTTACCCTAATATCGATATATTAGAAAGTATGCAAGCCAATAGCTCTATACTTTGCATACGTATAGTACCTGGCATTCTAGATTAATTTGGAGTAACTGATATACGTCAGTGCTGCCAACATGATTCTAAGCCTGCTGATAGATCCAATTTTAAACTGCATGTCACTTCTATACTAACTAATGGATTTCATTCAAAATTGGCACAACAATAGATCATATTATTCCAGATTATTTCTGACCAATTCATGCATGACATTGTTGCCAACATGTTTTTACGCGCGCTGTTAGATACAATGTTTAACTGCATGTAACGTCCATGCTATCCATTGGACATCAACCAAATTTTGTATTCTGTACCTTAAGAGATGGAACTAAGAATATATTCAGTCGCCAGAGCTGCCAACTGTAGTGCTCGATTTGCCTACATTAAACCAGGTATACAGTATTTAGAAGTAATTAGAAATTTCGATATTACCAACTTAATTTCGTTATTATTCTAGATAGATCCATATAGAATAATGATTGGCATGAATCTTAAATTCTAGGCTCTTTAGTTCGTCATGGAACTTCTTGTTTTAAATTGCTGCAACGTTCTTCGATTATCCTGTATGTAAATGTATAAGGTGCGTTCAAAAAGTAACGAACCGGAGGCTGGAATGCGCAAACCGTTGACGACATTGGCTAATCGTGGCGTGTGTAACGAGGTGTGGTTCCGACCAGAGCGTGGAAGGGGACGCGTGCACGCCACGTGACGATAAAAAGCGAGCAGCAGCATGCATCAATCGTCCAACCAAGACCAAGACAGTAGGCCATTCGACATGCTTCCTGGTGTGGTTGATGACTGTGGGGCACCCATTGGGCACACACTTTCTGCAAGTGCAGTCGTTCCTTCATGATGGTGTGCACACTTCCGACGCTCAATCCGACCACGGCGGCTATGGCTTCACTGTCACTCGGCGGTTCTGGGTAATGAGTGCATCAACCAGCTGGACGTTGTCATCGGTAATGCAGTGGGGGTGCCCCAGACCGGGCATCACCGGCTAACGACACCCGCCCTTCCCTGAAGCGCTTGTGCCACGCCTTGACCCTTGCAAGGTACATGCAGTGTTCGCCGTGCACTTGTGACATTCGGCGATGAATGTCCGTTCCCTCTACTCCTTTTGCTGTCAGAAACCGAACAACACCTCTTTGCTCTTCGTTTGACGCCTCCATGTCACTGATTGCAATGCCACTGGCAGCGTTGGACGATTGATGCATGCTGCTACTCGCTTTTTATTGCCACGTGACGTGCACGCGTGACCTCTAGCGACGGGCTGTGACCTTCCACGCTCTGGTCGGAACCACACCTCGTTACACACGCCATGATTAGCCGATGTCGTCACCGGTTTGCGTATTACAGCCATCGGCTCGTTACTTTTTGAACGCACCTTATATATAAATCCTAGCCCTGGTCATCGGCATAAGCGAGCCAGTCAGCTTTATATGTGCTTCCTATCTATTTTCAGATTACGGTAAACATGGTAGCAGACGAGAAGCTCCAAAAAAGGGCCTCCCGGGAAGTTGGGAGTACGATGACAGCATTGGTCCCACCTTAGTTCTCCGAGGGGACCTCTTACCAGGTGGGCAGTCCAGCATTTTCCACGTACCACTTCTTCTCAAGTACGAATATGAAGACTACCCTGGGGACCCGGAGCTGAGTGCTGACGAGCAGGACGGAGGAGGAGACGACTACTCGTCTGACAATTCTGAAGACACTCGCCAGCGATATTCCCCGATAACCAGTTCCAAAACACGTCGCTCAAACAAACCAACTAAAGCACATCTCTCTAAATTCGATGGTGATTATCCTGAACAAGATGCAGCACAGTTCCCCATTCACACCCTCGATTTTATAATGCCACGTCCAATACCATACGAACCTTACTACCAGTATTATCGGCCCAAAAAAGACCTAGTTCGCCTAAGAAGGTTTGACGAAGCAGGAAGTTATGACGAAAGATATGAACGGTTGCGAAGGGTTTTGCAACACAAACCACGATCACGTAACAAACAAGAGAATACTGGACCTAATACAAACAATACCACAGAATGTTTAGAGCTGGATGCAGAAGACGATACTGATGACAGTGAGCATTTCGAAGAGAAGCGTAGTAATGTTGGTATGGAAGCTACTAAACCTGATGAAGAGCGAATAGAGAATACAGCAAGATTTCAAAGAACCTCTTCTTTGAGATTTCAACAACATATCCCGACACATGGTTCCAATGGCCAAAGTGCTTTCAAGAATAGATATACTGTTGTACGTTTTAAAAGTTACGCTGATTCTCTCCCTTCCAATTCACAAAACAAGGAAGAGAAGATATCGGATGGTGGATCCCAGGATGAGGTTCATAGAGATCCCATGGAGACTAATCACACCAATGATAATGAGCGTTTGGAAGAGGAGCCTAGTAATACTGGTATGGAAGCTATTAAACCTGACGAAGAGAAAATAGAGAATAAAGCAGAATTTCAAAGAACTTCTTCTTTGAGATCTCAACAATACATCCCGAAACAGAATTCCAATGGCCACAGTGAAAACTTGGTGAATGACGCCACTGAAAATCACGAACAAGAGGCACTCCAATATAGAAATATGCTACAAGGAAAGCGACAACTAGCAGTTTATGGAGTTAAGAAGCCATTTTCTGATCATAGTCCTGTACCAGAAAAAAATAGTAAGGAACATGGCAAACCACAATTGGTACTACCTGATGAAACCTTCAGTGGGGACCCATTAGAAATAACTCAAGTAGAAATGGTTTCGTCGAAGATCAGACTCATTCTTGATTTATTGAAACAAATCCACATTTTCAGACAGAACTTTACTGTCTCTAACAGATATTTTGTTCTTCAAAATACGCCAGAGTTGCAGAGTTACCTCAAGATGTACATGAATGAAGAATATCCAATAAGTGACCATGAACAGACGTTGAATTGTAAAGAAATACGTTTACTTGTCGCGAAATGCAAGTCATTGATAAAGATGTTCCTAGGAAATGCTCACTATATTATTTCTACTGATGTATCGTCTATATCACAAACGAATATCTCTACTTCAGAAAAACCTCATCAAGGAGATGAAATCTTACGGTGTCTCATAGAGAATGTCTTCAAGTCTATGGAAACAGCCCGTAACTTATCCCATCAAGTAGATGGATTGTTGGGAGTAGTGATGCCTCCTTCACGCCACCACGATAATTCAAAGATATTCCACCAAGCAGTCAGTTACTGCAAAGAGATGATTTACCAACATGTCCCCGCCATTAACGATATCAGTAGAATTGTACGAAAGCATGAAGACGATGAGAAGGTAAATGAAGGAGTACTTCTACTCCATACATTATTTCTGCACCGACTATTAGCTACGTTAGTGCAAATGAAACTCCAGATTTTGCTATCACTCATAGAAGAAAATCTTCCTTTTCGTCTCATAACAGATTCATCAAATGAAATCACAAGTTCTTTGGTACGTAGATTTGTCTCTGAAAAGGATAATAGTGTTATAGAGGAGGAAACCATCTTTTACCAGAATGTTACCGAACTCCAAGCGAGATATATAAAGAGATTTTGTGAAAATACTGCTGTGTTCTTTACTAAGTATGTGGTTCACCAAGTTGACCTAAGCTTTGCGAACGAAGTGCACTTCCTGTATAGGTATCCATTTGAGATCTTTAAAAATAATCACAGTAATGTAATGATGGATAAGGTTTTGCAGAGTATAATGCAAAAGAAAGCCATGGAAGTAATCAGAAAACTCAAATTAAAGTCACTCTTACTTTCATCAGGAATAAAAAATGACAAATACGGAGCACCTCATAAGTACGCGATTAGAAGGGCTAGCAATGCGATTCTCAATACATCGCTACCCATTGTTGTTGAGACCGCTAGGAAGACTCTCATGAACGAAGCTGCACTACTGGCAAGCAATTTCTCCCGAAACGATCCATACACTTTCAGAAGGCATGCAGTCAATGAAGAAGATAATTCATGGAGATTTTTCAGACGTTTTGGAGTTGAATTTATAAAGGAGTTCGTTACAAACGCAGATATCTTAAACCAGTACAAACCACTGACAATCAAAGAAACCAATGGAGGACTTCAAGTGGGGGAACAAATCGTCAACATTTACCGTGACATTCTAAGGCCAGCACTTAGTGCCTTACGCTACCTAGATCTAGGACTTGATGCCATCGACCAATCAGATCCCAGTCCGTTTCGTTATATCACAGCAAAACTGGTGCTAGATTTAGTAAATAGTCAGATGCTCGTGTTTCAAAATAACAACGACTTGGACTATGAGATAAAGTTAGCTGCGATTCTGACTCACTTTTATCTCAAACGAAAGGCTGCGGACTTGGAAGACTCTGTTGAAACCAAACACATACAGTCCGATCATGAGACTGGTCATTCCCTGCCGCCGCACACCAACAGGCTTTCTCCTACCACAGCACGAGTGCGTCTACGATCCACTTACTTGTCAAATCCTGAGTATCGTCGCCGAATAGATTGACATTCCAATAAACAAACTGCTATCACTGGAACGTTTGGGGAGCCTCCGCCTTGATAATCCTGCGGGTGTATAGTGGGTGGACAACGAATTAGGAATGTTCTATTTTGATCTCATTGAATAGCATGTCAAAAATATTATACCAGGCTGTGTGTAATTAATATGGCCTAAGTTGAAGGTATTGATGTCTTCAGATGTGTCTTTCCAATTAGTACTACATGTGCTCTGTAGACTGATATCAGGTAAGTTTGGAGGCTAACAAATATGGCAGAATTCAGAACTATTGCACAAATGTTTGTCAATTAAAGGAGAATGTATAGCAAATGTTCACATGATGAGGCTCTTACAGCAATGTTAGCAAGAAACTTCAGAATCATGCCAAGATTCATTAAGTTGGTGCATCAAATTATTAACCTTAGCAATACCATGCTATTTTGCAAACCACGGGCTACCACTATCATAAATTCCTTTTGTGTGATTAGCATTAACCTTTACTCAACATATCTTGTATTTTGAACCTTAAATGAGCCTTAATTGGCAAAATCATAACTTATTTAAGGGGTCAGGTACAGGTTACCATGGTAAAATTTTAACAATTTTCTTTTCCTTTTCTCTCCAAAACCCCAACAGTTACAGCAATGCAATTTTGTGCACATGAAATACTGGCACCATTTTATAAGAAAAACAGCATAACATTCATATCAAAAAATAATTTGGTTATTTTTTCTAAATCCAAAATGGTGGTTGTTCATCATACTAGGCTGCAGCGTTTTAGTGATAATTCCTCTACTTTTCAACATTTTTAGGTTCTGTTGATTTTATTTTATTGGAAAGATATTCCTCTAGAAATGCAAGTACTTTCAGCAACATATCTTAACAAAACATATTTTTAATTTTGTATTGAAAAGAAAATGTAAAAATTTTGCCATATATTTAGCCTATTTTCATTTTGAAAAAATAGGCTTATGAGATCACCTTTTGTCCGTGTGTGTGTGCGTGTGTGTGTGAGGTGTGTGTGTGTGTGTGTGTGTCCCCTAATATAATCTAAACGGCTGGAGCGATTTCAATGAAACTCGGTAAGTTCATAGCACTATTCCCGGCGACCTCGACCGTGCCCTTCAAATTTTGTTACGTCTCACCAATCCAACATGGCGGCTGTGCGAATTTTTCACTAGCATTCAATATCTCCGAAACTATTACCGATATCGCCCTGAAATTGTGTACGGTGATAAAGGGCTCTACTAGAAGTTCACCTATGAGACTTTCAATAACCTTGTGACTACAAAATCAACATGGCGGTCAAGCGAAATTGAGACTTTTAAATAGACATTTATCGCGATTTAACTATCCAAACATAATGAAACATGGTACAGCAAATGTTTATACACATTGTAATGCACTGGAGTCTAATTTAGTTCAATTGTTTACATAACCTCAAAATGGCGGCTGTGCGAAATATTTCACTGACATTCTATATCTCCGAAACTATTACAGATATCATCATGCAATTTTGTACGGTGATAAAGGGTACTGATACAAGTTTACATATGTATCTACTATATAAAGCTCAAATACCACTGACTGACTGACTGATTCATTCATCACGAAATCTCAGAAACTACCGAACGGATTGGAATGAAATTTGGTATGCCGCTTCCTCAAGGGCCGCAAACGCCCACTAAGAAAGGATTTTTGGATATTTAGGTTCTAAAGGGGTGTTAAGGGGGGTAGACCTGCATTTCATTGAATAACAATATCTCCCGATTGGTTTCATTGGGGAATGTGATACTCGGCATATAAACTCATCATTGAAAATAAGAAGACACATGTCTGAGGGTTTTTCGATATGGTGTATATTATGAGATGAAAGGGGTGAAAAGTGGGGGTTGAAGGAATCCTAACGGAGCGTGTATCTCTTAAACGACATAGGCGAGGAGTTTGAAACTCAGCGGAAAAAAATCAGCATAAAAAATAAATAAATAGGTGTTTCACCGTTTTTTCATAAATCCAATTTAAGTGGCCCATGGGGAGGGGTGAAATTCTGGGGAAAAAACAGGTAAAATGTAAAATTATACATGGCCTATGTTGTAGACAATAACACATTACATCTTTTTTGTCTCTTGCTATTTCATCATACGACGAATACTTAGGGAGTTATTAATGATTTTGTACATTTTGGCCGGAATTTTCAAAGTGCCAGGAATGACATAAAAATTGATTCGAATGACATTTCAAAAAATAGTTTTTTTAATACTTTTATTATATTTTTCACGTCTTTTAGGGTCCGAAACCAACATGATATTTTGATGTTTTTTTCGTCCCATGCATTTTTGGTTTCAGGTGATAGAATTATTTTCTACTAGGACCCATGCTTATCTATCTATATAACTAATGTTATAACGGGATTCCCAATGTTAATGCGGGCGAAGCCGCGGGTAACAGCTCAAATATAAAGCTCAAATACCACTGACTGACTGATTCATTCATCACGAAATCTCAGAAACTACCGAACGGATTTGAATGAAATTTGGTATGCAGCTTCCTCAAGGGCCGCAAACGCCCACTAAGAAAGGATTTTTGGATATTCAGGTTCTAGAGGGGTGTTAAGGGGGTAGACCTGCATTTCATTGAATAGCTCTATCTCCCGATTGGTTTCATTGGGGGATGTGATACTCGGCATATAAACTCATCATAAAAAAAGAAGACACGTGTCTGAGGGTTTTTCGATGTGGTGTATATTATGAGATGAAAGGGGGAAAAGTGGGGGTTGAAGGATTTCTAACGGAGCGTGTATCTCTTAAACGACATAGGCGAGGAGTTCGGAACTCAGCTGAAAAAATCAGCATAAAAAATAACTAAACAGGTGTTTGACCGTTTTTTCATAAAACCAATTTAAGGGGCCCATGGGGAGGGGTGAAATTATGGGGGAGGGGGGGGGGGGGTAAACGTAATATGTCTGAGTGTAAAATTATACATGGCCTATGTTGTAGACAATAACACATTACATCTTTTTTGTCCCTTGCTATTTCATCATACGACGAATACTTACGGAGTTATTAATGATTTTGTACTTTTTGGTCGGAATTTTTTCATAAATCCAATTTAAGTGGCCGCGCGGTGCGTGGAGGGTCGGACGAGCACATGACAACTCGCTGACCTTGTGGCCGAGAGAGCGCCCGTATAAATCGCGTGTCAATAACAAGCACGCATAATAACATATAATCAAAGTAAAAGCATTACTCAACTTGTCACAGAAGATGTTGAAAATGTCCTCCACCTGCATCTACACATTTCTGGCATCTTCTAAGGAAATGTTCATTCACAAGCTTTAGTTCATCTCCCGAGATAACTAAATATCACGAGAGAAATCGAGGCTGAGTTCATCTCGAGTGTGAGGGTTTGTTGCATAACCGTTATTTTCAATTTTCCCCATAAATCACAAGAAGTTCCGTGAAGAACTAAAGCCAATTTTTATATATCCTACTTATGTTAATTGCCGCTATCAACATACAAAATTGTTATATGTATAGGTCACTGAGTCACGTACCATTAAAGGAAAATTATTCCGTAGATTCATTATTCAAACATTCACTTCGATCGCATGATTACGACACAAGAAATTAAAACTTAATTTTAAAATTCGCACAGCCGCCATCTTGAAACAATTGAACTAAATTAGATACCAGTGCATTACAATATGTATAGGCGACACTATCTGCTGGTTGTTATTTAAACTTTCTTCCTCTCCGTTAGATGTCATCCTCTGGCCGTTTGTCATTGCCACTCGTAGCTTCATTCTCTGCATCAGTAGATGTCGTTAGTTGTTCAATAATTTGACTATCTTCTCCCTTGTTTACATCTCTCTGGTTGTCAACCTCATGTTGCGATCCTTCCTTTTCTGGATTTATTTCTAATACATTTGATTTCAACATTTTGCAGCAGTTTCTTATCTCACTTACCGCTTTCAGCATGCCATCCTTCATTTCCTTCTTCAAGTAGCCTCCTACTTCCGTGATATTCACTATGTATGTAAGAGCACTTTCCAATCTGCTTTCTATGATATCCGCCATTTTTTTAGTGATTTATATGTATTCGCATTCACATAGTTGAGGATTTTTTTGGAATTGAGATAGCCAGTCACAAGCTCCCAGCAGAAGACAGGGAATTAACCAAAAATCTCGCCACCAACGAAGCCAAAAAAATCCTCAAACGAGAGGGCGATAGCAATAACATTCAAAACAACAAACAACTCAAAGAAATAAAGTCGTTGAAACAAAAAATAAAAGAACATGACTTAATCATCCCAAAAGCAGATAAGGGAAACACTACAGTAATTTTGAACAAAACAGAATACATTGAAAAAACAGTCGAATTCCTAAACAACAACGAAATCAAGGAATTAACAAAAGACCCCACCAACAAATTCCAAAAACAAATAAAAAGTGCGCTAAAAGAAACAGAATACATACTGACCAAAGCCGAAAAATCAAAACTAATAAACATGAACCCGAAAATACCGTCATTGAGGGGACAACCAAAAATACACAAAAAGGAATGCCCAATGAGACCAATAGTCAATTGTAGGAATGCCCCTAATTACAAAATCAGCAAAGAGTTACTAAAAATCTTAAAATGCCGTCTTTCCAACGACAAAAACAACTCTGTAAAGAACACAACAGAACTAGTAACAGCATTGAACACCCTACAAATGAAACCTAGCTTCAGGCTAGTATCCTTCGACGTAACTAACATGTACACCAATATTCCGATTATTGAAGCAATCAACACTATCGAAAACAACTTAAAATCCAACAATTCGGTAAAAGAAATTGAAGAGATTGTGAGATTACTGAGGGTCGTTCTCACCCAAAACGTGTTTCAATTCGACAATAAAATATACACACAGAGAGAAGGCCTAGCAATGGGATCGCCACTAAGTGGGTTAATCGCTGACATCTTCATCAATGCACTAGAAAATGCGTTCTTAGAAAAGACTTCAACAAAGGGAATAGTAATATGGAAAAGATACGATACTGAACTAACAAACGAAGAAACAATTCTCCAATCCATTAATAGCCTTCACCACTCTATCAAATTTACTAAGGAATCCGAAATAGACCGGAAAATAAATTATCTCGATATAAATATTGAACGTAAAGACAACGACCTTTCATATTCCATATTCCGGAAAGCAACACAAACCTCGCCTGCAATCGACAATCAGTCTAATCACCCCAGTACGCACAAACTAGCGGGTTTCAATTCAATGGTGCATAGGGCTTTAAACATACCCATGTCAAAAGACAACTATAATAAGGAAATAAGAACTATTATGCAAATAGCAAAGGAAAACAACTTCTCGCCAAGCAAAATAAATCAAATTATAGCCAAACATAAAAATAAAGATAAAACGATTCCCAAACCGGACAGTAATGAGAAAAAATTTGCGCGTTTCAACTATGTGAATGCGAATACATATAAAATCACTAACCTATTCAAAAATCAAGGCATAAAGATAGCTTTCACGACGAAAAACACAACCGCTAGGCACCTCCTAAATAGTAATCTAAATAAACGTGACCCGTATTCAAGGTCAGGGGTATATTCTATAACGTGCCAAGACACCGATTGTCAAGCTAATTACATCGGGCAGAGTGGAAGGCGAGTAGACACACGTTATAATGAACATAGGAATGCGATAAGATACGGAACACATTCAGCCGTGTGCGAACATATGTGTGACACGGGGCACAGCTTTACCAACATAGAGTCGGACCTTAAAATAGTTGTAGACCCACCTCATTCAATAACATACATCTTATCTAGGTTGGCAACACCTCACATAAACACATCGCTATCACTCCCCACAGCACGTAGGGGCAAGGGGGGGGGGAGAAGGCAGGAAAAACCAGTCGTTAAGATAACCACCGCAGTCGACCGCACAGTGAGTTCCAGTGAACACGAAAACTGCGAGTAGCTGTAGTACGGAAGACAATCAGATAAGTAGTTAGCCTAAAATTTTATAGTTTAACCATAGTTTACAACCATATAATCTCTCTAAAGTACAATCTCCGGATAGCTATCACCATTTAGCATTTCACCTAACACATATACTGCATTTAGCATACACTGACAGTTGCAGTACCAATACTGCAACTAAATAATTGTACATATTGTAAATATTTTCACCTGTATTTCAAACATGGATATTGTAGCCTAAGTGTAATGGATCTGATGATGATCGCTTGACGATCGAAACTGGTCATCCTAGTGTTTTATTAATCTCATGTAATTTATTTCAGGATTAGGGCATAACCCATCTCTTTTGGGTACATTCGTGTTGACCGACTGAAAAGCACTAAACTCTTGTTTTTTTTTTAAATTTAATGCTGCCGAAAGAAATCCGAAACCCCTATGGACATCAAATTGGCAGGTGAAACTCTAAAGGAAGTATGAGACTTCTGTTACTTATGAAGCAAAATAACCAGTGATGGACGAAGCAAACGGGATATAAAACGTAGGTTGGCTCAGACAAGGAAATCATTTCTACGGAAAAGGAATCCATTGATATTGTATATACAGTTGATTTAGATATTGTGAAGTCATTTTTGAAAGCCCTTGTCAGGAGCGCGGAGCTCTATGGAAGTGAAACTTGGACTCTTGAAGCAACAGAAAAGGAGAATTGAAGTGTTTGAAATGTGGTGTTACAGGAGAATGATGAAGAGCAGATGAGTAGATAGGGTTACAAACGAAGAGGTATTAAGACGAGTGGGAGAGGAGAGATGTTTCTGGCGACTGCTAATGAAGAGAAGAGATAGGTTGGTAGGGCACATACTAAGACACCTAGGAATAGCAAGCTTAGTTAAGGAAGGAAGGGTCGAGGACAAGAACGGTAAGGGTAGATCGAGGTTAGAATATGTTAAACAGATTGCCTCGGATATACGTATAGTTCAGGACAGGGAGGGGCGGAGAGCTGCATCAGACCAGTCAAAAGACTGAAGACTCAAACAACAACAACAACAACAACAACAATTAATGAAATGAAACCAGTTTCGGCCATTTCATGGCCATCTTCAGCGATGTTGTTAAAAAGAAAAGAAACTAATGTAATTTCGAGCAAAGCTTTGGTAATAATATTTTACTTGGGTTTTCTATGATAAATTTTATAATAGTACATTATGCAACGAGCCTATAATGGCTATAATTAAGACACGAGTATTTTTATAAAACGAGCGTATGCGAGTTTTATAATTTCCATACGAGTGTCTTAATTACCATTATAGGCGAATTGCATACGACTGTTTATGTTCGACGATAATTATAACTTTATTATATATTTTAACATAAATATTCATAAATATCTGTTGAGAGTCAGCCACAAGAATTTTGTGATCGCAGAGCGAGCGTTGGGTGTTATATCTCTGTCTTTCAAGATCTCAGGACGACCGACGCATGCGCTCTGTGTGCTTGCAATGCCATATGCAGGCCATGTTTACATCTGCCGCCCCTCAGTAATATTGTCACTGGAGTTGTTTGAAGACAATGAATGTGCTGTGTAGAAATTATATTAAGGTACAGTGCTATTTGTTGTCTCATATTCGCCAGTTTATTTACGCGAACATATGGACGGTGCGTATTCCATGTCGGTAATTTATTCTAGTTCGATGTTGTGTTTATGTCCGACATTTTGGATTTTGAGTGCACGCGTGAAGGTATCGTTACCTAATTGGTCAATGAACGAGCTCTGATTGGCTGGAGATACTGTATCATAATGAAAAAGAGTGTTATTATGACCATCATTATGATACAGTTATCTGACACATAATAGTGAGGGTCGAACATAAACTGTGTTTAAAAACAGATCTATAACAAATATGGGCAGCTTTAATTTGATGCTAATAAAAATAATTTTGGAAAAAGGAGATATCTAAATAGTTGGTAGGTATTGTATATTCCTATAAATAACTCTGAAAATTGTCTTTAAAAATATCTTGAGATGGTCAACTGGGTGTGTGTTGGATTAGTCTAACAACCTGTGTCATTGCGCTGACTGTGTGTGGGTAGGAGTCAGCCGTGACCTCAATTTAGGTACCATCCTGGTAATAATAATAATAATAATAATAATAATAATAATAATAATATCGTATGGCTTCGGGTGCTGGGTGCAAGCTTTGGTTTTCGCGCCCAGAATGCAGATTGCATGTCGAATGTTATTGTTCCTTGGAGCGCTATGAAATTCAAGGAGGTTAGATATCAAAGCTCCTTGACACTATAGCGCTTTCTAGTGGAGTAAGGAGGAACTCTTGTGTGGGCGGAAATTCCCGTGATTAATTTTGCCATTATTGACACGGCCTACTGAATTCAAATGGGTCCCTTAACATGCCAACAACGTATGACATGCGTGCGGTGATTTTTGACGCCTTTCAAAAATGACCTGCAAGCTTTGGGTTGGTAGTCCGTACGTTAACCACTCACCCACCGTGGCAAGAACTTCCAGGTATTTGTATGGAGTGGAAGTTATAACCATGGAAAATCCCTTCTAGGATGACTGAAGTGGGAATTGAACCCAGCTCTTCTCAGTTGTAACTCACGAGGCTGAGTACCCCGTTCCAGCCTCAGACCAGAATTAAATTTCTTGCCAGTGCGGGTGTGGGTGAAGACTGCCTGCGATGCGCCATGAGGTGGACCTTAATTATTGAAAACGCATGACGCTGTGCAGATAAAAACTAAATTCAAAGGAGTTCTACCGCTCCCAAAGACTGTACGTCATACATTCTGGTTTGACCTCTGCAAGAGTAATTGTGCTTACGACACACAAGTAATGTGCTTACCAAACTGGCGGGTGAATAATCTCCTCTTTAGCACAGAAATAACTAGCTTAATGGGGCGTATCTGCAGTTTTATTAGACAGTTATCTCAATAGTCAATCGTTATTCCGTGGAAAGGATGGGTGAATGTGAACATAAATGTTTTATGCTCTGTACGTCCAAGAAACGCCGGGGAAAAGAAGCTTTCTTACTCGCTCGTTCGAGCATGGGCGAGTGAGAACACCCTGACTTGCATTTCTTAAACTACAGCAAATTTGGTAGGCTTTAACTGTTGTGGTGTTTCGCCCCGGTGTAGATAAAATACTCATCATGCAGATCTTACAGTGCCAAGGAAGTTTACAGTTTCTTCTTTTCAAAATGTCCAATTCTCATGTGGATATACCTGTACAATATCAGTCATATTGTATGGAAACCCTGATCAAGACCAACTACAATCCTCAAGCCTTGAAAAAAATGAAAATCCACAGCCTGCTTCCAGTCTCCGACCGGGTCAGGAATGGAATGAATGAAGCCCCCATCTAGCGGCGAGGTTATGGATTGTGCCGGCTGCCGAAGCCTGTCGCACTCCTCTGGGGCAATGATTAAATGAATGACAGATGAAATGAAATGATAGTGGAGAGTGTTGCTGGAATGAAATTGTGACAGGGAAAACCGGAGTACCCGGAGAAAAACCTGTCTGCCTCCGTTTTGTCCAGCACAGATCTCACATGGAGTGACCGGGATTTGAACCACGGACCCAGTGGAGAGAGGTCGGCGTGCTGCCGCCTAAGCCACGGAGGCTCCTCAAGCCTTAATGTAGAAAAAACATGGCGGCGATAAATGCCCACTCAATAGCTAACATCGTGTCATCGGGCTTCTCACAATTCGTGTTTTTGATGTGTAACATCTTCCCACTCGGTATCTGGATATTTTTGTTGGAGTGATTTTGGAAAAGAGATGGAAGTGGATGGGACGGAAGTAGATGGGACGGAAGTGCATGGGACGGAAACAATGAGCGCGCGTGGTAGCGGAGATCGGTACAACGACGTACTGTAAGCCATGTGACTATGTGGAATGTAAATCGCATACGGTTTACCTCAAGGTTTGGAGGCCCCATTAAAGAAATTCCTACAATAAATCATCTTCAAGTTGTCGTTCTTTGGTGTGAAATTATTCATTATATCATATTTGCTGAAAAACAATTACGATTTATTAAATCTTCATACTTTTGCTGTATTCTTATTTAATGTAAGCACTCGATACCTCGAGTGCTATATCGCATCAACCAACACTCCAAACAACGTAGGAATTCAGTATATTAACACCGACTACTAACAATAATTGAAACTTCATTGGTCGAAACGTATCACTGGGAGAAACGCATTTAATATACCTACTGCACACCTAATTTTTAATCCCGCCTATACTTGGCAGTGCGCTATATCGGCAATAAGAGGCCATTTTCAATAACACCGCTGGCATGGATTCACTAACTGGCCGGTATAAAGTGCAGCTCGCATCAAGTAGGCAGTGGATTGCTCCCGCACACAGTTGCAGGTATATGTCACTACTGCAGATGCATTGGGGAATCCTTTCATGTTTGCTGGCTCAAGATAGCACTATGAGTTCATTCTTTAAAAAATGCGAGTAAGTAATAAGGAATTATTCGAATAACATGTCAGATGTTACACATCATATGCGACTACTGTAAGGCTCGTAATTTTTTATTTTAACTCACCTAAGATATCACAAGACGATACCAGGTTCCGAAGAAATTTGCATCAATAATTTAGACTTACCATAATTAATGTAGATACTGGTGACTTCGAATTATAGGTTTCTTCGTCTTCACCCAAGGGACAGCTCGTTTTGTGGTTGAGTAAGAAGAATTTTGGCGAGTTATCACGATTTGTATTTAAGTTCACTTATCATAGACAATTATTATTAGCAAGAAATCAAACAGATTCCGAAGTAGGAGAGAAGGAAGTGCCCCGGTTACTAAAGTGCTGTCCCAGCATAAGCAGAGTAAGTGTGTACACAATCGGAATGAGAATAGTTGCCTGAAATAATCGAACCAATGCCATATAGATACAACTCAATTAAGACTTCCCGTGGAATTTTCCAAAATCTCGGGTATAACATCTTACTGAATTAGTAGATTGAAACATGCAAAGAAATCAACGTGTGGATATCAGAACATATAGAGGTTACTACACACATGGGACACGATAATGCGTTACCATTAAACCCTTTAACCATTCGCTTTTACCGTTTGGAATAGTTGTAGACTACGCTGGAAATAGTTGATTTAGTAACGTAGGTAGGCACCATCGCCCTCTTATGGATTTATTGCGACACACCAGCTCGGAATATTAGTACATTATGCAACGCGCCTATAATGGCAATAATTAAGACACGAGTACGTTTATAATTTCCATACGAGTGTCTTAATTACCATTATAGGAGAGTTGTATACGACTGTTTATGTTCGACGATAATTATAACTATTTTATGTTCGAACATAAATATTCATAAATATCTCTCGAGATTTCGCCAGTTTTATGTAAAGAACAGAGCGCATGGGACGCAGATAATACCTTGTATTTGACCATGGCATCCTCAAACACCCCACTATGACACTAGCCACGCAGTGCCATTTAAAACAGGGGCCGTGGAAGTCAGCGCAGGTGCAATGCTATCCTTACCTAATTGGTCACACAACTGTTTTTTGAGCTCTGATTGGTGAAAAACTAAAACAATTTCTGAAATTTTTTGGGTTTTCGACATTTTTATGGTGGAGCCATATCCGAATCTTGTCTATAACTGGAGTTTCAGATTCAGCACCCCAAGAAACATACAGAAACGTCGAGATAAATTCTTCAGCAATGTTTTCCTGAATCGACTACTTTCCGTCACCAAATGACTGGACTGATTGGAGCTTCTACCTGATTGAATGATACTATCCTTTTGGAAATATATATCTGAGGCAACCTTTCTCACCTATCCCTTTAATCGACCCGAGATACTAGATCTCTTGCCTGCCCGTGTTTCCAGTTGATTTTTGTTTAGTTTTTCCGGATATATATTTCAGGGGCTCCTAAATTTAATTGTAACAACCAAGTACCATTTCTTGGACATCACGTTTGATTTCCGGCCGACGTGAAGTCTGGGAAACGGGTACAGTACCCACCTCAGTCTTTGCCGAGGGTATTGTAAAGCTGGTATAACGATACGACAAATGTTTCAATCGTTTTGGCGATTATGTTGAGACGTAAGAATAAAACAAGCAAACATTTACAGTAGTAATACAATCAGTTTGGTATGACAAACCGTTACTTTTATACAATCCATCGGAACTTGAAAAAAGGCAGCTCTCGTATATAGTGCCAACTGTATGGCCATGTTGAAACACCGGATCCCATAAGAACTCCGCAGTTAAGCAGCATTGGGCGTGGTTGGAACTTGGATGGTATGCCTTTTTCAGTGGGACCACGTGTTGTTGGCGCACATTCAGAGGAGGGGAACGGACCTGGCCAACTTCCGCACGTAAACTTCTGGCTGAGGATAGCCTCTTCTGAGGCTTGGACCTGCCTTCGAGCAGAATACCCGTTACTTTACTTACTCGTATATAAGTGTTATCTATAACAATACGGAAAATATCTTACATTACCTACATGGTATATATTATTGCTTTTTCCCTGTTAATATTCGTGGAGAGAAGTGGTATTTTTCTCTCTTCGTGTAATGCATGGAACGTAACAGGAAGAATAAGTGGCAGTTACACCGAAAGAAAGGAGGAAAGTTAGATCGTATGGTATTTCGTCCAAGAGGGCAAGATTTGCCCTTCTACATCTAAAAAAAAAGCTACAGGAAAGCCATCAAGACCGCAAAATAGATCAACTTGACCATTTCGTGGGCCGACACCTGAAGCAAACCAGATGCAGAGTCCGACATACCAAATGTCTCGCACCCTGCGTATTTGGTGTTCAGGTGAAGTATTTTGTCACATATCACACGAAGAAATGTGGACCGAGCATATACTGTATGAGCGTAAGAAAAGTTATATTTGGAGCATTTGTGCCTTATATGGTAACAATGGTAACAAGATTTGTGATTTCGTAAATTTTGCTTGCTAATGTTCCTAGCGTCATATTTTTTGCCAAAGTTATTGAGTGCTTTATCTAATTTCATTGATATGAATTTTAATTTGTTTTCTGCTACAAGGGAAAATATTACTGATCCTTGGTAAGTAAAGTGACCTGAATTCATATGTGTGTTCAGACAGTCTGTATAACTTCAGTTTTGTTGTTGTCATTTTTAAAAGAAAATAGAGAAAACATGAAAATTGGAAAAGTTCATCTAAAAGACACAGATATATTAATAAGACAACATGCCTGAAATGACTGCTTAGGTATTGGGGGATATAGAATCCACGTCTGTAGTCAGTTTTTTTTTCTATCGTGTCCCGTTTTCTGTAATTTTTAGAAATAATAACGAAAAACTTTAAAATTTGAAGAAGAATTTCAATAACTTCAAATGATGTATATTATTTTTATAAACGTGTTTCAACACGTGTAAAAAGTTTATTATAAATCCTTGAATTATATTAAAACAAAGTACTTAGAGCCAATCAGATGTTCAATTTGTCGGTTGAAATGTGCAGTCAACAGGAAGTAATTTTATGACACCACTTAACCTCCTCAGATCCACTACAAAAGAACAACATATTTTCAGAACACTTATCTATTTACTGCGCTGGGAATATGACACACAAAATGAATACACAATTAAGGCTTAGGCCTACCAGTTTCAAGGAATAGCATTCATACAAATGTAGAAATATACTGAGATTTTTCAAGTTTCCTTGCAATATTAAGCAAGAACAATTATTGGGTGTGTGCAACTGCGATGCGCGACGATATTTGAGCGTGACAAGGTATTCTCAGACTGATTTGTTTAAACTGTCGCTTTTCGTATATTTTTTAATTATGTATTTTGCGGAATGGAAATTTCACAGGCGAAATAAAGAAAAGCCGAGTTGCACTTCCAGGGAAACTCCAAACACAACCACTCTTCTCTGAAGTTTTAACTCAACACGAATCGACAATTTGCTGCTGGCTGTATCAGGGGTAATATGTTCGCCCGCTAGCTAGGCTGTCAGCTCGAAAACTGTCACCTCAGTATTTGAATGGAGATTGTTGGAAGAAATGAAAATGTAAAGTTACTTATAGTGGACGATGAATTGAAGATAGAGATATGATCTTGCGGACGTTTTTGTAGAACTTTTCATGTTGAACAATTCTTACACTCATAGTATATAGATAATTTTTAACGGTTTGCCCAGCGTAAGCTTAAAAAGCGCACGGGCGACATGATATTTTCGATTATTTTCACTGAAATCGTAACTGCTTGGCTTCCTTTGATCATAAATAAATTATTTTCTACAGAACTCTTCCTCGAGATATCCTTTATAGAATGGTGAAAACTGCATCCATTCAGAGGTTCACCCGTGACATCCAAAAACGACAGTAGTGACACTCAAGCACAGCAACCGAAGAGAGAAAGCGTTGCAGCAAAAGAGGAATAAAACGATATCATCACCTTTCACTGTAACACAAACGTCACTGTATTACAACAATTTACAACGTAAAAAACAAGAAGTTCCGTGAAGAACTAAAGAGCCTACTATTCATGCCAATGATTATTCTACAGTATATGAACCTATCTAGAATAATGACGAAATTAAGTTGGTAATATCGAAATATCTAATTAGTTCAAAATATACGTGGTATAATGTAGCCTAACAGCGCACGACAGTTGGCAGTCCTGGTGACTGAATATATTCTTAGTTCCATCTCTTAAGGTACAGAATACAAAATTTGGTTGAAGTCCAATGGACGTTACATGCAGTTAGACACTGGATCTATCAGCACGCGTAAAAGTATGTTGCCAACAATACCATGCGTGTGCTGATCAGAAATAATCTGAAATATTATGATATCTTGTTGTGCCAATTTTGGATGAAATCCATTTGTTAGTATAGAAGTTACATGTATTTTAAAATTGGACATATCAGCAGGCATAGAATCATGTTGGCAGCAATGCCTTGTATTAATTACTCCAAATTAATCTAGAATGTCAGGTGCTATACGTGTGCAAAGTATAGAGCTGTTGGCTTGCATACTTTCTGATATATTGATATTAGGGTAAAAAAATATAGACATCATTTATTAACAGTTGGCAGCCCTGATTGCTCTAAACCAGGGGTCTCCAAACTTTCCAGCCTTAGGGCCATACTGATTACTCCAGTAAGTTCCGAGGGCCAACACCATATTATCATTGTTGCCGGTGGTAAAAAGTGAAATAGTCCACTGATGAAAAAAAAAGTCCGAAAAAGTACGCAACGTTGAAAAAAGGCTGCAAATCGGACTAAAGTCCGCAAAACGGCAACACTGCATATTATTAATTTTCCTGTCATTATCTGTAATTTCCAGATTAGTCGTAGAGTACGAGCCATGAGGAGTAACGTGACACGACATCTGGTGGACACAAGCGGAAATAGGTAGTACCTTCTATCGCTAACAGATGGCGCTAATAGCACGTACAGAGTAATCTCGTTGGTTCGAGAGAGTTCTGGTGTCTTCCACTCACTTCTAGATGGCAGTAATTGGAATATATAAGAAGGCTAGTTGCGCAACCACAAGTCATTTCCTATGACACTGTTGTGAAATAAAATAGTGCGTACCTCCTTAAAACGTGTTTGTGCGTGTTTAAGTTTAAGACATCTTTGTAACAGTATTTTGATTTGAATTGTTGCTTTTGTGTGTGATTTAGTAGCATGGAAAAGAAGCGAAAAATTGATAGTGAATGCAGAAAATTCAAAGATGAGTGGAACATTCAGTATTTCGTAATTGAGTCCAGTAACAAGGCGCTATGTTTGATTTGCAATGAAAGCATAGCCGTTCTCAAGGAATATAACATTAAACGTCATTATGAAACAAAACATTTTCAAAATTACTCAAAATATACAGGAAGTTTGCGGACAGAAAAATTCGAAGCTATGAAGCGCGGATTGAAATCGCAGCAATCTTCATTTACAAAACTCAAAACCGAACAAGAGGCTGCAACTCGTGCCAGCTTTCGTGTGGCTCTTGAAATTGCAAAACGTGGAAAACCATTCACCGATGGAGAAATGATCAAAGAATGCATAATTGCAGCAGCCGAAGAAATGTGCCCTGAAAAGGTAAATTTATTAAAAACTGTCAGTATGTCAGCAAACACTGTGGCTCGAAGGGTAGAAAACATCGCTGAAAATATATCCTCTCAACTGTTCGACAAAAATGGAGATGTTGAGTGGTTTTCTTTGGCCTTGGATGAGTCAACGGATGTGTCAGACACTGCTCAGGTGTTGATTTATATTCGAGGAGTAGATAAAAGCTATGAAGTGCATGAAGAACTTCTTGATATGTATAGTATTCATGGCACAACTACTGGTACAGATATTTTTAAAGGAGTTGAAATGGCCATTAATCAAAAGAACCTTCGATGGAAAAACTTGAAATGTATTACAACTGATGGAGGCAAAAACATGAGTGGGAAAGATAAAGGAGTGGTCGCTCTTGTTTCAAAGGCTGTAGAAAATGACGGTGGTTCAAAACCATTAGTCTTACATTGTATCATTCATCAACAGTCTTTGTGCGGAAAATGTTTGGATATGTCTGAAGTTCTGAAACCAGTCATATCAACTGTTAATTTTATGAGATCTTTTGGGCTGAATCACCGACAATTCCGACAATTTATTGAAGAGATTGGAGAAAATGACTTACCTTATCATACTGCCGTACGTTGGCTTAGTTGTGGGAAAGTCCTTCAGCGCTTTTTTGAACTTCGAGCAGTGATCGAAATTTTTTTGAATGAAAAGCATCGCCCTCTTACTGAATTACAAAACAGCGCATGGCTGTGGAAGTTAGCATTCTATGTTGATTTGACAAAACATATGAACGAACTGAATTTGAGATTGCAAGGAGAAAACCAGCATCTTCCTGATTTATACACTAATATCAAATCATTCCGGAAGAAATTGATACTGTTTCAATCACAACTACGAAGTAAATGTTTTTCACATTTTAAAACATGTGAAATATTCAGCCACACCACTGAGACTGAGTTTCCTATCGATTTTGCAATCGAAACTTTGAGTGCTTTGAAAATAAATTTTGATGCTCGTTTCTCGGACTTCGATGCCTTTGCGAATCAAATTAAGATTTTTCAGGATCCTTTTGATACTGACATTGAAACCCTAGCCCCGGAACTTCAAATGGAAATGATTGAACTACAGTGCAGTGATATAATTAAGAACAAATATCAAAACTCATCTTTGTTGGAATTTTATAAGAGTCTTCCACTGACACAATTTGATAATTTGCATAAATTTGCTCGTGGGCTGTTTTCTGTTTTTGGTACTACTTATTTGTGTGAGAAGACCTTCTCCAAAATGAAGTACACAAAAAGTGTTTACAGATCTAAATTAACTGATGAGCATCTTAAATCTCTTTTAATAATTGGTACAAGTAAAATTAGTCCACAACTACAAACTATTGTCAGTGGAAAATCTCAATTACATAAATCTCATTAGTATTTCATATGTCTGCATGTTATACATGTCTTCACTCATTACAATTCTGTGTTTCTTTTCCAACTTATCACAAAAACAATAACAATAAGCCTACAACAATGTTATGAGTAGTTAGCCCATGACCATATCAATGTAGATGTCATATTAATAATTATTCAACATATAATTAGAATACTTCAGTAAACTAAATTTAATTTGCTATAAAAAAATATGTTCTCTAAAAGGAGTTTTCAAGTATGCTAGCTCTCCGCGGGCCGGACAAAATCTGTCCGCGGGCCGGATGTGGCCCTCGGGCCGTAGTTTGGAGACCCCTGCTCTAAACAATACTTATAGTCATATCTGTTATGGTACACATAGCACATACGAAATTTGTTTGAAATCTAACTGATAGTATAGAAGTTACATGTATTTAAAAATTGGTACTATCAGCAGGCTTTTAATCATGTTGGTAGAACTGACGGATATAAGTTAATCCAAATTATTCTAAAATGTCAGAATATACGTGGGCAAAGTTTAAAGCTGTTGGCTTGCATACTTTCTGGTATATTGGTATTTGGATTTAAAAAAATAGAGAGAGCAATTATTAACAGTTGGCAGCCCTGGTGGCTCTTAAGAATACGCTCAGTCATATCTGTTTATGTACACACATTACATACAAAATTTGGTTGAAATCCAATTGATAGTGTAGAAGTTATATGCATTTAAACATTGGACATATCAAAAGGCTTAAATTTATTTTGGCAACACTGTCATGGTTGGCCTCCTGGAAATTAAACTGAAATAGTGTTATCTACATGTGTGCAAATTTTGGAATAGCTCCCATGCATACCTTGCGAGATATCCAACATGGAGCTCAAATTTCTAGTGCGTTTTTTCAGCAGTTGGTAGCACTGACATCATTTTCAAATATGGTCGTGAGATATTCCGGTGCACATCTTTACTCATATTAAATTTGGTTTTGATTGCTGCAGCCGTTTAGGAGTTGATAGGGGGGGACACACACACAGCCAGACAGACAGACAGAAGGATAGACAGACAGACACACACACACATTTTCCCGGATCGATCTCATAAGTCTACTTTTTCCTCATTTTTGCAAAATGTGAAAAGTAGGCTAATAAATCCTTTACGAGCCTTACAGTAGTCGCATATGATGTGTAACATCCGACATAGAAGAAACCTCACATGGAATTGTTGATACACCGGTATTTTATAATATTATTGGCACAAATATTAATATATTGCAAAATGGAGTGTTTTACAGATATTGTAGTTTATAATACGGAACTCATTTTATTAGAGGTTTTGTAGCTTCCAGCAGCACTAGCCTAAATATAGAATACGATATGGATCAACTAGATTAATAGACGCGACACCGCTCATAACCTTAAATTCCTTCTAAACAGGTCCTCTTGATTCACAGACCAACACGTAATTTCATATGGATTCTGTTAAAATGAGTCATATTGATATGATAAATATCGTTTAAAACGATAGTCTGGTAGCAAAAATATCTATCGCGTCCGGGATTCGAACCCGAGATCTCTAGATTCGCAGACAAAGACGCTAACACAACGACTATTTCGACCTCGCAAACATTAACCACAAGATGGTGACTTATTTTCACGTACCAATATACTGCGCAGCTCGCATCCAGTTGGCCGAGGTTGAGCAATACGATCCAGCTGGCAGTGGGTCTTACACACTTCCGTCCCATTTTTCAAAATCACTCCCACAAAAATATCCAGCAACCGAGTGGAAAGATGTTACACGTCAAGAAAGAAAATAATAGTATAGAGATACTTTGTTCCTAATTTTTAATTTCAGTTGTTTTATAAGATTGAAGTGATTCCATTATGTGTAAATTACTAGCTTTGACGCAATAATTATTATTATTATTGGCATTCACTCGCGAGCGAGTATGAATCAGTCTTCCTACTGATGCTTCCTCAGATGACTGATCAGTCCAATCCGTGAGCTACACACTCTACTGCTGTGATGACACACATATTATATTGAGCAGTCAGCTGGAAAATGACCATTCCGCCTCAATATCTCACGCTGTTTTCTCCTTGTGCGCAGTTCTGCTGCAGTGCTACGCCTCTGCTCTTCCAAAACAGCAATCCCTTCATGAATGGTGCTTCCCCATGTTGGACGATCCAGCGCATGCATTTCCCAGTTACCATCATTGATGTTACATTTCTCAGGTGTACATAACCTAAAATTCTAATCATTGATTGTCAACTGTAAAGATCTGTCACCTCACTCAAACGTGCAGTTTGTCTTGGGCATTATACAGGGTGTCATTTATGTACTTGAGTACTCTTAAGGGGCGTGTAGGGGATGGGTATAGGATCAATTTGAGATAGGGGACCTGGGGTCGTAACGGCCTCCTAACCCCAGAAAACAGGTTTGTTTAAGGCCCTCCGCCCCTGTAAAGTAGGCAAGCGCGCCATGTGTTACTCTGAGGTCAGGGACTCTTTCGCTGTCAACGGTCTTGGCGCGATCACCGCTCAACGCCTCGTTTGCCGAGAGGGTAGCGGCGAGGCGTGGCTTCCCTGTGGTCCGGGGTTCGTTTCTCCTGGGGTGCCATGGTTTATTTTTTTCTTTTTCTTAATTTTTAGAGGGGAAGGAGGGGGCGTAGTCACAGTGCGTGTTGATTTTTTTGAACTATCGTTGATTCTGAAAATTAGTTGCCTTTTGATTATTAGTATCAATAAGTTACGTGTGTTTCTCTAGTACCGGTAGTTACAGACGACGGAACTATCGATTGGCAAGAGAAATGCAGCTTTATTTAGTACAAACTTCGTAAGCTTACCTAAAACTCTTGAAACCAATGTAATTCAGTCAAGAAATGTTCTTCACTTGTCAGCAAAATGTAACGAAAAACAAATTAATGCTCAACAACCAAACATACTCCGTCCAAAAATGGCTTTCAGCAAAATAAAAATAAAACAGGAAATTAAAGCTTAACAACAAACATAATAATTAGTCAAAAATAAAAATGTCTTTTTTGGCCATCAAAAACGAAAACCTGACTAAAAGTCAAACCTGTTTTCTGGGGTTAGGAGGTCGTTATGACCCCAGGTCCCCTATCTCAAATTGATCCTATACCCATCCCCTACACACCCCTTAAGGGTACTCAAGTACATAAATGACATCCCTGTATAGAAGGCGGTATAGCCCCTGTGCTCTCCCTCATTGAATACAAAGAACTACAAAATATCAAATCAACGAGAGATAAACAACATGTCGGCAATTTAGGACACAGAAACATACAGAATGGTGAATTTGAGCGAACTAGCATAATGAGAGCACAGAACAAGAACTGACACTGGTAAAACAATTAAAAAGCTGTGAAAACACACGATGATCCCTTAATGCAACATAATACAACAACAAGTGACAAATCCACGGCAGCACCGCATCCCAAGATCTTATCTATACTAATATAATAATGCTCAAGAGTTTGTTTGTGTGTTTAAAAGCGATAATCTCTGGAACTGCCAGTCGGATTCGAAAAATTATTTTGTATTTGACAGCCAGATTCAAGAGGAATAGTTTAGGCTATGTAGCATTATCCTTCACCTCTCAGGTAGCCTTAAAGATTGATTTTTGTTCAGTAAGTCGGAAGAACAAGCGCTCCCGAACAGCTTCAATAATACCTAAGTTTATTGTTGCCTGGCGATGCGGGCTGCATCACGGCGCCCCTACGAGTGTTCTGGTGCAGAATTGCGAGCTGCTTATAAATTGCAGTAACGGGGAGTAATTAGTGCAAAAAGATTTCTTAGGCCCCTCAGAACAGTTATCATCATGACAATAGTATGCCTCCGTATAAGTGCGATGGTGTTGGGCGAGTATACTGAGGTTTTTTTTTTATCGTATGGCCTCGGGTGCCTGGTGCAAGCTTTGTTAATTGACACCCAGAGGGTAGCTTGCATGTCGAGTTTCGTCGTTCCTTTGAACGCTATGAAAGTCAAGGAGGTTAGATATCTAAACTCTTTGACACTACAGCGCTTTCAAGTAGAGAATGGAGGAACTTTGTGTTGGCGGAAAATACCGAGATTAATTTTGCCATTGAACACGGCCTACTGAATTCAAATGGGTTCTTTAACATGCCAACAACGTATGACATGAGTATCGTGATTTTTGTCGCCTTCAAAAATCACTTACCATGGCCAGAGGCGAACCTGCAATCTTGGGGTTGGTAGTCCGACACTATAACCACTCACCCACTGAGGTTATCAGCTGCAATAAGCGCTGGTGCTTTCCGATTCTTATCCTTGAGCGCTCCAGTTCTGTAGTAGTATTCATTATCATCCATGAAACAAATAAATCCACCGGGCGAAGCCGGGCACTACTGCTAGCCAATAATAATGCATAGTACAATAAAGTGAAGATATACAGTATATTAATTTTCCAATTGGACGTGATGTAACTACCCATAGGGGGAGCTGAAAAATATAAACAATTTCCCAGCAGACAAATGGTTGCAAATCAGTGTTATGCTTGTAATGTGTTGATTATAGAGCACCTCGTAATGTACCAGCTAGCGTTGGATGTCGCCCCGGAGGTCCGGGTTGGATTCCTGGCTCCACCAAGATACATTAATTCTGGTGTGAGGGCTGGAACGGGGAACATTCAGCCTCGTGACGTGAAACTGAGTAAAGGAGGGTTCTACTCCCACTTCAGCTATCCTGGAAGTGGTTTTCCGTGGTTTCCCCACTTCTAATCCAGGCAAATGCTAGGATGGCTCCTTTATACAGTCATTAATGGTCAAATTGATAACTCAATTTTCCTATCACTCCAAAATTTCAACATCCCTCGCTTAACTACAAGATCAACCATAACATTCAAAAATTAGACCGTTCTTGGAAATTATAATCCAGTCACTGAATTCATATTTCAAATAAAATTATCTATCATGCAAAACAGAACCAACAAGGTATATAATTATGTGGATAGGCCTGTTCCCTAGTTATTAAAGTTGCCTTTTATTTATCTATGTAATAATTTCAAAACCTGTTTTTATATTTGACATTAAATAAAATTTAGGTTCGATTAGCGAGCCTCCTAATTGTTCTAGCATTAGGCACAGGTCTTCCTGGAAACTTAGCATTCAAATAGTTGCTACCAACGCTTTGATTATATGACCATGAATATTACGCGCAGCCACCATCTTGAAATTGAAAAATAAGAAATTAAATAACGCCCAAATGCAAAGTCCGTTGAATCAGGGTCCACTAAATCGAGGGAATACTGTATATAGGATAAAATACTTAATGATCATCAAAAGAACATCCAATTATGCTCTTGATAAACCTAAAAAGAGTTATAACTATCCCTACACATTTAAAAGAAAGTAGGCTATGTTCTTCAGGAACATCTTGTATATTTTACAATCTGACAACAGTTTGTTTTGCCAAAGGGCACCCAAGTGAATTAAAATAATACATTTCTAAACAGATAAAGAATAAAAACTTATTGTTTGCTTGATTTTCACGGAATAGTGGATTCCAGTGATAAGGAAAGTCAGAATGATTTGGCGATGGCAAACAGATTTCGTGAATTATAATCCTAGTATGAGAATGGTCAGCGTCTGGAGCAGACCTTCTCAATTAAATTTTCCAGAGAGACATATAGATTAATTTTACGATTATTTAAGGTACTTGGGAAGCCGGAAGTGAAAATAAGAAAAAGGTTGGTTGGTTGGTTGGTTGGTTGGTTGGTTCCTCAGTTTAGGGGCCGCGACAACACGGTCATGCCGTCCCGTGTACTTTGGGTGTGTGTAGAATCTGTCTGATAACCGGTGTTAATTGTGATGGCTGTATTAGTGTCTGTTATCTGTTTCTAATTCAAATAAGGACTGCAGACATTGAATTTTCAAGTAGTTCCTACTTTTGCTACCAAACGCCACCGTCAACGAGCAACTAGTTCTGAACTTAGTTACTAGATACCACTGCAGTCGGCTTCTGGAGACATACGTTGGAACCTAAGAGCGTTAGTAAATTTAACCTATAATGTTGCTCCACACAAGCGTAATTAGTGAAAGGTTCTTTATCATGCCATAAATCTATGGCATGGGCCCGCCGGCTTTACTTCCCCTCTGAAGGAAGGCATACTGAGGGATATTTTACGCTCTTAAAAATCCGATGATTTGGCCGGGTTTGAACCCGTGACCTTGGGCATAAAATCTCAGCATGCTACCGAGAAATAAGAAAAAGAAAAAAAAACAAGTAGTTCCGTGAAGAACTATACAGCCTATTTTCATATATCCTACTCATGTTAATTGCCACTATCAACATACACAATTTCAGTCTGATTGTTGTAGTAGATTCGTAGATATTGAGAACCGTCAAAATATTTCAGATGGTCGCCAGGTTGGATTTTTATTTTTGTACTATTACATTAAGATTATTGTGTACGTGTGGTATTCAAACTTCAATCGCATGATTAGAACACAAGAAGTAAACAAGATGTTCAGTAAAGAACATATAGCCTACTTTCTCCTAAATTCATGGGTATTGTTATAACTCTTTGTCCTTTTCAAGGAGTATAATTGAATGTTGGTTGTAGTAGCTTGTTGAAATACAACGTGCTATAGGGATATTAAACATGAATATGAGGTGCCCTTTGCTAGTGCTACCTCTGTAAAAAAAAACATTCAATTCGGTTTCACCGTGTTTGAATTGATCTGGGGAATGGATTTGCACACATACATGGCCGCTATTTGCAAACTATTGGGCTGATGACCTTGTAGTCAGTCATAAGATGCTTTCCACAAAATGGCATGTTGTTGCAAAATCCAGTAAAGATCAAATTATTAGGATGGTCGTAATTTGATTTAAGCTTTGAACATTTGTGTGGGCGCCATTACGTTTCCGTCAAGATGGCGGCGATATAAAACATCACAATGTGGTGCCCCTTGCTAGTACTACCTCTGTACCAAATTTCGTTCCATTCGGTTTCACCGTGTTCGAATTAATAGGGGCAATCGATTTTGACACAAAGATGGCCGCCATCCGCAAACTATTACGGTGATGACCTATTAGTTTGGTCAAAGGATGCTGCCCCCATTAAGGTATGTTGTTGCAAAATTTGGTAGAGATCGGATGATTAGGTTAGTCGTAATTTGATTTAAGGTTTGAATATTTGTGTGGCCGCCATTACGTTTCCGTCAAGATGGCGGCGATATAAAACACAACACTGAGGTGTCCTTTGCTAGTGCTACCTTTGTTCCAAATTTCGTTCAATTTGCGCTCACCGTGTTCGAATTGATAGGGGGGGACAGACATTCAGAGTACACACACTCACACACACACACACACAGACTCACACACATACACACACACAGACAGACACACTTTTTTCGCCCTGTAGTGATCTCATAAGTCTACTTTCATTTTTTGCAAAAATCGAAAGTAGGCTAAAACGAGATTTTAAAATTACGCACAGCAGCCATCTTGTGATTATGCAAACAATTGATATAAATTAGATGCCAGTGGATCAACATTTTTATAAGCATTTAACGTGCAACGTTTCACGGCACTCGGATAGTTAATTCGCGAAAAACGTCCATTTAAATATTTATAATTCACGTCGCCGCCATGTTGGATTTGTGCTCACCAGGTTACTGTCAGTCCTTTAGGTGAACATATGTTCATGGTCTCTATGAACATTAAAAAAAAAACAGTTTGGTTGCTGTAAAAGATTCATAGATATTGAGAACCGTCTAAATATTTCGGAAGCTCGTCATTTAGGATTGTTATATGTATAGGCCATAGAGTTATGTACCATTCAAGGACAATTATTGCCTAGGTTCATTATTCAAACTTTCACTTCGATCGCATGATTACGACACAAGAAATAAAAACTTAATTTTAAAATTTCGCACAACCGCCATCTTGAGGTTATGTAAATAATTGAATTAAATTAGATGGCAGTGCATTACAATCTGCAAAATCATTTACTGTACCTCATTTTACTGCGCTCAGAGAGTTAAATCAGGAGAAAAGTCTATTAAAAATTTCAAATTCGCTTGGTCGCCATGTTCGTTTTGTACTTTACAGGTTTATGAAATATACAGAGGTAAACTTGTATCAGTACCCTTTATCACCGTACAAAATTGCAGGGTGATATCTGTAATAGTTTCGCAGATATAGAATGTCAGTGAAATATTTCGCACAGCCGCCATTTTGAGGTTATGTAAACAATTAAACTAAATTAGACTCCAGTGCATTACAATATGTATAAACATTTGCTGTACCAAGTTTCATTACGTTTGTATATTTAAATCGCGAGAAAAGTCTATTTAAAAGTCTCAAATTCACTTGACCGCCATGTTGGTTTTGTAGTCACCAGGTTTTTGAAAGTCTCATAGGTGAACTTCTAGTAGTGCCCTTTATCACCGTACACAATTTCAGGGCGATATCGGTAATAGTTTCGGAGATATTGAATGCTAGTGAAATATTTCGCACAGCCGCCATGTTGGATGGTGAGATGTAACAAAATTTCAAGGGCAAGGTCGAGGTCGCCGGGAATAGTGCTATGAACTTACCGAGTTTCATTGAAATCGCTCCAGCCGTTTAGATTTTATTAGGGGGACACACACACACACCTCACACACACACACACACACACGGACAAAAGGTGATCTCATAAGCTTTTTTTTTTTTTTTTTCAAAATTGAAAATAGGCTAAAAATGCAGAATTTAGGTCAAACATCCAACCGAAGTCGCAATAGCAAAGTACAACTGCGTTATGTTTCAAGAACCTGGAAAAACATTTAAAAACAAGTAGTTCCGTGAAGAACTATACAGCCTATTTTCATATATCCTACTTATGTTAGTTGCCACTATCAACATACAAAATGTCAGTTTGATTGCTGTAATAGATTCGTAGATGTTGAAAACTGACTAAATATTTCGGATGGTCGCCATGTTGGATATTTATATATGTAGGTCCTAGAGTTATGTACTGTTACATGACATTTATTGTGTACGTGTAGCATTCAAACTTCAATCGCATGATTAGGACACAAAAAGTAAAAGCGAGATTTTAAATTTCGCACAGCTGCCATCTTGTGGTTATGGAAACAATTGAAATAAATTAGATGCCAGTGAATTAACATTTGTATAAGGATTTACTGTACCAAGTTTCACTGCACTCGGATGGTTAAATTGCGAGAAACGTCTATGTGAATATTTAAAATTTGCGTCGCCACCATGTTGGATTTGTGATCACCAGGTTATTGAAAGTCCTATAGGTGAACTTAAGTTCATAGCCCCCATCAACATAAAAAATTGAGTTTGATTGCTATAATAGATTCGTAGATATTCAGAGCCGTCTAAATATTTCAGATGGTCGCCATGTTGGATTGTTATATGTATAGGCCATAGAGTTATGTTCCATTAAAGGAAAATTATTGCGTAGGTTCATTATTCAAACTTTCACTTCGATCGCATGATTACGACACACGAAATTAAAACTAAATTTTAAAATTCGCACAGCCGCCATCTTGAAGTTATGTAAACAATTAAACTAAATTAAATACCTGTGCATTACAATGTGTATAAACATTTCCTGTACCAAGTTTAATTGCGTTTGAATCATTAAATCGCGAGAAAAATCTATTTAAATTTTTCAAATTCGTTTGGCCGCCATGTTGGTTTTGTAGTTAACCGGTTTTTGAAAGTCTTATAGATGAGCTTCCAGTAGTTCCCTTTATCTCCGTTCAAAATTTCAGGGTGATACCACTAATAGTTTCAGTGATATAGAATGCCGGGGAAATATTTCGCACAGCCGCCATCTTGAGGTTATGTAAACAATTGAACTAAGTTAGATGTCGGTGCTTTAAAATGTGTATAAACATATACTGTACCAAGTTTCATTGCGTTTGGTTGGTAAAATCGCGAGAAACGTCTATTTAAAAGTCGCAAATTCGCTTGGCCGTCATGTTAGTTGTGTAGTTACCAGGTTTTCAAAAGTCGCATAGGTGAACTTCTAGTAGGTCCCTTTATCACCGTGATATCGGTAATAGTTTCGGAGATATGGAATGCTGGTGAAATATTTCGCACAGCCCCCATGTTGGATTGGTGAGACGTAACAAAATTCGAAGGGCACGGTCCGGGTCGTCCGGAATAGTGCTATGAACATACCGAGTTTCATTGAAATAGCTCCAGCCGTTTAGAAGTTATTACCATCACACACACCATCACACACACACACACGCACACACAGACAGACACACGGACGAAAGGTGATCTCATAAGCCTATTTTTTTTTTCATAAATGAAAATAGGCTAAAAATAAGCATAGGCCTATTGCCTGGCAACGAGCCTGACAAGTGAAAGGTGGCAAGTTTGCGGTTATCTCAGGAATTATCTTATGTATTCCGTCTTTAAAAACAGCGGCAAATTTGAAGACGAGGAAGGATCTAACTTGTAAGAGTAACATGTAGAATAATTTTCTTTGAATTATTCAAACTTAATTTTTCTCGCTTTTCATGGCGGACATCAGAAATCTGGCCCAATGGCCACCTACTGAGAAGGCCTCCTCTAGAGGGCAGTTCAGAAGAGAGCTGGGTTATTATCCTACTGTTGATCACTGTAGAAGTGGTCAGCGAAGTCCTAAAATCTGTTTAAACTAATTTTTGAGTTCATCTCCAAACAGGAAACGATCACATAATGACTAAAAGCGACAAGATGGAATTTACAAAGACTGAGGATCACGGGTGACATCAGAACTATCGGGGAGGAATTCCGGCAACATAGGCTATTGCTAATAGATTTTAAAATTTTGTTTATCGTCGATCTAGGAGATTGATATCAGAGGAACACAGGCAGAGAACGTACGAAGAAATCCTGGGGAAAAAGTAAAAAGGAAAATACTTTATCATAGTGTTTGACCAAATTCTTAATTTCTATAAATGCTAGCAAACCGCCCCGGCTTCGCCCGGGAACAGTTATGAATTTATTACGTGATAAGCGATTTTTTCGATGTCAATGAACTATAAGCTATATCCGATTTACGTCTCGGCATGATGGACTATTAATTACATAAGGTGCGTTCAAAAAGTAATGAGCCGGGGGCATAATTACAGAAACCAGTACCTATATGTTAGAAGTATTGGCCCTGCTGTTGAGGCACTTGTCCCACTGTGACACGAGGCGGCGAATGGCTGTCTCATAAAATTCCCTGGGCTGCGATGTAAACCAGTTCCGCACGTACAGGTGGACGTCGACGTCCGAGGTAAATCGTTGGCCCCGCAGAGCCCGTTACAGGGGAACAAACATTGCGTAATTACAGGGAGAGAGGTCTGGACAGTATGGAGGGTGGCCTAGAACCTCCCATTTGAATTTCTGCAGGAGTGCCGTGACTGTGTTGGCCGTATGAGGTCGTGCATTGTCGTGGAGCGACCACGGCGGCTATTGCGTTCACTGTCACTCGGCGGTCCTGGGTAATGAGTGCATCAACCAGCTGGACGTTGTCATCGGTAATGCAGGGGGGTGCCCCAGACCGGGCATCATCGGCTAACGACACCCGTCCTTCCCTGAAGCGCTTGTGCCACGCCTTGACCCTTGCAAGGGACATGCAGTGTTCGCAGTACACTTGTGACATTCAGCGGTGAATGTCCGTTCCCCCTACTCCTTCCGCTGTCAGAAACCGAACAACACCTCTTTGCTCTTCGGTTGACGCCTCCATGTCACTGTTTGCAATGCGACTGGCAGAGTTGGACGATTGATGCATGCTGCTGCTCTCTTTGTATCGTCACGTGACGTGCACGCGTGCCCTCTAGCGACGGGCTGTGACCTTCCACGCTCTGGTCGGATCCACACCTCGTTACACACGCCACGATTAGCCGATGTCGTCACCGGTTTGCGCATTCCAGCCTCGGGCTCGTTACTTTTTGAACGCACCTTATATAATCATGGAGATGCATGTGCAGCGAATTCTTGTCAGATGTAATTTAAGAATTGCTAGCTGCATGAAACACAATTCCCCCTTCCGTCCAATCTATAAACACTGAGGGCGATGTATTGAAAATATTGATATGGTCTCGCTGAACTATTATTACACTCATAGTATATTGATATTTTTAACGATTTGCCCAGCGTAAGCTTAAAAGGCGCATGGACGCCAGGTTTTTTTTTTCTTCACTGTAATCGCTACTGCGTGGCTTTCTTTGATCATAAATAAATTATTTTCTACAGAACCCTTCCTCGAGATATCCTTTACAGAATGGTGAAAACCGCATCAAATACATCCAGTGGCTCTCGAGGGTACCCGTGACATCCATGAATCAAGGGATTTGTTTTATACTAAGTAGAGATTCATCGGGGGTGCACTGAGAGTTGTGCAAATGTTACTGCCCCTTGGTTACGTCTCTGCCAAACAGAAAAATATTGATTGTGCGAAAATGAGGGACCTAAGAAGTTTCGGCTAATACTGTCAGTGTCTAAACCCCTATTCTCTGAGAATTATGCTTCCAGCTAGAGGTGCCAAAGGGTAACAATAATATTATAGCCTGATCAACACAATGAAGCTTCGTTACGATCAGGTTTATGCGAGTCAATTGACGAGCTGATATTGTCCTGGCGCGAGCCATCACACTAATGCCAGGGCTACCCAGCGGCCAACATGGCCCGTGTACTCCATATACTGGGCAGCACATGTCTACTGCTCCAGGTAAGTTCTCGCTAGTGTCACATTGGAAATAGTTACTTTTCTCACTCAGACTATAGGTATTTTAACAAGTAGTTCTGTGACGAACTAAAAAGTCTACTCTTCTACTATTCCCAAGCAGTGACAAGCATGTCACCTTTGACAAGGTGAATGCAGGAAGAGGAAGAGTCTGGTGCCCGTAAACCGGGCTCCTTTTACTCTAGTTTAAGGGGTAAAAAGTTTGGAGGGTAAATAGAATAGTAATGAATTAAGTACGTTACCTCTGGCTATAGTTTAATGAATAACTGATAGCCAGAGTGTTTGCAGTGCGATGGCTTTTAGTTGTGCAAGGGTAATAAATAATTAATTTAATTAATTAATTGGGAGAGCAATCAAATAATTAATTTGGGGCAGTGCAAAATGAGAAAGAGAATAGCAGAACTGTTTCGGCTTGGCCACTGTACACTCCTGCCGATGCTGTAGTTGTTAATATCCCTTCGCTCGCCATGGTTTAGCCGTGTGTGATTTTGCAGTGTGTGTAAATGGTTTAATTTAAGCAGCAGCTTCGTAATTTAGAATGGAAATATAGAAGACCTTAAGTAGGTTGAAGTTAAATAGTGCTTTAGGAGAAATGAAAAATTGTAGTAGGTTTGGCATTGTTTTGTAACAATGAATTGCTTTGTAAAGGCCTCAGCTACCACCCCATGATGTTAATATTTGTGAGAAGAATTTGTGTCTAGAGTTATTGTGGTGTAAAGACTATCACTGGCTCTTAAAATTATAGAGACCATATATCAACAGTTGGCAGACTCAAAATATATTCTTAGTTTCAACATTTGGTTGAGGTCCAATAGGCTGTATGCACGTTGCATGTATTTAAACATTGAATGTATCATCATGAGCAAAATTAGGTTGGCGTCATTGCTCAAACTTAAATTGAAATATTATGATCTATATACGTGCCAATTTTGAAAAAAACTGATTTATTAATATGGAAGTTACATGTGATTCAACATTAAACCTATCAACACGCGTAGAATTATCTTGGCAGCACTGTCGTATATCGGTAACTGAAAATCATCCAACATTTGCCACGGTGGGTGAGTGGATAGCGTGTCGGTCTACTAACCCCGAGATTTCAGGTTCGCTCCTGGCCGTGGTAAGTGTTTTTTTTTTAAGGCAGCAAAAATACGACACGCATGTCATACGATGTTGGCATGTCAAAGAACGCATTTGAATTCAGTAGGCCGTGTTCATAATGGCAAAATTCATCTCGGGAGTTTCCGCCAACACAATGTTCCTCATTTCTCTACTAGAAAGCGCTATAGTGTTCAAGGAGCTTAGATATCTAACCTCCTTGACTTTCATAGTGACTCAAGGAACAAAGAAATTCGACATGCAAGCTACCCTCTGGGTGTCAAATTACAAAGCTTGCACTCGGCACCCAAGGCCATACTGTACCCGATACCTAGTTGAGGCTATCGGCTACGCCAGCAGACATTAAGCCGTAGTTGAGATTATGGGAAGAGTTATGAAAAGATAGCGCTCAAATCGAGTCAAGAGGAATGTCAAGATGACGTAGAAGGTCTAGGATTAAGAAGGCACTGACAGCAGTCAAGCAGATGGAATTATGGATGGATATATGAAGCTTTATTAAGATCTATATGGAACATGGTATTTAAACATCTCAGAAGAGAAGATATAACAAGCATTATATATGGTAATAATTTGAAGGAAGTCAGATAACCCTTAAGTTATTTTATAACTTAATAGCCGAGATGATCGGGGTTCGAGATTATATTTGTGACGCAAGACCACAGAGGTGGGGAGAACGTCACGTGACTGCGCCAGGGAGGTCAGGTCAATGCAGTCTAGAGACAGTCAGTCGAGCTCTGTAAGCAGAGGAGTCGAGCTCAGTTAGCAAGAGAGTCAAGTACAGTTAGCAAAAGATGATGATGATGATGATAATTGTTGTTTTAAGGGGCCTAACATCGAGGTTATCGGCCCCTAATGAAATGAAATGACGTGAAATGAAAGGATGTAGATAAAAACAACTCACTGCCATGGATGAAGCGAAAATGTTGTTTATAAAACAGACAGTGAGCCCCAAAAATTATGCCTTATTTGAATAAAAAGGAATAAAATGCGGATGGTAAAAAAGGATAAAACAAATAAGACATAGTGAACAATATAATACAGAACACAATAAAAAAAAACATAAAACAGATATAACCAGAATTAAAAGTCGTAACTACACATTAAAACTTAAAAAAGTAACCACTCCCCCTCATGAACCGGATGACGAGGTCAGCTGACGGCCCGTCATCACGGAGAATAAGGGAGAGGGTATTAGGCTGTTTAAGAGTCCCTCGCAGATCGGCCAGATCCACACACTCCAAGAGAAGGTGTGCCACGGTTAGGTGGGCGCCGCAAGTACATACAGGAGGATCCTCTCTTTTCAGCAAGTGGGAGTGCGTAGCAATCCCATGGCCGATCCGGAGTCGACAGAGTACCACAGCTTCCTTCCGGAGAGATCGGAAGGAAGATTTCCACACCTTCGTTGTCTCCTTGATGCCTCTCAGTTTGTTGGGTGGAGGCGTGGCACGCCATGCCTCCTCCCAATGCGACAGGATCGAATGCCGCAACTGAGAGCGCACATCACTAGCAGGCACCTTATATGGTAGCGAGGGCAGTGCGACTGCCTCTCTCGCCGCCTGATCAGCAAGCTCGTTTCCCGCAATACCCATGTGGCTAGGAAGCCACACAAAGGTCACCCCGGTTCCAGCGTTACGCGAACTGACGAGCTGGTCGTGCACACGCTGGACCAACGGGTGCTTCGGGAAACACACATCGATCGCTTGCAGCGCACTCAGAGAGTCAGTACACACAAGAAAGTGCTGGTGATCGTCTGATAACGTGTACCGCAGAGCCTCTAAGATGGCATAGAGCTCCGCAGTGGACACGCTACAGGCCTCGGGAAGTGAAAAGAGAAACCGACGATCCTCAACCACAAATGCACAGCCTACTTTCTCGTTTACCCTCGAACCGTCCGTGAATACAAGCCCTGATCCCGGATACCGTGTCACCACGGACTGGAACAGCCTCCGATGGACGGAGGAGTCCGTGTCCGACTTGGGGCCGGTGTGCAGATCCAGGATGATATCAGGGCGAGAGACCATCCACGGAGGGGCCTGGCTAGGTACTCGGACGATACAGGAGACAGAAGGAAATCGGAACTGACGGTATAAGTCATCCAAGCGAATCCCCGCCGGCCGAGTGGCTCGGGCGAGCACATCATACAGCCGGCGATTCGGATTGGAAAACAAACATGGATAGCTTGGATGAAGTGGCATCTGTCGAATAGTTGCAGCATAGGTCAGCAGTACTTGTTGGCGCCTCAGGTGTAAAGGAGGTACGCCAGCCTCGGCGAGCAAGCTGACGACTGGGCTTGTCCGAAAGGCACCCGTCGCCAGCCTCACACCGCGGTGGTGGACACTGTCCAGTTTAACAAGCACTGACTTACGGGCCGAACCATATGCTACACTGCCATAATCTAACCTAGATAAAATCAGTGATCTATAAAAACGCAGGAGCACCGCGTGGTCTGCCCCCCATGATGTGCCGCTAAGAAACCGCAACATGTTGAGTTTCTTAGCGCAGGCAGTTTTCAAACACCGCACGTGTGGTTCCCACGTCAATTTCTGATCGAAAAGGAGCCCAAGGAACCGGTACGCAGCAACAACAGGCAAAGCTACATTGCCCAGATAAAGCTCAGGATCTGGATGGAGGGTGCGCTTTCGGCAGAAATGGACAACCGAGGACTTAGCGGTTGAGAATCGAAAGCCATGCTCCAGTGTCCAGCGTTCCACTCTCCGAATAGCTTGTTGTAGCTGTCGTTCAGCGACCGCCATATTTTGCGCACTATAATGTAGAGCGAAGTCGTCTACATATAGCGACGGTACCACTGCTGAACCAGCAGCAGCGACTATACCGTTTATGGCAATCGCAAATAATGTTACGCTAAGCACCGATCCCTGTGGGACTCCGTTTTCCTGTATATGATATTGCGAATATGTCCCCCCTATTCGGACACGGAACAGGCGAAGGGACAGAAAATTCGCAATAAAAACCGGCAAGTTACCTCGGAATTTCCATTGATGCAGGGTAGAGAGGATGCCGTTACGCCAAGTGGTGTCATAGGCCTTCTCGAGGTCAAAGAAAACAGCGACTAGGTGCTGTCTCCGGAGAAAAGCGTCCTGTATGGCAGTCTCCAGGCGTACCAGATGGTCGTTGGTACACCGAGACGCCCTGAAACCACACTGGTATTCAGACAGGAGTCCCCGTTTCTCCAGGACCCACACCAGGCGCCGATTGACCATCCTCTCAAAGAGCTTGCACAAACCGTTTGTGAGACAAATAGGTCTGTAACTCCCTGACAATTTGGGATCCTTATCGGGCTTCAGGATAGGTATAATGATACCTTCCTGCCATTGCGCTGGAAACACACCTTCCAACCAGATACGATTAAACACCCTGAGCAAATAGCGAATGCTCTCATCGTTAAGGTGTTTAAGCATCTGGTTGTGAATATTATCCGGGCCAGGAGACGTGTCCCTGCAGAGCGCCAGCGCTCCGCGGAGTTCCCACTCCGTAAAGGGCACGTTGTACTCCTCCGAAGCGCGGGAAGCAAAACTAAGATGGAAACGTTCCGCTTCGCGCTTCAGGGCCACGAAGGCAGGGTCATATTTATCGGAACCGGATATATCCGCAAAATACGAGGCGAGATGGTTTGCAACGCGATAAGGATCTGTAACCAGTTCATTAGCAATGGAAATTCCCGGTACAGTAGAAGATGTCTGAATTCCCGAAATGCGTCATAGTTTAGTCCACACTTGAGAGGAGGGGGTATGTGCCGTAATAGAAGACACATACCGTTCCCAGGATTGTTTCTTACTCTGGCGAATAAGAATCCGTGCCTTGGCACGAAATTTCTTAAACGCCACCAAATTGGCCATGGTTGGACGCCGACGGTAGTGCTTATGAGCTCGACGACGGTCTCTTATTGCCGCTGCAATATCCTCTGTCCACCAAGGGACGAGTTTGCGACGAGGAGTCCCAGAAAAGGAGGGAATGGACTCTTCGGCGGCAGCAAGAAGCACATCAGTGATGTGCTGTACCTCGCCATCGACGCTCCGGCAACCAAGATCAACGAACACAGCTCGTTCTTGAAACGAGGGCCAATTTGCCCGCTTAAGAACCCAACGACTGGGGAACTCCACGGGCGTCTGGTTCAGAAGGGTAAGAACGATCGGGAAATGGTCACTGTCACAGAGGTCGTCGTGTACATACCAACCAAATAGGGGGACCAGCGCACGGCTACACACACTCAAGTCAATGTGTGATTACGTGCCGTGCGCTAAGCTAAAATGTGTAGCTTCCCCTGTATTTAATAGAGATAAATCCAACCCTTGAATTAACCCTTCCACGTCCCTTCCTCTGGGGCAGGAAGATGGTGATCCCCATTGGGGGTGATGAGAGTTGAAATCACCCACGAGTAGGAAAGGGACTGGAAGTTGATCAACAAGATCTAAGACGTCATTAATATCAAGGGGTTAGTTCGGTGGAATGTACACGTTACAAACAGTTGTCATAGCAGGCAAGGACACGCGAACTGCAATAGCTTCCAGAGGAGTGGCGATTGGAAACTCCTCACTATAGCAGTCAGAGCGAACGAAGGTACAAACGCCCCCGGAAGCCCGGGCGGCGTCTTGTCGCTCTTTAGAGTATAGTCGGAAACCTCTCAGAACAGTCTCGTGATCAGGTCTGAGGTTTGTTTCCTGTAGGCAGACTATACTCGCTGCGTATTGGGCAATAAGCTGACGGATATCTGTCAAATGCCTGTCATAACTGTTACAATTCCACTGTAACAGTGCCATTGTGTGAAATTAGGGAATAAGTTGGAGCAGCAAGCTACTCCAACTTTGACCCTGGAGGATCTACAGTCACTACGTCGACTATAATCTCCATGTCCTCAGGCGAGTTCATGGAGTGAATCGACTCAGTGGAAGATTTCCTGGACGCAGTTCGGCGGCGGGGGGATCTCCGTGGGGAGCGCGCAGATCTGGGGACCGAAACGTCCCCAGGCGCAGAAGCATCCGCAGGTGTTGGCGCGGATGGCTTCCCCTTTTGTGGAGAAAGGGAATGCGTAGTGCGGGGTCCCTTCTTACCCGCCCCCGGCTCTTTAAGGTATATAGACGGGTCAGGAGCCGAAGTCCTGACCCTGGTCGACGATGCCGCCTCCGCCGGCTTCGGCGCGGCTTTCGCCGACCGTTTGGGTGGGGAGGAAGACTTCGACTTCCTCCCGAGTGGGGAGTAAGTCTTCAACTTCCTCCCCTGCTGTGCGGGCGGAGCAGCCTTCGCTCGCACAGCCTTCGTGCTGGCCGAAGGTGGAGTTGAAGTCACCTTCGGGCTTTCCATTATAATCATAGGTGCTGGCTTCGGAACAGGTAACTCAGTTGCAGATTTCACAGCTGGTACAAAAGATGAGGTCGCCGGGACCAAATTTGGTATTATGGCTCTATAATCGATCGTTGGAGGAGGCGAAATCGTGGTATGGTACTTCTTGCGGGCCTCCTGGTAGGTGAGACCATCCAGGGTTTTGATCTCCTGGATTTTCTTCTCACTCAGGAAGACAGGGCAGTTCCTGTCCCGAGGAGAATGAAATCCAGGGCAATTAGTGCACTGATAAGGTGTTGTGCACTCTTCCGCTTCGTGTGGTACCTTACCGCATGTTCCGCAAACGTCAGGGCTCGAGCATCGGGATAACATATGCCCGAACTTCTGGCACTTATAACACCTCATGGGTGGAGGGATATAAGGCCGGACGTCACAACGGTAACTGGTAACCTTGACTTTCTCCGGGAGCACCGAAAGCTCAAAGGAAATAATGAAAGCACCAGTATCCACGATTTGACCGTTGACCTTGCGCGTAATGCGCCGGACATCAGTCACGTGACGGTGCTGCATATCCTCCTTGAGCTCCTCGTCAGTGTTCAGAATCAGGTCCCGGTGGAAAATAACTCCTCGGACCAGATTCAGGGATGTGTGCTTTTCCACTTTGACGGGAATGTCGCCAAAGTGGTCACATTGCAAAAGTCGTTCAACTTGCTCACCAGTCCTAGTCTTGAGCAACAAGCTACCGTTCCTCATCTTTTGTACTTTCTCAAGCTCACCATAGACACCTTCTATGTGGCGAGAAAACAAAATACTCTTGACCAGCTTGAAATCACCCCCATCTGTTCTGGTAGCTACCAGAAACTTGGGGGTGTTAGCACCCAGATTTTCACGCACAGATTGTTCCCATGGGGTTGATCCCCGTAGGGAATCAAAAGTTAAAGACTTGGGTGTAGGACCACCCTGTTTGGGTGTACGACCACCCTGGTTGGGGATTTTTCTTTTGGAACCCATGGCCAGATCATCCTCCCCGAATGCCACCGACATCCGATCACGGGCTGTCGCAGTAGGCGCTACCCAGCCAGGGCAAGGCCCGCCTAGCTTGGAAGGCATTGCCCGGGGGTCCGATGTTTTACAATGCCGTATCGGCATGTACCCCTTGGCATATACTGGATTTTACAGCTCAGACATTCGGCTGTGCGGGGACCTGCGTAGTCAGGCGGATACTACTGCACGGGTACATGGCACACCCACCTGTCGGCGCGGCCAAGACCGGAACAGGCTTTCGAGCGTAGTCGCAAGCGTAAGTGGCCCATCCCCTAACAGCACGCACATATAGAAATTTTGGTTGCCAGACCCTGAAAGCAGTAACGGAAAGAAGTGCGATAGAACCTAATGAGAGTTATACCGCACGGGTGTATGTCTTTTAGAGCTGACTGTCAAACCCTCGAAAGGGGACCGTTCCGAGAAGCCCTTTTAGTCGCCTTTTACGACTGGCAGGGATTACCGTGGATGTATTCGCTTCCTCCCACCCACTGGGGGTCCAATTCACAAAACAACGCGGAGTCCTTAAAGTATAGCCAAGGTCGCCCCTGTTAGTCGCCTCTTACGACAGGCAGGGGATACCGTGGGTGTATTCTAAACCCCCCACCCACAGGGGGGGGTTAGCAAAAGAGCGAGCTGAGTAGGACATATGCCGAGCGTATGGTAAAGTCGCGCAGCGAACAGCATTTGTCACGGAAAGTGAAAGCGACAGTTTTAACTTCACCAAGCAGAGAACGGAAAGTAGGTCAGTGAGCCAGGCAGACACCCGCAGTAGGCAGCGTGAAGACCGGTTACGGAACCAGCTGTACGGGCCAAGCAAGCATGAGAAGGCCGGGGTTTAGAACAGCACTGTAAAACGAGTCGGAGAACTTTATTTCAAGCTGCATTTTGGTTACGCAGAACAGCATAGCAGAGCGGCATGGCGAGGCCAGCTTTAAGCGGAGATTATTCTAGAACATTGCAGTAGAGACGAGCGGGTTATTTCCAATTTTATACGCAAGCAATATGATAGAAGCTGAACTTCATTACAACATTGACTTGGGAATTGTATTCAGTAATTGAATTGTGCAGGCAGATAGTTACGAGATACTGCAACTTTGAACTTCAAATGAACATAGTTATTCAATGACATTACGACTATGCATTTCATAACGGAACACGCAGAGTGACCATGGGGTCCAAGTAACATTAACGATTTTAGGCAAACGGAATGTTACAGGCATATGCACTTATGAACATTGGCACGTGCATTAATGCAATTCTTTCTTATAATAATAGCATTTATTGCAGCCAGTTGGCCATATTACATGTTACAGATATGTACACTTACTAGATACTATGGTTCGCTTCTAGTCCTTACTATAAGCCACTATTGATAAAGTTCTGTTGGGGCATGTCGTGATATGGTACCTGCCGCATTCGTTCCTACACAGCTCACATATACACCTCTCATCCGGGTCATGAAATGTCTTTCGTGAGCAGACCTTATGGTGGAACCCATGAACTGCGAGTCTCGTCACGACGTGTCTCATTTCGGATATGGGTTGCATCCATCTTTTGTCCACCATGGCATCAGTCGCGTAGAATTCCTTCGGAATGTCAAGCCTTTTGCTTTGCAGATCCTGGAGTAATTTTCTGAAGCTTTCTGTGGAAGGCAGCAGTAAAAGTGACCGAAGGTCCTCTATTAGGAACGTTTCTCTCGCCAGTTCATATACCAGCCGAGATTTGGCTGACTTGGAGACTCCGAGGGCTCTTTTGAGGAACCTAGATTTCACCTTTTCGAGTTCCTCCAGCTGTTTGTAGTTGAGAAACTCCCATGTAAGCTCCAGACCGTATGTTAGTACGGGTATGACCTTGGCTCGGAAGAGCATCATTGCTGTTTCCAGCGATATTTGGGTAATATGGCTTATGTCGTTTATGGCCTTCACTGCTGCGGCCGCTTTCGCTCTTGTATGTATTCTGAAGCTTCGGCCTGTTACCTGGAGCGTGAGGCCGAGGTATTTGAAATTGTTTACTTTCTTCAGTTCCTTGCCGTTGCATAGCACTTGGTCTGATTCCGCTGACCTGCCCCCGTTCCGGAAGACGACCATCTCAGTCTTGTCCTCGTTGATTGTTAGTTCGTTTTCCAGGGCCCATTCGCTTAGTATGTTGATTGCATCTTGCAAATCCTTTATCTGTTCTGAGGCGATTGCCATGTCGTCTGCGTATATATACAGTTTGGACTCAGTCGATTCCTTTATTTTGTCTCCTGCATCGTGTGAGAGCGCATTGAATAGAATGGGACTGAGGGGGTCCCCTTGAAGTACTCCATTCGTTTGTATCATCCATTTGGTTTGTCCAACTCCGTCCTGCACTTGTATATAGTTTTCTGCCAATATGTTCGATATAAGGGTCGTCAGCCTTGACCTACCTATGAGTGTTTCCAGCTTATGTATCAGCAGCTTTCTGTTTACCAGGTCAAAAGCCTTCGTGAAGTCAACAAAGACTACATAGAGTTTGCTCTTGGGTTTCTCTAGTGTTGTTGTTATGTGCCGTAATAGGCTTCCTGCAGCCATAGTTGTCGATCTATGCTTCTTTCTTATGAAGTGTTATAAATTACCGAGTACGATCACAGCTACAGGGTGTTTCATAAACTTAGACACTCTCATAAATAAATTTTATTTTCTGCAAGTGAAACTAAACCGCTGTGGAGATTGAACTTTCAACACTCAAACCGAACATTGTATGGGACAGTGGCGTAACGTAGAAGAGGAATATGGGGTACGCTGTTTCTATGAACTTTTTCGTGAGGATTTGGACAGTATCCGCTATGGATAACCAGCAGTTTATCATGTCGGAGTAAACGAAGACGGAGACGCGATGGCACCACAGAGCGATGGATTCGATTCCTGAAGAGGAGGAGGTCCACCAGCTGATTCACTTGGGGTTTGAAGGCAATCGTCATTGCATGGGTGGAATGATATTCACGCCGATCTTTCGAGAAATTCATTACATAAGGATAATCGACGATCTTTGAAATTTAATAACAGCTGATTATGAGAAGGTACTGTAAGAGTTATAACTTCCTGATATGATTATTTTCATGAATACTGGGCACACATGTATATTTTTCTAATAGGAGTGATACGATTATTTAGACATGGCTTTGACTTTATATGCTTCAAATTTTGCTAGAATATGGCGTGACCATATGATATGGCAGGCATCATTATACGAAATTCTCACCATTGGTTGGCTTTATTAAGCAGATGTTTGGTCTTTTAGACATTTTTCCAGTAAGGATAGTTTTCATGAATAGTTTTTTTTTTTGTGTGACGAGTATTTCGAACTCGTGATCTGCAATTGATTATCTATAATACTTCGTCAGTTCATTGCATACTAGCGAGTGTGTATTATTCATCAGTAGGGATTTTTCCATTGGATTGTTTAGAGATATTAAGATGTTATTCACTTTAGTGAATGAATATCGCTTTTATATGACAACTAGAGACTTGTTGATTCCGATCTGGTACATTCACTCATTTAGTCTTCGAGATGGGGTCTTTCGTATTTATACGATTGTATGGTGGTTACTCATCTTACCCATCGTTCAGGGCACTATCATGTTAGTCGACGGGGCGAGGTCTTTCGTATTTATACGATTGTATGGTGGTTACTCATCTTACTTGCCATTGAGGGACTCATTTTTATCATCCGAGTGTACTTGAGATTGTAAGAGAATCAAACAAGGAACTACTAGTCACATATCAGTCGAATTTTTGTTAAATAAAGTAAAGATAAATGTCATCAGGGTTACATTTGTAATTCTTGTTTGCCAATCCAATATTTTGTTGCTATACTCTTTTGAGAGTACTTTCAGTTTAACAGCTGGTACAGCTGATGCTTTTGATGATTTTTATAATTGTGTTTGATACCTTTGAGAAGGATTTAAAGTAATTGAATCTTGTAAGATGAATCATTAATGGTCAGATTTATGTTAAGGCAGATCAGTATTGCATATTTTGATATGAGAGATTATAGCACATTGGTGTTTTTCTGTGATGTGAATTATGAGAATTGTGAGAGAATTTATGCTATTTGAAAGCAGATCTTGAATTACTAAGGTAATATTTTTTCTAATTATTTAAGAAGTTGTCTAGATGTGATCAGAGTAATTACAGTTATTGGAGATTGTGTGCGTTGATAATTTGAAGCCAGTTATATATTTTTTGTAGATCATGCAACATGGTTAAGTGAAGTTTGTGATAGGCATTTTGTAGAAGTTGCCAAGTGAAAGTTGCAATGTTGCTAATGTATTTTGAGGCAGACATGAGGTTGTCGAACCCAGTCTAGCGTAATTTTTGAGATTCAGGCTGTATGCTGAATATTTATGGAGTTTTGTGGAATAATTGTGGTATTCAAATGTGATATTTGAAGAAGTGAGGATATATAATGTAGTTGTGGATAGTCAGATCCAACGTGATGTCGTGAAGGCAATAATATTTTTGGCATGATAATTAAATACGAGATATAACTTGGAAGTGATAAAACTGTAAGACAACGTTCTATAACCCATATTAAACAATTTGTTAGGAAATTAAACAAATAAATTAAGTTGATAATACAAGATTTTCTGATAATAATAATTAATGGAATAATAATCTGAAATTTGAGCATATTAATTATCTGACCTAATGAAATAAAAATCAGAATGACTAGATGAAATAATAAAAATCTAAATAACCAGATGAATAAAATTTAAAATAAATTAATAAATTAAATTTTGGAATAAATCAACGAATTAAATAGATTGATGAATTAAAGATTGGATAAATAAACTGATTTAAATAAATTAATTAATAAATTAATAAATTAATAGGTGATTGGATAGATGATGAATAATCTGAAGAAGGTGATAATTAATTAAAGAAGCTGATGATTAATGAATTTATATGGAATTAAAATAAATTTAATTGAGATATAATTTAAGAAATTGCAACATGAGTTGAGGAATTAAACAATTTATATTGATGATTTAAGGTGATTTAATCTGAAGAAGATGATAAAATAAGAGTGTGTGAATAATTAGAAAGTATAATGAAGTGATGATAATAATTTTCATTTAAATGATTTAATGGTGAGGAGTTAATGATTCTGACAGGAATATGTTGAATTTTGAGATGAGAATTAATGTGAGAAATATTTAACTTTGATGATGATGATGAGTATGACCAATGAGCAGTGGATTTTCTGTAATTCACAAACAAGCAATTATTAATGACAATGTAAATAGTGTAAATTAATTATTCGATGTTTAGGAGCATTTTACTAACGTATTCAACGTTTAAATTATGCCATGCAAGCCATAAAATACGTGATATTTAAAATAGGTGATTATAATATGTGTGTTTAGACAGATTAATAATATTTTTCGAATCCACATTCATGATGTTAATTTAAAGAGAAATTAGGTCTCAGGTTTCACGAATGTCAGTGACGAAAGACATAGTGCTACGGTGATCCTGAGAACCCAAGAGAACTTTAGAGATTTTTCCTGTTTTATGTGGATTAAATACTTTTGATTAGAAAAGAGATGGTTCGATTTTTCTGGACAATGACAATTTAACGTTGGCATTCGACCATGCTCTCAGGTAGGATGAATATTTAAAATGTCTGTCTGACTATCAAAGTGAAATAAATTTGTTTTTATCTTAGTTGTGATCTGATGATGGTGTGATTTTCCTTTGTCTTTCCTTGTCTTGATTAAGGCTTAACGGGAAAGGATGTGGTTTGCTAGGAGTTCAGTTGATGGCGCCCATTTATATTTGCATTTTTTAAGTTAAATTTAAGACCGTAACGACCCTAGAGATATTTTGTCTCGTGTTACCCTCTGCTTTTTCGATATCTCAGCTGAATTTCCGACACATTCCTTGTTTGACTAGAGGTTCATTTATCTCCGCTCTGTCCTGGAACTCCAGGAATGCGATGTAATAGCAGATGGGTCATCGCATCCCCAGGACGAACGGGTACAATACGATATAATAATTATTATTATTATAGGTACTATAAGCCTGCAAAGTGTCGAACTGCTGGCCTGCATACTTTCTGATATATTTAGATTAGCATAAAAATGTATAGAGTGCATTTTTCAACAGTTGGATCTATCTATCTATCGTATGGCTTTTAGTGCCGGGAGTGTCCGAGGACATGTTCGGCTCGCCTGAGTCTGTAGCTGCTTCCTGCGGATACCCTAAAGGATGAGCTATTAGTTCCGTTCAATTTCAAGTAGTTCCAACTTTCGCCACCAGATATCAATGATACCTAGTGGTGAACGTTGGAACTTTGATAGAGCGTTCTGACGAAATCTAACCTAACAAATTTTGCTTTACACAAGTTTAGTCTGTGAAAGGATCTTTTACATGCCATAAATCTATGACATGGGACCGCCGGCTTTACTTGCCCTCCGAAGGAAGGCATACTGAAGGATTTTTAACGCTCTTAAAAAATCCGACGACTTCGGCCGGGTTTGAACCCGCTATCTTGGGCATAGCAGTTCAGCATGCTACCGACTACGCCGCCGAAGCCGCTTAACAGTCGGATGCCCGGTTGACACTAAAAAAAAAGCATATTTTAACAAATCACATACCGGTACCAAATTTGGTTGAAATCCAATTGATACTATGGAAGTTACATGCATTTAAAGATTGGACCTATCAGCAGTCATAGAATAATGTTGGCAACATTGTCAAGCATGAACTCCTATAAATTAATCTGGTGTAATATTATCTATATGTGTGTCAATTTTGGAACACTTCCCACGCATATCTCCCGAGATATCCAACATAGACCTCAACTTTCAATTGCAATTTTTCAGCAGTTGGTTGCATTTACGTCATTTTCAAATATGGCCGTTAGTTTTTCAGACATTTATGTATCTAGCGTATGGCTTTTAGTGCCGGGAGTGTCCGGGGACATGTTCGGCTCGCCAGAGGCTGTTGCTACTTCAATGCGGGCACCATAGGGTGAGCTACAAGTTCCGTTCAATTTCAAGTAGTTCCAACTTTCGCTATCAGATGTCACTGACACCTAGTGGTGAACGTTGGAACTATGATAAAGCGTTTCAACGAAATCCAACCTAGATATCTAGCTTCACTCAAGTTTAGTTAGTGTAAGGATTTTTTTCATGCCATAAATCTATGGCATGGGTCCGCCGACTTTACTTTCCCTCCGAAGGTAGGCATACTGAAGGATTTTAACGCTCTTAAAAAAAACGACGACTTCGGCCGGGTTTGAAACCGCGACTTTGGGCACAGCAGTTCAGCATGCTACCAACTACGCCACCGAAGCCGCTAATCTTGAGGGTTGTTGTTAGTTTTTCTTTACATCTTGGTCAGCATATTTTCAGTCCTCCACGTGTCCATGTCCTGAGCTAATCGTTTCGTCTCTACATACCTACATCACCTGATATCCTGACTACCTCGTGGTGTAGCTTGGATGTCACCTCAGAGGACCGAGTTCGAATCCCGGTTCAGCCAAACAAAATCTGGTCTGAGGTCTGGAACGGGGTACACTCAGTCTCATGAAGCAAAACTGAGAACATACCCATCTTGGAAGTGGTTCTCCGCGGTTTCCCCACTTTTACTCCAGGAAAATGCTGGGATGGTTCCTAACTGAAAGCCACGGCCACCTCCTTTCCAATCCTCATCTGAATTACAAATAAACACACTAATACAGCTCTCACAATAACACAGTTTATCAGACAAATTCCACACACATACCCAAGTACACCGGGCTATATGACCACGATATTGTTAACTCCCTAAGTCAATCAACAACAACAGCATCTTACATCCAAGGCAATCTGTTTAACATATTCTAACCTTGGTCTACCCATACAATTCTTATCATCGACCCTTGCTTCCCTAACTAAGTTTGCTATTCGTGGGTGTCTTAGTATGTGGTCTACCAACCTATCTCTTCTCTTCATTAGCAATTACCAGAAACATCTCTCCTCTCCCACTTGTTTGAATACCTCTTAATTTGTAACCCTATCTACCCATTTGATCGTCGCCATTCTCCTATAATACCAAATTTCAAACAGTTCTGTGTTGTTTGTGTCTTCATTCTTTTGACTGGTTTAATGCAGGTCTCCATGCCTCCCTGTCCTGAGCTAATTGTTTCATCTCCACATAGCTACCACACCCTACATCCGAGGCAATCTGTTTAACATATTCTAACCTTGGTCTTCCCCTACAGTTCTTGTCCTCGACCCTTCCTTCCATAACTAAGCTTGCTATTCCTGGGTGTCTTAATATGTGTCCCATCAACCTATCTCTTCTCTTCATTAGTAGTCATCTGAAACATCCTTCGTCTCCCATTCGTCTTAATACCTCTTCGTTTTAACCCTATCTACCCATCTGAGCTTCATCATTCTCCTGTAACACCACATTTCAAACGCTTCAATTCTCCTCTTTTCTGCTGCACCAATAGTCCAAGTTATACTTCCATAGAGCGCCACGCTCCAGACAAAGGCTTTCAAAAATGACTTCCTAGCATCTAAATCTATATTCGAAATCAACAGAGTCCTTTTTTGTAGAAATGCTTTCTTTGCCTGAGCCAACCTACTTTTAATATCCTCTTTGCTTCGTCCATCACTGGTTATTTTGCTTCCTAAGTAACACAAGTCTCCTACTTCCTTCAGCTTTTCACCTGCCAATTTGATCTCCATAGAGGTTTCTGATTTATTTCGGCTGCATACCAGTATTTTTGTTTTACATTTATTAATTTTCATCATGAATTCTTTCCGTAAGACGGAGTCCATACCATTCAAAACCTCATTCAAATCCTCAGGCGTGTCGGCCAAGAAGACGAAGTCATCAGCAAAATCCAGAGTTAAAATTATTTCTGCTTGAATCTTCACTCCAACTTTAAATGTTTCTCCAATTTCCTTCATTGCTTGTTCAATATACAGATTGAGAAGTATGGGTGATAAATTGCAGCCTATTCTCCTCTTTTTTGTTGCACCAACAGTCCTCGTTTCACTTCCATAGAGCGCCATGCTCCAGACAAAGGCTTTCAAATATGGCTTTCTAATACATAAAACGAACTAAAAACAACAACATCCTGCAACGACCAATAATTAAAAGAAGAATGCAGAGTTGTTATTTAATAGCCACCTTGAGAGCCATTGCACTGTCCACTTCCACTACGATGTTTGACGACAGCCATATTGCCTTAACGAGTTGCGAATAATTCCATTCTTTCCGTAGAATCCACAGTCGTTAAAAGTAATGAATGTTTCCAAGAAGTCGATTTCACGACCGTCTTGATGACGCCACTTAATAGCTGAAAACCTAGTTGGTAATACAGTAAATGTTTGATCAACAAAATATAGAACGTTGTAAATTTATTAGAACTCCCACCCACTAGAAATCGGACTGTAGGTTACAAATTAGGGCACGTCAGTAAACCGTCTGCGAGAGTCTGGGACGCCATCTTTGAAGCAGGGACCAAGAACTGTTGGATAGCAGAGCATGGCTGTGTGGATAGCGGATAAGCTGCGGATAATGTTTGGATAGTTTTTTAGCCTACTTTTCACATTTTGCAAAAATGAGGAAAAAGTAGACTTAGAGATCGATCAGGGAAAATGTGTGTCTGTCTGTCTGTCCTTCTGTCTGTCTGGCTGGCTGGCTGTGTGTGTGTGTGTGTGTGTGTGTGTGTGTGTGTGTGTCCCACCCGTATCAACTCCTAAATGGCTGTAGGAATCTAAACAAAATTTGGTAGGAGTAAAGATCTATACATGAATATCTCACGGCCATATTTGAAAATTATGTCAGTGCTACCAACTGCTGAAAAATCGCAATTGAAATTTGAGCTCCATGTTGGATATCATGGAAGGTATGAATGCGAGCTGTTTCAAAATTGGCAATATTACAGTTTAATTTCCAGGAGGCCATACATGGCAGTGTTGCCAAAATGATTATAAGCCTGTTGATAGGTCCAAATTTTAAATGCACTTAACTTCTACACTATCAATTGGAATTCAGCCAAATCGGACTGCTCTCAATCTTTTTAAATCCAAGTACCCATATGTCAGAAAGTATGCAAGCCGACAGCTTTAAACTATGCACACGTATAGTACCTGACATTCTATATTCATTTGGAGTAACTTATATACGTCAGTACTACCAACATGATTCTAAGCCTGCTGAGAGGTCCAACTTTAAATACATGTAACTTCCATACTATCATTTGGATTTCAACCAAATTTCGTATGTGCTATGTGTACCATAACAGATATGACTATGCGTATTCTTAAGAGCAACCAGGGCTGCCAACTGTTAATAAACACAGTCTCTATTTTTGTTACCCTAATATCAATATATCAGAACGTATGCAAGCCAATATCCCTAGACTTTGCACATGTATAACACCTTACATTCTAGATTAATTTGGAGTAACTAATATAGGCTACGCCAGTGCTGCCAACATGATTCTAAGCCTGCCGATAGGTCCAATTTTAAAATGCATGTTACTTCTATACTAACTAATGGATTTAATTCAAAATTGACACAATAATAAATCAGATTATTTCAGATTATTTCTGACCAATACATGTATGTCATTGTTGCCAACATAATTTTACACGCGCTGTTAGATCCAATGTTTAACTGAATGCAACGTCCATGCTATCCATTGGACTTCAACCAAATTTTGTATTCTGTACCTTAAGAGGTGGAACTAAGAATAAATTCGGTCACCAGGGCTGCAAACTTTAGTTCTCTATTAGGGGACATTATGCCAAGTATACAGTATTTCGAACTAATTAGAAATGTCGATATTACCAACTTAATTTCGTCATTATTCTAGATAGATCCATATAGAATAATCATTGGCATAAATCTTAAATTTTAAAAAAAGTAGGCTCATTAGTTCGTTTCGGAACTTCTTGTTTACGAATAAAATCCGAACTTGTTGAAAATCATTACTAGGACCCGTATGTTTATTTTTCCGTTATGTTTTTCATCATAAATGTAAGATGACGATTTAAGGTAATCTCATTCAAATTATGCCGTTATGCATAATTAACACTCCGAACTGAAAAAGTTTGCAATTCTGGCTGTGTAACATTTATTTTAAACATAGCACATGACGAACAAAGCCTAGGGGAACGATTTTCTCCTCAAATGTCTACAGGTGTTGCTCTAATGCTTTATCTAATTAAAATATTATTGTAATGCCAGTAGATTCGGATAAGAGTCGTGCGGATGCGAGGAGGATGTGGATAACAGTCGTGCGGATGCGAGGATGTGGATAACAGTCGTGCGGATGCGGGGAGGATGCGGATAACAGTCGTGCGGATGCGGGGAGGATGTGGATAACAGTCGTGCGGATGCTGGGCGAATGTGGATAACAGTCGTGCGGATGCGGGGTGGATGTGGATAACAGTCGTGCGGATGCGGGGCGAATGCGGATAACAGTCGTGCGGATGCGAGGGTGTGGATAACAGTCGTGCGGATGCTGGGCGAATGTGGATAACAGTCGTGCGGATGCGAGGATGTGGATAACAGTCGTGCGGATGCGGGGAGGATGCGGATAACAGTCGTGCGGATGCTGGGCGAATGTGGATAACAGTCGTGCGGATGCGAGGCGAATGTGGATAACAGTCGTGCGGATGCGGGGAGGATGCGGGGAGGATGCGGATAACAGTCGTGCGGATGCGGATAAGGTTTTCTTTATCCCCGCAGGGCTCTACCTATAACTTGAAGTCCGATCAAGCACGTCTGCAGTGATTGGCCCATATCTCGAGACTACCGTGTAACTTTCACGAACTGACCAATAACGTAGTCTCTCCTCTCGGACGGAGTTCAATGTTATGACCGTGTGTCAAGCCTTGTGTGGGAACCATTGGTTATAATCCCACCTCAGCCATCTACAAGTGATCTTTAACTTGGATAGATTTTATGGTTTTTGCCGGTAGCGCACCTGCCTCTAACCCGCAGGGCTCGGATTCGATTCCCGGCTCCGCCAGGGATTTTAGAAACTGACGTGAGGGCTGGAACGGGGTGCACTCAGCTTCGTGTGGACAATTGAGTAGCTGTCCGACAGTGAGGCAGCGCCTCGATCACGAAAACCAATATTAACGGCCAAGGGGACCCGATGCGCTGATCGCACGTCACCCCAATATCAGCAGGCCAAATGGCTGGGCAGCGGTTGCTTGGTAGGCCTAGGCCCTTAATGGCCTGTAGTGCCAGGGGTTATTTTATTTATTATTTTATATTTTATGGTTGGTTGGTTCTTCAGTTTAGGGTCTGTAACAACACGTTCATGTAGCGCCGTGTAGGCTACTAGTTGGGTGTGTGTAGAATCTGTCTGATAACCGGTGTTAATTGTGATGGCTGTATTAGTGTGTGTTATCTGTAATTCAGGTAAGGACTGCAGGCGATCAATTTTCAGTACGGTGGTTCCTACTTTTGCTACCAAATGCTACCGTCAAAGACTCCTAGCCATGAACTAGGCCACTAGATGCCACCGCAACCAGCACTTGGCGGTGATCGTTGGAACTTAAGAGCGTTAATCAAATCTAACCTACAAACTTAGCTCCTCACAATTGTAGTTAGTGGAAGGTTCTTTTGCATGCCATAATAATAATAATAATAATAATAATAATAATAATAATAATAATAATAATAATAATATCGTATGGGCTCGGGTACCTGGTGCAAGCTTTGTTAATTGACACCGAGAGGGTAGCTTGCATGTCGAATTTCGTCGTTCCTTTGAACGTTATGAAAGTCAAGGAGGTTAGATATCTCAACTCCTTGTCACTACAGCGCTTTCAAGTAGAGAATGAAGGAACTCTGTGTTGGCGGAAAATCCCGAGATTAATTTTGCCATTGAACATGGCCTACTGAATTCAAATGGGTTCTTAAACATGCCAACAACATATGACATGAGTGTCGTGATTTTTGTCGCCTTTCAAAAATCACTTGCCATGGTCAGGAGCGAACCTGCAATCTTTGGGTTGGTAGTCCGACACTATACCACTCACCCACCGTGCAAGCTTACATGCCATAAATCTATGACATCGGTCCACCGGCTTTACTTCCCCTCCGAAGGAAGGCATACTGAGGGATTTTTAACGCTCTTAAAATATACGACGACTTCGGCCGGGTTTGAACCCGAGATCTTGGGCAAGAAGCTCAGCATGCTACCAACTACGCCACCGAAGCCACTAGATATATTTTAGAGTGGGCAAAAGTACTGACACGGATATCCGGTGGTTACCACGGCAACAAGTAGGCCTATTCATCACCAAGACCTATGCTTTCTAGTTCAGTAGACACATCTACGAGCATATGTTGCTACATAAGAACATCTTATTTACTACAAGCAACCCGACCCGGCCTCGCCCGGGAGAATGCATTACGTGATAAGCGCTTGTTTTTCTCCAGTGTCAAAGAACAACGACCAATATCCGTTTTACGTCTCGGCATGATGGGTTAAAATCACTGACTGGACTAATAGTTATATTATCATGGCGATGCATGCGCAACAGATTCTTGTCAGACATAATTTAAGAATGGCGACGAGCATGAAACACAAATCCCCCTTCCGTCCAATCTTAACTTGACTGTGAATTTTGCGGAACGAAAAGTTCACAGACGAAATGAAGAAAACCCGAGTTGCGCTTCCAGGGAAACTCCAAACACAACCACCCTTCTAGGAAGTCTTAACACGACTCAATGGTTTGCTGCTGGCTGCATCTGGGGCAATAGGTTCGCCCGCTAGCTAGGCTGTAACAGGGATGATTGATTCGCCCTTAGCTAGCTCGTAAACTGTCGCCTCAGTATTTGAATGGACATGGTTGGAAGAAATTAAAACGTAAAAACACTCATAGTGGGCGAAGTATTGAAGATAGACATATGCTCTCACGGACTTTTTTGTAGAACTTTTCATGCTGAATAATTCTTACACTCATTGTATTTCTATATTTTTAACAGTTTGCCCAGCGTAACCTTACAAAGCGCTCGGACGCCAGTTTTTTTTCTTTTTACTTTTCCACCGAAATCGTTACTGCTCGCCTTCCTTTGATCATAAATAAATAATTTTCTACAGAAATCATCCTCGAGATATCCTTTACAGAATGGTGAAAACCGCATGAAAATCCATCCAGTGGTTCTCGAGTTTACCCGTAACATCCGAGAATCGGGGACTTTGTTTTATACTAAGTAGAGATTATACGCCAATCAGTATAATTTAATCCTCCTTCCGTCCAATCTAAATTGACAGTGAATTTTGCGGAACGAAAAGTTCACAGGCGAAATAAGAGTTGCACTTCCAGGGAATGGCGAGGTGAATGAAACTCAAATCCCCCTTCCGTCCAATCTTCACTTGACTGTGTTTCACAGGCGAAATGAAGAAAACCCGAGTTACACTTCCAGGGAAACTCGAAACAAAACCACCCTTCTCAGGAGAATTAACTCAACACGACTGGACGCTTTGCTGCTGGCTTCTATCTGGGACAATAGGTTCGCCCGCTAGCTAGGGTGTAACAGGGATCATAGACTCGCCCTTAGCTAGCTCGTACTCTGTCGCCTCAGTAGTTGAATGGACATGTTTGGAAGAAATTAAAACGTAAAAACACTTGTAGTGGGCGATGTATTGAAGATAGACTTATGCTCTCGTGGACTTTTTTGTAGAACTTTTCATGCTGAACAATTCTTACACTCTTAGTATTGAGATATTTTTAACGGTTTGCCCAGCGTAAGCTTAAAAAGCGCTCGGACGCCAGTTTTTTTTTTTCGACTTTCCACTGAAATCGTTACTGCTCGGCTTCCTTTGATCATAAATAAATTATTTTCTACAGAAATAATCCTCGAGATATCCTTTACAGAATGCTGGAAACCGCATCAAAATCCATCCAGTGGTTCTCGAGTTTACCCGTAACAAAGACAAATCGGGGACTTCGTTTTATACTAAGTATAGATTATTGAATGTACGCCTATTGGACGAGAGATATTACGAACCCGTAGTGTTGGGCTTAAAGTAGACTACCTAAATTTACCAAAAGTCAATCAAATTTCGATTTTTAGCCTATTTTCAATTTCGATAAAATAGGCTTATGAGATCACCTTTTGTCCGTGTGTGTGTGCGTGTGTGTGTGTGTGTGTGTGTGTGTGTGTGATTCGTGTGTGTGTCCCCCCCTAATAAAATCTAAACGGCTGGAGCGATTTCAATGAAACTCGGAAAGTTCATAGCACTATTCCCGGCGACCTCGACCGTGCCCTTCAAATTTTGTTACGACTCACCAATCCAACATGGCGGCTGTGCGAAATATTTCACCAGCATTCAATATCTCCGAAACTATTACCGATATTACCCTGACAATTTCTATGGTGATAGAGGGAACTACTATAAGTTCACTTATGTGACTTTTGAAAATCTGGTAACTACAAAACCAACATGGCGGCCAAGCGAATTTGCGACTTTTAAATAGACGTTTCTCGCGATTTGACTAACCAAACGCAATGAAACGTGGTACAGTGTATGTTTACACACATTGTAATGCACGGACATCTAACTTCGTTCAATTGTTTACATAACCACAAGATGGCGGATGTGCGAAATATTTCACCGGCATTCTATATCTCTGAAACTATTAGCGGTAAATCCCTGAAATTTTGTACGGAGATAAAGGGCACTACTGGAAGTCCATCTATAAGACTTTCAAAAACCGGTTAACTACAAAACGAACATGGCGGCCATGCGAATTTGAAAATTTTAAATAGACATTTCTCGCGATTTAATGTTCCAAGCGCACTGAAACCTGGCACAGGAAATATTTATACACATTGTAATCCACTGGTATCTAATTTAGTTCAATTGTTTACATAACCTCAAGATGGCGGCAGTGCGAATTTTAAAATTAGGATTTTATTTATTGTGATGTAGTCATGCGATCGAAGTGAAAGTTTGAATAATGAACCTACGCAATAATTTTCCTTTAATGGTACATGACTCTATGGTCTACACATTTAACAATCCAACATGGCGACCATCCGAAATATTTAGACGATACTGAATATCTACGAATCTATTTTAGCAATCAAACTGCATTTTTTAATGTTCAAGGGGTTATGAACTTAAGTTCACCTATAGGACTTTAAATACCCTGGTGATCACAAATCCAACATGGTGGTGACGCGAATTATAAATATTCACATGGACGTTTCTCGCAATTTAACCATCCGCGTGCAGTGAAACTTGGTACAGTAAATCCTTATACGAATGTTAATCCACTGGCATCTAATTTATTTCAATTATTTCCATAACCTCAAGATGGCAGCTGTGAAAAATTTTAAAATCTCCTTGTTTTTTCTTGTGTCTTAATTATGCGATTGAAGTTTGAATACTACACGTTCACAATAATCTGCATATAACAGTACATAACTCTAGGACCTACATTTATAAAATCCAACATGGCGACCATCCGAAATATTTAGTCGGTTCTTAATATCTACGAATCTATTACAGCAATCAAACTGAAATTGTGTATGTTGATAGTGGCAATTAACATAAGTAGGATATATGAAAATAGGCTGTATAGTTCTTCACGGAACTACTTGTTCTTCCTGTAGCGCCTCCGAGGTTCGTTTAAAAATTATAATTTCAGTGCAACCAACATGAAATTTCAGTGTCAACAAAAGATCCCTAAAATTTCACTAAATTGAAATTTCTTCGAATATGTTCAAGTGCGCGAGTGATGTAGGTTACCAAAACAACAAGGCTCTAAAAATGGTTCTTTGCAATGAATTACGCAAATGTTGCTTAATAATAATTATAATAATAATAATAATAATGATAATAATAATAATAATTGAGTATATTCATCTCTATATATATAACAAGTAGTTCCGTGAAGAACTATACAGCCTATTTTCATATAACCTACTTATACTAATTGCCACTATCAACATACAAAATTTCAGTTTGATTCCTGTAATAGATTCGAAGATATTGAGAATTGACTAAATATTTCGGATGGTCGCCATGTTGGATTTTATATATGTAGGTCCTAGAGTTATAAACTGTTATATGAAGATTATTGTGTACGTGTAGCATTCAAATTTCAATCGCATGATTAGGACACAAGAATTGTGCTCTAAAACAATGCATATAATCTAGAAGCCTTGAATCCAAGGTATCTAAGCAACTGGATGAAGCAATAATGGGGCCATGAAGTAAATTGAGATTCTGTGAAATTAGATCAACAAAGGAAATTGTTTTAGTTGGTCTAAGTAAAATATGTTTTTTCCATACTTGGACGTCTCCTCATCATGATGATGCATTTCATTACATGACATTCGATGTTTTCCCTCTAATGCAAGACTATAAGCTCAGAAGCCCCAGCTTGAACAGCAAGTTTCAGTCAACAGCATTGTAAACAACAGGCTATACATCCCAAGTGAAGTGATTTCCACATGCACAAACATTAGAACAGTGCTATATAAGTGTATTCTCAAGAACCTAGCAATACCAATGGTGTTAATTTTTACTGATGTGCACTCACATTACTTCTCATGAGTAATATGTTCTTTTTCGCCTCATTTCATCCATTCACTCATCATTTTATGTATTTTTTTATTATGATATCTTTAATTATGCTGGATTTTGCAACTTAATTTATGGCTGAAGAAGGGACCAGTACTAGAGGCCCCGAAACATGTACCATATAATAGCAAGTTTATAACTTGTTGTAAATAAATGTATTGACTAGGCGGAACAGTTTCTCCTTTGTTATAGGACACAAGAAATAACAAGTAGATTTTAAAATTTCGCATAGCTGCCATTTTGTGGTTAAGGAAACAATTGAAATAAATTAGATGCCAGTGGATTAACATTCGTATAAGGATTTACTGTACCAAGTTTCACTGCACTCGGATGGTTAAATTGCCAGAAACGTCCATGTGAATATTTATAATTCGCGTCGCCGCCATGTTGGATTTCTGATCACCAGGTTATTTAAAATCCTATAGGTGAACTTAGGTCCATAGCCCCTAAGAACATTAAAACATTCAGTTTGATTGCTATAATAGATTCGTAGATATTCAGAGCCGTCTAAATAATTCGGATGGTTGCCACCTTGGATTGTTAAATGTATAGGCCTTAGAGTCATGTACCATTAAAGGAAAATTATTGCGTAGGTTCATTATTCAAACTTTCACTTCAATTGCATCATTACGACACAAGAAATAAAAACTTAATTTTAAAATTCGCACAGACGCCATCTTGAGGTTATGTAAACAATTGAACAAAATTAGATACCTGTGCATTACAATGTCTATAGATACTTCCTGTACCACATTTCACTGCGCTCAGTGAGTTAAATCACGAGAAAAGTATTTTAAAATATTTCAAATTCGCTTAGCCGCCATGTTCGTTTTGTACTGTACAGGTTTATGAAAGTTACATAGATAAACTTGTATCAGTGCCCTTCATCACCGTACAAAATTTCAGGGTGATATCTGTAATAGTTTCTGAGATATCGAATGTCAGTGAAATATTTCGCACAGCCACCATTTTGAGGTTATGTAAACAATTGAACTAACTTGGACTTCAGTGCATTACAATGTTTATAAACATTTGCTGTAACAAGTTTCATTACGTTTGGATGGTTAAATCGCGAGGAAAGTCTATTTAAAAGTCTCAACTTCGCTTGGCCGCCATGTTGGTTTTGTAGTAACAAGGTTTTTGAAATTCTCATAGGTGAACTTCTAGTAGTGCCCTTTATCACCGAACACAATTTCATGGCGGTATCGGTAATAGTTTCGGAGATATTGAATGCTAGTGAAATATTTCGCACAGCCGCCATGTTGGATTGGTGAGACGTAATAAAATTTGAAGGGCCCGGTCGAGGTTGCCGGGAATAGTGCTATGAACTTACCGAGTTTCATTGAAATCGCTCCAGCCGTTTAGATTTTATTAGGGGACACACACACACACCTCACACACACACACACACACACACACGCACACACGGACAAAAGGTGATCTCATAAGCTTTTTTTTTTTTTTTTTTTTTTCAAAATAGAAAATAGGCTAAAAATGAAAGTTTGTCTGTTTTTTCTGAATTTCCACGGAATTTTGCGATATTTGCGCGTTTCAGACTGTTTTATGATGGAAGCGCGCAAAAATAAAAATTTTGTCTGTCTGTCTGTCTGTTTGTTTGTTTGTTTGCTTGTTTGTTTGTTTGTCTGTGGACAATTTTTGTGTCCTTATAACTCGAGAACGGCTAAGTGGATTAACGTAAAATTTGATACAGATATCATTCAGAGGCACGACTCCAATCATTGATGTAACTCTTCTCCGTACCTCTCATAAAAGGGGCCCAACCCCCTTAAAATACAAGCTGAAATAAGCGTAGAAGGGTGAGACAAAGCTCATTTTCAGCCCCTCAATGTGAGAAACGAAAACCACATTTTAAGGCCCTAAAACCAACAGTTTTTGAGATATTCCCTGAAAACTAATTTCACTTAATAAATTATTGAAAGAATGCATGCCGGTAACCATGGCAACTGAATCTCAGAGGTTCATCTATTTCTGTAAGACGCAATGCAATTCCATTTATTACATTACTGTGAAGGTTTGCAAACGGCTATAAGGTTATAACGGATCCAAATTAAGCTAAATATTCATCAATACATACAATGCGCTTAAGGGGTCAAGGGGTACTCTAGAATTTTTTCACGTGATTTACACGTGCGGGTGTGGTACGGAAGGTCTATTATATCCCTTCTCTGTTATATATAAATGAATGTTTGTCTGTTTTTTCTGCATTTCCACGGAAATTTGACATATTTGCCCGTTTCAGACTGTTTTGTGACGGATGCACGCAAATTTCTTTTTTCTGTCTGTCTGTCTGTCTGTCTGTCTGTCTGTTTGTCTGTGGATAATATTTTGTGTCCTTATAACTCGAGAACGGCTGAGAGGATTAACGTAAAATATGATGCAGATATCCATCAGAGGCACGACACCAATCATTGATGTAACTCTTCTCCGAACCTCTCATAACAGGGGGCCTACCCCCTTAAAATACAAGCTGAAAGAAGCGTTGAAGGGTGAGAAAAAGCTCATTTTCAGCCCCTCAATGTGAGAAACGAAACTCGGGGGCCCTAAAAGAACCCCGAAAACCACATTTTAAGGCCTAAAACCAACATTTTTTCGAGATATTTCCAAAAAACTAATTTCACTTAATAAATTAATGAAGGAATGCATGCCGGTAACAATGGCAACAGAATCTCAGAGGTCCATCTATTTCTGTAAGACGCAATGCAATTCCATTTATTATATTACTGTGAAGGTTTTCAAACGACAATAAGGTTATAACGGATCCAAATACCGACAGCAGTGGCTACGCTGGCTAAAGCGCAACGTTAGGTCATGGGGCCAAGCTCTCTGCTGACTCGGTAGACGCGTGGGTTCGAGCCCCACCGTCGGCCGTCCTTGAAATGGTTTTCCGTGGTTTCCCATTTTCAACACCAGGCAAATGCTGGGACGGTACCTTCTGACAGGCCACGGCCGCTTCCTTCCACATCCTTGCCCAGTTTCATTCATCTTCATCCATTCCATCCCTCATCCTGACGCGCAGGTCGCCCACGGGCGTTATATAGAAAGACTTGCACTCAGCCTCTGAGGAGGCCACACGACAAAAAAAACGGATCCAAATTAAGCTGAAATATTCATCAATACATATAATGCGCTTAAGGGGTCAAGGGGTACTCTAGAATTTTTAACGCAATTTACACGTACGGGTATGGTACGGAAGGTATATTATATCCCTATCCCAATATTGTTATATTATTATTATTATTATTATTACTATTATTTTAATAATTATCCTTATTATGGCGTACAACGACGAGACAAACTCATTTTCAAATCCTTGGTGTCGGAAACAAAACTCGGGGCCCCTCAAGAGCCGTAAAGGGTCCCCGAAAACTATATTTTAAGGCTCTAAACCCAACAGTTTCCTAGATATTCCCAGAAAACTAATTTCATTTAATAAACTAAAGAAGGAATGCAAGCCACTAACCATGACAAAAGTATCTCATGAGGTGGCATCCAACTTTCCATCTATTTCTGGAATAAGTAATGCCACTCCATTTACTACATTTCTGTGAAAGGTTGCAAATGGCTATAAGGTTATCACGGAACCAACTAAAACTGTAAAATTCATCAATGCACTTAAGGGGTTCAAGGAGTACCCTAGATTTTTTTCACACGACTTACACGTGCGATATGTCGTACAGAAGGTCTATTATATCTCCATTATTTTCAAAAATTCCTGATTTGAAATAGTAGACAGTTTTTTGCTGATTTAAGGAATTTGGGCCATTGAAGGCTAAAAAAAACTGAATTTTCATGCACCACAAGCCTTTATAATTTATAAAAGGGGTCTTCCGGTAGTTAGGCACTTGACACAACGGTTAGGGTCAGTTTGTATGTGACGTGTATTGCGATTCGTCTACGAGGTTTTCAATTTTATTTTCACGCCAGGAAGAACATGTTAGGTAAATTTAGTTTGAGAGCACATTTTAGCTAGGCCTAATCATTTTTCTTTGCCAACAAACAGGTTCCAAGCACCTAAACATTGCAACAGTAGATCAATTGGTAACATCTGGTTATTAATACCGAAGACCGTTCGAAGAATGGGTACTTCTGCTAGTTATTTATATATTCCGGGCCGTGAAAGCCTTAATATAAACGTTAATTGATTACGGTATGTAACATATTACGAGAGTTAATATCTATTATATATAATCCAAAATTGACTCATCACCGCAGGGCTCATACCACTAGACCTAGAAAGCTGAAATTTTGCCTTTTGGTTGATCCGAGTATGTAGAGGCTCACTAAGAAACGGTTTTTGAAAATTCAATTTGTAAGTGACTTTTTTCGGCCCTTTGGCATTGACCATCCAAAATTGACTCATCGACGCATGGCTCAAACCACTAGACCTAGAAAGGTGAAATTTTGCATGTTGGTTGATCCGAGTATATAGAGGCCCACTAAGAAACGGTTTTTGAAAATTCAATTTGTAAGTGACTTTTTTCGGCCCTTTGGCACTGAGCATGGACAGTCGGTGCAAAGGTCGGATTTAGCTCATTTTAAGCCGCCAGATACGAGAAACAATACTCGGAGGTCCTGTAGGGACCCCGAAATACACTTTTTAAGTTCCTAAAATGAACGGTGTCGGCGATATTCCCAAATAACAGTGTTCCCTCTGAGAAACAGATCAACGTTACTATGACAACCGCTGAAATTTCCCAGACTGGGGATAGTTTTCTGGCAATATCTCGAAAACCGTTCGTTTTAGAGCCTTAAAACGCGGGGTTCGGATCCCACTTCTTTGAAGTGGAAACCACGAGCATTGCTCCTCGCATTGATACGTGCAAGAAGAACTATATTCCATATTTCTACGAGCAAATCGACTTGGAAAGTCTCATCTATTATATATAATCCAAAATTGACTCATCACCGCAGGGCTCAAACCACTAGACCTAGAAAGCTGATATTTTGCATGTTGGTTGATCTGACTCAGTAGAGGCTCACTAAGAAACGGTTTTTGAAAATTCAATTTGTAAGTGACTTTTTTCGGCCCATTGGCACTGAGCAAGGACAGTCGGTACAAAGGTCGGATTTAGCTCATTTTAAGCCGCCAGATACGAGAAACAATACTCGGAGGTCCTGTAGGGACCCCGAAACACACTTTTTAAGTTCCTAAAATGAACGGTTTCGGAGATATTCCCAAATAACAGTGTTCCCTCTGAGAAACGGATCAACGTTACTATGGCAACCGCTGAAATTTCCCAAACCGGGGATAGTTTTCTGGCAATATCTCGAAAACCGTTCGTTTTAGGGCCTTAAAACGCGGGGTTCAGTTCCCACTTCTAACCACGAACATTGCTCCTCGCATTGATACGCGTAAAATGAGATATATTTTATTTATAGAGGTGGCTTTTGGGGTCAGGCACGGTCGTGATTTTGAGTCTAATTTCATACTCTTTGAGCTGGTTATTGTAAGCGAGCTTTCAGATCTTTACTCTAATTTACAATATTAAGATTCTTTCTATTTTGCACGGTATGCTTTCATTTTCTATATTAATTTGTTTTTTGTTAACTGAATATTTTTGTTTGCCAATTTTGATCTCCTCTTTTTCTCTTTCTTTACCATGATCAGCAACCCATGTTCACAGTCGAATGTGTCGTATTCTACCGGCTGTCACGTTAATTTTTTTTTTTCTTAATTACTCTTACTGAGGAATAATGTTGGTATTTTGTCTTTCACGGCCAGTGAATCCCCTCACAAGGCACGGCTAAAACCTAGAAAAGTTGCTGAGTTGGACTAATGTACTAATGGTGCAGCAGAGGAGAAAAGAGGAGAAGCTTTTGAAATGTGGTGATACAGGAGAATGATGATCAGATGGGTAGATGGGTAACAAATGAGGAGGTATTAAGACGAGTGGGAAAGGAGAGATGTTTCTGGCGACTGCTAATGAAGAGAAGAGATAGGAGGGTAGGACACATATTAAGACACCCAGGAATAGCAAGCTTAGTAATGGATGGGAGGGTCGTGGACTAGAACTGTAGGGGTAAACCAGGGTTAAACAGATTGCCTCGGATGTAGGGTGTGGTAGCTATGTAGAGATGAAACGATTAGCTCAGGAGAGGGAGACATAGAGGGCTGCATCAAACCAGTTAAAAAACTGAAGACTCAAACAACAACCATCAGGAATTTTAATTACTTAGAGAGGCATGTGAGGCAAAAGGGTGGTTGGAGATTTCAATCCCTGGGATGTAACACTGGAAGAGACTGCATAATGTACATCAGCGGCCAAGGTGAGAGATATTTAACTATAGGTATATTAATAGCGATATGTTGACGTTCAAATCATCAATAAGTATGGCCAAATTAAATCCAGAATAGCTTAAGTAAGAATACTTTTCATTCCCCATATTCAGATAGATTTTCCATTCCAGTGTGCAAGAGTGCAGATCCCTCATCAAACAATATTCGCAATTTCTTTAACAAAGCGCAATGACACACACTTAACAGTAGCACGTGTACATTTAGACAAAAACCATGTTTTCCCTTGGGCAACTGTATGTGGCGTGCTCGCGAGCATCCGGACAACAAAATCGTTATGTCTCAGCAGAAGATGGCAAAACCAAAAACGTCATTTTAAAATGTGTTAACATAATGTAACATCGAACCCTGCAGACATTCACAACTCTATAAAATTCCCACTTTGCTGCTCATATCAATATACTGTATGTATCAGAATATTCAGAATTAGAATGGACCCACCTATAGCCGCGATTGCTATAATAGAATAGACCAATTATCAGCAATAATGCATCGTCCCCATTGTCTTGATCGCGGGCGAAGCGGGTACCTGCTAGTTAGGTAATATTAAATAGTCCCCTGCTAACATTGAACAGATATACGGGAAAATAGGAGCATTGTTGTCCAAGCTCTTGAGCGTAAAATTGATAAAAACATTTCTTTTGAATGACGTTTAATAATAATAATAATAAAAATAATAATAACAATAATAATAATAATAATATTAATAACGTATCCATAATTCCATGTTTCTCCGTGTAGCCATCTTCACAAACAGTTTTAATAGTAATAATGTTATTGGATTTACGTCCCTTTTAACTACTGCGGCTTTTAGAAACGCCGAGGTGGATTTGGCCCCAAAGGGGATCTTTAACGTGCCAGTAAATCTATTGACACGGCTCCCTCGCATTTGCGCACCCTCAAATGCCGGCTAACTGTGCCAGAATTTGATCCTGCAACCTTGGGCACATCAGGCACTGACCCAGTCACAAATCGGTTTACTTATTGTTGTAGCGGCTAGCGTTCTTGTCTGTGGCCCCGGAGGTCCGGGTTTGATTCCCGGCTCTACCAAGAAATGTAATTCTGGTCTGAGGGCTGGAGAAGGAATCAAATATAGATTAAGGCATTAGGAAGTCATTTTTAAAAGCCTTTGTCTGGAGCGTGGCGCTCTATGGAAGTGTAACTTGGACTGTTGGAGCAGCAGAAAAGAGGAGAATTGCAGTGTTTGAAATGTGGTGTTACAGGAGATCAGATGGGTAGATAGGGTTACAAATGAAGAGGTATTAAGACAAGTGAGAGAGGAGAGATGTTTGTGACGACTGCTTGTGAAGAGAAGAGATAGGTTGGTAGGACGCATACTAAGACACCCTGGAATAGCAAACTTGCATATGGCAGGAAGGGTCGAGGATAAGAACTGTAGGGGTAGACCAAGGTGAGAATATGTTAAACAGATTGCCTCGGATGTAGGGTGTGGTAGCTATGTACAGGTGAAACGCTTAGTTCAGGACAGAGAAGCATGGAGGGCTGCATCGAACAAGTCAAAAGACTGAAGACTCAAACCACACACTGAGGGATGGAACGGAGCCCACTCAGCCTCGTGAGGCAAAACAGGGAGGCGGTGGGTTCTATTCCCACCTCAACAATGCTGGAAGTGGTTTTCCGCCATTTACCCATTTCTAACCCAGGAAAATGCCGGGATGGTTCCTAACTTAAAGCCATGGCCGCTGCCTTCCCTATCCTCATCTGAATTGCAAAAACTCACATTAGTGCAGACACCACAAAAACACAGGTTATCAGACCAACCCTGTTTATACATAGACTACCCACACCAAAGTACATGGGGCTAAATGGCCGTGATGTCACAAAGTCCCTACATGAATTAACAACAACTCGATGTTGAGCGTCGAGACCCCATGAACTAATCAGTAGGGCTCGGATTTTTAGGTAAATAAATATTTGTATTTGTAAATACATATTTTAAGCATTTTTCTATAAACACATATATTCCTGCTTTTCACTTATTAGCACATAAAAATACATAATATTTTTTTTTTCTAAATCAGTACGCTAGATCTTTCAGTTTATTGCATTTTTGTTCTGTTAATTCAACGGGGAAGGACCTGTGAGCTATTTAATCTTCATGCAGAGCGTATATCAGTTTGCAACTGTCTTATTCTTAACTTGTCGCCCCGTGCTACTCACTGTGGAAGCCGGGGATCTCCTTGCCCATAGCCATATTGCCCCATGTGCTAGACCTTCCCCCACCCCCAGCTACCTGGAACCAGTGCCACTCACATGCAGTTCATTTCTGGCACTGTGAAGTGTAAGGCAGTTCTACGATGCCTAAAGTAAAAACAACTACAAGTTATCGTCTGTTGCAGAATTTAAAGATAATTTTACTTCTGATGGGGCGTTCTGTTCTGCCAATCTTATGGGAAAGCAATCAAGGCTGAACAGCGATCTCAAGTTACACAACACCTCGAGGGCAAGAAGCATATTGACGCAGTTTCGCGCCTTCAGAATAAGAGTTTAGCGATAATCGTCCGTCATTTGTGATGGACAACCTGAAGATGTATCTCGTTGTGTATTGTAATTCTTCAGTAGTCAGTGAGACATAGCATAAATTACATTCGTGAGTGCTGCATATTGTTTATAATCACATTAATAAACTAAATTATAATAACATATTTTTACTTTTTTTGTCACATATTTCAAGTATTTTTAATACATAAAAAATGAATATTTTCCCGATTTTTAGGACCTAAAATTCCGAGCCCTACTAATCAGTGACATCCCAGACGGTTCTCTTCTTAAAGCCTGCTGAAGAAGTAAACCAGTGATCTCCGTAACTTGGTCCGTCCACCGGCTCCTTGGTCTCATACCCTCGCCATGATTAATTATCTCCATCTCTTCTTACAATATGTGTCTTCCAGTTGCAAAACTCGTTTAATCCACTTGTGAATAAGAATCATTTTCATGAGAAACGTTTCTCTGGACTTTGCCTCACGTATCTTTTGTGTTTGTTGTTTTTTACTTTTTGCTTTTTCTTTGTGTTTTTAGTTTTTTGTTTTGTGTTTGCTTTGTGCTTTTGCATTTGAATTTTACTTTTTGCTTTTCTTTCTTGGTTTTAGTTTTGTGTTTGTTTTCTGCATTTGCTTTTTTTGAATTTTCCTTTTTGCTTTCTGTTTCTTGTCTTTTGTTTTCTGCTTTTGCTTTTTTTAAATTTTGCTTTTTGCTTTCTGTTTCTTGTTTTTTGTTTTCTGCTTTTGCTTTTGTGTTTGAATTTTGCTTTTTGCTTCGTGTTTTTGGTTTTTGGTTTTGTGTTTGTTTTCAGGAAAATCAAAATAAAAGAAAACAAAATAAAATAAAATAAACAAAATAAAAATAAAACAAAATAAAATAAATAAAAAACAAAACAAACCATTTAACAAAACAATTTATAACAAAATAAAACGAAATAAAATATAATAAAGTAAAATAAAATGAAATAATAAAATAATTAATTTCACGACATGATTCTTATTCACAAGTGGATTAAACGATATTTGCAACTGGACGACTCATTTATGTTCAAAGAACTGAAGGAACATATTGCTTGACACTGGAAGAATGGCTCCAAGAGATGTTAAATTCTGTAAAATTGACTAGTTCTCTTCTTAGTCCATTTAATGCACAGTATTCTGCGCTAGCACCAAGACTCACAACCAAAGGCCTATAAGGAACCGGAAGGCACGAGTGTTTCAACAATGTGGATATTTGTACAGCTTGTTATCGCTCTGTTTTTCCAGATCATTCCGAGTTGCTTCATAGCCACTCTTCCTAACGTGATTCGCCTTCTTATCTTATCTGTACAACTTCCTGTATCGCAAACTGTTGATCAAAGATTGGCAAAGGAATGTACAAGCTCCAGTTCCGTTAATCGACCTGTGAGTTCGACAAGTGGTCCTCGATCAATTATCATGACTTTTTAGTTTTGGACTTGCTGAGATTGAAGTCTAATCCATACGATAGACCTTAACAAATCAAAAACTGGCAATTTATTCGGCCATTCGCGTAGCAGGCACACACTGAGAAGGCCATACAAGACGCTTTGCTACATATGTAGCCACGTCACGAGCATACCAGAGTACCACCGGAGTCAAAACCTCCACTCCAAAACAATAAACCTTGATTTGGCATTGACTATAATCAAATGAGTGTGTGCCTGCTACGCGTCTTGGTAGGTGTGCCTTTACCAACTGAAGAGCCCAATTGGCACACTGGGGCGAAACACTAGCAATTTGTTGAGTTATGCAGGACATATTTATCCCTTTATGTGTTAATATTTTAAGATCCATAAAAAATTATTTGTATGAGATTTTAAGTTTTCGTTGTTTTTCTCAAAATGGCATATTTATCACTTGACCCCTTTATGAAATAAACGATTCGTTTTAACTTTTATTCCAATTGAATTCATTATACTCCGCCCATCCAGATAGCTTATGTCATGCCGTCAAAAACGAACTATAAACATAGTTTTCATCGCATTTAACAGATATCAGTCATGGGTAACTTTAAAACAGCCATAAACTCTCATATTTTTTTCTTTCCTTCAACAGATCGCTGGATGCAGCGAGAGAACCAGCGGCGGTAAGTGGACCTGAGTCTACCTTGACAGGTACTTCGTACTCATGTTCTCTTTTAGTCATTATCTTCTTCGTATCCATTTCCCTCTCCTTCTCTTTCTCTTCTTCTTCTCCTTCTTTCTTCTCAAGTGCAGACGACTGATGACCAAGATATTCAAAGCCTCTAAATCAGAGGTTATTTATCCAGAAGCGGTGCTAAGATATGAAAGACTTCCTTAAATGTATTTAAGTAATAAAAATTATATTAATAATAATAATAATAACTCAGTCGTTAAAACAGAAGCTCTATATGCATCTGAAACTATTACAATTGGTGGCTAATCTCGAATAAAAATGATCGAAAAACAAGAAAGGAGAATCCTCAGGAAAATCTTAGGGCCAAAGTCCAAAAGTGGAATTTGGCTGAAAATGAAATCACATGAAATTTACCAATTTACGCAAAAAATCACAGATACCATAAGGAAACTGCGGTTACAGTTTTACGGACACCAATATTGAATGGATAATAACAGATTTTCAACCTAGCCTTATCAATGAAAAATCAAAACAACTGGCTAAATACATCAGTGAAGACATAAATGAAATTGGCTCTCATGAAGAAACCATTCAACACAGAACACAATTCAGAACTGTAATTCACAAACACAAATATTCTGAGAAGCCCACACGACAAAATGCAGGATGGACAGAACAGCGTAAAAGGGAACACAGCAAGAGGATGAAGAGATATTGGGAAGGGAAGAAGAAAAAGTGCTAATAAGATGTTTTGAAACCTATCCGTACTAATGATTACTTTATATCTAACGATTATCACAAAATTTTGTTTTTGGTTCCTTAAAATTTCTTCATTTTTGATCAGCTTTATCTCCTTCCTAAATGTCTACATGTTCATTAAATCCTTAATATATGAACAATTTTCCATATGTCAACTGTATTTTGTAAGGATATACACTTCTATTTATTTTTGTTTAATGATTCTACAGGGTGTCTCAAAAATGTACTAACACTTCCAATGACTATAAAATGATTATTTATGAACATAGAGACAGGTTTAAGGGCTTCAATTATAGAGGAGACATGTAATTAAAGACTCATGTTCTCAAATGTTCAAATTGATGACCGTCAGTGTCCAGACAAAGCTGATAACGCGAAGCAATGGATTCACAACCGTCACGACAAAGTTCATTTGCAATTTCATGACATTGTCTGTCAATTTCCAATTTCGTGTTGGAATGTAGGATTTCCAGCACAGACGCTTCATGATGCGATGGACGCTATCCTTTGAGATGTGTGTCTCTCGAGACGTTTGTCGTAGTGATTTCGGTGGGGATCGAGTGAAGGCTTCCTGCACCTGTTCTTCATTTCCAGGACTGGTGGATGTCCGTGTTCGTCCAGAATGTTTCTTGTTGACGTAGTGAACGGTTCCATCTGCTTCAAATTTATCTCTCATACGAGCAATGGTCCGGTGCGTTGGTGGTGGTTTGTCAAACTCCTGGACACTGACGGTGATCAATTTGAACATTTGCGAACATGTGTCTTTAATTACATGTCTCTTCTATAATTTAAGCCCTTAAACTTGTCTCTATGTTCATAAATACTCATTTTATAGCCATTCAAAGTGTTAGTACATTTTTTGAGACACCCTGTATTTAGCATTATTATTATTAAGAATAATCTAGTTTTGTTCAGATTACTTTTAAATAATTTTCCCCTTTTGACTTTCTTAAATTGATGCTTTGGGTCAAAACATGTTCTATGACGTATTACATTTTAATAAGTTTAATAAAACATTAACATTGATTTGACGGATTTGTTATTACTAATTAAATTGATAATTTGACTGACGTTACCAAATTTCTGTGCATTGATGCCGCTCACATCAAATACATTTATAAAAGTTAGAAGAAATGTATCAGTTTGATATTTCATTAAGGAAGATAAATATTTAAGACATATGCAAACCGACAGATTAATATTTATTTTATAACTAGCTGTACCCGGCATGCGTTGCAACGCCAATCAAAGAAAGTGTTGGCGTTGTTACTTTGCATGTTGAAGTGCTTTTGGATTCCCAATATATTTTCTTTTTCCGTTAACCACTTCTAAACTATTGCAAAATTGATTTCCTATCTCAAAAAAATCATGGGAGCGTGCTCAACAACTCAACAAAGTTTCATCGCAATGAAATGAAAGGTATATGAACGCATACGGGACTTTGTTGAAACGATTCGAGTGCCGTCACCCATTTGTTGAATATACCCGTACGCTACCTATTGTAAAATGGATTTACTAATTCTAAAATCTTCCCTGGCGTGTACACAACAACTCATCAAAGTTTCATCGCAATCGGATGAATGGCATATGAACGCATACGGGATTTTGTTTAAAAGATTCGTGCACCGTCACTCATTTGTCGAATCAACTTGTACGCCACCCATTGAAAAACGGATTTACTAATTCATACACCTTCGTAGGATTGTACTCAACTCACTAAAGTTTTATCACAATCGGATGAAGGGTATATGAACGCATACGGGATTTGATTGAAACGATTCACGCACTGTCGCTCATTAGTTGAATCTACTCGTGCGCTATCAATTGTAAAATGGATTTTCTAAATCAGAAATCTTCGCGGGAGTGGAAACAACATTTCACTAAATGTCATTGCAATCGCATGAATGGTATATGAACGCATACGGAGTTTATTTTAACGATACGCGCGCCGTTGCTCATTTGTTGAATCTACTCGTGCGCTACCTATTGTAAAAAGGATTTACTAAGTCAGATACCTTTCCTGGAGTGTGCACAACAATTCACCAAAGTTTCATAGCAATCGGATGAATGGTATATGAACGCATACGGGACTTTTTTTAAACGATTCGCGTGCCGTCGCTCATTTGTTGAATCTACTTGTGCGATACCTATTGTAAAGTGGATTTACTAAGCCAGAAACCTTCCCTGAAGTGTACAAAACATCTCACCCAAGTTTAGTCGCTATCGGACGAATCGTATATGAACGCATACAGGACTTTGTTGGAACGCTTCGCCCGTCGTCGCTCATTTGTTGAATCTACTTGTGCGATACTTATAGTAAAGTGGATTTACTAAGCCAGAAACCTTCCCTGTAGTGTACACAATATCTCACCCAAGTTTCATCGCTATCAGACGAATAGTATATGAACGCATACGGGACTTTGTTGAAACGCTTCGCGCCTTCCGTTAGCATTCTATACGCATCGAATTTGAAGAATGACAAGTTGATAATACGCTATTTTAGCCTATTTTAAATTTTGAAAAAATAGGCTTATGAGATCACCTTTTGTCCGTGAGTGTGTGCGTGTGTGTGGGTGTGTGTGTGAGGTGTGTGTGTGTGTGTCCCCCTAATAAAATCTAAACGGCTGGAGCGATTTCAATGAAACTCGGTAAGTTCATAGCACTATTCCCGGCGACCTCGACCGTGCCCTTCAAATTTTGTTACGTCTCACCAATCCAACATGGCGGCTGTGCAAAATATTTCACTAGCATTCAATATCTCCAGAACTATTACCGATATCGCCCTGAAATTGTGTACGGTAATAAAGGGCACTACTAGAAGTTCACCTATGAGACTTTCAAAAACCTGGTGACTACAAAACCAACATGGCGGCCAAGCGAAGTTGAGACATTTAAATAGACTTTTCTCGCGATTTAAATATCTAAATGTAATGAAACTTGGTACAGCAAATGTTTATACACATTGTAATGCACTGGAGTCTAATTTAGTTCAATTGTTTACATAACCTCAAAATGGCGGCTGTGCGAAATATTTCACTGATATTCTATATCTCCGAAACTATTACAGATATCACCCTGCAATTTTGTACGGTGATAAAGGATACTGATACAAGTATTCCTATGTATGTTTCATAAACCTCTAAAGTACGAAACAAACATGGCGACCAAGCGAATTTAAAATATTTTAATAGACTTTTCTCGTGATTTAACTCTCTTAGCGCAGTGAAATGTGGTACAGTAATTGATTTTCCAGATTGTAATGCACTGCCATCTAATTTAATTCAATTGCTTACATAACCTCAAGATGGCGGCTGTGCGAAATTTTAAAATTAAGTTTTAATTTCTTGTGTCGTAATCATGCGATCGAAGTGAAAGTTTGAATAATGAACCTAGGCAATAATTGTCCTTGAATGGTACATAACTCTATGGCCTATACATATAACACTCCTAAATGGTGAGCTCCCGAAATATTTAGACGGTTCTCAATATCTATGAATCTTTTACAGCAACCAAACTGAATTTTTTTATGTTCATAGAGACTATGAACATATGTTCACCTATAGGACTTTCAGGAACCTGGTGAGCACAAATCCAACATGGCGGCGACGCGAAGTATAAATATGTAAATGGACGTTTCTCGCGAATTAACTATCCGAGTGCCGTGAAACGTTGCACGTTAAATGCTTATACAAATGTTGATCCACTGGCATCTAATTTATTTCAATGGTTTGCATAATCACAAGATGGCTGCTGTGCGTAATTTTAAAATCTCGTTTTTACTTCTTGTTGTCTAGTCATGCGATTGAAGTTTGAATACCACACGTACACAATAATCTTAATGTAATAGTACAAAAATAAAAATCCATCCTGGCGACAATCTGAAATATTTAGACGGTTCTCAATATCTACGAATCTGTTACAGCAATTAAACTGAAATTTTGTATGTTGATATATGCAATTAACATGATCAGGATATATGAAAATAGGCTGTATAGTTCTTCACGGAACTACTTGTTTAGCCTATTTTCAAGAATTTATCACATTTACCAAATTTAGTGGTGATTACCGATTTGAACTGCAAATATTTAGATCGTTTAGAACACAACTTTTGAAGGTCAGTGCGCTCTTTACTTGTCAGAAGTGTATTCCCGTTTGTCTTTTGCTGCTTTTCAGTCGGTCAACACAGTTTGTGCCCAATTAATTTTCCTGGAAAATTGAGTTCCGGTATTCATTTTGACTTCATTTTATTGGCTTAAGGTTTTATTTTCATATTAATCTTTCTCAATAAGGAATTGGGCAGACATAGTTATATTCTTGTCTCTCATAGCATGTACAGTCAAGTTAATGAAATATGGGTCCGATGACTACACGGTCCCCTTAAGCTACCGTACCTTGTAACTTAGTAATAGAGGGGTCTAGATGCAAAACTCACGATCTCCACTTTTTCTAATTTTACAGGAACTAAAAAAAACTCTTAAATTTATGTAACTAATGGAATCTCTAAGAGACTTTGCTTTTGTTGCAGGCTATACTTAATTACACCTTCTTGTATAAACTGTTTCATTATTTACATTAATTTATCTGAAAAATAAGTTTTAATTTTGGAGAATGTCACTTTTGCATCTTAACATCGGAGACTGTGAGTTTTGTGTCTGAACAAGTTGGAAAATGTTACTTTTGACACTAAACAAAATGAATTACTTCAGACAAAACAATATTCAAGTTGGCCAAGTTTGTGAAACACGTAGACAAATGAAACCAATTGCATTGTTGGAATGCACATATTATTTATTTATTATGTGGAGGTTACGAGTTGTACAGACAATAATAATATTGGCTTGCAGCTGTAGAAAGTCACATGACCAGAAGATGTCTTGTGATTGGCCAACAGGAGAATGTGCTCTTTGCAGCTAAACAGAGTGGAGAATGTTAGTTTTGAATCTAAATTTAGTTATTGGCATTTGAAAACCACTGGATATTGTGAATTTGGCTTTTCAGCACTAAGGTAGTCGTATGTAGTTTGGAATGAAGAATAAGAATGCCTTGCTAACTAAATTTCGAACAAGAGTGGAAAATGTGAGTTTTGCATCTAGACCCCTCTATGTTGTTTTTCCTTTCTCAGGCACGCCACTATGAATCACCGATCGCCATGCTTCAGTGAATGTTTACGAATGTGTTTAATGTTTTCAGGACAACGTCGCAGGATTCACCCTTATAGACCTACCTTCACGAAGCACTACAGGGAACCTGACAATGATATAACACCAAACAAGTCACCACATCTTGATCAACCTCCAAAAGACTACACTGAAGAAGACATCTTATCCATCGAAAAGGACACTCAATACCATACAAGACGAGAAATTAGGCTGGGAAATAGTTTCACTCGCAATGCAAGTGAATACACAAATAAAACTTCGTTTAAAAATACTCAATTTAATATTGCACACAACAATGGATTTGTGAACTTCAGAGACAAGAAAAGGAACATGTTGGAACTCAGAATGGAGAGTGCAGCTCTTCCTAAGCGGAATGTAAGTCGTAGATTTGACGCAGTAGGAAGAGATAATTATGATACAGAGAACACAAATAGCATTAAAAAGAACATTTCACTCATCGAAAGGCCAAAGATACGAAAAAGATCAACATCTCAGGGAACAACTTGTACAAAACCAGCAATCAGCAACTTCCCTAAGATGAGAATAAATAACTTCATAAATAATTACTCCGAGACTGGAGGACTCGTAATTGAAGAGTTTGGCGATAGTAAAGATTCAAAAAGGGTGAAAGCTAATGCAAAAATACTAAAAATAACAATACGAAAGCTATTAGTCAACAGGTTGTCACTGATAGAAGCTCAGACCTTTCAGATTATGAAGGTGAGCTACAAGAATCAAAAAAACATTTACATACTGGTAGTGGTTTTGAATCAAAGATAATTCCGCATATCAAATTTATTAAAGAGATAAATGAATTGCAAACGAGAACTACCAGTCTTCTATCCCCAAAAGATAGTGGTAAAAACGAGCCTGATCATGGATATAAGAACTCTGAAACTTTGAAACGGAACCGAACTAAAAAGCTATCCGGAAAAGAAAACCAGAAAAGCTCCAACATGTTTAACAAAACCCCAAATAATATATCGATTGATGATTGCAACTGCACAAACGAAAGTGGGTCCGTGCTGTCGAATAGAGTTATTACGAAAGAAAAAACAAATAAATTGCTGAATGAAATAGATCAATATAATTCCTCTGTTGCAGAACCTTTCAGAAATATTGCAGCATTATTCAGTCACAAGTTTAAAAATTATGCTCCTTTCTTAGCATCACAATTATCGTTCACACATGAAGGTGATGAAGGGACATCTCGTGATACCAAAATTCTTCAAAAGTTACGTATGTATCTGTTGGCGAAACGAAATGCGTTGAATGACGTTTATTCAAGGAATGTTCGAAGGATTCTCGCAGTCAGAGCGCCCAACCAGATGGATGCTCTTCTTGAAAGTTTGATATCCAACGGCAGGCAATCATTTGATGTTAATCCAGCCCTAAAGTCGGGTATCACACAACTGATGAACACCATCCTCACATTAAACGCGGGTGGGAAATTATTTAAGGTAAATGAATCTGTTATAGTACCAGCTGCTGCACAAAGAACACTGGTATTACCTCATTTAGAAGAAATCGGACGACCAAGATATTATGGTAGAGACCAATCACCTAAACTTATACTTCCTACGGAAAAGCACAGACTAATCAGTATGAAGAATCTGCAATCAATTTTACGACCTACAGATGATCTCTTAACGCCAGGTGAAGGTCTGCAGGTTTCTGATATCAGAAAGAGAAGTGCTGATGGTACGTATAAGGAACCACCAAATAGTAACTCACCCGAATCTTCGTCAGAAAATGAAGATCTCAGCCCACTTATTCGAGAGAAAGCTTATATTTATGGACGGGAAGTGGCAAAAGAAATCGTTGCTGAATTTACTTCGGATGTTCGTTACATATATAAGCAATTGTCGGATGCCATGGTGGAAGAGAATCCAGAAATGGCTGCGATGGAAAAACACAGACTACTCAGTATGAAGAATCTGCAATCAATTTTACGACCTACAGATGATCTCTTAACGCCAGGCGAAGATCTGCAGGTTTCTGATAACAGAAAGAGAAGTGCTGATGGTACGCATAAGGAACCACCAAATAGTAACTCACCCGAATCTTCAACAGAAAATGAAGATCTCAACCCACTTCTTCGAGAGAAAGCTTACATTTATGGATGGGAAGTGGCAAAAGAAATCGTTGCTGAATTTACTTCTGATATTCGTTACATATATAAGCAATTGTCGGATGCCATGGTGGAAGAGAATCCAGAAATGGCTGCGATGGAAATGAAACCGTTAACTAGAATGATTTCAAAGAAACTTCGGCCTGCCATTGCTGATAAAATGAATGATTTTCCTATTTCAACCAGGCGTGCGGGAAATGATGTAAGAAGAGTAGTCATGAAAGAGATCCGAAAGAATGCATTGTCACTTGTAACAAGGTCTTTGAGTAATGCTCTAAAGGATCAAATTAGTTCTGTGGCAAGAAAATTACGATTATATATGCAAAGTGGAAATGAAAGAAGGTCTAGTAACCCTAATCAAAACGATACGTATATCTGGAATCAGAGTCCTAGTTTTGATTCGTATGATCGCAGTAGAGATGTTTCAAGGACACAGCAGAAACAATCGGAGGAATGGAACTATTTGACAGAGTTGATGAAGTATCCATCAGTACCGCCTCTAGATAAGATGGGACCCGTCATCCGAGCAGCGGCTATGAAGGAAAGTTATACTGCGGCTACAGAGGTGTCATCTCACCTAACTATCGAAATGAAATATATCTGTCAGTATCCCTTCATGATATTAGATGATATGGGAAATCCTAGACGCCATAAGGCCATGCTGGTTAAAATAGTGAGAAGGAGGATCGTACAAGAAATCAAACACGCAATGTCCATTACCAAAATTCTGAACGAAGCGGGCGATGAGGAGGTTCAGGTGAACGAGGAAATAAAGCGTGAATTCACCTATGATGTCTATTCCGCTTCCACTCCTATAGCCGTAGAAATAGTCAATGATATGCTTGAGACAGAGTCTGTCAAATTATTGCAAACCATAACCATGACAAGTAGCATGACGAAAACTACTATAAACACCACCGAAATCTCAACGGGACAAGTTGATGATGATGATGACATTAATGGTGAGGACTCGAAGCCGATATTAAATCCACTAGCACTTTCAGAAAAAGAGTTCCCACACCTTAAGATGACTGACGTAGGATTTGACATTAAGGAAACATCAGTTAATGTTGTGGAAGAACTCATAAAGCCTACTCTGAGAGTCCTTGATACACTGCAAAATGAGCGAGACCCCATTGATATATTTCATTGCAGGCATGAATCTGATTCGCCCATCATGGCTTACATCGGAGCAAAACTGGTGGAAGACCTTATCAGAACTTACATGCATCGGTTCAAAGACAGTCCACTGGATAGATACCAAATACTGGGAAGTATCCTCTCTCGGTATTATATCATTAAGGTAGACGAAGAGCACACTGCGATTCTAAATATGACAAATTATCAGGATGGAGGGTATGAAATTGGAAAGGAAGAGACCAAAGAGGTAAATGAAACTGAAGAGTACGACGAATTGACTAATGTGGATAACCCACCCCCACAACGACCATCCGATCAAACTATGTACAAGAACAACAACAACAATGACAATAGACCAAAAATAGTTCAAAACGACGACGTAATGGTCAAAAAACAAAGTGCACAGTGGAATAACGACAATGCTCCACAAAGAAGATCGTACGGATTAGTTTCTGATTACGGATTCCGAAGCCATCAACCTGTCTTGGCAAATAGAAATGATTATTATCCCCCACTTGATACTGGTGGATATAATTACAATGACAAGCAATACATCGAACCCTTTCAATCGCACTACGTCAATGTACCACATCATATAATAAGATACCCCAATTCTAATCCTCGTCCCTTCAATCTGGATACTTCCATGTATGAGCCTTTTGTAAATTCACACAAAAGGCAGAAACGTCAATCTTCCGAGGAACAATTGCCACTGGGAATTTCAGAAGATGAGTTCCCAGATGTCAAATTGACACAGGTAGGATTTATATTTAGGGGGACAGAAGTTAACGTTATGGAAGACATTCTTCGGCAACTCTAGCAATTCTACAATCAATGAATAAAGATAAGATGCCCGCTCACAATTATCAATGTAAGGATGGAAGTAATGCACCCATTATGTCTTACGTTGGAGCTAAATTGCTAGAAGATATTGTTAGGAATTACATAGGTCGGTTCGATGAGGATAAAATGGATTTATATGTAACGGCAGCAGCAATTCTCGCTCGCTACTACATCATTAAAGTAGTGGAGGAAATAAATCTAGCTCTGGATAGACAGAATGGAGAGGATGAGATCAAAGAGGTTAGTAAAACTTCTGTCACGAATGTCGAGCAGATGGTTGAAACCCAACAGTATGAACAATTAACTGATCTGGGTATCCCACCCAAACAACTTATACCCGAAGGCAATGACCATGAACCAAAGTTAGATGAAGAGGCCAAACACAGTGGCATGATGGGCAATAAACAAAACGCACAATTAAGTAGTGATAATGCACCACAAGTAAGATCGTATGGATTGGTTTATGATTATGGATTCCGAAGAAATCCACCCTTGAAATCATATTACGCACTACACGCCCCTGCCCCAGTTCATCAAAACACAACTCACTCGCTTGATATAGGTGGATATAATTACAATTATAAACAATCCATCGCACCCTTCCAACCACATTAGGTCAACATTCCGTCTCATAATTACCAAAGTCCAATCTTAACAAAGCCAAATAGGTCGTGGAGATATTCACGCGTAATCCAGCGATTGAAACCGGATCCCTTCAGTCTAGATATTTCCATGTACATACGTTTTCTAAAACACCCAAGAGGCGGGGATTAATTCTGAAAGATAAAGATAAAAACATTGTTCGGCATAAAACACATTGAAAACCATTAACGCGTTTTGATGGTGACATGCCGACAAGGTTAAGAGACAGGTTGGAATATAAAGATCATGAAAAAGATGTTGACCAAAAAAGTCTCAGTCCAAATATAGACGGAGAAGAATCATCACATTCTAAATCATTAACAACTTTCTATGACAAAGCATCAAAATGGTACAAGAACGCGATCAAAGATTTCTCATCAGAGAAGGAGCGTCTTAAACAGAACAAGTAGTTCCGTGAAGAACTATACAGCCTATTTTCATAAATCCTACTTATGTTAATTGCCTCTATCTACATACAAAATTTCAGTTCGATTGCTGTAGATATTGAGAATCGACTAAAAATTTCGGATGTTCGCCATGTTGGATTTTATATATGTAGGTCCTAGAGTTATGTACTGTTACATGAAGATTATTGTGTACGTGTGGCATTCAAACTTCAATCGCATGATTAGGACACAAGAAGTATCAAGGAGATTTTAAAATTTCGCACAGCTGCCATTTTGTGGTTATGGAAACAATTGAAATAAATTAGATGCCAGTGGATTAAAATTCGTAGAAGGATTTACTGTACCAAGTTTCACTGCACTCGGATGGTTAAATTGCGAGAAACGCCCATGTGAATATTTATAATTCGCGTCGCCGCCATGTTGGTTTTGTGATCATCAGGATATTTAAAGTCATATAGGAGAACTTAAGGTCATAGCCCCTATGAACATTAAAAAATTCAGTTTGATTGCTATAATAGATTCTTAGAAATTCAGAGCCGTCTAAATATTTCGGATGGTCGCCATGTTGGATTGTTAAATGTGTAGGCCATAGAGTCATGTACCATGAAAGGAAAATTATTGCGTAGGTTCTTTATTCAAACTTTCACATCGATCACATGATTACGACACAAGAAATAAAAACTTAATTTTAAAATTCGCAAAGGCGCCATCTTGAGGTTATGTAAACAATTGAACTAAATTAGATACCAGTGCATTACAATGTGTATAAACATATACTGCACCAAGTTTTATTGCGTTTGGTTGGTTAAATCGCGAGAAACGACTATTTAAATGTCGCAAATTCGCGTGGCCGCCATGTTGGTTTTGTAGTTATCAATTTTTCAAAAGTCACATAGGTGAACTTCTAGTAGTTCCCTTTATCACCGTAAAAAATTCCAGGATGATATCGGGAATAGTTTCGGAGATATTGAATGCTGGTGAAATATTTCGCACAGCCACCATGTTGGATTGGTGAGACGTAACAAAATTTTAAGGGCACGGTCGGGGTCGTCCGGAATAGTGCTATGAACCTACCGAGTTTCATTGAAATCCCTCCAGCCGTTTAGATGTTATTAGGGGGGACACACACACTCCTCTCACACACACACACACACGCGCGGACAAAAGGTGATCTCATAAGCCTTTTTTTTTTTTTTTTTTTTTTTTTCAAAATTGAAAATAGGCTAAAAACTATAGAGACACGTCGAATCAGAAACTGGATACAAACGACGAATCTGAAGATGGTCCCGTTTCAATCAACATGTGGGCTCTTTCAGATGTGAAACATAACTCAGGAGCCAGCAATCTAAGCAATGGCCAACGGTTAGATGTTAAATGGAAATCTCTTTCTGATCCCGACAGAGGAACATATGACGCTCGTAAATTGCCAATTTCATACCCTTCCTTTTCCGACAAATCATATAAATTCAGATCTGAAACGGCTCTGGTTCAGTTTGTTAGAGGAACATTATCTGGTGTTCAGTGACAAAATCTGAAACCCACCCGTCTCGCAAGGTCAACAGGATTGGAATCTTCGGCTAACTTGACTTTATTTTGTTTCAAAGAAATGATTATCCTTCATCAAGTTCTAAATCCATCAACGACCACGATGGTGAAGTGCCTTTCAGATATAAACCGACGTTGAAGTATTATCAAAGTGCCAACAATGGTTGCTACCACCGACAGGAATTCAGGACATTAAAATCATCCTATGGAAAATCACCTAAGAAAAATAGTTCACAAATTCAACACCAAAATTTAAAAAAAAACACAATGCTATAACGACGAAGAAATTTCGGTAAAAATTGGGACGTTTAAAATCCAAGGAAATCTGCAAAGAATACCGGAGATAATTTAGAAGCATTGATCTTTCCAATGAGGGAAAAAGCTGTTTCAAACGTAAAACTTCCATCAAGTACGAGGTTTCTCTATACAGAACAAGACAAAAAGGAAGATGAACCACGCCATGAAGTTGATACTGAAGAATCCTTAGCAAAATTGAAACAACAGCAAGAAAAACTCGCTAAGAGTTCAAAGCTGAAATAAAAACTTAAAATGAACATTGCTGGCTCGTACTTCATTGAATCGAAAAGTAATCTGAGAAATACATTATCCAAACACCCTGTCAACGGTGAATTAGAAGTTGTATTCAGTAAAACAGTGCCAGTACATTCTGGCAATGACGAGGGTACCCCAATAGTGAGTGTTTGAGATACGAAAGTTAGAACCTCGCATAGAAAGTGAGTGAATTTCTTGAAGTGCAAGGTGATCCAATAGCGATGGTAATGTGCTCCATGGTGTATATAATGAAGATTTTATGCTTCATTGTGCCATAGAACAGAGAGAGAACCTGACAGCTGAATGACTTTAATGCAGTCGGCAAGAATCAAGACATGTTTCATCCGTGCATAAACATAGATCTTTTGAGCCACGTCACGGTGAAAATACTGTGTAATTGAGTCTTCAGTCTTTTGACTGGTTTGATGCATACCTCCATGCCTCCCTGTCCTGAGCTACTCATTTCATCTCTACATACCTACCAGACCCTACATCCGAGGCAATCTGTTTAACATATTCCACCCTTGGTCTACCCATTGTCCTCAACCCTTACGTCCATAACTAAGCTCGTAGGTGTCCTACCAACCTATCTCTTCTCTTCATTAGCAGTCGCCACAAACATCTCTCCTCTCCCACTCGGCTTCATACCTATTCATTTGTAACCATATCTACCCATCTGATCATCATTCTCCCGTAACATCACATTTCAAACGCTTCAATTCTCCTCGTTTCTGCTGCACCAATAGTCCAAGTTTCATTACATAGAGCGCCACGCTCCAGACAATGGCTTTCAAAAATGACTTCCGAATACCTAAATCTATATTCGATGTCAACAGATTCCTTTCTTGTAGAATGCTTTCCTTGGCTGCGCCAACCTGTTTCTATATCCTCTTTGCTTCCTCCATCACTGGTCATTTTGCTTCCTAAGTAACAGAAGTCTCCTACTTCCTTTAGCTTTCCATAGAGTTTTCTGATTTATTTCCGCTGCATTCCAATATTTTTGTTCTACATTTATTAATTTTCATCATGAATTCTTTCCTCAACACGGAGTCCATACCATTCAAAAACTCATTCAAATCCTCTGGCATGTCAGCCAAGATGCCGATGTCATCAGCAAATCTCTGAGTTGAAAGTATTTCTCTTTGAATCTTCACTCCCACTTGAAATTTTTCTCCAATTTCCTTCATTGCTTGTTCAATGTAAAGATTGAGAAGTATGGGTAATAAGTTGCAGACTTGCCTTACATCATTCGGAATACCAGCTTCTCTCTCATGTCCTTCAGCTCGAATGACTGCTGTCTGGTTTCTGTATAGATTGTAGATCACCCTCCTATCCCTGTACTTTATTCCAATCGTTTTCAAAATGTCGAACAATTTAGCCCAAACAGCATTATCAAAAGCGTTTTCTAAGTCTACAAACGCCATGAACGTTCTCTTAACTTTCCTTATCCTGACGCAGATGAGTTATTTATTGTGTACAAAACATTGTTAAAGTTTGACCGGTAGATGTTTCAGACCAAGAACACGGGGTGTGTTTTAGTTTGTATAGGAGGAAATGGATCAAAAGACTTTCGTAGATGATCAGGAAAGGTTAAGTACAAAGGGTTCGATTTGATAATTCTTGCAAAGTTAAGCTAGATAATTGCCAAGCTCTGAAATTGTGGGGTGGGGGATCAACACACCTAAGCTGTATCCCAAAACTCATCGCAAGGGTAAATCCCTTCATTTCAAAGCAAAATACTTATAGAGGAAGAGTACCAAATATGGAACACCTTTTTATTTTAATAAAAATGACGACCTCCTTTTTGACATTGTTAAATTCTAAATACATGTTACGTTGCTACAATCTGTGTACTTTATCGGCTACTTATTTTTATTCTGATTAACACTTAATTGTTTTGTAAATTACAAAATATAATAAAAACTGTAATTTTTTTGTTCTGAAAAAAGTGTTCCTAATATGGAATACTATTATTTGTATCCTAAGCATTTTGTTTTAATAAACGTTCATAGTCTTTATGCTTAAAATAAGAAACACATGAACATAAATTAAAATAATAAATCGTTATTTGCAATGTGTACGTACAAATGTGCCACCTTCGGCACTCGAACACATGGTTTGAGGAAAGTATCTGACAGTCTGGCTAGAGCTTTCCTTCCATATATAAAAAGGTCACGGACAGAATAGGGAGACTACTCGAGTCCCATGATATAAAGACCATATACAGGCCTACGAGAAAAATTAAGGACATGTTTAGGTCCGCTAAAGATAAGCGACATTCTCATACCGCGGCAGGGGTTTATAAAATCCCGTGTGATTGTGGCCAAGTATATATTGGAACAACAGAAAGAATTATTGCCACTCGCCTCAAGGAATACGAACGACACAGCCGGCTGGGACAAACAGATAAATCCACTGTTGCAGCACACTCCTTACTCGCAGGTCACGACATAAGATATGGAGACACCGAAGTTCTGTTCACCACAGTGTCTTATCATGCCAGGCTACAAAGGGAGGCCATTGAAATCCTGAAGCATACTAACAGCTCCAATCTTAAGGAGGAAGCAGAACTTGTGAACAGAGCTTGGCTTCCAGTCCTTAATCCCCTCAAGCCTGTCCTTATTGACCGTCGTAGACGAGAAGATGCAACAGAAGAGCAGCCCTGTCCTTGATGCATTGCTTTTATGTGGTACGCCGTTGCTATGGTGGCCTCTATGTGTGGGTTGTTGACTGTTTATATATCTTCTGTTTACTTGTTTTACCTCGCTTAATGTAACCTGTGAACATGCTGAACGCAGTTTTCAGCGAAACGTCAGGACAACAAAATGTCCTTAGAAAACGGCCTATAAGCCCGCGAAACAGAAATTCCTATTCCAGCAGTTTATCTTTGTAAGGTAATGATGTTAGAATCTCAGCCTTCTCTGGAGCCCTTCCTCGTTGAGGACCCTTTCGCCTTGCTAATTTAGGGACAGGACAAATTTATTCTGTTACGATTAGTTAGTTATTGTTGTTTTAGAGACGGAACAACGAGGTAATCTGCCCCTTCTTACGATCAAGTTCCATTGGGCTTCCTAATGGCATTTGAAACGATTTGGGGCAGAGCTAGAAACATCCACTTCTTCTTCCTTTGCTGTTGTATTTTTCTTTGTTGTTAAATGAAACAAAGTTGTTCTTGATACACCATATGCACTTGCTGCCAATTTGTAACCCATTTTCCCTGCCCATACTGCATATCTACTTCCTTCCACTTATTACGTACCTTCCCTTGGAATTGTCCTTCCGTTCGGCCATGGTTCTGAAGAAAAGAAAAACTGCCTGTACATATGGAAAAGTCTGGCTCCAAATATGGAATACTATTCCATAATAAGAACACCACAGTATTCCATATTAGGTTCCCAGCAGCATTTAATTTGCGTCTTACAAAGTATTGTACAGGCCTCCAGGAGGCTGCATCCCCAGGAAGCCACCCTCCATCATCTATTAAAACCACCCCTAACTGGCAAATCTCATAAGTCCAGAACAACATCTTTTACACAGCAAGGGCAGCCGACCAGCTTGGAAGGCTTGCCAAACACTTGCATCACACTCATAAACACCTACACATAACTATCTGGGGCAGCTATGCCAATGGAATGCTGACAGTACAACACCAAACCTATAAGAGGAAGGCCTTAAGGAGGACAGGGCTTCTCTCTCCATTATCTGTCATACAGTGCGTGTCGCCGAAGGCTCTGCAGGCTGCTATCACCAGGTGAGCATCAGTGAAGTGTTCAGAGATCCTATATTTTGTAACCTACTCCACAAACTTGTACACTTAAACTTATAACATTTATCACATTCCCCTAAAAGGGACTTACAATTCCATATTCACTGACCAATAAATATTTGGTCAGTACACTACACTTGTCTTACTAATTACACGCCTCTTTACGTCCTAGCGCCCTTCCTGATTCCCGTCACGAGTAACCGTGACAATAGTAGCAAATAGTTGCTAGCTCAAGCTTCATTGTACTTCCCGCAGCGGCCCGACTGCCTAAGCAGCGAGCCGCCAACACAGCTGACGCCGCACGTCGGTTATATAACTCTCTCCAACCAGCTGAGAGGCTAGTACATTAACCTGTACACAGAGGTTCATCCCCCGAGTTACACTTACGTCTTTATAGGAGCATCCCCTAGCATCCTAACACTAAACAACACTCTACACTGGTCAGCTTACCCAGCTACGGGAAGCTACCCCCTCCTAGGCATCACCTTATAAATTGGTACATTAACACATACGTTTTAGATCTAACTACCCCCCAACTAAGGGATCTAAAACAGATTGGTGGAGGCCGGGTACCACGCACAGAAAAATAGGGCTCATACAACGAGTTCTCGTGGTCAAAACGGTCCGAACCGCATACAGCCAAGCGAAATAGTGAAAAAAAAATCTCTGACAGAAAGCATCATTTTTCCTTCACACTAGCTACACAAGGGATTTTTTTTTTTCAAAAACAACCCCCCCCCCCCCCCCCCAGAAGGAATCAAAGATCTCGTACACATTTCTTTTTATACCCACCCTCAACTCAGAATGGCACCACATGTAGAAGCAACAGAGATTGTAAACCATAGAGGCAGTAGGGTTACACCGATACTATTAGTATTATTAATAAGGTGCCAAACACATATACAAAGGCGACCGACACAGTTACGGGCACTCTAAACAAGAATCGGGGCAATACAGGGCAAATAGCCATACACTCCGTCAGAGGGTAGAACAGCGCGATTGAGATGCGCACACAAGCACTTGAGGCACATACATGAACACCTCAATAGGATCCATGTCCAAAGAAACAGAATACACGACCAATTAATCACCACACATGGTCCGGTAATAGATAATGCAACCCTCGAGAGGATGAGGGTGCACTACACAAGTTTACACACTCAATACAGGGAGCTCATTCGCGAACAAGCGTTTCTCCAACTGGCGGCCACAGAACTGTATAGGACACAAGCACATTGATACAACAGTTTGCCAGCAGGTCATGAGCCTCAATAGGCAGTACGCCCAAATTTGGGGCGAGTATAAGGAACTCCGGGATAACTAGGCCATTTTTGAGTTCATGGTAGGGCTACAAGCCCAACCGAGAGAGAACATAAGCGTAGATACGCTAACGCAGCAATTTGCGAGGATGTCCCTCTCGCCACGTACTGCCACACATGGGAAGGAGTTCACCGTGGCCACAATCCAGAAGACGGCCAGGTTAGACTCCAATACACCGCGGGACCCAAGTTACATAAACACACGTCCTTCAGCTCCGTTTCGGAAGGCAATTTTGCCAAACCGAGGAGCAGAACCTACGCCAACCCCCTCGGAACGGACGAATGAGAGGGAGTTGACGCCAGGACTCTCGGTCACACATGACATAACAGGGAGAAAACGGGAGGTAACCACGTCATGGGCTGAGGACGTAGAGCCCGCCCTACAGCACATTAAGCCTACACACACCTACACAAATAGGCAAACACAAGGGCAGGAGTCTACCGTGGCCACAGGCCAGAAAGCGGTCAGACTACACGCCACTACATTGCCAGGGCAAACACAGGCAATCAAACGGCCTTTGCCGCTAGTCCAAAGGACAATTTTGCCAGGACGAAAGCGGGCACTGGCATGCGTACCCCAGGTGCGAATGCATAAGAGGGTGTTGCCTTCAGGCCCTCAGGGTGCACAACACACACCCGCACACTCTGACCAGGCGCTAACACACAGTACACGAGGTATAATAACGGTCTTATTACCTACCCCACCAGACCGGTCAGGCAAAAATACACACACCCCCGTAAACTCTACTAGGGTAGCGCAGAGCGCAATTAGTCCCTCGAACACAGGCACACTCAGACCAACAGCCAGGCATTACGGTGAAAGTAGGCCCAGGCTCACTTTGCTACAAATTCCTCCGGAAAATAGCAAAGGAGCACCTCAGTGGATTTCAGGGGCCTATGCCCTAGTAACAGGGCGAAAGTATTCACCTTTCCGAGCAAGGACGCTCGGGCGGGAATAACGACTTTCACCAGGAGTACAAAATAAACCAATATCACTTGCACCACTATTATAGATACAAGTAGGCTCGTTTACACGTGAGAAATACGATAATAGACACACAGAGACTCACAAACATAAAATGCACATTTTTTTCATGTATATACAGTGGAACATGGCTACATCAAAAGTGTATAATTCAAAATTCTTCTTTTTTTTGTTTTTTTTGTTTTGTTTTGGCCCCTAGCATTTTTTATTAGGCCACCAATGGCTTATAATAGTGACTAATTGAGGACATATTTTGGACAATGCAAAGTTTTTAATATGCAGAGCCAAGCGGAAGCCAATAAATGGGCCACGCGGCTTAGGTCCTCAGAGAGCTATTTCGAACACAGTTTAAGCAATAAACCACAGCATAGAGCTAAGGCGGGTCTTTCTAGGTAGAAATGACTAAATGTTCTATGTTCCGGTCCCACAGTTTGATAGATTCTCTTGTGACGGGCGAGAGCCCTAATCATAGACAAGAGTAAGAATCTCAAACTATTTTTCAAAATCGGTAGATTTTCCCTGAGACGTAACTAGATTACCGTCGTACTAACGTCGCCATATAGGTGCATAGTACACTCAGGTCCTACCTTTCATTTTTCAACATTTTGACATTATTTACGACCGCCGCATGGCAACCCGCTTTAATAAGCATAAGGCAGTGTGCAGGCGAGATACAATATATTTTCTCTACTCTATTCAAAATGCTCTCTTAATTCGGAGCGTGGCATAACTCATTTTTTTGCCTCATTCATTAATCCCGAGAAAGGAAAGGTAGCCAAGTTGAACTGTATGTATTTAATCCATAGGCATACGTGACACATTACACTGCCTATAACATGACTTTTTCTCACCTCCATAACAACACGCAAGCTAAAACACACACCATAGGGTGAAAATCCCAGACTTTGGGAAAGCCTACATATTTTTGGAAGACACACAGTCAATTTGCATTTCCACATAACAGTAATACACTGCCAAACTGTCCCAAAGACACAAGCCTGAATGGCAACAGGAATAACCACCCTGGTTAAAGACGGTCTCGAACCCGTAACCTCCTGAATACCAGGGGTGCAAGGTCGGGTAGCTATCCAGTTGCAGGATAGGAAATTAAGGGACAGTTACACCAACAGATATTCATACGCGGACAACAATAAAATCACCTCCGACACCTAGTCACCAAACACGCGACTAGCGGCCCGGAGACACTCGTGCATAACGACATTTAGTACCATTAATAGGGATATATTCGACCCACGCTACATTAACACAAAACTTGGGGACACGAATGTATTCGGTGGAAGGTTCTTTTACATGGCGGAAAGCCACGACCACAACAAGAGAACGGGCAATCAAATTCACACACACACACGTGCCGGACACATGAACATTGTCAAGCAAGTAATGAGATAACGCACACGTCAATGAAACTAGAGACTATCGCCGTCAGCGATAAGACGCTCGTGACTGGGCGACCTGCACACATACAGACAGCAATATGCAGGCAGCTCTGAAAGCAGAACACACGGCATCATTCACGCCAGGTCCAAAACCTTATAACTCCCAAAGTTACAATACGAGGACCATTCCCAAGGACACAAACTCTTTACAGGAATGCGTATTTTCATCTGCGCATTTCAAATACACGATACATGTGCCATAGTGTGTACGGCACAGGTAGCGTCATACCAAGTCCTTACAGCAAGCCGGATCCGAACTCACGACCACACAACACAGTCATGCCAAAGACTAACTAACCAATGGTATTTTTGGCACGAAAGACACAATCGAAAACCACACTGGGGACGACTAAATCCCAAAACACAACGCAGAACATAGAACACGGAGAATTACATAATTACGGGTCAGAATCCCAGCAAAAAATTGGACGCCGTGGAAAACAACTATCCAGACTCCCAAATACACCGAAATTGGCCCATACAAGTACATAAACAGGTAATACCACATTTCCTCCGGCCAAACACCATGCAAAAATTTCGATTACACCAGACATAGGAAATAGATTTCCCAGACACAGGTATAGAAATTTCACAAGGCAAAAGTCCTACGGAATAGTGTCCACACAACAGTGCTAGCAAAAATAGGATGAATTGACACATCGCCCGTCCGGACCCTAACAGTGACAACACTCACATACCGGCAAGAATTCACGTTCCGACCGCCGACATACGCAATGTCAGAGACTTCATGTACACAAACAAATGAAAGCATAACATGACGAAAATACTGACTTGCAGATTCCGCCGCATTGCAACACTGCTGTCGACAGACTCTATTGTTATATCAGAAGTGACCATGAAATCACAAACACAAACCAATCATAATACCATACATTTTTCAGCACTATTACAACAGTTGTGACATTTAGCAATGCACAGACATAATAAGCCGGACTTATATTAGGGCCACAGGGACATATCTACAAAGATGTTGACAAGTTGCACGCGCCATCTGACACTCAGACACGCGATACACGATTGGACTTAGCCGATAACAGGCCTTCCGCCCGCATGATGTAGCGGAACATAGTCCCATACACACGCGCTCACTAATCAGGGGCGAATACAGACAGGGGCTCTGAGGGAACAAGACCTCCCCCCAATAACTTCTTTTCTCGACTTTATTTCTAAAAATTCATTACAGGCAATCAGGACATGGCCAGGCACGCTATGATCACTTGCTACAGTCACACTACAAATGGGAGGACAGATTAGGCCGTGACGTCACAGCGTCACCACACTTTACTATCCCAAGAAGCGGATAGAAAGCAGACATGGACCAAGGGAGGATGACAGGAGCATAGGTGGATAATCCCACCCACAGGCTACCATTTTAATACCTTACTCCCCTTCCATAACCTTCCCAACTACAACATTAACCAACACAGACATACAGACACGATCAAAACAGCTACACCACATGACAAAATATTCATTGGGGTTGATAGACTTCATGCGTTTAAAGAGAGGGCTTACTACGCCCTGGATCTCAATGCTAACACCTGAATATTAGGGGGTGTGTCGGAAAACGACAAGTAAGCGTAATGCGCATCTCCAAGTAAGAGATGAGGCCAAAACTTATATACTAACCATTCTCTTTTTAATTAAATAATCCCGCATGAAAGGGACATAGTATTATTACGCCTCACCCGATACCTATCCTTACATGAGTGCGGGTACGCCTCATATCCAGATACATGCATGGAATATCCCATCCACATACCGAGGGTTATTACTATTAAACCTGCATGATACTTTATGAAAATTTTTGAAAACCCGGGAAATACCTACCCCCGTCCACTCATTGTAGAAGCATCCTGATAGCATTACCGGCTCAAGGCCACCATTAACAGGGAGCCCAAGGATGCGCAACCCCCTCCTACCATGCTTTCAGCCTACTCTACAAATAACACCCCCCCCGGGATCCTAATAACAGGGAACCTAACGCCGTTAATCCTACTAACGCCTCCAAGAGAATTAACAAGGCATTATCGCTGGAAATCCGACGTAGCAACAGCAGACCTAAAGTAGTCTATGCACTTAGAAGTCTTCACAACCCCAAAACACTTGGAAAATTTTACATTTTTCACACAACGAATTATTTACAGATTACAATATATTTTTATATATATAGATAACACAAAAGGAATCTCATAACACGCTGATTGGTGATGACAACATAAGCAGAAGGCCAGAGGCACCACACTGGAGCAGATCTGGGGAAGGTGATGATGACCCTTACCCCAGTTGGCTCAACAGCTCAATGACCCTAGTTAACTTAACGACTAGACCAAAAAGACGAACTACGTGAGGTCGAGGCATTCATGGCCCAGCACGGGCAAACTTCGGAATCCTAGGTGTGCCTAGCCTGCCCCTAGGACGAAGAGATGTTACACCCACTATGTGCCACGGTCGTCGAAGCCAAGACCTGCAGGGGAGACTTTCTGAAGATGGTGGGAGAAATAGCCAGCTCCACGCCGGACTCAGGAGTTGACCCTAGGGACGACCAAACTAGGACTAGACTTGTAGTAGATATAAGTAAGTAGGGCTTCTAGAGCGAGAAGCAAGACTCCTATTCGTCAGGAGTGAAGCAGGATCCTAGGGTTCAGCGGGATCAACCCTAGATCCGACAAGTCCTTGCCCCGCGAGGCACAGGTGAAGACAACCAAATGAACAAATGAAGAATGAATTAACAATAATAATACGGAATGACAGCGGCCACTCGGTCCCGTGCCCACGTAAATGGCTGACAACGGGTCACCAGAGTTATTAAGTGAGTAGCATCGCGAGCAACTCAAAGGGGTTTGTGTGGGCCAACCCAACAATGCCAACAAAGGCGAAGAGGATACTATTACTGCCAATAAGGGCGAAGATGATACTATGCCATTGGACGATGTCCAATGCCCACATAAATGGTGACGCAGCGGGCAGCCAAGGGCATTAAATGAGGAGCATGGCGAGCCCTCAACAGGGGTCAAAGTGGGCAGACCCAACAACGACAACATATGCAAAGGCAACGGCAAAGAGCAGGCAGATACAGCGGGCGAGACGGTTTGCTTGGTGGCACCGTAAGGCGCCTGCGACCATATTAATACTAGTTCGTAAGCATTAATATTAATGGCGACAACTAGTTATTAAGGGGAGCACCCCACAAAACACACGGGTGACAATGTGCAAGGGAGGTCAATAGGTAGGGGTAACTCCTGCTAGGCGCAAGGTAATTCCAAACTACTATACGTACGGGTCCAATGGAGGAGCCGTGTTGAGCACGAAACGTAGTGTCCAAACCACAATCTGCATGCGTAGTCACTCGGATTACCGACACCACACTGCAAATTGGGCGAAGGTCCCTGGGTACTATACGCATGCTCGCGTATTTCGACAGTCAAAGGCGCAGGTAAGCCCTAGGAGGCACCCGTAATCCCAATACCCCCCTACACATTGCATGCCATCAAAATTTTAGCATGTAAGACAGTTGCATTTTGGTACGCAACTTAGAATTAAGCAAATTTACCAACCGCTGTTGCTAAATAATAGCACAGCATATTTCGGCAATAAAGTAAGGTCAACCATTCGGCTTATAAACAGCAAGCATTTTACTCACCATAATTAAGGGAACATGACATTAATAATGGCCACAGGTTAACACTGATCATGCTATTTTTTTCAGAGGAAAAAGAGCTTCAGCCAGTGAACACACTGACATAGGAGCCGACATAAAGGATATCCAACATTCATATGTTTTGTTTAACCTCTCCATTTTTCAGGCGCCGTCACCAGGGATATGGCACTGGTGACAATGATTTCACTGCCATATAGCGGCAGCATGTTATTTGTGCCATGATATTATTGCGTACCACCTTTGCGCACTAATTTGTATTTCTAATCTATGTTCATCATCACACAACCCAACACATACACCTCCATTTTTTTACAGCTACACTCCAGAAATCTGAACAGCAGGGTTGATACCTGTGGGGTATCAGGCTTGCTGACAGATCGACGTAAACAAAGAACATAAAGCGTAAAAGATGCGACGCAACATACGGCAATGAGGGCGCAACCGATCTGTGGTGGCGACTCTCACTGTCAAGTGTGAAGGCATTCGCCCACAGAGAATGTTTCACAAAGTAGGGGTATATATATAAGCGGCACGACCACTAAACCACACCGGGAAACGGCCGGACAGGATTAGCCGTGGGACGGCCCATAAATACAACGGGTAGCGTGCACGCAAGTTACAATAGATACGGCCGTCTAGGTATAGCATAATTCATAATTAAGATAAATAGATATAAGTATATAATGTAATATAATGTAATACAAAGTACGGTAATATTGTTCAAAGGCACTACACACAAAATTATGATGCCACACATTGTGAATACACACATTTTTTGCCACACACATGTACACGATGATTATGATTTGTTTCTTTCATTTTCTTCCTTCTAACGCCCCAATTTGTCAAGGTGTTCCGTTTTATCCCAACTCAATAAACATATTTTAAATATTTCCTTTAACGTATACCCTGGAACACCTATTTTTTCTACTTATTCCATCTTTCACATGGCAGGGAGCAATTTTTCCCCAAGACAGAGGCGGACGACACAATCACCCGTCCAGCCCTGGGTTTTTTCCTCCCTGCACAACAACAATGTATTATCAAAACCATGTATTTTTGTGTGGAACTTTTCAATATTTCAATGTCAATTTCATATGCACTGTTTTAAAATGTCAAATGTATATGTATATCCCAAAACCCACCCCTCTGAACACGAGCTGATCTCACACCTACACGACATCGCTACATCAACACGCAATCACTGACTTTTCCCCGGACAGAAGAAACGAAGATCAGATACGAGGAAGATTCCACTACGACCTACTACATCGACACCCCAGCTCCACGTTCCGTTCCCGTTCGCGGGGACGCGAACTAAACAGAGGAAGAGGCTTGTACAGGCCTCCAGGGGGCTGCATTCCCAGGAAGCCACCCTCCATCATCTATTAAAACCACCCCTAACTGGCAAATCTCATAAGTCCAGAACAACATCTTTTACACAGCAAGGGCAGCCGACCAGCTTGGAAGGCTTGCCAAACACTTGCATCACACTCATAAACACCTACACATAACTATCTGGGGCAGCTATGCCAATGGAATGCTGACAGTACAACACCAAAACCTATAAGAGGAAGGCCTTAAGGAGGACAGGGCTTCTCTCTCCATTATCTGTCATACAGTGCGTGTCGCCGAAGGCTCTGCAGGCTGCTATCACCAGGTGAGCATCAGTGAAGTGTTCAGAGATCCTATATTTTGTAACCTACTCCACAAACTTGTACACTTAAACTTATAACATTTATCACATTCCCCTAAAAGGGACTTACAATTCCATATTCACTGACCAATAAATACTTGGTCAGTACACTACACTTGTCTTACTAATTACACGCCTCTTTACGTCCTAGCGCCCTTCCTGATTACCGTCACGAGTAACCGTGACAATAGTAGCAAATAGTTGCTAGCTCAAGCTTCATTGTACTTCCCGCAGCGGCCCGACTGCCTAAGCAGCGAGCCGCCAACACAGCTGACGCCGCACGTCGGTTATATAACTCTCTCCAACCAGCTGAGAGGCTAGTACATTAACCTGTACACAGAGGTTCATCCCCCGAGTTACACTTACGTCTTTATAGGAGCATCCCCTAGCATCCTAACACTAAACAACACTCTACACTGGTCAGCTTACCCAGCTACGGGAAGCTACCCCCTCCTAGGCATCACCTTATAAATTGGTACATTAACACATACGTTTTAGATCTAACTACCCCCCAACTAAGGGATCTAAAACAGTATGTATACCAGTTCATCAAATATATTTGTCGACTGCATAGTTTGGATGGTTAGTGCACACTACGTAACGCTAACAGACGTTTTGGAATTTGTAAACGACTGCAATTCTTACCTTCCCAAAACTTCTTGGAGGTTGTAAAACACTCAGTCGACTGACACGGACAAAGAACTCAGCTCAAGTCCCTCCCCTCAACTCATCACCAGAGAGACCTTACTTGTGCATCTTCGTACCTGTTCCACGCAGCGCTGCCAAGTATAATTTAACAAATATTGTGCATAAATATTGCTACACAGAAAAAATAGAACGACATTTATGCAACTTAAAGAAGAAGGTGAAAGGTTTGAGGACAAATAATTGAGGTTTTGTTAATTGAACTGAGGTTTCCTTTAAGCGCCGTATTAATGTGAGTTAATTTTTAATTTTATGTGTTATTGGGACCATCCCCCCTCCCCCCGCCCCCAACACTCAATGAGGACGTTCCTTGATGAAAAAGTGAGTGCAGCAAATATTTATGTGTGGCGGAAGGGGAAATAAGCTGGAGCCGTCTACCATAGAACATTTTGAACCTAATGTTTCAAGGCTTAAGCTAGATTCAACAAAATATGTTGTAATTACGGTAGTCACCTATCACCTACTGCTGGACTTGTGCATTTTTGTAACTAATAAACTTGTATTTTGTTAAGAAATATTATGTAAAAGTATTGAAAAATAAAATTCGAAAATGTATAGAATCATCAGGCTGCGGAGTCTTAGTACGTAAACGGTGCTATCAGATTAGCATCGCACGGAGTTGAGATGACGCAAGCCCTATGAACTGCCAGCCCGTCCACAAACGACGACGAACCATGCTTTCTGTCCATTTATCCGCTGTATGTCACATGTGTTCATAGGTACACCCGAAGGTCACAGGAGGAGCTTCCACGTGACCTATAGTACGGTGCGTTCTAACTTCATCGCACATGTACTAAGACCCCACAGCCTGAGCCTTTGAAACATGAAAAATTAAAGTTGTATATCCTTCATCCTGCAATAATTCTAAGGCATGATTGGTCTTGATGATGTGTAACATCTTTCCACTCGGTAGCTGGACATTTTTGTGGGAGTGATTTTGGAAAAGAGACGGAAGTGGATGGGACGGAAGTACATGGGACGGAAACAATGAGCGCGCGCGGTGGCGGAGATCGGTACAACGACGTACTGTAAGCCATGTGACTATGTGGAGTGTAAATCGCATACGGTTTACCTCAAGGTTTGGAGGCTCCATTAAAGAAATTCCTACAATAAATGGTCTTCAAGTTGTCGTTCTTTGGTGTGAAAATATTCATTATATCATATTTACTGAAAACAATTACGATTTATTAAATCTTCATATTTTTGCTGTATTCTTATTTAATGTAAGTACTCGATACCTCGATTGCTATATCGCATCAACCAACACTCCAAACAACGTAGGAATTCAGTATATTAACACCGACTACTTGAAACTTCGTTGGTCTAAACGTATCACTGGGAGAAACGCATTTAATATACCTACTGCACACCTAATTTTTAATCGCACCTATACTTGGCAGTGCGCTATATCGGCAATAAGAGGCCATTTTCAATGACACCGCTGGCATAGGTTCACTAACTGGCCAGTATAAAGCGCAGCTTGCATCAAGTAGGCAGTGGATTGCTCCCGCATACAGTTGCAGGTATGTGGCACTACTGCAGATGCATTGGAGAATCCTTTCATGTTTGCTGGAACAAGGTAGCACTATGAGTTCATTCTTTAAAAAATGCGAGTAAGTAATATGTAATTATTTGAATAACATGTCAGATGTTACACATCATATGCGACTATTGTAAGGCTCGGTTTTTTGTTATCACTACGGTAATACTAAATGTTAGGCCTACAAAACGTTTCGCTGGTAACATTGCTCACTTTATCAATAGTTGACTGAATGGAATGATATGCACTTATAATAGTTCGTAAATAAGCCTTAAAATCTATAAATATGTACAAACAAGGGACGCAGACATTTTTAATAATGTCATTTTCATTCATTCATTCATTTCCGTGTCCGGTCAGCATTTCCAAAAAACTACATCTGCGATGGCCTTGTTGCTTCCTCTAGAAACATCTTCTATTGTGCATAGGTTGTCCAGGATGGGGCAGATAAGTATAAGGTGCGTTCCAAAAGTAACGAGCCGGAGGCATAAATACAGAAACCAGTACATGTATGTTAGATGTATTGGCCCTGGCTGTTGAGGCACTTGTCCCACTGTGACACGAGGCGGTGAATGGCTCTCTCATAAAATTCCCTGGGATGCGATGTGAACCAGTTCCGCATGTACAGCTGGACGTCGACGTACGAGGTGAATCGTTGGCCCCGCAGAGCCCTTTTCAGGGGACCAAACATGGCGTAATCACAGGAAGAGAGGTCTGGACTGTATGGAGGGTGGACGAGAACCTCCCATTTGAATTTCTGCAGGAGTACCGCGACTGTGTTGGCCGTATGAGGTCGTGCATTGTCGTGGAGCAGAATGACCCCACGGGTGAAATTGCCTGGTCATTTTGTTTTGATCGCTTGGTGAAGGGTGGTCAAGGTTTGCGAGTAACGCTGGGCATTCACTGTTGTCCCGTGCGGCATGAAGTGTATCAGAAGGGGGCCATCTTGGACAAAGAAGAACGTCAACATTACCTTTCCTGCACTCGTGTGGATGGCCTTGCCTTTTTTGGGTGGTGGTGACCCTGGATGCTTCCACTGGAGGCTTTGTCGTATGGATTCTGGTTTGAAGTGATGACACCATGACTCATCTCCAGCCACCACTCGTGCCAGGAACCCATTCCCTTCCCTCGCATAGCGCTGCAGATGACCAAGACAGTGGGCCATTCGACATGCTTCCTGATGTGGTTGAAGACTGTGGGGCACCCATCGGGCACACACTTTGCGCAAGTGCAGTCGTTCCTTCATGATGGTGTGCACACTTCCGACGCTCAATCCGACCACGGCGGCTATGGCGTTCACTGTCACTCGGCGATCCTGGGTAATGAGTGCAGCAACCAGCTGGACGTTGTCATCGATAATGCAGGGGGGTGACCCAGACCGGGCATCATCGGCTAACGACACCCGTCCTTCCCCGAAGCACTTGTGCCACGCCTTGACCCTTGCAAGGGACATGCAGTGTTCGCCGTACACTTGTGACATTCGGCGATGGATGTCCGTTCCCCCTACTCCTTCCGCTGTCATAAACTGAACAACACCTCTTTGCTCTTCGTTTGACACCTCCATGCCACTGTTTGCAATGCGACTGGCAGCGTTGGACGATTGATGCATGCTGCTGCTCGATTTGTATCGTCAAGTGACGGCTGTGACCTTCCATGCTCTAGTCGGAACCACACTTCGTTACACACGCCACGATTAGCCGATGTCGTCACCGGTTTGCGCATTCCAGCCTCCGTCTCGTTACTTTTTGAACGCACCTTATAGGTTGCTTGGGTCTTGTTCAGCTCCACATTCATAAGAGGTGTCTGCGTCTGCTGGAAGGATCCCCCATTTTTGCAGGTTGGTCTTGCATCGAGGGACACCCAGTCTTAAGTGGTTGAGGGACCTCCACACAGGATAAGGTAGGTTGGTGGCAGGAGCCAAGTTCTTCCTTTGGTATCATGTCTGTGGGCAGTGAGCTCCTCCATCTGTTAAGACGAGTTGTCTCTGGTGTTCCCTCCAGCGGCGTAGTCCTAGCAAGGAAACTCATGCGGGATCTGAGGCGAGACCTTGCTGCCTGGTGACCATATTGTTACGTGCCACCCCTAGTGGAAAGTTCGTTAACTGGATTACGGTGGGTGAAAGCACAACACAATTGTTTCTTTAATGAACTATTAGCTTTATTGCAGGCCAGGAAAAAAATACACCACACAATAAGCACTGAACCTCACTTCACAAGACACTGCTAGTCACTATAGCTTCCACACTTAGCCTACGTTCACACTACTGCCCTCGCTATTAATACCTGCAACTCTGCCTTGTACACAAACTACAGTAATTTACGATAGCCAGTCACTCACCACTACACACTGCTTCGCTGTCCGCTGGCTAGGGAACAGCCCCCAGTGTTTCGCAATTCACCACAATATCTCTGTCGCACTAGGTAAGTATACACTCCTCAAAACTCAGTCCCTCCGTATGATTCACGCTGCCTCGCTGGCAGGAGAATCAGCCTCGCTAGGGTTACGTAACTTCGCACGTCATGTCGCCGCACTACTGTCGCTCAGGTAAAAGCACGCACTAGCTCAAAAACACTGTTCCTCCCTCGCTGATGTGGCCGCTTATATAGCAGGCTGGTGACTCAATGAATGCTTCTAAAATCGTCCACGATTCACGGCTTCTTGAGATTTCCATCACTGGTTGGGTCGCGAATATTCTGGACCATCCCTTTGTCCTCGCAGCCCGTTGCTTAAGGCGCAGGTAACACACAGAGGCAGAGCATAGCCCGGGGCAGCTGTGACTCACGCGGCGAGGCGACGAAACAAACTCACAGCCGTGACAATATAGTGGATGTCGATGGTCATTCTTCTGCTTTGTTCTCTCGGCGTCCGCAGCAGTGGCCCTTCGGATGTTGGGTGGGACTATTCCAACAATAGGGTATAGTTTGTGCACTGGTGTTGGTTTCAGGCATCCCGAGATTATCCTTGCAGTGTCGTTGACCGCAGTATGAACCTGCTTATGATGTGCGGAAGCGTTCCACATAGGAGCGGCATACTCGGCAGCTGACACACACAGTGCAGGTCCGGAAGTCCTCAGCATGTGCGTTGCCGATCAGCTTCTTGAGTATGCCATTGCTAGCACTAACCTACTAGTTTTGGATTCATTGGCTAAATTTGTAAAAATAAATAATCCACGGTAAAGATCAGTTCATTCCGAGTAAAATTAGCTATCGGGATTAAAAAGTTAATGACCTAGTAGTTTGGATTCTTTGGGTAAATCAATGGTCTACAGTAAAAGAGGCTTTACCCCGAGCAAAATGAGCTATCGAATGCCTTTTTAAAACTATGGGTTCGAGAAATATCGGGAAATAAGTCGATGATCAACTAGTTTTGGGTTCTTTGCTACAAATTTTACAAAATAGGTGGTCCATGAAAAAGAAGAGAAAAAATACACGGATAGTCAGTCTGAAAGACTGGAATTTATATCATTTTAAATGCTAGCTGCCGAGTACCAAGAAGGCAGTGCGAGAACAGAGTTTCAAGTTTCTATTTTGTTTCTTCACTGCCTACTTGATTGTTCTCGCACTGCCTTCTTGAAACTCTGTTCTCGCACTGCCTTCTTGGTACTCGGCTGCTATATCGTACTATGACGTCACACACCTCAGTGCATTCTTTGTACATTTCGTCCCGTTACCGTAACGTAACGCCAGACCTCAGCGTAACAACGAGGTCGACAAGATCATTTAAAATGATAAAAGCCCATTAAAACGAGCCGTGACATTAACCTCTCAGGTGATGGGTTCGCGAGATATCGGCTAAAATCGAGCGACAACATGCAGTCGCAGTGCAAGCTTTAACGCTCATGGCTACGGGTGCGTTAGGACCGCAACAGTCTCACAACAGATGATAAGTTGTGATAACAGAAACAACATTAGAAATAAACGAAGATGCTCACAAGACGAGACCGCGACCACCTCTTCGAACAATAAATGCAAACGGCATCCTCCACTTGCATGTTATGATCGTCGCTTAGTGCTAATTAACGTCTGTAAAGTTAACTTGGTTAAGCGAAAGCGTTATCGTTTTGGAAGCTAATTTTAGTTTTGCTTTAGAACACGGAGTTAATGCTTTTCAGTTGGTCAACATCCAATTATATTGGGTGTTATGCCTCAACCCTAAAAAGATTTCAAATTACAAACATTAAGTAACAACCACAGATTATCACACTAAACAAGCAAATCTGCAGGTAATTAACCACCACCAACATCATGACAAAACAATGTTGACAAATTACAGTAATAATAATAATAATAATAATAATAATAATTTTCTCCGACTCTTTAGACATGGCAACAAAACAAATTAACCAGCTGCAGGTACAGGCAACAAAAGTTGGTCTTCAGATCTCTTTGGAGAAAACACACTTCATAACTAACATCAAGCCAGCACCAAGGGAACTAAAAGTAAACCAGGGGAAAATCAAACGGACAGATAAGTTTAAATATCTTGGCGAGTGGGTAGAACCCAACGTATGTGAGAAAGAAACCTTCACTTCGCGCATGAACAAAATGGAAATGGCGTACCAACTCACCAAGGACGTTTACAACAAAAAGTCAATATCCCTGAACGCAAAACTTAGGCATTATTGCACTGTCATACGACCAGAGGCTCTGTACGCAGCGGAATGCCTCACCATGAACAAGAAAGGCCTGGTAGAAAAATTGGAGATCAAGGAAAGAAAGATCTTGAGGAAAATTCTTGGCCCTATTAAAGACAACGGTGAATATAGACGGCGGCATAACTATGAGCTGTATATTCATGTCCAGAAGATCTCTGATGTAATGAGGAAAAGGAGGATTGCATTTTATGGCCACTTGCTTGGAATGAAACCCACACGATTGACGAACCGGATCTTTAACTGTTTTAAAAATAAGAAGACCAAGCCAGCCTGATTCGAAGAGGTGGGAAGTGACCTGCAAGAGATGGAAATTACCTGTGGGGATATTCAAGAACGCAAACCCCTCAGGAAGAAACTACACGACCACCAGGGTTTTCAAGAAAAACCGAAGTTGAAGACGGGAAAGATGTGGACGGAAGAAAGAAAAGAGCAACACCGGCAAAGTATGAAGGAACACTGGGCAAAGATCAAAGCCCAGAGAAGCCAGTTGAAATAACCTGGTCCTTAGTTGTCCGATACGATTAAAAAAGAAGAATATCGTATGGCGTCGGGTGCCGGGTGCAAGCTTTGTAATTTGCCACCCAAAGGGTACCTTGCACGTCAAATTTCGTTGTTCCTTGAAGCACTATGAAGTCAAGGAGGCTAGATATCTAAGCTCCTTGAACACTATACCGCTTTCTAGTAGAGAAATGAGAAACTTGTGTTGGCGAATAATTTTACCATTATGAACACGGCCTACTGAATTCAAATGGGTTCTTTGACATGCCAACACCGTATGACATACGTGTCGTAATTTTTGCCGACTTTCAAAAATCACTTACCACGGCCAGGAGCGAACCTGCAAGCTTGGGGTTAGTAGACCGACACGTTAACCACTCATCCACCGAGGCAAGCTACAAGTTACAGTAAACGCCTGAAACTATTGTACATATTGTAAATACCTTAACCCACATATGTGTATAAATGTGTGTATGTGCAAGTTAAATAATGATAAAAACAACAATAATAATTAGCTGGTAATCATCCTGAATCTAGCCATTAACAATATTCCCCCTCTCCCAGTCAGGCTAACCACTACAGCATAAACAAATAATAATTAATTATCAAATGATAATAATAATAACCTACTCGTTTTAGCTTCCTTGGTTAAATTTGTGAAAATAATTATCCCACTGTAAAGGCACTGTCATGGCATTTAATAAAACACCAAACATGAGTTCCTCCAACAATTGATTCGGGACATATTAAAAACTCAATGACCTACTAGTTTTAGGTCCTTTGGTAGAAATCTGAAAAAAATACTCGTTTTAGCTTCTTTGGTTAAATTTGTGAAAATAATTATCCCACTTTAAAGGCACTGTCATGGCATTTAATAAAACACCAAACATGAATTCCTCCAACAATTGATTCGGGAAATATTAAAATACTCAATGACCTTCTAGTTTTAGGTCCTTTGGTATAAATCTGAAAAAATACTCGTTTTAGCTTCTTTGGTTAAATTTGTGAAAATAATTATCCCACTGTAAAGGCACTGTCATAGCATTTAATAAAACACCAAACATGAGTTCCTCCAACAATTGATTCGGGACATATTAAAAACTCAATGACCTACTAGTTTTAGGTCCTTTGGTATAAATCTGAAAAAATAATCTGCCTACTGCAAAGAGGGTGTAATCTCGAGTAAAATGAATCCTCACACGACTCTGTACGTCTACGGGTTCGCAAAAAATAGCAGGCCGATGACTTACTGTGTTGTTGTTTGAGTCTTCAGTCTTTTGACTGGTTTGATGCAGCTATCCATATCTCCCTGTCCTGAGCTAATCGTTTCATCTCTACATAGCTACCACACCCTACATCCGAGGCAATCTGTTTAACATATTCTAACCTTGGTCTACCCCTACAGTTCTTGTCCTCGACACTTCCTTCCATAACTAAGCTTGCTATTCCTGGGTGTCTTAGTAAGTGTCCTACCAACCTATCTCTTCTCTTCGTTAGCAGTCGCTAACTTACTAGTTATCGGTTATTTGGTTAAATTTTTACAAATAAATGGCCCGCGGTCAAGAAGTAAAATGAGCTCTCACACAAGTCTGTATGTGTACGGGTTCACAAAATTTAACGCACCGATGAACTACTAGTTTGCCTAAATTTGGGTAAATCTAGAAAAACAAGTAGTTCCGTGAAGAACTATACAGCCTATTTTCATATATCCTACTCATGTTAATTGCCTCTATCAACATTAAAAAAAACAGTTTGATTGTGAGGTAGATTCGTAGATATTGACAGTCGTCTAAATATTTTAGATGGTCGCCAGGTTGGATTTTTATTTATGTACTATTAAATGAAGATTATTGTGTACGTGTAGTATTCAAACTTCAATCGCATGATTAGGACATAAGAAGTAAAAACGTGATTTTTAAATTTCGCACAGCTGCCATCTTGTGGTTATGAAAACAATTGAAATAAATTAGATGCCAGTGGATTAACATTTGTATAAGCATTTAACTTGGGAAGTTTCACTGAACTCGGATGGTTAAAACGCGGGAAACATCCATTTTAATATTTATACTTTGCGTCGCCGCCATGTTGGATTTGTGCTCACCAGGTTACTGAAAGTCCTATAGGTGAACTTATGTTCAAGGCCTCTATGAACATAAACAAGTAGTTCCGTGAAGAACTATACAGCCTATTTTCATATATCCTGCTCATGTTAATTGTCTCTATCAACATACAAAATTTCAGTTTAATTGCTGTAACAGATTCGTAGATATTGAGAACCGTCTAAATATTTCATATGGTCGCCAGGATGGATTTTTATTTTTGTACTATTACATTAAGATTATTGTGTACGTGTGGTATTCAAACTTCAATCACATGATTAGAACACAAGACGTAAAAACGAGATTTAAAAAATACGCACAGCAGCCATCTTGTGATTATGCAAACAATTGAAATAAACTAGATGCCAGTGGATCAACATTTGTATAAGCATTTAACGTGCAACGTTTCACGGCACTCGGATAGTTAATTCGCGAGAAACGTCCATTTAAATATTTATACTTCGCATCGCCGCCATGTTGGATTTGTGCTCAGCAGGTTACTGAAAGTCCTTTAGGTGAACATATGTTCATAGTCTCTATGACATTAAAAAAATCAGTTTGGTTGCTGTAAAAGATTCATAGATATTGAGAACCGTCTAAATATTTCGGAAGCTCGCCATTTAGGATTGGTATATGTATAGGCCATAGAGTTATGTACCATTCAAGGACAATTATTGCCTAGGTTCATTATTCAAACTTTCACTTCGATCACATGATTACGACACAGGAATAAAAACTTAATTTAAAAATTTCGCACACCCGCCGTCTTGAGGTTATGTAAACAATTGAATTAAATTAGATGGCAGTGTATTAAAATCTGCAAAATCATTTACTGTTCCACATTACACTGCGCTAAGAGAGTTAAATCACGAGAAAAGTCAATTAAAATATTTCAAATTCGCTTGGTCTCCATGTTCTTTTTGTACTTTACAGGTTTATGATATATACATAGGTAAACTTGTATCAGTATTGCATGATGATATCTGTAATAGTTTCGGAGATATAGAATGTCAGTGATATATGTCGCACAGCCGCCATTTTGAGGTTACGTAAACAATTGAACTAAATTAGACTCCAGTGCATTACAATGTGTATAAACATTTGCTGTACCAAGTTTCATTACGTTTGGATAGTTAAATCGCGAGAAATGTCTATTTAAAAGTCTCAATTTCGCTTGACCGCCATGTTGGTTTTGTAGTCACCAGGTTTTTGAAAGTCTCATAGGTGAACTTTTAGTAGTGCCCTTTATCACCGTACACAATTTCAGGGCGATATCGGTAATAGGTTCGGAGATATTGAATGCTAGTGAAATATTTCGCACAGCCGCCATGTTGGATTGGTGAGACGTAACAGAATTTGAAGGGCACGGTCGAGGTCGCCGGGAATAGTGCTATGAACATACCGAGTTTCATTGAAATCGCTCCACCGTTTAGATTTTATTAGGGGGGGGGGGACACGCACACACCTCACACACACACGCGCGCACACACACACGCGCACACACACGCACACACACACGGACAAAAGGTGATCTCATAAGCCTATTTTTCCAAATTGAAAATAGGCTAAAAATATCAGTTTGACTGATGTAAAAGAATCGTAAATATTGAGAACCGTCAACATACTGAACCCTTGCAAAGAAGCTTATGAGACTCAGTTTCGGGGGGTGTAACAGTCCATATCGTAAGTTGTTGTTAAAGCGCTTCATTAACATGCAGGGTAACATATAACAAAATAACATGCAGGAAAAAGTGAAGCCAGGGTTAAAACAAATGAATTTAATGACAGATCAGCTATTTACAAAAATGAATTAACAAACAAAACTCCTATAATGACTCCCACTGAATAAATTAAATTTGCCAAAACTAGGCCAAATCTCAGGAGAGATTATTACTCGGACCAAGTGTCCCAAAAATAAATCAACAATAATGACAATGTATGCGCGAGTGCTGTTCTACATGCTTCACGATGAGTACAATTGAATGCATGATTCGTCATCATTCGGAAACAACTTTCAGAAGACGAATCCGCATTACTTAGAGCTAGACAGACGCGGGGAACAACTATACAACACTTAAAAACTAAACCGACACTTCCTATACTTAAAATAAACAACAGATAATTTCCGCATGAAATTGGAATCAAAACTGCCGTAGCAAAACATTACTGCCTAAAAATTAGGACTTCTCACACAAATCAACACAAGTAAGTTAACACGTGACCAACAAAACAAATACACATATGACCGCCGTCATTTTACAAGTAAAATACCACTACACCACACAGGTGCCACACACTAACTTACATGAACTGAGTCATAGACAAATCACTAGGCTCAAAGCCAACATTTACACTATTAACACAATATTCCATCCATACGACATGCAATAATCCGTTCCAAACATGGCGAACTCCCCAATTTAATTATGGTTCAAAATAACCATCACAAAAGACCAGGTTTGCTAAATGAAAGCTTAAAGGGGCCAGTCGGACAACAGGACTGCCTAACAAAATAAGTCACCAGGCTAGACAGGCGATACGTGGAAATCTGCATATCTGTCAACCCACGTGTCACAATAACCTCGACCTCCCAAGGCACGGGATCCAGTCTCGAAGAAGCGTGCCCCAAAGCACAATAATACGTGTGTGTGTGTCAGAACAAAATATATCTCAGCATTTCCCCTAGGAAACCCAAGAATCAGCATATGGACAAGGTACAGTGGTCTCCTCGGAGCACCCTGCCATTCCATCAAAAAAAATGCAACAACAACAAAATATGAGGGCGGTAGGACCTCTACCCCTCTTCACGTAGAATCAAAACACACACCTGACACCATAACACACACAGAATCACACGTATGGGTTTGACAGACCCTGAAATAAAATGACATAAATATTTTCCACCTGCTGGCGCCTCCGTTCTATGCCTGTGACTATCGAACCTGAAAAGGACTCCAAAAAAATCTTTAAAAAAAAGTTAGAACTAAGGTGTTCTACAATTACATCTTACTTTGTTGCGCACGGCAACCCTAATATGAATAATAACCTGTTCAACAAACATCTTACAGTAATTACCTCCCTTTCCTATCAAAAATATGAACTTTAATAAAGCACCACTTATCGAATGTAACGGGTTTCGCATTCGCATGGATAAAAATCACGTACACGCGCCGTGTACACTAAATATGACTCCAAAGAAAAATAATACACATCAAACAACTTTGGCCACGCGCCAACGTACATTTAAAACATTTAGTGTCGGTGCAAGAAAAACAATCTAAAACAAGAAAAAGAAGAAAATGAACTATTTACAAAGTTCCCCCGCCATATCAAACTACATATTGAATAATCAATTTTTGTACATCACCGTATCAGCTTGTAGAATATATAACTTCCATCTCGGCCCATTTCCCTACGGGAAATTAGCCCTCCATCGTTGTCTTCGTAGAAGCGTTGGACATCACTCCGGCTCCTGACCACACGTCGGACATCTTGGTGTAGTCTCTTCGACAGAAAAGTTCAATGTTATTATAAATTGCCTGGCTATAATCGCTTGTGAGTTACTAATTTCGCTCACGATTGTCCTATGCGATTAATCAACAAAGACTTTCCCTAGCTCTCGCTTACACACGCACAATACAACACTTGAAAAATACAATAAAATTTACATGAAATATACACTTCAAACCCATCGTCACTGGCTGGACAATACAAGTTTTAAATCTGACAGTCTTGCAGTCGTTATCTCGCTCGGTAATCTCTACTGCACTTGTGAACCTTCGCTCGCGTTGAGCACTAATTGGAATGTTACTCAAGTCTTGCCCCTCCAGAGCTCAAAACGATTGTCTTCAAATAATATTAGAGCTTTAAAAATCACTACGCAAACTGGCGTGAAGTTAGCTCACCAGAGCTCAAAACGTTAGTCTTCAAATAATTCTTAGAGTTTTAAAATCACTATGCAAACTGGCGTGAAGTTAGCTCACCAGAGCTCAAAACGAATTACCTCAAATAGCGTCTCGTCGATCAATTTATTGGAAACTGACAGAGTGAGGAGGAGTGGGGTGAATTAAGAAAAATGTTCTAGAGTTTTCATCTCTTACACATGGGACTAGTGTCAATCTTCATCATTTAATTCAAACGTCTCAGCGCACTCATGCGGAGATATTTCGGATCGGCGGTTCTTTAGATAATCAATTCCGCGCGCTTTTTACCAGTGACGCCACCCATCGCGTGGTTTTGGCTTGGTCTCTCCTGATTGGGTGATTCAATCGTAGGTCGGTTGCAACAACTCGTGACCATCCCCTCATGACTCCAATTTTGGTGCAAGTTGTTACACAATTTGAACTCAGCTTACCCGGCCGTTTTCAAGAATAGCTACCAAGCTCTGTTTCTGTGGCATTCATTGCAACACACTAACTTGCCTTCCTCTTTGTCAACTTCCACATGTACTGCCTGGGCCGCAGTAAATAATAATAATAAATCATGAATACTTATTTATCGCAGATTAATAAGGGTTCAATACTTCGGATGCTCGCTATTTTGGATTGTTATATGTATAGGCCGTAGAGTTATGTACCATTAAAAAACATTATTGCGTAGCTTCACTATTCAAACTTTCACTTCGATCGCATGATAACGACACAAGAAATAATAACTTAATTTAAAATTTCGCACAGCCGCCATCTTGAGGTTATGTAAACAATTGAACTAAATTTGATGCCAGTGCATTACAATATGTATAATCATTTACTGTACCACATTTCACTGCGCTCAAAATCTATTAAAATGTTTCAAATTCGCATGGCCGCCATGTTCGTTTTTACTAAACAGGTTTTTGAATGTTACATAGATAAACTTGTAGCAGAGACCTTTATCATCGTACAAAATTTCAGGGTGATATCTGTAATAGTTTCAGAGATATAGAATGCCAGTGAAATATTTCGCACAGCCGCCATTTTGAGGTTATGTACACAATTGTACTAAATTAGACGCCAGTGAATTATAATGTGTATAAATATTTGCTGTACCAAGTTTCATTACGTTTGGATGGTTAAATCGCGAGAAAAGTCTATTTAAGAGTTTCAACTTCGCTTGGCAGCCATGTTGGATTTGTAGATACCAGGTTTTTGATGGTTTCTTAGGTGAACGTCTAGTGAATTCCTTTATCACCGTACAAAATTTCAGGGTGATATCTATAATAGTTTCGGAGATACTGAATGCTGGTGAATTAATTCGCACAGCCGCCATGTTGGATTGGTGAGAGACAATAAAATTTGAAGGAAACGGTCGAGATCGGTCAGAATGGGGCTATGATCTTACCGAGTTTCATTGAAATCGCTCCAGCCGTTCAAAAGTTATTAGGGGACACACACACACACCTCACACACACACACACGGAAAAAATGTGATCTCATAAGCCTTTTTTTTTTCTTTTCAAAATTGAAAATAGGCTTATAATCCATAAGTATTCATTTATAAAAGCCCGTCCGAGTCTAACCATTAGTCATGTACACACAACAAGGTATAGTGGGATATAAATAAAATGGCTCCCTCCCACGCAGATAGACCATGTGTGTAAAATTTGGCTAAATCAATAGTCTAGAGCAGCGTTTCCCAAACTGTGGTACGCGTACCACTAGTGGTACGCTTCTACTGCTGCAGTGGTACGCGGTGATGTTACGAACAATTTAAACAAATATTAGATACGTTACGAAAAATGTAATAATATAAAATTTAAAAATATAAACACCTTTTTATGTTGCCGGAGGCCAAAGACAAGGAGCAGTTTTATGAATTTAATTGTGATTCATAAGTAAAGCAAAGTTTTTCAAAAATGGCTCTCGTGAACTATTGGGTTGAGAGGTGTGCAGACTATGCAGACATAACATAGCTGACAAACAGTTACATTTTTACTGCCTATCACTACTTCGTGCTTGTGTGAGACTGCATTTTCTTCACTTGTTTATCTCAAGAATAAATACCAGAATAGGCTCCTTAGAGTGGAAAACGATCTTCGTTTGAGACTTAGCAACTTTAAACCAGACATTCCTAAGTTGGCTTCTAATCTTCAAGCTCATCCTTCACATTGAAGTTTTAGTTGTACTTCGGTTTTTATGTTTAATTATTATGAGATTATTATTAATATTATTTGTACAGTGTCATTTATGAATGTTTGAATGGAATACTTATTGTAATAAATAATAAAACAACTGGACACACTTTTTATTATTTGAACTTTAACTCCAACAGTCCAACTCTAACAAACACAATTTACAATCCGTCTTTAGGTCTGTTACGTAGTGGTGGTGGGGTTATAGTTACTATATCTCTCAACCATTAGGTGGTACACGAGAGATTCTCATCGCTTAAAGTGGTACTGTGCCCGTTCAGACCGAAGTCCGGACGACCACATATACATTTAACCAAAAATCAGTCAGCACGAGAATCAAAATATCCTGGGGCGCCAGATGGGTTAAAGTTGACTACAATAACTCAACAAAAACAAGTAGTTCCGTGAAGAACTATACAGCCTATTTTCATACATCTTTCTTATGTTAATTGCCTCTATCAACATACAAAATTTCAGTTTGATTGCTGTAATAGATCCATAGATATTGAGAACCGTCTAATATTTCGGATGGTCGCCATGTTGGATATCTGTATATGTACAGTAGGTCTTAGAGTTATGTACTATTACATGAAGATTATTGTGTACGTGTAGAATTCAAACTTCAATCGCATGATTAGGACACAAGAAGTAAAAACGAGATTTTAAAATTTCGCACAGCTGTCATCTTGTGGTTATGGAAACAATTGAAATAGATTAGATGCCAGTGGATTAACATTTGTATAAGGATTTACTGTACCAAGTTTCACTGCATTCGGATGGTTAAATTGCGAGAAACGTCCATGTGAATATTTATAATTTGCGTCACCGCCATGTTGGATTTGTGATCACCAGGTTACTGAAAGTCCTATAGGTGAACTTATGTTCATAGCCCCTATGAACATAAAAACATTCAGTTTGATTGCTGTAATAGATTCGTAGATATTGAGATCCGTCTAAATATTTCGGATGGTCGCCATGTTGGATTTTTATATGTATAGGCCATAGAGTCATGTACCATTAAAAGAAAATTATTGCGTAGGTTCATTATTTAAACTTTCACTTCGATCGAATGATTACGACACAAAAAAATCAAACTTAATTTTAAAATTCGCACAGCCGCCATCTTGAGGTTATGTAAACAATTGAACTAAATTAGATACCATTGCATTACAATGTGTACAAACATTTGCTGTACCAAGTTTCACTGCGTTTGTGTTATTAAATCGCGAGAAAAGTCTATTTTAAACTTTCAACTTCGCTTGGCCGCCATGTTCATTTTGTAGTTAACCGGTTTTTGAAAGTCTCATAGATGAACTTCCAGCAGTACCCTTTATCTCCGTACAAAATTTCAGGTTGATACCGGTAATAGTTTCAGAGATATAGAATGCCGGTGAAATATTTCGAAAAGCCGCCATCTTGGGGTTATATAAACAATTGAACGAAGTTAGATGTCGGTGCATTACAATGTGTATAAACATGTACTGTACCAAGTTTCATTGCGTTTGGTTGGTTAAATCGCGAGAAAGGTCTATTTACAAGTCGCAAATTCGCTTGGCCGCCATGTTGGTATTGTAGTCACCAGTTTTTCAAAAGTCACATAGGTGAACTTCTAGTAGTTCCCTTTATCACCGTACAAAATTCCAGGGTGATATCGGTAACAGATTCGGAGATATTGAATGCTGGTGAAATATTTCGCACAGCCGCCATGTTGGATTGGTGAGACGTAACAAAATTTGAATGGCACGGTCGAGGTTCCCCGAAATATTGCTATGAAATTACCGAGTTTCATAGAAATCGCTTGTGCCGTTTAGATTTTATTAGGGACACACACACACACACACACACCTCTCACACACACACACACCCACACACACACGGACAAAAGGTGATCTCATAAGCCTATTTTTTCAAAATTGAAAATAGGCTAAAAATGCTTTACTGATTTTCGGCTCGATGCAACAATAAGGATAGATGGAGATTTTCTGAAATGAATGCATCCGATAAAATTATCTCATTTTATTTAAAATTTAAAATATTGACTGAAGGAATGCCAAAATGGCATTAAAGATGAACGTCGAATCATATGTTATGTATAAAATATACAATTTCACCAACACATGAACACTTAACAATTGAGACGAAGGTCAAATTAATAGTCCTGTTGACTTCGCCCAAAAGAATATTTATAGGAGTAGGGTTTTGTCAGTGCAAATTTAACTGTCTTTACTGATCCCTATATTGTTTGAGTATTCACATATTGAAAAAATATCACTCGTTGAAAATATGTCAAAGTTCACTTTTTAAAAATATCGTAGCAAATTAACTACCACTTCAGGATTCAGTTATCCCAGGATTTGTTCAAATACAAAGTTATTAACCAGAAATAGAACACCATATCATTTATATGGACCTTGAGCATTTGGATTCGACGAACTTCGATAAACAGAAAATATTTATTGAACCATCTGTTCTCGATACAAAGTCTATTCAGAGCTTTTGACTAAATCATAAAATAATTGTCAAAATATTATTATCAACAAAAGATCAATTCCATTCCATATGAATTCAACCATTTAATCAATTAATCATCACTTGGAATTATTATTTAGAAAATTGGAAATATTATTTAGAAGATTTATCATGAAACAACTTCATTTATTATTATCAAAAATTCAATAATTTGACAAAATGTCAAATATGTTAATCATCAAATTTATTTGCAAAATGTTTATATATTTTTATAGGATCACAAAATCCTCTCAGTTTGTAGTGGTTGTTAAGAAGTAACAGTTTTAAATAATTAACAGCATCGGCCCATTCGATTTAAATGCGACAAAATTACATAATCATAATTAGCATCTAGACCAAAGCAACGTTTTTCGTAATGAAAGGTACAAGTTGAACGATAATAATTTTCGGGTAAGCAATTACTAGGAATACTTCTAGAACACGTGGGTAAACTGTAAATTGACAATGATGGCTCAACAAAATAACCTTTGGTTATATTTCGACGAAAGTGTGGCTAAACTTCAACTCCTCTACAAAATTCAAAGGCATCCAATCTACAACATGATTGATGCTTCATTCCTCACAACCTCATTCCTGCGACTTAATTGCGCACTCAGAATGGCATATTTAACTCTCTGCACACACAACAATTATTCTTCCCAAATTATACAGAATAATCAAGCCTTTGCTTGTTACGACAACTGGAAGATTTATAAATTGGTAAACTTTACAAATGAGTTTACAATAATAATTTAACCATCAATTTAAAACATGAATAATTCCACACCGTGTCTATTCTTAGCCAAACGTTTTGAAAGACGTTGCTCCATAATGATTTTATTTTTATACGAACTCTAGCAAACCCTGTTAGGTAGATTTCTTTAGAAAGCTAACTATTGCAATGGGTCCCATGTTTCGACTTCCGGAAAATTTCGACATATCTTCGCGTTTCACATCCCCCAGACCCCAAAACCACCGTCAGTTCAAAAGTTTATATATAATTTATGTATATATGTATATATATCAGTTTCTTGTGGACACGATAACTGCCGTAATTGTGCACCAATCACTTTGAATTTTTTACAAAATATGTATCCCTATAAAATCTCGGTCGAGTTCGTTAATGGGCAAAATCGGTCAAAGGGGGTAAAAATGGGGGGCTTTTTTCGAAAAAGTGAAATATCGCTATAACTCTCTTAATACATGGGATATCGAATCCCTTCAAAGTTCATAATATGTGTCGGATAAGTGCCAAAAATTTATGTCAAATAAGTTTTTTGATAGCACCAACCATTGACCAAAGGGGTGGGAAAAAGTGGATTTTTCGGGAAACATTAATCATATCTCTGTTAATAGGCACAATATCAAAACCGCACAAAATGGACAATATTCCTGCAATAATTACCTAAAACTTTTGTCTGAAAGAATTTTTGATATGACCCACCATTACGCCACGGGGTGAACAAAATGATTTAAATTATAAGAAAATGCCAAGTGCCAAGAGAGGTTGCCATGACAACTTTACTTTTAATTGATAAGGATGACCATCAGCAGTTGCTATGACAACGCCACTGCACGAGATCACATTCAGTTTTCATATGTCAGTGGGAAGCGACTTCGGTATCGGAACTGGTAGCATGCTGAACCTCTATGCCCAAGGTCGCGGGTTCAAACCCGGCTGAAGTCGTCGGATTTACTAAGAGCGCTAAAAAACCTGAGTTTGCTTTCCTTCGGAGGGGAAGTTCCAACGTTCGTTGCGAGTTGCTGATTGAGGTGGCATCTAGTAGCCAAGTTCACAGCTAGGTGTCGTTGACGGCAGTATTTTAGGTAGATTTCATTAGAAAGCTAACTATTGCAATGGGTACCATGTTTCGATTTCCGGAAAATTTCGACATATCTTCGCGTTTCACATCCCCCAGACCCCAAAACCACCGTCAGTTCAAAAGTTTATATATAATTTATGTAATATATGTATATATGTATATCAGTTTCTTGTGGACACGATAACTGCCGTAATTTTGCACCAATCACTTTGAATTTTTTACCGAATATGTATACCCATAAAATCTCGGACGAGTTCGTTACTGGGCTAAATCGGTCGAAGGGGATGAAAATGGGGGACTTTTTTTCGAAAAATGAAATATTGCTATAACTCTCTTAATATGTGAAATATCGAATCAGTTCAAAGTTCATACTATGTGTCGGATAAAGCTCAGAAATGTATGTTTGAAACGTTTTTTGATAGCACCAACCATTGACCAAAGGGGTGGGAAAAAGTGTTTTATTCGGGAAACATTAATCATATCTCTGTTAATAGGCACAACATCAAAACCGTATAAAATGGACAATATTCCCCTAATAATTACCTAAAACGTTTGTCTGAAAGAATTTTTTATATGAGCCACCATTGCGCCAAGGGATGAGAAAAATGATTTCGGAATTATAAGAAAATGCCAAGAGCTATCAGTGGTTGACATGGCAACACTACTAAATTGATGAGGGATGAGCCATCAGACGTTGCCATGACATCTGACTAAGTGTGAAGCGGCTTCGGTGACGTAACTGAACTTCTATGCCCAAGGTCGCGGGTTCAAAGCCGGCCAAAGTCATCGGATTTTCTAAGAGCGCTAAAAATCCCTCAGTAAGCTTTCCTTTGGAGGGGAAGTTTCAACGTTCGTTGCGAGTTGCTGATTGAGGTGGCATCTAGTAGCCAAGTTCACAGCTGGGTGGCGTTGACGTTAGTATCTGGTAGCAACATTAGGAACTACTGCTTGAAATTTAGCGTCTGCATTCCTTACCTGAATTACAGATTAATACAGCTATCACAATTCACACCGTTTATCAGACAGATTCTACACTCACCCAAAGTACACGGGGTTATATGACCGCGTTGTCGCAGCCCCTAAACTGAGGAACCAACCAACATCTCTGCGGGAGATATAATTTTGCGTGTAGAAGTAACAGACCGTTACATAGTTACACATCAGTGTCGAAACCTTGCATAAGGACAGTGTGACCACAAGTATAACAAGTAGTTCCGTGAAGAACTGTACAGCCTATTTTCATATATCCTGCTCATGTTAATTGCCTCTATCAACATACAAAATTTCAGTTTAATTGCTGTAACAGATTCGTAGATATTGAGAACCGCCTAAATATTTCAGATGGTCGCCAGGTTGGATTTTTATTTTTGTACTATTATATTAAGATTATTGTGTAAGTGTGGTATTCAAACTTCAATCGCATGATTAGAACACAAGAAGTAAAAACGAGATTTTAAAATTACGCACAGCAGCCATCTTGTGATTATGCAAACAATTGAAATAAATTAGATGCCAGTGGATCAACATTTGTGTAAGCATTTAAAACGTGCAACGTTTCACGGCACTCGGGTAGTTAATTCGCGAGAAACGTCCATTTAAATATTTATACTTCGCGTCGCCGCCATGTTGGATTCGTGCTCACCAGGTTACTGAAAGTCCTATAGGTGAACATATGTTCATAGTCTCTATGAACATAAAAATTTCAGTTTGGTTGCTGTAAAAGATTCATATATATTGAGGACCGTCTAAATATTACGGAAGCTTGCTATTTAGGATTGTTATATGTATAGGCCATAGAGTTATGTACCATTCAAGGTCACTTATTGCCTAGGTTCATTATTCAAACTTTCACTTCGATCGCATGATTACGACACAAGAAATAAAAACTTAATTTTAAAATTTCGCACCGCCGCCATCTTGAGGTTATGTAAACAATTGAATTAAATTAGATGGCAGTACATTACAATCTGCAAAATCATTTACTGTACCACATTTCACTGCGCTCAGAGAGTTAACTCACGAGAAAAGTCTATTAAAATATTTCAAATTCGCTTGGTCACCATGTTCGTTTTGTACTTTACAGGTTTATGAATTATACATAGGTAAACTTGTATCAGTACCCTTTATCACTGTACAAAATTGCAGGGTGATATCTGTAATAGTTTCGGGGATATAGAATGTCAGTGAAATATTTCGCACAGCCGCCATTTTGAGGTTATGTAAACAATTGAACTAAATTAGACTCCAGTGCATTGCAATGTGTATAAATATTTGCTGTACCAAGTTTCATTACATTTGGATAGTTAAATCGCGAGAAAAGTCTATTTAAAAGTCTCCACTTCGCTTAGCCGCCATGTTGGTTATGTAGTAACCAGGTTTTTGAAAGATTCATAGGTGAACTTCTAGTAGTACCCTTTATCACCGTACACAATTTCAGGGCGATATCCGTTATAGTTTCGGAGATACTGAATGCTAGTGAAATATTTCGCACAGCCGCCATGTTGGATTAGTGAGACGTAACAAAAATCGATTGGCACGGTCGACGTCGCCGGGAATAGTGCTATGAACTTACCGAGTTTCACTGAAATCGCTCCAGCCGTTTAGATTTTATTAGGGGGACACACACACACACCTCTCACACACACACACACACATGGACAAAAGGTGATCTCATAAGCCTATTTTTTCAAAATTGAAAAATGGACTCCAAATGACAAGAAGGTTACCGTCCCCGTAAGACAATAAAATGTTAAAAATATGTTTAAAATGAAGAAAAACAAAGTTAATTAATCTCCAATTATAAAATACTTTCACGCGATAAATGAGGTCTGATCCTTCTACGAAAACCTGCATATTCTGCCTATTTTCGCCTATCTCCAAGTTTGTCCGGTGAAATCTACCTCCGCCTTCCGGCGTGCCGAGAGGACTTTTTTATACATGTTTTTAGCTTCCCGTATCATTACTTTCCGTGTCTTCTCAAAGATTTAAATGCATAGTGCAAGCGTGAAATAATTCCACTGAATTAATATGTCATTTATTTGTGGGCATGCGTTAACCACTAACCTTGGGAATCAACAAGTATCCGATCTTAGAATATTGTTTTAAATGTCAAATGAATAAATCACACTACCTGATAATGATTATTAGAAATCTCAAATTATTATTATTATTATTAAATCAACATTATTATTATTATTATTATTATTATTATTTCCTCAACAAATGGATTTAAAGTTATTAAACTGTTCGGGGAATATCATCCTCGACTTCTAAATAATGGATAAATATCCATTCCTCGACTTAAATTTCTTTATTAAATCTTCAGTTACTACGGCTGATGACCGCGATTAGAACAAGTAGTTCCGTGAAGAACTATACAGCCTATTTTCATATATCATGCTCATGTTAATTGCCTCTATCAACATACAAATTATCAGTTTAATTGCTGTAACAGATTCGTAGATATTGAGAACCGTCTAAATATTTCAGATGGTCCTGGCTTTTTATTTTTGTACTATTACATTAAGATTATTGTGTACGTGTGGTATTCAAACTTCAATCGCATGATTAGAACACAAGAAGTAAAAACGAGATTTTAAAAGTACGCACACCAGCCATCTTGTGATTATGCAAACAATTGAAATAAACTAGATGCCAGTGGATCAACATTTGTATAAGCATTTAACGTGCAACGTTTCACGGCACTCGGATAGTTAATTCGCGAGAAACGTCCATTTAAATATTTATACTTCGCGTCGCCGCCATGTTGGATTTGTGCTCAGCAGGTTACTGAAAGTCCTATAGGTGAACATATGTTCATAGTCTCTATGAACATTAAAAAAAATCAGTTTGGTTGCTGTAAAAGATTCATAGATATTGAGAACCGTCTATTATTTCGGAAGCTCGCCATTTAGGATTGTTATATGTATAGGCCATAGAGTTATGTACCATTCAAGGACAATTATTGCCTAGGTTCATTATTCAAACTTTCACTTCGATCGCATGATTACGACACAAGAAATAAAAACTTAATTTTAAAATTTCGCACAGCCGCCATCTTGAGGTTATGTAAACAATTGAATTAAATTAGATGGCAGTGCATTACAATCTGCAAAATCATTTACTGTACCACATTTCACTGCGCTCAGAGAGTTAAATCATGAGAAAAGTCTATTAAATTATTTCAAATTCGCTTGGTCGCCATGTTCGTTTTGTACTTTACAGACTTATGAAGTATACATAGGTAAACTTGTATTAGTACCCTTTATCACCGTACAAAATTGCAGGGTGATATCTGTAATAGTTTCGGAGATATAGAATGTCAGTGAAATATTTCGCACGGCCGCCATTTTGAGGTTATGTAAACAATTGAACTAAATTAGACTTCAGTGCATTTCAATGTGTATAAACAATTGCTGTACCAAGTTTCATTATGTTTGGAAAGTTAAATCACGAGAAAAGTCTATTTAAAAGTCTCAAATTCGCTTGGCTGCCATGTTGGTTTCGTAGTCACCAGGTTTTTGAAAGTCTCATAGGTGAACTTCTAGTAGTGCCCTTTATCACCGTAAACAATTTCAGGGCGATATCGGCAATAGTTTCGTAGATATTGAATGCTAGTGAAATATTTCGCACAGCCGCCATGTTGGATTGGTGAGACGTAACAAAATTTGAAGGGCACGGTCAAGGTCGCCGGGAATAGCGCTATGAACTTACCGAGTTTCATTGAAATCGCTCCAGCCGTTTAGATTTTATTAGGGGACACACACACACACACCTCACACACACACACACACACACACACGCACGCACGCACACACACACGGACAAAAGGTGATCTCATAAGCCTATTTTTTTTTTTCAAAATTGAAAATAGGCTAAAAATATAAAAATTAAATAAATGCTAGTTCTGCTCGTCCATAAATTTCGAATCATTGACTTCTGAGTGTAAAAACAACTCAGTTCAAAGCTTCTCTTGCAAAAGAAAAATATTTGCAACAGCAAAAAAAACTTCTCGATGAATAGAAAATATGTGTTGGTAAGACTGTAGAAAAATATGAGAAAATCCAGCTAACTACGCATAAAATAATGCAAATTGTAGATTAAATTCTTGTAGATATTCAGTCTTCTTCTTGTCCCCATTAGGACACGTATTTATAATCTTGTATCGGCCTCCATTTTATACCCACAAGCTGTCTACACAGACATGGTGGTATTCATTCTTGAAGACTTAATATCTTGAAGAAAAATGTTGCCAGCTTCAAAAGCTGAAGTAAAGTTGACAGGGGTCTGATCAAAATGATCCATGATGAAAATTATTAACATGACCCAACTGTGATGTGTTCAGTACTCCTAATAGGCTTATACTCTTATTCAGCACGCGTACAAATTCTGTCGAGTTGGCTGGGCAGAGCTTCTCACTCTTCAGATCGCACAAGGCAAACCTGTATTCCCAATATCGGCTTAAGAATTGTACTGTGCAAGAATGGTAATAAAAGCACTGATTTATCTTGGCTGGTCTATTAACAAGACAAAAGCTTGTCCTCTGACTGTTGGATTAAATAATCCAGCTTTGAATAATTGTGGACAGAAGAAAGAAGTGTAGACAAAGTCTACCATATGTCCAGTTGTAGCAGTAAATAATTACCAGGTGCCACAAATTTGTATCACTTCGGTGATAACGATGAAAAGTTCGAAGATCACTTAAAGTGTTTAACACTTTCCTAATATCAGTAACCATGTACTGTCGAAATACTAGGTCCCAGCAACGTGCTGTAAATAACGAAGACTTTGCAACCATGTGCGTGAAGATTATAACAGTGTTCGGCGTTACGTAGAGTGTTTAGCGGCTAGAGCGCTTACGTAGTACTGCACGTCCATAGCAACCGAGTGCTGATGGAGAAGTGAACATCCATAGCTCGGTCGGGCGTGCCTTATATACTCCTCGACTGACTGCTCGAGGTCACTGCGGAGAAAATGCTGGAATTAAACATCTCATATCTCAGCTTCCGCTCGATCAATTTCCTCGAAATAAAGCACATTATTCCTCCCTTGTCCGTGCCAGTAATCTGATATATTGCACCCTTCAATAAAGCATGGTTTTCTCAAGATTCATCTACGGGGTCGTGTTCAGTCCTGACTGCGTTACGCAGCAAAGTTCGCTTAAAACAACATGCTCTAATGAATAGAAAGGTTCATGACAGAGGCTATACTAGAAATAAAATGAATAACAAGTAGAATAAAAGATATTTAATGACTGAAAATTATGTGCATAATAATAATAATAATAATAAATAGAAGAAATCCTCCCTGACTTTTACCCCCTAATAAAATAAATATAACACTGAGCGGTAGGAACTCGCTCGTCACAACAAGACAATGTGAATGCAGCCTCACACAAATAATTAATCATAACATAAACTTTGAGCGGTAAGAACTCACTCGTCACAACATCTGGATACAAGTCCATTTATCCTGGTCAAGAATTTTATATAATGTGTGGTGTACTGCTCGTAAATAAGAAACTGAGTACTGATGCGAGTCCGTTTACAACTGAAACAGTCATGTTACCCACGGATTTGCATCTTTTAAATCACACTATGGCTATGGGACCCACCCTTAATTAATACACTATAATTACTACTGACACATGCAAGATCTAATAATACAAAAATATGAAGAATCTACCCGAGATTCTAGCTGGTGCCAGAGCACATAAATGAACAAAAAGAGCATGCCAGAAATAGGGCAAAACGCTCTCATCATAACATGGGAACATAGCCTCGCACACCCTAAGTTGACACGGGTCATTGAACGCGTAAAATAAACACACAAAAATTTAACCAACAACAACAAAATACAAGCCTAACGGCTAAAAACTATGTTTACATTTTTATAAAACGCCAGACAAACACGAGTTTTGGAAGCTACCTTACAACTATGGACAGCACCCATTTAATCAATCAATACTCATTATAACCGATCAGGTTTTGTGAATTTAAACGTCTAAAATTGAAGGACAGGATCCAGGCCTGTTACTAATGACAAGTCACGTTATCTGATTTGAGCGCGCCCCTCTTGTATGAGTCATCGCTGTCTCAATGATCTCTCTCAGTCGCTCAAGCCAGGTGCAGTTTCCGGCTGGAAACGCCAACTATCTCACTCATCCCCTTGGATGGCAAGAAAACACAAATATATACCACAAGTCCAGCCTCGCGAGGTCATGAACTGGGCTAATGTGGAGCAAGTCAGAATAATCACCATGATATATTCTCGCTAGCACATCATAAAAATCACACAACGCACCAAAAGCTTGGACTGACTCTCATACTCTTACCACCGGGTCGGCTCAAAACAGATCAACAATACTGCGTCCATAGACATATTAACAAAAAATACACAACAAAAACTCGGGTGCAAAGTGCCATCCCGTTTAGATCTGCTGAAAAGCAACTATCAAAATAATCTTGATCCGTCATAAAATTCTACTCACAAATAATCTTTACCCTCCAAATTCTATTTTTAATCTCAAAATTAATTCAGTTCCATTTTTGTTATAAGGCATACCTCCGAATAATAATGCTTGACCGCGTTTTACGCAAGCGAACGCGAGCCCGAGTTGCACGTCGCCTCGTAAAGTTGAACAAAACACAACTCACAATATTTACAAATTACACAACGCTCGGCTTGTCCCATATTTAATGTGTCAGTAAAAACAAAAACTAATAATCTACATTACCAAACAAGCAAACAAATATCTACAAAATATGTCCCATAATACCATAGCTGATTTAATAAATAAATAACTTCATTTGTACTCAATCCTTTTAAAACAGCATCAAGGAAACGTCTGCAGCCATCTCCTATAAGATGTTTATCTCGTCATCGACATCTTCTGGCAAATGTCCTGCTGGTTCCAAGATCCGGTCTCGTTCTTAGACGTCATCTCGTGCTGAATTAAATAAAGTTTTGTCAGATACACACACGATATATTTCCTACTACATTCACCTATCAAGTACTAAATTCCTTGACAGTCTATTTGATGAATTATTTCGATGAACTGGTCCTACTGATAGTGCTGGGACTACAAATAAATCACTGAAGTTACACTTATAACTTGACGAAATTGTTCCATGTTCAAATAAAATTCAACGTCACGTCCTCAGACGCACGAATTAAAGAGTGTGAACGTTACGTCCTCAGACGCACAAAAATAAGTGTATGACGTTACGTCCACAGACGCACGAAAATAAGTCTTCTCTCGAAGCATTTTGGATCCTTATAAATGAAACTGACTAGGGTAGGTGTGGATGGGGATTTATGAGAAAATATTCCATAATAATTATCAGACTAGCATGCGATCGGTTTCATTGAGTTCGTAGCGATGTGGAGGTTACGATTATGCTGTAGCCGGCTCGAATCGATCGTGGAATTAATCTGTAGATAACTCCCGCGTTAATCTACCAGGGTGCGTTATCAAGCCGAGTTGCCGCTAAAACAAGGCGTCTTGATATTATTGGCCCAGACTCTTGTATGTCTTTGCGCGCTTTTACATGTATTTCTGCAGTAGGGAGTGGTTAACATGATGATTGACCAATTGCCTCGTAGCATTCGATTTTCTTCTTGGCGCCAACCTTCATAGCAACAGGCCATAATGTGCATGCCCAAGCCGTCTTCCGCGCTAAAAGTTGCACCTGTCCTATGTCTCAAGAATATTTATGCTTCTTCCTAAAATACCACAGGAGCTTAAACCATTGTGTCCTCTCGGCCACTGATTTCTCAATATTTCCCAACACCGTCTGGCTCTCATATCTGCTGTCTGTAGAAATGTATCAAAAGATGATGAATAATTATTAGAATCCTTTATACAGCCTGTGGATAAAGGGTTCAATATGTCTCAAGGTTCTACTCCATCGGGAAATATTCAATGACATTTAGCCTCGACTATGACGCTCTCGGCCTACGTCACTTAACCACTTCTTGGCTGTCAAAACCTTCGAAATGCTTCTAAGAAGGTTCGGCGCGCGCTTTTCAAACTTTCAATTCTGGACTTAGCATTGTTGCCTGTACCCTCAAATCTAGGCCACTGGATTTGGGCACATCCACCCCACACATAGCCAAAAAAAAATTTTTATTATTTTTCCTATTCACACATCAAGCTACCTGGTTCTTGAATAATAAATCTTCAAACTCGAAGAATTGAAATTTCCCACGATGTTAACCAGTTCGTGTGTCGGCTATCTTGTCATTACTTTCCTCGACTCGACAAGTTTTAAAAAAATATCTCAGGCTAAAGTTTGAATAGACTCCCCCCCCCCGATGTTGCTTTCTGCATTTAATCTATCTTTTCGTCCCTTGTGGTGTTCTTCGGACAGTATCTAACTCTCGGTCTTCATCTTCGAAATTATAATCTGTTAAGAAAAAAGTATTTATTTCAGCAGTCTTTTCTTTGGTCTTATTTATCCCGGAAGTACTGGTTTTTTCCTGCTGTTTCAACCGATCTAGGTATTTTTTAATTTCCTTTACTCTATCATCCAGGTTTTTCCTTCTTTCCTCTTCTTCATTGAACTGTCGTGGATTTTCGTTTCTTGGGTAATAGCGAATATTTCTCCCAAAGTACCTTCTCTCTTGGTATCGTCCTTGATTTCCTCTTGGTCTTCCCCATCGACCTCTATAATTGTTCGTACCTTCAGGTCTCGCATATGGTTTATTCTCATATGACCGATAGTTGTTTTGGTTCCATCTCCCTTGTCCTGGATCATCTCTCGGCGTTTTCTCTTCTCTACCGTCTCGAAGTGTCTGAGAATATCTATCAGCCATCACTGCAAATACCGCGTTGTCATTCTTTCCAGCCTTCTGATGAAAAAATTGAGCGTTCGTGTGATCCAACTTCTGTAGAACTTCATCAAATTGTTCCATGTTGTAGATGTCCGCTGCTATCAGTGTTCTTTGGACATCCGCAGGAAATTGCCTGATCAATGCAGTAATCAATTCGTTGTCGGGAATAGGCGGATCTAAATGTTGAAGTTTAGATAGTTGTCCTGCGAAATAAGTCGAATAACGTGTAGGTTGGGAAGTAGAGTATCTTTTAGAGTACAGCTCCGCTCTCACTTGCTGTTGAGTTTCTGGGGACCAGAATTTCTTCAATAATCCTCTAGTGAATTCCTCAAAATTATTTAGGGTAGATCTAAAGGCCCTAAACCACGTAAGTGCGGGACCCTCCAAAAATTTCCCTATCACTCTTATTTCTCTTTCTTTGCCAATATTGGAATCCTTGAGGTAATCTACTACTTCTCTCAGGAATTCTACGGGTGTAATATTCCCAGTTCCAGAAAGTTTAGAAGGTTTATCTTCTACGTTTTTATAGAAGGTTATCGGAGTGGATTGCATAATTGTCCTACCCTCTTCTTGTTTATGGGGATTTCCTACTTTGTTTACTCCCTCAATATCCATATCTTCACTCATAATTGTAGCTTTACCATGAGGTTCAACAAAACCCTTTGCTTGCTTTTGGTAATCCAAGAATTTGTTACTAAGTGCTTTGATAGTTTCTTTGAGTTCGGCATTCTCCTCGCCCACTAATTTCTTTAACTCTTCGCTACTGCTTTTATTATGCGAATAATCACCCTGATTTTTGTCTTTAACCTGACTCTTGATATCCTCAATTTCATTCTGGTTCTCTTCAGATCTTTTCCTGATTTCTTCATTATCTCTCTTGATCCCTTCTGTTTCCTTACAATTTTCTTTTCCGTCTGTAGAAATTTTGTTCATAATCTCTTCGTGATTCTTTAATGAATTTGTAATATCCACAATGTCTTTCTGAGCTATCTGGATATCCTTAGTAATAACCTGAACATGGGACGTCAAAGTTTCTCTAATTTAAAACTCAGCAATTCTTCTAGGTTTGTGCCGTGTCATGTGTGGGGTTTCGCCTAGGACACCAAGCTGGCTCATCGGTGGGCACTTGGTGTCCCTGCCCGGACCCCCACAGGAGTATCGAACTGCGCGATACCTCCCTTTATATAGAGTGCAACTGCACTCCTTGACTGCGAGAACCAAAAGCTCAAGCAGCCACAACCTCCCTATGAAGGCTTCCAAAAAGATGGTATATTGGCTTTCACGGCCGGTGAATTAAAACTCAGCAATTCTTCTAGGTTTGTGCCGTGTCATGTATGGGGTTTCGCCTAGGATACCAAGCTGGCTCATCGGCGGGCACGTGGTGTCCCTGCCCGGACCCCCACAGGAGTATCGAACTGCGCGATACCTCCCTTTATATAGAGTGCAACTGCACTCCTTGACTGCGAGAACCAAAAGCTCAAGCAGCCACAACCTCCCTATGAAGGCTTCCAAAAAGATGGTATATTGGCTTTCACGGCCGGTGAATTAAAACTCAGCAATTCTTCTAGGTTTGTGCCGTGTCATGTGTGGGGTTTCGCCTAGGACACCAAGCTGGCTCATCGGCGGGCACTTGGTGTCCCTGCCCGGACCCCCACAGGAGTATCGAACTGCGCGATACCTCCCTTTATATAGAGTGCAACTGCACTCCTTGACTGCGAGAACCAAAAGCTCAAGCAGCCACAACCTCCCTATGAAGGCTTCCAAAAAGATGGTATATTGGCTTTCACGGCCGGTGAATTAAAACTCAGCAATTCTTCTAGGTTTGTGCCGTGTCATGTGTGGGGTTTCGCCTAGGACACCAAGCTGGCTCATCGGCGGGCACTTGGTGTCCCTACCCGGACCCCTACAGGAGTATCGAACTGCGCGATACCTCCCTTTATATAGAGTGCAACTGCACTCCTTGACTGCGAGAACCAAAAGCTCAAGCAGCCACAACCTCCCTATGAAGGCTTCCAAAAAGATGGTATATTGGCTTTCACGGCCGGTGAATTAAAACTCAGCAATTCTTCTAGGTTTGTGCCGTGTCATGTGTGGGGTTTCGCCTAGGACACCAAGCTGGCTCATCGGCGGGCACTTGGTGTCCCTGCCCGGACCCCCACAGGAGTATCGAACTGCGCGATACTTCCCTTTATATAGAGTGCAACTGCACTCCTTGACTGCGAGAACCAAAAGCTCAATCAGCCACAACCTCCCTATGAAGGCTTCCAAAAAGATGGTATATTGGCTTTCACGGCCGGTGAATTAAAACTCAGCAATTCTTCTAGGTTTGTGCCGTGTCATGTGTGGGGTTTCGCCTAGGACACCAAGCTGGCTCATCGGCGGGCACTTGGTGTCCCTGCCCGGACCCCCACAGGAGTATCGAACTGCGGAATACCTCCCTTTATATAGAGTGCAACTGCACTCCTTGACTGCGAGAACCAAAAGCTCAAGCAGCCACAACCTCCCTATGAAGGCTTCCAAAAATATGGTATATTGGCTTTCACGGCCGGTGAATTAAAACTCAGCAATTCTTCTAGGTTTGTGCCGTGTCATGTGTGGGGTTTCGCCTAGGACACCAAGCTGGCTCATCGGCGGGCACTTGGTGTCCCTGCCCGGACCCCCACAGGAGTATCGAACTGCGCGATACCTCCCTTTATATAGAGTGCAACTGCACTCCTTGACTGCGAGAACCAAAAGCTCAAGCAGCCACAACCTCCCTATGAAGGCTTCCAAAAAGATGGTATATTGGCTTTCACGGCCGGTGAATTAAAACTCAGCAATTCTTCTAGGTTTGTGCCGTGTCATGTGTGGGGTTTCGCCTAGGACACCAAGCTGGCTCATCGGCGGGCGAACCCCACACATGACACGGCACAAACCTAGAAGAATTGCTGAGTTTTAATTCACCGGCCGTGAAAGCCAATATACCATCTTTTTGGAAGCCTTCATAGGGAGGTTGTGGCTGCTTGAGCTTTTGGTTCTCGCAGTCAAGGAGTGCAGTTGCACTCTATATAAAGGGAGGTATCGCGCAGTTCGATACTCCTGTGGGGGTCCGGGCAGGGACACCAAGTGCCCGCCGATGAGCCAGCTTGGTGTCCTAGGCGAAACCCCACACATGACACGGCACAAACCTAGAAGAATTGCTGAGTTTTAATTCACCGGCCGTGAAAGCCAATATACCATCTTTTTGGAAGCCTTCATAGGGAGGTTGTGGCTGCTTGAGCTTTTGGTTCTCGCAGTCAAGGAGTGCAGTTGCACTCTATATAAAGGGAGGTATCGCGCAGTTCGATACTCCTGTGGGGGTCCGGGTAGGGACACCAAGTGCCCGCCGATGAGCCATCTTGGTGTCCTAGGTGAAACCCCACACATGACACGGCACAAACCTAGAAGAATTGCTGAGTTTTAATTCACCGGCCATGAAAGCCATTATACCATCTTTCTCTAACCTCTTTGATTCCGTCTTGTGTCTCCAGTTTAAGTGCATCTTTGACTTCACTGATGACTGTCGTCTTTATCTCGGTTGTCAACTCTTTGACTACACTTTGCTGAATCTCTCCAACCACAAGTTCCTGGAATTGCTCGGTCAAACGTTGTATGACGTTATTTGCCATATCGCTGTTCCCTTTCTGGACAAGAATTTCTAAATTTGTCATATCTTCTCCTACTTTCCTCATACCTCGCTCGATCCTGTCAGCTAATGACTGAGATTTTTGGTCGGCATCGCGAAATCTATCCTCCATTTTAGTTGTGTTTAAAGCTAATGAAGTTTCGAGTTCATGAGTTTTCTCGAACAGTTTACACATTTTATTTTCTAAAGACGTTTTCACTGAATCAGAATTTTCTTTGATTTTATTTTCTAACGAAGTAGAACTCTCTTTGAATATATTTTCTAAATGTTCCTTGAGTTTATTTTCTAAAGAGGCTCCTAATGAATCTGAATTCTCTCTCATTTTAGCTTTTAAGTTTTCTGAATTTTCCTCTAATTTAGTTTTAAAAGAAGTTTTTAAAGAATGAGAATGTTATTTTAACTTGTTTTCTAAAGAAGTTAAATTAGTCTCCAAAGAATTAGAATTTTCTTTAAATTTACTTTCCATTGAGTTTTCAAGATTAACTTTTAAAGAAGCGGTCAATCTATTTTCTAGGGCATCTGAATTTTCCATTATTTTTTCCCCTAAAGTTTCAGAATTTTCTTTAAGTTTAGCTTCCATTTTATTAGTTTTCTCTATGATTTCTGCCACCTGCAGTTCTGTACTCTTGGAGCTCTCCTCCATGTGAGTTAAGATCCTCATGACCTCATCCATAATTATCACAATATAATTCAAAGTTAGGGGTATAAATATAGGCAGACACAAAGACTTACAACTAGAACAAGAATTATGCGTAGTTACTTGGATTTCTCAGAATAAAATGAGATATGCCCTAATGTCGACGTGATGGAAAAAAAATCTCTACTATTAATTAGATTTAAACAACAATACCAAAAAATACAAGGTCAATATCCTCCCCCTGGATTCTAATAGATTGCATATTTCCAGACTATCGAACGTATACTACAAATTTTAGTTGACACCCTAATGGATAAACCATTATACAAAAATCAAAAACCACACTAACTATTTGAACTTTAAGGTAAAGTATTTAGCACCGAGCACACAAACAAGCTGTTCTGTGGCGATATTATTGCAGTGATTTTACATTGTCGACTTGTAGGTTATTGAATGACAAGCGTTAATTTGAACACTACGGTATGCAATGAAACTTTACTGGATACGTAAACATTAAGACTAAATGTACATAGCCTATTTTGTGCGTCACGCATGTATTCTAAATTAAGTATATTAAAATTTGAATTGAACAAACAAGGCTAACCATGAAAATAGTTTGATGTCGAAATGAACGATAGCCTGCCGTTACAGGTTGGCGCGCGCGGTCTCCAGCGGTATTTCCAGCTTTTTCCCACGTTCTTCCTGCGGTACTATTTACAACTTATTGACTCGATGCTTAAAGTAAACGAAACGATGGCAATGAAACAAACTCCGACACAGCTAACAGGTGACTGAATGAATGACAATAAGCTGGCAACGTATGGTATTAGTTGTCAAAATCCAGCCAATAGGAGCCCGCGGCGGTCAGCTTTTCCAAGCTCCCGCCATTTCCTTCACATTCATTCTTTTGAAATACAGAGTTTAGTTGGCCGTAACGAAGGTAGAAGAAGAAGAACTAATATTGTAACCACTTATCCTCAAAGCTTGGCTTTACACACGGACTCAGTGAGGTATCATTCCTATACCGTTGCAAGGGCGGTGTCTGGAAGCTGAAACCACTTTGTCAGCAGATACAACTGGGGATGGCGATAGGCGGATCGCCCAGGCGACTTCGAACTTGGGTCTAATCAGTGCTGGATTACCCATTAGGCCCGACTAGGCCCAGGCCTAGGGCCCCCAATTATCTGGGGCCTCCAAGCAATCTCTAATTTAGTTCAATTTTATTCCGAAGATTTAGAAAAAAATTATCCGGAACAGAGACAGTTTCAGCATTATATTAAATTACCATGTCCTTTAAAAACTGAGTTCACTCATTCTGAACTTTACGAAATTCTTATTCGAGACAAGCTTGAGTCTCTTTCTCCGAACGTTGAAATTGCTTTTCGCATTTTCCTGACCCTCATGATAACGAATTGTTCTACGGAGCGCTTGTTTTCAAAATTGAAACGGATCAAAAGTGCGCTAATGAGTATCATGTCAGAGGAACGATTAGACATGCTAAGTTTAATGTATATCGAGTCAGATGTTCTGCGGGAAATTGATTTTAATGACATTGTAGAAGATTTCATTGACCGAAAAAAAACAGAAAAAAATGATTACATTTTTCAGAAGTAAAAAATAGTATGATTTGATAAATTGTTAATCAAATCATCTGAAATGTTTTCAAATAACGATGATCATTTCAATTGAAATGTATGTATTTATGTAGGCCTATGTATTGAACCCTTATTGATCTTCGATAAATAAGTATTCATATTTATTATTATTATTACTACGGCCCAGGCAGCACATAAGGAAGTCGACTTGGATATTAGGGAGGCCAGCATTTCGTAACGATTGCAACAGAAGTTGAGCCAGTAGCTATTCCTGGGGGACGGCCAGAATTAGTCGAGTTCAAGGCTAAATTGTGCAACTACAGTACCAAAATTGGAGACATAAAGGAAGAATCACGAGGTCTTCTCAACGAACATACGATTGAATCAGCCAATCGCAAGAGACCAAGCCGTGACCACGAGGTGGACGGCGTCAGTAGTAAAAAGCCCGCGGAAGTGTGTATCTAAGGAACCGCCGAACGGATTAATTTCCGCTCGAGTAATTTGAGACGTTGGATTTATTTGGAGAAGAATGACACTAGTTACATCTTTGTGAGACAAAAACTCTGGAAGTTTTTATCCGACTTTGCCCCACTCCACCGCCCTTTTCAGTTTCTCATAAATAGCTTGGCCTGACGCCAATCTAAAGTCTTATCGTGTGGAGCCTTCAGAGGCAGACTCCACGTCAGTTCGAAGTGTGAATTTTAAAGTCTATTCTTGTGGAGCCTTCAGAGGCATACTCCACGCCAGTTCGAAGTGTGAATTTTAAAGTCTTACCTTGTGGAGCCTTGAGAGGCATACTCCACGTCAGTTTGGACTGTGATTTTGACGCTCGAATTTATCTAAGTCATTATCTGGTGTAAAACGTGATTTTTACGCTCTAAATCAGTAAAGCTAATTCATTTTGTGAGCTTTGAGGAACTAAAGTCGCAGCGATCGCAGTATCAAATTTTAAAAGCTGTAATACATTTTATTATAAAATCAACTTTGTTGTGTGAACTAAACAGTAACATTCATTTCAAGACGACTAGTTCAACTTTAAGAGGGAAGTATCGTATCGCCCTAATTAGCGCTTACCAGAACCGAAGTCCATAGTACGGACGGAAATACCGGACGAGATAGCGACTGCTAGTGCAGCCGGGATTGTGAACTTGTTAACGAGCCAGTGGCGCGGACTCGACATGTATATTTCTCTATAAATTGTGTGTATTTTATGTATGTTTTTATAGTGCGTGTGTCTGATATAAGTAGGGCCAGTCTTCGCTATTAATCGCACTAGGACAATTGTGGGTGAACTGAGTAGCCTGCAAGCGATTATAGATAGGCAAATATTTAATATTGAACTTTTCTGCCGAGGAGTCCAGACCAAGATGAACAGCACGTGGTGTGAAGTTGGGATGAGCTTCAAGAAATCAGCACAGACGACTACTATGGAGAGCTAAATTGTCCATAGGGCAATGGGTTGAGGAGGATGTCCTTGGTCTACATGCAGAAGCGGTGATGTACTAAAATTGGATTTATTTCAATTATGTAGTTAGATTTGGCCGGGGAACTTTGTAAATAGTCATGTTTTTCTTTCTTGTTGTTTTAGAGTTTTTCTTGTACCGACACTATGTGTTTAAATGTCCGTTGGCGCGTGGCCAAAGTGTTTGTTGGTATTTTGTTTTCTTTCTTGAGTCATGAGTAATGTACGCGGCGTGCGTGCGTGATTTTGTTATCCTTGCAATTTGCGGAACCCGTTACATTCGATAAATGGTGCTTTATTAACGTTAATATTTGAAATAGGAATGGGAGAAAATGAGTGTAAAACATTTTGTCTGAACAGGTTATTATTCATGTTAGGGTAGCCGAGTGCACCAACTTAAAAGTAATTGTAGAACACCTTCGTTCTAATTTTGATAGATTTTCTTGAGTCCTTTTCAGGTGACTAGTCACGGCATGAACGATGGCGCCGGCATGTGGATATTATTTGTGTCTTTTATTTCAGGGTCTGTCAAAACCCATACGTGTGATTCAGTGTGTGTTGATGTGTCTTGTGTGTGTTGATTCTACGTGAGGAGGGGGTAGTTGTCCTACCGCCCTTATATATTTTTGCTGCTATTGTATTTTTTTTGATGGAAAGACAGAGTGCTCTTGGGAGACTGCTGATTCTTGTCCATATGGTTATTCTGACACACACATGTATTATTGTGCTTTGGGGCACATTTCTTCGAGGTTCGACCCATGTTCTGGGAGGTCGACGTATTTTGACACGTGGGTTGACAGACATGCAGAGTTCCACAAACCGCCCGTTTTGCCTGTGACTTATTTTGATAGGCAGTCCTGTTTCCGAATGAACCCTGTAAGCTTTCATATAGCAAACCTGTTCATTGTGATGGTTAATTTTTAAGCCATAATTAATTGGGGAGTTCGCCATGTGTGTAACGGATTGTTGTACCTTGTATGGATAAAATATTGTGATTAACGTAAATGTTGGCTGTTTGCCTATTGCTTTGTTGATGACTCGATTCATGTAATTTTTTTTGTGTGTCACACCCGTGTGGTGTAGTTGTAGAGTATTTGTAAATTTTGACAGCGGTCATTTGAGTATTTTTCTATTGGTCACGTGTCAATGTACTTGTGTTGATTTGTGTGAGAAGTCCTAAGTTTTTAGGCAGTAAATGTTGCTACGGCAATCTAAGTCCAATTTCACTCGGAAATTTTGTGTTTGTTTATAGTAGATTTAGGAAGTGTCGGTTTAATTTAAGTAGTGTAGTTGTGTTCCCCCGTGTCGGTCTAGCTCTAGGAAATGCGGATTCGGTGTTTGAAGGGTCATCCCGGATGATAACGAATCACGCATTCAAAGTACACATCGTGATGCATGTAGAACTGCATACGCACTTATATGGTCATTTATATGGTCATTTATATGGTCACTTTTGTATCTTTCATTTAAGGACACTTGGTCCAGGTAATTAATCTCTCCAGAGATATCGCCTAGTTTTTGGCATTTTTATTAAATGGGAGTCAGTTGGGAGATTTTGTTGTTAATTGTTTATGTGTAAATATGGTGATTTGTTATTAAATTCAGTTGTTTTTAACCCTGGCTTCACTCTTTCCTGCATGTCATTTTGTTATATGTTACCCTGCAAGTTAATGAAGCGCCCTGACAGCAACTTACGAATATGACCCGTTACGCCCCGAATCTGAGTCTCATATGCTTCTTTGCAAGGGTTCATAAAACAAAAATGGCTGCCCAAGTGGGGATTGTTGTTGTTGTTGCTTCGCTGATCTCATATTTATTTCGTTGAGAAATGATGCCAGATCAAGCGGACATGTAAATTCAGTAAATGGAGGCGATGTTGTACCGCCATGTGCATTAGTAAAATCACTGAGTTCCTAAGGTTAGAAATATTGAACAAGGTTAGAATTTGATTTTGTATTTGTTATAAACTTGTTCTGGCGCCCACATTAAAATTAGAAATTTGCATTATTATTGAACTCAGTTAAAGCAGGAAGATGTTGCCTTATATTTGACATTTAATTGACTTCGGTTAATTGGTGTTTCGTAAATTCTGTTGGTTAGGAATTTAAAAGCAGATCACTAGGGGTTATTTTATTGTTTGGGAATAAGTGTCATTGTATTCAGTAAATTTTGTTACTGAAATTTTCATTAAAGTAGAGCCAGTAATATTTAAATGTGTGACATATATGTGCGTATAGGGCTGAAACCTTAGCCCATAACCCTGTTTTTCTCTGAATATATTTTTGTGTGTGATATGGCGCTTGTTGATGAGATAAAGGCATTGTTAGAACAGATGTCGATCCAAATGTCCGCGAAAACGGAAGAACAATTAGAACAGATGTCGATCCAAATGTCCGTAAAGACGGAAGAACAATTAAAGAACATGAAGGAGGAAATAAGCGAAGACAATAATAAACAATTAGAAAAACAATTACTTGATATGAGCGATAATATTTCGGTACAGTTACAAGCGCAGAAGATAGATAGTGAAAAACAATTACTTGATATGAGCGGTAACATTTCGGTCCAGTTAGAAGTCCAGAAATTAGACACTGACAAACAACTCAATGAACTTAACCACAAATTGTCACAACAGGCGGTAACACAAACCGAACAGTTAGGGAAAATCACAAATGATATCAACCAGAGCGTTCAAAAAGTAGAGAAACTGGCAGGCGAGGTTGCGGAAAACAACATCAGACAGTTAGGAGAAATGAAGAAATTGGAGGCAAAATTTGATAACAAATTAATGCAATTTGACGAGATGGTGGCAGATAAACTCAAGCAGATAGAGGCAGCATGTGTCAGTAACACCGCGGGAGTGAAGAAGACCCAAGAGAAACTACAACAGCAAATTAATTCAGTAGATAACAACGTGCTGGAATTAATAAAGGAAATAGATAAAGTCGAAGTTAAGGCTGAAACTGAGCGGATACACTTGCGGGAAAATTTAGAGGAGCAATTAGGCAGAACACAAGAGATCATAAGGAAAGAGATGGAAGGCCAGCTGATAAACACACGAGAGGTAATAAGACAAGAAGTAGGGGAGCAGCTCGTCAAAACTCAGGATAATTTGGAGGAACAACTAGTGAAAACGCAGGAACGGATACGTGAAGAGCTAGAGAAAAATCAGGAGAGGAACGAGGAGAAAATAAATAGCTTGAAAAGTAGGATCCGGCGAGATTGGGACCAGCAGGCTCAGGCGAATAAGGAAGACAGGCTGGCAGTTTTAAAGCGAATGCAGGCACTGGAGGAAAATATGAAGTCGAAATTGCAGGAACAATCAGAATTAATCATAAAAAACGAGATTAGATCGTTAGAGAATGCGACATTATTTTCAAATGAAAATATACAGGAAAAGCAAACAAGCATTGGAAGTCCGGCAGGTTCGAAGTTGGCTGAGGACACGAGTCGGGGTCAAAGTCCCAGACTAACGACTAATGCATTCCAGCAGTACAGGGGGGAGACTTCAACTCCGCAACCGAACTTGGCACCAGCCCAAGTCATCCAAGTCATTCGGGGTAATGATTTTAAGCCCGATAAGTTCAAAGAAAATTCAGGAACCACTCCCAAAGCATTCTTACGGCAATTAACGGATTACTTTAATGACCAACACATCGGCCCAGAGAAACAATTAAGACTGGTGGAGAAATTTTTGGAAGGACCTAGCCTGACCTGGTTCTTAAGTTTCAAGTACACATTTACAGACATGGATCAATTCCGCGAGGCGTTTTTGAAGAAGTTTTGGAGTCCTTCGTTACAACAGGGGTTAAGAATGGACCTGTACACACGCAAATACCATAGTACCCATCCAACCCGTTTTTCAGAATTCTTTAGTCAGCAATTAGTAAAATTCAGGGATTTTGATGACCCGCCTAGCGAGCCGAATATGGTTCTAACCATCGGAAAACAACTCCCAATGCATATCCAACAATTGTTAGTCGCAGGAAACATTCAGACCGCAGTCCAAGCAGAAGAATTACTCAGACACTTAGATGAGACGAGTATGGTGAGCCCACAGACAGGAAGAAGGAATTTGGAATGTGTAAACACGGCAGAGGTAGTTCAGGGACCCCAAAATAACCACGGCCAGGGAAACCAAAGTAAGACACAGTCCACGGGAACACAGTTCACGCCAAGAAGACAAGATTTTGACGGCCGAAACCAGTTCCATCACAACAATCATAACTATCAGAATAACCGCGGGAGATATCATCAGAATAACCAGAATCAAAATAATCAGTGGACGTACCAGCGGGAGTACACAAATTGGAGGGGAAACCAGAGACAAGGTAGACCCTACCAAAGAAATGGAGATGGTAGATGGAGTAACGGCAGGGACTATCGCCAAGAAAACAGAGGAGAATATAGGAATAACTGGGACGAGCGATATATTGAATCCCGTAAATACCTGGATCAATTAAGTAATGAAGAAGCGGAGAAGGAAAAGTGGGGGCGTGCCATGGCGAACAGACAGAGCCCAGACAATCATCAAGGAGAGGGGGCAGAGAGTTTACTGAGGCAACAGGAGCGACAGAATGATAACCGGCGAAACACATCTAATGGGGCCCGGGATTAAAAAAAAAAACAAATGAATTGAAAGGAGATAGGCTAGAAACGGAGATCGCCAGGGAGCAAGAAGAGATGATAGTGGCCAACATAGAAGAGTGGGTAGCATTCCCAGACGACTGCCTGGAGGAAGTGGTGAAGAACCGTGAAAACGTTATCAGACAGCTACCAATTATTTACGCGCATATTGGAGGTATGAGGGTGAGATGTTTGATTGATACAGGTAGCCAGGTGAGCTTGGTCACTGAAATTTTGATAAAAGAAATAGCAAGAAAACAGACTGTTCCTATTATGCCGGTACCGCTAATGAAAGTCAGAGGTGTCATTCCTGACAAAACTATGAATTGTAAGCAGCAAGCATTCCTAGATCTGGAAATATTGAACCATACTTTTTCACAAACATTCATCGTTATTCCAAAGATGAACTACAATATAATTTTAGGAGCCAACTTCATCTGCGATTTTCATGCTGTAATTGATTTACATAACAACACTGTAAGCTTCAAACAAGTAGAAGGATTGGATCATGTGGGTTTAAATATGGAAGAGAATCCGCTGGAGAGAGAGGCCAATACTTGGGTTGTTGAGGAATGCACTAATGAGGCCGGAGATAAGATCTTGAGGGGAGAGCAAGTCAACCAGACAGCAGTGCTAGAAATGGACAGCCGAGATATTTCACAGGAACTTTGGGTGCATTTGGCGGAAGAAGAAATGGGCGGAACCAAATTCGAAATTTTACTTCAGGAGCGACTTAAGGAAGCCATCGTAGGGGAATCTGATAGAAGAAGACTGGAAGAAATCTTAAGACTACATAAAGAAGCCTTTGACACCGTACCTGGGAAAGTTTTGAATTTTCAATATGCTATGCAGGTGACAGATTGGACCCCATTTAAAAGTAAACTGTACCCGATCCCAGAGAAGCATTTTTCTCAGGTGAAGGACATTATTACTAACTTATTAGATTCTGGCATGATAAGGAAAGCTGCAACTCCTTATCTGAACGCAATATTGGCTGTGACCAAGCCAAACGGATCAATTAGGCTATGCCTAGACGCGCGAGTTTTAAATAGTAAACTGCTAGTTGAGCACGACCAAGCACCGAGGATCAAAGATGTTTTGAAAGGCTTCCGTGGGAAGAAGATATACTCAAGTGTGGATTTGACGAATAGTTTCCACCATCTTGAACTTGAAGAAAAATCTCAACTGTTGACGGGATTTTTATTCGACAATCAAAGTTATATCTGGTGTCGAATGCCCTTTGGCGTGAAAACTGCGGGATGTGCACTCATTAGAGCACTCGATAGAAATCTGACTGAGGAGGTCAAGAACTTCACCACGAGATATGTTGATGATATATTAATCGCTTCTGAGACAATGGAAGAACACTTGGTAAATTTAAATAAACTGTTGGATAACCTGAGAACCATGAACTTCAAGATCAACTTAAAAAAGTCACATTTTTGCCAGAGCGAAATTTTATATTTGGGACATATAATTGATGTCGAGGGCGTGCGGCCTAATCCAGCCAAGATTGATGCTATTAAGAAATTTCCCACACCTACCAAAGTCAAACATGTTAGAGCATTTTTGGGAGTGACTGGTTTCTTCAAAGAAAATTGCCCTGGTTACACAGAAACAGTAGCGCCTATGCAGGAGATGTTGAAGAAAGCGAATCGATGGTCGTGGAACGAGGAGTGCGACAGGTCTTTTAAAGCAACGAAGGATTTATTGGAAAACTGTGTGAAACTTGGATATCCGGATTTTGAGAAACAATTTATCATTCAAGCAGATGCTTCGTTAATTGGGATTGGTGCTATGCTGTACCAAGAGGACGCTGAAGAACCCAAGAAGAAATCCTATTTGGCATTTACGAGTCGTAAATTACGGAAACATGAGAGAAACTACACAGTTACGGAACTTGAGCTACTAGCAATTCTATATTCTCTACAACAGTGGCGCAAGATGATCTATGGTTATTCCATCATTGTTAGAACCGACCACCATGCACTGACGTTTTTATTTAAGACGACAATAGCAAGTGAGAGAGTAACGCGCTGGTCCATCTACATACAACAGTTTGACATCACAATAGAGCATTGTCCTGGGAAATTGAACGTCATACCAGATGCCTTGAGTAGAAACCCTGAGGACGGAAACGAAGTAATAGCGGAAGTTCACAATATTACCTTGACACCTAAGGCTCGTGAGTTTTTGGCAAGATTGAAGGATATTCGGAAGGAGCAAGAAGCTGACCCATGGATGATGATGATGATAAAATTCTATAGGAAGGAGTTACAACCAAATTCACCAGAGTACCGGGAAGCCAGTGCTAAACAAGCGAGATTTCACTACTTGAATAACTTGTTACATAAGTACGTGGATGAGCATCACACTAAACTGCGGATCTTAGTTCCAGCATCACTACAGAGGGGATTAACTTGGCACGTTCACGAGAGCCTAGCACATATCGGCACGGATAAGACTGAAGCTACGATAGGGGAGACCTTTACTTGGCCCAAGATGAGATTCACCATTGTTGAAGTAATTAGAACATGTGACGCTTGTCAGCGCACAAAGCCGAACAACTTTATCCTGAAACAACCTCCAATACCACTATTACCGCAGAAACCATGCGAGATGCTCGCGATTGATGCTTTGGTCCTTTAGTAAAAGGAAAGCGTGGATGCCGACACCTCTTGGTGTGTGTCGATGTATTTTCGAAGATGGTCGTGCTATGTCCTATCCAGAAGACGACATCAAGACAAGTCCTCAGTAGAATTAAGAACAAAGTCATTCCGATGCTTGGGAAGCCGGAATCCATTCTTTCAGATCACGGTACCTATTTCACAAGCAATGTTTTTAGGCAAGGTTTGGAGAGCCTAGGAATAAAACACATATTTTCAAGTATTCGTCATCCTTGTGGAAATCCGAGCGAAAGAACAATTCGCTGTGTCGCTAAATACTACAGAGTAATGATTCCTAACGAACACAATAAATGGGTAGACAAAGTGGAGGAAATTGAGATATGCATGAACACTACTAAGCACGAGTCGACGGGTCAAGTCCCACTGATTGTACACCACAACAGGTTGCCAGAAAGAACTTGGGATAAGATCATTCCTTGCCCAAGGGATCCATTATTAGCGCATGATTTGCGAATCCAGCGAACGAGAGAGCACATGAGGAACCAAGCGGACCGAAGGTTGAGACGGTACCGAGGAAAGAAGTTTCACCGAGAGTTACAAGAGCAAGAATTAGTGCTGGTTCGTAGACCACCGATCTCCGACCCTAAGAACAAAGTCTTCGCCAAGTTCTGTCCAAGGTTCATTGGTCCGTTCCGGGTAATTAAGAATCTGGGTAACAATGCCTACAGATTAGAAGAAGTGAGCACTGGTGCAAAATCTGTTTTTAATAGCGCCAATTTGAAACCGTACTACAGAAGGGAACCATTTGATGATTAAGGAAGATGATATGTGCAGAATCTGTATTGCAAAATTCATGTTTTGAAAACAAACACTCAAATTCACGGGGAGCACCTGAGTACGCACTTTGTTTGTAAACAACGAGCAGCTGAGACGACGGGAGTGGCAACTACTTGAGGAGAAGGGGAGACCTAGTGGAAATATGAATGACATTCCAGCGAGAAGGGAGCACACTAATTGAGTCAGAGGGGCATACACTCGAGCAGCTGAGTGAGATTTAAAGAGATGTGTTGTTCCTACAGTGGATTTTGTTTTTGAAATCCAAACCAATAAATTGTTTCGAATTTCAAAACCTTGCTGAGGACAAATGAACCCTTATTGATCTTCGATAAATAAGTATTCATATTTATTATTATTATTACTACGGCCCAGGCAGCACATAAGGAAGTCGACTTGGATATTAGGGAGGCCAGCATTTCGTAACGATTGCAACAGAAGTTGAGCCAGTAGCTATTCCTGGGGGACGGCCAGAATTAGTCGAGTTCAAGGCTAAATTGTGCAACTACAGTACCAAAATTGGAGACATAAAGGAAGAATCACGAGGTCTTCTCAACGAACATACGATTGAATCAGCCAATCGCAAGAGACCAAGCCGTGACCACGAGGTGGACGGCGTCAGTAGTAAAAAGCCCGCGGAAGTGTGTATCTAAGGAACCGCCGAACGGATTAATTTCCGCTCGAGTAATTTGAGACGTTGGATTTATTTGGAGAAGAATGACACTAGTTACATCTTTGTGAGACAAAAACTCTGGAAGTTTTTATCCGACTTTGCCCCACTCCACCGCCCTTGTCAGTTTCTCATAAATAGCTTGGCCTGACGCCAATCTAAAGTCTTATCGTGTGGAGCCTTCAGAGGCAGACTCCACGTCAGTTCGAAGTGTGAATTTTAAAGTCTATTCTTGTGGAGCCTTCAGAGGCATACTCCACGCCAGTTCGAAGTGTGAATTTTAAAGTCTTACCTTGTGGAGCCTTGAGAGGCATACTCCACGTCAGTTTGGACTGTGATTTTGACGCTCGAATTTATCTAAGTCATTATCTGGTGTAAAACGTGATTTTTACGCTCTAAATCAGTAAAGCTAATTCATTTTGTGAGCTTTGAGGAACTAAAGTCGCAGCGATCGCAGTATCAAATTTTAAAAGCTGTAATACATTTTATTATAAAATCAACTTTGTTGTGTGAACTAAACAGTAACATTCATTTCAAGACGACTAGTTCAACTTTAAGAGGGAAGTATCGTATCGCCCTAATTAGCGCTTACCAGAACCGAAGTCCATAGTACGGACGGAAATACCGGACGAGATAGCGACTGCTAGTGCAGCCGGGATTGTGAACTTGTTAACGAGCCAGTGGCGCGGACTCGACATGTATATTTCTCTATAAATTGTGTGTATTTTATGTATGTTTTTATAGTGCGTGTGTCTGATATAAGTAGGGCCAGTCTTCGCTGTTAATCGCACTAGGACAATTGTGGGTGAACTGAGTAGCCTGCAAGCGATTATAGATAGGCAAATATTTAATATTGAACTTTTCTGCCGAGGAGTCCAGACCAAGATGAACAGCACGTGGTGTGAAGTTGGGATGAGCTTCAAGAAATCAGCACAGACGACTACTATGGAGAGCTAAATTGTCCATAGGGCAATGGGTTGAGGAGGATGTCCTTGGTCTACATGCAGAAGCGGTGATGTACTAAAATTGGATTTATTTCAATTATGTAGTTAGATTTGGCCGGGGAACTTTGTAAATAGTCATGTTTTTCTTTCTTGTTGTTTTAGAGTTTTTCTTGTACCGACACTATGTGTTTAAATGTCCGTTGGCGCGTGGCCAAAGTGTTTGTTGGTATTTTGTTTTCTTTCTTGAGTCATGAGTAATGTACGCGGCGTGCGTGCGTGATTTTGTTATCCTTGCAATTTGCGGAACCCGTTACATTCGATAAATGGTGCTTTATTAACGTTAATATTTGAAATAGGAATGGGAGAAAATGAGTGTAAAACATTTTGTCTGAACAGGTTATTATTCATGTTAGGGTAGCCGAGTGCACCAACTTAAAAGTAATTGTAGAACACCTTCGTTCTAATTTTGATAGATTTTCTTGAGTCCTTTTCAGGTGACTAGTCACGGCATGAACGATGGCGCCGGCATGTGGATATTATTTGTGTCTTTTATTTCAGGGTCTGTCAAAACCCATACGTGTGATTCAGTGTGTGTTGATGTGTCTTGTGTGTGTTGATTCTACGTGAGGAGGGGGTAGTTGTCCTACCGCCCTTATATATTTTTGCTGCTATTGTATTTTTTTTGATGGAAAGACAGAGTGCTCTTGGGAGACTGCTGATTCTTGTCCATATGGTTATTCTGACACACACATGTATTATTGTGCTTTGGGGCACATTTCTTCGAGGTTCGACCCATGTTCTGGGAGGTCGACGTATTTTGACACGTGGGTTGACAGACATGCAGAGTTCCACAAACCGCCCGTTTTGCCTGTGACTTATTTTGATAGGCAGTCCTGTTTCCGAATGAACCCTGTAAGCTTTCATATAGCAAACCTGTTCATTGTGATGGTTAATTTTTAAGCCATAATTAATTGGGGAGTTCGCCATGTGTGTAACGGATTGTTGTACCTTGTATGGATAAAATATTGTGATTAACGTAAATGTTGGCTGTTTGCCTATTGCTTTGTTGATGACTCGATTCATGTAATTTTTTTTGTGTGTCACACCCGTGTGGTGTAGTTGTAGAGTATTTGTAAATTTTGACAGCGGTCATTTGAGTATTTTTCTATTGGTCACGTGTCAATGTACTTGTGTTGATTTGTGTGAGAAGTCCTAAGTTTTTAGGCAGTAAATGTTGCTACGGCAATCTAAGTCCAATTTCACTCGGAAATTTTGTGTTTGTTTATAGTAGATTTAGGAAGTGTCGGTTTAATTTAAGTAGTGTAGTTGTGTTCCCCCGTGTCGGTCTAGCTCTAGGAAATGCGGATTCGGTGTTTGAAGGGTCATCCCGGATGATAACGAATCACGCATTCAAAGTACACATCGTGATGCATGTAGAACTGCATACGCACTTATATGGTCATTTATATGGTCATTTATATGGTCACTTTTGTATCTTTCATTTAAGGACACTTGGTCCAGGTAATTAATCTCTCCAGAGATATCGCCTAGTTTTTGGCATTTTTATTAAATGGGAGTCAGTTGGGAGATTTTGTTGTTAATTGTTTATGTGTAAATATGGTGATTTGTTATTAAATTCAGTTGTTTTTAACCCTGGCTTCACTCTTTCCTGCATGTCATTTTGTTATATGTTACCCTGCAAGTTAATGAAGCGCCCTGACAGCAACTTACGAATATGACCCGTTACGCCCCGAATCTGAGTCTCATATGCTTCTTTGCAAGGGTTCAGTATGATTTAATAAAAAGTGTACTATTAATCTTGATAAAAAGATTTCTTGTATATATGTTATTAAATGTACAGGTGCTAAAAAATAAAAGTTATTTGAAAACAAGATGTTCAGTAAAGAACATATAGCCTACTTTCTCCTAAATGCATGGGTATTGTTATAACTCTTTGTCCTTTTCAAGGAGTATGATTGAATGTTGGTTGTAGTAGCTTGTTGAAATACAACGTGCTATAGGGATATTAAACATGAATATGAGGTGCCCTTTGCTAGTGCTACCTCTGTACCAAATTTCGTTCCATTCGGTTCCACCGTGTTCGAATTAATAGGGGGAATCAATTTTGACATAAAGATGGCCGCCACCCGCAAACTATTAGGCTAATAACCTATTAGATTGGTCAAAGGATGCTCCCTCCATAAAGGTATGTAGTTGCAAAATTTGGTAGAGATCGGATGACTAGGTTAATCGTAATTTGATTTAAGCTTTGAACATTCGTGTGGCCGCCATTACGTTTCAGTCAAGATGGCGGCGATATAAAACATGACACTGAGGTGCCCTTTGCTAGTGCTACCTCTGTACCAAATTTCGTTCCATTTGGTTTCACCGTGTTTGAATTAATAGGGGGAACTGATTTTCACACAAAGATGGCCGCCATCCGCAAACTATTAGGCTAATGACCTAGTTATTTGGTCAAAGGATGCTTCCTCTAAAGGTATGTTGTTGCAAAATTTGGTAGAGATCGGATGATTAGGTTAATCGTAATTTGATTTAAGCTTTGAACATTTGTGTGGCCGCCATTACGTTTCCGTCAAGATGGCGGCGATATAAAACATGACACTGAGGTGCCTTTTGTTAGTACTACCTCTGTACCAAATTTCGTTCCATTCGGTTGCACCGTGTTCGAATTAATAGGGGGAATCGATTTTCACACAAAGCTGGCCGCCATCCGCAAACTATTACGCTGATGACTTATTAGTTTGGTCAAAGGATGCTCCCCCCATAAAGGCACGTTGTTGCCAAATTTGGTAGAGATCGGATGATTAGGTTAGTCGTAATTTGATTTAAGCTTTGAACATTTGTGTGGCCACCATTACGTTTCCGTCAAGATGGCGGCGATATAAAACATGACACTGAGGTGTCCTTTACTAGTGCTACCTTTGTACCAAATTTCGTTCAATTCGCATTCACCGTGTTCGAATTGATAGGGGGGGACAGACATTCAGAGTACACACACTCACACACACACACACACAGACACACAGACACACACACACACAGACTCACACACACACATACACACACACAGACAGACACACTTTTCTCGCCCTGTGTTGATCTCATAAGTCTACTTTCATTTTTTGCAAAAATCGAAAGTAGGCTAAAAATAAAGGGGCCCCAAAAATCTCAGGGACTTGGGCCTCATTTTACCTTAATCCAACACTGGGTCTAATTAATGAAGGGTCAGGAAAGGAAGTCAGCCGTGGTCCTGATGAAAGGAACCGTCCCGGTATTTGCCTGGTGGTGAAAATAGGAAACCACGAAAACCATTTTCAGGACGGCCGAGATAGGATTCGAACCCACGTTCTCCCAATGCCAGTGAGGCACGAGCTAGAGCATTAGCGTTTTTGGCCACCGTGGCCGGTACAAAATAATATACATATATATAGTGTATATATGCCTCCTTAAATGGTTTCGCCGTCTCTTCAGGCCAGGGACAGAAAGTGTTGGGGAGAGGTGTCATTTCGAGTTGTGGGGAAGTTTGGTTTTTGAAATTTTGGTTGGTTGGTTGGTTGCTTCCTCAGTTTAGGGGCTGCGACGCGGTCATGTAGCCCCGTGTACTTTGGGTGTGTGTAGAATCTGTCTGATAACCGGTGTTAATTGTGATGGCTGTATTAGTGTGTGTATCTGTTTTTTAATTCAAGTAAGGACTGCAACATGGAATTAATCAAATAGTTCCTACTTTTGCCGCCAAACGCCACCGTCAACGACTACTAGGCCTAGTTCAGAACTCAGCTACTAGACGCCACCGTAGTCGGCTCTTGGCAACGAACGTAGCAACCTAAGAGCGTTGTTTACATTCTGAGGCCCCTGTTCGCTTTGCAGGTGAGGCCGCCTTGGCGAGGTGCCAATCCCACCTAACCAGTTGTATCCCTTCCGATTCGATGTTCCCAGCTCTAGGACACTGCCCGTAGAGGCGGTAGTGGTGAGTTCCCTCGCTGAGTCCGTGGGTTCCACCAACCTGGAGGGTAAACGACTAAAAAATTAAAAATAAAAAACTATACAATTTAGCTTCACACAGGTGTAATTAGCGGAAGGTTCTTTAACATGCCATAAATCTATGACATGGGACCGCTGGCTTTACTTCCCCTCCGAAGGAAGGCATACTGAGGAATTTTTAACACTCTTAAAAAATCCGACGGCTTCGGCAGCATGCTACCTACTACGCCACCGAAGCCACTTTTGGAATTTTTAGGGAGTGCTAGGTGATTTTGTTTGTTTTTTGTTTCTTTTGTTTAGGGGCACAGGGGTGATAGTTGGAGATGGGATGCTGGGAGATGTATCACTTCTGGGGGGGGGGGGGGAGAGTTGGGTGCAGGAGTAGGGGGGGGGGGCGACTGCTTTATTAGTTGATGATTGGACTTATACTGACTAATATTCCTCAGGGTATTTTTATGTATTTATCATTTGTAAGTAAGTAAGTAGTAAGGTGATTGAGGGGGATGATATCGTGTATATGGGGAATAGTAGGGTCTATGTAGGTGTAAAGCGTGGAGAATAAGAGTTGGAGGATGAGTGTGATGGATGTTTATGCTGATGGAGATGGTTTTTTCTTCTTCATTTGTGATGAGAGGTGAATGACTGTGATGGTAGTGAATGTAGAAGTGTAAGCTGTCGGCGGGTGACGGAGTATAGATGATATGAAATGGGTGATATTATGAATGGATGAACATGGTGATTTTTTTGTTGTTGCTAAGATTGTAGGTGGAGCCAAAGAGTAAGAGGCTTTCTGTGTTTTCTATGGAGTGACGCTCGTGGGCGTAACTGTGATGGTTTTGGCAGGCGCGGATCTAGAGTTTGGCTTTGGGGGGGAGGGGTCAGAGAATCGAAATTATTAAGAAACAAGATGTTCAGTAAAGAACATATAGCCTACTTTCTCCTAAATGTATGAGTATAGTTATAACTCGTTGTTATTATCAAAGAGTATAATAGAACTATTCTTTGTTGAAGACCTTAGAAACGATTTACCTCTACCAAACGCCACAACCTAGATAAAAACTGCTACCATCATTGAAGAAAGAAAGAAAGAAAGAAAGAAAGAAAGAAAGAAAGAAAGATAAGAAGTATATCAAGAATGTTATGGATCTGGAGACATAATCGACCGGACTGGCTGCGTAGCTCAGCGGTAACGTTCTCGCTTGCCGGGCCCTAGGTTGCAGGTTCGTATCCTGGCGCAGTCAGCTGGCATTTGAGGGTGCACAAATGCGAGGGAGCCGTGTCAGCACATTTACTGGCACGTTAAAGATCCCCTTCGGGCCAAAATTCCGGCACCCCGGTATCTCTAAAAGCAGCAGTAGTTAAAAGGGATGTAAAACCAATAACATTATTATTATTATTACATATACGACCTGCCGTGGGCAACATCCAACTTTGAGTTGAGGCATGTCTTTACACGTCTGGTTGTGCATGGCTTTCACAACCCTAATTGAATTAACAAATCTTTCCATGACCCTACAGAGACGTGTGTACACAAACTATGTGGATATTTTCGATTGCTATTTGCCTGAAATAAAAGTAGTAATTAATAACCTGAACTAACACCAACTATGTGAAATAGTTTTGTTCTTTACTTCAAATAACATTTTCAAGTAACGCAAAATAGGCTGTTACAAACCCTTTAAAATAAAAAGTAAAAATGTATCGTAGTATCCTCTTGTCATTCTTGAAATTCGATGCGCATAGAATGCCAATGGTGTAGTAATCAATGGAGCCCCACGTAGACTAGTCGTGACGTCTAGTGGTGAAATATCGAACAATATAATCCTAACAGAGCGAGTGCATTCTAGCGGCCAGAAGAAGAAACTTTTCAATACAATCTGGAAGTTAATCTAGTTACCTTTTTGGCAGCTAGATGTCTCGAGTAAATCTGCTGGCGAATTATGTTTTAATTAAATATATATTTTACACCATAATATGCACAATATAACGCTTAATTTTAAAACATCTGAGTCATTACAAAACAATAAACATATAACATTTCAAGCAAAAAACCTAGCTCTGATCGGGTTTGAACCATAGGCATTTGAGCGACAGGCTAATGCTCTACCACTGAGCTAATTGTGTCAACGAATATCGTTCTATATAAAATGACTTACATAGAACTTGTTAGCAAATAATGATTTATACTGAACCCGAGGAGGTTATGCTGACTGGAATCGAACGTGGTTCTCAGAGACTGTGATCTCAGTAAAAGGGTTCCACCAGGGAACGAACCAGAGATCTGTAGAGGCAGTTTCATGGTAAAAACCCCTCGAAGGAAGTGTGTATTTAATCACTGGTGTGATTTTGGTGCAATGACATTATTTATTAAAATAATGCAGGGAATAATGAGCAGATTACAGCATTATTAGGCTACTTGGTGTAGGCTATACGAGGCTTGAAGCACGGAGAGGACAGAGTTGACATTTTACAAATTAGCCCAGGATTGTGGGAGGGGCCCAGTGGAGCCATGTCCATCTCTGTGACCCCATTCTGTCGTCTGGAGCAGGGGGAGGCCTGAATAATGACCCAGTTATTCCCCGACGGAGAATAGATTTGAGGAGGGGGCGGAGAGATGCCCAGGAAAATCATTGATTACTCGTGATTGGAGCAACGAATTGAGATGAGAGTTGCTCGCAGGTGTATCTTTTGGCAGGAGGCTAATTTTAGAGCCTTTTACCTGCGAAATTGAGGCATATTTAACGAAGTGCGGAAGGACTGTAAAACTACCATTGTGCGCGGATAGATTTGAGAATGTTGCCGGGGAATACCCGTAAGATAGCGTCCCACGCTATGGAGAAAGGAATTAATATTAATTAATTGGACGAGCGATTCCTTTGCACGCAGATAGTTTTGGAATCTGTGAAGAGAGAGGAACCCAACGATCATGGTTTGGAGACCAGAATCACGCTGTGATAGGAGCCAAGATTACGCGGGAAGATTTCGCCCTACTTTCCGTGGGAATCCGATATAAGGGAGTAGACCTTTGGAGGAGCTCTCAGTTCAGCTCAGTCGACCTCAGTCTAAGCCCAGTCTCTATCAGTGGAAGCTCAGTCTACGCGCAGTTCACGTGCAGTTTGCACCCAGTTACAGCCAGTTACAATCGAGCAGGTTGCAGTCAGTATGCAGCAGTACGAGACAGTATGTAAGCAGTCTACAGCAGTCTTCAAGTAAGTTACGAGCAGTCTTCAAATGAATCTTCAGTCAGTTACAGCCAGTTCGAAGCAAGTTCGTCAAGGCAGAACGCATGGCGGTTCTACTCATAATAGACGCCGAACAAAGACTGGTACATGTAAATGAAGCATTTAATAAGCTTGTATGAATAATAGTCGTGCTATAGGCATAATCAGCAGTACGAACTATGCCGTGTTCAGTTACGAAGCACCGTATAAGGCTAATGGCAGAACTATTGTAAATAATTATTTGTGTAAAGTATTGGACAGTGTTAAGCGCAATGTGTAAAGTATTGACTGATCGTATATGTGTAATTACGATGGTATGCGCTAATGAAACTCTATGACGTGGTTGGTAATGTCATGAGAGTACCAGATGATAACACTCAGCACGGGAGCTAGCATATGTATGCAACGCAGGACGCTTACCGTAGGAGTAAGAATAATAAAAACTGTTGGCGAATTCCGAGAGCAGGTAAACCAGACTTTCAATCAGGAATTGATAGGAGCACGGGAGATGCCGTCGACGCCTGCAATTTCGATCTTTGCTAGGGAATTTCAGCAATGAAAAGTGTATAAAGTGACGTGTGTTAAGTGTACAACATATGTAAAATATCCTTTAAAGTAGTGATTAGATAAGTGTTTCACATGTTTGGGAGCGATAGCTTCCTGAGAGTTATGCAACGTGTCGTGTTGTTGATGAAAATTATGTGTTATAAAATGTGTGTAATCAAGATGAATATGTCGCGTTTAACCTGCTAATGGCGGGCGAAATGGAGAAATATGATTGGTTGGAGCCACCATAAGACGCCTATAGAAATGTAAGTACCCCACAAGTTATGATTATGTAGAAATATGGGCCATTGCATGTTGTGATTTCCTTAAAGATGCCAGTAAAAATCAGTTTAGGAGGGAGATCCTCCATGTTTAATCATTATTGTGTTGATTTTTATAGAATTGAGATGTTAATTTGCATCATTAAGTGGAGTAATTATTCCCACTATGAATTAAGAATGGCAATCAGTTATGTAAATGTGACGAACGCGATTGTTCGGATTTTAAGACGTTTAGCTATGTCGGATTTTTGGTAATTTATGTGAGAATAATAATAAAGAATGATTTTGGTCATTTATGTCAGTGAGATTAATAAGAATAATAAAGTAATGATTTTGGTCATTTATGTCAGTGAGATTAATAAGAATGATAAAGTAATGATTTTGGTCATTTATGTCAGTGAGATTATGGTAATAATAATAATGAATATTAAAAGTATGAATGAACACATCAGGAAACAAATAAATGTTGTAAGCGAGAATTAGCTACGCTAATTGCAAGACTTATCAATCTAAGCAGTAAGATGATACAGTAAGATTACATTACAGTAATTAAGGAAAGAAGTTTTATATCAGAATATTTCATATATTCAGTAATGATGCAAGTAATGAAAGAGCTTTTAGTGAATTGATTTTGCAGCTTATATGAGAAGCTTTTAGAGTAAATCGATAGATTTCTCTTAATAATATAGGTCGGAGGTCGTAGCATTGAGTAAAGGGGCCAGATGGTCTATTCTACGTTTATGCCAGAGTTGTAGTGTGCACCCTAGCTCTGAGGAAGGATATGAAAGTGTTCCGGGTTGGAATCCTGTGATAGAGACGAGGAAAACGAGGACACCTCGAAACTCTATGATTTCCCGAGAACTTAATGATGAGTTATTTCCGCTCGTGGTAGCGAAACTCATGGCGACAGTTGCAGTGAGCGCCTATATTTTACTTGAGACATCGGTCACCCGTTGGACTAATGCATTACGAACCCCGAACCTTCATGTTGAATGGACCCGTGTGAGGCCAGTAATTATTATATCCTCTGTGTAGGAGTAATTATAAAAGCTCATTCAATACCTATTTGCATAATAGTCAATTAAGATCCTTTGGGATATGTGTGTCGGTCAGACAACAGTATTTGTCTTGTAAATCTTTACTGCTTAGAAAGGAAAGCATTCAAACCTTTAAGGAGGGTCGAGGTAATTGGTGGAACACCCATCCCACTTTCTATTGTAAGCCGACTCCTCTAGCGGAGGGTCTTCAGGCGGGCACTCGAACCGTCAAGGCAAGTTGAATGGAAAAGATTTTAGACCCTGGTAAATGACATATAATGAAAGATTGTTATGTTGAGTAATGTAGCCATGTGGTTTAGGAACACATGGATAATTATAGATCATCCTGATGGTTCATTATTTTAGCTATCTGACGAATAGTCAGACGATGTATTTGTACTGTCACTGAAACTAAGTTTTGAAGTTGGTTACTAGATGCCAATCGCCACGAGAGCAAGGTAGTCTATTGTACCGTCTGACACAAGCTATAACGTAACGTTTTATGTAGGAATCACATACAGCATGCAGTGGAACCATATAAATAGAGGAAGTGGAGGGGTAGCTTACATAATTATGGAGTTGCACGTTGATTGCGGTGCAACGTCCGAATAGGTAATGCATGAAAGCATTTGTTTGGTGAGAAGAGAAAAATCAAAACACGCACGGCACACATAATTGTTAAAGCCAAGAGGTTTAAGGAATAATTAATTTGTGATATTAAAGAAGTCACATTGTATGACTGTTATATCAATGTACAGTTTGTATTGAAGTCGTTGGTGCATCAGCGCACCAGAATATCTTTATGAAGTTCACATAAGGGTACAGCTTTATGGTTTCAATATGATTTTATTATGATTTCATTTTTGTTTATTTGTGGATTGTGGAAGTAAATTTTTGTTTGCTTTGTTTTTTTATGGTTTTGGGATTGTTTTTGTGTTTGAAGCCATGATTTTTATTTACTGAATTAAAGTTTTAGAATAGAGTTGTGCCTTATCATTGTAGAGTTGTTACCTTATAGCCTCAAATCCAAAATATGCACTGCTCAATTGGGGAGACGGTACACGCCTGAGACCTGATGCTAGCTGGAGGCAGCTGCATATTTACCATCGAGATTACTCACATGGGTACAATACTAAACGATTTCATCACTGGAGTATATTATTTATATATAAAGCATTTCATACAAAGTTTATTTATTTTGTATCAGTACGCTATATTGAATGCAATACTCAAATTAGTGAAATATAAGTCAGGCACAAGATATCCGCTGCCATCTTGTCTCATTACTGAATCAGCTCAGCTTTTTAAAATCACGTCTGCACTATAGTATTACAAAGTAAACTTTTAATTTCGAACGTGCCTCTTCCTTTAGAACAGTTAAAACGATTCTCGGCTCGATAATCGGAACTGGTGGGTCCCATGATATGGATTATAAAGTTTGCATAATTCGCACGGCCGCCATCCTGAAATAGTATGGCGGACGACCTTGTAGTTTGGTCACAAGACGCATCCTATACGAAGGTATGTTGTTACCAAATTTGATAGAGATCGGATGATTGGTTTAGTCGTTATTTGATTTTACGTTTTGAACGTTTGAGTGGCCGCCATTCAGTTTTAGTAAAGATGGCGGCGATATAAAACATGACACTGAGGTGTCCTTTGCTAGTGCTACCTTTGTACCAAATTTCGTTCAATTCGCATTCACCGTGTTCGAATTGATAGGGGGGGACAGACATTCAGAGTACACACACTCACACACACACAGACACACACACACACACACACAGACTCACACACACACATACACACACACACACAGACTCACACACACAGACTCACACACACACATACACACACACAGACAGACACACTTTTTTCGCCCTGTGTTGATCTCATAAGTCTACTTTCATTTTTTGCAAAAATCGAAAGTAGGCTAAACAAGATGTTCAGTAAAGAACATATAGCCTACTTTCTCCTAAGTGTATGAGTATAGTTATAACTCGTTGTTATTATCAAAGAGTATAATAGAACTATTCTTTGTTGAAGGCCATAGAAACGATTTTCCTCTACCAAACGCCACAATCTAGATAAAAACTGCTACCATCATTGAAGAAAGAAAGAAAGATAAGAAGTATCTCAAGAATGTTATGGATCTGGAGACATAATCGACCGGACTGGCTGCGTGGCTCGGCGGTAACGTTCTCGCTTGCTGGGCCCTAGGTTGCAGGTTCGTATCCTGGCGCAGTCAGCTGGCATTTGAGGGTGCACAAATGCGAGGGAGCCGTGTCAGTACATTTACTGGCACGTTAAAGATCCCCTTCGGGCCAAAATTCCGGCACCCTGGTGTCTCTAAAATCAGCAGTAGTTAAAAGGGATGTAAAACCAATAACATTATTATTATTATTATTATTACGACCTGCCGTGGGCAACATCCAACTTTGAGTTGAGGCATGTCTTTACACGTCTGGTTGTGCATGGCTTTCACAACCCTAATTGAATTAACAAATCTTTCCATGACCCTACAGAGACGTGTGTATACAAACTATGTGGATATTTTCGATAATATAATCCTAACAGAGCGAGTGCATTCTAGCGGCCAAAAGAAGAAACTTTTCAATAAAATCTGGAAGTTACCTTTTTGGCAGCTAGATGACTCGAGTAAATCTGCTGGCGAATTATGTTTTAATTAAATATATATTTTACACCATAATGTGCACAATATAACGCTTAATAACATTTTCAAGTAACGCAAAATAGGCTGTTACAAACCCTTTAAAATAAAAAGTTAAAATGTATCGTAGTATCATCTTGTCATTCTTCAAATTCGATGCGCATAGAATGATAATGGTATAGTAATCAATGGATCCCCACGTAGACTAGTCGTGACATCTATTGGTGAAATATCGAACAATATAATCCTAACAGAGCGAGTGCATTCTAGAGGCTAGAAGAAGAAACTTTTCAATAAAATCTGGAAGTTACCTTTTTGGCAGCTAGATGTCCCGAGTAAATCTGCTGGCGAATTATGTTTTAATTAAATATATATTTTACACCATAATGTGCACAATATAACGCTTAATTTTAAAACATCTGAGTCATTACAAAACAATAAACATATAACATTTCAAGCAAAAAACCTAGCTCTGATCGGGTTTGAACCATAGGCATTTGAGCGATAGTCTAACGCTCTACCACTGAGCTAATTGTGTCAACGAATATCGTTCTATTTAAAATGACTTACATAGAACTTGTTAGCAAATAATGATTTATACTAAACGATTTCATCACTGGAGTATATTATTTATATATAAAGCATTTAATACAAAGTTTATTTATTTTTTATCAGTACGCTATATTGCATGCAATACTCAAATTAGTGAAATATAAGTCCGGCACAAGATATCCGCTGCCATCTTGTCTTATTACTGAATCAGTTCAGCTTTTTAAAATCACGTCTGCACTATAGTATTACAAAATAAACTTTTAATTTCGAACGTGCCTCTTCCTTTAGAACAGTTAAAACGATTCTCGGCTCGATAATCGGAACTGGTGGGTCCCATGATATGGATTATAAAGTTTGCATAATTCGCACGGCCGCCATCCTGAAATGGTATGGCGGACGACCTTGTAATTTGGTCACAAGACGCATCCTATACGAAGGTATGTTGTTACCAAATTTGGTAGAGATCGGATGATTTGGTTAGTCGTTATTTGATTTTACGTTTTGAACGTTTGAGTGGCCGCCATTCAGTTTTAGTAAAGATGGCGGCGATATAAAACATGACACTGAGGTGTCCTTTGCTAGTGCTACCTTTGTAGCAAATTTCGTTCAATTTGCATTCACCGTGTTCGAATTGATAGGGGGGACAGACATTCAGAGTACACACACTCACACACACACAGACACACACACACAGACTCACACACACACATACACACACACAGACTCACACACACACATACACACACACAGACAGACACACTTTTTTCGCCCTGTGTTGATCTCATAAGTCTACTTTCATTTTTTGCAAAAATCGAAAGTAGGCTAAAAATGGTATCACTAAAAACGCAATTACAAAATAACCAAACGTACAAAACCAGACCAATTTTTTTGCAAGCTACATGGATAGAAATTTGATGCGTTTAGCGCACCAAAAATATTCGTACAAATTGCAACGGCGTGTTTTGCGACTTTTATACATCGAGCTTCGAGAAAAGTAGCAAGGTACGTTACAGTTTCGGCAAGTCGAGTTGGTACCGACAAAGGGAGAAAGTCACAGCTTAAATTGCCAACCAAGCTTGCAGTTTGGCTGTCGGCAACATTATTGTGTTTTTTGATTTTGCAAAAAAAATGGTCTCCGTTTGAGGGGGGGAGGGTCATGACCACCGTGACCCTCTCCCCCCCCCCCCCCCCCCTGGGTATTGGGCCGTTAGTCGGGCGCTAGGGAAAGGCTGTAAATGCCGAGTTTTGTGCGTGCCGGGGCTCGAAGCGGCTGTTGGAGTAGTGGGCTGACTATTGGGTTGCTGGCTTCTTGTGCTCATTGTAGGTATCGGCGTTGTAATAGCACGAGTGTCGTGAGTGGAGGCGGTGGCATTCTGCCCAGGTGGGGTAGGTGAAGGAAAGCCTCATGGCGACTCGAACTAGGTGCCGGTACATAATAATAACAGCCAAAACTTAAGCTGCTTCTGGCGTCTGGATAAGTCAGGCTATCAAATAAATTCTACACAAACCCATGGTGGACGAAGCTTCCATGCCCTGAAAAAAAACTGAATAAAACAATAGCAAATAAAAAAGACTTCCCGACTTCTGCGGTCGCTGAAGCACTGCACTCTGGTGGCCAATGCTTAAGTGAAGTGTTAAGTGGTGGTAGTACTATCTATTGGGATATAGCACAACTACAAGATTCAACTTAACTGTGCTGTGCTGCTCCCCAGTGGGCTTTATGGTTACTACAGTATGTAACAAACCGTCTTAGTTTGCAATTTCTATTTACTTGCCGTTTTTCAGTGCAGCCAACAGTATAGGTCTGACGCCCTGACGTTTATTTTTGGCCGGTGGCCGTGAAATCCGCGCATCCACTGTGCTAACCGTTCAACCTCCTTCCTTCTTTCCTTCGTTCCTTCAGATCATTCGTGCGTGCATGCAGTTGTTACTGTGCATACTCACAATAAGAAGGCTTCCTGGCTGGTCGGAGACCTCTACGCAACAAGCAAGCACCGGCCAAAAACAAACGTCAGACCTGTACGATCATATCTCTTCTACACGCAGTGAATTGAGGCAGTTTTATATCTAAACATTTTTCGTTGAGGAAAATATGGTTGCACGCAGGACAGCTTGAGAAGCTAGGACAACGATTGTATTTATGACTGTAAATAACAAATAACCCGTAGAACTATACAGCCCATGAAGGGCCTAGGCCTACCAACCGCTGCCCAGCCATTTCGCTAGCTGATATTGGGGTGACGCGAGGTCAGCGCATCGGGACACCTCGGCCGTTAATCTTGGTTTTCTTGACCGGGGTGCTACCTCACAGTCAGACAGCCACTCAATTGTCCTCACGAGGCTAGTGCACCCCGTTCCAGCCCTCAAATCAGTTTCTAAACTCCCTGACGGAGCTGGGAATCGAACCTGGGGTCTGTGCCTGAAATAGATCTTGTATTATTGATGTGTAACATCTTTCCGCTCGGTTGCTGGATAGTTTTGTGGGAGTGATTTTGAAAATTGGGGACGGAAGTGAATCGTGCGGAAGTGGATCGAACGGAAGTGGATCGGACTGAAGTGAAGACGCACTGCCAGCTGGATGTACAATTGAAAATGTGTGTATTGGAAACAATGCAGTGTGTGCTCTGTAGCGCGAGAATGTTGTGGCAATACAGTAGGCAGTGCACTTGTTTAACGAGCACAGTGGCAAATGTTTCACCGACTTTCAATTGACATTGAGCAGTTCATGAAGCTTCACGTTCAAGGTTGAATATCACATGGGGTAGGACAAAGACGACAAATGACATTTAAGTAAGCGGCATTATTGTCAAGCTGTGGGTGAGTAGTCAAATATTAAATGCATAACAGAATGTAGTCATATGAGTGGAATAAAAGCTGTATTTTCATCATATGTAAGACTAGGTCATTTCATGATTGTAGGAAGCCATGTTTTGATTGTTTACGACGAACTGTATGAGAGCCTTGAGAATAATGAATGTTATAGTTACTGAGGAATGTGCTCACAGTATTTGAGAGTACTGTCGATGTTGTGTGTCACTTTGTTATTATGAATTATTAATGTAAAAGGAACGAAGCTTGTAGTTTTGCGTGTCAGTTAATCTCACGATCATGATCCACGGTACCTCCCTTTTACGTGGAATGCGAACCACAGGACATGGCGTTTCAATTCGAAAATCTCACACGTATTAACCGGGAATCAAACCCGGTCTACCTTGGTGAGAGACTAACAGCTTGACCGCTGCGCCACAAATGTGACAGTAGCATATCTCCAATTCAATCTATACATTCATCATAGTACCAGTATGAAAATGGAGTGTAAATTAACATTTTAAGAATGTCAAAGCTGTGTACTATACGAGTAGGATAACATGTCAGATGTTACACATCATATGCGACTACTGTCAGGTTCGTATCTTTTTTATTATATACATTTCCAAGAAAACTAACATCTTGCGGTTAGGAGCAAAGTTTTAGATTTTCAAAATTGAACTATTTTTATTTTTATCAATTTTTCAAAATTTCTCCCGGTTTGTGCTGATCTTCACAGTATCGCTCATATCTCCCATATTTATAGGAATGTTTGCAATTTTTTTTGCATTTTCTTTCTCTCTTTCTATCTTCCTTTCTTTCTTTCTTTCTTTCTTTCTTTCTTTCTTTCTTTGAAGTGGGTCCGAAACCTTCAGCTACAAAATTAGTCTCACACATTTCCACATTATTATTAGCCAACTTTTCGCATTTTGCAGAAATGAGGAAAAAGTAGACTTATGAGATCGATCCGGGAAAATGTCTGTCCTTCTGTCTGTCTGTCTATCTGTCTGGCTGTCTGGCTGTCTGTCTAGCTGTGCGTGTGTCCCCCCTATCAAATCCTAAACGGTTGGGATGAGTAAAGATCTATACCGGAATATCTCAAGCCCATATTTGAAAATGATGTCAGTGCTACCAACTGCTGAAAAACCGCAATTGAACTTTGAGCTCCATGTTGTATATCTTGGAAGATATGCATGGGAGCTATTCCAAAATTTGCACACATATAGATAATAATATTTCAGTTTAATTTCCAGTAGGCCGTGCATGGCAGTGTTGCCAAAATGATTCTAAGCCTGCTGACAGGTGAAATTTTTATATGCATATAACTTCTACACTATCAATTGGATTTCAACCAAATTTTATGTAGTGTTTGTACCATAACATATACCGACAGTAGTGGCTACGCTGGCTAAAGCACTGCGTTAGGCCATGGAGCCAAGCTCTCTGCTGACTCGGTAGACGTGTGGGTTCGAGCCCCACCGTCGGCTATCCTCGAAATGGTTTTCCGTGGTTCCCCATTTTCAACACCAGGCAAATGCTGGGACAGTACCTTCTGACAGGCCACGGCCGCTTCCTTCCACATCCTTGCCCAGTTTCATTCATCTTCATCCATTCCGTCTCTCATCCCGACGCGCAGCTCGCCCACGGGCGTCGAATAGAAAGACCTGAACTCGGCCTCTCAGGAGGCCACATGACAAAAAGAAACATAACAGATATGACTATGCTTATTCTGAAGAGCAACCAAGGCTGCCAACTGTTAATAAATGCTGTCTCTATTTTTTACCCTAATATTAATATGACAGATAGTATGTAAGCCAACAGCTTTAAAATTTGCACACGGATAGTACCTGACATTCTAGATTAATTTGGAGAAAGTAATATACGTCAGTGCTGCCACATAACTCTAAGCCTGCTGATAGGTCAAATTTTAAAATTCATTTAACTTCAATATTAACAAATGGATTTCATCCAAAATTGGCACAACAAGATATCATAATATTTCAGATTATTTCTGACCAGCACGCGCATGACATTGTTGCCAACAGGCTTTTACGCGTGCTGATAGATCCTATGTCTAACTGCATGTAACGTCCATTGGACTTCCACCAAATTTTGTATTCTGTACCTTAAGAGATGGAACTAACAATATATTCAGTCACCAGGGCTGCCAACTGTAGTGCTCTATTAGGCTATATTATACCTGGTATATTTCTAACTAATTAGACATTTCGATATTACCAACATAATTTCGTCATTATTCTAGATAGGTTCATATACTGTAGATCAATCATTGGCATGAATCTTAATTTTATGAAAAGTAGGCTCTGTAGTTCGTCACGGAACTTCTTGTTATTCTGAGCAAACGCAACAAATTATTATTAACGTTTTATAGAAAGCCTTAGAAGTTTGAGTGAGATTCAATTTGTAGCTCAAGGTTTAACATAAACTTTTAAAAAAATGAAGAGTCCAAACATTCCTATATACACGGTTGACAATTCAAACGACTCACTAATTGGTTGGCACCTGAAACAAAATCCACACTCCATATTTCGGAAGAAGATTTAGTTTTACTCATTTCAGGCACAGGGTTGAAATATTTGTTGATATTCGGTAGACTACGTGTTTTTCAACATTATTTAATTTTCTATATTTTTGAATTGTTAGTATAAAGCCCAATATTTTATTTATACTTACTTTTACAAAATTTCTTGTTTTTCTAACTGTATTTTGATAAATTTAAAGTGTAGCCCGTTATTATATTTTATTTATTTACAATTAATATTAGCCTACATAGTAAGGTTATCTATTTATAGCCTACTTTTCACATTTTGCCAAAATATGGAAAAAGTAGACTTCTGAGATCGATCTGGGCAAATTTCTGTCTGTCTGTCTGCTGTCTGTCTGTCCTTTTCTCTGTCTGTCTGTCTGTCTGTCTGTCTGCCTGGCTGTGTGTGTGTCGTTCCCCCCCCCCCCCCCCGTATCAACTCCTAAACGGCTGCAACAATCGAATCCAAATTTAGTATGAGTTAAGATCTATACCTGAATATCTCAAGCCCATATTTGAAAATTATGTCAGTGCTACCAACTGCTGAAAAATCGCAATTGTAATTTGACCTCCATGTTGGATATCTTGGAAGGTTTGCATGGGAGCTATTTCAAAATTGGAACACGTATAGATAATAATATTTCAGTTTAATTTCCAGGAGGCCATGTATGGCAGCCTTGCCAAAATGATTCTAAGCCTACTGATAGGTCCAAATTTAAATGCATATAACTCCTATACTATCAATTGGAATTCAACCAAATTTTGTATGTAATATCTGTACATAAACAGATATGACTGAGCGTATTCTTAGGAGCCACCAGGGCTGCCAAATGTCAATAAATGTTCTCTCTATTCTTTTATCAGAAAGTATGCAAACCGACACCTTTAAACTATGCACACGTATAGTATCTGACATTCTAGATTAATTTGGAGTAACTTATGTACCTCAGTTCTACCAACATGATTCTAAGCCTGCTGATAGGACCAAGTTTCAAATACATGTAATTCTATACTATCAATTTGATTTCAACCAAATTTCGTATGTGCTATGATTACCATAACAGATATGACTATGCTTATTTTTAAGAGCAACCAGGGCTGCCAACTGTTAATAAATGCTGTCTCTTTTTTTTTCACCCAAATATTAATATATCAGAAAGAATGTAAGCCAACAGCTTTAAAATTTGCACACGTATAGTACCTAACATTCTAGATTAATTATGATAAACTAATATTCGTCAGTGCTGCCAACATGACTCTGAGCCTGTTGATAGGTCCGATTTTAAAATACATGTAACTCCTATACTAACATGTGGATTTCATCCAATATTGGCAGAACTAGAGATCATAATATTCCAGATTATTTCTGACCAACGCATGCATGACATTGTTACCAAAATGATTTTACGCGCGCTGATAGATCCAATGTCTAACTGCATGTAACGTCCATGCTATCCATTGGACTTCAACCAAATATTGTATTCTGTACCTTAAGAGATGGAACTAACAATATATTCAGTCACTAGAGCTGCCAACTGTAGTGCTCTATTAGGCTACAGGTATATTTCGAACTAATTAGAAATTTCGATATTACCAACTTAATTTCGCTGTTTTTCTAGAAAGGTCTATATTGTTTTATCCCTTGGTTGGGGGTGGGAAAAACACGGTAGTGTAGGTGTGCTAATTTTGAGGGCTGCTTCCGGATGAGGGTGGTTTCCCGTAGTTGGGAGAGACTACCAGTGTAGTGTGTTGGTGTGAGTGCTTAAGCTATTGGGGGCGTCTCTGCAGGATGCAATTACCTGCCAGGGGATGAACGTCTAAGTGCAGGCTGCTAATCTAGCCTGCCAATTGAGTAGAGTGAGCAATTCAGCGAATGTGCACAGTTGGTGACTCGACACTCTGCAGTCGAGTCGCCCGCTCAAGTACAATAGAACCTGACGATGCAGTTACTGGCCTCTACGGTCAGGGGCAATTATGACTAAGGTCAGGTTGGGTATAAGGATGTAAAATGGGGTGTGATTAGTGATAGACGTGTATGCTTACTGACCATGTGTTTATTGGTCAGTAGATGTGATGTGATGTCCCTCTTGGGGAGTTTAAACAAATATGAAATGTAGTACAATTTGTAAGGTGTACAGTTGTTCAGGGTAGGTGTTTACAAAGATAAAGGACTCTGAGCACAGCTAGATCTCACCTGGTGAAGCGCTGGAACGGACCTCGTCGGGCAGGGCCGCTGGCTGAGAACAGAACAGGTGATGGGGTTCCTCCAGGCCTAGGCTTTAAGGCCTTCCCCCACTGCCTGGTCAGCATTTCCTCATAGCTGTCGCTCCATTTACCGTGTTTATGTTTATATTTCGTAAGCGTGGCCGTCAGCAGTATGCCGGGCCCGCTTGTGTCGGAAGAAATGCATGAGGCTTATGGTCTGCCTATGCGGGTGGTTTTGGTAAAAGATGGCGGGGTGGGTCTGAGGGGGTACTGCCACCCCGGGCTGTACAAGTCCCCTTCGTCGTTTGTTCGCGTCCTCGCAAACGGGAAATAGAGTGGGCGTGTCGCTGTGATGATTTTTCCTCGTTTTCTTCTTGTCCCTCTTCTTCTTCGTCTTCAGTGTCGGTGTCGTGTGGGTGTATCGATGTCGTGTTATCCTGGTGGTGATGTGAGTTAAGCGTGTGCTTAGAGGGGGTGGGTTATGGGTATATACATAGTTCATTGTTCATCTAAAATTAATCGTTATAAAAGTTGATATTGAAAATAAAAATACAGACAAATACATGTTCTTGATGTTCTTGAGGAAGAAAAAACATAGATATATGTGTATTGGTGCTATGCAGGAAGGGAAAAAACCATGGTTGGACGGGTGGTTGTGTCGTCCGACGCTGTGTGGGGAAAAAAATTGCTCCCTGCACGTACCTTGTGTCTATAAAGTATAAAAGATGGAAGAAAATAGAAAAACAAGTGCCCCAGGGTATAAGTTAAAGGTATGGCAGAATGGTTTATTGTTGTTGGGATGAAACGGGACAACTTCACAAGTTTTATCGTTAGTAGAATAGAAAGGAAAGAGACAAAAGTGTGTATAAACGTGTTTGGTGTCTATGTGTGGCATTAGTAAATTCATGTTCACATTTTATCATGATGCATAGTAGTGCTAACAATATTAGTAATAAGAATAACAATAGTGACAATAATCATTGTTCTAATAATAAACCTTATCATTTACGAGCTCGGTACCTTTCTCTGTTGCTTTCATCTGGCCTTTCTCATACTTTCTCCTATTATCTGCCGATTCGTACGTACCTTTTAACCTTCATTTCTTTCACCTGTACCTGCGGTTTAGTAGCTAAACCGTTCAACCGTTATACCCTCGTGAGTTTCTCCCCGTGGGTAGGAAAAATTCACCTTGATAGCTAGGACAGACGCTCACAAGGCTGCGTCTCTCCTGGCTATCGTTTTCCGCTCATCATTTAAGCGTTCTTTGTGTGTGATTGCGTCAGCATCGCTCGGTGCCCCACGGTCACTTGACGTTGCTGACTGTGGCGCCGTCGCCTTAAGGGCGCGACTGAAGTAGTTTAGGAGCAGTGTATTTGTGTGTGGCATAATTCGTGTAGGGTATGTGTGTTTGGGGGCTATATTTACAAGGGGTGAATTCATATATGTCTGCCTTCTCTGAAAAATGAAATTTGTTAGTGCTGTTTCATGCGCCATCGTGCGCACCCGTGTTGGCTCTTGGTGAATCTGCAAAGGTGGATTTACATGACATTTATCAAAATACCCTTTATCTCTGGTATTGTTCATAGATCTTAATATATGGCGCCACTAAATCTAACTTAGTCTAAGGTGGCCGTATTCTATCATGCTACTAGTTTCTACTCTTTGTGTACGTGTGTATTTGTGTGTCTCCCCAGTGTGTAGTCATTGTGTGAAGTGTGTATGTGACGTCGGTGGTCCACCTTACCTTTACCATGGTCATTTGTGCTCCCACGATGCTGCAGTGGTGGCGCTCTTTGCAGAAAGAAAAGGCATGTAAATTAAGCACATATGGTCGGTAAGCTTCGGTTGCTGTACCGGCGATATCGCTTCGGACGTTTCGCATATATATGCCGCGTTCTCATTAATGTGCCGTTGAATGTTGTTCGGACTTACCCTATAAGGTGCCTAACGCCATATGTCGCGTTCGCGTCGCATACGCGTGTTTCCGCAACGTGTTGTCGGTCTTACCCTGGTAACGGTTTTAGTTGCCAGGTGCCGAACGCTGTTTAACCTAAGTTATATTAATTAATACCAAATGAAAAAAATATTCTGTATGTACATGCCGAGATAGACCTTAACCTAATGCCGAAATATGTTGTAGCAACTGTTTTACAACAGTGCTTATCAAATTTGCTTAAATCTAAGTTGCCTTTTAGATGGAATTGTATCTTATATACTAAAATTTTGTAGGAGGCTCCCCCCGGTCGGTCTCCCTCCCGAGGTGCCCTTGTGACATCCTGCCGGGACCGGAACCCAGCAGGAGCCCGTAGTCCCCTCCTCTTAAACTAATTGTCGACTTCCCCCTCTTAGTAATTAATATAGGCCTGTGCACTTGCGTTGCTAAGAAGCAAACACCTCGCGCGGATATCCTTTATTGTTGTAGCTTATATTCGCTTTATTCGCCATTTATCATTCATTTATATTTATTACTGGGTTGCCCGGACCCCTGTGAGAGCTCGCCGCATTCCTCATTTACATCTCTGGCCGCCCGCTGCGTTACCATTTAAGCTCTGGAGACTCGCTGTCATCCATTTATGTGGGCACGGGACATCGTTCGGGAAAAAATCATCCGATAAAATAATATCATCCGGGAATTTAGCGTCCGGGAATCCTCTTCGCCCCATATCCGGATGAGGTCTTGCGTGGCCAGGGGTTGTCCCACTGGACCCTTGGCACACTATCTTCACTTCCTCGAAATGGAAGACTCGCTCCCCGCCATAGGAACGCTACATATATTACAACTATCTAAGAGTCTAGTCCTAATGTGGTCGTCTCTAGGTTCGTCTCCAGAGTCTAGTGTGGAGCTGGCTAATTCTCCTACTAGCCGTCAAAAGTCTCCCCTGCAGGTCTGGCTTCGATGACCGTAGCGCATAATGGGTATAACCTTCTCCGACAAGGGGGCAGGCTAGGCACACCCGAGATCTCGACGTTTGCCCGCACTAAGTCATCGTTGCTTCGACCTTACGTTATTCCGTCTTTAGTCTGGGCCAGGATCTGTTAGCGTTTGGCCCCGTCCCTGCCCTTCCGTGGAGCTTCTGCTCCCTCCGTTTACCTTCTCATCGCCATCTAGTGTGATGTCAGATTCTTTTTTTTAATAAGTGTGCTTTGCAAATATGTTTGTATGTACCTTGTAATTATGTAAAAAAAATAGTGTTCTGGGGTTGTAGAATCTTCGAGATGCAGTGGCTACTTTAGGCTTGTCATTGCCGTGTCGGATTTCCAGCGTTGATGCCTTGGTACTTTCCTAGAGGAGTTAGTAGGTTTGTAGGGTGTTTTGTCCCTCGTTATTAGGAACCGGAAGGGTGTTATTTGCTGAATGGTGTTAAAGAGTGGTGGGAGGGGGTCGTGCATCGTTGGACTCCATGTTTATGGTGGCCGGGAGCCGATGATGCTGTGAGGAGGTATTTACTGTGAGTGGATGGGGCGGGTTTTTCCCAGGTGTGCAAAATTTAAAATGTCATGCGGGTGTAATAATAATACAATCCCTGGTGTGTGGATAGGATATTTCATGCATTGGGATGGATGTGAGGCGTGTCCGCTCTCACTTGAGGAGAAGGCCTGTGCTGGGATACGATAAGTTTATGTCCCTTGCATGCGGGAGTATTTAATAAAATACTTGTTAGTATAAGTGTGGCCTCATCTCTCTACACAGAGATGTGCATTGCCGCTTGATATCAGTTTCCTACTCACCCCTAATACTCAGGTGTAGGCGTTTGGGGCCAAGGTGTAGCATACCTTAATTTATTAGAAGCATGAAGACTATCAACCCCGATGTATATTTTGAAATGTAGTGAAGCTGTTTTAATGTATCTGTATGTTTGTGTTGGGTAGTGTTGTAGGTGACAGGGTATGTAGGAAGGAGGGTGCTGGGATGGTAGCCCGTAGTTGGTACCATGGCCATCCTGATGGCATTATCCATCTCTACTCCTGTTGTGGTGTGTCATCCTCTCTTAGTCACTATGTGTTCTCTACCCGCTCCTTGGGATGTACGCTGGCTAAGTTGAGATGCCATAAAGCACCTACCGTCTTCTAAAATACCAGTCGGTGGAGTGCCTGTGGGTCTGTGATACCTATGTTGTGTGAGAATGTTTGTGTCTGTGGGCACCGTCCTTGGGCTGCCCTTAGGATGTTTAAGTGCGGTGACGCTGTGACGACACGGCTTAACCTGGTCTCCTGTTCATGATGTTGGGGTAGTATGTGATTGTAAGTATGAATTGGCATAGCCTGATCGCCTGTAATGATTTTTAGAGATAAAAAAATAAACCAAAAAAAGAAATTATTAAGGGGGGGGTTGTTCCCTCCTGGAATGTGTCTGTGTCCGCTCCTGAGTGTTGGGCGCGTGTAGGAAGGAAGTGGCCGTGGCTGTAATTAGCGCGCCTGTGTGTGTGTGAGGTCGCCTATCGCTGACGTCTGCTGGCGCGTGGGATGTTATCGGAGAAGGCTTTATCTCGTGTCGCGTGGCTAATTGTCAGGTGCCGCGTGTTGCGTGTTATCACCCCTGTAGACATGTTCCTAGTGCCGGTGATAGTAGGCGTATGGTAGCCTGTATTCCCGAGACTAATCCGGCCCACAGTATTTGTGTACTATTGGATACAGAGCCTATTGTAATGGCGCTCTCCTTTCTGTATCAACATCCGCGTCACTGTATGTCGTTATTGTTATTGTTTTTGTGCCAGTGTCATCATGTCTGCATGTCATTGTCACGTCTTGTTATGACAAGAATGCCTACCGGCAACAGTGTGTCGCAACGCGCTGGAATTCGCTTATTTGCAACGCAGTGTTTTTTGCGTATTTGTTTTGTGTCCTTGTATACAGAAAGTCTTTAATGTTATATATGAAGGCTAACGAAACGTGACTTTCGCCACTGTCTGTATGTTGACATGTGTTTTCATTCTTGTAAGGCCAAGGTGCTACCTTGTCACCTTTTTTTCGCTTACAAGCTTGTTTGGTAATTTGTTTTCGCGATTCATTCCCCATTGTGTCTTGTTCTATCATTTTATGTCCGGGGTAATCCAAATTGCCTTGATTTTTGGCCGTAGAAATGTGGTGTTACCTACTTTGCGTGGGCGTTTGTCTGTGTCCGTGGCGTCCTCCGTATTCAGGTCTCGGGTGCTATGGTCCAAAAAAAGTGTATTGTGGTCTCCGTAGAGGCCTGGCGTTCCCGGTACGTCCCCAATTGGCAGTCCCGGGGTCGCTAATGCCCTAAGTAGGCTGTTATAGCGAGTACCTTAGAACGAACCTACGCCCCTGTATGCATGTCCCATGTTTGTTGTCTGTACGAATTTTGGTCGACCCTGGATATAATTTGTGGGCGTAATGTGGCTTTGACTCCTCTAGTGAATGATTGTGTATATTACTGCCCGAGTGAGATCGCTCCTAGCCTGTCTGGTACTTGCGAAGGTCGCATGTTCATTTATGTCTTATCGCTGACTGGCGATAGTGTCAAGTTTCAATGGTGTAGGAAGTGCCTGCTGCTAGTGAAGCAGTCTGCTTATTGCATGTGTTGAGCAAATGTGCGTGAGTTTGCTGACACGCTTTTCTATTGTCTGCATACATGGTGTGCCTTTGGTTTCTCGTCATGTAAAAACCCTACCTCTGTTCATATATATTGTGTCCCCAAATGTTGTGTTATTGCTGGTCTGATGCGAATATATTCCTGTTCTTGATATGTTTCCGTGAGTAGGTGATGTATTTATGTACGTGTATCTCCGGGCTTCTAGTCGCGTGTTTGGTTACTAGATGTCGGAGGCGGTTTTATTATTTTATGCATATTAATCCCTGTTAGGGTGACTGTTCCTTATTGCTGTATCCTCCAATTGGATGGCTACCCGACCTTGCGTTCCTGGTATTCAGAAGGTCGCGGGTTTGAGACCGTCTTTGTTCAGGATGATCATTCCTGTTGCCTTTTGGGCCTGTGCCTCTGTGACAGTTTTGTTAGTTATTGACTCTTTTTATGGGAACTGTGTTTACAGTGTGACCTCAAAAATATATTATAGTATTTTCCCCTGAACTGTGAGTGTTATCCCATGGTATTTATGCTTAGTTTGAGCGACGTCATAGGGGACAAGAAAAATTTCTTCTATGGGCAGTGTAAGAAATAACGTACACTTATGGATTAAACATATATATATACGCATGCAAATTGTACAGTTTTGTGCATGTGTTTTTGTGTGTTTACCCTCTACAGGGGTAGAACCTGTGTTTTTTGTGTTAATTGTGTGTACGCGCCCCCGTGAGTGTCTTGGGAACCTTTCAGCATTTTTTGTGGAAAATTCTGTGTGTTTTGTCCTGGGAACATTTATCCCTGGGCTTGTGCGGTCAGTGAATTTCACTATTGTGCGCGCGCCCTCGCCCGTCGGGGTGAATTACTGCGCCCTGTTATGAGGGCATAGGCCTCAGGTTCCCATTGAGGAGCTTCTTTACTGTCATTCAGGGGTGTTTTAAGTAAAGCAGGCCTAAGCCTACGTTCCCCGTAGTGCCTGTTAATAGGCGTAGGTATGCTGGCGCCTGAAGGGCTGTGTTGACTCCGCGCTATTCTATTAGTGTCTGTGCGCGTGTATATCCTCCTGTCTGCCTGGCCGCGTGGGGTGGTCGGTAAAATTTCCCTTAAACCCCGTGTACTTTGTTTCGGAGGCAGGATAGAGCGTGCAGGCGTGTGTGTTACGCCTGGTGAACTGTAAACAATCCCCCTGTATGTCTTTGCACTGGGGGTGCACATGTTGGTGTCCGCTTCCATTCTGGCAAAATCGCCCTCTGAACTGGCGGTAGGGGTCGTGTAATTGTCTGTGAGCGCTCTTGCAATGTATTGGAGGGTAGTCTGACCGATTTCTGGCCTGTGGCCCCGATAGACTCCTTCCCTTGTGTAGCGGTACGTGTCGAGAGGGACATCCTCGCGAATTGCTGAATTAGCGTATCTACGCCTATGACCTCTCTTGGCTGGGCTGATGGCCCTGCGCGAACTCAAAAATGGCCTTGTTGGCCTGGAGTTCCCGATATTCTTCCCAAATTTGGGCGTACTGCGTATTGAGGCATATGGCCTGTTCGGCAACTTTGGTACCGCTGGTTCCTATCCGTTTGTGTTCTTTGATGAGTGTCTCCCACTGCTGGAACATGACTTCGTGTCTGCAGTGTAGTTTCCAGTGTGCTTTAGCGATTTGTGTACGGAGGGTGGGGATTTTTGCTCGAATCTTTCGATTCTTGGCGCTGCGGAGTGGCCGGACAAGTGCCCTTATAATTCTCATATACTGGGCGTGCAGCACCTTCTGAGGTAGTCCTGCCTTGTCTCAAAGATCTTGTGCCAGGCAATTAATTCCTGGTATTCCCCGATGCTCCTCAGCACAGCTAGACGGTATAAGGGGGCCATCCTGAACCAAGTGTGTGTATAAAAAGAAATGTGTGCGGCTTCTAATGTACTAGATTTCTGATTCTTCCCAGGAGGGGTGGGTGGTTTGACCAAAATTTCCCTTGTGTCCCTAGAGTGAAGGGAAAAAATACACACATCAAAAAAAGTTTTGCATCACCTCGGTTCCCAGATCTCCGGCATATAGACGTTGACTGTGTATATTGTATCCAAGATACAGTCCCTTTGACTGTTCATAGATGTCACTAAAACTGCTCAAAGATGTAAACAACCATGCATGAGCAGGGCCTATTAGACGGAGGGGGTACGACAGCCGATCAGTTCCAGTCATTCCACCAGGACGAAGGTACGCTGCTCATGTTGTCTGTAGTTCTACCATGCCTAGAAGGTCAATACCGCAGTTCGATCGCGTCCGCATTGTTACTTTGTGTCAAGAAGGGCTCTCAACAAGGGAAGTTTCCAGGCGTCTCAGAGTGAACCAAAGCGATGTTGTTCGGACATGGAGGAGGTACAGAGATACAGGAACTGTCGATGACAGGCCTCGCTCAGGCCGCCCAAGGGCTACTACTGTAGTGGATGACCGCTACTTACGGATTGCCGCTCGGAGGAACCCTGACAGCAATGCCACCATGTTGAATAATGCGTTTCGTTCAGCCACAGGACGTCGTGTTTCAACTCAAACTGTGCGCAATAGGCTGCATGATGCGCAACTTCACTCCCGACGTCCATGGCGAGGTCCAGCTTTGCAACCCCGACACCATGCAGCGCGGTACAGATGGGCCCAACAACATGCTGAATGGACCCCACGGAATTGGCATCACGTTCTCTTCACCGATGAGTGTCGCATATGCCTTCAACCAGACAATCGTCGGAGACGTGTTTGGAGGCACCCTGGTCAGGCTGAACGTCTTAGACACACTGTCCAGCGAGTGCAGCAAGGTGGTGGTTCCCTGATGTTTTGGGGTGGCATTATGTGGGGCCGACGTACGCCACTGGTGGTCATGGAAGGCTCCGAAACAGCTTTACGATACCTGAATGACATCCTCCGACCCATAGTGCAACCATATCGGCAGAATATTGGAGAGGCATTTGTCTTCATGGACGACAATTCTCGACCTCATCGTGCACATCTTGTGAATGCGTTCCTTCAAGATAACGACATCGCTCGACTATAGTGGCCAGCATGTTCGCCAGACATGAACCCTATCGAACATGCCTGGGATATGTTGAAAAGGGCTGTTTATGGACGTCTTGACCCACCAACCACTCTGAGAGATTTACGCCGAATTGTCGTTGAGGAGTGGGACAATTTGGACCAACAGTGTCTTGATGAACTTGTGGATAGTATGCCACGACGAATACAGGCATGCATCAATGCAAGAGGACGTGCTACTGGGTATTAGAGGTAGTGGTGTGTACTGCAATCTGGACCACAAATGCTGAAAGTCTAGCTGTATGATGGTACAACATGCAATGTGTGGGTCTCATGAGCAATAAAACGAGCTGAAATGTTGTTTGTGTTGATCTCTATTCCCTTTGTATTTAAAGGTTCCGGAACTCTTGGAACCGAGGTGATGCAAAACTTTTTTTGATGTGTGTATAATGCTGTCACCCAAAAAAAAAATCTACTTTTGCTTGGCTGCTTGCGGTACGGATCGCTCTACCACGAGGGCTCGTTGTTCGAGTCCCTTACCCTTATTTTGGGTGGTAGTCGCGCCTCCACCAAATATGTTTTATCCCTTGGTTGGGGGTGGGAAAAACACGGTAGTATAGGTGTGCTAATTTTGAGGGCTGCTTCCGGATGAGGGTGGTTTCCCGTAGTTGGGAGAGACTACCAGTGTAGTGTGTTGGTGTGAGTGCTTAAGCTATTGGGGGCGTCTCTGCAGGATGCAATTACCTGCCAGTGGATGAACGTCTAAGTGCAGGCTGCTAATCTAGCCTGCCAATTGAGTACAGTGAGCAATTCAGCGAATGTGCACAGTTGGTGACTCGACACTCTGCAGTCGAGTCGCCCGCTCAAGTACAATAGAACCTGACGATGCAGTTACTGGCCTCTACGGTCAGGGGCAATTATGACTAAGGTCAGGTTGGGTATAAGGATGTAAAATGGGGTGTGATTAGTGATAGACGTGTATGCTTACTGACCATGTGTTTATTGGTCAGTAGATGTGATGTGATATCCCTCTTGGGGAGTTTAATCAAATATGAAATGTAGTACAATTTGTAAGGTGTACAGTTGTTCAGGGTAGGTGTTTACAAAGATAAAGGACTCTGAGCACAGCTAGATCTCACCTGGTGAAGCGCTGGAACGGACCTCGTCGGGCAGGGCCGCTGGCCGAGAACAGAACAGAACAGGTGATGGGGTTCCTCCGGGCCTAGGCTTGGCCTTCCCCCACTGCCTGGTCAGCATTTCCTCATAGCTGTCGCTCCATTTACCGTGTTTATGTTTATATTTCGTAAGCGTGGCCGTCAGCAGTATGTCGGGCTCGCTTGTGTCTGAAGAAATGCATGAGGCTTATGGTTTGCCTATACGGGTGGTTTTGGTAAAAGATGGCGGGGTGGGTCTCAGGGGGTACTGCCCCCGGGCTGTACAATATAGATTGGCATGAATTTAAATTTTAAGAAAAGTATGCTCTTTAGTTCGTCACGGAACTTCTTGTTATTATTTTATTTCATTATTAGCCTACTTTTCTCATTTTGCAAAAATGAGGAAAAAGTAGTCTTATGAGATCGATCCGGGAAAATGTGTGTCTCTCTGTCTGTCTGTCCTTCTGTCTGTCTGTCTGTCTGTCTGGCTGTGTGTGTGTCCCCCCTATCAACTCCTAAATGGCTGCAGCTATCGAAACTAAATTTGGTAACAGTAAAGATCAATACCTGGATATCTCACAGCCATATTTGAAATTGACGTCAGTGCAACCAACTGCTGAAAAATCGCAATCGTAATTTGAGCTCTATGTTGGATATCTCGGAAGTTATGCATGAAAACTATTCCAAAATTGGCACACATATATACAATAGCATTCCAGATTAATTTTCGGAAGACCATATATGCCAGTATTGCCAACTTGACTCTAAGCCAGCCGACAGGTCCAATTTCTAAATGCATGTAACTTCTAAACTATCGATTGGATTTCAACCAGATTTCGTATGTACTATGTGTACTACAGCAGATATGACTGTGCGTATTCTAATGAGTCACCAGCGCTGCCAACTGTTAATAAATGCTCTCTCTATATTTTTACCCTAATATCAATATATCAAAAAGTATACAAACCAACAGCTCTAAACTTTGCACACTATACGTACCTGACATTCTAGATTAATTTGGGTCAACTAATATACCTCAGTGCTGCCAACATGATTCTAAGCTCTCTGATAGGTTCAATTTTAATTTCCTTTAACTTCTATACTAACAAATGGATTTTATCCAAAATTGGCACTGTAATAGATCGTAATATTTCAGATTAATTCTGAGCATCACATACATGACATTGAAATTTTAAGAAAAGTAGGCTCTTTAGTTCGTCACGGAACTACTTGTTTTAATTGCAATTTATCTCATAGACATTTTTCATATCAAACAAACATTAGACGTAAGTACATCTCTAGTATTTTATTTTTATTCTTAATTGAGCTGAAGACCTCAACGTCATGACGGTTGTTGTTGTTAATTCATTTTACGGGCTTGGGACATCTTGGTCATCAGCCCCCAACGTCATGACGAAACATGTACATGTGTAAGTATCGATTGTGTAAGTATCGATTGGTGTATAATTTAAACTTTGAATTCTCTTCCTATAAACATTGGAGATATGAAGGGAAACGGTGAGGTTCAGCACAATGCAAGAACTAAATTTTGAAATTTGAAAGAATAGTTACGATTTGTATTTTATTTTTTTAAATTTTGTTTCTAATAGCACAATGTTTGTGTTTCCTTGGAAATATAACTGTAGAGTAATGTTTGTAGCTAAGTTTGCCAAGGTTGAGTGGATAGCGTGTCGGTCTACTAACCCCAAGATTGCAGGTTCGCTCCTGGCCGTGGTAAGTGATTTTTGAAAGGCGGCAAAAATACGACACATATGTCATACGATGTTGGCATGTTAAAGAACCCATTTGAATTCAGTAGGCCGTGTTCATAATGGCAGAATTAATCTCGGGAGTTTCCGCCAACACAAAGTTCCTCATTTCTCTACTAGAAAGCGCTATAGTGTTCAAGGAGCTTAGATATCTAAACTCCTTGACTTTCAGAGTGCTTCAAGAAACAACGAAATTCGACATGCAAGCTACCCACTGGGTGTCAAATTACAAAGCTTGCACCCGGCAGCCGAGGCCATCTATATATTTAAAACAGTAAGGTGATTTTTGTTATCACGAGATAGAGAGAACGACAGAACCAATTTACTTCGTAGAGCACTCTAACGAAAGCTCTTGGCCTGTAGATTTGCAGAGTGTCTCTAAAATAAACAAATATATTACGGTATATTTTTAAATAAATATAGAAAATAGCAGAATTCCAGCCCCTCGCGCATGCGCACAATCCGCCTGGGCTCATGACAAAATGGCGGTGAGAAGTCCATTAAAATGTAAGTTATTTAATAAGCTTCCATGTAATTGAAAACATACATTAACCAAGTTCTGACAATACAATATAATAACAGTATGAACATATACGAATGTATATTGATTTTATTGATAATGAATTGGATTATTTTCTTCAGATAGCGGCTTTTGAAGATAGTAAATGGTTGCGTCTGCATCTAAATGTGAGTGCGCGAGTAGCTATTTGGTTAAGGCGATTGACTATGGATCCAAGGATCGCAGGTTCGATCCCAACTCTCGCCAGTATTTTTTTTTTTTTTTTGCCACTGAAATATTGTTTTATCAAGGAGTATTAGTAAGGTTTTATGTCAGTTAAAGATACATATTTCTACACATTTTCTCAACACGTTTTATTTCCGTTTTACCATTGCATTACAGCATGTCCTCAATACGTCCTGAATACGTCGTTTGAATATCTGCAATCAGTTCCAGTAACTGACAACAGATGGCAGTACCTCGCCAATATAGTTCCAGTAACTGAGAGCACATTGCGTCGATATATTTAAAACACAAGGCATGGCCTTGATGGCGAGTTTTCGCGTGATAGTTAAATATTGTTTTATCAAGGATTATTAGTAACGTTTTATGTCAGTTAAAGATTCCTACATTCCCTCTCAATAAGTTTTATTTCCGTTTTACCATTGCATTACAGCATGTGGTCAAAAGAGCTAATATCTGCCATCAATTGCAGTAACTGACAACAGATGGCAGTACCTCGCCCATATAGTTTCAGTAACTAACAACAGATGGCAGCACCATTGCATCGATATATTTAAAACACAAAACATGGCGCGTTTTCAAGTGATGGAGAGTTATGGAGGGGAATTTTTAAGAAGGGAAACGTTGAAGAACATTAACTGACAGTTGAGTGTGTAGGCTATGTTGTTTATGTACTTTAATATTGCAATTTCTTCCCAATGCTTCGGTGGTCAAGTTGGTAGCATCCTAGACTAAAAGTTATAAATTATGCATCGTCGATATACTCTTAAATTATTAGTGAAAAGGTAGTTTTCCAGGCCCTGGCGCGTGTCCACAATTGCTTTCGCCATGAGAGACACTTGGCAAACATAATTCGTTTGAAGGGCTCCGACATCGTTGTCACTCAGCCCCATGTACTTTGGTGTGTAAGTGTAAAATTTTCTCTGATAACCCGTATTATTGTGATAGCTGCATTACTTTGTGTATTTGTAATTAAGGTGGGAAATGGCAAGGTGACGGCCGAGGCCTTAAGTTAGGAACCATCCCGGTATTTGCCTTGAGTGGAAGTGGGAAACCACGGAAAACCACATCTAAGATTGTCGAGGTGGGAATCAAACCTTCCTCTTCTTAGTTATACCTCTAGAGAATGAATGTGCCCCGTTTTTGCCCTCAGACCAGAATTAAATTTCTTGGCAGAGCAGGAAATGTAACCCGGGTCTCCGAGGCGATAGCCAAGAATGGGTGGGCTTCCATGTGTTAATACGATTTTTGACATGCACGGGACATAGAATTCTAAAACAGCCTCCATTAGGGTGACTGCCGAAGTGAGTATTGAGTATATGCCTATGCTCATTCCAGTAGTTGGCGAAGTTATTCTATGTTCCCCTGCAAAATGTACTGCCATAAACTATAACAGGTGATGGAAATAGCTTATTTAGAGCAGTTTTGTACTGTTTATATCAAAATGAAGAACGTCATTCTGCGCTGCGTTTTCAAGCCATTGCCAAACATTTCGCTGGCAGGAACAATTATAAGGAATTTATTGTAAGCGATCAGTCTCATCGCATTCTCCTCACCAACCAACTTGAGTATGAGAGTCTCTGGACGGTCATGTTGAACTTCATTGTATAAGACAGTTGTTTAATGATTATTTGTTTAGAGTACTGAATCTAACTACGCAGTTGATTTCGGCAATGGAAGTATTTTTTGCCATTTAATATTTAGCGGCTCCGATATTGCAGGTCACTATAGTGTTATCGAATAATACGAAGCCACATTTAAAATCCAATATAAATAGGCCATTTCAGAAACAATTCCAGATGTTATGCAGTACAGTGAAAGGTCTTTGACGATCAAATGTAAACATTGTTCTACATTGTATTTCTCTTGCGTAAAATCTACGCGCGGTTACTTTGGCCTTTACTGTTGTGATGGTAAAATTGATCTGCTGAAATATAAAATATTTGCCAAGCTGCAACAATGCAATGATATTAATTTTAAAGTCATTGAACTTATATCCAGTAGTTCAAACACATACATCAGCGTTAACATATTGGCGAACATAATTCATTTGATGGACTTAGACATCGTCGTCACTCAGCCCCGTCTATTTTGGTGTGCGAGTGTAAACTTTTCTCTGATAACCTGTGTTAATGTGATGGCTGTGTTGATGTGTGCATTTGTAATTAATGTGGGGAATGGGGAGTTAATGACCGAGGCTTTAAGTTAGGAACTATCCCGGTATTTGCCTGGAGTGGAAGTGGGAAACCACGGAAAACCAAATCCAAGATTGTTGAGATGGGAATCAAACTTTGCTCTTCTTAGTTTTGCCTCACGAGTGCGCCCCGTTCCAGTCCTCAGACCAGAATTAAATTTCTTGGCAGAGCGGGCATCGAACCTGGAATCCGGGGCAATAGCTCAGAATGTAGCCTTAAGAATGGGCTTCCCTGTGTTAATACGATCTTTGACAAGCACTGAACATATAATTCTAAAACTCCCTCCATTACTGTGGCTGGCGAAGTGAGTCTATGCTCATTCCAGTAGTGGCGAAGTGATTCTATGCTCCCTTGCATAATTTACTGTCATGGAAATACAAAGTATTGTACCTTCAACAGGTGATGGAAATTCATTATTTACAGCAATTTCATTCTGTTTATTTCAAAATAAAGATCGTCATCCTGAGTTGCGTTTGCAAGCAAATTGCAAAAATTGCAAGGATTTTATTATTGGCGATCAATCTCATCGCATTCTCATCAGCAACCAACTTGAGAATGGAAGTATTCATTGTATATGTGAATATTATTGTTTATTGATTATTTGTTTAGAGTGCATAACAATGGGTCTAACCACGCAGTTGATTTTGGCAATGGAAGTAAGTTATTATTTGCCATTTAATATTTGGCGGCTACGTTGATGCAGGCCACTATAGTGTTATATAAAATGACGTTAATTTGGGCAGAAATGCTGCTATAAATAAACCCATTTGACGAAATAGAACATTAGCCGCAAAAAAGTGGGAAATCGGAGAAAAATACGAAGCCACTTTTAAAATCCAATATAAATATGGCATTTCAGAAACAATTCCAGATACTATGCCGTTACAGTTTAGGGTCCTTGACGAACAAATGTAAACATTGTTCTGCACTGTATTTCTCTTGCGAGAAATCTACACTTGATTACTTTGACCTTTGCTGTTGTAATGGTAAAATTAATCTGAATAAATATAAAATATTTGACAGGCTTTAACAATTATTTTTCACTGGAGATGATATCTCAAGGAATTCCAGAGGGACTAATCGGCAGTACAATGCTATGTCTTTCGTTTCATGGCGCAGCGGTCAAGCTGTATGCCTCTCACCAAGGCGGATCGGGTTCGATTCCCGGTCAATGCATGTGAGATTTTTGATGTGAAAGGCCATGTCCTGTGGTTCGGATTCCACGTTAAACGGAGGTCCCGTGGCTTATGATCGCGAGATTAACGGTCACGTTAAACTGCAAGCTTCCTTCCATCCTTCGTTTCATTTGGTGCCAATGTTACTGTGCCACACGCACACGGTCCACATTGTTTTAAAATGTATGGAATTGCACATCATCGCATTTCTTCGTTATATTCCAAAAATATAAGCGATGGTTTGCGGCCAGTTGTATTAGACTCATCAGAGTTCTTGAATTCCTTGGAACTAAACGACTGGCCGCCACATACTCCAAACGCTTGGCCCGTTATGCTGCTTAGAAATCTGAACGGTTCCCAAGGACTCCTAAATGCAACCATATTGCTTGGATTTGGAAATAATAGGTGCAGTTAAAATTAGGCAGCGATGTCTAATCCTTCGACTTGATTTAACACCATCCGATAAAACATTATCATTTTCTTTTAAGAGGCAATATTTTCCAATTCATTTGGCATACTTTATCACAATCAATAAAGCTCAAGGGGAAACTCTGGAACGTATAGGCCTCAATTTGCCCCAACAATTTTTCAGTCATGGCCAGCAGTATTTTGTAATGTTGAGAGTGCAATCTTTTGACGCCCTCATAGTTTCAATAGAGTCAAAAAATAATCGTACAAAGAATGTACAGTAGGCCTATATAAGAAAATTCTTCAGTAAATATTTTTCTATTGACCGTCATGTTTTGACGGGTTTCAACTAGTACGATATTATTATTATTAATGCTTGAACAAAATCTATAACAGGCACAGTTGGAATTTTTTTTTCGTAGTTAGTTTACCCTCCAGGTGGGCTTTTCCCACGGACTCAGCCTCTACGGGCAGTGTCCTGGAGCTTAACATCGGGTCGGGGGATACAACTGGGGAGGTGGGACTAGTGCCTCGCCCAAGCGGGCTCATCTGCAGAGCGAACAGCGGACCTCGTGAGGGATGGAATGGGATGGGAAGAATGGGAGGGATTGACAAGGAAGAGGGAAGGAGGCGGCCGTGGTCTGACGGTAGGCTACCACCCTGCAATTTGCCCGAAGACAAAGTGGGAAACCACTTCGAGGATGACTGAGTTGGGAATCGAACCCCCTCTACTCATTTGAGCCACCCGAGGCTGAGTAGACCCCATTCCAGTCCTTATACCACTTTTCAAATTTCGTGGCAGAGCCGGAAATCGAACCTCGGATATCCAGGGTGGCAGCTAAGCACACTGACTACTACACCATGGAGGTGACAATATTATAATAGTTATATTTGGAATTGTAGATAAAATATCTCCTTCAGATGGGTAGTTGTGCTGTTAGGCTGGACCTCAAATTTCTCATTACTTCCTATAGGCCTACACGTGATTGCAAAAGAGATAGAGAAATATAAGGAATCGCGCCCAAATTATTTGAATAAGCTTTTTCTTAAACTGCTTCAGTTTCAAACGTGCAAGAAATTTTGTAAAGTTATTAACACTTTCCAGTCAGGTGCTTATTTTGACAATTTAGAAGCATAAACTCGGGGTTTTAAAGGATTTTAAAATAATGAGTGGTTCAAAATATATCCTCGCTCTTTATTGCAGTCTTATAAGTGAACTTTATGCTTTATTTTAAAATAACTCTTGAAACTTACATATTTATCTTCTTGTATCAATGAGACCACACTATGTTGTTGTTTGGAGATATTTAAGTCTTACAGCGGCATAGAATGCCAGGGAAACAAAATAACACACTTTTTGGGGGGGTTTAGAAGTGAATGATTATTATGAAAGATAAAACTGAAAGACATAATATACAAATATACCAATATACCGTACAAAAATATCTCCCTCTCAGAAACATTCCGTCTGGAATATCGCGCCATACTACACGTCATGGCGGTTAGAATCTACAGACTGAAACTTGACTTTACGAAATTATTTGTTGCTTGTCAATCTCTCACCAATGTTGCTATCTACTGGATTTTTCACGTAACTAAGATATCGAATAACAATCATGAACCGACGAAATACGAGTGTAGCCTATTGAACTGTAGGTAGAGTTCAATGGTATAGCCGTAGTATATTTTCCGTACGTATCTAAATGTAACTGCAGGCATAGTCTTCAACGTTATTGACGCTACTCCGAGCATAGCCCGCACTAAGACCGGAATGTGTTAATATTGTGCACAATGTATTTGATTAATATTCATCAAATAAATCAGTTAACTTAACTGACCAAAGACGAATGGTGCACAACAGCTGTTACAATATATTTCAAAATGTGCACTCATAATTGGAGTAGAATGTCAAATCATACACTGAAATGCTCCAAAAACTTTGTACAGTTGAATTATGAATAAAACCAATGTAACCTGTTTTTCAAAGGGATTTACGCCACTGACATAAGCCAGATGGAAATAATTAATGTTTGTTTGAACGCGGCAATTATTTAGCCAAGTAAATTTAATTTAATGTATATTTATTATTATTATTATTATTAATGTCATATTTTATTTTGGAGCCTTTTAAATTGTATAACATTTACAAAAAAGGAAGGAAGATTGTAGTTTTACGTGACCGTGAATCTTGTGATTATGAGCCACGGGACCTCCTTTTTACGTGGAATCCGAACCACAGGACATGGCATTTCACTTCGAAAATCACACATGCATTGACCGGGAATCGAACCCGGACCGCCTTGGTGAGAGGCATGCAGCTAGACCGCTGAGCCACCACGCCCCTATAACATTTACAGATAGGTTTTCTATATAGAGGGTGTATCTTAATTATACCGACAAAAAATCAGAGACGCTCTGCGTGTTATGTAAAAGACGATGCCGCAATCGGATTGGCGGAGAAAATTTTTGCCTTCGAGAAAATTAGGTTACTTTGTTACTTCCGGGCGCGCGATTCAAATCTACGAACTCGCCGTATTTGCTGAGCCAGGCAGCAAGCGACTGGCCACTGCTGTGCTTCAAGCGAGGGAAGGGAGTGTGATAGAAGGAGACAGATATATGCTGGCGGGCATGCGCAAGATTCCTCGAACGCCTCGGCTTGCCGCATGCCCGCCAGCATATATCTGTCTCCTTCTATCACACTCCCTTCCCTCGCTTGAAGCACAGCAGTGGACAGTCGCTTGCTGCCTGGCTCAGCAAATACGGCGAGTTCGTAGATTTGAATCGCGCGCCCGGAAGTAACAAAGTAACCTCATTTTCTCGGAGGGAAAAATTTTCTCCGCCGATCCGATTGCGGCATCGTCTTTTACATAACACGCAGAGCGTCCCTGATTTTTTTTGTCGGTATAATTAAGATACACCCTGTATATATAAGAAAACACTATCAATCGGATTATTCCGATATCCATTACACAGCAAATTATTTGATTACGGAGCGTACGGATTTTTTCATTCAGTTAGGCCAGTTGAGAGTTTTGCGTCATCGGAAAATACGGAGACAGGAATAGACTTGGTGGACAACAACATGATGACGAAACCGGAGAGTTGATCGTCAACTTTTGAAAAGGCGAGATGAACATTGAGGTTGAATCAAACAGAAACTGTGCAGCGAGGCGTCAGGTCAAGAACAATGAACTTTATGGCGGGAAAAGACGCATGGGGCGTTCCAGCCAATCAAGAGGAGAGCGAGCCATGTCCGGCTGAGTTCAAATCCAGGAAGACGCACGCTGATTGGTCAAGCAGGCGAGACGGGAGACTGGGGAGTTGAACACTGGAAGGGGTTGCGTGGCTTGGAGATATAGAGAGCGCGCTGCATGAAGACGGGAGCTATCTTGTTACAAATTTTGTTCCGAGCAGACGTACTTTATAACTTATGTTCCATGGTGAACAACTTCGATTTGATATAGGCCTACTCCACTGACCAATTCGTCATGGGTATAACACGAGCTGTTGTGTACAGGCAGACCGTGTATAGTGGCTTTGGGATTTAGATCCACCGCTAGCAGTATTCTAACTTCGATAATAATTCGCTACGCATCAAGAAACCAAGAAGATGTCGCCGACCAACGTTATACAACAATCTCGACTGAAACAACTAGTACGTTGGAGAAAGCATCTCCAATGGTGAGCGAAACTGACACATTTACGCAATCTCTCTCTCTCTCTCTCTTTTTAAATCGTAATTTCAGTAACTTCAAGCTTGGCAATACTCGTAAATTCTGTAAATTCGTCCGACCTCCAATTTCAAATACTTTGCGCGTGTAATGGTAAATTCTCTGAGCTCCATATTATTATTATTATTAAACTTACCATTGACTTGTTTTTTGACAGTTAAATTAATTTCTTTCAAAATGCAATCTTTGATTCCAGTAGGTAGCATTATTTATAAGAGAAATTCCTTCTCCCAATACAAATGTTATCAGGGTTGATGGTTCAATCATACCACGGTCTGAGTGTGAAGAGTTTTACAGGTGTTCTACGCAAGCTAGGGGTTGATAAGAATATACTTTTTAGGTTTCAACTTGATGTTGTCACCTTCACGCCCAACTACAAGTCAGTCTTAGACGTAGAAGGTAAAAGTGATAAGCACCCGTCAGGGAAACCGTTACACTTGTCACCCAACAGTGGGGTCACTCGTGAAAACGTTACACTTTGCGCTCAAGTGGAGCAACACAGTTACACCAATAAAAATCACTCCTATTTTTGGTCAGCCGTTTTACCATAAGGATTAAAATAGCCTATGTACATAGGTTGTTTTTTTTAGTTTTGGCACCTTATATATAACTGGATTAATAACTCACTTAGATGGTTCCAAGTTTCACAGGCCCTCGATGTAGTCCCCATCGTTGCGTACAACGTGTTCCCAGCGATGCGGAAGTCGTTAGATCCCGTTGGCACTGCCCAATCTATTGATGGTACGAAGAGAGCGCTCGGCAGCCTGTTTAACGTCATTGTCATCTTCATCTTCGGGTTGAGATCATAGTCGCAGGGACTGATGTCGGGAGAATATGGGGGGTGATAGAGAACCTCCCAGCCCCAGCGATCCAACAATGCCGACACAACGCCTGCTGTGTGTGCCCTAGCATTGTCATGCAGAACGATGGGCGGTGTAACCATGTGGTGGCGCCGTTTCCTTCTCAGAGCTCCTCGGAGATGGTCTTGCAGAAACGAACAATAGTAGGCCGCATTAACGGTTTGCCCCCGGGGAACAGTATGGCAGCGCTTCCGTACCATTGAAGACGTTAAGCAGGCTGCCGAGCGCTCTCTTCGTACCATCACTAGATTGGGCAGTGCCAACGGGATCCAACGACTTCCGCATCGCTGGGAACACGTTGTACGCAACGGTGGGGACTACATCGAGGGCCGGTGGAACTTGCAACCATCTAAGTGAGTTTTTAATCCAGTTATAACTAAGGTGCCAAAACTTAAAAAAACAACCCTCAAACAATTCCAGTTTTGTGAACGAACGTCTGTGTCATGCGCTGTGTGATTCTCAATGTTTCTTTAAATATGTCTTTTTTAATTTCTGTTGTTGGTCCATGTTCACCAAAGTATAGCGTATCTCCTTGGTTTGGAAACAATGAAGCTCTATTTTTGTACCGCCTTATTTCGAACACGTGCTTGAACCATCCTGATAGTAAATCACTGTTAGGGAAATATTTATTTCGAAATCTGAGCAAATGCAAAGCTTGAGTCTCGATCGTGTGAATGACGATGATTCTTGCTATGACTCCCGATATCTTGGCTCTGGTTTCCAATTCTTTGGTCTCATGCACAGACAAACTTATCAGCAAATTGACGAGTACAATAGATATGAGGAATACAAACAAGATAAACACGGGTATCGCAACGTAGGGGGTTATATCAAACTTAAGGTCTTTAGCGTCATACTCTCCAGTCATGAAAATAAGAGTTCTGAACAGTACACTCATTGCCACAGAGACGCCATCGACTTGAATGCTGCCTTTAAATATTATATGCATGCAGTGACAGAACGCTAGTATTAGAAACGCGTAGGAGCAGAAGAACATCAAATAACGCTTTGAAAATTCTCTAAGCATCTCAATGTTTCTAGAGAAACATGGCAATCTTCCGACAAACAACATGACTTTCACAGATGCGAGAAGTATCACAATTATGTTAAGTGGGGATCTGACGTCGCGGCAGTCCCAAGGAATCAGCAACGCCCAAGTTAGACCAAAGATGATCATATCAAGAACGTTCTCCCAATGTCTAAATATGATGAGATACATCAAGTCTATGATTGTCGGTGGAGATGTTAATAATATAAGCAGACCAAAGAATATAACAAAAGGCATATCAGAATGTAGATCGCTGCAATTTGTAGTACCGGTAGTGTTATGGCGATTGTCACAGGGAATAGATGAACTTGAATTGCTGCAATCTGTAGTAGCATTATGGTAGCTTACACAGTCTCCATCTGGATAAAACATGATGAACAAGTTGAGAATGAAGAAATATAATATGTACCAAAACAAACTAAAATAGAATAATCTTTTCACACAGTCCCACTTGAAGCGCAAGAAGCTCCAGATGATAGGATGTGTAAGCAACTCCTCATATTTAAATCCTTCTTGAGTCAGAACGTAGAGGAGCTCTGTTTCAGCTTTCCATTTATCTTCATCAGAATCGATCACTACCGCAGCACTCAAGCTGTGGTACCTGACTTTGCTTCCACACCTTAATTGTTCGCCACCAGCAGCTGTCAACAATGAATAATCAAAAGTAAGTTCATAATCTTCTTCGTGAGTAAAATGTTTCTTATCAGTGATCAAAGATTTATCCAGAAGCGCACCTAGCCCTCGAACGGATATAGGTTTCTTACGTAAGTTATTTTCCATATCAACGCAGGCACCCTTATTCAAAAGAAGGATGCTGCATTCCAAGTTCTCTGATCTGAAAGCGTGATGCAAAGCTGTATCTCCTCTTTTATCAGCGGCACTGACATCCACATCTGGTGTGTCAAGTAGCAGTTTCATAATTGCAATTTGCTCCAGTTTGACTGCTAAGACCAGAGGTGGAGAAGTGTTGGATTTTCCTATTGCATTTGGATCAGCACCGTATTCCAGCAATTTCTTGACAATTGTTTCAAGTCCAGACTCCACAGCAAGCTGCAGTAATGTATTGCCACTGCTAAGTTCACGTGTAGTCAAATCCTGAATATTATCTTTTACTTCTTCAAATTTCTTGACGAATTCTTCAGTCTTCCCCTTTTGTAAGAAATCTAATAACTTTCCATAAACTTTATCTATAGCATTTGGCTGTCCTGAAATACTTTTACGTTTCAAATTCGATAATATGTTCACAGCTCTCTCATTACCTTGCTCCTCCGCGAACTTTATAAGCTCTTCCTTGTCTAAAGGGATAGCTATATGATTATAGAGAATGTTAACACACTTCTCTAAATTATCTGGCATACTCGTTCTTGTATTTCGTATTCTCCTAGTATTTCTCAGTTCAGAACCAACACAGCCAAGTTCTTCAAGCTCTTCTTCGTCGGACATGTCTGAGTCTTGTCCCAACGAAACTGCATTGGAAGCTATGGCATGATGCAAAGCTGTCCAGTTGGTCTTGTCCAAAGCATCCACGTTGCTATTGGCATTCAGCAAGATTTGTATGGCTTCGTAGTTGAGTGATTCAGCGGCGATATGAATTGGTGCCTTATATGTAACTTGGTCGAGTTTATTGGAGTCTGCACCAGCGGTCAAGAGCAACTTGAGAAATTCTTCATAGCCTGACTGTCTACAAGCCATCTGCAAACATGTCGCATTAAATGGTTTTCCATAGCAGAAATTTGGATCAAATAAGGAAGAGCCCTCCTTATCGACTTGAAGCAATAACCCCTTGAATACTGCGAGGTGTCGATTCTGAAACGCTACCAATATTTGGTTTTCATACGTATGAGCAGTGCTGTATTTGATGGGAGGTAACTTTTGACGAAGCTCAGGATACTGTTCCGATATATAAGATCGAGCCGTTCTACCATAAACGTAATTAGCATCCAAATCTACATCATGCTTCTTATGTTCCAGTATTACCTCTATCAGTTCTGGGCATCCACAATGCACTGCTTGGTGAATTGGAGTGTAACCTTTCTTGTTGGCTTTGTTAATGTCAACATCCTGTCGTTTTACCAGCATCTTCATACACTGTTCAAATCTGTCGTTTCTGTTGTTCTTCTTGTAATGTTTGCACAGGTAATGCAGTGCCGTATTGCCTTCGCCGTCCACCACATTCACATCAATTTTCTTGTGTTGGAGTAAGTGTTCCATACAATTATAAGACCCAACTTTAGCCGCGTAGTGAATAGGTTCTGGTTTGGTGACGTTCACATTAGGTCTCATATCTGGTAATGCCAACAGAAGCTTCACAAAATCCCCTTGATCACCTCTAGTGGCAGCTTCAAGACATACCGAAAGCAGATTCTTTAAGATTGAGATATCCTTCTTTATAAGTAAGCCATCCTTGTTTTTAAGTAATTCGTCCCTGATTTTAAGTAAGGCGCGGAAACTTTCCAAGTCATTCCCCTCGAGTGCATCAAGCAGTTGCTTCCATAATTGTTTTCCCGGAGAAATCCCCCGCTCAGTGTTGGTACCCTTCTCGCTCGTCTGGACATGAGAACTCGTATGGCCAGGCATGACTCCATCACCACTACCAGTGCCCTCCAAGGACTGCTTCTGCTCGTGTTTCACTGAGGAGTGATTTTCACCTCCCTCTGCCACTGAAGAGTCCTGTTTCATTTCATTACATGTGTCTCCTTGTTGGGATGACGTACTGTTTGGTAAGTCATCAACACTGCCGTTCGGCTCTGGCCATGACATGATGCAGGTCCTGAAAAGAAATTAAAAAAATAAATATTACAGGAGCAATATAGGCCATTGATGTCAACCTTTTTGTGGTATTGTACCGACGGGATACAATTATGGTATTGTTACGGCTGTGAGTTTGTTTCGACACCTCGCCGCGTGAGCCACAGCCGCCCCCGGGCTATGCTCTGCCTCTGTGTGTTACCTGCGCCTTACGCAACAGGGCTACTAGGACAAAAGGGATGGTCCAGAAGATTCGCGACCCAGCTAGTGATGGAAATCTCGAGAAGCCGTGAATCCTGGACGGGTCTAGAAGCATTCATTGAGTCACCAGCCTGCTATATAAGAGCGACCTGGCCAGCGAGGGGGACAGTGTTTTTGAGCTAGTGCATGTTTTTACCTGAGCGACAGTAGTGTGGTGACGTGACTTGCGAAACCCAAGTGAGGCTATTGCATGCAGTGAAGTGCTGTGTGAATTGCGAAACCCAGTGAGATTCTTTCCGAGCCTGCGGAGCAGTGTGTAGCAGACTCGTAAGTAGCCTTACGGTAGTTTGTGTACTCAAGGGAGTGTACAGGTATTTCGGTGAGTGACAGACTGGCTAGACACAGGTCAGCCTAATTAGTGAATGGACAGCTGCTCTAGAGAGTGAAAGGGAAGTGTTCCCAGTCAGAGAGGAACTAGAGTGAGATACTAATTGCTTGAATCTGTTTATTGTGCGTTGTACTGTAACTTTTAAGACCTGCAATAAAATTACTATTTCTTTAAAAGGACCATTGTTTTGTGCTTCTACCCACCGTAATCCAGTTAACAAAAGTGCCACAAGTGGTGGCACTTAACAGTATACTCAAGAAAAACCTTGCATACATGTAATACGAGGGAAGTTCGGAAAATAAGTTTCGTCATTTTTTCCGAGAGACCCTTTATTGCCAAACTGACATATATCGTAAACTATACACCTTGCACTATTTTCGACATAGTCGCCACAGACATTGATACACTAGTCGTAGCGTGCAATCAGTTTGAAGAGACCACTCTGGTTAAAACTCGGTGCCTTCGATGCAAGGAATTGTCTCACAGCATGCTCCGGAGTCAGATTTCTCGGTGCCCATATTGCGGACACTTTCCGGTAACCCAGCACATCATGGAGCATGTGATGGGCCCGGGCATGACCAATACGCAGTGTGGACTCCACTGTTATGTGCCTGTCCGCTAACACCATGTCCTGTATCAAGCAATCTTGTTTAATCATTTTAAATGATCTTGTCGACTTAGTCGTTACGCTGGGGTCTGGCGTTACTTTACGGTGACGGGACGAAACGTACCCAGACGCACAGAGGTGTGTGACGTCATAGTACCGCTTGGTGCATGTGTTCCCAGACAATCTCTACTTCGTTAGTATAAGACAAAAATCCCCGATTCTTGGATGTCACGGGTAATGTCGAGAACCACTGGATGGATTTTGATGCGGTTTTCACCATTCTGTAAAGGATATCTCGAGGAAAGATTATGAAGAAAATAATTTATGTATGATCAAAGGAAGCCAAGCGGTAATGATTTCAGTGAAAAAGTCGAAAACAAACTTGGCGTCCGAGCGCTTCTTAAGCTTACGCTGGGCAAACCGTTAAAAATATCAATATACTATGAGCGTAAGAATTGGTCAGCATGAAACATTCTCCAAAAAGGTCCGCGAGAGCATATCTCTATCTGCAATACATCGCCCACTATAAGTGTTTTTAGACTGGATGGAAGGGGCACGTCCCCGCGTGCTCTGGTGAGCGTGACGGCATCCCGCGCGCTTGACCTTGCTTTGCCCTTGGTTTGCACTTGCCGTTCGCGAGTAATTTGAAACAAGGTAAAGTATTATAAAGCAAGATAAGTATTATGAAGATAATTTTCTAACATGTCAAGAGTCTTTGGCTTCGAGCGAAGCGAGAAGCCTCCAGCCTTTCTAGCATTTTTCAGCATTTGTAGCATTTAAAATTATACAAAGTCTAGACTTTCAGACTGACTGTCGCTTTTTGTGCCAGTTGCACTGCCACACACCCTTCGTTCATCACTACCGAGCACCGAACCTGGACCTCAGTTGCACCGTCACACACCCTTCGTTCATCACTACCGAGCACCGAACCTGGACCTCAGTTGCACTGTCACACACCCTTCGTTCATCACTAGCGAGCACCGAACCTGGACCTCAGTTGCACTGTCACACACCCTTCGTTCATCACTACTGAGCACCGAACCTGGACCTCAGTTGTATTGTCACACACCCTTCGTTCATCACTGCCGAGCACCGAACCTGGACCTCAGTTGCACTGTCACACACCCTTCGTTCATCACTGCCGAGCACCGAACCTGGACCTCAGTTGTATTGTCACACACCCTTCGTTCATCACTGCCGAGCACCGAACCTGGACCTCAGTTGCACTGTCACACACCCTTCGTTCATCACTACTGAGCACCGAACCTGGACCTCAGTTGTAGTGTCACACACCCTTCGTTCATCACTACCGAGCACCGAACCTGGACCTCAGTTGTAGTGTCACACACCCTTCGTTCATCACTACTGAGCACCAAACCTGGACCTCAGTTGCACTGTCACACACCCTTCGTTCATCACTACCGAGCACCGAACCTGGACCTCAGTTGCACTGTCACACACCCTTCGTTCATCACTACTGAGCACCGAACCTGGACCTCAGTTGTAGTGTCACACACCCTTCGTTCATCACTACCGAGCACCGAACCTGGACCTCAGTTGTAGTGTCACACACCCTTCGTTCATCGCTGCCAAGCACCGAACCTGGACCTCAGTTGTATTGTCACACACCCTTCGTTCATCACTACCGAGCACCGAACCTGGACCTCAGTTGTATTGTCACACACCCTTCGTACATCACTACCGAGCATCGAACCTGGATCTATTCCTACCGGGGTGTCACATCGTGGTCAAAATGGACAAGCGGGTCAACATTACCTCATCTACTTGGACAGATCGTAGCCGTTCTTAGGAGCGATATTATATAGCAAGATCGCCGTGAGGCAATAACCATCACGAAATTGGAGCGCGTGGATTCGGACTAATGACATCGTTGCTGCTTCTACGGAAATCAGTGAACTATATATGAAAGTATGGAGATATTGATAACTTCCTGAAAGCAGTCAATAAAGTATTGAAGAAGAAGGAAGATGAAGACGAAGCTGAAAACGAAGTAGAGAAGAAAATAGAAGACGAAATGATGAATGAAATTGGATATGTTGGTACAGACAATGATGATAAACCATGTGAAAATAGTAGATAAGGTTGTAAGAAGCGTGTTACGGACGAAGACATTAAAATGTCAGACGCCTATGGTGTTGTAGATATGACGTTGCGAAGGAAAGAAAGCAGATTTTAAGAGTGATAATGTGTGGTCTTAAGAACGATAATCTGTGACTGTAAATGTAATAATATGTAATAAGTTGTATTTCTTTAAGGGAAACATTTTGCTTTGGCAAATTGTTTGTATTGTTTATTTAGAATTTGGATTGTTATCGAGCATGTTCTGATTTTACCTTTTCCCTTCCTTCCCGTGATTTAGGAATTGAAAATAATTCCGCAAAGATTCGATGTATATCTGGGCATCCGGTACGTTAGGTATTTCATGCAAATTGGTTATGTCGTAACTTATGTTTGGGATAATCTTGCGTATGAAACAAACGTCATATCGCGGGGATTGATATCCACACACGTTCTCCACGAGTAAATTATTGGAACACGTATTGGATGGTGTGTATGTATACAGATTATGATTTTTCTGTATATTGTGAATTTGTTTTTAAAATATTGTTAATTATCTGGAAAGTCTTTCTGTTCCGAAATATTACTATTGAATTTAAGTTGTGATTTCTGTTTTAATTTTGTTATTTTATAAGTTCCGTACAATCAGCAGCGGTCACTACCTTAGGTTCGTGGTCCACCTTCCCTCAAGGATCCCGTCTCCAATTCCCTTGTATTTTCTAATGTCTGCCACTTAGCAGCGGTCTAGATTTTAGAACGAAAGGGCGCTGCTCCATCTGAAATTGATTGGTGAGGATTTTCAGTAGGTTACAGTTTTCACTCATGGATGATGAGGGACGCCCACTTGGATCTTCATCCTCCACACTCTGCGGTCCTTCACTGGACATGCAACACCAGCGATCGACATTTGACGAGACTTGACCGCTTCACCATACACGATCTTTAGTAGACTGACACACTAGTCTCACGTGCCCAATCACAGCATGAACTTCCATTGGTTACCACGTTGTCAGTACACGTCTCTCTACCATCGTGAGTTGTACTCAAATGGTATCGGGCATGTCGGTCTGCTGCTCCTCTCTCTTCAACAGCGCTCTGCACATGCGTCATTCCCCCTCCACTGACGCTCCTTCCATCGTTGAACCATCCAAGGGTGAGGATTCTTATGGCGATAGTTTGTGTCACATGGCATACCTTCTACTCGTGCAATAAAATGAAAATTACTTTCGGAACTACCGCCGACCAAAATATTATGTGTACTCGAGTTTGAAGGTTGTTTGTTAAGTAACCAATAGACCTGCATAAAATCCAATAACATCATTATCATTTTCGTCGTTCTATTTTACGTTAGTTCATGTAGGTTTGGATTTTTAGCCTACTTTCAATTTTTGCGAAAAATGAAAGTAGACTTATGAGATCAACACAGGGCGAAAAAAGTGTGTCTGTCTGTGTGTGTGTATGTGTGTGTGTGTGTCTGTGTGTGTGCGTGTCTGTGTGTGAGTGAGTGTACTCTGAATGTCTGTCCCCCCCTATCAATTCGAACACGGTGAATGCGAATTGAACGAAATTTGGTAAAAGGTAGCACTAGCAAAGGACACCTCAGTGTCATGTTTTATATCGCCGCCATCTTGACGGAAACGTAATGGCGGGCACACAAATGTTCAAAGCTTAAATCAAATTACGACTAACCTAATCATCCGATCTCTACCAAATTTTGCAACAACATACCTTTATGGGGGAAGCATCCTTTGACCAAACCAATAGGTCATCAGCGTAATAGTTTGCGGATGGCGGCCATCTTTGTGTGAAAATCGATTTCCCCTATTAATTCGAACACGGTGCAACCGAATGGAACAAAATTTGGTACAGAGGTAGTACTAACAAAAGGCACCTCAGTGTCATGTTTTATATCGCCGCCATCTTGACGGAAACGTAATGGCGGCCACACAAATGTTCAAAGCTTAAATCAAATTACGACTAACCTAATCATCCGATCTCTACCAAATTTTGCAACAACATACCTTTATGGGGGGAGCATCCTTTGACCAAACTAATAGGTCATCAGCGTAATAGTTAGCGGATGGCGGCCATCTTTGTGTGAAAATCGATTCCCCCTATTAATTCGAACACGGTGCAACCGAATGGAACGAAATTTGGTACAGAGGTAGTACTAACAAAAGGCACCTCAGTGTCATGTTTTATATCGCCGCCATCTTGACGAAAACGTAATGGCGGCCACACAAATGTTCAAAGCTTAAATCAAATTACGATTAACCTAATCATCCGATCTCTACCAAATTTTGCAACAACATACCCTTATAGAGGAAACATCTTTTGACCATATGAATAGGTCATTAGCCTAATAGTTTGAGGATGGCGGCCATCTTTGTGTGAAAATCAATTCCCCCTATTAATTCAAACACGGTGAAACCGAATGGAACGAAATTTTGTACAGAGGTAGCACTAGCAAAGGGCATCTCAGTGTCATGTTTTACATCGCCGCCATATTGACAGAAACGTAATGGCGGCCACACAAATGTTCAAAGCATAAGTTAAATTACGACTAACATACCCATCCGATCTCTACCAAACTTTGCAACAACATACCTTTATGGAGGGAGCATCCTTTGACCAATCTAATAGGTTATTAGCCTAATAGTTTGCGGATGGCGGCCATCTTTATGTCAAAATTGATTCCTCCTATTAATTCGAACACGGTGGAACCGAATGGAACGAAATTTGGTACAGAGGTAGCACTAGCAAAGGGCACCTCAGTGTCATGTTTAATATCGCCGCCATCTTGACTGAAACGTAATGGCGGCCACACGAATGTTCAAAGCTTAAATCAAATTACGATGAACCTACTCATCCGATCTCTACCAAATTTTGCAACTACATACCTTTATGGAGGGAGCATCCTTTGACCAATCTAATCGGTCATTCGCCTAATAGTTTGCGGATGGCGGCCATCATTATGTCAAAATTGATTCCCCCTATTAATTCGAACACGGTGGAACCGAATGGAACGAAATTTGGTACAGAGGTAGCACTAGCAAAGGGCACCTCAGTGTCATGTTTTATATCGCCGCCATCTTGACTGAAACGTAATGGCGGCCACACGAATGTTCAAAGCTTAAATCAAATTACGATGAACCTACTCATCCGATCTCTACCAAATTTTGCAACTACATACCTTTATGGAGGGAGCATCCTTTGACCAATCTAATCGGTCATTCGCCTAATAGTTTGCGGATGGCGGCCATCTTTGTGTCAAAATTGATTCCCCCTATTAATTCGAACACGCTGGAACCGAATGAACGAAATTTGGTACAGAGGTAGCACTAGCAAAGGGCACCTCAGTGTCATGTTTTATATCACCGCTATCTTGACGGAAACGTAATCGCGGCCAACCAAATGTTAAAAGCTAAAATGTAATTACGACCAACCTAATAATCTAGTCTCTACCAAATTTTGCAACACCATATCTTTATGTGGGAAACATATTCTGACCATCCTGCAAGAACATCAGCCCAATAGTTTGCAGATGGTGGCCAAGTATGTGTGCAAATGGATTCCCCCTATCAATTCAAACACGGTGAAACCGAATTGAACGAAATTTGGTACAGAGGTAGCACTAGCAAAGGGCACCTCATGTTCATGTTTAATATCCCTATAGCACGTTGTATTTCAACAAGCTACTACAACCAACATTCAATCATACTCCTTGAAAAGGACAAAGAGTTATAACAATACCCATGCATTTAGGAGAAAGTAGGCTATATGTTCTTTACTGAACATCTTGTTTATTTTATATTTTAATATTTTTTATCGCAGTTGGAACACAAAAAGTGCACGTTTTTAAGCGTGTTTCTGCCATGCGTCACATTAGGAATTATTATCTCAAAAGCCCTTCATCAGATCGAATCCAAATTTTAACACAATATACATTGGAATGTTGTATAACTGGTTTATTAATTTCACAATTTTGTGTATCCAACAAACAAAGTTGTTATCATTGTTGTAAGGTAACTTTTTCTCGGCTCGGGGTGGTTGGAAAATGTAGTTCTTGGGTGCGTTGTAATCGTTATACATCAAAACGTTATGCTGTATGTCTGTGAAATACGTAAATTAATTCACTTAATTTATATCACTTTGTATTTATACGAGGAAATAACACATGTTTCTCCAGCTAGCCGCTCCGGGAAAAGCTGTACAGCGTTGCTGAGATGGAGCCGATCACTTCCGAGCGAGACGCGCCATGATGCGCAATTGGCACACCAAAAAGGGAAAATAACAGTAGTGATTCACGGATTCCATCATAAGATATGCTCCAACAGATCTTCCATAGTCCGAATGATAATTGTGTTTGCATTTTATGTAACGAAAGGCGGCCAGTACTATGCTGCTCACGAGGGAGCGGCTCGGCTGGAACAGCCTGGGCTATAGGGTAAGGAGTACAGTTGTTGACACATTGTTAGAAAGCCCGCCATTATAAGGAGTATAGAAAAGACAAAGAGATGTGAATGAAATGGAAAGGAGGGACATATATTTCTACGCCAAATTCAAATGATTTCATTTCTATAAGTTGGTTGCCATGCCATGCTGCCGCCTTTGCGATACACTTATACAGAAGTGAGTGTTTTCTTAACGATTTCTTAAGGAAGAGGATTAGGGCTTTCGATCGAAACACTGGTAGGGAAAGGTGGGCCACAAGCTCATTAAATCTTTTTTTTTGTTTTTTTTTGAAAGAGGGATTTTTTTATATTTCTTAGAGGTTGGCTCTCATGGTAGCAGGCATTTTGATCCTGTTTACTCTTTGAAAGAAGCATGTTATGTAGGAGACAAACATCATCGTTTTTGAGGTAGGAAAAGCAAAATTGTCTTTCTTTGTTGTTTGTTTGTTTATAGTTATGTGTATCATTGTACATTAATGAATATGATATGGTCGAAATACATACATATTACTAAATAATTATTGGAATTGTCAGCGTCTTCAGTATTGTAGGTTAGATGGTAAACATAATTGTTTTTACATGTCGCAAGTGGACCACAGTGAGACACAAGAGGGTGGGCTACAGTGAGACAGTGAGAAGGATATACGGAGCTACCCCAAAGCTAAGCAGAGGGCAGAGTCGACTTCTAGCAGATCTTTCATTCCAACTGACACCCCAGAAAAATAACTTGCTCTTAAGTCCACAAATTTTAGAAAATCAAATCAAAAGAGCTGCAAGAAGAGTTTGTTCAGCCAAAGGAACTTAAAATTCAAGAAGGCAGCCCTAGCTACAGACATTTCCAAGGATGATGATGTTGATGATTCTTCTAATTCAGACAGCTCATCAGATAATGAAGAAATCGAGCTCCTAACATTTCGTCAGTTTGCTCGCAAACCTAAGGAAGGTGACTTCGTTCTGGTTGAGTTTTCAAGGAAACACCCAAGATTTTACATCGGGGAAGTGAAACGAGATTTAGATGATGGAAATTATGAAGTAAAATTCTTAAGAAAAAGTGCAAAAATGATAGGCAGGGTTTTTTTACCCAGAGATTGCAGATATTGCTTCAGTCCCCGCGAAAGACAACAGACTACTGTTGCCGGTTCCCTGTGCATATGGCAAAACAAAAATACAAATGTCATATCTCAAATTTTCTGTAAATGTTGGTAATCTGAATGTGATGTAGTGTTTTCTGGCATTAATTCTTTGTTTTAGTGTTTATCTATGTATTTAACCAGTTAAAATAAATTCTTTTCACCGTGTCTCAGTGTGGGCCACGGGTGGGCTCCAGTGAGACGGCTGCAAAATGTTCATAGTTTATTATTTTTACAGAAAAATGTGGATGCTTTAGAAATTATAAGGGTATGAAATTGATGAGCAACAATCAACTTATATTTCAGTATATTAAGACATTTTCATATATTGAAAAATAAGACAGTATACTAAAATATATTTTATCTGTCTCACTGTGGCCCACTCTCCCCTAAAGCACTTGACATGTTCTTACTTGTGAAGTGTATGCATGTGTAGTTCATTCTAAATAGGTGCCTGAATAATATTTAGTAATTTGAAGGCTGTGTACTGGGTGTCAATACCTGTCTATAATTCCAATTAATGTCACCCCGTGTCGACAACTAGGATTTAATTATAATACATTTCCCCGTGGAATTTGGCCATTATAGTAAATGTTCATATATTGGCCGTTTATATAACACCTTACAGTTATTGATATGGGGTGTCAATAATATAATTTTGGTTGTCAACTACTGTGTTGGCAGTACTTTATATATGAAAGCGTTCTGAATTCTATGCATATACTTGAAAGCAGAGAATGCGACAGCCTATATTACAAGATCCAGCATGTGTATTCAATGGTGACGAGACAAATTTTCAACTTTGTCCTAAGACAAAAAAAAAAAGTCATTTCTATCAAGGGAGCAAACAAAGTGTATGAAATTGATAAGGGCACAGTTAAATCCTCCAAAACTGTAATGTTCACCTTCCCAGCCACCGGAGAATGGACTCCATCGATGATTATATATCCCTACAAACGTCTACCTGCAGAAATAGTGAGATCTGTTCCGGATGGATGAGATATTGGAGTGAGTGAAAATTGGTGGATGAAATCAGAATAATTTTATGAATACATTGGTAATGTGCTTTTCCCTTATCTGATGCAGAATAAAATGAAATTCCCTGTCATTCCTTTTGTGGATGGACATAAGACACACCTCACATTTCAGTTGAGCGAGTTGTGTTCAAAGCTGAAGATCATTCTGATTGCCCTCTATTCCAATATAACGAGGATTTTGCAGCCGGCTGATGTAGCAGCTTTTTACCCAATAAAATGTGGACAGAGAGCGGCTGTATTAGAGTGGAGGAGACATCCCTCTCAAGCACTGAACAAAGAAGCATTTGCACCAATTCTCCAGAGTGTGCTACAAAAGTATATTCGGTCTGCATCACTGGTTAATAGTTTCCCTTTCAGGGCATGCGGCCTGTATTCATGAAACAGTCATGCAATAGATTTCAGTAAGTTCCTGGGAGGCAAAACGGGACCATATATCACTGATGGAGCAGTACCTGAACCCTCCACAAGGAAAGACACTGAAAGATTTTTAACATACAGTACTCCAGATTTCAGGAACTCATTGCCACGAACTAATCACAAAATTTAAAGCAATACAGCGCAGTACAGAAAGCATTAGCTGGATAAATGCAGAAACACATTGTACAGAATGTGGACTGAAATCTCTACTTCTGTTGACAGTCCAAGTGAAGATCCAACCGATCAAGAACATTCAGCAGTAAGAGAAGACGGTGAGCCTGAATCTCAGCACTGAATGAAATGGAACCACCAAAGCTGTCAAATGGTGTGAATAACTACCCTTCCACTTCAACAATTAGCACACCTAAAAGAGAAAATAACAGTAGTGAATCACCACTGGCGAATGTTTTAATGTGGTCAGTTACACCAAAGAGGAAAGGGAAGAGGAACATAGAAAGAATGCCATTTGTGGTAACATCTTAAACGCGGAAGAAAATAAGTAGGGAGAAGTTTGAGAAGAAGGCTGCAGTAGAAAATGACAAGATTGAAAGAAAGAGGGAAATAGAAGTGAAGGAAGAGTAACGAGAGCAGAAGAGTGCAGTGCAAAAGAATGTAAAAATTTGAAGAAAGATAGAACTGTCAATAAACACGAATGTTTAAAAATAACAGAAATGAAAGCATCCAGTACATCTAAACCAAATTCTGCCCAGCAAATCACGAGAAAACAGCTCTTGCCTGGAGTAGCCATTGATTTGAACACAAATCCAAATTTTAGTAATAATACCAAGAAGGATTCCATTAAAGGGTTAAAATCGTAACTGGAAAGATTGTGTTTTAAGTGCGCTAAGGGAGTTAAAAGTCTGAATGTGGGGCACAATGCACCCTCTGTGAGAAATGTTTTCACGTTAGTCACCTTCCGGAACAGGAGTCGGGCTCAGATTCAGACTTAGGTGACCTTATGTTGAAATTTAATTATGTTTACAGCTGACTATAACCTCTACTGTAAATCTAAGTTGGCAACAATGTGATCAAAAATGTATTTTATTTTTATAAGTTGGCAATTGTTTTAAACCAGAAGGAGATGTACATCTAATGGCGGAATGTATGTGTAAGCTATAGTCTGTGAAATCTGAAGCCACCAGCCATCAAAATTGTATCTATATTGAATGTAGGGAAGTTTTTGATAACTCGAACATGTTTTATGCTGTAGAATCAAAAGGCGCCTTTTTGATGATACTTGCTGTCTAATTTGATAAATAAAAGGCCGTCATACATATTGAAAACGACTTGATCATTCATCCCTGCTCGGAGCATAAGAATTACAACATCTTATTTACTGTGATTACTGTCTAGAAGTCATGAATGAAATCATGTGATAAACTGATATATAGTAAATTAATGTTTGTTTCTTCATTGTTCTGATGGCAAATATTAGGTTGGTTTAGGCATATCTCTTTCATCATCTGCACATACTTATACTAGTACCAGAATGTATTGTAATTTATCCCCCCAGGGGCTCACATATAATGGGACGTGGGTTGGCGACCACGGGACCCCAGCTGAGTCCGGTATTGCTTCCACTTACTTGTGCCGGGCTCCTCTCTGTCTTCTTTCCTGTCGACCTCACTTGGTCAACTCTTGTTCTCTTCCGACCCCGAAGGTATTAGGGTATCCGAGGCCTAGGGAGTCTCTTCCTTTCCCGCCTAAAATGGCCCTTGTCTCATCTTTTCTGATACCCTCCTTCTGGGACGGGTCAGCCTTCTTTTTCTTTTCATGTTCTCTCCTGCCTTCTGCTCAAGGTCCTCAAGGAGGCGGGTGTATGTAGCCCCACCACTTCTGGTGCACCCTGGAAATTGCTACACCCTCAGGGGCTCACGGCTGGTGAGTTCGGGAGTTGGCGACCCCGAGGGATTCCTGAGCTGGGTCCGGTTTACCCCTTTTGTGCCTTACCTGTGGGGAGGACCCTCTCCTCTTTCACTTTCCTATCTGCCTTTCATGGCTATCCTTCTTTCCAAGTCCCTCAATCCGCATTCTTCGAGGGTTGAGGGCATTTCTTTTCCTCCTGTCCTTTATTTGCCTTATTCTCCTTTTGTTTTCCATTTCTTCTTCTAGTATATAAGTTAGTAGTTAGTTTTAGTTATAATTTAAATTTCATTATCATCTTCACGATCACCCAAACCATTCGGGGCCGATAATCTAGATGTTAGGCCCCTTAAACCAACAATTATCATCATCATCGTCGTCATTTATAATATTTCCTGTTATCACATCAAGATATTGTCTCTAGAAACAATTAAAATGACTAATTTAGGTAGGACTAGGACTTATACGAGTATAACAACATGAGAGTAAAAAACTAAGGGAAAATAAGGGTGACAACAACTGTCTTATAACTGTCAACAACTGTCACAACGTGTCAACAATTGTGTCTTTTGTACTTTTCAATTAATAATTTATTAAAAATAACTTGATGAATGAAAGCACTTGATTTGTTTTGAAGAGAAGTATTTCAACCTTTAAGACAAAGAGACCAATATTTTCAAGGTCCCTTTTCCCAAACTACGGGCTGAAATTGAGTTACAACGGAATATAACGCTTAACGTGTCAATAACTATACGTCTTACCCTATGCATTCACTTCTTAACATTGTTGCTGCGTTCGAGCGGGAAGTGATGTAACATAGACTAATGTTGCATGATTAGCCACTTTTCACATTTTGCAACAAGTTGTTCCGTGAAGAACTATACAGCCTATTTTCATATATCCTACGTATGTTAATTTCCACTATCAACATACAAAATTTCAGTGTGATTGCTGTAATCGATTCGTAGATATTGAGAACCGACTAAATATTTCAAATGGTCGCCATGTTGGATTTTATATATGTAGGTCCTACAGTTACGTACTGTTACATGAAGATTATTGTGTACGTGTAGCATTCAAACTTCAATCGCATGATTAGGACACAAGAAGTAACAAGGAGATTTAAAAATTTCGCACAGCTGCCATCTTGTGGTTATGGAAACAATTGAAATAAATTAGATGCCAGTGGATTACCTTTCGTATAAGGATTTACTGTACCAAGTTTCACTGCACTCGGATGGTTAAATTGCGAGAAAAGTCCATGTGAATATTTATAATTCGTGTGGCCGCCATGTTGGATTTGTGATCACCAGGTTATTTAACGTCCTATAGGTGAACGTAAATTCATAGCCCCCATGAACATTAAACAATTCAGTTTGATTAATATAATAGATTCGTAGATATTCAGAGCCGTCTAAATATTTCGGATGGTCGCCATGTGGGATTGTTAAATGAATAGGCCATAGAGTCATGTACCGTTAAAGGAAAATTATTGCGTAGGTTCATTATTCAAACTTTCGCATCGATCGCATGATTACGACACAAGAAATAAAAACTTAATTTTAAAATTCGCAAAGCTGCCATCTTGAGGTTATGTAAACAATTGACTAATTTAGATACCAGCGTATTACAATGTGTACAAACATTTCCTGTACCAGATTTCATTGCGGTTGGAACATTAAATCGCGAGAAAGGTCTATTTAAAATTTTCAAATTCGCTTGGCCGCCATGTTCGTTTTGTAGTTAACCGGTTTTTGAAAGTCATATAGATGAACTTCCAGTAGTGCCCTTTATCTCCGTACAAAATTTCAGGGTGATACCCCAATTGTTTCAGAGATATAGAATGCCGGTGAAATATTTCGCACATCCGCCATCTTGTGGTTATGTAAACAATTGAACCAAGTTAGATGCCAGAGCATTATAATGTGTATAAACATATTAATAAATGTAAAACAAAAATACTGGAATGCAGCCGAAATAAATCAGAAACCTCTATGGAGATCAAATTGGCAGGTGAAAAGCTGAAGGAAGTAGGAGACTTCTGTTACTTAGGAAGCAGAATAACCAGTGATGGACGAAGCAAAGAGGATATAAAAAGTAGGTTGGCTCAGGCAAAGAAAGCATTTCTACAAAAAAGGAATCTGCTGACATCGAATATAGATTTAGGTATTAGGAAGTCATTTTTGAAAGCCTTTGTCTGGAGCGTGGCGCTCTATGGAAGTGAAACTTGGACTATTGGTGTAGCAGAAAAGAGGAGAATTGAAGCATTTGAAATGTGGTGTTACAGGAGAATGATGAAGATCAGATGGGTAGATGGGGTTACAAACAAAGAGGTATTAAGACGAGTGGGAGAGGAGAGATGTTTCTGGCGACTGCTAATGAAGAGAAGAGATAGGTTGGTAGGACACATACTAAGACACCCAGGAATAGCAAGCTTAGTTATGGAAGGAAGGGTCGAGGACAAGAACTGTAGGGGTAGACCAAGGTTAGAATATGTTAAACAGATTGCCTCGGATGTAGGGTGTGGTAGCTATGTAGAGATGAAGCGATTAGCTCAGGACAGGGAGGCATGGAGAGCTGCATCAAACCAGTCAAAAGACTGAAGACTCAAACAACAACAAACATATACTGTACCAAGTTTTATTGCGTTTGGTTGGTTAAATCACGAGAAACGTCTATTTAAATGTCGCGAATTCGTGTGGCCGCCACGTTGGTTTTGTAGTTACCAGTTTTTCAAAAGTCACATAGGTGAACTTCTAGTAGTTCCCTTTATCACCGTACAAATATCCAGGTTGATATCGGGAATAGTTTAGGAGATATTGAATGCTGGTGAAATATTTTGCACAGCCGCCATGTTGGATTGGTGAGACGTAACAAAATTTGAAGGGCTCGTTCGGGGTCGCCCGGAATAGTGCTATGAACTTACCGAGTTTCATTGATATCACTCCAGCCGTTTAAAAGTTATTGGGGGGGAAACACACACACACGCGCACACACACACGGACAAAAGGTGATCTCATAAGCCTTTTTTTTTTTTCAAAATTGAAAATAGGCTAAAAATGAGGAAAATGTAGTCTTATGAGATCGATCCTGGAAAATGTCTGTCTGTCTGTCTGTCCGTCCTCCTGTCTGTCTGTCTGTCTGTCTGTCTGTCTGTGTGTGTGTGTGTGTGTGTGTGTGTGTGTGTGTGTGTATCCCCTATCAACTCCTAAACGGCTGCAGCAATCGAAACCAAATTTGGTATGAGTATAGATCTATACCGGGATATCTCAACGTCATACGTGAAAATTATGTCTGTCCTACCAACTGCTGAAAAAATCATAATTGAAATGTCACCTCCATGTTGGATATCGTGGAATATATACATGGGAATTATTCCAAAATTGGCACATATATAGATAATAATACTTCAGTTTAATTTTCAGGAGGCAATACATGACAGTCTTGCCAAAATGATTCTAAGCCTACTGATAGGTCCAATGTTTAAATGCATATAAATCCTACACTATCAATTGAATTTCAACCAAATTTCGTATGTACTATGTGTACATAAACTGATATGACTGAGCGTATTCTTAAGAGCCACCAGGGCTGCCAACTGTCAATAAATCCTCTCTCTATTTTTTTATCCAAATACCAATATATCAGAAAGTATGCGAGCCAACAGCCTTAACCTTCGCACACGTATAGTTCCTGCCATTCTAGATTAATTTGGAGCAACTAATGTACGTCAGTGCTACCAACATCATTCTAAGCCTGCTGATAGGTCCAATTTTAAAATACCAGTAACTACTATACTAACAAATGGATTTCATCCAAAATTGGCCCAACAATAGATGATAATATTTCAAATTATTTCTGACCAACACATGCATGACATTGTTGCCAACATCATTTTACGCTCGCTGCATTAAGTCCAATGTTTAACTGCATGTAAAGTCCATGCTATGCATTGGACTTCAACCAAATTTTGTATTCTGTACCTTAAGAGATGGAACTAAGAATATATTCAGTCACCAGGGCTGCCAACTGTAGTGCTCTATCAGGATTCAGGATACATAATGCCAGGTATATTTCGAACTAATTAGAAATTTCAATATTACCAACTTTATTTCGTCATTATTCTAGATAGCCTAGGTCCATATAGATTAATCATTGGCATGAATTTTAAATTTTAAGAAAAGTAGGCTCTTTAGTTCGTCACGGAACTTCTTGTTTTTAAAGTGCATTCCGCTCCACAATTTCCGGAATACGAAAGCCATCTGTCGATGGTTGGTTGGTTCCTCAGTTTAGGGGCTGCGACAACGCGGTCATGTAGCCCCGTATACTTTGGGTGTGTGTAGAATCTGTCTGATAACCGGTGTTAATTGTGATAACTGTATTAGTGTGTGTTATCTGTTTCTTAATTCAAGTAAGGACTGCAGACTTTGAATTTTTCAGTAGTTCCTACTTTTGCCACCAAACGCCATCGTCAACGACTACTAGTTCAGAACTTGGCTACTACTGTAGACGCCACCAGAGTCAGCTCCTGGCGACGAACGTAGGAACCTGAGCGTTGTTTAAATTTTGGACCTAATTTACCTTCATATAGGTGTAATTAGTGGAAGGTTCTTTAACATGCCATAAATTTATGACATGGGACCGCCGGCGTTACTTCCCCTCCGAAGGAAGGTACACTGAGGGATTTTTAACATTCTTAAAAATCTGACGACTTCGGCCGGGTTCGAACCCGCGATCTTGGCCATAGAAGCTCAGTATGCTACCAACTACGCCACCGAAGCCGCTATCATATGCTCGAATGCACATCACTACGCTGGTGATTGTTGTAAGGGATAATTGTTGACACGAGGGACTGGGGATCATTTTGAAGGCTCGTTGGCAGTCGGCAATAATCGTAACCGATCGGCGAGCATTGTGCGCACGCGTTGAGTACGGTAGCGAACAATGATGTTAATTTACAAGGGTCAAGCACTCGGAATGAAGTGGCAAGGCAAGCTCTTATCTAACCTGTCCGCGAGATTGCAATTTCTAGTTCACATTTAGCATTGAAGAGCGATACGGCTTCCTGATTGGCTATTCTGACGGAACACGACTGCAGCAAAGGATGTGATTAGTCGGCGTAGATATAGCATGGAATATATCAGCGATGTCGTAAAGGTTTTTATGTTCGACCCTCACTATTATGTGTCAGATAACTGTATCATAATGATGGTCATTATAACACTGTTTTCCATTACGATACAGTTTCTACAGCCAATCAGAGCTCGTTCATTGACCAATTAGGTAACGATAACTTCGCGCATGCGCTCAAAATCCAACATGTCGGACATAAACACAATATCGAACTATAATAAATTACCGACATGGAATACCCACCGTCCATATGTTCACGTAAATAAACTGGCGAATATGAGACAAGCAATAGCACTGTACCTTAAAATCACCAACGCTAATTTCTACACAGCGCATTGTCTTCAAATGACACCGGTGACAATATTACTGAGGGACGGCAGATGTAAACATATGGCTTGCATAATATGGCATTGCAAGCACACAGAGCGCATGCGTCGGTCGTTCAAAGATCTTGAAAGACAGAGATATAACACCCAACGCTCGCTCTGCGATCACAAAATTCCAGTAGCTGACTCTCAACAGATATTTATGAATATTTATGTTAAAACATATAATAAAGTTATAATTATCGTCGAACATAAACAGTCGTATGCAACTCGCCTATAATGGTAATTAAGACACTCGTATGGAAATTATAAAACTCGCATACGCTCGTTTTATAAAAATACTCGTGTCTTAATTATAGCCATTATAGGCTCGTTGCATAATGTACTAATATGCCAGCCAAATGTATGCATTCATAACGAAATGAAACCTCACGCTTCAATAAATGCATTAGCAAACACTAAGGAAGTGATGACAAGGGACATGCATCCATGTTAATGACAAATTTCGTATTGTTTTGTTGCATTGTTCAATTCTCAAAATTTTATTAAAATCTAGTCTATTTGTGAGATATTCATGTATACAATGATACATTTTTCATAGAACTGAGTTGTTAGAATAATAAACTCTATACAGCCATAGAACCATAAAGTGTCCCCTATTATGTAGAATCACCCAAATGGTAGGCTTCAAGGGGGTGTTGATCGATGAAAAACATTTGGTAATGATTATTCTTGATTTAACAAGATATGGAAACACGTATGGCCTAGGAACAATGATCATGCAACTATTTCAAGGCGCAATACGAAGTTAAAACAGAGGGAGTTCTACATATTTTTTTCAAACCAGGAACGACATCGCTGATAGGTTCCATCCTATAACTGCGCTGACTAATCACATCCTTTGCTGCAGACGTGATTCGTCAGAATAGCCAATCAGGAAGCAGTGTCTTTCTCCAATGCTAAAAGTGAACTAGAAATTGCAATCTCACAGCCTGTCCTGCGAGAAGATCTTGTTGCGCGTGCGTCATTTGAGTCATGTTCAGTAGACTGGCGCTCAATTTAAAAGGGGGGAGAGCATTCACTAAGAGACTTACTCGAGACCGGACAATTTGAACGGCTTGGAGGCAAAATACAATTTGAAACACTATAAATAATGTAAAATGTTCCGTAAAATATTTATGAGAGAATATTAGACTAAATATACGGTAATTTGCGTTTTTCTAAATGCCCAGATAGGTATTACCTTCCCTGCCTAACCTGAGGAACCACTACTGCGGGGACGATCCAGTTAACCTATGAGATTGGAAACCCTGGGTGCATGCAATTGCCAGGATCATTTCATTTTACCCGAGCCAGAATGGAAGCGGTTCACGCTGATGAACAATCGTTCACTAACTCATAACACCAATTAGAAATGCTTATCCTTCTATGTACGGTACGCTTTTATTAACAGCATGTGTCTTTAATGTTAATTTTATTACGGTAATTATTCACCTTCATTATTAATCGATAGCCCTAAAATTTTTGGAGTGTCCGAAACCCCTGGACCTCTCCCCTGGCTACGTTACTGTATGATTTACTTCACAAACAACCTTCAAACTCGAGTGCACATAATATTTTGGTTGACAGTAAGCCACGGAGGTGAATCTTAAGTAGCCTATAAGAATGAGGGACCCAGCCTCGAGCAACTGAGGTCGGGCTTTGTGCATCAAACCATTTGTCAGAATACGGAATACTGATGTTGGGCGAATTCTCGTGACTTCATAGAATTCCTCACAAGACGCACGGTGATCTCTTTCAAGAACATTTGTCACAAGTTTCACACTCCGTTGAACTGTTGACGTTTTTGGCTTTCAGGGTCTTGGATTATTGTCTATGCTCGCACGACCATCACCAAAACGATTATCCCAACGTGAAACTGTACTACGGTTCACTGTAAATTCATCACAAACTTCATTTAATGCACTGTGGATTTCTGTCGGGTTTTTGCGACGTAAAGTTTCGATCTTGATGTACGACCTCTGATCTTCAACAGTCACAGTGCCCGACACCCCTGCAGGGTCCATTTCGACCTCTCGCCAATTTTAGGTTAGAATACACAGCGAAACAAGTAATTCCGCGAAGAACTAAATAGCCTATTTTCATATATGCTACCAATATGCATTTCCTTTAGCAACAAACAAATTTTAAGTTTGTTTGCTGTAACAGATTCGTAGATATTGAGAACCGTCTAAATATTTCGGATGGTCACTATGTTGGATTTTTATATATAGTCCTTAGAATTATGTACTATTACATGAAGATTATTGTGTAGGTGTTTTATTCAAACTCCAATCGCATGATTAGGACACAAGAAATACAAACAAGATTTAAAAATTTCGGTCAGCCGCCATCTTGTTGTTATGAAAAGTACTTAAAATGAATTAGATGCCAGTGCATTAAAATGTATATAAGCATATACCGTACCAAGTTTCACTGCGCTCGGATGGTTGATTCGCGAGAAACGTCCATTTGAATATTCACATATCGCGTCGCCGCCATGTTGGATTTGTGCTCACCAGGTTACTGAACGTCCCATAGGTGAACTTATGTTTATAACCTTTATACACATACAAAATTTCAGTTTGATTGCTGTCATAGATTAAAAGATATTGAGAACCGTTGAAATATTTCGGATGGTCACCATGTTGGATTTTAATATATGTAGGCCATAGAGTTATGTACTATTAGATGAGGATTATTGTGTAAGTTCATTATTCAAACATTGATATCGATCGCATGATTAGAACACAAGAAATAAGAAATAATTTTAACATTTCGCACAGCCCTCATCTTGAGGTTATGTAAACAATTGAAGTAAATTAAATGTCAGTACATTGCAATTTGTATAGTCATTTGCTGTACCAATTTCACTGCGTTCGGATGGTTAAATCGCGAGAATGGCCTATTTAAATGTGTCAACTTCGCTTGGCCGCCATATTCGTATTGTAGCTAACAGCTTTTAGAAAGTCACATAGGTGAACGTCTAGAAGTGCCCTTTATCACCGTACAAAATTTCAGGGGGATATGAGTAATAGTTTCGGAGATATAGAATCCCGGTGATATATTTCGCACAGCCGTCATGTTGGATTGGTGAGTCGTAATAAAATTTGAAGGGCTCGGTCGGGGACGGCTGAAGTAGTACTATGACCTTACCGAGTTATTATTATCTTATTATTATTATTATTATTATTATTATTATTATTATTATTATTAGCCTATTATTATAATAATTATTATTAATATTATTATTAGTATTGAGCCTCCGTGGCTTAGGCGGCAGGACGCCGGCCTCTCACCGCTGGTTCCGTGGTTCAAATCCCTGTCACTCCATGTGAGATCTGTGCTGGACAAAACGGAGGCAGACAGGTATTTCTCCGGGTACTCCGGTTTTCCCTGTCAAAATTTCATTCCAGCAACACTCTCCACTATCATTTCTTATCATCTGTCATTCATTTAAACATTGCCCCAGAGGAGTGCGTCAGGCCTCGGCAGCCGGCACAGTTCATATCCTCGCCGCTAGATGGGGGCTTCATTCATTCCATTCCAGACCCGGTCGGAGACTGGAAGCAGGCTGTGGATTTTCATTTTCATTATTAGTATTATATAATACTAGCGGACCCGTGCGAGATATCTCGCAAGTTCTTAAACCACACTTTTCCCAATGGGTTTTGCAAATCGAACACTTCTTACAAAAATTTATATTTAAGAAATTAGAATGTCCCTTAAAATAAAATACACCAGGCAGAGTAGCGCATAGTCGCAGCGGTACCTGGTCTAGCGCCGCTGGCCTGCTCGCTTCGCTCGCAGCCAGCGGCTTCGAAACAGATTAGAAGCAGAATGCAATTTGTCACTGATAGTGTCATTTGTGGGCTGAGTGTGCTGTAACACTCACCGGTTATTCGATATTTATGAAATTATACGATTTGAGTACTCATTCCTTTGATTTACTGTTTCTGAAATTCATGCAAAATGATAAAGGAAAGGCCTGATAATATTAAAATGACATGAAACGGGCGTCACAGCGACCAAAATGTGAAGTGGACAGCAATTACGGAGCGTATTTTCATGCATTAACAGTATCTGCAAATCGCACACTTCGTACATTTTTAAAGTAATTTTGTAAAGAAATCTAATATATAAAAGTGAAAGTCTGTATGTATGTATGTATGTATGTATGTATGTATGTATATATGTTGGTTCCGTATACAAATCTACACCGTTCCACCAATCTCAACCATATTTTGCATACACATAGTTTAGGACCCAGAAGGAACCGCTGGCTACATGAATTTTCGATAGTCTTTCTCATTCTTCTGATTTCGGCCCTTTTTCACTCAAAAACAGGCTAATCAAATCATAAAATATACTCATGAAGGAATGGCAAGGCAGATAGTTTCCATGCCAACATAGCTCAAGTCGAGACACGGCCGTCTGGATGCCAATTGCGCTCTGCACTACCGGTATAGAAAATGAGGATCTTTACTTGAAATCCCGTTAGTTACTCAACTGCTCACACAGCACTGTCAACCGAGTATAGCATAACAAAGACTTGACACTATCTACTAGATATTTGTCCAATACCACTCACTCACTCACTCACTCACACATTCATCACGAAATCTCAGAACCCACCCAACGGATTGGAATGAAATTTGGTATGCAGCTTACTCAAGGGCCGCAAACGCCCACTAAGAAAGGATTTTTGGATATTCAGGTTCTAAAGGGGTGTTAAGGGGGTAGACCTGCATTTCATCGAATAGCAATATCTCCCGATTGGTTTCACGGGGGGATGTGATACTCGGCATATAAACTCATCATTAAAAATAAGAAGACATGTGTCTGAGGGTTTTTCGATGTGGTGTATATTATGAGGTGAAAGGGGTGAAAAGTGGGGGTTGAAAGATTCCTAACGGAGCCTGTATCTCATAAACGACATAGGCGAGGAGTTTGAAACTCAGCGGGAAAAAATCAGCATAAAAAATAAGTAAATAGGTGTTTGACCGTTTTTTTTTCATAAATCCAATTTAAGGGGCCTATGGCGAGGGGTGAAATTCTGTGTAAAAGAAAAACAGGAAAGAAAGTGTCCTAACCGATTGACTCACTCGCTCTTCAAACTCAGGGGGAAAAACTGCTTAAAAATAAGTATAACTTATATGTGTTCGACAGTTTTTTTGATAAACCTAATTAAGGGGTTCATCGGGAGGGGTGAAATTCTGAAGAAAAAAAATGAAAAAAAATGTCCTGACTCACTCACCCACTCATCATCGCCCAGCCAAAAATATTGAAGTTGGAAACATGTCATTTTCGGGATATGTTCGTTGTATGTCAAAACCATACACTAAGGGAGGATTTTTGAATATTCAGGCTCTAAAGGGGTCTTAAGGGGGTTAAACCTGCATTTTATTGAATAACAATATCTCACGAGTGGTTTCATTTGTGGATGTGATACTCGGCATAACTAATCATTAAAAATAAGCAGACATGTGTCTAAGGGTTTTTCGATGTGGTGTATTATTATGAGGTGAAAGGGGTGAAAATTGGGGGTTGAAGGATTCCTAACGAAGCGTGTAGGCCTATCTCCTAAACGACATAGGCGAGAAATTTGAAACTCGGCGAAAAAAATCAGCTTAAAAAATAAGTAAGTCGGTGTTCCACCGTTTTTTCATAAATTAATTTAAGGAGCCAATGGGGTGGGGTGAAATTCTAGGGAGAAAAAGGAGAGAAAGTGTCCTAACTGACTGACTAACTCACTCAATCATCAAACTCAGGGGAAAAAGACAGCTTAAAAAATAAGTTAATAGGTGTTCAAGCGTTTTTTCATCAATCCAATTTAAGGGGCCCATGGGGAGGGGTGATATTCTGGTAAAAATAATTGAAAGAAAATGTCCTGTCTGACTCACTCACTCGTCACGCCCAGCGAAAACTATTAAAGTTAGAAACATGAAATTTTGGGAATATGTTCGCTGTATATCGAAAACGTCAACTAATGAATGATTTTTGTTATTCGGGTTTTAAAGAGGTGTTAAGGGGGTAAACGTGCATTTCATTGAATAACGATATCTCATGAGTTGTTTCTTTGGGGATGTGATATTCGGTATATAAGCTAATCATTAAAAGAATCAGACATATGTCTAAGGGTTTATCGATGAGGAGTATATTACGAGGTGAAAGGGGTGAAAATTGGGGATTGAGGGATTCTTAACGGAGCGTGTATCTCTTAAATGACATAGGCGAGAAGTTTGAAATTCGGCGGGAAAAAACAGCTTAAAATATAAGTAAATAGGTGTTCGACCGTTTTTTCATAAATCCAATTTAAGGGGCCCTTGGAGAGAGGTGAAATTCTGGGGGGGAAAACAGGAAAGAAAGTGTCCTAACTCACTCACTCATCAAACTCAGGGGGGAAGAACAGCTCAAAATAAGTAAATAGGTGTTCGACCGTTTTTTTTTTCATAAATCCAATTTAAGGGGTTCATGAGAGGGGTGAAATTCTGAAAAATAATTGAAAGAAAATGTCCTGACTTACTCACTCATCATCCCCCAGCCAAAATTATTGAAGTTAGAAACATGACATTAAGGGGCTATGTTCGTTGTATGTTGAAAACGTCCACTAAGGAAGGAATTTTGGATATTCAGGTTCTAAAGGGGTGTTAAGGGGGTAGACTTGCATTTAATTGAATAACAATATCTCCCGAATGATTTCCTTTGGGATGGGATACTAGGCATATAAACTCATCATTAAGAATAAGAAGACACATGTCTGAGGGTTTTTCGATGTGGTGTATATTATGAGGTGTATGTGTGAAAAGTGAGTGTTGAAGGATTCTTAACGGAGCAAGTATCTCTTAAAAGACAGAGGCAAAAAGTAAGAATCTCAGGGAGAAAAATCAGATTGAAAAAGTAGTAGATAGGTGTTCGATCGTTTTTTCATAATCCAATTTAAGGGGCTCATGGAGAGGGATGAAATTCTGGGGAAAGAAGTCCACTAAGGAAGGATTTTTGGATATTCACTCATCATCCCCCAGCAAACCTATTGCAGTTAGAAACTTGAAATTTTGGGGATATGTTCGTTGTTTGTCGAAAAAGTCCACTAAGGATGGATTTTTGGATATTCATGTTCTGAAGGGGTGTTAAGGGGGTTAAACTTGCATTTCATTGAATAACAATATCTCACGAGTTGTTTCATTTGGGGATGTGATATTCGGCATACAAACCAATCATTTAAAATAAGCAGACATGTGTCTAAGGGTTTATCGATATGGTGTATATTATGAGGTGAAAGGGGAGAAAATTGGGGGTTGAAGGATTCTTAACGGAGCGTGTACTGTATATCTTATTCAACATAGGCGATAAGTTTGAAATTCAGCGGAAAAAGCAGCTTAAAAATAAGTAAATAGGTGTTCGACCATTTCTTCATAAATCCAATTTAAGGGGCCCATGGGGAGGAGTGAAATTCGGGGGGGGGGGGGGGGGGGGGGAACAGGAAAGAAGGTGTCCTAACTGATTGACTTACTTACTCACTTATCAAACTCAGGGGGAAAACAGCTTTAAATAAGTAAATAGGTGTTCGACCGTTTTTTTTTTCATAAATCCAATTTAAGGGGTTCTTGGGGAGGGGTGAAATTCTCAAATATTAATGAAAGAAAATGTCCTGACTGACTCACTCACTCATCATCGCCCAGCAAAAATTATTGAAGTTAGAATCATGAAATTTTGGGGATAAGTTCGTGGTATGTCGAAAACGTCCACTAAGGAAAGAGTTTTGGATATTCAGGTTCTAATGAGGTGTTAAGGGGGTAAACGTGCATTTCATTGAATAACAATATCTCACGAGTGGTTTCATTTGGGGATGTGATACTTGGCATATATACTAATCATTTAAAATAAGCTGACACATGTCTAATGGTTTTTCGATGTGGTGTATATTATGACGTGAAAGGGATGAAAAGTGGGGGTTGAAAGATTCCGAACGGAGCGCGTATCTCTTAAACGACATAGACGAGGAGTTTGATTTTCTCCGAGTTCCAATCACCTTAAAAATTAATAAATGAATAAATAATTAAAATAAGTAGATGTTCGACCGTTTTGTTTTCATAAATCCAATTTAAGGGGCATATGGGGAGGGGTGAAATTCTGGAATAAAAACGTCCACTAAGGAAGGATTTTTGGATGTTCACTCTCATCGACCAATCAAAACTATTGAAGTTAGAAGAAGGGGATATGTTTGTTGTGTGTCGAAAATGTCTACTAAGGAGGGATTTTTGGATATTCAGGTTCTAAAGGGGTGTTAACGGGGTTAAACCTGCATGTCATTGAATAACAATATGACACGACTATGACGCGAGCGAAGCGAGGCTAAAAATGCGATGGTGTGTGTCTGTGTATTACTCAATCACGCAAGAACCACTGGTCCGACTTACATGAATTTTACATGAAAGTAGCTGATTTAACTGGTTAACATATAGGCTACTTTTGATTTCAATACTTTGCACTATGGCGACCATTTTAGTGACGTCACTACACCCTTTGGTTCCAAACTTTCATATTTCCATTTCAAATAAAAAGTGAACGCTAAGAAATAGCAAACTTTTGATGGCATATACGAGGTTTAAAATTACATTTTCTATCCGAAAGGTATCTCCAACGGTTAGCGAGTAAAACCTAAATTTGTGCTATAAAACACGGTCAACGCCGAACGGTGTAGTTGGACAAAATGTTCCATCCTTAATCTTCCTCTGCGCAGCACCTCGCCTATCCCCTGTTTTAACTGTCACTTTCACATTTTAATTTATTTATGACGCGTAGCGAAGCACGGGTACTTCAGCTAGTTATTGATATTTATGGAATTAGAGTGCAATTCGTCACTGCTAATGTCTATTCTCTTTCATTTGAATGCTCATTTTTACGATCGGTCGCTTGTGAGTGCCACAGGAGGGATCTATACTACTGAAATAATATATATGATGATGATGATGATGTTTTAAGGTTTTAGACGACAACTCAGAATTGCAGCATGTTAGAGCAACAGTATTTGCAAAAAACACAATTCTTACAAAAATCGATATTTATGGAATTAGAATGCAGAACAAAATCCTGTATCGCGGCATATTAACAAACCTGGAATAATATAAATCCATTGTGTAGATGGATGAGCTTAAATCAGGTTTGTGCTGAGTGCATTGTTTGAAAGCTTAGCAGTAACACTCGCCGGTTATACGATTTGAGTACTCAATCCATTGATTTAGCCTACTGATTCTGAAAACCATGAAATATGATAGAGGAAAGAACCGTAAATGAATTAACGTGTATTTGAAAATCGCACACTTCTTACAAAAATTAATATTTATGAAATGCAATTCGTCACTGCTAATTTTTGAAATTATACGATTTGAGTACACATTCCTTTGATTTACTGTATCTAAAATCGATGCAAAATTATAAAGGAATGACCTCAGAATGTTAAAATGACATAAAAAGGCGACACAGCGACCAAAATGTGAAGTGGACACCAATTATGGAGCGTATCTTCCTGCAGCAAGAGTAACTGCAAATCGCACACTTCGTACAGTTTTTTAAGTAATTTTTTAAAGAAATTATAGAGATTTATGAAATTAGAGTGCAATGAATCACTGGTAATGTATATTTTCTTTCATTTGAATGCTCATTTTTCACGATCGGTCTCTTGTGAGCGCCGTAGGAGGGATGCATACTACTGAAATAATATATATGATTTGCAAATGGTGGTAATTTCAAGGTAGAAAATTGTACAAATACAAAAAATTACCAACAATAACCTCAAACACAATCACAAACACAGTTTCATTGAAATCGCTCCAACCGTTTACAAGTTATTAGGCGGGAACACACACACAGACGGACAACAGGGGATCTCATAAGCCTATTTTTTTTTCATAAATGAAAATAGGCTAAAAACAACAAAACGTGCTTCTACCTCAAGCTCCCAACTCCACCTGACGTAAATGTCATTGTTGTTGCGTCATCCCATCCGCAGTAATACCAACCTGTGCATTATTTACGAAAAAACCTCCGTATTACGTCGTGTCTTGGATTGCCTTCTGGAGGAGGATGAACCAAGTCAAAATTACATTAAGGGTGAAGGAAGGGGGGGGGGGGGTTAAGTTTCGGACATAATGAAACATAATCAATGAAAACAAATATACGATCTCAAAATATAAATTACATGATTTCTAAGTTACGCACATTCACCATTTCCGATTTCTCGCAATAATCGTGTTACGTGCCACCCCTAGTGGCAAGTTCGTTAACTGTATTACGGTGGGTGAAAGCACAACACAATTGTTTCTTTAACGAAATATTAGCTTTATTGCAGGCCAGGAAAAAAATACACCACACAATAAGCACTGAATCTCCCTTCATAAGACACTACTAGTCACTATAGCTTCCACACTTAGCCTACGTTCACACTACTGTCCTCGCTATTAATACCTTAAACTGTGCCTTGTACACAAACTACAGTTATTTACGATAGCCAGTCACTCACCACTACACACTGCTTCGCTGTCCGCTGGCTAGGGAACAGCCCCCTGTGTTTCGCAATTCACCACAATATCTCTGTCGCACTAGGTAAGTACACACTCCTCAGAACAAAGCTCAAAAACACTGTCCCTCCCACGCTGATGAGGCCGCTTATATAGCAGGCTGGTGACTCAATGAATGCTTCTAGAATCGTCCAGGATTCATGGCTTCTCGAGATTTTCATCACTGGCTGGATCACGAATATTCTGGACCATCCCTTTGTCCTCGCAGCCCGTTGCGTAAGGCTCAGGTAATACACAGAGGCAGAGCATAGCCCGGGGCAGCTGTACTCACGCGGCGAGGCGACGAAACATACTCAATCGGAATTAAATTAGGCATATTATGCATCGTGCCATGTTTCACTGCAGTCGGATGATTATGTAGCGAAAAATGCCCACATAAATATTCGCGTAGCCGCCATGTTGGTTTTATGAAAGTTGCTGTGTTCTTACTTTAAAAGCGTCTATCACCATACAACATTTCAGATTGATTGCTGTAATAAATTCGTTGATATGGAGAACAGGCGAAATATTTCTCATGTCAGTCACGTTGCAATGCTTTATATGTAGGCTCGAGTTGCAGTCCAGAGAATGAAGATTATTACAGCGGTTCATTACACAAGCGTTGACTGCGATAGCTTGATTATGACAGAAGAATTTAAAAAAAAATGTTTTTAAAATTTAGCCCAGCCGGTATGTTGAATTTCTCTAAACAATTCTTATATATTAAGCCATGAATAAAGATTTATCATAGCACGTTCCATTGCGCTCTAATAATATTAAATCCCGTGAAAAATGTATTTTAATATTTGAACTTCGCGTCATTGCCATGTTGGTGTTGTATTTATCAGATTTTGAAACATACTGTAGGTGAACTCACTAGTGTGTCCTCGTATCACCATACAATATTTTATGTTGATAGCCGTATTAGTTTTGGAGATATGGAATGCCGGGCAAATATTTCGCGCGACTGGCATGTTGGACAGGTGACACTTATTAATGTATGAAAGGCGAAGTCAAGGTCGGACGAAGCAGTAGTAAGTCCCTACCACGTTTTATTGAAAGCACTCAAGCCGTTGATTCTTTTAGGGGACACGCTCATACAGCACACACTCGGACAAAAGGTGGTCGCAAAAGCCTAATATATAACAAGAAGTTCCGTGACGAACTAAAGAGCCTACTTTTAATGCCAATGATTATTCTACAGTATATGAACCTATCTAGAATAATGACGAAATTAAGTTGCTAATATCAACATTTCTAATTAGTTCGAAATACTGTATACCTTGCATAATGTTGCCTAATAGAGCACAACAGTTGGCAGACCTGATGACTGAATATATTCTTAGTTCCATCTCTTAAGGTACAGAATACAAAATTTGGTTGGAGTCCAATGAATAGCATGGACGTTACATGCAGTTAAACATTGGATCTAACAGCGCACGTAAAATCATGTTGGCAACAATGTCATGCATGTATTGGTCAGAAATAATCTGAAATAATATGACCTATTGTTGTGCCAATTTTGAATGAAATCCTTTAGATAGTATAGAAGTTACAGGCATTTTAAAATTGGAACTATCAGCAGGCTTAGAATCACGTTGGCAGCACTGACGTATATTAGTTACTCCAAATTCATCTAGAATGCCAGGTACTATACGTGTGCAAAGTTTAGAGCTATTGGCTTGCATATTTTCTGATACTGTATATTGATATTAGGGTAACAAAAATAGGGACAGCACATATTAACAGTTGGCAGCCCTGGTTGCTCTTAAGAATACGCATAGTCATATCTGTTATGGTACACATAGCACATACGAAATTTGGTTGAAATCCAAATGATAGTATGGAAGTTACATGTATTTAAAGTTGGACCTGTCAGCAGGCTTAGAATCATATTGGTAGCACTGACGTATATAAGTTACTCCAAATTAATATAGAATGTCAGGTATTATACGTGTGCATCGTTTAAATCTGTCGGCTTGCATACTTTCTGATACATTGGTATTTGGATAAAATAAATTAGGAGCATTTATTAACAGTTGGCAGCCCTGGTGGGTCTCAAAAATACGCTCAGTCGTATCTGGTCATGTACACATACAACATACGAAATTTGGTTGAATTCCAATTGTTAGTGTAGAAGTTATATGCATTTAAAAATTGGACCAATCAGCAGGCTTATAATCATTTTGGCAACACTGCCATGTATGGCCTCCAGGAAATTAAACTGCAATATTATTATCTATACGTGTGCCAATTTTGAAATAGCTCCCATTCATACCTTTCAAGATATCCAACATGGAGCTCAAATTTCAATTGCGATTTTTTAGCAGTTGGTAGCACTGACATCATTTTCAAATATGGCCGTGAGTTATTCGGGTGTAGACATTTACTCCTACCAAATTTTGTTTCGATTGCTCCAGCGGTTAAGGAGTTGATAGGGGGGGACACACACACAGCCAGCCAGACAGACAGAAGGACAGACAGACAGACAGACAGAAGAACAGACAGACAGACAGACAGACACACATTTGCCCAATCTCATAAGTCTACTTTTTCCTCATTTTTGCAAAATGTGAAAAGTAAGCTAAAAATGAGATGGTGTGTGTCTGTCTTTCTGTCTGTCTGTCTGTCTGTCTGTGTGTTACCTAATAACGCAAGAACCACTGGTCCGATTTAAATGAAATTTTGCATGGATGTAGCTGAAATACCAGGTTTACATATAGGATACTTTTAATTTCGATATTTTGCACCATTAAGAAATGGCGACCATTTTAGTGACGTCACTACACCCTTTGGTTTCAAAATTTCATATTTCCATATCAAATAAAAAGAGAACGGTAGGAAATAGCAAAGTTCTGATGGCACGTACGAGCTTTGAAATTTAATTTCCTATCCGAAAGGACCTTATCACTTTTCGTGTATCTCCAACGGTTAGCGAGTAAAACCTACTTGTGTGACGTCACTACACCCTTTGGTTTCAAAATGTCATATTTCCATTTCAAATAAAAAGAGAACGCTAAGAAATAGCAAACTTTTGATGGTATACACGATCTTAAGTATTTAATTTTCTATCCAAAAGGTCCTTATCACGTTTCGTGTATCTCCGACGGTTAGTGAGTAAAACCTAAATTTGTGCAATAAAACACGGTGAACACCGAGCGGTGCAGTATATCTCTACATATATAAATAGAAAATTTGTCTGTTTTTTTCTGAATTTCTACGGAAATTTGAGTTATTTACACGTTTCAGACTGTTTTATGATAGATGCGCGCGAAAATAATGTTTTGGTCTGTCTGTCTGTTTGTTTGATTGTCTGTGGACAATTTTGTTCCCTTATAACTCGAGAACGGCTGGGTGTATCAACGTAAAATTTGGTACAGATATCCATCAGAGGCACGACACTAATCTTTGATGTAACCCTTCTCCGTACCTCTCATAAAAGGGGGCCTACCCCCTTAAAATGCATGCTGAAATAGGAGTAGAAGGACGAGACAAAGACCATTTTCAGCCCCTCGATGTGAGAGACAAAACTCGGAGGCCCTAAAGGGTCCCCGAAATCCACACTTTAAGGCCCTAAAACAAACCGTTTTTGAGATATTCCCAGAAAACTTATTTCATTTAATAAACTAATTAACGAATACAAGCCGGTAACCATGGCAACAGATTTTCAGAGTTCCATCTATTGCTGTAAGACGCAATGCAATTCCATTAATTACATTCTATTATTTAAACTAGTTTCCATGATGGTTCCTTATTGACGTACTAAATAGTTTTAACAACAAATTGTATATCCGCCTTAGTCAATACATAAACGAAAATAAATTATAATTACACTTGCTCCTGGTACATGTTTCGGGGATTAATTGATTTTATCCCCTTCATCAGCCAAGACAAATATTCGAAGAAAGATATAAGATAGGGTAGCACTCAAAAATAAATGGCTATTTAACTTAATATGGTGCACCATATAAGTAGGTCACAGGAAAATGTTGAGCAAAACTAAAAACATATATGTAACAGCGAAGATATTCAGCCATCATAACACAGAGAATCAGTGGACAGTTAATTCGTAAATCCGCTCCAAAACACTGGTCGAAGCTTGAATTGGCAAAAATCACAATACTTCACCATATGGACACAACCAATGAAGAAACCTTATGCTCAACAGGTCCAAAATCAAATGCCTGCATACGAACTAGACGAGCGTGGAAGGAACAACTTCAAATAGCAATGAGGTTAGCTCAATGCATAAGTTCAGGTTAAGTCAAGGTATCAATTTTGAAGAGATACCTAATAATCATACTAATATATAAAATGAGATGGTGTGTGTCTGTCTTTCTGTCTGTCTGTGTGCTACTCAATAACGCAAGAACCACTGGTCCGATTTAAATGAAATCTTGCATGGATGTAGCTGATTTACCAAGTTTACATATAGGATACATTTTATTTCGATATTTTGCACTATTAAAAATGGCGACAATTTTAGTGACGTCACTACACACTTTAATCAAAACTTCATATTTCCTTATCAAATAAAAAGAGAACGCTAAGAAATAGCAAACTTTTGACGGTACATACGAGCTTCACTTTTCGTTTATCTCCAACGGTTAGCGAGTAAAACCCACATTTATGACGTCACTACACCCTTTGGTTTCAAATTTTGATATATCCATTTCAAGTAAAAAGAGAACGCTAAGAAATAGCAACCTTTTGATGGCATACATGAGCTTTAACATTCAATTTTCTATCCAAAAGGTCCTTATCAGTTTTCGTGTATCTCCAACGGTTAGTGAGTAAAACCTAAATTTGTGCAATAAAACACGGTCAACACCGAGCGGTGCAGTATATCTCTACATATATAACAAGTAGTTCCGTGAAGAACTATACAGCCTATTTTCATATATCCTGCTCTTGTTAATTGCCACTATCAACATACAAAATTTCAGTTGAATTGCTGTAACAGATTCATAGATATTGAGAACCGTCTAAATATTTCAGATGGTCGCCAGGTTGGATTTTTATTTTTGTACTATTACGTTAAGATTATTGTGTACGTGTGGTATTCAAACTTCAATCGCATAATTAGAACACAAGAAGTGAAAACGAGATTTTAAAATTACGCAGAGCAGCCATCTTGTGATTATGCAAACAATTGAAATAAATTAGATGTCAGTGGATCAACATTTGTATAATCATTTAACGTGCTACGTTTCACGGCACTCGGATAGTTAATTCGCGAGAAACGTCCATTTAAATATTTATACTTCGCGTCACCGCCATGTTGGATTTGTGCTCACCAGGTTACTGAAAGTCCTATAGGTGAAAATATGTTCATAGTCGCTATGAACATTTAAAAAAAAAACAGTTTGGTTGCTGTAAAAGATTCATAGATATTGAGAACCGTCTAAATATTTCGGAAGCTCGCCATTTAGGATTGTTATATGTATAGGCCATAGAGTTATGTACCATTCAAGGACAATTATTGCCTAGCTTCAGTATTCAAACTTTCACTTCGATCGCATGATTACGACACAAGAAATAAAAACTTAATTTTAAAATTTTGCACAGCCGCCATCTTGAGGTTATGTAAACAATTGAATTAAATTAGATGGCAGTGCATTACAATCTGCAAAATCATTTACTGTACCACATTTCACTGCGCTCAGAGAGTAACATCACGAGAAAAGTATATTTAAACATTTCAAATTCGCTTGGTCGCCATGTTCGTTTTGTACTTTACAGGTTTATGAAATGTACATAGGTAAACTTGTATCAGTACCCTTTATCACCGTACAAAAATGCAGGGTGATATCTGTAATAGTTTCGGAGATATAGAATGTCAGTGAAATATTTCGCACAGCCGCCATTTTGAGGTTATGTAAACAATTGAACTAAATTAGACTCCAGTGCATTAAAATGTGTATAAACATTTGCTGTACCAAGTTTAATTACGTTTGGATAGTTAAATCGCTAGAAAAGTCTATTTAAAAGTGTCAATTTCGCTTGGCCGCCATGTTGGTTTTGTAGTCACCAGGTTTTTGAAAGTCTCATAGGTGATCTTCTATTAGTGCCCTTTATCACCGTATACAATTTCAGTGCGATATCGGTAACAGTTTCGGAGATATTGAATTCTAGTGAAATATTTCGCACAGCCGCCATGTTGGATTGGTGAGACGTAACAAAATTTCACGGGCACAGTCGAGGTCGCCGGGAATAGTGCTATGGACTTACCAAGTTTCATTGAAATCGCTCCAGCCGTTTAGATTTTATTAGGGGACACACTCACACACACCTCACACACACACACACACACACACGCACACACACGGACAAAAGGTGATCTCATAAGCCTATTTTTTCAAAATTGAAAATAGGCTAAAAATGAAAGTTTGTCTGTTTTTTTCTGAATTTCTACGGAAATTTGAGTTATTTACGCGTTTCATACTGTTTTATGACGGATGCGCGCGAAAATATTTTTTGTCTGTCTGTCTGTTTGTTTGTCTGTGGACAAATTTGTTCCCTTATAAATTGAGAACGGCTGGGTGTATCATCGTAAAATTTGGTACAGATATCCATCACAGGCACGACATTAAATCATTGATGTAACTCTTCTCTGTACCTATCATAAAAGGGGGCATACCCCCTTAAAATACATGCTGAAAGAGGAGTAGAAGGACGAGACAAAGCTCATTTTCAGCCCCTCAATGTGAGAGATAAAACTCGGGGGCCCTAAAAAAACATTTTAAGGTCCTACGTCCAACCGTTTTTGAGATATTCCCAGAAAACTAATTTAATTTAATAAACTAATGAATGAATTTAAGCCGATAACCATGGCAACAGATTCTCAGAGGTCCAACTATTGCTGTAAGATACAATGCAATTCCATTAATTTGGTTATCTGGGTGATATGTTGTAGACAATAGAATTGTCTGTCTGACTGTCTTTCTGTGTATCCTTATGTACGCCTATAACTCATGTTTGGATGCTTGGTGCATCGTAAAATTAGGTATGGTAAACATGAGTCAATACACCAATCATTTATAAAACTCTTCACCGTACTTTTCATACAGTAGAAGGGTGGATATAGGGAAAAACTTCTCAAAATACACGCTAAAATAGGCGAAATATAAAAATTATCCTAGAAGGACGACCAAAGCATATGTTGCACTTCTCAATGTGAGACAAAAAATTCGCGAGTCTATAAAGGGTCTCCGAAAACCACATTATAAGGCCTTTACATTAACAGTGTGTGTGATATTCCCAGAAAACTAACTCCGTTCTGATAAACTTATGAAGGAATTACAAGCCGCTAACCATTGCAACAGTAGCTCAATTGATAATGTCTGGTGCGTCTCTAAAAGCAACAGTACTTAAAAGGGACGTAACACCAATAACATTCTTATTATTATTATAATGTCTAGTGTTAACACCGAACACCGTTCGAAGAACGGGTACTTCTGCTAGTACTAATATATAACAAGAAGTTCCGTGAAGAACTATACAGCCTACTTTTCATGCCAATGATTATTCTACAGAATATGAACCTATCTAGAATAATGACGAAATTAAGTTGCTAATATCGAAATTTCCAATTAGTTCGAAATACTGTATACCTGGCATAATGTATCCTAATAGAGCACTATAGTTGGCAGCCCTGATGGCTGAATATATTCTTAGTTCCATCTCTTAAGGTACAAAATACAAAATTTGGTTGAAGTCCAATGAATAGCATGGACGTTACATGCAGTTAAACATTGGATCTAACAGCGCGCGTAAAATCATGTTGGCAACAATGTCATGCATGTATTGGTCAGAAATAATCTGAAATAATATGATCTATTGTTGTGCCAATTTTGAATGAAATCCATTAGTTAGTATAGAAGTTATATGCATTTTAAAACTGGACCTATCAGCAGGCTTAGAATCATGTTGGCAGCACTGACGTATATTAGTTACTCCAAATTCGTCTAGAATGCCAGGTACTATACGTGTGCAAAGTTTAGAGCTATTGGCTTGCATACTTTCTGATATATTGATATTAGGGTAACAATAATAGGGACATATTATCAGTTGGCAGCCCTGGTTGCTCCTTAGAATACGCATAGTCATATCTGTTATGGTACACATAGCACATACGAAATTTGGTTGAAATCCAAATGATAGTATGGAAGTTACATGTATTTAAATTTGGACCTGTCAGCAGGCTTAGAATTATGTTGGTAGCACTGACGTATATAAGTTACTCCAAATTAATATAGAATGTCAGGTACTATACGTGTGCATAGTTTAAAGCTGTCGGCTTGCATACTTTCTGATATATTGGTATTTGGATAAAATAAATTAGGAGCATTTATTAACAGTTGGCAGCCCTGGTACGTCTTAAGAATACGATCAGTCATATCTGCTTATGTACACATACAACATACGAAATTTGGTTGAATTCTAATTGATAGTGTAGAAGTTATATGCATTTAAACATTGGACCTATCAGCAGGCTTATAATCATTTTGGCAACACTGCCATGTTTGGCCTCCTGGAAATTAAACTGAAATATTATGATCTGTACGTGTGCCAATTTTTAAATAGCTCCCATTGATACTTTCCAAGATATCCAACATGGAGCTCAAATTTCAATTGCGATTTTTTAGCAGTTGGTAGCACTGACATAATTTTCAAATATGGCCGTGAGATATTCAGGTATAGATCTTTACTCCTACCAAATTTTGTTTCGATTGCTGCAGCCGTTTAGGAGTTGATAGGGGGGGGACACACACACAGCCAGACAGACAGACAGAAGGACAGACAGACAGACAGACAGACAGACACACATTTGCCCGATCTCATAAGTCTACTTTTTCCTCATTTTTGCTAAATGTGAAAAGTAGGCTAAAAATGAGATGGTGTGTGTCTGTCTGTCATTGTGTTACTCAATAACGCAAGAACCACTGGTCCGATTTAAATGAAATTTTGCATGGATGTAGCTGATTTACCATGCTTACATATAGGTTACTTTTAATTTCGATATTTTGGACTATTAAAAAAATGGCGACCATTTTAGTGACGTCACTACACCCTTTGGTTTCAAAATTTCATATTTCCATATCAAATAAAAAGAGAACGCTAAGAAATAGAAAACTTTTGATGGCACATACGACCTTTGAAATTTAATTTACTATCCGAAAGGTCCGTATCACTTTTCGGGTATCACCAACGGTTAGCGAGTAAAACCCACATATGTGACGTCACTACACCCTTTGGTTTCAAAATTTCATATTTCCATTCCAAATAAAAAGAGAACGCTAAGAAATAGCAAACGTTTGATGCATACACGAAATTTAGCATTTAATTTTCTATCCAAAAGGTCCTTATCACTTTTCGTGTATCTCCAACGGTTAGCGAGTAAAACCTAAATTTGTGCAATAAAACACGGTCAACACCGAGCGGTGCAGTATATCTCTACGTTCATAAAAATTAAAGTTTGTATGTTTTTTTCGCAATTTCTACGGAAATTTGAGTTATTTACGCGTTTCAGACTGTTTTATTATGGATGCGCGCGAAAATAATTTTTTGGTCTGTTTGTCTTGTTTGTCTGTCTGTGGACAATTTTGCTCCATTATAACTCGAGAACGGCTGGGTGTATCAACGTAAAGTTTGGTACAGATATCCATCAGAGGCACAACACCAATCATTGATGAAACCCTTCTCCGTACCTCTCATAAAAGAGGGCCTACCCCCGAAAAATACATGCTGAAATAGGAGTAGAAGGACGAGACAAAGATCATTTTCAGCCCCTCAATGTGAGAGACAAAACTCGGGGGCCCGAAACGGTCCCCGAAATCCATATTTTAAGGCTCTAAAAACAACCATTTTTGAGATATCCCCAGAAAACTAATTTCATTTAATAAACTAATGAACAAATACAAGCCGGTAACCATGGCAACAGATTCTCAGAGGTCCATCTATTGCTGTAAGACGCAATGCAATTCCATTAATTGCATTGGTGTGAAAGTTTGCAAACGGCTAGAAGGTTATCACGGAACCAAATTAAGCTGTAAAATTCATCAATACGTATAATGCGCTTAAGGGGGTCAAGGGGTGCACTAGAATTTTTTCACGCGATTTACACCTGCGGGTGTGGTACGGCAGGTCTATTATATTCCTATCCCTATATTATATTATTATTAGTAGTATTATATTATGGCGTACAACGAGAAGACAAAGCCCCTCGGTGCCAGAAACAAAATTTTGGGGGCATCGAAAACTACATTATAAGGCTTTAAAACCAACAGTATCTGAAATATTCCCAGAAAACTAATTTAATTTAATTTAACAAACTAATGAAGGAATGGAAATCGGTAACCATGACAACATTATCCTAAGGGGTGGCATCCAACTTTCCATCTATTTCTGTAAGAAGCAATATCACTCCATTTATACCTTGCCACGGTGGGTGAGTGGATAGCGTGTCGGTCTACTAACCCCAAGATTGCAGGTTCACTCCTGGCCGTGGTACAGGCCGGACGTTTGATTTAGACGAGTGAAAAATCTTAATGGAAGCCTGGAGGCGAGTTACTACAGTACCTGTGTTGTTATCAGCTGCCCCAAGCCCTCCGATGATTGATAAAGCTGTTTCACACTATTGCTGAAGTATAGTCACTGGCAAATATAATGACGTTCTGTTCGTAACTACGTAACGTGTACTTCCGTGTCACACAATACTTCGACGTGGACTGTACTGTCTGCTCAAGTCTGGAATTCCATTACATCAGATCGGTGGTGACAAATGTGAAGTGATAGGGTGAGAGAGTGACTGTGTACAGGCTCACCCGCAGGCTTGAAGGTCAAGGGCAATCGTCTAAAACAAACGTCTGGCCTGTACGTGATTTTTGAAAGGCGGCAAAAATACGACTCGCATGTCATACGATGTTGGCATGTCAAAGAACCCATTTGAATTCAGTAGGCCGTGTTCATAATGGCAAAATTAACCTCAGGAGTTTCCGCCAACACAAAGTTCCTCATTTCTCTACTTCCTGACGTGAAATAGATTTGAAAGCCTTGTAGACGAAACGCAATACACCTCACATAAAAAATGTCCCTCTACGTTGTGTTAGGTCCCCATACACAGGAAGACCTCTTTCATAAATTATAAAGGCTTGTGGTGCATGAAAATTCAGATTCTTTAGCCTCAAATGGCCCCAATTCCTACAAGCCGCAAAAAATGCTGATTCAATTCAGGAATTTTTGAAAATAATGTTTCTGTTTGTAGATATAATAGACTTTCTGTATTATATGTCGCACGTGAAATTGCATGAAAAAATTCTAGGTTACCCCTTGACCCCCTTAATTGCATTGACGAATTATACAGTCTACATTGGTTCCGTGATAACCTTATAGCCATTTGCAAACATTCACAGAAATGTAATAAATGGAGTAGCCTAATAATAATATCGTATGGCCTCGGTTGCGGGGGGAAAGCTTCGTAATTTGACACCCAGAGGGTAGCTTGCATGTCGAAATTTCGTTGTTCCTTGAATCACTATGAAAGTCAAGGAGGGTAGATATCTAAGCTCCTTGAACACTATAGCGCTTTCTAGTAGAGAAATGAGGAACTTTGTGTTGGCGGAAACTCCTGAGGTTAATTTTGCCATTATGAACACCGCCTACTGAATTCAAATGGGTTCTTTAACATGCCAACATCGTATGACATGCGAGTCGTATTTTTGCCGCCTTTCAAAAATCACGTACAGGCCGGACGTTTGTTTTAGACGATTGCCCTTGACCTTGAAGCCTGCGGGTGAGCCTGTACACAGTCACTCTCTCACCATATCACTTCATATTTGTCACCACCGATCTGATGTAATGGAATTCCAGACTTGAGCAGACACTACAGTCCACGTGGAAGTATTGTGTGACACGGAAGTACACGTTACGTAGTTACGAACAGAACGTCATTATATTTGCCAGTGACTATACTTCAGCAATAGTGTGAAACAGCTTTATCAATCATCGGAGGGCTTGGGGCAGCTGATAACAACACAGGTACTGTAGTAACTCGCCTCCAGGCTTCCATTAAGATTTTTCACTCGTCTAAAACAAACGTCCGGCCTGTAACACGGCCTGGAGTGAACCTGCAATCTTGGGGTTAGTAGACCGACACGCTAACCACTCACCCACCGTGGCAAGGTATAAATGGAGTGATATTGCTTCTTACAGAAATAGATGGAAAGTTGGATGCCACCCCTTAGGATAATGTTGTCATGGTTACCGATTTCCATTCCTTCATTAGTTTGTTAAATTAAATTAAATTAGTTTTCTGGGAATATTTCAGATACTGTTGGTTTTAGAGCCTTATAATGTAGTTTTCGATGCCCCCAAGTTTTGTTTCTGGCACCGAGGGGCTTTGTCTTCTCGTTGTACGCCATAATATAATACTAATAATAATAATACAATATAGGGATAGGAATATAATAGACCTGCCGTACCACACCCGCAGGTGTAAATCGCGTGAAAAAATTCTAGTGTACCCCTTGACCCCCATAAGCGCAGTATAGGTATTGATGAATTTTACAGATTAATTTGGTTCCGTGATAACCTTCTAGCCGTTTGCAAACTTTCACACCAATGCAATTAATGGAATTGCATTGCGTCTTACAGCAATAGATGGACCTCTGAGAATCTGTTGCCATGGTTACCGGCTTGTATTTGTTCATTAGTTTATTAAATGAAATTAGTTCTCTGGGAATATCTCAAAAATGGTTGTTTTTAGAGCCTTAAAATGTGGATTTCGGGGACCGTTTCGGGCCCCCGAGTTTTGTCTCTCACATTGAGGGGCTGAAAATGATCTTTGTCACGTCCTTCTACTCCTATTTGAGCATGTATTTTAAGGGGGTAGGCCCTCTTTTATGACAGGTACGGAGAAGGGTTACATCAGTGATTAGTGTTGTGCCTCTGATGGATATCTGTACCGAATTTTACGTTGCTACACCCAGCCGTTCTCGAGTTATTAGGGAACAAAATTGTCCACAGTCAGACAAACAAGACAGACAGACAGACAGACCAAAAAATTATTTTCGCGCGCATCCATAATAAAACAGTCTGAAACGCGTAAATAACTCAAATTTCCGTAGAAATTGCGAAAAAAACATACAAACTTTAATTTTTATGAAGGTAGATATATACTGCACCGCTCCGTGTTGACCGTGTTTTATTGCACAAATTTAGGTTTTACTCGCTAACCGTTGGAGATACACGAAAAGTGATAAGGACCTTTTGGATAGAAAATTAAATGCTAAATTTTGTGTATGCATCAAACGTTTGCTATTTCTTAGCGTTCTCTTTTTATTGGAATGGAAATATGAAATTTTGAAACCAAAGGGTGTAGTGACGTCACATATGTGGGTTTTACTCGCTAACCGTTGGAGATACACGAAAAGTGATACGGACCTTTCGGATAGGAAATTAAATTTTAAAGCTCGTGTGCGCCATCAAAAGTTTTCTATTTCTTAGCGTTCTCTTTTTATTTGATATGGAAATATGAAATTTTGAAACCAAAGGGTGTAGTGACGTTCCACTAAAATGGTCGCCATTTTTTAATAGTCCAAAATATCGAAATTAAAAGTATCCTATATGTAAGCATGGTAAATCAGCTACATCCATGCAAACTTTCATTTAAATCGGACCAGTGGTTCTTGCGTTATTGAGTAACACACTGACAGACAGACACACACCATCTCATTTTTATATATTAGTACTAGCAGAAGTACCCGTTCTTCGAACGGTGTTCGGTGTTAACACCAGACATTATAATAATAATTAGAATGTTATTGGTGTTACGTCCCTTTTAAGTACTGTTGCTTTTAGAGACGCACCAGACATTATCAATTGAGCTACTGTTGCAATGGTTAGCGGCTTGTAATTCCTTCATAAGTTTTTCAGAACGGAGTTAGTTTTCTGGGAATATCACACACACTGTTAATGTAAAGGCCTTATAATGTGGTTTTCGGAGACCCTTCATAGACTCGCGAATTTTTTGTCTCACATTGAGAAGTGCAACATATGCTTTGGTCGTCCTTCTAGGATAATTTTTATATTTCGCCTATTTTAGCATGTATTTTGAGAAGTTTTTCCCTATATCCACCCTTCTACTGTATGAAAAGTACGGTGAGGAGTTTTATAAATGATTGGTGTATTGACTCATGTTTACCATACCTAATTTTACGATGCACCAAGCATCCGAACACGAGTTATAGGCGTACAAAAGGATACACAGAAAGACAGACAGACAATTCTATTGTCAACAACATATCACCCAGAAATCCAAATATGGGTATATCTACCACACAGTATCAAAGAAAATCATCCTTACGATGAACCCGTATGTCGACAAAAAAAAAGAAAAGAAAAAAATTAGTTGAAATGTGCTCTCAAACTACATTCACCTAACGTGTACTTCCTGACATGAAATAGAATTGAAAGCCTTGTAGATGAAACGCAATACACGTCACATAAAAACTGACCCTCTACTGTACGTTGTGTTGGGTCCCCATACACAGGAAGACCTCTATCATAAATTATAAGAGCTTGTGGTGCATGAAAATTCAGGTTCTTTAGTCTCAAATGACCCAAATTCCTAAAAGCCGCAAAAAAGGCTGATTCAATTCAGGAATGTTTGAAAATAATGTTGTTGTTTGGAGATATACGGTAATAGACCTTGTGTACTATATATCGCACGTGAAAATTGCATGAAAAGATCCTATGTTACCCCTTGACCTCCTTAATTGCATTGATGATTTATACAGTCTACGTTGGTTCCGTGATAACCTTATATTTGCAAACTTTCACAGAAATGTAATAAATGTAATAAATTGCTTCTTACTGAAATAGATGGAAAGTTGGATACCACCCCTTGAGATAATGTTGTCATGGTTACCGATTTGCATTCCTTCATTAGTTTGTTAAATTAAATTTAATTAGTTTTCTGGGAATGTTTCAAAACTGTTGGTTTTAGAGCCTTATAATGTAGTTTTCGAGGACCCTCGAGTTTTATTTCTGGCAACGGGGGGCTTTGTCTCGTCGTGTACGCCATAATATAATACTAATAATAATAATATAATATAGGTATAGGAATATAATAGACCTGCCATACAACACCCGCAGGTGTAAATCGCGTGAAAAAACAAGATGCTCAGTAAAGAACATATAGCCTACTTTCTCCTAAATGCATGGGTATTGTTATAACTCTTCGTCCTTTTCAAGGAGTATGATTGAATGTTGGTTGTAGTAGCTTGTTGAAATACAACGTGCTATAGGGATATTAAACATGAATATGAGGTGCCCTTTGCTAGTGCTACCTCTGTACCAAATTTCGTTCAATTCGGTTTCACCGTGTTTGAATTGATAGGGGGAATCGATTTGCACTCATACTTGGCCACCATCTGCAAACTATTGGGCTGATGTTCTTGCAGTTTGGTCAGAATATGTTTCCCACATACAGATATGGTGTTGCAAAATTTGGTAGAGACTAGATTATTAGGTTGGTCGTAATTACATTTTAGCTTTTAATATTTGGGTGGCCGCGATTACGTTTCCGTGAAGATAGCGGTGATATAAAACATGACACTGAGGTGCCCTTTGCTAGTGCTACCTCTGTACCAAATTTCGTTCATTCGGTTCCACCGTGTTCGAATTAATAAGCGGAATCAATTTTGATATAAAGATGGCCGCCATCCGCAAACTATTAGGCTAATGACCTATTAGATTGGTCAAAGGATGCTCCCTCCAGAATGGTATGTTGTTGCAAAGTTTGGTAGAGATCGGATGGTTATGTTAGTCGTAATTTTATTTAAGCTTTAAACATTTGTGTGGCCGCCATTACGTTTCTGTCAATATGGCGGCGATATTAATCATGACACTGAGATGCCCTTTGCTAGTGCTATCTCTGTACCAAATTTCGTTCCATTCGGTTTCACCGTGTTTGAATTAATAGGGGGAATCGATTCTGACACAAAGATTGCCGCCATCCGCAAACTATTAGGCGAATGACCTATTAGATTGGTCAAAGGATGCTCCCTCCATAAAGGTATGTAGTTGCAAAATTTGGTAGAGATCGGATGATTAGGTTAATCGCAATTTGATTTAAGCATTGAAGATTCGTGTGGCCGCCATTACGTTTCAGTCAAGACGGCGGCGATATAAAACATGACACTGAGGTGCCCTTTGCTTGTGCTACCTCTGTACCAAATTTCGTTCCATTCGGTTCCACCGTGTTCGAATTAATAGGGGAATCAATTTTGACATAAAGATGGCCGCCATCCGCAAACTATTAGGCTAATGACCTACTCATTTGGTCAAAGGATGCTTCCTCTATAAGGGTATGTTGTTGCAAAATTTGGTAGAGATCGGATGATTAGGTTAATCGTAATTTGATTTAAGCTTTGAACATTTGTGTGGCCACCATTACGTTTCCGTCAAGATGGTGGCGATATAAAACATGACACTGAGGTGCCTTTTGTTAGTACTACCTCTGTACCAAATTTCGTTCCATTCGGTTGCACCGTGTTCGAATTAATAGGGGGAATCGACTTTCACACAAAGATGGCCGCCATCCGCAAACTATTACGCTGATGACCTATTCATTTGGTCAAAGGATGCTGCCCCCATAAAGGTATGTTGTAACAAAATTTGGTAGAGATCGGATGATTAGGTTAGTCGTAATTTGATTTAAGCTTTGAACATTTGTGTGGCCGCCATTACGTTTCCGTCAAGATGGCGGCGATATAAAACATGACACTGAGGTGTCCTTTGCTAGTGCTACCTTTGTACCAAATTTCGTTCAATTCGCATTCACCGTGTTCGAATTGATAGGGGGGGACAGACATTCAGAGTACACACACTCACACACACACAGACACACACACACACACACAGACTAACACACACACACACAGACTCACACACACACATACACACACACAGACAGACACACTTTTTTCGCCCTGTGTTGATCTCATAAGTCTACTTTAATTTTTTGCAAAAATCGAAAGTAGGCTAATACTAGACTACCCCTTGACCCCCTTAAGCGCATTTTACGTATTGATGACATTTACAGCTTAATTTGGTTCCATAATAACCATCTAGCCGGTTGCAAACTTTCACACTAATGTAATTAATGGAATTGCATTGCGTCTTACAGCAATAGTTGGACCCCTGAGAATCTGTTGCCTTGGTTATCGGCTTGCATTCGTTCATTAGTTTATTAAATTAAATTAGTTTTCTGGGAATATCTCAAAAACGGTTGGACGTAGGACCTTAAAATGTGTTTTTAGGGCCCCCGAGTTTTATCTCTCACATTGAGGGGCTGAAAATGAGCTTTGTCTCGTCCTTCTACTCCTATTTCAGCATGTATTTTAAGGGGGTATGCCCCCTTTTACGATAGGTACAGAGAAGAGTTACATCAATGATTAGTGTCATGCCTGTGATGGATATCTGTACCAAATTTTACGTTGATACACCCAGCCGTTCTCAATTTATAAGGGAACAAAGTTGTCCACAGACAAACAAACAGACAGACAGATAAAAAATATTTTCGCGCGCATCCGTCATAAAACAGTATGAAACGCGTAAATAACTCAAATTTCCGTAGAAATTCAGAAAAAAACAGACAAACTTTCATTTTTAGCCTACTTTCGATTTTTGCAAAAAAAAAAAAAGTAGACTTATGAGATCAACACAGGGCGAAAAAAGTGTGTCTGTCTGTCTGTGTGTATGTGTGTGTGTGAGTCTGTGTGTGTGTGTGTGTGTGTGTGTGTGTGAGTCTGTGTGTGTGGGTGTCTGTGTGTGTCTGTGTGTGTGTGTGTGTGTGTGTGTGAGTGTGTGTACTCTGAATGTCTGTCCCCCCCCCTATCAATTCGAACACGGTGAATGCGAATTGAACGAAATTTGGTACAGAGGTAGCACGAGCAAAGGACACCTCAGAGTCATGTTTTATATCGCCGCCATCTTGACGGAAACGTAATGGCGGCCACACAAATGTTCAAAGCTTAAATCAAATTACGACTAACCTAATCATCCGATCTCTACCAAATTTTGCAACAACATACCTTTATCGGGGGAGCATCCTTTGACCAAACCAATAGGTCAACAGCGTAATAGTTTGCGGATGGCGGCCATCTTTGTGTGAACATCGATTCCCCCTATTAATTCGAACACGGTGCAACCAAATGGAACGAACTTTGGTACAGAGGTAGTACTAACAAAAGGAACCTCAGTGTCATGTTTTATATCGCCGCCATCTTGACGGAAACGTAATGGTGGCCACACAAATGTTCAAAGCTTATATCAAATTACGACTAACTTAATCATTCGATCTCGACCAAATTTTGCAACAACATACCTTTATGGGGGGAGCATCCTTTGACCAAACCAATAGGTCAACAGCGTAATAGTTTGCGGATGGCGGCCATCTTTGTGTGAAAATCGATTCCCCCTATTAATTCGAACACGGTGCAACCGAATGGTACGAAATTTGGTACAGAGGTAGTACTAACAAAGGGCACCTCAGTGTCATGTTTTATATCGCCGCCCTATTGACGGAAATGTAATGGCGGCCACACAAATGTTCAAAGCTTAAATCTAATTACGATTAACCTAATCATCCGATCTGTACCGACTTTTGCAACAGCATACCCTTATAGAGGAAGCATCCTTTGACCAATTGAATAGGTCATTAGCCTAATAGTTTGCGGATGGCGGCCATCTTTGTGTGAAAATAAATTCCCCCTATTAATTCAAACACGGTGAAACCGAATGGAACGAAATTTGGTACAGAGGTAGCACTAGCAAAGGGCATCTCAGTGTCATGTTTTATATCGCCGCCATATTGACAGAAACGTAATGGCGGCCACACAAATGTTCAAAGCTTAAGTTAAATTACGACTAACATAACCATCAGATCTCTACCAAACTTTGCAACAACATACCTTTATGGAGGGAGTATCCTTTGACCAATCTAATAGGTTATTAGCCTAATAGTTTGCGGATGGCGGCCAATTTTATGTCAAAATTGATTCCCCCTATTAATTTGAACACGGTGGAACCGAATGGAACTAAATTTGGTACTGAGGTAGCACTAGCAAAGGGCACCTCAGTGTCATGTTTTATATCGCCGCCATCTTCACTGAAACGTAATGGCTGCCACACGAATGTTCAAAGCTTAAATCAAATTACGATTAACCTAATCATCCGATCTCTACCAAATTTTGCAACTACATACTTTCATGGGGGTGAGCATCCTTTGACCAAACTAATAGGTCATCAGCCTAATAGTTTGCGGATGGCGGCCATCTTTGTGTGAAAATCGATTCCCCCTATTAATTCGAACACGGTGCAACCGAATGGAACGAAATTTGGTACAGAGTTAGTACTAACAAAAGGCACCTCAGTGTCATGTTTTATATCGCCGCCATCTTGACCGAAACGTAATGGCGGCCACACAAATGTTCAAAGCTTTGATCAAATTACGATTATCCTAATCATCCGATCTCTACCAAATTTTGCAACAACATACCCTTATAGAGGAAGCATAGTTTGACCAAACGAATAGGTCATTAGCCTAATAGTTTGCGGATGGCGGCCATCTTTGTGTGAAAAACAATTCCCCTATTAATTCAAACACTGTGAAACCGACTGGAACGAAATTTGGTACAGAGGTAGCACTAGCAAAGGGCATCTCAGTGTCATGTTTTATATCGCCGCCATATTGACAGAAACGTAATGGCGGCCACACAAATGTTCAAAGCTTAAGTTAAATTACGACTAACATAACCATCCGATCTCTACCAAACTTTGCAACAACATACCTTTATGGAGGGAGCATCTTTTGACTAATCTAATAGGTTATTAGCCTAATAGTTTGCGGATGGCGGCCATCTTTATGTCAAAATTGATTCCCCCTATTAATTCGAACACGGTGGAACCGAATGGAACGAAAGTTGGTACAGAGGTAGCACTAGCAAAGGTTACCTCAGTGTCATGTTTTATATCGCCGCCATATTGACAGAAACGTAATGGCGGCCACACAAATGTTCAAAGCTTAAGTTAAATTACGACTAACATAACCATCCGATCTCTACCAAACTTTGCAACAACATACCTTTATGGAGGGAGCATCTTTTGACTAATCTAATAGGTCATTCGCCTAATAGTTTGCGGATGGCGGCCATCTTTGTGTCAGAATCGATTCCCATATTAATTCAAACACGGTGAAACCGAATGGAACGAAATTTGGTACAGAGATAGCACTAGCAAAGGGCATCTCAGTGTCATGATTAATATCGCCGCCGTATTGACAGAAACGTAATGGTGGCCACACAAATGTTTAAAGCTTAAATCAAATTACGACTAACATAACCATCCGATCTCTACCAAACTTTGCAACAACATACCTTTATGGAGGGAGCATCCTTTGACCAATCTAATAGGTCATTAGCCTAAAAGTTTTCGGATGGCGGCCATCTTTATGTCAAAATTGATTCCCCCTATTAATTCGAACACGGTGGAACCGAATGAACGAAATTTGGTACAGAGGTAGCACTAGCAAAGGGCACCTCAGTGTCATGTTTTATATCACCGCTATCTTCACGGAAACGTAATCGCGGCCACCCAAATATTAAAAGCTAAAATGTTATCACGACCAACCTAATAATCTAGTCTCAACCAAATTTTGCAACACCATATCTTTATGTGGGAAACATATTCGGACCAAACTGCAAGAACATCAGCCCAATAGTTTGCAGATGGTGGCCAAGTATGTGTGCAAATCGATTCCCCTATCAATTCAAACACGGTGAAACCGAATTGAACGAAATTTGGAACAGAGGTAGCACTAGCAAAGGGCACCTCATATTCATGTTTAATTTCCCTATAGCACGTTGTATTTCAACAAGCTACTACAACCAACATTCAATCATACTCCTTGAAAAGGACAAAGAGTTATAACAATACCCATGCATTTAGGAGAAAGTAGGCTTTATGTTCTTTACTGAACATCTTGTTATATATGTAGAGGTATACTGCACCGCTCGGTGTTGACCGTGTTTTATTGCACAAATTTAGGTTTTACTCACTAACCGTTGGAGATACACGAAAACTGATAAGGACCTTTTGGATAGAAAATTGAATGTTAAAGCTCATGTATGCCATCAAAAGGTTGCTATTTCTTAGCGTTCTCTTTTTATTTGAAATGGAAATATCAAAATTTGAAACCAAAGGGTGTAGTGACGTCATAAATGTGGGTTTTACTCGTTAACCGTTGGAGATAAACGAAAAGTGAAGCTCGTATGTACCGTCAAAAGTTTGCTATTTCTTAGCGTTCTGTTTTTATTTGATAAGGAAATATGAATTTTTGATTAAGGTGAGTAGTGATGTCACTAAAATTGTCGCCATTTTTAATAGTACAAAATATCGAAATAAAATGTATCCTATATGTAAACCTGGTAAATCAGCTACATCCGTGCAAAGTTTCATTTAAATCGTACCAGTGGTTCTTGCGTTATTGTGTAGCACACAGACAGACAGAAAGACAGACACACACCATCTCATTTTTATATATTAGTACGATTAAAATCTTCAACAAATTATATAGTACGTAATTTTTATTATTCGGCTTTGGGGAAGGATTGATACCCCTGATCACCCTCCGGGGTTACGCCACTGATTATGGCCTCCATGAAAGCACAGCTCACAGATAAAATAATATTGTAATTTTGCATCATCTGCAAGGGCAATTACATATATTTCTTTTTATTGTGGATTTGTAAACATTAAATTGAATTTAAGTGTTTTACGTATGAGTAATAGGATTGTCCAGAATCATTCTTAACAACTATAACTAACTAACTGCATCACTTGTGGACTCCTTCATGCCATGCGAAGCGTCTATAATGTATGAGTAATGGGATTGTCCACATTCATTCTTAACAACTATAACTAACTAACAGCATCACCTGTGGACTCCTTCATGCCATGCGAAGCGTCTATTATGTATGAGTAGTCTACTAGGATTGTCCAGAATCTTACTTAACAAATTATAACTAACTAACTGCATCACCTGTGGACTCCCTCATGTCATGCGAAGCGTCTATTATGTATGAGTAGTCTAATAGGATTGTCCAGAATCATTCTTAACAAATTATTACTAACTAACTGCATCACCTGTGGACTCCCTCATGTCATGCGAAGCGTCTATTATGTATGAGTAGTCTAATAGGATTGTCCAGAATCATTCTTAACAGCTATAACAAACTAACTGCATCACCTGTGGACTCCCTCATGCCATGCGAAGCGTCTATTATGTACGTGTAGCCTAATAGGATTGTCCAGAATCATTCTTAACTATAACTAACTGCATCACCTGTGGACTCTTTCATGCCATGCGAAGCGTCTATTATGTATGAATAGTCTTATAGGATTGTCCAGAATGATTCTTAACAACTATAACTAACTGCATCACCTGTGGACTCCTTCGTGGCATGCGAAGCGTCTATTATGTATGAGTTTTAGGATTGCCCAGAATCATTCTTAACAACTATAACTAACTGCATCACCTGTGGACTCCTTCGTGCCATGCGAAGCGTCTATTATATATGAGTTTTAGGATTGTCCAGAATCATTCTTAACAACTATAACTAACTAACAGCATCACCTACGGACTTCTTCATGCCATGCGAAGCGTCAATTATGTATGAGTAATAGGATTGTCCAGAATCATCCTTATCAACTATAACTAACTAACTGCATCACCTGTGGACTCCTTCATGTCATGCGAAGCGTCTATTATATATGAGTTTTAGGATTGTCCAGAATCATTCTTAACAACTATAACTAACAGCATCACCTACGGACTTCTTCATGCCATGCGAAGCGTCAATTATGTATGAGTAATAGGATTGTCCAGAATCTTCCTTAACAACTATAACTAACTAACTGCATCACCTGTGGACTCCTTCATGTCATGCGAAGCGTCTATTATGTATGAGTAGTCTAATAGGATTGTCCAGAATCATCCTTAACAACTATAACTAACAGCATCACCTACGGACTTCTTCATGCCATGCGAAGCGTCAATTATGTATGAGTAATAGGATTGTCCAGAATCATCCTTAACAACTATAACTAACTAACTGCATCACCTGTGGACTCCTTCATGTCATGCGAAGCGTCTATTATGTATGAGTAGTCTAATAGGATTGTCCAGAATCATCCTTAACAATTATAACTAACTAACTGCATCACCTGTGGACTTCTTCTTGCCATGCGAAGCGTCAATTATGTATGAGTAATAGGATTGTCCAGAATCATCCTTAACAACTATAACTAACTAACTGCATCACCTGTGGACTCCTTCATGTCATGCGAAGCGTCTATTATGTATGAGTAGTCTAATAGGATTGTCCAGAATCATCCTTAACAATTATAACTAACTAACAGCATCACCTACGGACTTCTTCATGCCATGCGAAGCGTCAATTATGTATGAGTAATAGGATTGTCCAGAATCATCCTTAACAACTATAACTAACTAACAGCATCACCTACGGACTTCTTCATGCCATGCGAAGCGTCAATTATGTATGAGTAATAGGATTGTCCAGAATCATCCTTAACAACTATAACTAACTAACTGCATCACCTGTGGACTCCTTCATGTCATGCGAAGCGTCTATTATGTATGAGTAGTCTAATAGGATTGTCCAGAATCATCCCAATTATAACTAACTAACTGCATCACCTGTGGACTCCTTCATGCCATGCGAAGCGTCCTCTTCACTTCAGCTCCTGCACAAAGAACTCTGGTGGTTGTCACAGCAGCTTGCGAACAGCGCGCTGCAAGGTCACACTCGGCACAGCCTTCTCGAGCTCAAGAGTGACGCAGTGACGCAGTCTTTCTACATTTTAACGAAGCACTTTCCTCGATCAGTCCCCACCAATCGCAATGCGTCGCCTTATCATATAGTTGGCGCTAGTGTTTGCGGGAACGCAATGTTTCCGTTTTCCTTGAGATGATGTCACGCATGAAAGTACGCATGAGTATGATACTCCGTGACGCGGGGAACTGTTCGTCTACGCAAAGTGTTGCAAGCTCGCTATCACTCCGCGCGCCAGAACCTTACTGACCTCAGGTGCGGATTCAAGGGGGTGAGGGTGGGGGTCACGGGGGTCATGACCCCCTCCCCCAAACGGAGACCAATTTTTTTGCAAAGTCAAAAAAACAAAAACACAATAACCAGACAAATAAAACTTTACGAATTTTCACTGAAAAAAAGTTTTTTCATTTTATTCAATACTGAAAATATCTTTATTGCAATTATTATGTTCTGTTACAACTGTACATATTTACAACTTCATACCGGTTATATAAAAACAATAATTTATATAACAAAATCAACTCTTCTATTTTGTTTAGCAAACCTTGTGATTACCGAATCGATGTGTATAGTGATGTCACGATGAATGTGCAGCAAAGCTCGGATAGGAATTTGGGGCTTTTTTCGCACCAAAAAAATTGCCGACGTCCAAACTGCAAGCTTGGTTGGCAATTTAAGCTGTGACTTTCTCCCTTTGTCGGTACCAACTCGACTTGCCGAAACTGTAACGTACCCTTATACTTTTCTCTAAGCTCGATGAAAAAGTCGCAAAACACGACGTTGCAATTTGAACGAATATTTTTGGTGCGCTAAACGCATCAAATTTCTATCCATGTAGCTTGCAAAAAAATTGGTCTGGTTTTGTACGTTTGTTTATTTTGTGATTGCGATTTTAGTGATACCATTTTTCTTAACAATTTAGATTCTCAGACCTCCCCCCAAAGCCAAACTCTAGATCCACGCGTGACTGACCTGTATTGACCCTCGCAAGCGAAGTGGGCTTGTTGCTATAAAATGTGTAGCCTATCAGCCCGAGACCTGGAGAGCTATAGCAAATATAAACGACCGACTACAAATTGCTCTCCTCCAGTTCGACACTTATATTCAGCTGTCCAGTCATCAGTCGAGACAGGAGTTTCGCAGAACTCGCTTGAGTAGTGCCAAGCGCCAAGCCCTAAGTGGGCGTAACCTTGTTGTTGTTGCTTCTTTTAGGGGTTGCAACATCGTGGTCAAATAGCTAGAGCCCTGCGCGATAAACAAAACGTTATCCGCATCCGCACGACTGTTGGTGGCTTCGGTGGCGCGGTTGGCAACATGCTGAGCTTCTATGCCCAAGGTCACGGGTTCAAACCCAAATCCCTCAGTGTGCCTTCCTTCCGAGGGGAATAAAACTGGTGGTCCCATGCCACAGATTTATGACATAAAAAGGATCTCCCACTAACTACACTTGTGTGAAGTCAACATTATTTTGAGGGTTAGAATTGATAACGCTCTATTAGTTCCAACGTTCGCCACCAGTTGCTGACTGCAATGCCATCTAGTAGCCAAGTCCGCACGCTAGGTGTCGTGGACGGTAGCATTTGGTAGCAAAAGTGGGAACTACTTCAAATTACCGTCTGCTGTCCATACTTGAATTAAGAAAAACTCATAACACACACCAATACAGCCATCACAATTCACACCTGTTATCAGACATATTCTACTCACACCCAAAGTACACGGAGCTACATGACCGCGTTCACGCAGCACCTAAACTAAGGAACCAACCAACCGCACGACTGTTATCTCCTGCATCCGAATCTGCTGACATTACAATCATATTTCGAATTTATTAGATACCGGTACTAGCAGAAGTACCCGTTCTTCGAACGGTGTTCGGTGTTAACACCAGACATTATCAATTGAGCTACTGTTGCAATGGTTAGCGGTTTGTCATTCCTTCATAAGTTTATCAGAACGAAGTTAGTTTTCTGGGAATATCACACACACTGTTAATTTAAGGGCCTTAAAATGTGGTTTTCGGAGACCCTTTATAGACTCCCGAATTTTGTGTCTCACATTGAGAAGCGCAACATATGCTTTGGTCGTCGTTCTAGGATAATTTTTATATTTCGCCTATTTTAGCATGTATTTTAGAAGTTTTTCCCTATATCCACCCTTCTACTGTATGAAAAGTACGGTGAAGAGTTTTATAAATGATTGGTGTATTGACTCTCATGGATGCCTTACCTAATTTTACGATGCACCAAGCATCCGAACACGAGTTATAGGCGTACATAAAGATAGACAGAAAGACCGACAGACAATTCTATTGTCTACAACATATCACCCAGATATCTAAATATGGGTATATCTACCACACAGTATCAAAGAAAATCATCCTTACGATGAACCCGTATGTCGACAAAAAAAAGATTAGTTAAAAAGTGCTCTCAAACTAAATTCACCGAACGTATACTTCCTGACGTGAAATAGAATTGAAACCCTTGTAGACGAAACGCAATACACGTCACATAAAAACTGACCCTCTACGTTGTGTTAGGTCCCCATACACATAAATTATAAAGGCTTGTGGTGCATGAAAAATCAGGTTCTTTAGCCTCAAATGACCCAAATTCCTAAAAGTCGAAAAAAATGCTGATTCAATTCAGGAATTTTTGAAAATAATGTTGCTGTTTGGAGATATAATAGACCTTCTGTATGTCGCACGTGAAATTGCATGAAAAAATTCTAGGTTACCCCTTGACCCCCTTAATTGCATTGATGAATTATACAGTCTACGTTGGTTCCATGATAACCTTATAGCCATTGGCAAACTTTCACAGAAATGTAATAAATGGAGTGACATTGCTTCTTACAGAAATAGATGGAAAGTTGGATGCCACCCCTTGAGATAATGTTATGGTTACCGATTTGCATTCCTTCATTAGTTTGTTAAATTAAATTAAATTAGTTTTCTGGGAATGTTTCAGAAACTGTTGGTTTTAGAGCCTTACAATGTAGTTTTCGAGGACCCTTTAGGGCCCCCGAGTGTTGTTTCTTTCACCGAGGGGCTTTGTCTCGGCGTTGTACGCCATAATATAATAGGCTACTACTAATTATAATAATATAATATAGGGATAGGAATATAATAGACCTGCCGTACCACACACACAGGTGTAAATCGCGTGAAAAAAATCTTAGAGTACCCCCTTGACCCCCTTAACCGCATTATACGTATTGATGAATTTTACAGCTTAATTTGGTTCCGTGTTAACCTTCTAGCCGTTTGCAAACTTTCACACTAATGTAATTAATGGAATTGAATTGCATCTTACAGCAATATATTGAACCCTTGGAAAGAAGCATATGAGACTCAGTTTCGAGGGGTGTAACAGTCCATTTCGTTAAGTTGTTGTTAAGCGCTTCTTGTAACATGCAGGGTACCATATAACAAAATAACATGTAGGAAAAAGTGAATACCAGGGTTAAAACATAAGAATTTAATAACAGATCAACTAATTACACTATTTATAACAAAACAAAACAAACAAGCTCTCCCAGATGACTCCCACTTCAATTAATAAAATGCCAAACTATGCATGATCTCAGGAGAGATCGTAAAATATCTGGACCAAATGTCCCAAATTGCTACAATGACAATGTGCGTGTGCGGCTGTTCTACATGCGTTACGATGTGTACAAATTAATGCGAGATCCGTTACCATCCAGTAAACCTTCAGAGGACGAATCTGCATTGTCAAGAGCTAGACCGACGCAGGGAACCAACTAAACACTAATTAAATTAATCCGACACTTCCTATAGTAAAACAAACTACAATAATTTGCGAAAGAAATTGGAATCAAAGAACTGCCGAAGCAAACAACATTAATGCCTAAAACTAGGACTTTTCAAATCAACACAAGTAAATTGACACGTGACCAAACAAGAAAATACACATATGGCCGCTTGCCATTTTTACCAGAAAAATACAAAATACACCCAGCGGTGTCACAACAGACAAATCTAACATGAAATGAGTCATAGAAATCACTAGACTCAAAGCCAACATTTCATCATAAAACAATATTTCATCTCATACGATATGCGGTAATTCGTAACGGACATGGCGAACTCCCAATCAATTATGGTCCAATGACCATCAAAAGAACAGGTTTGCTACAGATAGCTTACAAGGGTCAGTCGGTCAGCTGGACTGCCTAAAAGATGGATCACCAGACATAGACGGGCGCTAAGTGGAATCTGCACATCTGTCAACCCACGTGTCAATAACCTCGACCTGCCGTGGCACTGGTTCGAGTCTCGAAGAAGCGTGCTCCCAAAAGCACATAATATACGTGTGTGTGTCAGAATAAAATATCTCAGCATTCCCCAAGGAAATCCAAGAATCAGCACTGGACAAGGTACAGTAGCCTCTGAGAGTGCTCTGCCTTTCCAAAAAAATACAACAACAATATTTGAGGGCGGTAGCACATTCTACCCCTCATCACGAAGAATCAATACACACACCTGACACAAAACACACACCAGAATCACACGTATGGGTTTGACAGAAACCTGAAATAAATGACATAAAATATTTTCCACCGACTTGCGCTCCCAATCTAGTCCGTGACTAAAGAACCTGAAAAGGACTAAAAAAAAAATAGAACTAAGGTGTTCGACAGTGACATCTTAATTTGTTGCGCTCGGCAACCCTAATATGTATAAAAACCTGTTCACAAAACATCTTACAACTCTTACCCCCTTTTCCTACAAAAAAATGAACTTGAATAAAGCACCACTTATCGACCGTGACGATTTTCGCATTCGCATGGATAAAATCAAATACACACGCCGTGTATACTAAATATGACTCATAAGAAAAATACACAATCAACTAACACTTTGGCCACGTGCCAACGTACATTTAAATATAATAGTGTCGGCACACAAAAAAAATCTAAATACAAGAAAAACAATGAATAAAATATTTACACCATTCCCGCGTCTAATCTAACTACATATTGAGTAAATCAATGGTTTGTACATCACAGTTGCAGCTTGTATAACTTAACCTCCATCCCAAAGCATTTCCCTACGGGAAATCTACTCGTCCATCGCCGACGTATTGGTAGAGGCGATGCACTTCATTCCATCACACGACCTTTCAGCAGACATCTTGGCGTTGCTTCTTGGAAAGAAATGTTCAAAGTTATTAGTTTGCCTAGCTAGAATCGCTATGAGCTACTGACTTTCACTCACAATGATGTCCTAGGCGATTACTTAACATAGAACTGGCCCTATCTCAGCATTTGCTTAACACACGCACAATATATCACTCAAAATAATACAAAAATTTACATAAATTACTCTCTTCAATCACCACGCAACTGGCTTCTAACAAGTCTCAAATATGTCTATCACGTAGCGCTTATCTCGACTAGAGATCTCCACAAGGCTAAGCGTGAACTCTGCTCCCTTGAGCACAAAATGAAATGTTTGTCAAACAGGCGTGAAGTACGCTCACTAGAGCTTGATAAATCGTGACGCAAAGTGGCGTGAACGTTGCTCACCAGAGCTCAATAAAGTTGTGTCTCAAACTGCTCATCACCGATCAATTTATTTGAAACTGACAGAATGGGGTAAGGTGGGGGCAATTTGTGAAAATAATCTGTAGATTTCACCTCACAGACTTGGGACTAGTATCAATCATCTTCTTTTCATCCAAACGTCTCAAATTACTTATGCGGAATTAATTCGTATCGGCGGTTCTTTAGATACGCGTTTTAGCGCCATTTTCTAGGGTCCGCAATCAACCGCGTGGCTTTGGCTTCCTCTCTCCTGATTTGCTGATTCAATCGTGGATCGGTTGGAACTTCACTTCTGACACTCCCGTAATGACGCCGATTGAGGTGCGCGTTCGTACAGAATTTGTCCTTGAACTCGGCTTTACCGGTCATCTTCAGGAATAACTACCAAGCTGCTTCTGTTGTAATCGTTGCGACACACTACCTGACTCCCCTTTGTCAATTTCAACATGTACTGCCTGGGCACCAGTAATAATAATAATAAAAATCATGAAGACTTATTGATCGGCAAATCAATAAGGGTTCAATATGGACCTCTGAGAATCTGTTGCCATGGTTACCGGCTTGCATTCGTTCATTAGTTTATTAATTTAAATTAGTTTTCTGGGAATATCTCAAAAACGGTTGGTTTTAGGGCCTTAAAATGTAGTTCCCCGAGTTTTGTCTCTCACATTGAGGGGCTGAAAATGAGCTCTGTCGCGTCTTTCTTCGCCTATTTGAGCATGTATTTTATGGGGGTAGGCCCCCTTTTATGAGAGGTACGGAGAAGAGTTACATCAATGATTAGTGTCGTGCCTCTGATGGATATCTGTACCAAATTTTACATTGATACACCCAGCCGTTCTCGAGTTATACGGGAACAAAGTTGTCCACGGACAAACATACGAACAGACAGCCAAAAAAAAAAAAAAAATCGCGCGCATCCATCATAAAACAGTCTGAAACGCATAAATAACTCAAATTTCCGTATAAATTCAGAAAAAAAACAGACAAACTTTCATTTTTATATATGGTACATAGAGATATACTGCACCGCTCGGTGTTGACCGTGTTTTATTGCACAAATTTAGGTTTTACTCGCTAATCGTTGGAGATACACGAAAAATGATAAGGACCTCTCGGATAGAAAATTAAATGCTAAAGCTCTTGTATGCCATCAAAAGTTTGCCATTTCTTAGCGTTCTCTTTCTATTTGAAATGGAAATATGAAATTTTGAAACCAAAGGGTGTAGTGACGTCACAAATGTGAGATTTACTCGCTAACCGTTGGAGATACATGAAAAGTGATAAGGACCTTTCGGATAGGAAATTGAATTCTAAAGCTCACATGTGCCATCAAACGTCTGCTGTTTCTTAGCGTTTTCTTTTTATTTGATATGGAAACATGAAATTTTGAAACCAATGGGTGTAGTGACGTCACTAAAATGGTCGCCATCTTTAAATAAGGCAAGGTATCGAAATCAAAAGTAGCCTATATGTTAACCACGTAAATCAGCTACATCCATGCAAAAGTTCATGTAAATTGGACCATTGGTTCTTGCGTGATTGAGTAACAGACAGAAACACAGACACACACCATCTTATTTTTAGCCTACTTTTCACATTTTGCAAAAATGAGGAAAAAGTAAACTTATGAGATCGATCCGGGAAAATGTGTGTATGTCTGTCTGTCTGTCCTTCTGTCTGTCTGTCTGTCTGTCTGTCCTTCTGTCTGGGGAGGGGGGCGTGGTGGCTCAGCGGTCTAGCTGTATGCCTCTCACCAAGGCGGTCCGGGTTCGATTCCCGGTCAATGCATGTGAGATTTTCGAAGTGAAATGCCATGTCCTGTGGTTCGGATTCCACGTTAAAAGGAGGTCCCGTGGCTCATGATCTCACGATTGACGGTCACGTTAAACTACATGCTTCCTTCCTTCCTTCTGTCTGTCTGGCTGGCTGGCTGTGTGTGTGTGTCCCCTATCAACTCCTAAACGGCTGCAGCAATAGAAACCAAGTTTAGTATGAGTAAAGATGTATACCGGAATATCTCACGCCCATATTTGAAAATGATGTCAGTGCTACCAACTGCTGAAAAAACGCACTAGAAATTTGAGCTCCATTTTGGATATCTTGTAGTCTTGTGTAGTTCGAGAACGAACTAGTTCGGAAGAGCGGGTCCCACAGACGAACTACCGAACTAATTCCCAGATCCCTCGCTTGTTAGTTCGTTCGCTCTTTTTCCGCTGACCGACTTATAACAACGCGAGAGCGCGGGTCCATCGTAGCTCATCAGCTCGTCACGTCATCACTCATTGCACAATCACTTGCGCCTTCTTTCGTTCAGTCAGTTCAGTTGATTGAGTGTATCTATTGTTAGTGGCAATATTGTCAATTTTTGGCGCGGTGATTGTCAATGTTGGTTTATAATAATAACAGTATAACACACTACTAGTGCTAACACGCTAATAGGTAATATCTACCTTATATTTGTAATGTAATACAGTGGCAGTTCATAAATTGAAGTTACTGATAGTAAACTGATTTAGATGTGGGGATAATTCCACAATTTTATTTAACTTAGTCATTTTGGATTATTTGAAAATATGCCCAATTATTTAGAAAAACAGCGAACTGGATTAACAATACCATTTTAATGAACTGGTTGATAAAAGTTTGGTGCTTTTCAGTCGGTCAACACGAATGTACCCAAACATGGCTGGGTTATGCCCCAATCCTGAAATAAATTACATGATATCAATAAATACTGAAAAGCGCCAAACTTTTGTTTACTTAGGCAACACTGAAAAATGGCTTCAAACCTCACAATGAACTGGTTGATATTTATTTTTCTCGATACATGGTGATACAACTACTGTACTTTTACCTGTTTTTAAGAAATGAACATTATTACGATGATTCACAAAGAAAAGCGAACTTCTATGGACAAACACTCTGAACTAAGAAACCTATTCCTCCCATTCATGCCATAAAGATAATGTACTCAACGGTTTCAGAGCAGGCAAATAATGAATATCAAGAAGCAAGTAAGAAATGAAACGAAAATTTCGGGGGGGGGGGGGGGTACGTCTTATCATCACCTAGTGACAAGTAGGAAATGGAATCGGATGTTGACGCGCCGATATACGCGAAAAATGGTGATGATAATATTGTTGTTTTAAGGGGCCTAACCATCTAGGTTATCAGCCCCACGCGAGAAAGAAAATAAAGAGAATAATAAGTGTATGCTTCTACGAACACATCGTCCATATTGTTATTCCTTTAGGTACGGTACCGGTATTTCACTAATGATAAAAAAAATGACGACTTTTGGCATTATAAACAATAGAATGAGAAATTGTCTCGGAAGGAAAGACATGGACCCTAATTAAAAGGATGGCCAACAATAGAGTGAGATGGAAGAAGTTTGTAGCTACCCTATGTTCCTACAAGGAATAAAAGGAAATAAGGAAGGAATAAGGAATTTCACTAATGTTTCAATACTCATATTTTTGTATTTTTTTATCTTCGACTATTAAAATGTAAAACACATTACTACACACGCAACATGTCAATATCTAATACACGAACTGCACGTGCAGCGACGATAGTAACTGTTACAGTAGCCTACAGTATTGCTTGAAACGAGAGCAATGTGAATGAGAATTCACTGGTGACGAGTAATGAGTGGTGACAGACTGCTATAAAAGACAAGGAGCGTGTGCAGTGGCAGTAGCAAGGCGAGCGAACGAACTGTCTTCGAGATGGGAACTAACGAACTAAAAGAGCGAACTAGTTCGCTAAGGAGCTGCGAACTAAACTGATCGCTCCCAGCCGCGAACTATTATGGGCAAGACTAATATCTTGGAAGGTATGCAAGGGAGCTATTCCAAAATTGGCACACATGTATATAATACTATTTCAGTTTAATTTCCAGGAGGTCATACATGACAGTGTTGCCAAATTGATTTTAGGCCTTCTGATAGGTCCACATTTTAACTTAAATGCATATAACTTCTACACTATCAATTGGATGTCAACCAAATATTGTATGTAATATGTGTACATAAACAGATATGACTGAGCGTATTCTTAAGAGCCACCAGGGCTGCCAACTGTTAATAATTGCTCTACCTATTTTTCTTTTAACCGAATAACAATATATTAGAAAATATGCAAGTCGACGGCTATAAACTATGCACACGTATAGTACCTGACATTTTAGATTAATTTTGAGTAACTTATACACGTCAGTCCTACCAACATGATTCTAAGCCTTCTGATGGGACAAATTTATAAATTCATGTAACTTCTAAACCATCAGTTGGATTTCAACCAAATTTCTTATGTGCTATGAGTAACATAAGAGATATGACTATGCTTATTCTTAAGAGCAACCAGGGCTGCCAACGGTTAATAAATGTTGTCTCTATTTGTATCCTAATATTAATATATCAGAAAGTATGTGAGCCAACAGCTTTAAAATTTGCACACTTATAATACCTGACATTCTAGATTAATTTGGAGAAAATAAAATACGTCAGTGCTGTCAACATGACATCTAAGCCTGCTGATTAGTTGAATTTTAAACTAACTAATGGACTTTATCCAAAATTGGCATTATAATAGATCGTAATATTTCAGATTATTTCTGAGCATCACATACATGACATTGTTACCAACATGATTTTACGCGTGCTGTTAGATCCAATGTTTAACTGCATGTAACGTCCATGCTATTCATTGGACTTCAACCAAATTTTGTATTTTGTACCTTAAGTGATGGAACTAACAATATATTCAGTCACCAGGGCTGCCAAGAGTAGTGTTCTATTAGGCATTATACCAGGTATATTTCGACCTAATTAGACATTTCGATATTACCAACTTAATTTCGTCATTATTCTAGATAGGTTCTTATACTGTAGATTAATCATTGGCATGAATCTTAAATTTTAAGAAAAGTAGGCTTTTTATTTCGTCACGGAACTTCTAGTTATATATTAGTATGGATAGTATTAAAGGAACACATTTAGACAATCGAGGAGAAATTCTTTCCCCTAAGCTAGTTGTGAATCGCAAGACTTGTTGACTGGGTTTTGTCCCTCTGAGTAACGGCGTGTAAAAAGCGGGCGGCTAATTATATCACTTAGATAATCGTCGGATATACCCACGCAAGCGCAGGTATAAGGCGCAGATCTTAGCAAAACCTATAATTATTTTTAACAAGAAGTTCCGTGACGAACTAAAGAGCCTACTTCCTTAAAATTTAAGATTCACCCAAATAATTAATCTATATGGATCTATCTAGAATAATGACGAAATTAAGTTGGTAATCTCGAAATTTCTAATTAGATCGAAATACTGTATACCTGGCATAATGTAGCCTAATAGAGAACTACAGTTGGCAGCCCTGGTGACTGAATATATTCTTAGTTCCATCTCTTAAGATACATAATACAAAATTTGGTTGAAGTCCAAGAGATAGCATGGACGTTACATGCAGTTAAAAAATTGGATCTACAGCGCGCGTAAAATCATGTTGGCAACAATGACATACATTTATTGGTCAGAAATAATCTGAAATAATATGATCTATTGTTGTGTCAATTTTGAATGAAATCCATTAGTTAGTATAGAAGTTACATACATTTTAAAATTGGATCTATCAGCAGGCTTAGAATCATGTTGGCAGCACTGGCGAAGGTCTATATTAGTTACTCCACATTGATCTAGAATACCAGGTACTATACGTGTGCAAAGTTTAGAGATATTGGCTTGCATAATTTCTGATATATTGATATTAGGGTAACAAAAATAGAGACAGTATTTATTAACAGTTGGCAATCCTGGTTACTATTAAGAATCAGTATAGTCATATCTATTATGGTACACATAGCACACACGAAATTTGGTTGAAATCCAATTGATAGTGTAGAAGTTATATGCATCTAAAATTTGGACCTATCAGCAGCCTTATAACACTGCCATGTATGGCCTGCTGGAAATTAAACTGCAATATTATTATCTATACGTGTGCCAATTTTGAAATAGCTCCCATTCATACCCTCCAAGATATCCAACATGGAGCTCAAATTTCAATTGCGATTTTTCAGCAGTTGGTAGCACTGATATAATTTTCAAATATGGCCGTGAGATATTCAGGTATAGATCTTTACTCCTACCAAATTTTGTTTCGATTGCTGCAGCCGTTTAGGAGTTGACAGGGGGGGACACACACACACAGCCAGCCAGCCAGACAGACAGACGGACAGAGAGACAGACAGAAGGACAGACCGACAGACAGACACACATTTGCCCGATCTCATAAGTCTACTTTTTCCTCATTTTTGCAAAATGTGAAAATTAGGCTAAACATCCAGTTCATTGTATTCTAAAAACTATCCAAAAATTTACTCAAAATATTATCCCCACTTTATCCACTATCCGCACAGCCATGCGAACTACATCCGCATGGCAAAACATTTTGTGGATATCCGCGGGTTTCCGCATCCGCGCAGGGCGTTACTTAATAGCCCTTTTTATTTGGGTGAGTGTGGAATTTGAGTGATTATCTGAGTTATTGTGATGGCTGCACCAGTGTGTGTATTTGTAAATTGGGTGATACGATTGGGAAGGAGGTGGCCGTTACCTTAAGTTAGGAACCATCCCAGCATTTTCCTGCAGTAGAAGTGAGGGGAAGTGGGGGGGAATGACGGAAAACCACTTCCAGGATGGCTTCTCAATTTTGCCTCACGATGCAGAGTTTACCCTGCTCCAGCCTAAAACCTTTGGCTGTCACCGCGAAGGCATGGGTTTGATTCCCGGCTCTACCAAGAAATTTAATTCTGGTCTGAGGCAGAACTGAGAAAAGGCGGGTTTGATTCCTACCTCAGTTGTCCTTTAAGTGGTTTTCCGTGGTTTCCCATTTCTACTCCAGGCAAATCCTGGGATGGAACCTAACTTAAAGCCACGGCCGCTTCCTACCCAAATCCTACCTCAATTACCTCGTTCTCAAGACCTTCCAGAGTAGAGTACGTGGGTTGTTTCGGTATACATTTTGTTTGAGATTCCCCCACAAGTAACAAGAAGTTCCGTGACGAACTAAAGAGCCTACTTTTCTTAAAATTTAAGATTCATGCCAATGATTAAACTATATGGATCTATCTAGAATAATGACGAAATTAAGTTGGTAATATCGAAATTTATAATTAGTTCGAAATACTGTATACCTGGCATAATGTAGCCTAATAGAGAACTACAGTTGGCAGCCGTAATGACTGAATATATTCTTAGTTCCATTTTTTAAGGTTCAGAATACCAAATTTGGTTGAATTCCAATGGATAGCATGGACGTTACATGTAGTTAAACATTGGATCTAACAGCGCGCGTAAAATCATGTTGGCAACAATGACATACATGTATTGGTCAGAAATAATCTGAAATAATACGATCTATTGTTGTGTCAAATTTGAATGAAATCCATTAGTTAGTATAGAAATTACATGCATTTTAAAATTGGACCTATCGGCAGGCTTAGAATCATGTTGGCAGCACTGGCGTAGGCCTATATTAGTTACTCCAAATTAATCTAGAATGTCAGGTACTATACGTGTGCAAAATTTAGAGCTATTGGCTTGCATACTTCCTGATATATTGATATTAGGGTAACAAAAATAGAGACAGTATTTATTGACTGTTGGCAGCCCTGGTTACTCTTAAGAATCGGCATAGTCATATCTGTTATGGTACACATAGCACACACGAAATTTGGTTGACATCCAAATGATAGTATAGAAGTTACATGTATTTAAATGTGGACCTCTCAGCAGGCTTAGAATCATGTTGGTAGCACTGACGTATATAAGTTACCCCAAATTATTATAGAATGTCAGGTACTATACGTGAGCATAGTTTAAAGCTGTCGGCTTGCATACTTTCTGATATAAGGGTGTTTGGATAATATAAATTGAGAGCATTTATTAACAGTTGGCAGCCCTGGTGACTCTTATGGATACGCTCAGATATATCTGCTTATGTACACATAGCACATACGAAATTTGGTTGAAATCCAATTGATAGTGTAGAAGTTATATGCATTTAAAATTTGGACCTATCAGCAGGCTTATAATCATTTTGGCAACACTGCCATGTATGGCCTCCTGGAAATTAAACTGAAATATTATTATCTATACGTGTGGTAATTTTGAAATAGGTCCCATTCATAACTTCCAAGATATCTAACATGGAGCTCAAATTTCAATTGCGATTTTTCAGCAGTTGGTAGCACCGACATCATTTTCAAATATGGCCGTGAGATCTTTACTCCTACCAAATTTTGTTTCGATTGCTGTAGCCGTTTAGGAGTTGATAGGGGGACACACACACACAGCGAGCCAGGCAGACAGAAGGACAGACAGACAGACACACAGACAGACACACATTTGCCCGATCTCATAAGTCTACTTTTTCCTCATTTTTGCAAAATGTGAAAAGTAGGTTAATAAGGGGTAGACATACACACATACACACATACTTACATACAATTACGTATTGCCCGAAAAATATTACACCTTTCAAAAGTTTAAGGGGGTACTATTTTAGATAAATACGTATAAAGGGGTACGCGAAGAAAAAAAAGGTTGGGATCCGCTGCTGTAGATTAATCATTGGCATGTATCTTAATTTTGAGAAAATTAGGCTCTTTAGTTCGTCACAGAAATTCTTGTTTTTTTTTTTTTTTTTTTTGTTTTTTTTTTTTTTTTTTTTTCAAAATGTAAGTTAACTATCTTGATCCATTTTTCAAAATGTCCCGGTTTGTGATGATCTTCACCGTATCCCTCATATCTCACAAGTTTATTGGAATGTTTGGACTTTTCTTCGTATTTTGTTTCTTTTCTTGAAGTGGGTCCTAAACCATTAGCTACAAAATGAGTATCACACATTTCCACATTATTATTGAAGTAAGCATTCATTTTTATTCTGAGCAAACGGAACAAATTATTATTAACGTTTTATAGAAAGCCTCAAAAGTTTGAGTGAGATTCAATTTGTAGCTCAAGGTTAAACATCAACTTTAAAGAAAATTAAAAGTCCAAACGTTCCTATAAACTCGGTTGACTAACTGGTTGGCACCTGAAACAAAATCCACACTCCATATTTCGGAAGAAGATTTAGTTTTACTCATGTCAGTCACTGAGTTGAAATATTTGTTGATATTCGGAACTTGTTTTCCTAAATCATTTAATTTTCTATATTTTTGAATTTCTATTATAAAGCCCAATATTTTATTTACACTTACTTTTACAAAATATCTTGTTTTTCTAACTGTATTGTATGTCTACCCCTTATTATTCCCGTTTTCCAACGGGGTCGGGGATGAGATGCGATGGAAGTCTTTGTGGCGATGGTTTTTACGGCCGGATGCCCTTCCTGACGCCAACCTCATGAGAGGAGTTAATGAGAGATGAAATGAATGATGGTGAATGAAACTGGGCAAGGATGTGGAAGGAAGCGGCCGTGGCCTGTCAGAAGGTACCGTCCCAGCATTTGCCTGGAGTTGAAAATGGGGAAACCACGGAAAACCATTTCAAGGACGGCCGACGGTGGGGCTCGAACCCACGCGTTTACCGAGTCAGCAGAGAGCTTGGCCCCATGACCTAATGCTGCGCTTTAGCCAACGTAGCCACTACTGTCGGTTGTTTTTCTAACTGTATTTCGAAAAAATTTAATGTGAAGCGCAATATTATATTTTATTTATGTACAGTTAATATTACATTGTAAGGATTATGGGGTGTGAAGCCATTTTTCGATGTTGCCTTAGTTGGTGCTTTTCAGTCGGTCAACACGATTGTACTCAAAAGAGTTGGGTTATTCCCTAATCCTGAAAGACTGGACTTGATATCATTTTAAATCTACAAATGCTGAAAAATGCTAGTAAGGCTGGAGGCTTCTCGCTTCGCTCGAAGCCAACGACTCTTGACATGTTAGAACAATCAGAACGCTAGAAAGTTACAAGTCATGAGCGCGCGGTGAAAGGAGGGAGCTAGCTGGATGACGTCACGCTCGCCTTCTCGTAACGCCAGAGCTCACCAGTGAACTCAGCACACATGCACCAAGCGGTACTATGACGTCACACACCTCAGTGCATTCTCGGTGCATTTCGTGACGTCACCGTAACGTAACGACGAAGTCGACTAGATCATTTAATAGTACATTATGCAACGAGCCTATAATGGCAATAATTAAGACACGAGTATTTTTTATAAAACGAGCGTATGCGAGTTTTATAATTTCCATACGAGTGTCTTAATTACCATTATAGGCGAGTTGCATACGACTGTTTATGTTCGACGATAATTATAACTTTATTATATGTTTTAACATAAATATTCATAAATATCTGTTGAGAGTCAGCTACTGGAATTTTGTGATCGCAGAGCGAGCGTTGGGTGTTATATCTTTGTCTTTCAAAATCTTTGAACAACCGACGCATGCGCGCTGTGGGCTTGCAATGCCATATGCAGCCATATGTTTACATCAGCCGTCCCTCAGTAATATTGTCACCGCAGTCATTTGAAGACAATGCGCTGTGTAGAAATTAGCGTTGGTGATTTTAAGGTACAGTGCTATTTCTTGTCTCATATTCGCCAGTTTATTTACGCGAACATATGGACGGTGGGTATTCCATGTCGGTAATTTATTATAGTTCGATGTTGTGTTTATGTTCGACATGTTGGATTTTGAGCGCATGCGCGAAGTTATCGTTACCTAATTGGTCAATGAACGAGCTCTGATTGGCTGGAGAAACTGTATCATAATGGAAAACAGTGTTATAATGACCATCATTATGATACAGTTATCTGACACATAATAGTGAGGGTCGAACATAAAATGATAAAAAGTACATGAGACTAATAAATACACTTGGATGACCAGTTTCGACCGAGTGTAAGGGCACATAGGAAGCGGCGCGGTGCTGCGCGGGTCAAATTGGAACAGTCTATATAGTTTGTTTTCTTGAGGCAGGTAGACGCGGGCTGAACGTTGCAACGTGGACTGTATTAATGAAGTATTTGCTAGACCACCGATTTGGCAGTCTAGACACAAGTATTATCGCAACAGAGGTGTGATTGAGAAGCTGTGGAATGAAATAGGAAGAGCAATGAATACAACAAGAAAGTATAATTCGTATATTTTGTAAAACAACACAGAATACTGGAATGGTTATATGTGTTGATGTTGGAATATTTATAAAGAAATCATTTCCAATTCCAACTACTATGGTTTATGCAATATCTATATAATATGATACAATCATTCAACCATACTTTCAGGCACTATAGTCTCCCTTTAAAAGTCTTTGTGTTTTTAAATAGTTGGAAAATTTATCACGGATCTCCTGTGCTCGAGATGTGTAACTGTTATTTCTCCTATGACTGTGTAGAGTCGTGGTTGGAGGTGCATTAAAACGCACTTCTCTGAATGCGGGGTCATTTCCACCATCTTTGTCCCTCACAACATTGTTGATAGCACAAGCACACTTTATTATTGTTATGCATATAACCAAATATTGAGATTGACATCCTCGTGTAACGTACGAAGTGATGCTCGTGCCTTCTTAAAACAGGAAACAAGTGATGATACTCCCCATAATCGGCTCTCCCCAAATACACTTCATTCTCCCACTCGATCCTCCGCCGTCGTTTCACAAATATAAATTTAAAAAAAGTTATTTTCACAGAGGATACTTGTTCGTGCAGCTTTAGACAGCGCCATATTGTCGACTGCCGCCCGTACGATGCCGCGTCCTGTGTGTCCTTACACTCAAGCGGTCATCATCAGATCCATTACACTTGGGCTACAAATCTATGACTGAAAATACATGTGAAAATATCCATTTTTATTATTTTATTTCATTCTTTTAATTGCAATTTATCTCATAAACACTTTTCACATCAAACAAACATTAGAAATAAGTATATCTCTAGTATTTTATTTTTATTCTTAATTGAGCTGAAGAAGACCTCAGGATCAGGTCGAAACATGTACATGTGTAAGTACTGATTGGTGTATAATTTAAACTTTGAATTCTCTTCCTATAAACATTGGAGATATGAAGGGAAACGGTGGAGATCAGCACAATGCAAGAACCAAATTTTGAAATTTGATAGAATAGTTACGATTTGTATTTTATTTTTTAAAATTTGTTTCTATTAGAACACTGTGTTTCCTTGGAAATATAACTGTAGAGTAATGTTTGTACAAAATCTATGACAGGTAGAGTTAGAATATTATAATAGTTTCTAGTACGCCCGTGCGAGCTTTCAAACTTGATATGCAAGAAATACAAAACATAAATACAGTCTGGAAATACAGGAAGACATATAGGTTAGGTATCTTGGCAATGCCACCGCGCTGCTCTGCGCTCTAGCGGCAGGTTCGCCTAGCAGTACGCTGTGGTACGAATAGTGTCAAGTCTTTGTTAAGCTATACTGGGTTGACATTGCTGTATGAGCAGTAAAAACGGGATTTCAAGTAAAGAGCCTTATTTTATATACCGGTAGTGGAGAGCGCTACTCGCTTCCAGTCGGCCGTGTCTCGTCAAGAGCTATTGTTGCCTGGAAACGACATGACTGGCAATTCCTTCATGAGTTTGGTTGGTTGGTTCTTAAGTTTAGGGGCTGCGACAACGTGGTCATGTAGCCCCGTGTACTTCGGGTATGTGTAGAATCTGTCTGATAACCGGTGTTAATTGTGATGACTATATTAGTGTGTGTGTTTTTTTTTAATTTAAGTACTGCAACTTAGAATTTTTCAAATAGTTCCTACTTTTGCCGCCAAGCGCCACCGTCAACAACTACTAGGCCAAGTTCAGAACATAGCTACTAGACGCCACCGCAGTCGGCTCTTGGCAACGAACGTAGAAACCTAAGAGGGTTGTTTACATTCGTAACCTATCCAATTTAGCTTCACACAGGTGCAATTGGTGGAAGGTTCTTTAACATGCCATAAATCTATGACATGGGACAGCCGGCTTTACTTCCCCTCCGAAGGAAGGCATACTGAGGGATTTTTAACACTCTTAAAATTCCGACGGCTTCGGGCGGGTTTGAACCCGCTATCTTGGGCATAGAAGCTCAGCATACTACCGACTACGCCACCGAAGCCGCCTTCATGAGTTTATTTTATGACTTTATAAGCCTTTTCTCGAGTGCAAAATGGTATTTATTTAATTGTGAGGCATTTAAGGAGTAAGTGAGTGTGTTTCGCGCACTCATTGGGTTATGCGGAATCTGTAGGAACCCCATATGTGTAGGTTGGTGTTAATAGGACATGATTTTCGGTACAAAACTGGAATGGGACCTTAGCAAAATAATATAGGGAGGGATATTTGAAGACTCCACGGGAAAAACGGAGTAAGTCACATTCTGTATTTTTTTTTCAGGAGAGCGAATTTAAACTTTCAACACTAAAAAGAATTCCTTAAAACACACCGATTGAGGGAAAGCAATGTAGTGTTTTTTGCCAAATTTATTTCTTATAAAATAAGTACATCCAAAACAAATAAAAAGTGAGACGATATAGGACGTTCATTCTGTTTCCACTAAAAATAAAATCCTCTTTATCTCGGTGACATTCCGCTTTATTTTAAACAAGCTGTGCGTTGTTGCAATGCCAAGCAAAAAAAGTGTAATCGTTGTAAGTTTGTTTCTTGAAATGCTTTTGGATACACACTATTTTCTTCAATTTCCGTTAACTGCCTCTAAGCTATCGTAAAATGGATTTACTAATTTAGAAACATTCGTGGGAGCATGCTCAACAACTCACCCAAGTTTCATCGCAATCGGACGAATGGTATATGAACTCAGAATGAACTTTGTTAAACGCTTCGTGCGTCGTCACTCATTTGTTGCATCTACTCGTGCACTACCTATTGTAAAATGGATTTACTAATTCGAAAACCTTCCCTGGCGTGTACACAACAACTCATCAAAGTTTCTTCGCAATCGGATGAATGACATATGAACGCATGCCGGATTTTGTTTAAACGATTCACGCGCCGTCACCCATTTGTTGATCAACTCGTGTGCTACCTATTGTAACATGGATTTACTAAGTCAGAAACATTCCCTGGAGTGTACACAATACCTCACCCAAGTTTCAACGCAATCATGTGAAGGGTATATGAACGCAGACGAAACTTTGTTGAAACGATTCGCGCCGTCACTCATTTCTTGAAACTTCTCGTGTGCTATCTATCGTAAAATGGATTTTCTAAGCCCGAAACCTTCCCGGGAGTGTACACAACAACTCACCCAAGTTTCATCGCAATCGGATGAATGGTAGGCTATATGAACGCATTGATAGGAGACATACACACATACACACTATCACGTAAAATTCATTTTTATAATAAGGATGAGTGGTTCAAAATAAATCTTCGCTCTTATTTTCAGTCTTATCAGTGGACTTTATGCCTTATTTTAAAATATCACTTAACGTTTACATATTTAACTTCTTGTTTCAATGACACCACATTATGTTGTAGTTTTGGAGATAATAAAAGGCTCACAAACAGGATAGAATCAAAATAACATACTTATTATGGGGTCTAGAAGTGAATGATTATTATGAAAGATAAAACTGAAATGCACAATTATAATATCATTATATAAAAAAATATCTCCCTCGCAGAAACATTCCGTCAGTAGGCCTAATAGGGCGCCATATTACAAGTCATGGCGGTTAGAATCTACAGACTGAAACTTGACTTGACGAAGTTACTTGTTTCTTGTCGATCTCTCACTAATGTTGCTATCTACTGGATTTTTCTCGTAACTGTTGTTGTTTGAGTCTTCAGTCTTTTGACTGGTTCGATGCAGGTGTCCATCCTCCCTGTCCTGAGCTAATCGTTTCATCTCTAAATAGCTACCACACCCTACGTCCGAGGCAATCTGTTTGACATATTCTAACCTTGGTCTACCTCTACAGTTCTTGTCCTCGACCCTTCCTTCCATAACTAAGCTTGCTATACCTGGGTGTCTTAGTATGTGTACTACCAACCTATCTCTTCTCTTCATTAGCAGTCGCCAGAAACATCTCTCCTCTCCCACTAGTCTTAATACCTCATCGTTTGTAACCCTATCTGCCCATCTGATCTTCATCTTTCTCCTGTAACACCATATTTCAAACGCTTCAATTCTCCTCTTTTCTGCTGCACTAATAGTCCAAGTTTCACTTCCATAGAGCGCCACGCTGCTGACAAAGGCCTTCAAAAATGACTTCCTCACACCTAAATCTATATTCGATGTCAACAGAATCCTTTTCTGTAGAAATGCTTTCCTTGCCTGAGCTAACCTACTTTTTATATCTTCTTTGCTTCGTCCATCACTGGTTATTTTACATCCTAAGTAACAGAAGTTTCCTACTTCCTTTAGTTGTTCACCTGCCAATTTGATGTCCATAGAGGTTTCTGATTTATTTCGGCTGCATTCCAGTATTTTGGTTTTACATTTATTAATTTTCATCATGAATTCTTTCCTCAAGACGGAGTCCATACCATTCAAAAACTCATTCAAATCCTCAGGCGTGTCGGCCAAGATGACTACTTCATCGGCAAATCTCAGAGTTGAAATTATTTCTCCTTGAATCTTCACTCACACTTTAAATGTTTCTACAATTTCCTTCATTGCTTGTTCAATGTAAAGATTGAAAAGTATGGGTGATAAGTTGCATGCAGCCTTGCCTTACAGCTTTCCGAATACCAGCTTCTCCTCATGCCCTTCACCTCGAATGACTGCTGTCTGGTTTCTGTATAGATTGTAGATCACCCTCCTATCCATGTACTTTATTCCAAGAGTTTTCAAATTGTCAAGCAATTTAGTCCAATCAACGTTTTCAAAAGCCTTTTCTAAGTCTACAAATGCCATGGACAATCTCTTATCGTTCCTTATTCTACCTTCCAAAATCAGCCTAAGACTTACGAGGGAACGGTACGAAGTCGGACGGCGAATTTTGGTTTTATTTTTACATAGTCATGAAAGTCTTTTTATTCTGAAAATGGTAGTGGAGGTCCAATTTTTCGCAAGTCCTTTTTAAGGGGGCATTTGGGAGCTCAAAGTTGGTGGTGCGTGCTCTAAATTGTACAGTACATGACGGCACACGTCAGCGCGCACAGCCAGCGGCTGTCTTGCCACGCCTACCCTCTCCACTCGTTCGGTTCTCCACTGACGTTAGTTGGGATATTTTATTTACAAAGATGGATTCATTGTGGAGTATAGAACAATAACAATGGTTTACAAACATACAATACATAATCACATATCATCATCATCATCATGTCGTTCAAACTGTTCAAGAAATGTCTTTATTCTAACATAGTCTGGCATGGATGCATCGTTTATGGCATGATAGTGAAAATCTAACACAAAATGTGAATAACAGAACACAAGAAATCAATGCGCACACCTTATAAAAGAAAATTGGTACAATCATTTCCAGCACACTTTTTATCAAACAAATCATGAAAATTAATTTGCGAGACAGTATGAAATTCCGGTGTATTGTCAGTAATGGAATAACCACCCACTTTTCAAGCATATTTCAGCATTGGTACAAAACAATCAGCTTGTAATTGGATATGCGCTAGCATTTGACTAGTTATAATGAAAAGTCTGTTCTTGGGTTTTAATTTTGACTGTCGTGTAAATTCCTTACTCGGCAAATGTTTCCCATTCGACGGACTAAACATTTTAGTTGTCGGAAGAGTCCAAGATCACACGGCTGGCAAAGATACGTAGTTCCTTTCGGTATGTATTCAATTTGTACATGTTTGTCCGTCAGAGGTTCAAGTTGTGCATTTTTGCCATGGCCACTGAATGACTCTAGAAGAATATTTCATGCGTCGTCTTGTAATTGGGATGGAACACGTTTTGGAACCAGGCACGTACATGCCCTTTCTCCATTTTCCCGGAAGATGAACAATCAATGACGACATACTTAAAGGCATCCATGTAGGCGTTGATACTTTCTTGTACCCTAGTTCCAAACTTTCCATTAATTTTTTGGAATACGATCAAGAACAAATGTCCCATTTCTCCGGCTTTAGAAATGTGATATTGCACTGTGTGGGAGTGCGTAAAACTATTTCGGCAAACTAGCGTGGCAAGACAGCCGCTGGCTGTGCGCGCTGACGTGTGCCGGCATGTACTGTACAATTTAGAGCACGCACCACCAACTTTGAGCTCCCAAATGCCCCCTTAAAAAGGACTTGCGAAAAATTAGAACTCCACTACCATTTTCGGCGTAAAAAGACCTTCTCGACTATGTAAAAATAAAACCAAAATTCGCCGTCCGACTTCGTACCGTTCCCTCGTTAGTACAGCTTCCCTTGTTACTACATTTCTCCTGAAACCGAACTGGCCCTACCCAACTCCGTTTCTATCTGACTTTCCATCCTCTTGTAAATTATTCTAGACAGGATCTTTGAAGCATGAGTTATCAAACTGATTCTTACTAAGATATCGAATAAAATTTACTTATTTATTTAGCGTATGGCTTTTAGTGTCGGGAGTGTCCAAGGACATGTTCGGCTCGCCATAGGTTGTAGCTGCTTCGAGGGGACACCCATGGGGTGAGCTACAAGTTCCGTTCAATTTCAAGTAGTTCCAACTGACACCTAGTGGTAAACTTTGGAACTATCATAGAGCGTTTCAATGAAATCTAAGCTAGAAATTTAGCTTCACACAAGTTTAGTTCGTGGAAGGATCCTTTACATGCCATAAATCTATAACATGGTACCGCCGGCTATACTTCCCCTTCGAAGGAAGGCATACTGAAGGATTTTAACGCTCTTAAAAATTCCGACGACTTCTACCGGGCTTGAACCCGCTATCTTTGGTACAGCAGTTCAGCATGCTACCAAATACGCCACCGAAGCCTCGAATAACAATCCTGAACCGACGAAATGCGAGTATAGCCCATTGAACTGTAGGTAGAGTTCAATTGTATATTTTCCGTACGCATCTAAATGTTACTGCAAGCATAGTCTTCAACGTTATTAACCCTAGAACACAAACCCTAATTTGGTAGTACATAAACACAAAATTTATGACTATTTATTTCCATGATGAATAAAATGTAATTGCACACAAAATATAATATAAGAAGCACGTATTAACATGTAAGTTATTTTACAGAGTGTTAACTCCTAGGTTTCCAAGTCCCTGGTGTCTCATTTACAGCAGTTAGTGTAAAGATTTGCTCTATGTTCCTTGCAATATGCGCGGTGACTTTCGCTGCAGTATGTTGTCGTCATTCGCCTCTTCTGAGCAGGACAGATGTGACAAACAGTTCTTATCAGTATGTATATGACAAGTTCTGCGGTTCTAAATACTTATTTCATTCAGAATAGTGCTGTAATTTAACTTTACAGAACTTACCCAGCTAAGTTTAGCATACGTAGTCACAAATCGTCGTAAATTTTACGACGCTAGGGTCTTCAATTTGAAATCAACAGATTCGCTCCAACAATGCACGCACACTGACGAAGCTCGCGGTATTATAGGAAGGTACTGAGTAGGACAGCAACGTGGCGAGAAGAGCCAAGTATACGTCGTAAAAATTACGAGGGTTTATGTTCTAGTGTTAACGCTGCTGCGAGCATAGCCCGCACTAAGACTGGAATGTGTTACTATTGTGCACAATGTATTTGATTAATATTCATCAATTAATCAGTTAACTTTACTGACCAAAGACCAAAGGTGCACAACAGCTTCCAAAATGTGCACTCATAATTGGAGTAGAATGTCAAATCATACACAGAAATGCTCCAATAACTTTGTACTGTTCAATTATGAATGAAAGCAATAGTCTAAGAATCACTCGTATTTTTGGTCAGCCGTGGCACGCGCTTTATGATTCTCAATGTGTTCTCCAATATGTCTTTATCAATTTCTGTTGTTGGTCCATGTTCACCAAGGTATAGCGTATTTCCTTGGTTAGGAAACAATGAAGCTCTTTTTTGTACCGCATTATTTCGAACAAGTACTTGAACCACCCTGATAGTAAATCTCTCCTAGGGAAATATTTATTTCGGAATCTTAGCAAATCTAAAGCTTGAGTATCGATCGTGTGAATGGCGATGATTCTTGCTATGACCCCCGATATCTTGACTCTGGTTTCCAATTCTTTGGTCTCATGCACAGACAAACTTATCAGCAAGTTGACGAGTACAATAGATATGTGGAATACAAACAAGATAAACACGGGTATCGCAACGTGGGGGGTTATATCAAACTTAAGGTCGTTAGCATCAAACTCTCCCGTCATGAAAATAAGAGTTCTGAACAGTACACACACTGCCACAGAGACTCCACTGACTTGAATGCTGTCTTTAAATATTATATGCATGCAGTGACAGAACGTTGGTATTAGAAACAAGTAGGAGCAGAAGAACTTCGAATAATTCTGTGAAAATTCTCTAAGCATCTCAATGATTCTAGAAAACATTGGGTATCTTCCGACAAGCAACATGACCTTCACACATGCAAGAAGTATCACAATTATGTTAAGCGTGGATCTCACGTCGCGGTAGTCCCAAGGAATCAGCAACGCCCAAGTTAGACCAAAGATGATCACATCAAGAAAATTCTCCCTACGTCTAAATATGATAAAATATAGCATATATGGACATATTAAAATTATAAGCAGAAGACGGAACATAAAAATAGGCATAGAAGAATGTGAATCGCTGCAATTTGTAGTAGTGTTATGGCGATTGTCACAGGGAATAGATGAACTTGAATTGCTGCAATCTGTAGTAGGGTTATGGTAATTTACACAGTCTCTATCTGGATAAAACATGATGAACAAGTTGAGAATTAAGAAATATAATATGTACCATAACAGATTTAAAAAGAATAATATTTTCACACAGTCCCACTTGAAGCGCAGGAAGCTCCAGATGATAGGATGTGTAAGCAGCTCCTCATATTTAGATCCTTCTCGAGCTCTGTTTCAGCTTTCCATTTATCTTCATCAGAATTGATCATTATCGAAGCACTCAAGCTGCGAAATCTGACACTGCTACCACTCATTAAATGTTCGCCACCAGCAGCTGTCAACAATGAATAATCAAAAGTAAGTTCATAATCTTCTTCGTGAGGAGAATGTTTCTTATCAGTGTTCAAAGATTTATTCAGAAGCGCACCTAACCCTCGAACGGATATAGGTTTCTTATGCAAGTTATTTTCCATATCAATCCAGGCACCTTTATTCAAAAGAAGGATGCTGCATTCCAAGTTCTCTGATCTGAAAGCGTGTTGCAAAGCTGTATCGCCTCTTTTATCAGTGGCATTGACATCCACATCTGGTGTTTCAAGTAGCAGTTTCATAATTGCAATTTGCTTCGCCTTGACTGCTAAGACCAGAGGCGGAGAAATGTTGAATTTTCATATTGCGTTTGGATCAGCACAGTATTCCACCAATTTCTTGACAATTGTTTCAAGTCCAGCCTCCACAGCAAGCTGCAGTAAAGTATTGCCACTGCTAAGTTCACGTGTAGTCAAATCCTGAATATTATCCTTTACTTCTTCATATTTCTTAATGAATTCTTCATTCATCCCCTTTTTTAAGAAATCTAATAACATTCCATAAACTTTATCTATAGCATGTGGCTGTCTTGAATTATCTTCAGCCTTCAAATTCAATAATATGTGCGCAGCTCTCCAATTACGTTGCTCCTCCGCGAGATTTATAAGCTCTTCCTTGTCTAATGGGATAGCTATATGATTATAGAGAATGTTAACACACTTCTCTAAACTATCTGGCCGTATTCTGCGACTATTTCTCAGTTCGAAGCCAACACAGCCAAGTACTTCAGGTACTTCTTCGTCCGACATGTCTGAGTCTTCATCCAACCATTCTGAATTGGAAGCTATGGCATAATGCAACTTACTTACTTCTTACTTAATTTCTGCCGCTCCTTCCGGAGCATAGGGCGTTGGCGAAATTTCTCCACGCAGTACGGTTCCTGGCCATTCTCTTCACTTGACTCCAGTTCTTGTCCACCTCTGCAATTTCATTTTCGATCGTCCTCTTCCAGGTCTTCTTAGGTCGACCTAATGCAACGCTGTCCACTTTTTCTTATCCAAAGCATTCACGTTGCTATCGGCTTTCAGCAAGGTTTCTATGGCTTCGTAGTTGAGTGATTCAGCGGCGATATGAATTGGTGCCGTATATGTAACTTGGTCGAGTTTATTGGAGTCTGCACCAGCGGTCAAGAGCAACTTGAGAAATTCTTCATAGCCTGACTGTCTACAAGCCATCTGCAAACATGTCACATTAAATGGTTTTTCATAGCAAAAATTTGGATCAAATAAGGAAGAGCCCTCATTATCGACTTAAAGCAATAACCCCTTGAATACTTCGAGATGTCGATTTTGAAACGCTACCAATATTTGGTTTTCATACGTATGAGCAGTGCTGTATTTGATGGGAGGTAACTTCTGACGAAGCTGAGGATACCGCTGCATTATATAAGAACGAGCCGTTCTACCAAAAACGTAATTGGCATCCAAATCTACATCATCCTTCCTATGTTCAAGTATTATCTCTATCAGTTTTAGGCATCCACAATGCACTGCCAGGTGGACTGGAGTGTAACCTTTCTTGTTGGCTTTGTTAATGTCAACATCCTGTCGTTTTACCAGCATCTTCATTCACTGTTCAAATCTGTCGTTTTCGTTGTTCTTATTGTAATATTTGCACAGGTAATGCAGTGCCGTATTGCCTTCGCCGTCCACCACATTCACATCAATTTTCTTGTGTTTTAGTAATTGTTCCATACAACTATAAGACCCAACTTTAGCCGCGTAGTGAATAGGTTCGGTTTGATGACGTTCACATTAGATCTCATGTATGGTAATGCCAACAGCAGTTTCAAGACATACCGGAAGGAGATTCTTTAAGATTGAGATATCCTTGTTTTCAAGTAAGTCGCGGAATTCCTTCAAGTTATTCCCCTTGAGTGCATCAAGCAGTTTCTTCCATAATAATTGTTTGATTTCCTTCTCGCTCGTCTGGTCATGAGAACTCGTATGGCCTGGCATGACTCCATCACCGCTACCACAATCCTCCTTGGGCTGCTTCTGCTCGTGTTTCACTGAGGAGTGATTTTTATCTCCCTTTGCCATTGAAGAGTTCTGTTTCATTTCATTACATGTGTCTCCTTGTTGAGATGACTTACTGTTTGGTAAGTTATCAACACTGCCGTTCGGCTCTGGACAAGACATGATGCAGGTCCTGAAAAGAAATAAAGAAAATATTACAGGAGCAATATGGGCTATTGATGTGAATCTTTCGATATTATTGTGCCGACAGGATGTAAAAATGTAAAATCAGAAAAGAACAATTTTAAATTGTAAAAATAAAATGTGAAAACTGGCATTGTAAAAATACGAAAATAAGAAAAGAGAAATTAAAAAAAAATAGGAATGATAAGTGAGATATGGTTATCTCTATGTCTGAGTGTTTTACATTTTGTTTATGGTAAGCTAGGTTTGATTTTTTTTTTCGCTTAGGTTTAGTTAAGATAGGCAAACGTACTCCAGAATTTTTTAAAATCTTACTGTTGTTGTTGTTGATTACATACGGACATAGCTAGAGGATACCAGTGCTACCAAAATGGCTGTGATACTTCTCCAAGACCAGCAAAATAAGCCACTTAATACATCAACAAAAAGTGGGAGTAAAATTCAGAGCAAAAGTAGACGCAAATATGAGTTCAAATATGAGAGCAAAAGTGGGAGCAAATATGAGAGCAATAGTAGACACAGTGGGAGCAAAACTGGGAGCAAATATACAGGGGCAGTTCAAAGTGGGAGCAAAAGTTGGATCAAAGTGGGAGCAAAGTGGGAGCAAATATGGGAGTAAAGTGGGAGCGAAAGTTGGAGCAAAAGTGTGATCAAAGTAGGAGCAAATATGGGGGCAAAAGTGGGTGCAAAAGTGTGCGCAATTCGGTTAGGTTTAGTTGGGATTGGGTTCAGTTCAGTTCAGTTTGGTTCGGCTTGGTTCGGTTCGGTTTGGTTTGGTTTGGTTTGGTTTGGTTCGGTTTAGTTCGGTTCGGTTTCGGTTCGGTTCGGTTTGGTTTGGTTCAGTTTAGAACGGTTTGGTTCGGTTTTGGTTTGGTTCAGTTTGGTTAGGTTTAGTTCGGTATAGTTTGGTTCGGTTTGGTTCATTTGGGTTAGTTATAGAAGTGAGGGTAGGCCTATTGTTGGATTACATTGTATTTTATAAACTGGGTTTGGAAAGCTTGTTTTAACAAATTTCCACGCTTTGCTTTTCTCAATGCCCATACACTTTTACAAGTTGCAACCTGTTCGCTAATGCGATTGTAGAATGTGAAACACTTGCATAGTATTAAATTTTAGCTAATTCAACATTGCCATACAATTGCGCAATTTAACCTTTTGTTTCGTCATGCGATAAGTTTATTCTTGTTTTAAACGAGAAAGCAAACTCGCTGTGTGTATAGCCTTGTCTACGGTATATTAGGGGGCTCTTAGCAAGAATATGTCTCCTTAAGGACACCATGTAGAGTTCGCCTTGAAACTGACCACACTATTTGAATAAATTTTGAGGCTATCTTACTACTATACCATTAATTTCAAAACATTGAAACTTTGCACATGCAGTTAGTGATATCTCCTCAACACAGGGAAAGAATTTTGGAAAGATCCAAATGCCCAGTTTATGTAAAATACATTTTAAATTTTACCTGAAAAATAATTTTTGAGAATGTTTTAATCTCTTTAGGTACACTTTTCTCAGAAAGTAGCAGCCAGAGAGCAACTAAACTGCCCACATATGTCGTATAGGCTTTGATTTACACAGTAGGTGAAAGATTTTATTCATTAGATTATTATTTGGCCAATTAAAAAAATATTATATTTGATGTACCAAATTTTGGTAAATTTTTTGTAATATTAATTTTTTATAGGGCTTGATATCTGTTAATATCCAGTTATATTTCACCTATTGTGTATATAATGACCCCATACATACCCATAAAAAATCATGACAATAAGTTCAGTAGTTTCAGAGAAAAGTGTACCTGAATGTCAAAAAATATAAGTTACGGTAATAGACAAAAAAAACAAAGACATGCGTTTTTGACACATACCAGCCTTTTAGAATTTTCCAGCTCCATACTTCTCTTCATTCTTGGTTTCCTCATCTTCTTTCTTCTTCTTTTCAGCTCTCTTCTTTATCCTGGCTTCTTTGGTCATCTCCTGGACACTCTTTTCAGCTTCCTTCAGTCGCAGCATATCACTCTTGCGAAGCGCACATGCAATTTCATTGCCTGGTACAATGCCAAGTTTTTCATGCCATAAACAAACCTCAAATTAACCTCGTATTTCTTCTCAACTAATTTTGATGTCATAGTTGATTTATTGCTGCCACATGAATTACATTGTATTTCCAATCTTGTGGCTAAGCCCCTTCTACTTTTTTCATCTTCCTTTAGTTCAAAACAGTCTACACCATCACAGTGTTTACATTTAGCAAATGAGTGTAGCAAACCAGAAAGTACACCTATATTTAGAATTACATAACTATCACAACTACTTGCATTACTCACAGTGGAACAGGCATTACTCTCGGATTCCAAATAATAGTTTCCTTTTTGAGGCACATCTTGCTCTTCCAATGTCATGTTTTGAGTCGGTTGAATGCAATCCAAAATCGCCCTTCACACCTTTGGCAACACGGCGATAATATTTACCTATACCAAACTTCCTAATTCGACCCATAATAACACACGGGAACACAAAACTGTAAATAAATGTTATAAAAACAACGACGACTGATCTACACGAGGTTACCACTGAAAATTCAAAACATCAACAAGTTTCCGCGGAAACCGATGCTTAGATGTTTCCATGGATATTTTATAAGCAAGGCAGCTACTAGAACTACTCAGATGTTTCCATGGAGATTATATAAGCTACCAGAACTACCAACAGACAAAACAAGACTTCCTATTAGCATGCCGAAAAACAACATTTGGTGACAGTCCACGCCAGGTGGGCGTGGTCAGTTGAGCACCTTAATTAAATGCCCCGAAAAAGGCATTTAGAGGGCCGGAAGGTGCAAAAATCATATGCCACCTTATAGAATAGACCTTCCCTCACACATTTATCAAAGAAAAAAATCCGATTTTTTCATCCCTCAACTCTACAAGGTGTCCTTAACTACTACCTACTATCACATCGTGACACACCGCCTAACCAACCATTCTACAGCCTTGTAATACGAAGTAAGTAGCTGTTAGCCTTGACTTGGGGATATTAGGGGACCCTTAGCAAGAATATCTTTAGTTGACTACTACCTCTCACGGTGATCACACCTTGAAAGACCATCTAACCAAACATTCTACAGCCTTGTAATACATAGTAAGCAGCTGTTAGCCTTGTCTAGGGTATATTAAGGGACCCTTAGCAAGAATATCTTCAGTTGACTGCTACCTCTCACGGTGATCACACCTTGAAAGACCGTCTAACCAATCATTCTACAGCCTTGTAATAGGCAGTAAAAAGCTGTTAGCCTTGTCTAGAGTATATTAAGCGACCCTTAGCAAAAATATTTCCAGTTGACTACTACCACTCACGGTGATCACAAGACAAGAATCTGAGCCTACAACACATTACCTACTTTCAATGGTTCCTGATAATAATGGGCTTACTGAATATAAAACGTCTTTTCAAGGTCGTCAAATATCCTATTTTGTAGGTTGTGATACGTCTAAGGATTTAAATTCATAACTTAATGAGTCCAAACGTCAAATAATCAAGCTATACAGAAAGAACAAGCAACACACAAGTCGATAAAAATTGATCTTGTGGCTGAATGTAGATTTATTCATACGTCTACCAATGAAATTACAGATCGTGCTTTTAAAACACGTAATCAGGCCAAATTTTTGGAAACAGACTTAAGTAGTTTCTTGGAAACGCAATTTAAAAAGGTTAATATGGAAATGGAGGAATTGAGCTAAATGGCAGTAATTGGACTTTGCTAGCTGTTGACTGAATGCCTGGGAGCACATATATTCCATAACCAGCAGCTGTACAAGCAAAAAAAGCCTGCATCAATCCTCAAAACTTAAGGACGAGAGGTATTTTATGTATGCCATTTTAGCAAATCCGGAAAACAAGTATAGTTTTTCAGTGATATCGTGTCCTTAATCGCTAGCAGACATCACCAAAATTGAGAAAGCAACGATATATCCATCAATGTATTTGGGCTGGAAGAAGACAACAAACTGTTTCCTCTAAAGGTAGTGGATCAAGTGAAGTGCTACAAGACCACCGTGACCTTCTTCTGCTAAGTTCTTCATCTGGTCAGAACCACTATGTCTTTATCAAAGATTTTGATGAACAAGTAGGACATCAGGTCATTCACCATGGACATAAGATATATATATATATATATATATATATATATATATATATACACGTGTAAACGGTGTTTTACTCACTTTTATAATCGATATGGGCAACGAGAGATAGATAAATCAAAAGAACATAGAGATTTGTGTGTTCTGCATAACATTGTAAGTGTTGAAATGCCTATTAAAAATCCAATTCTCAAATATTTAAACTTGGAAAAGATGCTCAGAATACTTTACGTTATCTATGCAGATTTCGAAAGTATACTCTTACCTTATCAAACATGTTTACCTAATCCAGAGGTAATTCATACAGTCCCATGTCAGAGTCATGTTCCTATGAGCTATGGTGTATATGTTAAACCCTCGCCAGCTGTGGAACACATAAAGACAAACTTTCCGAGCCAACCTCTTATTTATTAAGTTTATGGACTGTTTGATATCAATAGCTAATGAAATTGATCGCCTTTACAGCTTAAATGTTCCAAAGTCTATACCTCATGATCAAGAAGCAGAGTTCGAATCTTCTGAAACCTATTATTTGTGTCATAAAACATTTACCAAAGAGGGCTGGAAAGTTAGAGATTGTCATATTACAGGCGAATTCCGTGGAGCTGCTCATCATAACTGTAATTTGAGATGTAAAACAGTAACCCCGTTCCTGTATTTCTACATAATATGAGTGGATATGATACAAATTTTATTGTAAACCAGTTGGGATGTACTACTGACAGAGTTGACGTTATCCCTAACTCTAAAGAAAATTACATCTCCTTCACCAAATATGTAGGATGTTAAGCTTCGATTCGTTTCGATTGATGCAGAGTAGTTTGGAAAACTTAGTTACAAACTTAACATCATACCCTGAAACAGACATGTACTTTGGAATGGACGACTTTACTTGTGGCGTGGCTTTGAGGTTCCTGAAGTGTCTCACAGAGTAGGCAGGTGGTTTTGTGGGCGAGAGACGAATGGAGACACGTTGTCTTGTGCCAGAATGTAATTTACCGAGTTGAAGTGTCAATGATTTGCGATTGGTAATACTTATATATAGTCGTAATTCGTATTAAATATACCTCCAATATAGGCGTAATGATAAGGGTTGTAAAATTAGTGCATGAAATTACTGAAACCGGTTTATGTTCTTATAGTTAAGGCACCGTGTTCGTAGATATGACAGTTTCATTGTGCAAAATGAAACTGTGCCGTATTTCTCAAGCAGCTGACATGGACCAAGTCGTCAGAGAACCTCAAAACGTTTAGTTTGAACTGTGCTACAAAATACGTAGGTGATGATGGTTCTCAAAGACTAATGAAAGAAGGCTATAATCTGTGCATACATGAATTATTGAAGATGTTTGGTGTGCCTATCAAGGTTATCTAATGACCTTTAAGGCTGTCTGTTTTGCTATTTTGCTAGACAATGGGAAATTTCCTCCAAGAATACTTTATTCGTGGTGTGACGGCTAGCTTTGTTAGCTGTCACCCCGGAGGTCTGGGTTCGATTCCCGTCTCTATCAAGACAATTAATTCTGGTCTGAGTGCTGGAATGGAGTAGGCTACACTAAGCCTCGTGAGGCTAAACTGAGAAGCGGTGGGTTCGAATTCCACCTCAGTCATCCTGGAAGTGGTTTTTCGTGGTTTCCCACTTATACTCCAGTCAAATACCGGGATGGTTCCTAACTAAAAGGCAACGGCTGTTTCCTTCCCATATCTCACCTGAATTATAAATGCACACACTACTACAAACACCACAATAACAGAGGTTATCAAACAATCATCCCACACTTATTCAAGTACATGGGGCCAAATGATCACGATGTCCAAGGCCCTTAAATGAAACAACAACAACAACAAAAAAGCCACTCTATTTTCAAGGGTATGAAGAGAATGACGAGTTCAACGTTCTTAGGTCGTACTGTTCGTGCAAAGCTGGGTGATTTTTTCGTGAATATTTCCAATTTAATACGAATTGGCTGTCTGGGAAGAAAAATAACCCACATTTTTTTAGCTAAGGAAATGCATTCATCTAATGGGATTGTTTTACCTCATCTTTGCTGTAGCCTAATGGAGCCATTGAAATCCCTGCTAAAATATCCTGCACATTCGTTGAGCATCAATGGTATAGGCTAAAACTAGGGGAAAGTGCATGGATCCAGATCCGGTGATGAAACCTAACAGGAAGAGGAGAATTCTTAATTCTGTCAATTTTCAAAATTCTACAGACATACAAGTAGGCTTCTTAAAATACAGCTGTATATTTTAATTTATGTCTGAATTTACTGCTGCTAGTTAGTTATTGTTGTTTCAAGGGGTGGAACAGTAAGGTACTGCAGTCGAAGATAATAGCAACCTAGGCCTAATTCCATGTGATGTCCTTTTTACAAGCAAATAAGAGTGAAGAACTGTACAGAATTTTTTGTAGCTGCTTTATAAATCATACTGGTATTTACAGTAGCCCTAGGTCTTCATATAGAGGTATATTTCATCCTCCTCAGTTTTTTACTGACGACCTGGATTTAAGGCCACATAGCTCATAGGCCTATACACCAATCTTCCTCTTTTCATTATTTTTAGCCTGTTAATTGACAAGTTCATAAAACCTTTCTAGGCTATTACCAGTACCGGTATGTCTAATTTAATAACTGATATTAAAGCAACTCAGCCGGTATATATTTTTAAAATAAAAACGACTTGTATCGGAGATCTGATATTTTGAAAGAAAGGTTACCTTAAGTCAATAATTTCAAAAATGTCAACTAAAGGTAACACCCAAGGTAATCCTCCAGAACTTCCGCAGGCCTACCGGTATGTGAAAGTAACTAGGCTCATAATCCTCATCTAAAATATCGGTATTTTTCCTTAGAGTTTTCAGTATGTTAGAATAACTAGAAATATTATCTTAGGCTATGCCTACAGCTGCGAATTGCACTTATTTAACTCTGAATTAATGCTTGTTGTATGCACTGTACTGACACCGTATTCATCAATAGAGAGATAATAGTTAAAAATCAGAAATTAATCTCGTTAGTTTATTTCTATACTAGCCTATTTTTTAACATATCATACCAAGCGTTTAACAAAGACAGTGTGAATAATACCGTCTTGCATACAGGCGTAGGCCTAATTTATATGCTAACTTAGGACATGACGGGTTCAATTTTTTTTAAAGCGAAAAGTGGGAAATACATTTGGCAGAGCATATCACTTAACAATTTTCTTCTAGGCAATACTGGCTTGTAATCTAAAGGTAAGAAATGGGCTAAACATACTCTCATGTGGGCTGATATGTGTGATTTCCTTCCAACACGACGGATTTTGAAAAAAAACACTATTTCCTCAAAATATGACCAATTGCAAGGAAGTAAACGTTACTTTGCAGTTGCCACATCTGTTTTTTGCACTGGGGTACTGCACAATATTGAACCATTATTCTATAATGTATAAAACAACGAAGATTTAAGCGTAATTCGTAACTACAACTCACACAAGCTACTCATGGCGGCCCACAACATCGGTTTGTAAACAAAGTCACGTGATAGCATGATGTCAGAGGGCGGTACTGGTCTAGTCGTCCATTGAAAATGCAACGCGCATTACTCGAAAAGGTGTATTTCCTTATGATTACATTGATTCGTGGGAGAGATTAAGTGAAAAATATTTACCTCCAAAGGAGGCATTCTTTAACTAATTAAGTCAAGAAGATGTTACTAAAGAAGACTATGAACATGCCAAAAATATATGGAATCAGTTTCCGCACATGACAAATGCTGGGATTGTGACTAACTACAGGGCCCGAGGTACCTGTCTCAGTAATACTACTGATATACTCATGTAGGCCTACATGATAATAATAATAATAATATATTTTAACAACTTATCCTCCACCGTCACAAGGACGGTGTCTGGAAACTGAAACCATTTTGCTTGCAGATACTTCTGGGGATGGTGACAGGTGACCGCTAACTTGGGTCTAATTTATTAATGAAGGGTCAGGGAAGGATTTTGGTAGGAAGTCGGCAGTGGACCGGTTGAAAGGAACCGTACCAGTATTTGCCTGGTGGTGAAAATGGGTAACCATGAAAACCATTTATAGGACGGCCGAAGTGGGATTCTAACCTATGTTCTCCCGATGCCAGCGAGGTATGAGCTAGCGCGTTAGCGTTTTCGGCCACCGTGGCCGGTACATAATAATAAAGGTAATAATAACAGCCAAAACTTAAGCTGCTACTGTAATCTAGATAAGACAGGCCAATAAATAAATTCTACACAAACCCATGGTGCACGAACCTGAAGACCATGATATCCCATGCTCATAAATAAACCGATAGCAAAAAAGGGACTTCCAGAATATGCTATCCTGGCGGTCGCTGAAGCACTGCACTCTGGTGGCCAATGTTCAAGTAAAGTGTTATGTGCCGTTGTACCATCTATTGGGATATGGCGCATCTACATGATTCAACCTAACTGTGCTGTGCTGCTTCCAAGTGGGCTTTGTGGTTACTACAGTATGTCACAAAGCGTCTTGGTTTGCAATTTATTTTACTTACCGTTGTTCAGTGCAGCCAACAGTACGATCATGTCCCTACACGCAGTGAATTGAGACAGTTCTATATCTAAATATTTTTTTGTTTTGGAAAATATGGTTGCAGGCTGGACTTTAAGGGGAACATACAGCTTGAGAAGCTAAGACAACGATTGTAATATTATGACTGTAAATGACAAATAACGAATAACCCCTGGTACTACAGCCCATGAAGGGCCTAGGCAAACCAAGCGACCGCTGCCCAGCCATTTGGTTTGCAGATATTGGGGTGACGCGTGGTCAGCGCAACGGGTCCCCTAGGCCCGTCAGTCTTGGTTTTCGTGACCGGGGCGCTGCCTCCCTGTCAGACAGCCACTCAATTGTCCTCACGAGGCTGAGTGCACCCCGTTCCAGCCCTCACGTCAGTTTCCAAAATCCCCGACGGAGTCGGAAATCGAACCCTGGGCCTCCGGGTGAGAGGCAGCCACTCTACCCCAACTCCACGGGGCTGGCATATTATGACTGTGCCTGTCAAAAATACGACACGCATGTCATACGATGTTGGCATGTCAATGAACCCATTTGAATTCAGTAGGCCGTGTTCATAATGGCAAAATTAATCTCGGGAGTTTCCGCCAACACAAAATTCCTCATTTCTCTACTAGAAAGCGCTATAGTGTTCAAGGAGATTAGATATCTAACCTCCTGGACTACCATAGTGATTCAAGGAACAACGAAATTCGACATGCAGGCTACCCTCTGGGTGTCAAATTACAAAGCTTGCACCCGACACCCAAGACCATACGATACTGTTATTATATTACTGGCCTGTCATATATCTTGCACAACAATTATATACATTTCCAAGAAAACACACATTTTGCTGCTTGGAGCAAAGTTTTAAATTTTCAAAATGTGACTATCTTTATCCATTTTTCAAAATTTTGTCCCGGTTTGTGCTGTTCCTCACCGTATCCCTCATATCTCCCATATTTATAGGATTTTTTTGACTTATTTTTGTATTTTCTTTTTTTTTTTGAAGTGGGTCCTAAACCTTTAGCTACAAAATGAGTCTCACTCATTTCCAAATTATTATTTAAGTAAGCATTATTATTTCATTTTTATTCTAAGCAAACGCAACAAATTATTATTAACGTTCTAGAAAGCCTTAAAAGTTTGAGTGAGATTCAATTTGAGGCTCAAGGTTTAATATCAACTTAAAAGAAATTGAAAAGTCCAAACGTTCCTATAAACTCGGTTGACTAACTGGTTGGCACCTGAAACAAAATTCACACTCCTTATTTCGGAAGAAGATTTTGTATTACTCATTTCAGGCACTGAGTTAAAATATTTGTTGATATTCAGTACCGTACTTTAAAAAACATAATATAATTTAATATAGTTTGCCAGTTCTCGAAGGAATGTCCTTTCCGATATACAATTTCATAACAAGAGAGATAAAAGACAATTGCGCCCTTCCTGCACAAATCGTCGACTCTTTTTAAACGATCGTCATCTCTGAGTGTGTTGTTAGTTTGGCAACAACGCTATTACTATCACGACTAACGTCACTTATTGCTAAAGTCCGGCTTCCCAGGATTCGCTCCAGAAATTGCAATCGAAGTTCCAAAAGGTGTCAGCTCATTCTACTCTGTATTTAGAAAACATCACCCAACAGGTGAAAAGTCGAAGATCACATCAAAATATAGCTATAAAATTACTAGTTATTTTGAAGAGGAAGTTACCAGATGAGGAACATTACACATTTTCATAAAAATTTACTAAGGATTAAGACTTTTACTAGTTATTTTGAACAAGATGTATGGCAAACGAGGATTATTGTTACTATTGGATAACACATGAAACTGCCTATAATACAAATTATCATAGATATATTCAAAGGATTATGCAATAATACAAATTTTCCTACAGTAGATATTTTCAAAGGATTATTAATGTTTTTTCTTAATTTTTTATTAAAACTTATGTAAGGATATCCATTTGAACTCCGCCATTGCCCGGTCCCAAGTCCGGGATGAGAAAGGAGGAGGGTTCGATGGCAGGCTTAACAACAAGCCGGTCGGTAAAACAAATTCTGTTGTATCTCAATGCACTGGCTAGAATAAATATTATTGGAATGACAATGTTCGAGCTACATTTGGTGTGGCTCCAATCCATGAAAAAATGCGGGAGAGCCGTCTGCGTTGGTATGGCCATGTACTGCGTAGCAATCACTCCAGTCGCGAGAACTGCACTTGACATCAGTCCAGAAGGCCGACGACCACGAGGGCGACCGAGATAGCGCTGGCTGGATACTATGCGGGAGGACATGCAACTAGTGAATGCCACAACTAGAGACGCTCAAGATCGAGCAGTATGGAAGAAAAAGTGCAGAAAAGCAGACCCTGCAATAAAGCGGGATTAATGCTAGGAAGATGATGATGAATGTAAGGATATCCATTTATTTAGTTTAACTACACTTAGGATAAGTTCGATTAATGTGCTGATGAAGAAACCAACGTGTTTCGAAACATGTACACATAGTCAATAAAATATAGACATTATCAAGTGTTTTTAGTATTGATTTGGCGAATATAACGTAAGTGTTTTAAAATTATTCAATCAATACGGATTTACACAATTTTCGATTATAGCAAATATTTCTGCTAATTCGGTACTTGTTTTTCTAAATAATTTAATTTTCTATATTTTTGAATTTTTAATGTAAAGCCCAATATTTTATTTACACTTACTTTTACAAAATTTATTGTTTATCTAACTGTATTTTGAAAAATGTCATTTGAAGCTCAATATTATATTTTATTTATTTATTTACAACTCATATTAGCCTACATTTTTATTACTTTATTTAATTCTTTTAATTACAATTTATCTCATTAACATTTTTCACATCAAAAACACATTGTCCCCGGCCAAATTAATAGACTCAGCACAATTTTTCTACAAACTTTTCTTTATTTGCTAATTTTATTAGATTATCATTACATTTATTGCACTAAATGAAGGAATGCATGTTTCTAAACTCTGTAACAACTGTTACAATGCAATTAATAAATAAAGAATTAAATCACGCGCTATGCTAATAGTTGACAAATAGCAAATACAAATAGTGGGTATGTAGAGGCTAGGACAAATACTGCTACCGAAGATGTTATAAAGTATTGTTGACGGGAAGCCACTGAGCCTATTTCTACCATACCCAGAGGATTTATTTCAGAGCGGACAACTAGGCCCATGACTAGGAAATGAAACATGAATTACAATTAACATCATCTAATATCTCTTCACATCAAACATCAAATACAATAAACACAATATTAAAATAAACAAACTCATGCATAAATAAAATATTTAAAAGATGTGGATCCCAACGTACAATAAAACTTACTTTCAGGAACACTGATGCAATTCTCCCCTATCTTAAAAATTTTCCATCGTCAATGTATTTATCATGAATGCTTTGAAAACCGACGTGGTAGCCTGCAACATTTGTGAAACTATGAGACATACTCAAGGTAGCTTCAATCAGAATTTCAATTATTTGTAATGAAGATTTAATATGCCCAAATTATTGGCATAATGTCAGACGACAAGAAATCCATTAAATGATATTTTAAAACCAATTAATAAGCCTTCAAACACGAAGCTCAATGAATTCACACGTGATTCTTACAACATGGCTACTCGATCTTCTTTTATTTACCATCCCAGCTAACAGATGGACATTATCTTAACATTTACAAGGAGACAAAGCACTATCGTCATGCACAAGAAATTAGGCCTAACCTCGTTACTCGGACAGAAGTTAATATTAAAATAAATATTATTACACAGATTCATATTGATCATCCTACATTAAATAATTAACTATCGAAAATATTACAAACATTTATCCACTCAACAAATTGAAGGTCAGCCTAAGTTGAGACATCACGAGACGACTATTAAGTTGAAACACCATGACAAATCTAATAACGTGCAACTAATAAAGATTCACTTACTTCATTCCCGAAACTCGCACCATATCCATAATACTTACATCATTCCTCATGTATCATACCTGACCTCAAAATAATTGACATATTCATATTCCTTTTAAAGCCAGCCACAACATCAACATAATATCGGTACAAGGAATTTCATTCTTCATGCAAATACTTCCCCTTTTGTTGGCCACTCCTAATGTAGCATTTATCTTTCCACATCTAACACGTTCACAATCAGATTCACCAAAGTATGCTATTATTTTAAAAGCAATTAAAGGAGCTTTTCCATAAGCTTGTTTCGTCTTCTCCTTGGTACGGTAGTGGGCACAGTAAACTCTTTACCCAATTGCTACTGTGCAGTGGTATGTATCATTGGGTAGCCGTCGACTACCGATTGAAAGCGTAAGACCAGTAATTAGCGGGGAATCGCAAACAAGAGTATGACTCAACGCAGAGAGATACATATGAGGAAAAACAAAGGAATAGAGACGAGGACACAAATGGAACTTAACTCTTCACACCGAAGCGACCCAGCTTGGTGACTCACTACACATACACACACATGACCGGGTCACAAATATGGATCATGGGAAAGGAGTAACCATTCAAATCTTTAAATTAATATTGTCGAAAAATGCTACTATGTTACTAACCAGTGGAATTGTAGGCGCATGTACTAATGTGGCAACATTTAAAGGAAGGGCATAACCTAAATCGTATAAAGTTCGCAACATTAAGGCACGTTGATAGTCATATTGTGGACATTGAAAGAGAATATGATTTAGGGAACCCTCCATTTGTAAACACGAAAACAGAGGATCATCACGTCGTTTTATGCGAAATAAATACACCGGCGTTAATGCATGGTTAAAACGGAGACGAATGATTGTAATGATATGCCGCCGTGTGTATTTCCCTCCCTGAAACCATGGTTTGTTTAAAATAGTCGGTTGTAACCCAAAATAGTGCTTGGCTTTAATTCTTGCATAGTTAGTCCACGTGACTTGCCAGTCGTCCAGTATCGTCGAACGAATAAGAACGCAAATCGGACATTGGTATGGCGATGTTGTATAGTTTGCCTTGGCCATTAGCAGCATCTTTGGCGAGTTTATCCGCTATTTCGTTTCCCTCAATATGAGAATGGCCGGGTACCCACGTGATACTGACTTCAAAACCCTCCGTGTGTAAAGTGTACAATTGTTGAACTAACTGACATAAAAACCAATTATCGGCCTCTAGAACATTTTGAAGTGCTTGCACTACACTCATTGAATCGGTACAAATTAATGAATGACGAATGGTATGTTGTTTGATATAAAAACACGTCTGACGGATGGCAAAAATTTCGGCTGTAAATATCGAGACGTCTGGGGATAAAGTATACTGAAATGAGATTTTTAAATCCGGGGCAAAGAAAGCTGCTCCCACACGAGAAGGGTTCACCATTTTAAAACCATCGGTATAAAAAAGATGCAGGTGATCAAAGGTTTCGTTATCTCCCGAAAAATATTGGGAATGATTACAGGATGATGTTGAAAGGACTGATGTACTTGGGGTAAGGAGTTCTGAAGAATATGGGGTTGAAAATACGTTGCAGCATACGGAATATTATATATCGGTAACCGCATGACTTTTAATATATTATGGCGGCACAGTTGAAGCATGGAATATGCGGTTAGTAAAGCTGGACGAGAATCGGTGGGCAATAATCGACGCGTATAACATTCCTCCAATAGTTGTAATTTAGGGACGATAGGTGATGTTGTTATCATCATTTTTCTTAGCAGGTACATACATGCAAGATATCTACGCCGATGATGAAGTGACATTTCTCCGGTTTCAACTAACAGGGCTCCTGTGGGGGTTGATTTAAGCGCACCTATAATTATACGCAAGCCGGAAAACTGTATTCTATCTAACCGGAGGAGCCTAATGCTGGACATTGCATAAAAAAAAGGAATTGTAATCCATCACAGAACGGATGATGTTACGGTAAACCGTTAATAATGATTCTGGGTCCGCCCCCCAATTGCGTCGAGTGAGTGCCTTTAGAACATTAATTTTGCTGGCGAGATGACTCTGAAGGTATTGCGTATGACTCTCCCATTGCAATTTTCTGTCAATGTGAATCCCTAAGTATTTGACACTCGTTACCACCGGAATATGACCATGACGGTATAATGTAGGAGAACTGTCATAAATTCGTTTGTGCGTAAAGATCATCGCAGCGTTTTTTCCTACAGATGTTTCAAATCCGTATTGATGTAACCATTCATGAGCATGCGATAATGCGTGGTATATATCCCTGCGACAGTAGGAGAGCTCGTCTCTAGTGCAATATATTAGAATGTCATCCGCATATTGAAGAATGCGAGCGTGCGGTAATATGACTGTTTCTAAAGTACGGGTGTAAATTAAGTATAAAAGCCCGCTTAGAACGTCTCCCTGCGGAACACCATAAGAAGTATGTCGAAAATCAAAGACACCGGCTGGGGAGTTTAAAGTAATATGACGATGACATAGCATATTATGTATTAAGCACCTGAAGGGAAGGGGAGCTTGTAGATCCCTCAGAAATTGAATAAGAAGATATGGATCAACAGAATCATATGCATTTTTGAGGTCAAGGAACACAGCTACTGTGTGCATTTTCTTTCCTTTTGCAAGGAGTAGATCAGTAAGGAATATATTTAAGGGGTCAGATGTACCAAGATTTTTTCTAAATGCAAATTGGGTTTTTGGAAACAGGTTATAATATTCTAGGCACCATTTATTTATTTAATCGTATGGTGATACAATACAGAATACAAATAAGACAAAATTAAACTTTAAAGTCCTTCCTTTTCAACCATTCGGTTAGACTAGGTGTGAGATCAAACAAGTCGTCAGGAATTCCAGGGTATGAATGAAGAGGACAGCGTAGGACCAGGTGTTCAATCGTCTGTCGGAGAAGAATATGTTGAAAGATTTTTCGGAAACCAGATCCAAGTTGGATACCACGATAACTACTCGGTAATCGAGCATCTTTCATAGGTTTACGAATCGGAACAATTTGAAAAACGTTCCAATCCTCCGGGAAGGTCCCTGTGCGTAAGATGGAATTATATAGTTGAAGAATGATACACTGAGCGTTGACTGGAAATCGAGCGATCATTTTCAATCCCTGGGCTGGATGATTTTTTGTGACGAAATGTGTTGTTACGTCAAGTAAGTATAAACCTTCGCTGATGTACTACGAAGTCAAAAGAAACATTTTGGTAGTCCACACTACAGATTTCCCTTAGGAAATCTCCAGCTAATGGCAATCACATCTTGTCTCGTTGAAGGATTTTTCCACACTTCTATTATTAACGATGAAAAGAACGACAAAGGCTCCCCGCTTTAGACAAAAGTAACGCAATAGCAGATTCTTTCCGTTCCCAGCAGTTGCTTGCCAACCAACTCACATCACAGTTCATCCGTGAGCTGCTACATTCTGTCGGAGTAGCACGGTAATAAAAGGCCAGCTGGCGAGCGCCAAATACGAAAACATGTCCAAAATAGGGTACTTACAGTATGTGAGACGATTGAATCGGCTCAACAACAAAATTACCTGGGTATTTAGGAAGTTTCTTAGAAATTATGACAATTTTCCTTGGGTTTGTGCTATTTCAGTATTTTGTGCTACCAACTTTTGCATCTATTAATGGGCATACTCTCAATGCAACTCTGGATAGTTCGTTGTATGTGAGGATTATTGTGACACACTTCATGAAGCTTCTCTATGAGTCTCCCTTTTGTAGTTATAATTTCTTTCGCTATTTCTCGCCATGTCCCGTGGTTCGGATTCCACGTAAAACGGAGGTCCCGTGGCTTATGATCGCGAGATTAACGGTCACGTTAAACTACAAGCTTCCTTCCTTCCTTGCTATTTCTCGCTTTACCAACACCCATACATTTTCGATCGGATTCATGTCAGGGGAATTTCCCGGCCATGAAAATAACGGTATGTTGTGACGCCGCAGAGACTCTTTGACCGACTTAGCCGTGTGGCAAGGGGCTCCATCTTGCATAAAAGTCATATTTTTCCCATTGGGAAACCATTCCTGTATCTGAGGCAGCAGCTCTCTACTCAGATTATTTTAGGTAGATTTCATTATTAGGTAGATTTCATTAGAAAGCTAACTATTGCAATGGGTCCCATGTTTCGACTTCCGGAAAATTTCGACATATCTTCGCGTTTCACATCCCTCAGACCCCAAAACCACCGTCAGTTCAAAAGTTTATATATAATTTATGTATATATATATGTATATATATATGTATATCAGTTTCTTGTGGACACGATAACTGCCGTAATTTTGCACCAATTACTTCGAATTTTTTACCGAAGATGTATACCTATAAAATCTCGGTCGAGTTCGTTACTGGGCTAAATCGGTCGAGGGGGGTGAAAATGGGGGGCTTTTTTCGAAAAAGTGAAATTTCGCTATAACTCTCTTAATACGTGCAATATCGAATCCATTCAAAGTTCATAATATGTGTCGGATAAGTGCCAAAAATTTATGTCAAATAAGATTTTTGATAGCACCAACCATTGACCAAAGGGGTGGAAAAAAGTGGGTTTTTCGGGAAACATTAATCATATCTCTCTTAATAGGCACAATATCAAAACCGTACAAAATGGACAATATTCCCCTAATAATTACCTAAAACTTTTGTCTGAAAGAATTTTTGATATGACCCACCATTACGCCAAGGGACGAGAAAAATGATTTCGGAATTATAAGAAAATGCCAAGAGCTATCAGTGGTTGCCATGGCAACACTACTAAATTGATGAGGCATGGACCATCAGACGTTGCCATGACAACGCACTTGCACGAGATCAGATTCAGTATTTCCATCTGATTAAGTGGTTGGTTGGTTGGTTCTTAAGTTTAGGGGCTGCGACAACGCGGTCATGTAGCCCCGTGTACTTTGGGTGTGTGTAGAATCTGTCTGATAACCGGTGTTAATTGTGATGACTGTATTAGTGTGTGTTATCTGTTTGTTAATTTAAGTACTGCAACTAACAATTTTTCAGATAGTTCCTACTTTTGCCGCCAAGTGCCACTGTCAACGACTACGAGGCCAAGTTCAGAACTGAGCTACTAGACGCCGCCGCAGTCGGCTCTTGGCAACGAACATAGAAACCTAAGAGCGTTGTATACATTCTTAACCTATCCAATTTAGCTTCACACAGGTGCAATTAGTGGAAGGATCTTTAACATGCCATAAATCTATGACATGGGACCGCCGGCTTTACTTCCCCTCCGAAGGAAGGCATACTGAGGGATATTTAACGCTCTTAAAAAATCCGACGACTTCGGCCGGGTTTGAACCCGGTATCTTGGGCATAGAAGCTCAGCATGTTACCGACTACGCCACCAAAGCCGCCTGATAAAGTGGGAAGCGGCTTCGGTGACGTAACTGGTAGCATGCTGAATGTCTATGCCCAATGTCGCGGTTTCAAAGCCGGCCGAAGTCGTCGGATTTTCTAAGAGTACTAGAATCCCTCAGTATGCTTTCCTTTGGAGGGGAAGTTCCAACGTTCGTTGCGAGTTGATGGTTGGGGTGGCATCTAGTAGCCAAGTTCACAGCTAGGTGTCGTTGACGGTTGTACCTGGTAGCAACATTAGGAACTACTGCTTGAAATTGACCGTCTGCAGTACTTACATGAATTAAGACTAATACAGCCATTACAATTCACACCGTTTATCAGACAGATTCTACACTCACCCAAAGTACACGGGGTTAGATGACCGCGTTGTCGCAGCCCCTAAACAGAGGAACCAACCAGAGGTAGATTTCGTTAGAAAGCTAACTATTGCAATGGGTACCATGTTTCGACTTCCGGAAAATTTCGACATATCTTCGCGTTTCACATCCCCCAGGCCCCAAAACCACCGTCAGTTCAAAAGTTATATATAATTTATGTATGTATATGTGTATATATATATGCATATCAGTTTATTGTGGACACGATAACTGCCGTAATTTTGTACCAATCACTTTGAATTTTTTACCGAATACGTATACCTATAAAATCTCGGTCGAGTTCGTTACTGGGCTAAATCGGTCGTTGGGGGGTGAAAATGGGGGGCTTTTTTTTCGAAAAAGTGAAATATTGCTATAACTCTCTTAATATGTGAAATATCGAATCCGTTCAACATTCATACTATGTGTCGGATAAAGCCCAAAAATGTATGTTTGAAGAGTTTTTTTTATAGCACCAACCATTGACCAAAGGGGTGGGAAAAAGTGGGTTTTTCGGGAAACATTAATCATATCTCTCTTAATAGGCACAATATCAAAACCGTACAAAATGGACAATATTCCCATAATAATTACCTAAAACTTTTGTCTGAAAGAATTTTTGATATAACCCACCATTATGCCAAGGGATGAGAAAAATAATTTCGGAATTACAAGAAAATGCCAAGACCTATCAGTGGTTGCCATGGCAAGACTACTAAATTGATGAGGGATGAGCCATCAGACGTTGCCAAGATAACGCACTTGCATGAGATCAGATTCAGATTTCCATCTAAGTGTGAAGCGGCTTCGGTGACGTAACTGGTAGCATGCTGAATGTTTATGCCCAAGGTCGCGAGTTCAAAGCCGGCCGAAGTCGTCGGATTTTCTAAGAGCGCCAAAAATCCCTCAGTATGCTTTCCTTTGGAGGGGAAGTTCCAACGTTCGTTGCGAGTTGCTGGTTGCGGTGGCATCTAGTAGCCAAGTTCACAGCTAGGTGTCGTTGACGGTAGTACCTGGTAGCAACATTAGTAACTACTGCTTGAAATTGACCGTCTGCAGTCCTTACCTGAATTACAGACTAATACAGCCATCCCAAAGTACACGGGGTTACATGACCGCGTTGTCGCAGCCCCTAAACTGAGGAACCAACCAAAATCTCTGCGGTAGATATAATTTTGCGTGAAGAAGTAACAGACCGTTACATAGTTGCACATCAGTGTCGAAACCTAGCATAAGGACAGTGTGACCACAAGTATAAAAATGGACCCCAAATGACAAGAAGGTTACCGTTCCCATAAGACAATAAAATGTTTAAAATAAGCATAAAATGACGAAAAACAAAGTTAATTAAGCTCCAATTATAAAATACCTTCTCGCATTAAATGAGGTCTGATCCTTCTACGCAAATCTGCATATTCTGCCTATTTTCGCCTATCCCCAAGTTTGTCCGGTGAAATCTACCTCCGCCTTCCGGCGTGCCGAGAGGACTTTTTTATACTGGTCCTGGCGCATTATGCCATCCACTATATGGAGACGTCCCGTTCCTTCACCACTGATTACTGACCAGACCATTACTTTATCTGGATGCTTCACCGTCCGAGACACACAATCTGGGTGATATTTTTCATCTGACCTGCGACGAAGAAACTGGGCCACACTTCATGAAGCTTCTCTCTGAGTCTCCCTTTTGTAGTTATAATTTCTTTTGCTACTTCTCGCTTTACCAACACCCACACATTTTCGATCAGATTCATGTCAGGGGAATTTGCCTGCCATTACAATAACGGTATGTTGTGACGTCGCAGAGACTCTTTGACCGACTTAGCCATGTGACAAGGTGCTCCATCATACTAATATATAAAAATGAGATGGTGTGTGTCTGTCTTTCTGTCTGTCTGTCTGTTACCTAATAACGCAAGAACCACTGGTCCGATTTAAATGAAATTTTGCATGGATGTAGCTGAAATACCAGGTTTACATATAGGATACTTTTAATTTCGATATTTTGCACTATTAAGAAATGGCGACCATTTTAGTGACGTCACTACACCCTTTGGTTTCAAAATTTCATATTTCCATATCAAATAAAAAGAGAACGGTAGGAAATAGCAAACTTTTGATGGCACATACGAGCTTTGAAATTGAATTTCCCATCTGAAAGGTCCTTATCACTTTTCGTGTATCTCCAACGGTTAGCGAGTAAAACCTACTTTTGTGACGTCACTACACCCTTTGGTTTCAAAATTTCATATTTTCATTTCAAATAAAAAGAGAACGCTAAGAAATAGCAAACTTTTGATGGTATACACGAGCTTTAGCATTTAATTTTCTATCCAAAAGGTTCTTATCACTTTTCGTGTATCTCCGACGGTTAGCGAGTATAACCTAAATTTGTGCAATAAAACACGGTCAACACCGAGCGGTGCAGTATATCTCTCTATATATAAATAGAAAATGTGTCAGTTTTTTCAGAATTTCTACGGAAATTTGAGTTATTTACACGTTTCAGACTGTTTTATGATAGATGCGCGCGAAAATAATGTTTTGGTCTGTCTGTTTGTTTGATTGTCTGTGGACAAATTTGCTCCCTTATAACTCGAGAACGTCTGGGTGTATCAACGTAAAATTTGGTACAGATATCCATCAGAGGCACGACACTAATCATTGGTGTAACCCTTCTCCGTACCTCTCATAAAAGGGGGCCTACCCCCTTAAAATGCATGCTGAAATAGGAGTAGAAGGACGAGACAAAAATCATTTTCAGCCCCTCGATGTGAGAGACAAAACTCGGGGGCCCAGAAGGGTCCCTGAAATCCACATTTTAAGGACCTAAAACCAACCGTTTTTGAGATATTCCCAGAAAACTAATTTCATTTAATAAACTAATGAACGAATACAAGCCGGTAACCATGGCAACAGATTCTCAGAGGTCCATCTATTGCTGTAAGACGCATTGCAATTCCATTAATTACATTGGTGTGAAAGTTTGCAAACGGCTAGAAGGTTATCACGGAACCAAATTAAGCTGTAGAATTCATCAATACGTATAATGCGCTTAAGGGGGTCAAGGGGTACAGTAGAATTTTTTCACGCGATTTACACCTCCGGGTGTGGTACGGCAGGTCTATTATATTCCTATCCCTATATTATTTTTATTATTATTATATTATGGCGTACAACGAGGAGACAAAGCCCCCTCGGTGCCAGAAACAAAACTTGGGGGCCCTAAAGGGTCCTCGAAAACTACATTATAAGGCCCTAAAACCAAAAGTATCTGAAATATTCCCAGAAAACTAATTTAATTTAACAAACTAATGAAGGAATGGAAATCGCTAACCATGACAACATTATCTCAAAGAGTGGCATCCAACTTTCCATCTATTTCTGTAAGTAGTAATGTCACTCTATTTATTACATTTCTGTGAAAGTTTGCAAATGGCTATACGGTTATCACGGAACCAACGTAGACTGTATAATTCATCAATGCAATTAAGGGGGTCAAGGGGTAACCTAGATTTTTTTCATGCAATTTTCACGTGCGACATATAGTACAGAAGGACTATTATATCTCCAAACATTTGCAAAGTGAAATGTCATGCCCTGTGGTTCAGATTCCACGTAAAATGGAGGTCCCGTGGCTTATGATCTCGCGATTAATGGTCACGTAAAACTACAATCATCCTTTATATCTCCAAACAGCAACATTATTTTCAAAAATTCCTGAATTGAATCAGCATTTGTTGCGGCTTTTAGGAATTTGGGCCATTTGAGACTAAAGAACCTGAATTTTCATGCACCACAAGCCTTTATAATTTATGAAAGAGGTCTTCCTGTGTATGTGGACCTAACACAACGTAGAGGGTCATTTTTTATGTGAGGTATATTGCGTTTCGTCTACAAGTCTTTCAATTCTATTTCACGTCAAGAAGTACAAGTTAGGTGAATTTAGTTTGAGAGCAAATTTTAACTAATCTTTCTTTTGTCGACATACGGGTTCATCGTAAGGATGATTTTGTTTGATACTGTATGGCAGATATACCCATATTTGGATATCTGGGTGATATGTTGTAGACAATAGAATTGTCTGTCTGTCTTTCTGTGTATCTTTATGTACGCCTATAAATCGTGTTCGTAGGCGTGGTGCATCGTAAAATTAGGTATGGTAAACATGAGTCAATACACCAATCATTTATAAAACTCCTCACCGTACTTTTCAAACTGTAGAAGTGTGGATATAGGGAAAAACTTCTCAAAATACATGCTAAAATAGGCGAAATATAAAAAATTATCCTAGAAGAACGATCAAAGCATATGTTGCGCTTCTCAATGTGAGACACAAAATTCGCGAGTCTATAAGGGGTCTCCGAAAACCACATTTTAAGGCCCTTAAATTAACAGTGTGTGTGGTATTCCCTGAAAACAAACTTCGTTCTGATAAACTTATGAAGGAATGAAAAACCGCTAACCATTGCAACAGTAGCTCAATTGATAATGTCTGGTGTTAATATATAACACCGTTCGAAGGACGGGTACTTCTGCTATACTAATATATAAAAATGAGATGGTGTGTGTCTGTCTTTCTGTCTGTCTGTGTGCTACTCAATAACGCAAGAACCACTGGTCCGATATAAATGAAATTTTGCATGGATGTAGCTGATTTACCAGGTTTACATATAGGATACATTTTATTTCGATAATTTGCACTATTAAAAATGGCGACCATTTTAGTGACGTCACTACACACTTTAATCAAAACTTCATATTTCCTTATCAAATAAAAAGAGAACGCTAAGAAATAGCAAACTTTTGACGGTACATACGAGCTTCACTTTTCGTTTATCTCCAACGGTTAGCGAGTAAAACCCACATTTATGACGTCACTACACCCTTTGGTTTCAAAATTTGATATTTCCATTTCAAATAAAAAGAGAACGCTAAGAAATAGCAACCTTTTGATGGCATACATGAGCTTTAACATTCAATTTTCTATCCAAAAGGTCCTTAACACTTTTCGTGTATCTCCAACGGTTAGCGAGTAAATCCTAAATTTGTGCAATAAAACACGGTCAACACCGAGCCGTGCAGTATATCTCTACATATATAAATAGAAAATTTGTCTGTTTTTTTTCTGAATTTCTACGGAAATTTGAGTTATTTACACGTTTCAGACTGTTTTATGATAGATGCGCGCGAAAATAATGTTTTGGTCTGTCTGTCTGTTTGTTTGATTGTGGACAAATTTGTTCCCTTATAAATCGAGAACGGCTGGGTGTATCAACGCAAAATTTGGTACAGATATCCATCAGAGGCACGACACTAATCATTGATGTATCTCTTCTCTGTACCTATCATAAAAGGGGGCATACCCCCTTAAAATACATGCTGAAATAGGAGTAGAAGGACGAGACAAAGTCCATTTTCAGCCTCTCAATGTGAGAGATAACATTCGGGGGCCCTAAAAACACATTTTAAGGTCCTACGTCCAACCGTTTTTGAGATATTCCCAGAAAACTAATTTAATAAACTACTGAACGAATGCAAGCCGATAACCATGGCAACAGATTCTCAGAGGTCCATCTATTGCCGAAAGACGCAATGCAATTCCATTAATTACATTAGTGTGAAAGTTTGCAAACGGCTAGATGGTTATTGTGGAACCAAATTAAGCTGTAAATTTCATCAATATGTAAAATGCCCTTAAGGGGGTCAAGGGGTAGTCTAGAATTTTTTCACGCGATTTACACCTGCGGGTGTGGTATGGCAGGTCTATTATATTCCTATCCCTATATTATATTATTATTAGTAGTATTATATTATGGCGTACAACGACGAGACAAAGCCCCTCGGTGCCAGAAATAAAACTCTAGGGTCCTCGAAAACTACATTATAAGGCTCTTAAACCAACAGTTTCTGAAACATTCCCAGAAAACTAATTAAATTTAATTTAACAAACTAATGAAGGAATGCAAATCCGTAACCATGACAACATTATCTCAAGGGGTGGCATCCAACTTTCCATCTATTTCAGTAAGAAGCAATTTATTACATTTATTACATTTCTGTGAAAGTTTTTCAAATATAAGGTTATCACGGAACCAACGTAGACTGTATAATTCACCAATGCAATTAAGGGGGTCAAGGGGTAATCTAGGATTTTTTCATGCAATTTTCACGTGCGACATATAGTACAGAAGGTCTATTATATCTCCAAACAACAACATTATTTTCAAAAATTCCTGAATTGAATCAGCATTTTTTGCGGCTTTTAGGAATTTGGGCCATTTGAGACTAAAGAACCTGAATTTTCATGCACCACAAGCTTTTATAATTTATGATAGAGGTCTTCCTGTGTATGGGGACCCAACACAACGTAGAGGGTCAGTTTTTATGTGACGTGTATTGCGTTTCATCTACAAGGCTTTCAATTCTATTTCATGTCAGGAAGTACACGTTAGGTGAATTTAGTTTGAGAGCCCATTTCAACTAATCTTTTTTCTTTTCTTTTTTTGTCGACATACGGGTTCATCGTAAGGATGATTTTCTTTGATACTGTGTGGTAGATATACCCATATTTGGATTTCTGGGTGATATGTTGTAGACAATAGAATTGTCTGTCTGTCTTTCTGTGTATCCTTATGTACGCCTATAACTCATGTTCGGATGCTTGGTGCATCGTAAAATTAGATATGGTAAACATGAGTCAATACACCAATCATTTATAAAACTCTTCACCGTACTTTTCATACAGTAGAAGGGTGGATATAGTGAAAAACTTTTCAAAATACATGCTAAAATAGGCGAAATATAAAAATTATCCTAGAAGGACGACCAAAGCATATGTTGCACTTCTCAATGTGAGACAAAAAATTCGCGAGTCTATAAAGGATCTCCGAAAACCACATTATAAGGCCCTTAAATTAACAGTGTGTGTGATATTCCCAGAAAATTAACTTCGTTCTGATAAACTTATGAAGGAATTACAAGCCGCTAACCATTGCAACAGTAGCTCAATTGATAATGTCTGGTGCGTCTCTAAAAGCAACAGTACTTAAAAGGGATGTAACACCAATAACATTGTTATTATTATTATTATAATATCTGGTGTTAACACCGAACACCGTTCGAAGAACGGGTACTTCTGCTAGTCTTGCATAAAAGTCACGTCCCGTTCCTTCGCCACTGATTACTGACCAGACCATTACTTTATCAGGATGCTTCACCGTCCGAGAAACACAATCTGGGTAATATTAGCCTACTTTCGATTTTTGCAAAAAAATGAAAGTAGACTTATGAGATCACTACAGGGCGAAAAAAAAGTGTGTCTGTCTGTGTGTGTGTATGTGTGTGAGTCTGTGTGTGTGTGTGTCTGTGAGTGTGTGTACTCTGAATGTCTGTCCCCCCCTATCAATTCGAACACGGTGAGCGCAAATTGAACGAAATTTGGTACAAAGGTAGCACTAGCAAAGGACACCTCAGTGTCATGTTTTATATCGCCGCCATCTTGACGGAAACGTAATGGCGGCCACACAAATTTTCAAAGCTTAAATCAAATTACGACTAACCTAATCATCCGATCTCTACCAAATTTTGCAACAACATACATATATGGGGGCAGCATCCTTTGACCAAACTAATAGGTCATCAGCCTAATAGTTTGCGGATGGCGGCCATCTTTGTGTGAAAATCGATTGCCCATATTAATTCGAACACGGTGAAATCGAATGGAACGAAATTTGGTACAGAGGTAGTACTAGCAAAGGGCACCCCAGTGTCATGTTTTATATCGCCGCCATCTTGACGGAAACGTAATGGCGGCCACACAAATGTTCAAAGCTTAAATCAAATTACGACTAACCTAATCATCCGATCTCTACCAAATTTTGCAACAACATACCTCTATGGAGGGAGCATCCTTTGACAAATCTAATAGATCATTAGCCTAATAGTTTGCGAATGGCGGCCATCTTTGTGTCAAAATCAATTCCCCCTATTAATTCGAACACGGTGAAACCGAATGGAATGAAATTTGGTACAGACGTAGCACTAGCAAAGGGCACCCCAGTGTCATGTTTATATCGCCGCCGTCTTGACGAAAACGTAATAGCGGCCACCCAAATGTTCAAAGCTTAAATCAAATTACGACTAACCTAATCATCCGATCTCTAAAAAATTTTGCAACAACATACCTTTATGAAGGGAGCATCCTTTGACAAATCTAATAGGTCATTAGCCTAATAGTGTGCGGATGGCGGCCATCTTTGTGTCAAAATCGATTACCCCTATTAATTCGAACACGGTGAAACCGAATGGAATGAAATTTGGTACAGAGGTAGCACTAGCAAAGAGCACCTCAGTGCCATGTTTTATATCACCGCTATCTTGACGGAAACGTAATGGCGGCCACACAAATGTTCAATGCTTAAATCAAATTACGACTAACCTAATCATCCGATCTCTACCAAATTTTGCAAAAACATACCTTTATGGAGGATCCTTTGACAAATCTAATAGGTCATTAGCCTAATAGTTTGCGGATGGCGGCCATCTTTGTGTCAAAATCGATTACCCCTATTAATTCGAACACGGTGAAACCGAATGGAACGAAATTTGATACAGAGGTAGCACTAGCAAAGGGCACCTCAGTGTCATGTTTTATATCGCCGCCATCTTGACGGAAACGTAATGGCGGCCACACAAATATTCAAAGCTTAAATCAAATTACGATTAAACTAATCATCCGATCTCTACCAAACTTTGCATCAACATACCATTATGGAGGGAGCATCCTTTGACCAAACTAATAGGTTATTAGCCAAATATTTTGCGGATGGCGGCCATCTTTGTGTGAAAATCGATTCCCCCTATTAATTCGAACACGGTGAAACCGAATGGAACGAAATTTGGTGCAGAGGTAGCACTAGAAAAGGCCACATCAGTGTCATGTTTTATATCACCGCCATCTTGACGGAAACGTAATCGCGGCCACCCAAATGTTAAAGGCTATAATGTAATTACGACCAACCTAATAATCTAGTCTCTACCAAATTTTGCAACAACAAATCTTTATGTGGGAAGCATATTCTGACCAAACTGCTAGATCATCAGCCCAATAGTTTGCAGATGGTGGCCAAGTATGTGTGCAAATCGATTCCCCCTATCAATACAAACACGGTGAAACCGAATTGAACGAAATTTGGTACAGAGGTAGCACTAGCAAAAGGCACCTCAGTGTCATGTTTTATATCGCCGCCACCTTGATGGAAACGGAATGACGGCCACCCAAATGTTAAAAGCTTAAATCAAATTTCGACCATCCTAATAATTTGATCTCTACCGGATTTTGCAGCAACATGCCTTTTTGTGGAAAGCATCTTATGACTGACTACAAGATCATCATCCCAATAGTTTGCAAATAGCGGCCATGTATGTGTGCAAATCCATTCCCCATATCAATTCAAACACGGTGAAACCGAATTGAATGAATTTTTTTACAGAGGTAGCACTAGCAAAGGGCACCTCATATTCATGTTTAATATCCCTATAGCACGTTGTATTTCAACAAGCTACTACAACCAACATTCAATTATACTCCTTGAAAAGGACAAAGAGTTATAACAATACCCCTGCATTTAGGAGAAAGTAGGCTATATGTTCTTTACTGAACATCTTGTTTTTCAACTGACCTGCGACGAAGAAACTGGGCCTTTTGCGCAAGTACTTCAAAGTTGACTCGTCACTGAAGCAAACCTAAAAATTAACAGAGCACAATATTAACTGGAATCTTCGTTTCGCGGGCTTATAGGTCGTGTTCCAAGGACATTTTGTCGTCCTGACGTTTCGCTGAATACTGCGTTCAGCATGTTCACAGGTTACAGGTTTACCTCGCTTTATGTAACCTGTGAACATGCTGAACGCAGTATTCAGCGAAACGTCAGGACGACAAAATGTCCTTGGAACACGACCTATAAGCCCGCGAAACGAAGATTCCTATTTCAACGCCGGTCGTGAAAGTCTACATTTTTACAATATTAACTCTTTACATAACCTCTAAAATCCCCCCAGAACCCATTATAAATATTGTAGGAGAGTACTTACTGACTTCCAGTAGTTAATATCATGATCCTTGTGTTCCTTGGCCCACTTTAATCGCTTAGCCATCATAGCAGGTGTAAGCCTTGGATTTTTGCAAGGTCTGTGGGCTTTCAGGTCTAAATCTTTTAGTTTTCGGCGTGTTGTTCGTTCAGAAACATGGACTCCTCTTGCTTCCAGTTCAGTCTTTAATATTTTCACCGTTGAATAGGGGTTTTGTTTACAAACTTCGGTGAAGCATCGGTCACCACGCTGTGTAGAAAGTGGTTTTCTGCCACAGTGTCCTTTCCTTTTTACTCCAAGATCCTCACCAAAGGTCACTTTCTTACTAATACCATAGCGTATAGAAGATTCTAAACGCTATGCTAATACGTTTCACTGTATATTGCGAGACACCCTGATTATTACCAATTTCACGCTGGGATACATTCCAGTTTCAATTAGAACTTTTATTTGCGCCCTTTTCCGAGGTGTTACGTCACCATACATCCTAAACTAAAAAAAAAACGAGCCTTTCAGTAGTCGCATATGATGTGTAACTTCTGACATAGAAGAAACCTCACGTGAAATTGTTGATACACCGGTATTTTATAATATTATTGGCACAAATATTAATATATTGCAAAAGGGAGTGTTTTACAGATATTGTAGTTTATAATACGGAACTCATTTTATTAGATGATTTGTAGCTTCCACCAGCACTAGCCTAAATAAAGAATACGATATGGATCAACTAGATTAAGAGACGCGACACCGCTCATAACCTTAAATTCCTTATAAACAGGTCCTCTTCATTCACAGACCAACACGTAATTTCATATGGATTCTGTTAAAATGAGTCTTACTGATATGATAAATATCGTTTAAAATGATAATCTGGTAGCAAAAATATCTACCCGTCCGGGATTCGAACCCAAGATGCCTAGATTCACAGTCATAAGCACTAACCCCACAGCTATTCCGACTACGCAAATTTTGTGCACAAGATGGTGACTTATTTCCACGTTCCAATAATACTGCATTGCGGAATTAAGTTTCATTGATATTTTGCTTTTTTCGATAATGTTCCTGCGTGAAATTGAGTTTAAAATGCTTTATGAATAGACCCTCTTGTGAGTAAAGGGAATTTATTCAGTAATAATAATAATAATAATAATAATAATAATATCATATGGCCTCGGATGCCGGGTGCAAGCTTCGTAATTTGACACCCAGAGGGTAGCTTGCATGTCGAATTTCGTTGTTCCTTGAATCACTATGAAAGTCAAGGAGGTTAGATAATAGATATCTAAGCTCCTTGAACACTATAGCGCTTTCTAGTAGAGAAATGAGGAACTTTTGTGTTGGCGGAAACTCCCGAGATTAATTTTGCCATTATGAACTCGGCCTACTGAATTCAAATGGGTTATTTGGCATGCCAACATCGTATGACATGCGTATCGTATTTTTGCCGCCTTTCAAAAATCACTTACCACGGCCAGGGGCGAACCTGCAATCTTGGGGTTAGTAGGCCGACACGCTATCCACTCACACACCGTGGCAAGCTATTTATTCAGTAATAGTTAATGAAGGTCGCCTCCGTAGCGTAGCGGTCAGCATGGTTAGCTGCCGCCCCGGAGGTCCTGGGTTCGATTCCCACCTCTGCCTCTGCCACGAAATTTGAAAAGTGGTATGAGGACTGGAACGGGGTCTACTCAGCCTCGGGTGGTTCAAATGAGTAGAGGGGTTCGATTCCCACCTCAGCCATCCTCGAAGTGGTTTTCCGTGGTTTCCCACTTCGTCTTCGGGCAAATGCCGGGATGGTACTGCCCCCGTAAATTGAATTATATTGAGACCACGGTGGCTGTATTGGCAAATGTGAAGAAAGTTATGGCTGTCATAGTTGTGACGTGGATATTCATGACGTAAGCATGGATGACGCAGACTTCACGCAAGTAGGCTGCTTGAGCTGAGATTCTTGGTGACGTCATGATTTTGTTCGAGAAAGATCTGAGATTTACGACGCAGTCGCAGGGAAACATGGAATTGTGCTGAGGAAGAAGTTACGCGATTGGAGGAAAGACTCGAACCAATGAACGATAGTTTGGAGGAAGACGGAGATTACTGAAACTACTATATTTAATTACTTTTGGAATGCAGAATTGTGGAAATCTATTTTCAGTTATGGCATTGATTTGGAATTTTGAAGAAATTAATTTTGAGTTTTTGAAATTTGAAAATCCGTCAAGTATAGCCAAAGTTAGAAATTCTAGCAATGACGGAGAAACAAGCTATGGAAGGGATGGATACGCCCCTTAAGAAGTTGATAAAAGATCTTGCACAGCAGAGAGAAGCTCTCATATCGCATATATATATCTCATACCGCATATATATTTCTGATGTCATATAGTCGTTTTCGAGTGAATAAGTGAAGCAAGTCATCTTTAGCGCGTGTGGTAAATCCCACCGCATCGAACGAGCTTCGAGAGTGCCGCAGTTCCATTTTACGGTGATTGAAACTAGGCGAAGTTGAAACGCACACATTAACGAGTCTACAAGATAATATATCAAGAGTTGACTAATGCTTTTAAGCGAATTCGATTGTGCAGTACTATATTAAAGTGTGTAGAAAGGTTGAACATTTTCAAGATTTTAATTTGGAAGATATTGGCATTTTAAGACGGCAGACAAAAGTGATTTTCTCGCCACCTGAGAAGCACTTTCATAACAGCACATTCTACGCTACGGCTGACACGTGTAGTGCAACCGTGATATTACATATTGCTTTTGGTGATACAACGCTGCATTCTAACATGGAACAATATAATATGGCAGTTCTTTCAACTATTATAACGGAAATGGAGATGGAAGGCTAAGGACTTTAATGCAATTGGGACATATATCAATGGAGTGAAATAGCAGCATGGAACTTCGCTAATCGTCTTTCTACAAAAGCGAGCATGTAGTGAATATCCAACTACACTCATGCATCGTTGTCCAACGCTGAATTATATCAAATGGCAGTGGAAATATTTTCATACTCCACGATTATGAATATTTCTGCGAAAATAAGTGCAATAAACTTCATGGCGAATTTCTGCCAGAACTTCAGGGAACTATCAAGAGAGACCAGGGTGGACCCGGCTCACAAAGAAGAGTTTTGCCAGAAGGATGTCTATCGTCTACACGGAGCAGTGCAATTTCCGGAGGAGGAAGCAGTTCTATTCTCCGAGGGCACTGGTTCCAGGTTCGAGGACGGAGCACATCTTTTGGTGAAATGGAACCATCACCAGTCTTCTTTGGAAGATTTTCCTCTAGAACTTCAATCAACAGATAAGGTAGTCGTGAACGTTTCTTGCTTTATTTTAGTCATTTAGCGATGTCTGAGCAACAATTTTTCTCATATTTTCTGTCCTATATTTTGCCCCATATTCTTGCTTGATATTTCTGTACTCAGTACACTTCGATGATTTATGCCTTTTTCTACGATTTATTAAGACATTGTTATGTCATTGGCAGATTTAAATAATTTTGTATCAGTTGAGACTGATAATAATTATATTCTTTCAGTAATTTGCATATTTTTGGAGTCACGATTTGACTGTAAAGTTAATGATTTTCTATGGCAGATTTGAATTCAGACAGCGTGTCACTTTATTAAAGTAATTCTATTTCAGTTAATTACTTTGACCAATTTTCTGTCATCATCAAGAAAGAAGAATAATTAAAAGATTTTAGAGCGTTAAAATCTATTTCTGTATCGACGATCTTGGAAATACTAGTCGTTTTATGAACATGATTGCAACATAGACATTTATCGTCAGTTCTGAAATTACCATTGCATTATAGACAATTTTATGAAATATGAACTTTGATTACGATTTATTAAATACACTATAGTAATGAACTTTTGATAGGAATTTTTCTCAATACTAGATTGGAACAATAATGTTTGCATTCCACAATCTAATTGTATTCTATTCGACTATTATGCAGTTTAGATGAACTTTGTTTGAAGATAGTATTTTTATACTACGATACTTAGGAGATATTAATCTCAATTTTGATAGACCAGAGAGGCGTATATAATCGTATTTGCTATTAAATTTATTTGTGATTGGCAAATTTTTACTTCATATCGATTCATGAATGAAACCCACGAAGGTTAAATAAATAACAGTTTTGAAACAATTAATGAATATAAGAATTTTTAAAGTGGAATTATGGATGTATAATCGTTAGTTCAGTGGACGTGTAAAAGTCGCTGATGAATAATGCCCTTGAATAAGTGAAGGAGATTCCCACAGTAATATTAATGATGTTGAAGAATTTGTAAGTGGAGGTTTTTGTATTTATTGTGGAAGATTTTTATGCCATATATATTGAGATATATGATGAATTCTGGGCCTATTTTATGCAATTTTGTGCGTTTGAGCGAAGTATTTTTCCGCTGAGTTTATTGTCCAGGTCCTTTGAAAATTAATCATGTGAAATTACTGTTATAATTAACAAGAGTGTTAATTAATTTGAGATAACGATTTTGAATGGAGGTTACCGTCACAAATAATAATAATAATTATTAAAACTTATTAAACCTGAATATAAGCTTAAATATAACTAACCTTCATTGGTCGATTATATTAACCTGATTTGAGTAATTATCAACCGGATAGACGTGTGGTTTAATGTATTTATAAAATAAATAATATTAATATTGTAAATAATTTTGTAAATATCTTTAACAATAATGTGAAACGAAAGGGATTAAGAGAGGCGTGTATAGATTTTTCAATTGTCGTTTGACAATATTATAAACAATGTATAATTGTTATAAACAATTAATGAGCATTTGTTATAAACATTAAGAGTTTTGTTAATATACTCTAAACAACGCTAATGAAACATATGGATTATGTAATTAAACAAGTTTTGGGATTATTAGAGTAATCCAGTAATATTTGATTGTAGCATTTAAAAGATTTGCGTGATAATATTTGAGTTGAGTTGAGGACATTTAAAGTGTTTGAAAAGGAGCTAGGCTCTGAGGTCACGAGCTTATGCTAACACTGGCTGGACAGGTGGGTTCACTTGACGACGTAGGCATGCGACATGATGTAGGGTGGATCGCAGCTGGCCTGACAACTGTATGTTAGAGGCCAAGGTCGAATACATAACAGGCTTGCAGTTATAAATAAAGTGTGATGTTTATGAAAGAGGAAAACAATTGCTACATGTCTCGTTCCAATTCCCTCATCCATTCCAAGTGTATTACTATTATTACGTTCTTTATAAGCTAGAAAAGATAAAATTTTGTATGTAAAGTCTACAAGTCCTACAGGAGGACATGATTATATTGACAATGGCTTCTGATTGCCACGTGTATTTTGTTGTTTCATTTTTGTTAGAATCATTCCCTTTATGTGAAATAAATTATTGTACAGTTTAAAGTTTCTTGTTTCCGTTTTGGTTCATTTTAAATATCATGGTGGAGGTTATTGTGAGGGCATACTTTAAGTGATCCAGTTGGCAACCCATACCCGAGATTAATTTGAATAGGTAAGTAAAGGTAAGTATGAAACCCCGTATATTTTGGTGTGTTCCACAATAATTTCTTATTAACTGCTGTGCTCTAATCTCGGTAGTATCTGTCAGTGCCATTTTCATTGATGTAGCTGTGCCGGTGCGTTTGATTTTTGGCAATCCGATTGAGGGGGCGGATATCTGACAGCCTACTATCCGGATTTACGGGGACAGTACCTACTGTAAGGCCACGGCCGCATCCTTCCCTCTTCCTCGCCTATCCATCCCAATCTTCCATCCCTTCCCATCCCCCATGAGGCCCCTGTTCGCTTTGCAGGTGAGGCCGCCTGGGCGAAGTGCTGATCACACCTCCCCAGTTGTATCCATCCCGACCAGATGTTCTTGGCTCCAGGACACTGCCCATAGAGGCGGTAGTGGTGAGTTCCCTCGCTGAGTCCATGGGAACCACCAACCTAGAGGGTAAATTGACTAAATAAATAAAAAAAAAAAAAGTTCATGAAGGCTTGCTCAATTCTCGTATAACCACAACGATTATATTATATTGATGACTGCATTACCGTTATGTGGGTTAATATTTGAATAGCCATTGTGCAGAAACTTAATACCGGCAATGCCGACTACTTACAATGTTTGATATCAAGGCATTTTACCATTTAAATACAGATACGAAGACTTCGAACATGTACTATGTCATTTGTTTCAATCACTTGACACCAGAGTTCGCATGAGCGTTTTCCGTTCAGTATGTCATATACATTCCACATGGCCGAGAGTACGTCATGGCATCAATTTCTGACACCGCGCGCTCATTGTTTCTCGTACCACAGCCAGCTGGGTCTTACCACTGCTCGCTGGATCGATCGATCGAGCGGGCAGTGCATACTTCCGTTTTCCACCACTGCCAGCTAGTACACTTCCGTTCGATTGATCGAGCGGGCAGTGCATACTTCCGTTTTCCACCACTACCAGCCAGTACACTTCTGCTCGATCGATCGAGCGGGCAGTTCATACTTCCGTTCGATCCACCACTGCCAGCTCGATCGTTCCGATCCACTTCCGTCCCCAATTTTCAAAGTCACTCCCACAAAACTATCCAGCAACCGAGCGGAAAGATGTTACACTTCAAAAAACATTTATATTTCTAATATCACCAGAATTCAAAGTAAATTGCATCACAAAATCATCAAATACTGTTTAGAAAAAGAAATGCCACGAGTATTGCAACTTACCTTCGAGTTACAGTGACAAGCAAACAATAAGCAAAGGCTCCTTGCAATGGACTAGTTTGGCGTCAAATATCAGTCAGCTGGTAACAATTGCATATCGACAACAGTTGAAACAACTGAGTAACACTATGCAATTGTACTGTGCCCTTCAGCAAGAAATATGCAAATCACAGTATGCCAGCATTGCTCAATTCGGGATTTTTCGGGGCTGCGGTAAGTTCTCCCACTCTGTGACTTACATATTTTGGATTAAATAGAGGATACACTTGCAAAAATAACAACAAAATCAACTCCTATTTGAACACATTTAATTAATCAAAATTATGGCGCTACAAACAATAAAACAAATAAACTTCTGACCAATATCTTTCTACTTGTTCAAAGTGAACAAGGAATAGCATAAGAATAAAACAAATATTCTCTTTAAACACATGTTTTTCTTTAAAACCAACAATTCATGATTATTTTCACTTCCATAAAGTACCTATCTTAAAGTTCCATATAACTACGAGCTCCTTTGGCTCGATATTTTCCCATAATAATGGTGTCATACTTTTGTATACCTCAAGAATTTATTTTAGCTTTTCTTATCATCAAAACAAATATATAATTACATTTAAAATTACATGTTAATTATTCACTTCAATATTTGGGCATTTCACATATTCTCAGTATTTACTATCTCTCTCAAGTTTTCAAATTCACTACGGTGATCGGGAAATTATTTGTGTACTCCAGAGTTATAAAGATTACTTGACAAAGTCAAAAACTATGATCACTCCCGAAATCTAGTCATCTTCACAAAACTCGTGGATTCCTTAATTTCCATACAATATTACAATAGGGATTTTATTTAATTCATTTGTCTTAAAAGACCATTATCACATAAGAAAACTACGATCTGAACTGGCAAGCGATAATATAAATCTACAAGGACCTCGGTTCAACGCCCGGGTCATTAATAACTTTAAACACTCACGGTGTATTTCACTTCTTACAAGACAATCTTTACCCACCCTCGCTCTATGAGGGTCAGGCCATTATACTCGAGCGTGATTTATGACAGGGAGAACGGCTCCCTGCATAGCCTACGGTTGGAGCTCTCGTCAATGCTTTTAAACAAACCTTCACATTTTATTTTCAATTCCTTGGGGAGACTTGGCTTTTACTTCACTTATTTTCATTCAACAATATTATTGGTTCATAAACCACTTTCGTAACCTTGGCATTTATTAATTATGAGAGGGTCCTCATTGATTGGGAAGAGTAATACACATTCTACGACGAATAATAAGGGGCTTTAACAACAAGAGGATTCTAGGTTCGAATCTCTTAACATGCCTCGGGAACCATTTCCGCATTTGAGGACTTATACAAGACGCGATTTAAAGTCGGCCGTGGCCTACATGACATACGCTCAATAATACCATACATTAGCTCCCTTTTCAATATAACACCCACATGGCCTCGTGATCCACGTCACAATTTAGAGGACTTACAACATATCTCAATTCACTGCAATCAACTACCCTCCATAAGTAACTTACCAAGTACTTTAACTTTTACGCGTTCCTAGCGTGACTTTTTATTTAATTGCGTTCCATTACGCTACACATTACTTTACGGCCGAATGTCTTCCAAAGAACTGATAAATATCATAGTGACAATTGATACATATCTCAATTCTTGTATTAATCTTTTCCGTTGACAATAAATCGCTCCATTTTTAAGAACATGCATTCACATCACGTCTTATACATAAGTTAAGGCTTCAACGTTCTATATTTTTATATAATTCAATTTAATCTTTATTTAGATTTCTTTACCTTGTTATTCATATCATGTCTTCATTTCTTACAAAAGCTCAAAAGCTATTTCTTTCATATAATTCAAATTTACCTTTATGTAAATATCTTTGTTATAATTATTATTATTACGCTTGCTTTTATAACATTCATTAAATACACTGACATTTTATTCCATGCATTTCCTCTACAGGATTTATTATTTCACATAATTATTTATTATTTCTTAAAACTTTATTTTCGTTCAGATCGCATTCTTATTTAGTTATTATTTATTTAAAAACATCCCTTTTACTCAAAACTCCGGTGGAATTGTACACAAAAATTTTCCGACACCCAAAACATAATGAAAATCTTTACTCACATGTCTAACCTTTATTCTCGTTTGATGTGACATTTTGGCCCACCTTCTTGACCTACTCCATATTGTACAAGCTCATCTCATGTACAGACATTTCTTGACACATATTCACTATATTTAACACTGACAACATTTTTAATACACTGGTGTATCCGTTTTGAACACACAATAAAACACTAAAAAATATATTACTTTAACACACACTCTTGATATATTTACACTTCACAACTTTTGATCACTAGGCCGTCTTTTTTAGCCTATCACACGTGACCTCTTAATCTCCCGTCTCCAAGGGTGAAATTTATTCAATGTCGGCTTCCTATCCTGCAGAATACGAAAGTCTCGAATCATCTACTACTTCCCTGGAATAACAATTCTTCAAATCCTGATCCTGATGATCGGCTATTTCTCTAGCTTAAACGGCTCCCCTTTTAGATCTGATTTATCGATCCTAGCGAAAGTCTGTTCTGATCAAGGTCCCCTCGATAACCTATCGATGACCTATGGATTTTTTAGCCACTAATACTTCTCGAGTCTTAGTGCTTTAGAATAGTTCGTCTGCTTTCTTGAAAACAATGTCTATAGTTTCCGTTCTTCTTTGTTTATTTGGTTCTCGCACTCCTAATTTTCTGGAATACGTTGCGAACCTTACTCTGTTTTTCCCTGTTCGGGTTCTTTAAAATTTATAAACTGTTCATCTCGCTGTTCCGGTACTTCCGTACGTTATGATACTTTTGGTCGTTTACTGAAAGACCTATCGCCTGAATCCTAAGTTCGCAGCCTGCTTTAACTGTATTTTTGGAACTTTTACGGTAAACTTTGCCCTGTCGGACCTAAATCCTGTAACTAGGATTTTCCTAATTTTTCAACACGGCGATACTTTAATACTTCTTCTTTGCAACTCCTTCCGGAGGCACGCAAGTTACTGATACTTCGACGCCCGTGGCTATCGGATATTAATTCTGCGGTGTAATACAGCGTTTCTCCCCTCAAGGAGTACTGGTTAGCTGCCTTCGATGTCTGATACAGCGTTACGTTCCCCTCACGGGCTCTTGAATACTGCGTATACGATGTGGTGCAGCACTTCCGCTCACGGAATGCTCGTAGACTGCATGTACTGATACAGCGTAACGTTCCCCTCACGGGCTCTTGTAGACTGCATGATTGGCTTGGTGAGGCCAGGAGTTTTATACCTTTCAGTCACAAAAAGATAAAATCCTAGTCCTTTTCGTGACCAACTTTTGAACTAATTGTCGCACAATTATAAAAATCATATCTCCAGGAATCTCGTCTTCCAAACGTAAAATAATCTTCCTGTGCATGGAAATCGATCGTGCATTTCCGAGATATTAATTAATTTCTCGTCCTCAACTGTGTGGGTGGTGCTGTTCATTTTTAATTCTCCCACTCCTTGGGTCCCGGTGAATTCCCAATGACGTATACTTGCGTTTGCAGTTTTTTTCTGTGCAATTATTACAAGGTTTTTCTTTACACAAAAATCTCTAATCCAAAATGATTCACCGTACTGTATCTGTTTACTTATTTTTATACTCGTAAACGGGTTAAATTTAATTATTCCTGTTCTGACTCAGCAGCGAGGTTGCCATTTTCCTGCAACGTAAGAGCAATTTCCGAGTCAAGCTTCTTCGTCTTACAGTCCAAACTTTCCACTCGTTCTAATAATATCCATGACTGGCTCCTTATAAATGTCAAGAGGCATGAGCTCATCTTAGGAACACCTGGCCCTAGCGTTTGCACAATGTTAGGCCAGAATCCTGGCTTGAAATCTTTCTCCGTTCCCTTAGAAACGGTATGATTCTTTCATTCCTTTCTCAAAATACATGGATTCGACTCCCTTTGAAGCCTGTGGTACATGGGTTCAGTACCAACTGTAAATACTAAACAATTGAATACGGCAACATTTTATGCATGTGCCAAGCTTATAAACCACTTATAAAAGACTTCAAACTTTAGCATTTGAAGTATATTTTACTGAGTCTATTAATTTGGCCGGGGACTGTACATCTCTAGTATTTTATTTTTATTCGTAATTATTTTTATTCTTGATTGAGCTGAAGATGACCTCAATATCAGGTCGAAACATGTACATGTCTAAGTACTGAGTGGTGTATAATTTAAACTTTGAATTCTCTTCCTATAAACATTGGAGATATGAAGGGAAACGGCGAGGATCAGCCAAATGCTGTCGTGACCTCCCTGGCCTGTGAGACGTTCTGGCAGGTCGACAGGTGCCTCTGACGATTTTCCTCCTAGCCGAGTGGTTCACTAGATAAGGGAACTTGAGTTTTTGTAGGCTAGTCCCGGAACTCCCGGAATAAAAGATGAACTTCCCTTAAACTTACTGCTGATTTATTATACTGTAGCAGTCGAAGTATGTACACTATATACAAATTACACGAATTTACTGTTGGAAGTGCACGCAGGTCTGAACTGGCGCTACTAAGTCTTTACTGTTACTCGAAATCTAGCATGTCTCCAAGAGACTGAATTTTGCTCGCGTGCGTTACGACGTTTCTCTGGCAAGAACTGAGGCGCAAGGACCCCGCTTGCCATTTTGGATACCATTATATCCAACTAGGGATGACCAGAGTCCATCCCTCCCTCCACTGAGAGCTGTGGTCAATTCTACCTTCAGCATCCAGTAAGTGCTGCTCTCTAAACTAGCGGCGACTTCCCATACTAGCATCTACGTGACTTCCAGAGTCCAACTCCTAGCCTGGCTTGTGACCATGAATCACTCCTTCAACAATACAAAGTGCTCGACTAAACTCTCATCTGTACCAACAAATATTTGCAGACCTATGTAGCACATCCTGGCTCCAACATTCTTGTTCCTTGACAAATACATCCTCACTTACATTGCTCACTTCCAACTTAGTAATAATAATAATAATAATAATAACTATATTGCCCTTATATAATGTTCCTCCGAACCGCAGTCCTGGGTTCTGAAACTGGGAAGCTCACAGTCACGACAATGTAAGAACCAAATTTTGATATTCGATAGAATAGTTCCGATTTGAATTTCAATTTTTAAAATTTGTTTCTAATAGCACGATGTTTGAGTTTCCTTGCAAATATAACTGTGGAGTAATGCTTGTATAAAATCTATAACAGGCACAGTTGGATATTATTTTTCGTAGTAATTTTACCCTCCAGGTGGGCTTTTCCCACGGACTCAGCGAGGGATTCCACCTTTACCGCCTCTACGGGCAGTGTCCTGGAGCTTAATATCGGGTCGTGGGATACAACTGGGGAGGCGGGACTAGTCTCATCTTCAGAGCGAACAGGTGGCCTCATGAGGGATGGGAAGAAATGGGATGGGATGGGAAGAATGGGAGGGATAGACAAGGAAGAGGGAAGGAGGCGACCGTGGTGTGACGGAAGGTACAACCTTGCAATTTGCCTGAAGACAAAGTGGGAAACCACTTCGAGGATGACTGAGATGGGAATCGAACCCGCTCTACTCATTATAACCACCCGAGGCTGAGTAGACCCCATTCCAGTCCTCATACCACTTTTCAAATTTCGTCGCAGAGGCGGGAATCGAACCTCGGACCTCCGGGGTGGCAGCTAAACACACTGACCACTAGGCCACGGAGTCGACAAAATTATAATAGTTATATTTGGAATTGTAGATGAGATATCTTCTTCAGATGGGTAGTTGTGCTGTTAGGCGGGACCTTACATTTCTCATTACTTCCTATAGTCCTACACGTGATTGCAAAAGAGATAGAGAAGTATAAGGAATCGCACCCAAATGATTCGTATAAGTTTTTCTTGAACTGCTTCAAAATTTCAACCGTGCAAGAAATGTTGTAAAGTTTTTACCACTTTCCAGTCAGGAGCTTATTTTGACAATTTAACAGCCTAAATTCGCGTATTTGAAGGATCTTTAAATAATTATTGCTTATGAGTGGTTCAAGATGAATCCTCGCTCTTTTTTGCAGTCTTATAAGTGGACTTGTTGATTTGTTTTAAAATAACTCTTAAAGCTTCCATTTTATCTTCTTGTTTCAATTACACCACACTATGTTGTTGTTTTGAAGATAATAAGTCTTACAACAGGATAGAATGCAAGGGAATCAAAATAACACACCTTTTGTGGGGTTTAGAAGTGAATGATTATTATGAAAGATAAAACTAAAAGCCATAATTATAATATCAATATACAAAAATGTCTCCCTCTCAGAAACTTTCCGTCTGGAATAGCGCGCCATATTACAAGGCATGGCGGTTAGAATCTACAGATTGAAACTCGACTTGACGAAATTATTCGTTGCTTGTCGATATCTCACTAATGTTGCTATCTACTGGATTTTTCTCGTAACTGAGATATCAAATAACAATCCTGAACCAACGAAATGCGAGTATAGCCCATTGAACAGTAGGTAGAGTTCAATGGTATAGACGTAGTATATTTTCCGCGCCAGCTCTGAGGACGCGGGGTATGAGGTAAGGGGGAGGTTAAGAGAGCGGGAACTATGAGTGAGCGAGGGAATTCCGGGCCATGCTTATGCTTATATTACCTCAGTGGAGACATAGACTTTGACTGTGTGGTTCTCATAGTGTTATGTCGGTGTGAAAGAAAAATAAAGTTGTGCATTCTGAGGGTCGTGGTATCATAAGTGACATTATTGTAAAATGTGATGAAGAGGCTGAAAACAAACGTTTTGCTTTCACAGTAAACCAGGCGACACGAGGAGCTGATCACTATGCTGAAGTGTCCGAATCTTTTATTAAAAAGATACGGAAGGAAACGAGGGAATTGGCTGAAAGTGGCGAGGGTAGTGTACTGTCCGCTCCGGGTAAGAGACGAAATACTAGGCCATCACACACTGAGGTAAACATTGATGAATTTGATAAATGTGTAAATCGTCGTGCTCTTCGAGCGTTTTATGTGGAAGAAAAACGTGTTCCTACCATTCCAAAACTCCTGCCTGTGACACAAGGCAAGATAACTTTCCATTGGTCACACACTTCATTACGAAAAGTAGTAAAACATATCGGTTTCCGGCGGAAACTCCCGAGATTAATTTTGCCATTATGAACACGGCCTACTGAATTCAAATGGGTCCTTTGACATGCCAACATCGTATGCTATGGTGTCGTATTTTTTGTCGCCTTTCAAAAATCACTTACCACGGCCAGGAACGAACCTCCAAGATTGGGGTGAGTAGACCGACGTGTTGACCACTCACCCACCGTGGCAAGCATAAATTAGTAGAAGTGGTTAAACCAAAAGAGAAATTGTTTAAAATTGATTCATTTGCAATCCTTGTAACATATCGTGGTCCGCCTTCCCCCTTACATGTGTGTTCTGAATGCCATCGAACTAGCTTGGAATGAGGTGAAACGTGTGGTGCGCGAAGGAAATGTTTCCGGGGATTTATCCCTTCAGAAACTAAGAGATATTATACTCTTAAAGCGATAACATCTGTAACCAATACTGACTGGGAAGGAAACTGTAGGAGTGTTCAGAAAGTAGAGGATGAATACTAGGAGAAGGATGGCATTGTCGCTGATGTCATTGATAGCATAGTGATACACCTGGATGATGACAGTGATGATAGTGATTCCTCCAGTGGATGTGAAGAGTCGAGTCCGAAAGTGAGGCAGAAGAAGAAGACCAGGATTCTCCATTAGCAATGCCGCTACTCTAAGGTGAGTATATGTTTTTGCATAGTATAGTACAGTGCCACGTCATCACTGGCTTACTCACTCCACTCCACATTCCAGCCAGGTTCTCAGAGCTGGCGCGGGGACAGTAAATGTTACTGCAGGCATAGTCTTCAACGTTATTGACGCTACTCCGAGCATAGCCCGCACTAAGACCGGAATGTGTTAATATTGTGCACAATATATTTGATTAATATTCATCAATTAATCAGTTAACATAACTGACCAAAGACCAAAGGTGCAAAACAGCTGTTACAAAATATTTCAAAATGTTCACTCATAATTGGAGTAGAATGCCAAATCATACACTGAAATGCACCAAAGACTTTGTACTGTTCAATTATGAATAAAACCAGGGCTGGATAACTTAACATAATGGCCTTGAATAACGAATTGTTTGGCGTTACGGTATACATCGCGTAACGTATAACAGAAAGTTTGTTGTAACGTTATTCATACGAAGAACGAATAAACGGATACTGTATATATACCGTTATTTTAAATATTTTATTATCATACCGGATAGCATTTTAGTTATCGCAGGAGACACAAGTCGAATAACGTTATTGGCGTTGTAACACAATCAAATGTACCCCATTCACTCAGTTGTTTTAAATAACGTTATTGACAAGACCGGATAGCATTGTGTTATGCTGCATGCCTCGCAGGTCGAATAAAGTTATTCGTGCTCTAACACGTCGCGAACAACTACAACTCATTCCGAACTTCAAATAACGTTATTCACTAGACCGGATAGCATTGTGTTATGCTGCATGCCTCGCAGGTCGAATAACGTTATTAACGTCGTGTTCTGTTGTATGGGTCCCGGGTTGAATAACGTTTTTAGCCTCGTACTAGGATCCAAATTTCAATAACGGTATTCTCCTACTAGTGTACGAATAGAAAGTTAACTATAAATGAATTCGAATTCGTAGTGCTGCCAGGTGACAAACAAGTAGCTCCGAGACCGACTAAAAAGCTTAATTTTCCATAAAATTTAAGATTCAAGCCAACGATTAAGTTAATCTATTTATGATGGGCCTATCGAGAATATAGACGAACTTAGGTTGGTAATAATAAACATTTCTATTTCGATTGAAATATATCTGAAGTAATGTATTCCAATACAGCTCTACAGTTGGCACCTTGGTGACTCTGACTATATTCTTAGTTCCATATCTTAAGGTAAAGAATGCTCATGCAAAATTTGGTAAAGTCCAATGGATAGTATGGACATTGCATGCTGTGAAATATTGGATGTATCAGTGCGAGTAAAATCATATTGGCAACAACGTCAAGAAGGCGTGCTCAGAATTAATCTGAATTATTCCTATATTTTATAGTGCCAATTTTGGATAAAATCCATTTCTTAGTATACAAGTTACATGCATTTAAAAATTGGCCCTATAAACAGGCTTAGAATTATGTTGGCAGCACTGATGTGCATTAGTTGCTCCCAAATAATCTAAAATTTCCGGAACTATTCGTGCGCAAAATTTAGAGCTGTTGGCTTGCATACTTTCTGATATATTGGTATTAGGATAAAGAGAGCGAGCATTTATTAACAAATAATAATAATGTTATTGGTTTTACGTCCATTTCAACTACTCTGGCTTTTAGAGACTCCGGGGTGCCGTAATTTTGTCCAGAAGGGGATCTTCAACGTGCCAGTAAATCTACTGACACGGCTCTCTGGCATTTGCGCACCCTCAAATGCCAGCTGACAGCGCCACGATACGAACGAGCAACCTTGGGCCCAGCAAGCGAGAACGTTACCCCTGAGCCACGCAGCCAGCCGCATTTATTAACAGTTGGCAGCCCTAATTGCTCTCAAGCATAAGCATAGTCATATCTGTTATAGTACACAAAGCACGTACGAAATTTGGTTACAATCCAATTGATAGTATAGATGTTGGATATACTTAAACATTGGACTTACCAGCAGGCTTAGAATCATCTTGGCAACACTGTCATATATGGGCTCCTTAAAATGTATCTGGAATTTTATTATCCCTGTGTGTGCTAATTTTGGAAAATTTCGCATGCATAACGTCTGAGATATCCAACGTAGAGCTTAAAAGTGAATTGTGATTTTTAGCAGTTGGTAACTCTGAAATCATTTTCAATTATGTCCCTGAGATATTCAGATATAGATATTTCCTTAAACCGAATTTGGTTTCGATAACTGCAGTCTTTTAGGGGTTGATAGGGGGAGACACACAAAGACAGACAGACAGATATTTGCCTGGATGGATGCCATAAGTCTATCTCATCATCATTAAAAAAAAAGTGAAAAGTAAGCTAAAAATAGCACGTCGAATATACGATAGCTAATGTATAACATCCTACCTTGGTGCTTCGATACTGTGCTGACTAGTACCCTCTGCTTATGGACATATCACATGTGTTGTACCGCAATCATTGGCCATCAGCGTACAGATGTTACAGATCGTAACGTAAAAGCTTGTATACAAGCACAATTCCGGTATAGGCTTCAATAACGTTATTCGTACCTGCATTACGAGTTCTCATTGGCTCAGCTGCAAGAAATCAAAGATGGAGGAAACTTGTGGATTGAGAGTAATAGTTGCAGTTCATTGGTATTATTAAATGCAAATCAGTCATTTAGTTCCGTTACGTTGAATACAGGGAAAGGCACTGACTGATTAAACGCATTTCTGTCAGTATGTAAGATTTAACTGAAATCATTCGACATTTAGCCATATGGATGAAGCTGTGAACTTCCATAGAACGTGAAATGTGTACGAGTGCTACGGCGTTAACTTGGTACTTAATGGGTCCTGGGTTCGAGACGCTCCATGGCGAGAATTTTTATTCTTTTTGAATTATTTCGTTGTGTCAACACTACTGTGCGATGTAACTTTTCAACTTCGATTTACTCGCATGATCTAGGGGGGCGATGTTAATAATGGATATTGGTAGGGAAAAATCATTCTATATTATCAGTCGAATTTGTACATTCCCAATCAAAACCATGAATATTTGTACTATTCGTGAAACTAATATAATTTTCACAGCACTGATTACTCCACAGTAAAATAATAATAATAATAATAATAATAATAACAATAATATGAAGTAGTTCCGTGACGATCTAATGAACCTAATTTTCTTTATATTCAAGATTCATGCCAATGATTAATCTACATAGAACTATCTAGAATAATGACGAGATTAAGTTGGTAATACTAACTTTTCTATTTAGATTGGAATATATCTGAATTAATGTATTCCAATACAGCTCTACAGTTGGCAACCATGGTGACTCGGAATATATTCTTAGTTCCATATCTTAAGGTACATAATGCACATACAAAATTTGGTTGAAGTCCAATGGATAGCATGAACGTTGCATGCTGTGAAATATTGGATGTATCAGTGCGAGTAAATTCATATTGGCAACAACGTCAAGAAGGCGTGCTCAGAATTAATCTGAATTATTCCTATATTCTATAGTGCCAATTTTGGATAAAATCCATTTCTTAGTATAGAAGTTACATGCAATTAAAAATTGGCCCTATAAACAGGCTTAGAATTATGTTGGCAGCACTGATGTGCATTAGTTGCTCCCAAATAATCTAAAATTTCCGGAACTATCCATGCGCAAAATTTAGAGCTGTGGCTTGCATACTTTCTTATATATTGGTATCAGGATAAAGAGAATGAGCATTTATTAACAAATAATAAAAATGTTATTGGTTTTACGTCCCTTTTAACTACTCTGGCTTTTAGAGACTCCGGGGTGCCGTAATTTTGTCCAGAAGGGGATCTTCAACGTGCCAGTAAATCTACTGACACGGCTCTCTCGCATTTTCGCACACTCAAATGCCAGCTGACTGCGCCAGGATATGAACCTGCAACCTTGGGCCCAGCAAGCGAGAACGTTACCCCTGAGCCGAGCAGCCAGCCGCATTAATTAACAGTTGGCAGCCCTAATGGCTCTCAATTATAAGCATAGTCATATCTGTTATAGTACACAAAGCACGTACGAAATTTGGTTAAAATCCAATTGATAGTATAGATGTTAGATGTACTTAAACATTGGACTTATCAGCAGGCTTAGAATCATCTTGGCAACACTGTCATATATGGGCTCCTTAAAATATATCTGGAATGTTATTATCCCTGTGTGAGCTAATTTTGGAAAATTTCGCATGCATAACGTCTGAGATATCCATCGTAGAGCTTAAAAGTGAATTGTGATTTTTAGCAGTTGGTAACCCTGAAATCATTTTCAATTATGTCCCATAGATATTCAGATATATATTTCCTTAAACCGAATTTGGTTTCGATAACTGCAAATTTTTAGGGGTTGATAGGGGGAGACACACAAAGACAGACAGACAGACATTTGCCTGGATCGATGCCGTAAGTCTATCACATCATCATTAAAAAAAAGTGAAAAGTAAGCTAAAAATAGCACGTAGAATATACGATAGCTAATGTATAACATCCTACCTTAGGTGCTTCGATACTGTGCTGACCAGTACCCTCTGCTTATGGACATTTCACATGTGTTGTACCTCAATCATTGGCCATCAGCGTTCAGATGTTACAGATCGTAACGTAAAAGCTTGTATACAAGCACAATTCCGGTATAGGCTTCAATAACTTTATTCGTACCTGCATTACGAGTTCTTATTGGCTCAGCTGCAAGAAATCAAAGATGGAGGAAACTTGTTGATTGAGATTAATAGTTGCAGTTCATTGGCATTATTAATGCAAATCAGTCATTTAGGTCCGTTACGTTGAATACAGGAAAAGGCACTGACTGATTAAACGCATTTCTGACAGTATTTAAGATTTAACTGACTTCATTCGACATTTAGCCATATGGATGAAGCTGTGAACGTACATTGAACGTGAAATGTGTACGTGTGCTAAGGCGTTAACTTGGTACCTAATGGGTCCTGGGTTCGAGACGCTCTATGGCCGGAATTTTTATTCTTTTTGAATTATTTCGTTGTGTCAACTATACTGTGTGATGCAACTTTTCAACTTCGATTTACTCGCATGATCTAGGGGGGCGATGTTAATAATGGATATTGGTAGGGAAAAATCATTCTATTTTATCATTCGAATTTGTACTTTCCCAATCAAAACCATGAATATTTGTACTATTCGTGAAACTAATATAATTTTCACAGCACTGATTACTCCACAGTAAAATAATAATAATAATAATAACAATAGTATGAAGTAGTTCCGTGACGATCTAATGAACCTAATTTTCTTTATATTTATGATTCATGCCAATGATTAATCTTTATAGAACTATCTAGAATAATGACGATATTAAGTTGGTAATACTAACTTTTCTATTTAGATTGGAATATATCTGAAGTAATGTATTCCAATACAGCTCTACAGTTGGCAGCCTTGGTGACTCTGAATAAATTCTTAGTTCCATATTTTAAGGTACAGAATGCACATACAAAATTTGGTTGAAGTCCAATGGATAGTATGAACGTTGCATGCTGTGAAATATTGGATGTATCAGTGCGAGTAAAATCATATTGGCAACAACGTCAAGAAGGCGTGCTCAGAATTAATCTGAATTATTCCTATATTTTATAGTGCCAATTTTGGATAAAATCCATTTCTTAGTATAGAAGTTACATGCAATTAAAAATTGGCCCTATAAACAGGCTTAGAATTATGTTGGCAGCACTGATGTGCATTAGTTGCTCCCAAATAATCTAAAATTTCCGGAACTATTCGTGCGCAAAATTTAGAGCTGTTGGCTTACATACTTTCTATTATATTGGTATTAGGATAAAGAGAGTGAGCATTTATTAACAAATAATAATAATGTTATTGGTTTTACGACCCTTTTAACTACTCTGGCTTTTAGAGACTCCGGGGTGCCGTAATTTGGTCCAGAAGGGGATCTTCAACGTGCCAGCAAATCTACTGACACGGCTCTGTGGCATTTGCGCACCCTCAAATGCCAGCCGACTGCGCCAGGATACGAACCTTGGGCCCAGCAAGCGAGAACGTTACCCCTGAGCCACGCAGCCAGCCGCATTAATTAACAGTTGGCAGCCCTAATGGCTCTCAAGTATAAGCATAGTCATATCTGTTATAGTACACAAAGCACGTACGAAATTTGGTTAAAATCCAATTGATAGTATAGATGTTAGATGTACCTTAACATTGGACTTATCAGCAGGCTTAGAATCATCTTGGCAACACTGTCATATATGGGCTCCTTAAAATGTATCTGGAATTTTATTACCCCTGTGTGTGCTAATTTTGGAAAATTTCGCATGCATAACGTCTGAGATATCCAACGTAGAGCTTAAAAGTGAATTGTGATTTTTAGCAGTTGGTAACTCTGAAATCATTTTCAATTATGTCCCTGAGATATTCAGATATAGATATTTCCTTAAACCGAATTTGGTTTCGATAACTGCAGTCTTTTAGGGGTTGATAGGGGAAGACACACAAAGACAGACAGACATTTGCCTGGATCGATGCCATAAGTCTATCTCATCATCATTAAAAAAAAAGTGAAAAGTAAGCTAAAAATAGCACGTCGAATTTACGATAGCTAATGTATAACATCCTACCTTAGGTGCTTCGATACTGTGCTGACTAGTACCCTCTGCTTATGGACATTTCACATGTGTTGTACCGCAATCATTGGCCATCAGCGTACAAATGTTACAGATCGTATCGTAAAAGCTTGTATACAAGCACAATTCCGGTATAGGCTTCAATAACGTTATTCGTACCTGCATTACGAGTTCTCATTGGCTCAGCTGCAAGAAATCAAAGATGGAGGAAACTTGTGGATTGAGATTAATAGTTGCAGTTCATTGGCATTATTAATGCAGATCAGTCATTTAGTTCCGTTACGATGAATACAGGGAAAGGCACTGACTGATTAAACGCATTTCTCTCAGTATTTAAGATTTAACTGAAATCATTCGACATTTAGCCATATGGATGAAGCTGTGAACCTCCATGGAACGTGAAATCTGTACGAGTGCTAAGGCGTTAACTTGGTACCTAATGGGTCCCGGGTTCGAGACGCTCCATGGCCAGAATTTTTTTCTTTTTGAATTATTTCGTTGTGTCAACACTACTGTGCGATGCAACTTTTCAACTTCGATTTACTCGCATGATCTAGGGGGGCGATGTTAATAATGGATATTGGTAGGGAAAAATCATTCTATTTTATCATTCGAATTTGTACTTTCCCAATCAAAACCATGAATATTTGTACTATTCGTGAAACTAACATAATTTTCACAGCACTGATTACTCCACAGTACAATAGTAATAATAATAATAATAATAATAATAATAATATTAACAATAATATGAAGTAGTTCCGTGACGATCTAAAGGACCTAATTTTCTTTATATTTAAGATTCATGCCAATGATTAATCTACATAGACCTATCTAGAATAATGACGAGATTAAGTTGGTAATACTAACTTTTCTATTTAGATTGGAATATATCTGAAGTAATGTATTCCAATACAGCTCTACAGTTGGCAACCATGGTGACTCGGAATATATTCTTAGTTCCATATCTTAAGGTACAGAACGCACATACCAAATTTGGTTGAAGTCCAATGGGTAGTATGAACGTTGCATGCTGTGAAATATTGGATGTATCAGTGCGAGTAAAATCATATTGGCAACAACGTCAAGAAGGCGTGATCAGAATTAATCTGAATTATTCCTATATTTTATAGTGCCAATTTTGGATAAAATCCATTTCTTAGTATAGAAGTTACATGCAATTAAAAATTGGCCCTATAAACAGGCTTAGAATTATGTTGGCAGCACTGATGTGCATTAGTTGCTCCCAAATAATCTAAAATTTCCGGAACTATTCATGCGCAAAATTTAGATCTGTTGGCTTACATACTTTCTATTATATTGGTATTAGGATAAACAGAGTGAGCATTTATTAACAAATAATAATAATGTTATTGGTTTTACGTCCCTTTTAACTACTCTGGCTTTTAGAGACTCCGGGGTGCCGTAATTTGGTCCAGAAGGGGATCTTCAACGTGCCAGCAAATCTACTGACACGGCTCTGTGGCATTTGCGCACCCTCAAATGCCAGCTGACTGCGCCAGGATACGAACCTTGGGCCCAGCAAGCGAGAACGTTACCCCTGAGCCACGCAGCCAGCCGCATTAATTAACAGTTGGCAGCCCTAATGGCTCTCAAGTATAAGCATAGTCATATCTGTTATAGTACACAAAGCACGTACGAAATTTGGTTAAAATCCAATTGATAGTATAGATGTTAGATGTACCTTAACATTGGACTTATCAGCAGGCTTAGAATCATCTTGGCAACACTGTCATATATGGGCTCCTTAAAATGTATCTGGAATTTTATTACCCCTGTGTGTGCTAATTTTGGAAAATTTCGCATGCATAACGTCTGAGATATCCAACGTAGAGCTTAAAAGTGAATTGTGATTTTTAGCAGTTGGTAACTCTGAAATCATTTTCAATTATGTCCCTGAGATATTCAGATATAGATATTTCCTTAAACCGAATTTGGTTTCGATAACTGCAGTCTTTTAGGGGTTGATAGGGGAAGACACACAAAGACAGACAGACATTTGCCTGGATCGATGCCATAAGTCTATCTCATCATCATTTAAAAAAAAGTGAAAAGTAAGCTAAAAATAGCACGTCGAATATACGATAGCTAATGTATAACATCCTACCTTAGGTGCTTCGATACTGTGCTGACTAGTACCCTCTGCTTATGGACATTTCACATGTGTTGTACCGCAATCATTGGCCATCAGCGTACAAATGTTACAGATCGTATCGTAAAAGCTTGTATACAAGCACAATTCCGGTATAGGCTTCAATAACGTTATTCGTACCCGCATTACGAGTTCTCATTGGCTCAGCTGCAAGAAATCAAAGATGGAGGAAACTTGTGGATTGAGATTAATAGTTGCAGTTCATTGGCATTATTAATGCAAATCAGTCATTTAGTTCCGTTACGTTGAATACAGGGAAAGGCACTGACTGATTAAACGCATTTCTCTCAGTATTTAAGATTTAACTGAAATCATTCGACATTTAGCCATATGGATGAAGCTGTGAACCTCCGTAGAACGTGAAATCTGTACGAGTGCTAAGGCGTTAACTTGGTACCTAATGGGTCCCGGGTTCGAGACGCTCCATGGCCAGAATTTTTATTCTTTTTGAATTATTTCGTTGTGTCAACACTACTGTGCGATGCAACTTTTCAACTTCGATTTACTCGCATGATCTAGGGGGGCGATGTTAATAATGGATATTGGTAGGGAAAAATCATTCTATTTTATCATTCGAATTTGTACTTTCCCAATCAAAACCATGAATATTTGTACTATTCGTGAAACTAATATAATTTTCACAGCACTGATTACTCCACAGTAAAATAATAATAATAATAATAACAATAGTATGAAGTAGTTCCGTGACGATCTAATGAACCTAATTTTCTTTATATTTATGATTCATGCCAATGATTAATCTTTATAGAACTATCTAGAATAATGACGATATTAAGTTGGTAATACTAACTTTTCTATTTAGATTGGAATATATCTGAAGTAATGTATTCCAATACAGCTCTACAGTTGGCAGCCTTGGTGACTCTGAATAAATTCTTAGTTCCATATTTTAAGGTACAGAATGCACATACAAAATTTGGTTGAAGTCCAATGGATAGTATGAACGTTGCATGCTGTGAAATATTGGATGTATCAGTGCGAGTAAAATCATATTGGCAACAACGTCAAGAAGGCGTGCTCAGAATTAATCTGAATTATTCCTATATTTTATAGTGCCAATTTTGGATAAAATCCATTTCTTAGTATAGAAGTTACATGCAATTAAAAATTGGCCCTATAAACAGGCTTAGAATTATGTTGGCAGCACTGATGTGCATTAGTTGCTCCCAAATAATCTAAAATTTCCGGAACTATTCGTGCGCAAAATTTAGAGCTGTTGGCTTACATACTTTCTATTATATTGGTATTAGGATAAAGAGAGTGAGCATTTATTAACAAATAATAATAATGTTATTGGTTTTACGACCCTTTTAACTACTCTGGCTTTTAGAGACTCCGGGGTGCCGTAATTTGGTCCAGAAGGGGATCTTCAACGTGCCAGCAAATCTACTGACACGGCTCTGTGGCATTTGCGCACCCTCAAATGCCAGCCGACTGCGCCAGGATACGAACCTTGGGCCCAGCAAGCGAGAACGTTACCCCTGAGCCACGCAGCCAGCCGCATTAATTAACAGTTGGCAGCCCTAATGGCTCTCAAGTATAAGCATAGTCATATCTGTTATAGTACACAAAGCACGTACGAAATTTGGTTAAAATCCAATTGATAGTATAGATGTTAGATGTACCTTAACATTGGACTTATCAGCAGGCTTAGAATCATCTTGGCAACACTGTCATATATGGGCTCCTTAAAATGTATCTGGAATTTTATTACCCCTGTGTGTGCTAATTTTGGAAAATTTCGCATGCATAACGTCTGAGATATCCAACGTAGAGCTTAAAAGTGAATTGTGATTTTTAGCAGTTGGTAACTCTGAAATCATTTTCAATTATGTCCCTGAGATATTCAGATATAGATATTTCCTTAAACCGAATTTGGTTTCGATAACTGCAGTCTTTTAGGGGTTGATAGGGGAAGACACACAAAGACAGACAGACATTTGCCTGGATCGATGCCATAAGTCTATCTCATCATCATTTAAAAAAAAGTGAAAAGTAAGCTAAAAATAGCACGTCGAATATACGATAGCTAATGTATAACATCCTACCTTAGGTGCTTCGATACTGTGCTGACTAGTACCCTCTGCTTATGGACATTTCACATGTGTTGTACCGCAATCATTGGCCATCAGCGTACAAATGTTACAGATCGTATCGTAAAAGCTTGTATACAAGCACAATTCCGGTATAGGCTTCAATAACGTTATTCGTACCCGCATTACGAGTTCTCATTGGCTCAGCTGCAAGAAATCAAAGATGGAGGAAACTTGTGGATTGAGATTAATAGTTGCAGTTCATTGGCATTATTAATGCAAATCAGTCATTTAGTTCCGTTACGTTGAATACAGGGAAAGGCACTGACTGATTAAACGCATTTCTCTCAGTATTTAAGATTTAACTGAAATCATTCGACATTTAGCCATATGGATGAAGCTGTGAACCTCCGTAGAACGTGAAATCTGTACGAGTGCTAAGGCGTTAACTTGGTACCTAATGGGTCCCGGGTTCGAGACGCTCCATGGCCAGAATTTTTATTCTTTTTGAATTATTTCGTTGTGTCAACACTACTGTGCGATGCAACTTTTCAACTTCGATTTACTCGCATGATCTAGGGGGGCGATGTTAATAATGGATATTGGTAGGGAAAAATCATTCTATTTTATCATTCGAATTTGTACTTTCCCAATCAAAACCATGAATATTTGTACTATTCGTGAAACTAATATAATTTTCACAGCACTGATTACTCCACAGTAAAATAATAATAATAATAATAACAATAGTATGAAGTAGTTCCGTGACGATCTAATGAACCTAATTTTCTTTATATTTATGATTCATGCCAATGATTAATCTTTATAGAACTATCTAGAATAATGACGATATTAAGTTGGTAATACTAACTTTTCTATTTAGATTGGAATATATCTGAAGTAATGTATTCCAATACAGCTCTACAGTTGGCAGCCTTGGTGACTCTGAATAAATTCTTAGTTCCATATTTTAAGGTACAGAATGCACATACAAAATTTGGTTGAAGTCCAATGGATAGTATGAACGTTGCATGCTGTGAAATATTGGATGTATCAGTGCGAGTAAAATCATATTGGCAACAACGTCAAGAAGGCGTGCTCAGAATTAATCTGAATTATTCCTATATTTTATAGTGCCAATTTTGGATAAAATCCATTTCTTAGTATAGAAGTTACATGCAATTAAAAATTGGCCCTATAAACAGGCTTAGAATTATGTTGGCAGCACTGATGTGCATTAGTTGCTCCCAAATAATCTAAAATTTCCGGAACTATTCGTGCGCAAAATTTAGAGCTGTTGGCTTACATACTTTCTATTATATTGGTATTAGGATAAAGAGAGTGAGCATTTATTAACAAATAATAATAATGTTATTGGTTTTACGACCCTTTTAACTACTCTGGCTTTTAGAGACTCCGGGGTGCCGTAATTTGGTCCAGAAGGGGATCTTCAACGTGCCAGCAAATCTACTGACACGGCTCTGTGGCATTTGCGCACCCTCAAATGCCAGCCGACTGCGCCAGGATACGAACCTTGGGCCCAGCAAGCGAGAACGTTACCCCTGAGCCACGCAGCCAGCCGCATTAATTAACAGTTGGCAGCCCTAATGGCTCTCAAGTATAAGCATAGTCATATCTGTTATAGTACACAAAGCACGTACGAAATTTGGTTAAAATCCAATTGATAGTATAGATGTTAGATGTACCTTAACATTGGACTTATCAGCAGGCTTAGAATCATCTTGGCAACACTGTCATATATGGGCTCCTTAAAATGTATCTGGAATTTTATTACCCCTGTGTGTGCTAATTTTGGAAAATTTCGCATGCATAACGTCTGAGATATCCAACGTAGAGCTTAAAAGTGAATTGTGATTTTTAGCAGTTGGTAACTCTGAAATCATTTTCAATTATGTCCCTGAGATATTCAGATATAGATATTTCCTTAAACCGAATTTGGTTTCGATAACTGCAGTCTTTTAGGGGTTGATAGGGGAAGACACACAAAGACAGACAGACATTTGCCTGGATCGATGCCATAAGTCTATCTCATCATCATTAAAAAAAAAGTGAAAAGTAAGCTAAAAATAGCACGTCGAATTTACGATAGCTAATGTATAACATCCTACCTTAGGTGCTTCGATACTGTGCTGACTAGTACCCTCTGCTTATGGACATTTCACATGTGTTGTACCGCAATCATTGGCCATCAGCGTACAAATGTTACAGATCGTATCGTAAAAGCTTGTATACAAGCACAATTCCGGTATAGGCTTCAATAACGTTATTCGTACCTGCATTACGAGTTCTCATTGGCTCAGCTGCAAGAAATCAAAGATGGAGGAAACTTGTGGATTGAGATTAATAGTTGCAGTTCATTGGCATTATTAATGCAGATCAGTCATTTAGTTCCGTTACGATGAATACAGGGAAAGGCACTGACTGATTAAACGCATTTCTCTCAGTATTTAAGATTTAACTGAAATCATTCGACATTTAGCCATATGGATGAAGCTGTGAACCTCCATGGAACGTGAAATCTGTACGAGTGCTAAGGCGTTAACTTGGTACCTAATGGGTCCCGGGTTCGAGACGCTCCATGGCCAGAATTTTTTTCTTTTTGAATTATTTCGTTGTGTCAACACTACTGTGCGATGCAACTTTTCAACTTCGATTTACTCGCATGATCTAGGGGGGCGATGTTAATAATGGATATTGGTAGGGAAAAATCATTCTATTTTATCATTCGAATTTGTACTTTCCCAATCAAAACCATGAATATTTGTACTATTCGTGAAACTAACATAATTTTCACAGCACTGATTACTCCACAGTACAATAGTAATAATAATAATAATAATAATAATAATATTAACAATAATATGAAGTAGTTCCGTGACGATCTAAAGGACCTAATTTTCTTTATATTTAAGATTCATGCCAATGATTAATCTACATAGACCTATCTAGAATAATGACGAGATTAAGTTGGTAATACTAACTTTTCTATTTAGATTGGAATATATCTGAAGTAATGTATTCCAATACAGCTCTACAGTTGGCAACCATGGTGACTCGGAATATATTCTTAGTTCCATATCTTAAGGTACAGAACGCACATACCAAATTTGGTTGAAGTCCAATGGGTAGTATGAACGTTGCATGCTGTGAAATATTGGATGTATCAGTGCGAGTAAAATCATATTGGCAACAACGTCAAGAAGGCGTGATCAGAATTAATCTGAATTATTCCTATATTTTATAGTGCCAATTTTGGATAAAATCCATTTCTTAGTATAGAAGTTACATGCAATTAAAAATTGGCCCTATAAACAGGCTTAGAATTATGTTGGCAGCACTGATGTGCATTAGTTGCTCCCAAATAATCTAAAATTTCCGGAACTATTCATGCGCAAAATTTAGATCTGTTGGCTTACATACTTTCTATTATATTGGTATTAGGATAAACAGAGTGAGCATTTATTAACAAATAATAATAATGTTATTGGTTTTACGTCCCTTTTAACTACTCTGGCTTTTAGAGACTCCGGGGTGCCGTAATTTGGTCCAGAAGGGGATCTTCAACGTGCCAGCAAATCTACTGACACGGCTCTGTGGCATTTGCGCACCCTCAAATGCCAGCTGACTGCGCCAGGATACGAACCTTGGGCCCAGCAAGCGAGAACGTTACCCCTGAGCCACGCAGCCAGCCGCATTAATTAACAGTTGGCAGCCCTAATGGCTCTCAAGTATAAGCATAGTCATATCTGTTATAGTACACAAAGCACGTACGAAATTTGGTTAAAATCCAATTGATAGTATAGATGTTAGATGTACCTTAACATTGGACTTATCAGCAGGCTTAGAATCATCTTGGCAACACTGTCATATATGGGCTCCTTAAAATGTATCTGGAATTTTATTACCCCTGTGTGTGCTAATTTTGGAAAATTTCGCATGCATAACGTCTGAGATATCCAACGTAGAGCTTAAAAGTGAATTGTGATTTTTAGCAGTTGGTAACTCTGAAATCATTTTCAATTATGTCCCTGAGATATTCAGATATAGATATTTCCTTAAACCGAATTTGGTTTCGATAACTGCAGTCTTTTAGGGGTTGATAGGGGAAGACACACAAAGACAGACAGACATTTGCCTGGATCGATGCCATAAGTCTATCTCATCATCATTTAAAAAAAAGTGAAAAGTAAGCTAAAAATAGCACGTCGAATATACGATAGCTAATGTATAACATCCTACCTTAGGTGCTTCGATACTGTGCTGACTAGTACCCTCTGCTTATGGACATTTCACATGTGTTGTACCGCAATCATTGGCCATCAGCGTACAAATGTTACAGATCGTATCGTAAAAGCTTGTATACAAGCACAATTCCGGTATAGGCTTCAATAACGTTATTCGTACCTGCATTACGAGTTCTCATTGGCTCAGCTGCAAGAAATCAAAGATGGAGGAAACTTGTGGATTGAGATTAATAGTTGCAGTTCATTGGCATTATTAATGCAAATCAGTCATTTAGTTCCGTTACGTTGAATACAGGGAAAGGCACTGACTGATTAAACGCATTTCTCTCAGTATTTAAGATTTAACTGAAATCATTCGACATTTAGCCATATGGATGAAGCTGTGAACCTCCGTAGAACGTGAAATCTGTACGAGTGCTAAGGCGTTAACTTGGTACCTAATGGGTCCCGGGTTCGAGACGCTCCATGGCCAGAATTTTTATTCTTTTTGAATTATTTCGTTGTGTCAACACTACTGTGCGATGCAACTTTTCAACTTCGATTTACTCGCATGATCTAGGGGGGCGATGTTAATAATGGATATTGGTAGGGAAAAATCATTCTATTTTATCATTCGAATTTGTACTTTCCCAATCAAAACCATGAATATTTGTACTATTCGTGAAACTAACATAATTTTCACAGCACTGATTACTCCACAGTACAATAGTAATAATAATAATAATAATAATAATATTAACAATAATATGAAGTTGTTCCGTGACGATCTAAAGGACCTAATTTTCTTTATATTTAAGATTCATGCCAATGATTAATCTACATAGACCTATCTAGAATAATGGCGAGATTAAGTTGGTAATACTAACTTTTCTATTTAGATTGGAATATATCTGAAGTAATGTATTCCAATACAGCTCTACAGTTGGCAACCATGGTGACTCGGAATATATTCTTAGTTCCATATCTTAAGGTACAGAACGCACATACCAAATTTGGTTGAAGTCCAATGGATAGTATGAACGTTGCATGCTGTGAAATATTGGATGTATCAGTGCGAGTAAAATCATATTGGCAACAACGTCAAGAAGGCGTGCTCAGAATTAATCTGAATTATTCCTATATTTTATAGTGCCAATTTTGGATAAAATCCATTTCTTAGTATAGAAATTACATGCAATTAAAAATTGGCCCTATAAACAGGCTTAGAATTATGTTGGCAGCACTGATGTGCATTAGTTGCTCCCAAATAATCTAAAATTTCCGGAACTATTCGTGCGCAAAATTTAGATCTGTTGGCTTACATACTTTCTATTATATTGGTATTAGGATAAACAGAGTGAGCATTTATTAACAAATAATAATAATGTTATTGGTTTTACGTCCCTTTTAACTACTCTGGCTTTTAGAGACTCCGGGGTGCCGTAATTTGGTCCAGAAGGGGATCTTCAACATGCCAGCAAATCTACTGACACGGCTCGGTGGCATTTGCGCACCCTCAAATGCCAGCTGACTGCGCCAGGATACGAACCTTGGGCCCAGCAAGCGAGAACGTTACCCCTGAGCCACGCAGCCAGCCGCATTAATTAACAGTTGGCAGCCCTAATGGCTCTCAAGTATAAGCATAGTCATATCTGTTATAGTACACAAAGCACGTACGAAATTTGGTTAAAATCCAATTGATAGTATAGATGTTAGATGTACCTTAACATTGGACTTATCAGCAGGCTTAGAATCATCTTGGCAACACTGTCATATATGGGCTCCTTAAAATGTATCTGGAATTTTATTATCCCTGTGTGTGCTAATTTTGGAAAATTTCGCATGCATAACGTCTGAGATATCCAACGTAGAGCTTAAAAGTGAATTGTGATTTTTAGCAGTTGGTAACTCTGAAATCATTTTCAATTATGTCCCTGAGATATTCAGATATAGATATTTCCTTAAACCGAATTTGGTTTCGATAACTGCAGTCTTTTAGGGGTTGATAGGGGAAGACACACAAAGACAGACAGACATTTGCCTGGATCGATGCCATAAGTCTATCTCATCATCATTTTAAAAAAAGTGAAAAGTAAGCTAAAAATAGCACGTCGAATATACGATAGCTAATGTATAACATCCTACCTTAGGTGCTTCGATACTGTGCTGATTAGTACCCTCTGCTTATGGACATTTCACATGTGTTGTACCGCAATAATTGGCCATCAGCGTACAAATGTTACAGATCATAACGTAAAAGCTTGTATACAAGCACAATTCCGGTATAGGCTTCAATAACGTTATTCGTACCTGCATTACGAGTTCTCATTGGCTCAGCTGCAAGAAATCAAAGATGGAGGAAACTTGTGGATTGAGATTAATAGTTGCAGTTCATTGGCATTATTAATGCAAATCAGTCATTTAGTTCCGTTACGTTGAATACAGGGAAAGGCACTGACTGATTAAACGCATTTCTGTCAGTATTTAAGATTTAACTGAAATCATTCGACATTTAGCCATATGGATGAAGCTGTGAATCTCCATACAACGTGAAATGTGTACGAGTGCTAAGGCGTTAACTTGGTACCTAATGGGTCCCGGGTTCGAGACACTCCATGGCCAGAATTTTTATTCTTTTTGAATTATTTCGTTGTGTCAACACTACTGTGCGATGCAACTTTTCAACTTCGATTTACTCGCATGATCTAGGGGGGCGATGTTAATAATGGATATTGGTAGGGAAAAATCATTCTATTTTATCATTCTAATTTGTACTTTCCCAATCAAAACCATGAATATTTGTACTATTCGTGAAACTAATATAATTTTCACAGCACTGATTACTCCACAGTAAAATAATAATAATAATAATAACAATAGTATGAAGTAGTTCCGTGACGATCTAATGAACCTAATTTTCTTTATATTTAAGATTCATGCCAATGATTAATCTACATAGACCTATCTAGAATAATGACGAGATTAAGTTGGTAATACTAACTTTTCTATTTAGATTGGAATATATCTGAAGTAATGTATTCCAATACAGCTCTACAGTTGGCAACCATGGTGACTCGGAATATATACTTAGTTCCATATCTTAAGGTACAGAACGCACATACAAAATTTGGTTGAAGTCCAATGGATAGCATGAACGTTGCATGCTGTGAAATATTGGATGTATCAGTGCGAGTAAAATCATATTGGCAACAACGTCAAGAAGGCGTGCTCAGAATTAATCTGAATTATTCCTATATTTTATAGTGCCAATTTTGGATAAAATCCATTTCTTAGTATAGAAGTTACATGCAATTAAAAATTGGCCCTATAAACAGGCTTAGAATTATGTTGGCAGCACTGATGTGCATTAGTTGCTCCCAAATAATCTAAAATTTCCGGAACTATCCGTGCGCAAAATTTAGAGCTGTGGCTTGCATACTTTCTTATCTATTGGTATTAGGATAAAGAGAGTGAGCATTTATTAACAAATAATAAAAATGTTATTGGTTTTACGTCCCTTTTAACTACTCTGGCTTTTAGAGACTCCGGGGTGCCGTAATTTTGTCCAGAAGGGGATCTTCAACGTGCCAGTAAATCTACTGACACGGCTCTCTCGCATTTTCGCACATTCAAATGCCAGCTAACTGCGCCAGGATATGAACCTGCAACCTTGGGCCCAGCAAGCGAGAACGTTACCCCTGAGCCACGCAGCCAGCCGCATTAATTAACAGTTGGCAGCCCTAATGGCTCTCAATTATAAGCATAGTCATATCTGTTATAGTACACAAAGCACGTACGAAATTTGGTTAAAATCCAATTGATAGTATAGATGTTAGATGTACTTAAACATTGGACTTATCAGCAGGCTTAGAATCATCTTGGCAACACTGTCATATATGGGCTCCTTAAAATATATCTGGAATGTTATTATCCCTGTGTGAGCTAATTTTGGAAAATTTCGCATGCATAACGTCTGAGATATCCATCGTAGAGCTTAAAAGTGAATTGTGATTTTTAGCAGTTGGTAACTCTGAAATCATTTTCAATTATGTCCCTGAGATATTCAGATATATATTTCCTTAAACCGAATTTGGTTTCGATAACTGCAATCTTTTAGGGGTTGATAGGGGGAGACACACAAAGACAGACAGACAGACATTTGCCTGGATCGATGCCGTAAGTCTATCACATCATCATTAAAAAAAAGTGAAAAGTAAGCTAAAAATAGGACGTAGAATATACGATAGCTAATGTATAACATCCTACCTTAGGTGCTTCGATACTGTGCTGACCAGTACCCTCTGCTTATGGACATTTCACATGTGTTGTACCGCAATCATTGGCCATCAGCGTTCAGATGTTACAGATCGTAACGTAAAAGCTTGTATACAAGCACAATTCCGGTATAGGCTTCAATAGCGTTATTCGTACCTGCATTACGAGTTCTTATTGGCTCAGCTGCAAGAAATCAAAGATGGAGGAAACTTGTTGATTGAGATTAATAGTTGCAGTTCATTGGCATTATTAATGCAAATCAGTCATTTAGTTCCGTTACGTTGAATACAGGAAAAGGCACTGACTGATTAAACGCATTTCTGACAGTATTTAAGATTTAACTGACTTCATTCGACATTTAGCCATATGGATGAAGCTGTGAACCTACATTGAACGTGAAATATGTACGAGTGCTAAGGCGTTAACTTGGTACCTAATGGGTCCTGGGTTCGAGACGCTCTATGGCCAGAATTTTTATTCTTTTTGAATTATTTCGTTGTGTCAACACTACTGTGCGATGCAACTTTTCAACTTCGATTTACTCGCATGATCTAGGGGGGCGATGTTAATAATGGATATTGGTAGGGAAAAATCATTCTATTTTATCATTCGAATTTGTACTTTCCCAATCAAAACCATGAATATTTGTACTATTCATGAAACTAATATAATTCTCACAGCACTGATCACTCCACAGTACAATAGTAATAAAAATAATAATAATAATAATAATAATATTAACAATAATATGAAGTAGTTCCGTGACGATCTAAAGGACCTAATTTTCTTTATATTTAAGATTCATGCCAATGATTAATCTACATAGACCTATCTAGAATAATGACGAGATTAAGTTGGTAATACTAACTTTTCTATTTAGATTGGAATATATCTGAAGTAATGTATTCCAATACAGCTCTACAGTTGGCAACCATGGTGACTCGGAATATATTCTTAGTTCCATATCTTAAGGTACAGAACGCACATACAAAATTTGGTTGAAGTCCAATGGATAGTATGAACGTTGCATGCTGTGAAATATTGGATGTATCAGTGCGAGTAAAAACATATTGGCAACAACGTCAAGAAGGCGTGCTCAGAATTAATCTGAATTATTCCTATATTTTATAGTGCCAATTTTGGATAAAATCCATTTCTTAGTATAGAAGTTACATGCAATTAAAAATTGGCCCTATAAACAGGCTTAGAATTATGTTGGCAGCACTGATGTGCATTAGTTGCTCCCAAATAATCTAAAATTTCCGGAACTATTCGTGCCCAAAATTTAGATCTGTTGGCTTACATACTTTCTATTATATTGGTATTAGGATAAACAGAGTGAGCATTTATTAACAAATAATAATAATGTTATTGGTTTTACGTCCCTTTTAACTACTCTGGCTTTTAGAAACTCCGGGGTGCCGTAATTTGGTCCAGAAGGGGATCTTCAACGTGCCAGTAAATCTACTGACACGGCTCTGTGGCATTTGCGCACCCTCAAATGCCAGCTGACTGCGCCAGGATACGAACCTTGGGCCCAGCAAGCGAGAACGTTACCCATGAGCCACGCAGCCAGCCGCATTAATTAACAGTTGGCAGCCCTAATGGCTCTCAAGTATAAGCATAGTCATATCTGTTATAGTACACAAAGCACGTACGAAATTTGGTTAAAATCCAATTGATAGTATAGATGTTAGATGTACCTTAACATTGGACTTATCAGCAGGCTTAGAATCATCTTGGCAACACTGTCATATATAGGCTCCTTAAAATGTATCTGGAATGTTATTATCCCTGTGTGTGCTAATTTTGGAAAATTTCGCATGCATAACGTCTGAGTTATCCAACGTAGAGCTTAAAAGTGAATTGTGATTTTTAGCAGTTGGTAACTCTGAAATCATTTTCAATTATGTCCCTGAGATATTCAGATATAGATATTTCCTTAAACCGAATTTGGTTTCGATAACTGCAGTCTTTTAGGGGTTGATAGGGGAAGACACACAAAGACAGACATTTGCCTGGATCGATGCCATAAGTCTATCTCATCATCATTTTAAAAAAAGTGAAAAGTAAGCTAAAAATAGCACGTCGAATATACGATAGTTAATGTATAACATCCTACCTTAGGTGCTTCGATACTGTGCTGATTAGTACCCTCTGCTTATGGACATTTCACATGTGTTGTACCGCAATAATTGGCCATCAGCGTACAAATGTTACAGATCATAACGTAAAAGCTTGTATACAAGCACAATTCCGGTATAGGCTTCAATAACGTTATTCGTACTTGCATTACGAGTTCTCATTGGCTCAGCTGCAAGAAATCAAAGATGAGGAAACTTGTGGATTGAGATTAATAGTTGCAGTTCATTGGCATTATTAATGCAAATCAGTCATTTAGTTCCGTTACGTTGAATACAGGGAAAGGCACTGACTGATTAAACGCATTTCTGTCAGTATTTAAGATTTAACTGAAATCATTCGACATTTAGCCATATGGATGAAGCTGTGAACCTCCATAGAACGTGATATGTGTACGAGTGCTAAGGCGATAACTTGGTACCTAATGGGTCCCGGGTTCGAGACGCTCCATGGCTACAATTTTTATTCTTTTTGAATTATTTCGTTGTGTCAACACTACTGTGCGATGCAACTTTTCAACTTCGATTTACTCGCATGATCTAGGGGGGCGATGTTAATAATGGATATTGGTAGGGAAAAATCATTCTATTTTATCATTCGAATTTGTACTTTCCCAATCAAAACCATGAATATTTGTACTATTAGTGAAACTAATATAATTTTCACAGCACTGATTACTCCACAGTACAATAGTAATAATAATAATAATAATAATATTAACAATAATATGAAGTAGTTCCGTGACGATCTAAAGGACCTAATTTTCTTTATATTTAAGATTCATGCCAATGATTAATCTACATAGACCTATCTAGAATAATGACGAGATTAAGTTGGTAATACTAACTTTTCTATTTAGATTGGAATATATCTGAAGTAATGTATTCCAATACAGCTCTACAGTTGGCAACCATGGTGACTCGGAATATATTCTTAGTTCCATATCTTAAGGTACACAATGCACATACAAAATTTGGATGAAGTCCAATGGATAGTATGAACGTTGCATGCTGTGAAATATTGGATGTATCAGTGCGAGTAAAATCATATTGGCAACAACGTCAAGAAGGCGTGCTCAGAATTAATCTGAATTATTCCTATATTTTATAGTGCCAATTTTGGATAAAATCCATTTCTTAGTATAGAAGTTACAAGCATTTAAAAATTGGCCCTATAAACAGGCTTAGAATTATGTTGGCAGCACTGATGTGCATTAGTTGCTCCCAAATAATCTAAAATTTCCGGAACTATCCGTGCGCAAAATTTAGAGCTGTGGCTTGCATACTTTCTTATATATTGGTATTAGGATAAAGAGAGTGAGCATTTATTAACAAATAATAAAAATGTTATTTGTTTTACGTCCCTTTTAACTAATCTGGCTTTTAGAGACTCCGGGGTGCCGTAATTTTGTCCAGAAGGGGATCTTCAACGTGCCAGTAAATCTACTGACACGGCTCTCTCGCATTTGCGCACACTCAAATGCCAGCTGACTGCACCAGGATACGAACCTGCAACCTTGGGCCCAGCAAGCGAGAACGTTACCCCTGAGCCACGCAGCCAGCCGCATTAATTAACAGTTGGCAGCCCTAATGGCTCTCAAGTATAAGCCTAGTCATATCTGTTATAGTACACAAAGCATGTACGAAATTTGGTTAAAATCCAATTGATAGTATAGATGTTAGATGTACTTAAACATTGGACTTATCAGCAGGCTTAGAATCATCTTGGCAACACTGTCATATATGGGCTCCTTAAAATATATCTGGAATGTTATTATCCCTGTGTGTGCTAATTTTGGAAAATTTCGCATGCATAACGTCTGAGATATCCAACGTAGAGCTTAAAAGTGAATTGTGATTTTTAGCAGTTGGTAACTCTGAAATCATTTTCAATTATGTCCCTGAGATATTCAGATATAGATATTTCCTTAAACCGAATTTGGTTTCGATAACTGCAGTCTTTTAGGGGTTGATAGGGGAAGACACACAAAGACAGACAGACATTTGCCTGGATCGATGCCATAAGTCTATCTCATCATCATTTTAAAAAAAGTGAAAAGTAAGCTAAAAATAGCACGTCGAATATACGATAGCTAATGTATAACATCCTACCTTAGGTGCTTCGATACTGTGCTGATTAGTACCCTCTGCTTATGGACATTTCACATGTGTTGTACCGCAATAATTGGCCATCAGCGTACAAATGTTACAGATCATAACGTAAAAGCTTGTATACAAGCACAATTCCGGTATAGGCTTCAATAACGTTATTCGTACCTGCATTACGAGTTCTCATTGGCTCAGCTGCAAGAAATCAAAGATGGAGGAAACTTGTGGATTGAGATTAATAGTTGCAGTTCATTGGCATTATTAATGCAAATCAGTCATTTAGTTCCGTTACGTTGAATACAGGGAAAGGCACTGACTGATTAAACGCATTTCTGTCAGTATTTAAGATTTAACTGAAATCATTCGACATTTAGCCATATGGATGAAGCTGTGAATCTCCATACAACGTGAAATGTGTACGAGTGCTAAGGCGTTAACTTGGTACCTAATGAGTCCCGGGTTCGAGACACTCCATGGCCAGAATTTTTATTCTTTTTGAATTATTTCGTTGTGTCAACACTACTGTGCGATGCAACTTTTCAACTTCGATTTACTCGCATGATCTAGGGGGGCGATGTTAATAATGGATATTGGTAGGGAAAAATCATTCTATTTTATCATTCGAATTTGTACTTTCCCAATCAAAACCATGAATATTTGTACTATTCGTGAAACTAATATAATTTTCACAGCACTGATTACTCCACAGTAAAATAATAATAATAATAATAACAATAGTATGAAATAGTTCCGTGACGATCTAATGAACCTAATTTTCTTTATATTTAAGATTCATGCCAATGATTAATCTACATAGACCTATCTAGAATAATGACGAGATTAAGTTGGTAATACTAACTTTTCTATTTAGATTGGAATATATCTGAAGTAATGTATTCCAATACAGCTCTACAGTTGGCAACCATGGTGACTCGGAATATATACTTAGTTCCATATCTTAAGGTACAGAACGCACATACAAAATTTGGTTGAAGTCCAATGGATAGCATGAACGTTGCATGCTGTGAAATATTGGATGTATCAGTGCGAGTAAAATCATATTGGCAACAACGTCAAGAAGGCGTGCTCAGAATTAATCTGAATTATTCCTATATTTTATAGTGCCAATTTTGGATAAAATCCATTTCTTAGTATAGAAGTTACATGCAATTAAAAATTGGCCCTATAAACAGGCTTAGAATTATGTTGGCAGCACTGATGTGCATTAGTTGCTCCCAAATAATCTAAAATTTCCGGAACTATCCGTGCGCAAAATTTAGAGCTGTGGCTTGCATACTTTCTTATCTATTGGTATTAGGATAAAGAGAGTGAGCATTTATTAACAAATAATAAAAATGTTATTGGTTTTACGTCCCTTTTAACTACTCTGGCTTTTAGAGACTCCGGGGTGCCGTAATTTTGTCCAGAAGGGGATCTTCAACGTGCCAGTAAATCTACTGACACGGCTCTCTCGCATTTTCGCACACTCAAATGCCAGCTAACTGCGCCAGGATATGAACCTGCAACCTTGGGTCCAGCAAGCGAGAACGTTACCCCTGAGCCACGCAGCCAGCCGCATTAATTAACAGTTGGCAGCCCTAATGGCTCTCAATTATAAGCATAGTCATATCTGTTATAGTACACAAAGCACGTACGAAATTTGGTTAAAATCCAATTGATAGTATAGATGTTAGATGTACTTAAACATTGGACTTATCAGCAGGCTTAGAATCATCTTGGCAACACTGTCATATATGGGCTCCTTAAAATATATCTGGAATGTTATTATCCCTGTGTGAGCTAATTTTGGAAAATTTCGCATGCATAACGTCTGAGATATCCATCGTAGAGCTTAAAAGTGAATTGTGATTTTTAGCAGTTGGTAACTCTGAAATCATTTTCAATTATGTCCCTGAGATATTCAGATATATATTTCCTTAAACCGAATTTGGTTTCGATAACTGCAATCTTTTAGGGGTTGATAGGGGGAGACACACAAAGACAGACAGACAGACATTTGCCTGGATCGATGCCGTAAGTCTATCACATCATCATTAAAAAAAAGTGAAAAGTAAGCTAAAAATAGGACGTAGAATATACGATAGCTAATGTATAACATCCTACCTTAGGTGCTTCGATACTGTGCTGACCAGTACCCTCTGCTTATGGACATTTCACATGTGTTGTACCGCAATCATTGGCCATCAGCGTTCAGATGTTACAGATCGTAACGTAAAAGCTTGTATACAAGCACAATTCCGGTATAGGCTTCAATAACGTTATTCGTACCTGCATTACGAGTTCTTATTGGCTCAGCTGCAAGAAATCAAAGATGGAGGAAACTTGTTGATTGAGATTAATAGTTGCAGTTCATTGGCATTATTAATGCAAATCAGTCATTTAGTTCCGTTACGTTGAATACAGGAAAAGGCACTGACTGATTAAACGCATTTCTGACAGTATTTAAGATTTAACTGACTTCATTCGACATTTAGCCATATGGATGAAGCTGTGAACCTACATTGAACGTGAAATGTGTACGAGTGCTAAGGCGTTAACTTGGTACCTAATGGGTCCTGGGTTCGAGACGCTCTATGGCCAGAATTTTTATTCTTTTTGAATTATTTCGTTGTGTCAACTATACTGTGTGATGCAACTTTTCAACTTCGATTTACTCGCATGATCTAGGGGGGCGATGTTAATAATGGATATTGGTAGGGAAAAATCATTCTATTTTATCATTCGAATTTGTACTTTCCCAATCAAAACCATGAATATTTGTACTATTCGTGAAACTAATATAATTCTCACAGCACTGATCACTCCACAGTACAATAGTAATAAAAATAATAATAATAATAATAATAATATTAACAATAATATGAAGTAGTTCCGTGACGATCTAAAGGACCTAATTTTCTTTATATTTAAGATTCATGCCAATGATTAATCTACATAGACCTATCTAGAATAATGACGAGATTAAGTTGGTAATACTAACTTTTCTATTTAGATTGGAATATATCTGAAGTAATGTATTCCAATACAGCTCTACAGTTGGCAACCATGGTGACTCGGAATATATTCTTAGTTCCATATCTTAAGGTACAGAACGCACATACAAAATTTGGTTGAAGTCCAATGGATAGTATGAACGTTGCATGCTGTGAAATATTGGATGTATCAGTGCGAGTAAAAACATATTGGCAACAACGTCAAGAAGGCGTGCTCAGAATTAATCTGAATTATTCCTATATTTTATAGTGCCAATTTTGGATAAAATCCATTTCTTAGTATAGAAGTTACATGCAATTAAAAATTGGCCCTATAAACAGGCTTAGAATTATGTTGGCAGCACTGATGTGCATTAGTTGCTCCCAAATAATCTAAAATTTCCGGAACTATTCGTGCCCAAAATTTAGATCTGTTGGCTTACATACTTTCTATTATATTGGTATTAGGATAAACAGAGTGAGCATTTATTAACAAATAATAATAATGTTATTGGTTTTACGTCCCTTTTAACTACTCTGGCTTTTAGAAACTCCGGGGTGCCGTAATTTGGTCCAGAAGGGGATCTTCAACGTGCCAGTAAATCTACTGACACGGCTCTGTGGCATTTGCGCACCCTCAAATGCCAGCTGACTGCGCCAGGATACGAACCTTGGGCCCAGCAAGCGAGAACGTTACCCATGAGCCACGCAGCCAGCCGCATTAATTAACAGTTGGCAGCCCTAATGGCTCTCAAGTATAAGCATAGTCATATCTGTTATAGTACACAAAGCACGTACGAAATTTGGTTAAAATCCAATTGATAGTATAGATGTTAGATGTACCTTAACATTGGACTTATCAGCAGGCTTAGAATCATCTTGGCAACACTGTCATATATAGGCTCCTTAAAATGTATCTGGAATGTTATTATCCCTGTGTGTGCTAATTTTGGAAAATTTCGCATGCATAACGTCTGAGTTATCCAACGTAGAGCTTAAAAGTGAATTGTGATTTTTAGCAGTTGGTAACTCTGAAATCATTTTCAATTATGTCCCTGAGATATTCAGATATAGATATTTCCTTAAACCGAATTTGGTTTCGATAACTGCAGTCTTTTAGGGGTTGATAGGGGAAGACACACAAAGACAGACAGACATTTGCCTGGATCGATGCCATAAGTCTATCTCATCATCATTTAAAAAAAAGTGAAAAGTAAGCTAAAAATAGCACGTCGAATATACGATAGCTAATGTATAACATCCTACCTTAGGTGCTTCGATACTGTGCTGATTAGTACCCTCTGCTTATGGACATTTCACATGTGTTGTACCGCAATAATTGGCCATCAGCGTACAAATGTTACAGATCATAACGTAAATGCTTGTATACAAGCACAATTCCGGTATAGGCTTCAATAACGTTATTCGTACCTGCATTACGAGTTCTCATTGGCTCAGCTGCAAGAAATCAAAGATGAGGAAACTTGTGGATTGAGATTAATAGTTGCAGTTCATTGGCATTATTAATGCAAATCAGTCATTTAGTTCCGTTACGTTGAATACAGGGAAAGGCACTGACTGATTAAACGCATTTCTGTCAGTATTTAAGATTTAACTGAAATCATTCGACATTTAGCCATATGGATGAAGCTGTGAACCTCTATAGAACGTGATATGTGTACGAGTGCTAAGGCGATAACTTGTTACCTAATGGGTCCCGGGTTCGAGACGCTCCATGGCTAGAATTTTTATTCTTTTTGAATTATTTCGTTGTGTCAACACTACTGTGCGATGCAACTTTTCAACTTCGATTTACTCGCATGATCTAGGGGGGCGATGTTAATAATGGATATTGGTAGGGAAAAATCATTCTATTTTATCATTCGAATTTGTACTTTCCCAATCAAAACCATGAATATTTGTACTATTAGTGAAACTAATATAATTTTCACAGCACTGATTACTCCACAGTACAATAGTAATAATAATAATAATAATAATAATATTAACAATAATATGAAGTAGTTCCGTGACGATCTAAAGGACCTAATTTTCTTTATATTTAAGATTCATGCCAATGATTAATCTACATAGACCTATCTAGAATAATGACGAGATTAAGTTGGTAATACTAACTTTTCTATTTAGATTGGAATATATCTGAAGTAATGTATTCCAATACAGCTCTACAGTTGGCAGCCTTGGTGACTCGGAATATATTCTTAGTTCCATATCTTAAGGTACATAATGCACATACAAAATTTGGATGAAGTCCAATGGATAGTATGAACGTTGCATGCTGTGAAATATTGGATGTATCAGTGCGAGTAAAATCATATTGGCAACAACGTCAAGAAGGCGTGCTCAGAATTAATCTGAATTATTCCTATATTTTATAGTGCCAATTTTGGATAAAATCCATTTCTTAGTATAGAAGTTACAAGCATTTAAAAATTGGCCCTATAAACAGGCTTAGAATTATGTTGGCAGCACTGATGTGCATTAGTTGCTCCCAAATAATCTAAAATTTCCGGAACTATCCGTGCGCAAAATTTAGAGCTGTGGCTTGCATACTTTCTTATATATTGGTATTAGGATAAAGAGAGTGAGCATTTATTAACAAATAATAAAAATGTTATTTGTTTTACGTCCCTTTTAACTAATCTGGCTTTTAGAGACTCCGGGGTGCCGTAATTTTGTCCAGAAGGGGATCTTCAACGTGCCAGTAAATCTACTGACACGGCTCTCTCGCATTTGCGCACACTCAAATGCCAGCTGACTGCGCCAGGATACGAACCTGCAACCTTGGGCCCAGCAAGCGAGAACGTTACCCCTGAGCCACGCAGCCAGCCGCATTAATTAACAGTTGGCAGCCCTAATGGCTCTCAAGTATAAGCCTAGTCATATCTGTTATAGTACACAAAGCATGTACGAAATTTGGTTAAAATCCAATTGATAGTATAGATGTTAGATGTACTTAAACATTGGACTTATCAGCAGGCTTAGAATCATCTTGGCAACACTGTCATATATGGGCTCCTTAAAATATATCTGGAATGTTATTATCCCTGTGTGTGCTAATTTTGGAAAATTTCGCATGCATAACGTCTGAGATATCCAACGTAGAGCTTAAAAGTGAATTGTGATTTTTAGCAGTTGGTAACTCTGAAATCATTTTCAATTATGTCCCTGAGATATTCAGATATAGATATTTCCTTAAACCGAATTTGGTTTCGATAACTGCAGTCTTTTAGGGGTTGATAGGGGAAGACACACAAAGACAGACAGACATTTGCCTGGATCGATGCCATAAGTCTATCTCATCATCATTTTAAAAAAAGTGAAAAGTAAGCTAAAAATAGCACGTCGAATATACGATAGCTAATGTATAACATCCTACCTTAGGTGCTTCGATACTGTGCTGATTAGTACCCTCTGCTTATGGACATTTCACATGTGTTGTACCGCAATAATTGGCCATCAGCGTACAAATGTTACAGATCATAACGTAAAAGCTTGTATACAAGCACAATTCCGGTATAGGCTTCAATAACGTTATTCGTACCTGCATTACGAGTTCTCATTGGCTCAGCTGCAAGAAATCAAAGATGGAGGAAACTTGTGGATTGAGATTAATAGTTGCAGTTCATTGGCATTATTAATGCAAATCAGTCATTTAGTTCCGTTACGTTGAATACAGGGAAAGGCACTGACTGATTAAACGCATTTCTGTCAGTATTTAAGATTTAACTGAAATCATTCGACATTTAGCCATATGGATGAAGCTGTGAATCTCCATACAACGTGAAATGTGTACGAGTGCTAAGGCGTTAACTTGGTACCTAATGAGTCCCGGGTTCGAGACACTCCATGGCCAGAATTTTTATTCTTTTTGAATTATTTCGTTGTGTCAACACTACTGTGCGATGCAACTTTTCAACTTCGATTTACTCGCATGATCTAGGGGGGCGATGTTAATAATGGATATTGGTAGGGAAAAATCATTCTATTTTATCATTCGAATTTGTACTTTCCCAATCAAAACCATGAATATTTGTACTATTCGTGAAACTAATATAATTTTCACAGCACTGATTACTCCACAGTAAAATAATAATAATAATAATAACAATAGTATGAAGTAGTTCCGTGACGATCTAATGAACCTAATTTTCTTTATATTTAAGATTCATGCCAATGATTAATCTACATAGACCTATCTAGAATAATGACGAGATTAAGTTGGTAATACTAACTTTTCTATTTAGATTGGAATATATCTGAAGTAATGTATTCCAATACAGCTCTACAGTTGGCAACCATGGTGACTCGGAATATATACTTAGTTCCATATCTTAAGGTACAGAACGCACATACAAAATTTGGTTGAAGTCCAATGGATAGCATGAACGTTGCATGCTGTGAAATATTGGATGTATCAGTGCGAGTAAAATCATATTGGCAACAACGTCAAGAAGGCGTGCTCAGAATTAATCTGAATTATTCCTATATTTTATAGTGCCAATTTTGGATAAAATCCATTTCTTAGTATAGAAGTTACATGCAATTAAAAATTGGCCCTATAAACAGGCTTAGAATTATGTTGGCAGCACTGATGTGCATTAGTTGCTCCCAAATAATCTAAAATTTCCGGAACTATCCGTGCGCAAAATTTAGAGCTGTGGCTTGCATACTTTCTTATCTATTGGTATTAGGATAAAGAGAGTGAGCATTTATTAACAAATAATAAAAATGTTATTGGTTTTACGTCCCTTTTAACTACTCTGGCTTTTAGAGACTCCGGGGTGCCGTAATTTTGTCCAGAAGGGGATCTTCAACGTGCCAGTAAATCTACTGACACGGCTCTCTCGCATTTTCGCACACTCAAATGCCAGCTAACTGCGCCAGGATATGAACCTGCAACCTTGGGTCCAGCAAGCGAGAACGTTACCCCTGAGCCACGCAGCCAGCCGCATTAATTAACAGTTGGCAGCCCTAATGGCTCTCAATTATAAGCATAGTCATATCTGTTATAGTACACAAAGCACGTACGAAATTTGGTTAAAATCCAATTGATAGTATAGATGTTAGATGTACTTAAACATTGGACTTATCAGCAGGCTTAGAATCATCTTGGCAACACTGTCATATATGGGCTCCTTAAAATATATCTGGAATGTTATTATCCCTGTGTGAGCTAATTTTGGAAAATTTCGCATGCATAACGTCTGAGATATCCATCGTAGAGCTTAAAAGTGAATTGTGATTTTTAGCAGTTGGTAACTCTGAAATCATTTTCAATTATGTCCCTGAGATATTCAGATATATATTTCCTTAAACCGAATTTGGTTTCGATAACTGCAATCTTTTAGGGGTTGATAGGGGGAGACACACAAAGACAGACAGACAGACATTTGCCTGGATCGATGCCGTAAGTCTATCACATCATCATTAAAAAAAAGTGAAAAGTAAGCTAAAAATAGGACGTAGAATATACGATAGCTAATGTATAACATCCTACCTTAGGTGCTTCGATACTGTGCTGACCAGTACCCTCTGCTTATGGACATTTCACATGTGTTGTACCGCAATCATTGGCCATCAGCGTTCAGATGTTACAGATCGTAACGTAAAAGCTTGTATACAAGCACAATTCCGGTATAGGCTTCAATAACGTTATTCGTACCTGCATTACGAGTTCTTATTGGCTCAGCTGCAAGAAATCAAAGATGGAGGAAACTTGTTGATTGAGATTAATAGTTGCAGTTCATTGGCATTATTAATGCAAATCAGTCATTTAGTTCCGTTACGTTGAATACAGGAAAAGGCACTGACTGATTAAACGCATTTCTGACAGTATTTAAGATTTAACTGACTTCATTCGACATTTAGCCATATGGATGAAGCTGTGAACCTACATTGAACGTGAAATGTGTACGAGTGCTAAGGCGTTAACTTGGTACCTAATGGGTCCTGGGTTCGAGACGCTCTATGGCCAGAATTTTTATTCTTTTTGAATTATTTCGTTGTGTCAACTATACTGTGTGATGCAACTTTTCAACTTCGATTTACTCGCATGATCTAGGGGGGCGATGTTAATAATGGATATTGGTAGGGAAAAATCATTCTATTTTATCATTCGAATTTGTACTTTCCCAATCAAAACCATGAATATTTGTACTATTCGTGAAACTAATATAATTCTCACAGCACTGATCACTCCACAGTACAATAGTAATAAAAATAATAATAATAATAATAATAATAATATTAACAATAATATGAAGTAGTTCCGTGACGATCTAAAGGACCTAATTTTCTTTATATTTAAGATTCATGCCAATGATTAATCTACATAGACCTATCTAGAATAATGACGAGATTAAGTTGGTAATACTAACTTTTCTATTTAGATTGGAATATATCTGAAGTAATGTATTCCAATACAGCTCTACAGTTGGCAACCATGGTGACTCGGAATATATTCTTAGTTCCATATCTTAAGGTACAGAACGCACATACAAAATTTGGTTGAAGTCCAATGGATAGTATGAACGTTGCATGCTGTGAAATATTGGATGTATCAGTGCGAGTAAAAACATATTGGCAACAACGTCAAGAAGGCGTGCTCAGAATTAATCTGAATTATTCCTATATTTTATAGTGCCAATTTTGGATAAAATCCATTTCTTAGTATAGAAGTTACATGCAATTAAAAATTGGCCCTATAAACAGGCTTAGAATTATGTTGGCAGCACTGATGTGCATTAGTTGCTCCCAAATAATCTAAAATTTCCGGAACTATTCGTGCCCAAAATTTAGATCTGTTGGCTTACATACTTTCTATTATATTGGTATTAGGATAAACAGAGTGAGCATTTATTAACAAATAATAATAATGTTATTGGTTTTACGTCCCTTTTAACTACTCTGGCTTTTAGAAACTCCGGGGTGCCGTAATTTGGTCCAGAAGGGGATCTTCAACGTGCCAGTAAATCTACTGACACGGCTCTGTGGCATTTGCGCACCCTCAAATGCCAGCTGACTGCGCCAGGATACGAACCTTGGGCCCAGCAAGCGAGAACGTTACCCATGAGCCACGCAGCCAGCCGCATTAATTAACAGTTGGCAGCCCTAATGGCTCTCAAGTATAAGCATAGTCATATCTGTTATAGTACACAAAGCACGTACGAAATTTGGTTAAAATCCAATTGATAGTATAGATGTTAGATGTACCTTAACATTGGACTTATCAGCAGGCTTAGAATCATCTTGGCAACACTGTCATATATAGGCTCCTTAAAATGTATCTGGAATGTTATTATCCCTGTGTGTGCTAATTTTGGAAAATTTCGCATGCATAACGTCTGAGTTATCCAACGTAGAGCTTAAAAGTGAATTGTGATTTTTAGCAGTTGGTAACTCTGAAATCATTTTCAATTATGTCCCTGAGATATTCAGATATAGATATTTCCTTAAACCGAATTTGGTTTCGATAACTGCAGTCTTTTAGGGGTTGATAGGGGAAGACACACAAAGACAGACAGACATTTGCCTGGATCGATGCCATAAGTCTATCTCATCATCATTTAAAAAAAAGTGAAAAGTAAGCTAAAAATAGCACGTCGAATATACGATAGCTAATGTATAACATCCTACCTTAGGTGCTTCGATACTGTGCTGATTAGTACCCTCTGCTTATGGACATTTCACATGTGTTGTACCGCAATAATTGGCCATCAGCGTACAAATGTTACAGATCATAACGTAAATGCTTGTATACAAGCACAATTCCGGTATAGGCTTCAATAACGTTATTCGTACCTGCATTACGAGTTCTCATTGGCTCAGCTGCAAGAAATCAAAGATGAGGAAACTTGTGGATTGAGATTAATAGTTGCAGTTCATTGGCATTATTAATGCAAATCAGTCATTTAGTTCCGTTACGTTGAATACAGGGAAAGGCACTGACTGATTAAACGCATTTCTGTCAGTATTTAAGATTTAACTGAAATCATTCGACATTTAGCCATATGGATGAAGCTGTGATTCTGCTCAGTACGTGAAATGTGTACGAGTGCTAAGGCGATAACTTGTTACCTAATGGGTCCCGGGTTCGAGACGCTCCATGGCTAGAATTTTTATTCTTTTTGAATTATTTCGTTGTGTCAACACTACTGTGCGATGCAACTTTTCAACTTCGATTTACTCGCATGATCTAGGGGGGCGATGTTAATAATGGATATTGGTAGGGAAAAATCATTCTATTTTATCATTCGAATTTGTACTTTCCCAATCAAAACCATGAATATTTGTACTATTAGTGAAACTAATATAATTTTCACAGCACTGATTACTCCACAGTACAATAGTAATAATAATAATAATAATAATATTAACAATAATATGAAGTAGTTCCGTGACGATCTAAAGGACCTAATTTTCTTTATATTTAAGATTCATGCCAATGATTAATCTACATAGACCTATCTAGAATAATGACGAGATTAAGTTGGTAATACTAACTTTTCTATTTAGATTGGAATATATCTGAAGTAATGTATTCCAATACAGCTCTACAGTTGGCAGCCTTGGTGACTCGGAATATATTCTTAGTTCCATATCTTAAGGTACATAATGCACATACAAAATTTGGATGAAGTCCAATGGATAGTATGAACATTGCATGCTGTGAAATATTGGATGTATCAGTGCGAGTAAATTCATATTGGCAACAACGTCAAGAAGGCGTGCTCAGAATTAATCTGAATTATTCCTATATTTTATAGTGCCAATTTTGGATAAAATCCATTTCTTAGTATACAAGTTACATGCATTTAAAAATTGGCCCTATAAACAGGCTTAGAATTATGTTGGCAGCACTGATGTGCATTAGTTGCTCCCAAATAATCTAAAATTTCCGGAACTATCCGTGCGCAAAATTTAGAGCTGTGGCTTGCATACTTTCTTATATATTGGTATTAGGATAAAGAGAGTGAGCATTTATTAACAAATAATAATAATAATGTTAATGGTTTTACGTCCCTTTTAACTACTCTGGCTTTTAGAGACTCCGGGGTGCCGTAATTTGGTCCAAAAGGGGATCTTCAACGTGCCAGTAAATCTACTGACACGGCTCTCTCGCATTTGCGCACACTCAAATGACAGCTGACTGCGCCAGGATACGAACCTGCAACCTTGAGCCCAGCAAGCGAGAACGTTACCCCTGAGCCACGAAGCCAGCCGCATTAAGTAACAGTTGGCAGCCCCAATGGCTCTCAAGTATAAGCATAGTCATATCTGTTATAGTACACAAAGCACGTACGAAATTTGGTTGAAATCCAATTGATAGTATAGATGTTAGATGTACTTAAACATTGGACTTATCAGCAGGCTTATAATCATCTTGGCAACACTGTCATATATGGGCTCCTTAAAATGTATCTGGAATTTTATTATCCCTGTGTGTGCTAATTTTGGAAAATTTCGCATGCATAACGTCTGAGATATCCAACGTAGAGCTTAAAAGTGAATTGTGATTTTTAGCAGTTGGTAACTCTGAAATCATTTTCAATTATGTCCCTGAGATATTCAGATATAGATATTTCCTTAAACCGAATTTGGTTTCCATAACTGCAGTCTTTTAGGGGTTGATAGGGGGAGGCACACAAAGACAGACAGACAGACATTTGTCTGGATCGATGCCATAAGTCTATCTCATCATCATTAAAAGAAAGTGAAAAGTAAGCTAAAAATAGCCCGTCGAATATACGGTAGCTAATGTATAACATCCTACCTTAGGTGCTTCGATACTGTGCTGACTAGTACCCTCTGCTTATGGACATTTCACATGTGTTGTACCGCAATCATTGGCCATCAGCGTATAGATGTTACAGATCGTAACGTAAAAGCTTGTATACAAGCACAATTCCGGTATAGGCTTCAATAACGTTATTCGTACCTGCATTACGAGTTCTTATTGGCTCAGCTGCAAGAAATCAAAGATGGAGGAAACTTGTTGATTGAGATTAATAGTTGCAGTTCATTGGCATTATTAATGCAAATCAGTCATTTAGTTCCGTTACGTTGAATACAGGGAAAGGCACTGACTGATTAAACGCATTTCTGTCAGTATTTAAGATTTAACTGAAATCATTCGACATTTAGCCATATGGATGAAGCTGTGAATCTCCATACAACGTGAAATGTGTACGAGTGCTAAGGCGTTAACTTGGTACCTAATGGGTCCCGGGTTCGAGACACTCCATGGCCAGAATTTTTATTCTTTTTGAATTATTTCGTTGTGTCAACACTACTGTGCGATGCAACTTTTCAACTTCGATTTACTCGCATGATCTAGGGGGGCGATGTTAATAATGGATATTGGTAGGGAAAAATCATTCTATTTTATCATTCGAATTTGTACTTTCCCAATCAAAACCATGAATATTTGTACTATTCGTGAAACTAATATAATTTTCACAGCACTGATTACTCCACAGTAAAATAATAATTATAATAATAACAATAGTATGAAGTAGTTCCGTGACGATCTAATGAACCTAATTTTCTTTATATTTAAGATTCATGCCAATGATTAATCTACATAGACCTATCTAGAATAATGACGAGATTAAGTTGGTAATACTAACTTTTCTATTTAGATTGGAATATATCTGAAGTAATGTATTCCAATACAGCTCTACAGTTGGCAACCATGGTGACTCGGAATATATACTTAGTTCCATATCTTAAGGTACAGAACGCACATACAAAATTTGGTTGAAGTCCAATGGATAGCATGAACGTTGCATGCTGTGAAATATTGGATGTATCAGTGCGAGTAAAATCATATTGGCAACAACGTCAAGAAGGCGTGCTCAGAATTAATCTGAATTATTCCTATATTTTATAGTGCCAATTTTGGATAAAATCCATTTCTTAGTATAGAAGTTACATGCAATTAAAAATTGGCCCTATAAACAGGCTTAGAATTATGTTGGCAGCACTGATGTGCATTAGTTGCTCCCAAATAATCTAAAATTTCCGGAACTATCCGTGCGCAAAATTTAGAGCTGTGGCTTGCATACTTTCTTATCTATTGGTATTAGGATAAAGAGAGTGAGCATTTATTAACAAATAATAAAAATGTTATTGGTTTTACGTCCCTTTTAACTACTCTGGCTTTTAGAGACTCCGGGGTGCCGTAATTTTGTCCAGAAGGGGATCTTCAACGTGCCAGTAAATCTACTGACACGGCTCTCTCGCATTTTCGCACACTCAAATGCCAGCTAACTGCGCCAGGATATGAACCTGCAACCTTGGGTCCAGCAAGCGAGAACGTTACCCCTGAGCCACGCAGCCAGCCGCATTAATTAACAGTTGGCAGCCCTAATGGCTCTCAATTATAAGCATAGTCATATCTGTTATAGTACACAAAGCACGTACGAAATTTGGTTAAAATCCAATTGATAGTATAGATGTTAGATGTACTTAAACATTGGACTTATCAGCAGGCTTAGAATCATCTTGGCAACACTGTCATATATGGGCTCCTTAAAATATATCTGGAATGTTATTATCCCTGTGTGAGCTAATTTTGGAAAATTTCGCATGCATAACGTCTGAGATATCCATCGTAGAGCTTAAAAGTGAATTGTGATTTTTAGCAGTTGGTAACTCTGAAATCATTTTCAATTATGTCCCTGAGATATTCAGATATATATTTCCTTAAACCGAATTTGGTTTCGATAACTGCAATCTTTTAGGGGTTGATAGGGGGAGACACACAAAGACAGACAGACAGACATTTGCCTGGATCGATGCCGTAAGTCTATCACATCATCATTAAAAAAAAGTGAAAAGTAAGCTAAAAATAGGACGTAGAATATACGATAGCTAATGTATAACATCCTACCTTAGGTGCTTCGATACTGTGCTGACCAGTACCCTCTGCTTATGGACATTTCACATGTGTTGTACCGCAATCATTGGCCATCAGCGTTCAGATGTTACAGATCGTAACGTAAAAGCTTGTATACAAGCACAATTCCGGTATAGGCTTCAATAACGTTATTCGTACCTGCATTACGAGTTCTTATTGGCTCAGCTGCAAGAAATCAAAGATGGAGGAAACTTGTTGATTGAGATTAATAGTTGCAGTTCATTGGCATTATTAATGCAAATCAGTCATTTAGTTCCGTTACGTTGAATACAGGAAAAGGCACTGACTGATTAAACGCATTTCTGACAGTATTTAAGATTTAACTGACTTCATTCGACATTTAGCCATATGGATGAAGCTGTGAACCTACATTGAACGTGAAATGTGTACGAGTGCTAAGGCGTTAACTTGGTACCTAATGGGTCCTGGGTTCGAGACGCTCTATGGCCAGAATTTTTATTCTTTTTGAATTATTTCGTTGTGTCAACTATACTGTGTGATGCAACTTTTCAACTTCGATTTACTCGCATGATCTAGGGGGGCGATGTTAATAATGGATATTGGTAGGGAAAAATCATTCTATTTTATCATTCGAATTTGTACTTTCCCAATCAAAACCATGAATATTTGTACTATTCGTGAAACTAATATAATTCTCACAGCACTGATCACTCCACAGTACAATAGTAATAAAAATAATAATAATAATAATAATAATAATAATAATATTAACAATAATATGAAGTAGTTCCGTGACGATCTAAAGGACCTAATTTTCTTTATATTTAAGATTCATGCCAATGATTAATCTACATAGACCTATCTAGAATAATGACGAGATTAAGTTGGTAATACTAACTTTTCTATTTAGATTGGAATATATCTGAAGTAATGTATTCCAATACAGCTCTACAGTTGGCAACCATGGTGACTCGGAATATATTCTTAGTTCCATATCTTAAGGTACAGAACGCACATACAAAATTTGGTTGAAGTCCAATGGATAGTATGAACGTTGCATGCTGTGAAATATTGGATGTATCAGTGCGAGTAAAAACATATTGGCAACAACGTCAAGAAGGCGTGCTCAGAATTAATCTGAATTATTCCTATATTTTATAGTGCCAATTTTGGATAAAATCCATTTCTTAGTATAGAAGTTACATGCAATTAAAAATTGGCCCTATAAACAGGCTTAGAATTATGTTGGCAGCACTGATGTGCATTAGTTGCTCCCAAATAATCTAAAATTTCCGGAACTATTCGTGCCCAAAATTTAGATCTGTTGGCTTACATACTTTCTATTATATTGGTATTAGGATAAACAGAGTGAGCATTTATTAACAAATAATAATAATGTTATTGGTTTTACGTCCCTTTTAACTACTCTGGCTTTTAGAAACTCCGGGGTGCCGTAATTTGGTCCAGAAGGGGATCTTCAACGTGCCAGTAAATCTACTGACACGGCTCTGTGGCATTTGCTCACCCTCAAATGCCAGCTGACTGCGCCAGGATACGAACCTTGGGCCCAGCAAGCGAGAACGTTACCCATGAGCCACGCAGCCAGCCGCATTAATTAACAGTTGGCAGCCCTAATGGCTCTCAAGTATAAGCATAGTCATATCTGTTATAGTACACAAAGCACGTACGAAATTTGGTTAAAATCCAATTGATAGTATAGATGTTAGATGTACCTTAACATTGGACTTATCAGCAGGCTTAGAATCATCTTGGCAACACTGTCATATATAGGCTCCTTAAAATGTATCTGGAATGTTATTATCCCTGTGTGTGCTAATTTTGGAAAATTTCGCATGCATAACGTCTGAGTTATCCAACGTAGAGCTTAAAAGTGAATTGTGATTTTTAGCAGTTGGTAACTCTGAAATCATTTTCAATTATGTCCCTGAGATATTCAGATATAGATATTTCCTTAAACCGAATTTGGTTTCGATAACTGCAGTCTTTTAGGGGTTGATAGGGGAAGACACACAAAGACAGACAGACATTTGCCTGGATCGATGCCATAAGTCTATCTCATCATCATTTAAAAAAAAGTGAAAAGTAAGCTAAAAATAGCACGTCGAATATACGATAGCTAATGTATAACATCCTACCTTAGGTGCTTCGATACTGTGCTGATTAGTACCCTCTGCTTATGGACATTTCACATGTGTTGTACCGCAATAATTGGCCATCAGCGTACAAATGTTACAGATCATAACGTAAATGCTTGTATACAAGCACAATTCCGGTATAGGCTTCAATAACGTTATTCGTACCTGCATTACGAGTTCTCATTGGCTCAGCTGCAAGAAATCAAAGATGAGGAAACTTGTGGATTGAGATTAATAGTTGCAGTTCATTGGCATTATTAATGCAAATCAGTCATTTAGTTCCGTTACGTTGAATACAGGGAAAGGCACTGACTGATTAAACGCATTTCTGTCAGTATTTAAGATTTAACTGAAATCATTCGACATTTAGCCATATGGATGAAGCTGTGAACCTCTATAGAACGTGATATGTGTACGAGTGCTAAGGCGATAACTTGTTACCTAATGGGTCCCGGGTTCGAGACGCTCCATGGCTAGAATTTTTATTCTTTTTGAATTATTTCGTTGTGTCAACACTACTGTGCGATGCAACTTTTCAACTTCGATTTACTCGCATGATCTAGGGGGGCGATGTTAATAATGGATATTGGTAGGGAAAAATCATTCTATTTTATCATTCGAATTTGTACTTTCCCAATCAAAACCATGAATATTTGTACTATTAGTGAAACTAATATAATTTTCACAGCACTGATTACTCCACAGTACAATAGTAATAATAATAATAATAATAATATTAACAATAATATGAAGTAGTTCCGTGACGATCTAAAGGACCTAATTTTCTTTATATTTAAGATTCATGCCAATGATTAATCTACATAGACCTATCTAGAATAATGACGAGATTAAGTTGGTAATACTAACTTTTCTATTTAGATTGGAATATATCTGAAGTAATGTATTCCAATACAGCTCTACAGTTGGCAGCCTTGGTGACTCGGAATATATTCTTAGTTCCATATCTTAAGGTACATAATGCACATACAAAATTTGGATGAAGTCCAATGGATAGTATGAACATTGCATGCTGTGAAATATTGGATGTATCAGTGCGAGTAAATTCATATTGGCAACAACGTCAAGAAGGCGTGCTCAGAATTAATCTGAATTATTCCTATATTTTATAGTGCCAATTTTGGATAAAATCCATTTCTTAGTATACAAGTTACATGCATTTAAAAATTGGCCCTATAAACAGGCTTAGAATTATGTTGGCAGCACTGATGTGCATTAGTTGCTCCCAAATAATCTAAAATTTCCGGAACTATCCGTGCGCAAAATTTAGAGCTGTGGCTTGCATACTTTCTTATATATTGGTATTAGGATAAAGAGAGTGAGCATTTATTAACAAATAATAATAATAATGTTAATGGTTTTACGTCCCTTTTAACTACTCTGGCTTTTAGAGACTCCGGGGTGCCGTAATTTGGTCCAAAAGGGGATCTTCAACGTGCCAGTAAATCTACTGACACGGCTCTCTCGCATTTGCGCACACTCAAATGACAGCTGACTGCGCCAGGATACGAACCTGCAACCTTGAGCCCAGCAAGCGAGAACGTTACCCCTGAGCCACGAAGCCAGCCGCATTAAGTAACAGTTGGCAGCCCCAATGGCTCTCAAGTATAAGCATAGTCATATCTGTTATAGTACACAAAGCACGTACGAAATTTGGTTGAAATCCAATTGATAGTATAGATGTTAGATGTACTTAAACATTGGACTTATCAGCAGGCTTATAATCATCTTGGCAACACTGTCATATATGGGCTCCTTAAAATGTATCTGGAATTTTATTATCCCTGTGTGTGCTAATTTTGGAAAATTTCGCATGCATAACGTCTGAGATATCCAACGTAGAGCTTAAAAGTGAATTGTGATTTTTAGCAGTTGGTAACTCTGAAATCATTTTCAATTATGTCCCTGAGATATTCAGATATAGATATTTCCTTAAACCGAATTTGGTTTCCATAACTGCAGTCTTTTAGGGGTTGATAGGGGGAGGCACACAAAGACAGACAGACAGACATTTGTCTGGATCGATGCCATAAGTCTATCTCATCATCATTAAAAGAAAGTGAAAAGTAAGCTAAAAATAGCCCGTCGAATATACGGTAGCTAATGTATAACATCCTACCTTAGGTGCTTCGATACTGTGCTGACTAGTACCCTCTGCTTATGGACATTTCACATGTGTTGTACCGCAATCATTGGCCATCAGCGTATAGATGTTACAGATCGTAACGTAAAAGCTTGTATACAAGCACAATTCCGGTATAGGCTTCAATAACGTTATTCGTACCTGCATTACGAGTTCTTATTGGCTCAGCTGCAAGAAATCAAAGATGGAGGAAACTTGTTGATTGAGATTAATAGTTGCAGTTCATTGGCATTATTAATGCAAATCAGTCATTTAGTTCCGTTACGTTGAATACAGGGAAAGGCACTGACTGATTAAACGCATTTCTGTCAGTATTTAAGATTTAACTGAAATCATTCGACATTTAGCCATATGGATGAAGCTGTGATTCTTCACAGTACGTGAAATGTGTACGAGTGCTAAGACGTTAACTTGGTACCTAATGGGTCCTGGGTTCGAGACGCTCCATGGCCAGATTTTTTATTCTTTTTGAATTATTTCGTTGTGTCAACTCTACTGTGTGATGCAACTTTTCAACTTCGATTTACTCGCATGATCTAGGGGGCGATGTTAATAATGGATATTGGTAGGGAAACATCTTTCTATTTTATAATTGTAATTTGTACTTTCCCAATCAAAACCATGAATATTTGTACTATTCTTGAAACTAACATTATTTTCACAGCACTGTTTACTCCACAGTAAAATAATAATAATAATAATAATAATAATAATATTAACAATAATATGAAAGTAGTTCAGTGACGATCTAAAGAGCCTAATTTTCTTTATATTTAAGATTCATGCCAATGATTAATCTACATAGACCTATCTAGAATAATGACGAGATTAAGTTGGTAATACTAACTTTTCTATTTAGATTGGAATATATCTGAAGTAATGTATTCCAATACAGCTCTACAGTTGGCAGCCTTGGTGACTCTGAATATATTCTTAGTTCCATATTTTAAGGTACAGAATGCACATACAAAATTGGGTTGAAGTCCAATGGATAGTATGGACGTTGCATGCTGTGAAATATTGGATGTATCAGTGCGAGTAAAATCATATTGGCAACATGTCAAGAAGGCGTTTTCAGAATTAATCTGAATTATTCCTGTATTTTATAGTGCCAATTTTGGATAAAATGCATTTCTTAGTATAGAAGTTCAATTTCAACTATTTCAAACTGTGCCTACCAGATGCTTCTGTCACTAACACTGGCGGAGAACGTTGGAACTTGATAGAGCGTTTCTAACTCGCCAAATATAACCTAAAAACTTTTCTACACACTACCAATTGTAATGGTAGGTGCTTTTACGTGCCATAAATCTATGACATGGGCACGCCTGCTTTATTTCCCCTTCGAAGAAAGGCATACTGAAGGATTTTAACGCTCCTAACCAATCCGACGACTTCGGCCGGGTTTGAACACGCCATCTTGGGATTAGCAGTTCAGCATGCTATCGACCACGCCACCGAAGCCCCTTATTGAAGTAATACAGGGTGAAGAAATATGCCGTACTTGGAGGTCGTCATGCGACTTCTCATCCAAATGCAAGACAAAAGTTTCTATAGCAAAATCGGAGCGGGTGTTTTTTGAAAAGACGAGTATGAAAATGAGAAGCCGGCAACACTGTCGCATCCTGCGGCGGTATGTGTAACATATCACCGTACCAGCCGTCGTATCTCACTGAGTAGGCTGCTGTATTATCCAAACCACAACCACCAACGAACTACGGTTCGAATCTACGTCAGGTCGTCGTTTTGTGTGACGTCAGTTCGTGGCTCTGTGAAGATAAGACTGGACTTCAAACGATTTTTCTTTCGTAGTCAGTTTACCCTCCAAGTAGGCTTTTCCCACGGACTCAGCGAGAGATCCCACCTTTACCTCCTCTACGGGCAGTGTCCTGGCGCTTGAGAGTGGGTCGGGGGATCCAACTGGGGAGGCGGGACTAGCACCTCACCCAATGCGGCCTCACCTGCAAAGCGAACAGGGGGCCTCATATGGGATGGGACGGGATGGGAAGAATAGAAAGGATAGACCAGGAAGAGGGAAGGAGGCGGCCGTGGCCTGACGGTAGGGACCATCCCGGCATTTGCCCGAAGACGAAGTGGGCAACCACGAAAAACCACTTCGAGGATGGATGTGGTGGGAATCGAACCCCATCTACTCATTTGGACTACCCGAGGCTGAGTAGATCCTGTTCCAGTCCTCATACCACTTTTCAAATTTCGTGGCAGCGTACGGAATGGAATTATTGTGCGTATCATAATGGGCAATCTAGTGTATATCATTGGATGCAGACGATGTTACTGGCTTTATTTGTGCCATGGACGAAACTAAGTGGTCGTTTACGTTTGTAAGAGGCTCATGTTATGTTTTAATGTTTAAATAAAGGTAACTGAAGGAAATAATATAAGAGATGAAGACACTTTGGACAGAGAAGGTGTTATGTTTGGAAGTACGCCAGGGTAGAGTGGAAAGGAAACCTGGGGCGAAGTGGTCTGAGGACAGAAAGAAGCAACATAGTCTAAGAACGAAGAAATATTGGGAAGAGAACAACAAAGAGTGAAGAATTGAAATTGGTGCGTGGTCCGTAGCGGGTCTCAACGAAATAAGAAAGAAGTAGAGAAGTAACAGCAATGGTAAGACACAGTACACAACATAATGTATTGATTGCATTGTGGAGGTGTACATTGGATACAATTTGAGACTTTAACTGAAGAACTCTTTGACGCGAACGCCATTGGACCATAACCGACCTTCACGGCATACCTTTTCGCACTGAGCTAATGAGACAGCACCGGCACAGCGCAGACTTCATGCGTGCTGTTCTCTTGGCCATGCTGCACGCAGTTACAGCGTTGCCAGAGCCTCGTTTCTTAACTCGCATTTCTATTAAACGTATTGGCGGGACCAGGCCTTCCTAGAAAAGCCTTTGCCATGAATTTCGACGAGGAACCGCATGCTGACCTCCAAGTACGGGATTTGTTCTTCATCCTGTATATAGTATATACAACATTATGTATAATATTTGACGCAATCAAAGTTTTTGATATTTCAGAGGAAACCTCTGGTTGGTTATGATAGGATTACTGGTATGCTACTGGTAGAGCGTATGTTAGTACAGTATATGATAATTAGTAAACAATATTTTAACTTCTTGTTCGACATAATTGATTTTTCAGTACGGTATGTTTAGGCTTTAGAGATCATATCAGCAACGGGTTGTGTATCATTCACAGCATTCCAATACGAAATAATTTTTCTTGTAACAATAAATGTACTGTGTGAAATGAAAGGGAACAAAGAGCAAATGCCATTATTCATTTAAAGGCAAGACGGAAAATGGCTAAGTTGCTCCAACGCGTAGCCCACTACTCCATGTTGTTTGATGTGGTGGTACGTTTAAATTTACGCTGCGATTTGTCGTCAACGGTATGAATGGCATTATTTACTTTTAAACCAGAATTACACTGCTATTAATGAATACGACAACCCACCCGGCACTTTCTACAGTTAAAGCGATAGAGAGACTTGAGGTGTCCCACCTGTTATGACGAGACTTCTTGAATTGAGTCATCTCATGAGCACGTTCTGTCCAAGCGGAGCCTCGCTCACAGTAGTGTTGTGCCCAGGTGCGGGAGTGATTAATCTGCCAATGAATTTCAATTTTAAATAAAGGGAGGAGGAAATAGAGAACAGCATTCATAAGAGAAATAGCAAATGGAAGGGGTGACACATAGGTTTTAATATTGTATTAGACAAATGGGTTGTTGATTGTGTTCAATGTTAATAGTTAATTTTCAAGAGGAAGAGTACGTAGTATATGATTAGGCACAGATGTTCATGACCAGAAGGTGAAATTATATTGATGTATTTGTGACAAAATCATCGTAAAATCAGTGTGGAGGTATGTGTCCATGATATACGATCCATCTCCAATGCAAGTGTGAAAGATTTTCTGAGATATGGCCAAACATTTTTAAATATTTAAAAAAAGTACAAAAATATATCTGTAGAAGCTCGACCCAAGTTGAAGACAAATTGCTGAAATGGCAAGATAGAGACTAAACAGGAGGAGTTCAAGATTAGGACCGGACACATTGCATTAGCCTACTTACTATTTCAAATGCGGTTTACTCTCTAATAACTATATTTTACAGCTTATTCCAGGGGATAATTCACTACATTTATTCATGTTTATTAAAGAGGACGATTGGGAGTTCCACGGCAGTGACGTCTGAACATTATGATAAAGATCGGGAATGTAGACTAGTGATTAGAATTTTGTGTTGGAAGGTTCAAGAAGTATGTTGTTTAGAAAAGTGAGACTTGGCATTTGTTATGCCAATATAACATGAAGTAATCAGATATCAAGTTTGAAACTGTAATCTCAGTATAACCCTTTATTTTATCTGAGTGAAGATTTCTGCTGCCTTTCTTTTCACATCTGATAAACGAATCGCTTTTTAGTGGGTCAGCACATTAACGTGCGCAATTAAATGGGGTGGGGAATAACAAGTATGTATCCCACTTCACCGATGTGGCTCTATCCTGTAAGCCTAGATCAGGACCATCCAGTCATTGCGCTCCGAGAGCGCGGCCGCGCTCGGGGAGCACTGGGCAGTCAGGCTAGCGCTCTCTCCCCCACCACCACTACACTGTGGCAGCGAGGAGATCTGAGACACACGGACTATGTTCGTACCGCAATAACTAGATACGTACGCACAGATGCAGGCGACGGCTTTTGTGGCATTGTTGACATCATACTGATAGGGCTGTTTTACCATAATAGGATATATACTGCCATAATATATATGTATACAAATTGAATGGTACTCCGATGCATGGAATGTGTAGGAAACGAACGCAAGTGTTAAGTAAGGAATATTGTGCTTTATTACAAAATGAAATGAGAACATATTAGGCAGGAAAATTCAACAACATTTTACCAATATGAACAGATAGTACAGGCCTTGAGTGACTTTTTCTCCGTCGGTTTTACGAATTTCTAGTTTTGGAGGAAACAATCTTCTCCAAATTGGGTACAATATTTCTGGACACAGCTAGTCGTAAACAATTGCGCAAGTTTCTATCACTCATCATTGCACGATGTTTACTTTTGGTAAGCTTAAGAACTGAAGAGAAGCGCTCACAAATGTACGTTCAGTCGAACATTGACAGAACTTCACTTGCATGTCTTTACAAAAGGGGATATTCTTCTTGCGGAAAGCCACTGTAAAATTCTTCTAAACTTCGTGACATTAGAAAGCGGTCATTAAGACGAACATTGCATTGCAGTTTTCTTAACTTCGTGACATTTAGAAAGAGGTCTTTAAGACGAACATTGCATTGCAGTTCAATCAGCTCTAATTGAAATAGCTGTGGAACAATGTCTGCACTAATAGAAAATGGTCGAACAAATACATCTAACACCGCTTGGAGTTCTGATAATTCTGAAAATCGCTTGTCAAACTCGTCTTGTAATTGGCGAATTACCTGCAAGTACTCATCAAAGTCGACACCTTTCACTGTTTCAAACGATGGAAAATGTCCTGTGTTCCTTGCACGTAACTGGTTTTCCCGCAAAATCAATTTTCTTGTGAACGCTTCAATTTTTTCCACCAAATCGCAGATGTTGTGCTTTTCGCCCTGAAGCGAAGTGTTCAAATTATTCAGATGGGCAGTAATGTCACATAAAAATCCAAGTCCGCCACCCACTTAGGGTCACGCAAAAGAACTTCGGGCCGCCCTTTCATGTCACAGAATGTATGTATTGCGTTCCGCAAGAAAAACACACGATTCAGCACCTTCGCCTTGCTCAGCCATCTTACTTCTGCATGGTACGGGATATCCGGACACTCCGCTTCGATGTCATCCAAGAACTCTTTGAATTGACGGTGCGTGAGTTCATGGGAGTGAAGATAATTTACCATTCGCACAACTGTTCCCATTACATCTTTGCGCTTGGCGACTTTTGCACAGATTTCCTCCTTGTGTATGAAGCAATGGATCGCTGCCATTAGGGTACTACCGTTCTCAGCCATTTTTAACTTTACATATCTGAGGAACCCAGTGCGTACACATCGTAAAGCAGGAGCTCCATCCGTCGTTATACTCGTCAACCGCTCCCATTTTAATCCCATTGATTCAAAAGCACCCTCCACAGCTTGGAAAATATCGAAACCGGTAGTGGTGACTTTGAGTGTTACCAAGGCGAGGAAATTCTCGGTGACCCGAAGATCGTCATCCACCCCTCGAATAAAAATAACGAGCTATGCTATGTCCGCAATGTCGGTTGATTCGTCGAGGGCGATGGAAAATTATACAAATTTTGCTGCCTTCTCCATTAATTGCTGTTCCATATCAACGGACATATCGTCTATTCTGCGAGCCACAGTTTGAGGAGAAAGAGAGATGTTTTCAAATTTCTCAACTACCTCCGTAAGACAAATACATGCCGCCACGTCCATTAGGCACTCCTTGATGAAATTCCCTTCCGCGAAGGCCTTCCCAGCTTCGGCAATTCGCATCGAACATTTGTAGCTTGCTCGTAAAATGGGTCCACCAACCTCACTCTCCTCTATCTCCTGTCAGACAAAAATACGGCAAGTCACAATTTTAGTGTTATTCAGATAATTAAATCATTTGTTCATTCCCATTTGTAAGCAAGCATTTTAAAATTAAGGCAATAATACTTACAGGAAAGTGCTGCTTGAAATTTTCTTTCAATTCTTCCAACTTCGATTGCCGACTGTCGTCTGTCAAGTCACCGTAATCATCCCTGTGGTTGGCACTGCAGTGCCGTTCCAAATTGTGTTTTTTTTACTCATTAAATCTCGGTGGCACACTAAACATTTGGCATGCCCTTTATAAGCTGTACAGAAAAATAATTTTTCCCATTCTGCTTTAAAGGCTGCTGCTTCACCACTCCTTATTAGCCTACTTTTCACATTTTGCAAAAATGAGGAAAAAGTAGACTTATGAGATCGATCCGGGAGAATGTGAGTCTGTCTGTCTGTCCTTCTGTCTGTCTGTCTGTCTGTCCTTCTGTCTGTCAGGCTGTGTGTGTGTGTCCCCCCCCCCCCCCTATCGAAACCAAATTTAGTATAAGTAAAGATGTATACCGGAATATCTCACGCCCATATTTCAAAATGATGTCAGTGCTACCAACTGCTGAAAAAACGCACTAGAAATTTGAGCTCCATGTTGGATATTTTGTAAGGTATGCATGGGAGCTATTCCAAAATTGGCACACATGTAGATAACACTATTTCAGTTTAATTACCAGGAGGCCATACATGACAGTGTTGCCAAAATAATTTTAAGCCTTCTGATAGGTCCAATTTTAAAATGCATATAACTTCTACACTATCAATTGGATTTCAACCAAATTTTGTATGTAATATGTGTACATAAACAGATATGACTGAGCGTATTCTTAAGAGCCACCAGGGCTGCCAACTGTTAATAATTTCTCTCTGTATTCTTTTATCCATATATCAATATATCAGAAAGTATGCAAACCGACAGCTTTAAACTATGCACACGTATAGTACCTGACATTTTAGATTAATTTTGGAGTAACTTATATACTTCAGTTCTACCAACATGATTCAAAGCCTGCTGATAGAGCCAATTTTAAAATTCATGTAACTTCTATACTATCAGTTGGATTTCAACCGAATTTCGTATGTGCTATGTGTGACATAACAGGTATGACTATAAGTATTCTTAAGAGCAAGCAGGGCTGCCAACTGTTAATAAATGCTGTATATATTGTTTTAACCTAATATCAATATATCAGGAAGTATTCAAGCCAACAGTCCTATACTTTGCACACGTATAGCACCTGACATTCTAGATTAATTTGGAATAATTAATATAATTCAGTGCTGCCAACATGATTCTATGCCTGCTAATAAGTCCAATTTTAAAATACATGTAACTTCTATACTAAAAATGGATTTCGTCCAAGTCTGGCACAAAAATATATCATAATATTTCAGATTAGGCTATTTCTGACCAGCACACGCATGACATTGTTGCCAACATGCTTTTACGCGTGCTGATAAATCCAAAGTCTAACTGCATGTTACGTCCATTGGACTTCAACCAATTTTTTATTCTTTACCTTTTGTTTGAGTCTTCAGTCTTTTGACTGGTTTGATGCAGCTCTCCATGCCTCCCTGTCCTGAGCTAATCGTTTCATTTCTACAAAGCTACCACACCCTACATCCGAGGCAATCTCTTTAACATATTCTAACCTTGGTCTACCCCTGCAGTTGTTATCCTCGACCCTTCCTTCCATAACTAAGCTTGCTATTCCTGGGTGTCTTAGTATGTGTCCTACCAACCTATCTCTTCTCTTCATTAGCAGTCGCCAGAAACATCTCTCCTCTCCCACTCGCCTTAATACCTCTTCGTTTGTAACCCTATCCACCCATCTGATCTTCATCATTCTCCTGTAACACCACATTTCAAATGCTTCAATTCTCCTCTTTTCTGCTGCACCAATAGTCCAAGTTTCACTTCCATAGAGCGCCACGCTCCAGACAAAGGCTTTCAAAAATGACTTCCTAATACCTAAATCTATATTCGATGTCAACAGATTCCTTTTTTGTAGAAAGGCTTTCCTTGCCTGAGCCAACCTACTTTTTATATCCTCTTTGCTTCGTCCATCACTGGTTATTCTGATTCCTAAGTAACAGAAGTCTCCTACTTCCTTCAGCTTTTCACCGGCCAATTTGATCTCCATAGAGGTTTCTGATTTAATTCGGCTGCATTCCAGTATTTTTGTTCTACATGTATTCATTTTCATCATGAATTCCTTCCGTAAGACGGAATCCATACCATTCAAAAACTCATTCAAATCCTCAGGCTTGTCGGCCAAGATGACGATGTCATCAGCAAATCTCAGAGTAGAAATTATTTCTCCGTGAACCTTCACTCCCACTTTAAATTTTTCTCCAATTTCCTTCATTGCTTGTTCAATGTAAAGATTGAAAAGTATGGGTGATAAGTTGCAGCCTTGCCTTACACCTTTCTGAATACCAGCTTCTCTCTCATGTCCTTCAGCTCGAATGACTGCTGTCTGGTTTCCGTAGAGATTGTATATCACCCTCCTATCCCTGTACTTTATTCCAATAGATTTCAAAATGTCAAACAATTTAGTCCAATCAACGTTATCAAAAGCCTTTTCTAAGTCTACAAATGCCATGAACGTTCTCTTATCTTTCCTTATTCTACCTTCCAAAATCAGCCTAAGACTTAGTGCAGCTTCCCTTGTTCCTACATTTCTCCTGAAACCAAACTGGTCTTCACCCAACTCCGTTTCTATCTGGCTTTCAATCCTCTTGTAAATTATTCTAGACAGGATCTTTGAAGCATGAGTAATCAAGCTGATTGTACGGTAATCTTAACATCTGTCAGCTCCCACTTTCTTTGGTATAGGGATAATAACATTCTTCTTGAAGTCAGGGGGTACCTCACCTGTCTCATAAATCCTACACACCAAGTGAAATAACCTGATCAGACCTTCATCTCCTATGCAGCGTAGCAACTCAATCGGTATATCATCTATGCCTGGTGCTTTGTTCCTGCCTAAGTCCTCTAATGCTCTGTCAAATTCTGATCTCAATATTAAATCTCCTTTTGCATCCTCATCAATTTCCTCCTTCCTTTCCATTACATGATTCTCGATCTCCTTTCCCTTATACAAGCACTCTATGTAAGCTTTCCATCTCTCAACCTTTTCTTCCCTATCTGTTAGAGGATTTCCATTTGTGTCCCTAATATTACAGCACTTAGTCTTCTTTTCCCCAAATGTATTCTTAATCCTTCGATAAGCTGTGTCTACTCTTCCTAATTTCAGACAATTTTCTATAACTGCACATTTCTCTTTCAACCATTCTTCTTTCGCTTCCTTGCACTTCTTGTTAACCTCATTTCTCAGACGTCTGTATTCTGCTTTCCCCGTTTCATCTCTTAGATTCTTGTGTTTCCGCCTTTCATCCATCAAGTATAGTATATCCTGAGTGATCCACGGTTTTCTACCTATTCTTTCTTTCCTACCAATGTTTTCTTCTGCGTATTTTGTTATTTCATTCTTCAAAAGTGCCCATTCGTCTGCAATTGAAGTTTGTTTAGGGGTTTTGATTAGTCCTTCCTTTATACTCTTCTTGAATCTTTCGCTTACATCCTTTACTTTCAGTCTGTCTATTGCCCACCTTTTTGGCTTTTGACTTTTCTTCAGTTTCTTCAACTTTAATCTGCATTTCATTACAACCAGATTGTGGTCAGAGTTTATGTCAGCACCAGGATATGTTTTACAATCCAAAATCTGGTTTCGAAACCTCTGCTTGACCATAATGAAGTCGATTTGGTAACGCCCTTTATCTCCTGGTCTCATCCATGTGTATATTCTTCTATTGTGGTTATTGAATAAGGTGTTAGCTATGAGCAGCTCATGTTCGGTGCAGAATTCCATCAGCCTGCTTCCTCGATCATTCCTTTCACCTAATCCGAAATCTCCTACTATCTTCCCTTCTCTCCCTTTTCCTACCACAGCATTCCAATCTCCCATTACTATAACATTTTCATCACCTTTGATATACCTCAGAATGTCATCTATTTCGTCGTAGACCTTTTCAACATCCTCATCATCAGCTTGACTGGTAGGCATATAGACTTGTACCACTGTGGTGCACGTAGGTTTAGTATTGATTTTTGCTACAATAATCCGTTCACTGTATTGCTCATAATATTCCACCCGCTGTCCAAGTTTCCTACTCAATATGAGACCAACCCCTGCTTGGCCATTGTTTGATTTAGTGCTAAGGACCCTATAGTCTCCTGACCAAAAGTCCTGCTCTTCCTGCCAGCGCATTTCACTAATCCCAACCAAATCCAACCTCAACCTATCCATTTCCCTTTCTAAGTTTTCTAACTTTCCACTTCCTAGCAGACTTCTAACATTCCACGCTCCGATCCGTAGAATGTCAGATTTCCTCTGTCACTTCTGTGATGTTAACCCCCTCTCGAGTAGTCCCCACCCGGAGATCCGAACGGGGGACTAGTTTACCTCCGGATTTAAATTTTAAAAGGGAGGAGGCCATCATCACATGTAATTTACCTTAAGAGATGGAACTAAGAATATATTCAGTCACCGGGGCTGCCAACTGTAATGCTCTATGAGGCTACATTTTACCAGGTATATTTCGAACTAATTAGACATTTCGATATTACCAACTTAATTTCGTCATTATTATAGATAGGTTCATATACTGCAGATTAATCATTGGCATGACACTTAATTTTAAGGAAAGTAGGCTCTTTAGTTCGTCACAGAACTGCTTTTTTTTTTTTGTAGGATGTTCAGTCATGACCACTGCGAAACTGATATACTGATATACGCTGTCAACAAAGCGCATTGGACAAGACTAGCGACTGATGGGTCAGGTGCCCACTTCGGTGCGGCGGGCAGACCACGTGCTCAGCTAGCCAAGCTCCTCCCACCCCTACTGAAACAAGCCACGAGCTCGGTGCACTGGCTTCGCGGCCGGAGCGCTGGCGCTCGGGGAGCGCTGTTTGGATGGCCCTGGCCTAGATGATAAACTAGACACCGGTCGCGAAAGCCTACGATCTAAATTTGTACGCCTCTACGGGGAGGAAACTCACTCCTAAGCAGTAAATTGGACGTTCTTCGCTAGAAACGGTCGTGTTTGCTAAGCTCACTTGCCTTTTTGAAACGCTGCAGAGACTACGACATTTCACCTAAGTTTATCAAGGTCAAACATCATATATCTTCTCCTGCAGATAGGAGAATTTTACTCCGAACTGAAAGTGCCCTGTTTCGTGAACGAGTCCGTAACTGCCATCGTGAACTAGATATGGTGACGCGAGAACTACACTAGTGTCCAAGAGTTAAGCATAAGTTAGGAATAAGCAGGGCAACAGGAAATAGACCGCAAATCGCACAACATATGCACCTACCGACCTCACGTATTCGCTCTGTATAGGAAAAGAGTATTCCCTGCTTTGACTAGCGGCGTAACCACACGGTAAACACATCCAGTGCCTGCGCCCTATATTCCCTCAGTCGTGTTTGCCCTGTTATAGTGTGCGGAGTGTAGCCTCGTGGTGAACGTGACACAACGACGCCATTTGGATCCCGTTTTGCAGGGTAGAATACTTGGCCGCCTTGAAGCAGGCTAGACACAGACCGAAGTCACCGTATCCTTGAATCCTTGAATGTGCCACAAAGTGCCATTTGTAATCTTTGGAGACGATTTCGAGACATAGGAGATGTTAGTCGTAGGCCAGTACCAGGTCAACCAAGAGTAACCACCCCACAGCAGGACAGATATCTGACCTTAACCGCCCGACGAAATCGGAGTGCACCTGCAAAACAATTGTCGGCGGAGTTTGCAGCCGTCTCAGGGGTTGCTGTTTGCCGGCAAACTGTGTACCGGAGGATCAGAACAGCAGGCTGTTTGCCAGACGTCCAGCGGAGTGCGTCCCACTCACTCCCGCACAGAGACGGGCCAGTAATTATTTTACTGTGGAGTCGTCAACGTCCTTAAATGGACAATGAATGAAAGGAGGCATGTGCGCATCACAGATGCATCCCGCTTCAGTTTGCAGAACGATTCCCGTCGCACATTAATCTGGATGGACCCGGGGAGCCGATACAACCACAGGAACATCGTAGAACGAGACCAGTATGGTGGCGGTGGTGGTGGCGTCATGGTGTGGGGCGGCATCATGTTGAATGGCCGTACGGACCTGTACATCTTCATGGGTGGTCCGAGGAACCCTGTGAACGCTCGGAGATACAGGAATAATGTACTGAGACTGCATGTTGTACTCATCAGAGGTGAGGTTGGTCCAGACTTCCTCTTAATGGATATTAATGCCCGACCGCTCCGCGCTGCTCTGGTGGATGAATTTCTGGCTGGGGAAGACATTCATCGCATGGACTGGCCAGCGAGGTCTGTGGATCTGATTCCAATAGGACATGCCTGGGATGCATTGGGGGGGGGGGGGGAATTGCATCCAGTCACCCTCCACCAGGGATTATCCAAGACCTTGGCATTGCCCTTTCGGAGGAATGGGATCGACAGCCACAAGAACTCTTGGACCATCTGATAGAGAGCATGCCACGTCGCGTCGCTACGAAGCACGAGTGGCCATTAGGGGTAACTATACACCCTATTAACAGCATATTTCATTGTGGAAGACATTGCCAAGAATTGTTGGATGTTGTCAAAGGTGTACCTTAGCTATCAGAACCTTTCTGACACTGTTTTTTTTGACAAGTTGTGTGACATATGGTGTGTGCTTCAGCTTCCGTTAGTTCACCAATCCGTCTGACATTCCTATCAGGCGGCATGGGCTCCTTTAGTGATTATGTTTAACCTTTGGACACTAGTCTGCAGGACACACACTTCAAGCTAATGCTATGTTTCAAAGGGGCAGATGGCCTCACTGTTCCGCCCCTTAGAACAACAATATACTAATATTACTGAAATGTTCTAAATAATATTCAACAAATATTGGAAAAATGTACAGTGTAGAAATATGTAATTCATCCATGTTGGTAAGTGGGCTAAATACTTGTTATTCCCCACCTCATGTAATTGCACACGTCCATATCCTGACCAACAGAAGAGCGATTCAGAAAGGCAGCAGAATTCTTCACTCTGATAAAAGAAAGGGTTATACTGAAATAACAGTTTCAAACATGATATCCGATTACTTCATGTGATATGTGCATAACAAAAGCCAAGTCTCACTTTTCTACATAACATAAATTCTTGAACCTTCCAGAAAAAAGTCAAATTACTACATTCCCGATCTTTATCATAATGTTCAGACGTCATTGCCGTGGAACTCCTGACGATTGGGCGATGTTGGATAACATAACAGCAAGGCAAGCAGATACCATATCACAGAAAACAACAGCTACACATATAAAGAAATTTGACTTTGCTGCCACAAAGGCAGAAACCACCTCCAACTTATGCAATAGATAGGAAGCGCATAGTTAACAACATGTCATCCCTGCCACTGATCAAGCCAAGTAAGAACCTGTTAGCCAATTGACTTAATTACGCAATCACGCTGATACGTCCTCCTACGGAAGATATTATCTGTGGTGTAGAAGCTTCCATCCGTCATCTACCAGCCTTAGAAGCAGACGAAATGAGAGCAGAGACCTCTCAGATTATCAAACATGCCAGGCCCATTTCAAGCAACATTAGCAGAGAGGAACATCAGGCCCTTAAAGAACTACGAAGAAATGAAAGCAATACGATTTTATCCTCAAAGGGAATGCTACGGTTGTATTAGACACGCAAGTCTACGTGCATAAAGTTCACAGACTCCTTTCAGACCCAGCATATAAGGCGATCCCGAAGAACCCCATAAGGAAGATGGAACTAACGATGACACGACTAATTAAGGAGTCATCTATTCCACAAGAGAAGCAATAATTCCTAGTACCTTGAACCACTCTTCATGAATCTATAGTTATTATTATAATTATTGTCATGTGTTGTGACATCTCTACATTACGCCTCGAGTGTTTAAAAGTGCGCAGATTGTCTGTATGTATCTCTCTGTCTAACGTTGTGCAACACCTGGCTACATACTACCTAGTTCTCTCGTATTGGCTAGTGTTGTTGCTACCTTGCATTTTGTTGTGCAATTTATTCTGCTATTGGCTCTGCCAATATTTGACGCGAGTTTGGAGCCACTCCCAAACTACGCATTTTATATTTCTGAGAGGCTTCTCTCCTCTCTGAGGGACAGAAGCTTATTCAGTCTTGGATGTGCCGAGATGTAGGGCGAACGTGTGTATTCAGGCAGAGACCCGCCCTCATGGCGCAGCGGAATGTGAGTACGGCACAATGTATTTCTATCTAACGCAATTTAATTGTTTTTGTTCAATGTTCCTTCTTTTGCTTAATTCTCTTTCCTTTTCAAGATGTTACTGTTAGTATTTTAATCCTTGAACCAGATCTCCGGGATCTTGCGTAATGTCATACGGTGGAGTTCTTTTTGTTGCTTTTGTTATGTACCCTCCTCACAGTTTTATTATTTTGGTTAATACCTGTAAGATTCGAAAGTATTGCGTTTCTACGTCTTGGCTTATGTATATTTCCTGTGGGGCCTTGGTGCTCGTCTTTTGCGTCGGTGTCTCTTTTGTACCACAAATGTTTCGTTTGATTGGTAGCAATTGGACCTTTGTTTGCGGACAGTATGTGTGAGGTAACGGGACTTATGTCCAACGTCCCACTAATACATGTCCCTTTTGTTTATAGAATATATGTGACGGTGGTTAACTGGGATTTCTCCTGCTCCGATGTCATATTATTCTTTTTTTATATGTCGCGTTGGTGCGGCATTATGTTAGAGTATAAGCCTATTTTTAGCCTATTTTCAATTTTGAAAAAATAGGCTTATGAGATCACCTTTTGTCCGTGTGTGTGTGCGTGTGTGTGTGTGTGTGATTCGTGTGTGTGCCCCCCCCTAATAAAATCTAAACGGCTGGAGCGATTTCAATGAAACTCGGTAAGTTCATAGCACTATTCCCTGCGACCCCGACCGTGCCCTTCAAATTTTGTTACGACTCACCAATCCAACATGGCAGCTGTGCGAAATATTTCACCAGCATTCAATATCTCCGAAACTATTACCGATATTGCCCTGATATTTTGTATGGTGATAAAGGGAACAACTATAAGTTCACTTATGTGACCTATGAAAATCTGGTAACTACAAAACGAACATGGCGGACAAGCGAAGTTGTGACTTTTAAATAGACGTTTCTCGCGATTTAACCAACCAAACGCAATGAAACTTGGTACAGTATATGTTTACATACATTGTAATGCACCGACATCTAACTTCGTTCAATTGTTTACATAACCACAAGATGGCGGATGCGCGAAATATTTCACCGGCATTCCATATCTGTGAAAGTATTAGCGGTATCTCCCTGAAATCTTTTACGGAGATAAAGGGCACTACGGAAGTCCATCTATAAGACTTTCAGAAACCGGTTAACTACTAAACGAACATGGCAGCCAAGCGAAGTTGAAAATTTTAAATAGACCTTTCTCGCGATTTAATGTTCCAAACGCACTGACATCTGGTACAGGAAATATTTATACACATTGTAATGCACTGGTATCTAATTTAGTTCAATTATTTACATAACCTCAAGATGGCGGATGTGCGAATTTTAAAATTAATTTTTTATTTCTTGTGATGTAGTCATGCGATCGAATTGAAAGTTTGAATATTGAGCCTACGCAATAATTTTCCTTTAATGGTACATGACTCTATGGCCTATACATTTAACAATTCAACATGGCGACCATCCAAAATATTTAGTCGGCTCTGAATATCTACGAATCTATTATAGCAATCAAACTGAATTTCTTAATGTTCATAGGGGCTATGAACTTAAGTTCACCTATAGGACTTTAAATAACCTGGTGATCACAAATCCAACATGGAGGCGACGCGAAATATAAAAATTCACATGGACGTTTCTCGCAATTTAACCATCCGAGTGTAGTGAAACTTGGAACAGTAAATCCTTATACGAATGGTAATCCACTGGTATCTAATTTATTTCAATTGTTTCCATAACCTCAAGATGGCAGCTGTGCGAAATTTTAAAATCTCCCTTGTTACTTCTTGTGTCCTAATTATGCGATTGAAGTTTGAATACTACACGTACACAATAATCTGCATGTAACAGTACATAACTCTAGGACCTACATATATGAAATCCAACATGGCGACCGTCCGAAATTTTTAGTCGGTTCTCAATATCTACGAATCTATTACAGCAATCAAACTGAAATTGTGTATGTTGCTAGAGGCAATTAACATAAGTAGGATATATGAAAATAGGCTGTATAGTTCTTCACGGAACTACTTGTTTTATAGCGTGCTTTCGATTTTTACCGGTCTCTTTCGTCCCAAATCAATTGTAATGTAATGTATCTCTGTATATTTCATTTTCCTTTTGTTTTGTTTTCCTCTTTTGATTTTCGCCGTATTACATAACTTAATAATAATTCCCCTGTCTTCACCTTCTTCCTATCTCCGTGAGATCTCTCTCCCCTTTGTTTTACTCCCTCTCACTCCTCCCCCTCCCCCTCCGGTATGTTTACATAACATCATGAAAAGCTTCGCGTCTCGTTAACGTTCAATTTTTGAATTTTTGCAAGTTTGGCGTTTCTCTCTGGCTTTCGTAAGTTTCATTTTATTTTATTCCATGTTCGTATCTTTTCGTTAGATTCATGTTGTTGAGCTGCACTCAGGTTCTGTCATGCTTTTTAGTTTTTAAGTCTTTATTCTTGGTATTGGGTTTCTTTTGTATTATTGATCTTGTCTTAGCTTGCCTTTTTCTTTGTTTTAAATAATTTGTTTATTTCGTGTACACGCTCTTTCTTTTATCTTTAATACATTTTTATATTTTAAGTAATATAGCTCCCTTGTCTTTTCATTTCTTATATTTAAGTTCCCCTTCCTTACCTTCATCTCGATTTCGTCAATCTTGTCTTTGTGATGTAACAAAGGCACGATTAACACGCTTCTGGGATTTCTTTAATTAATTTTATGGGAATCTCGTTTTTGCACTTTTGATTGTTGCATTAAGCAATTATTTGTTTCCATTTGGTTTTTTGGAAATCATCTTTTGCTCGCTCCGAAAACCTTGGGCCCAGCACCGGGTTGAGCAAGACGTCTTTTTCCCCCGTCCATTTGCGACCTCGTTGATTGTATCTTCCGCTGCTACTCTGACGCGCATTATTATTATTATTACCCAGACCTGTAGTGGCGCAACCTCGCGACTGAAGATCTGCCAGGTTCTATGGCCTACCTAAGATACACAAGCCCGATGTGCCTCTGAGGCCTATAGTTAGCGCCATAGCACCCCAAATCACGGACTGGTGAAATATTTGAACCAGGTCCAGAATCCATTATTCCCTCCGCCAGCCTCTCACGTGAGAAACTCCCAGTACTTTATAGAGATCTCAGCGAGTATAAACCTGAGTGTTGGTGATCTACCGGCAAGTTTCGATGTGGAGTCCCTATTTACCAGGGTTCCTGTACCGGACGCCACACAGTTAATCATGGAAAAGCTTACAGCCACCGGAGGTGCAACGTGGACTTGGCTGAACACTGCGTTAACTCCACAGTCTTCGTGTTCAATGAGCACATGTTTTAGCAAACGGAGGGAGAAGTCATGGGATCCCTCCTCTCTCCACTATTGGCTAACCTGTTTATGGCAAACTTCGAAGAAGAAGCTATAAAGGAGAGCCCATTGAAGGCTAAGTGTCGGTTCAGTTACGTAGACGACGTCTTTTTATATGGGAACATGTACGCACCCACTTCAGGACTTGCTAGACTTCATGTGCTCCAGACATCCGAGCATCGACTTTACAATGGAAGTAGAGGGAAAATAACCAGCTGGCCTTCGTAGACGTTCTGCTCTATAAACGAGCAGATAACAAGCTCGGACACAGAGTCTATAGGAAAGACACTCACATAGATCGGTACCTACATGCAAACTCAAGTCATGCTCCATCGCAGAAAGAAATGGTGCTAGGATACTCCTCAACAGAGCCAACCACATTTGCGATAAGGACAGCGCAAATGAAGAGAACAAACGATTTTGGAACACGCTCCTAGCTAATGGTTACAGCAAAGGACAGATAAATAGGGCCACACGGAATGTCCAGGCTGCCAAAGAAACGCAGTGTGTCAACGGTGATGCATCCAATAAACAAGCTGACGAAAGTGGTGCGAAAGCAACCGAGATAAAGCAGCCGAACCAGGACGCAGGAGTTCACAAAGTGCCTTGCTCCTGAGGATTGTTTTTCATACGGCAAACAAAAAGACGCGTTTCCATTAGGATTTCAGAGCATATTCGAGACTCGAAACAGATAAACTACAGATCTGCAATAGCTCAACATGCTGACGTCACGAGACACGCCATCGAATTTGATAAGGCCTAAACTGTTGCTAAATTTCCCGGATATCAAAACAGGTTAATTAGACAGGCAATAGAGCACGTGAGGTATCCCAATAATTTCAATTGCGCTGATAGTTTCAGACATAGCAACACTTGGAAAGTTCTCCTAGCGCGTGACTGCCAGGGACGCGGACCAATCAGGGAGCAGCGTGACGACAAGCCAGCACCTCTGACTGTAAATAACCGTTAGTTTGACTTTGATTAAGTAAAATAGAAACCTGTCCCCACACCTTGATTAATCTCTAAAGGCCCCGGGTTCAAGACAAGACAAGTACGGACACCAACTCGTACCTACCCATGATTGAGGCTGCTGCAATGACAGCCGTACCGTTGGGAAACAATCACCGATATAAGACGTGGCTCCATCCTGTAAATCTAGATGATAAAGTAGACACCAGCCGCGAATGCCTACGATCTAAACATTCCAAAGGTACTTTAATCAAAGCTCTGTTCCGAAATACCATTAATATGATTTCAAACAATGGTATATTTCTGCGCACTATCCCTTCAACTAAAGTAAAATTCTGATGATGAAAGGTCTATAGACTTGGCTTTGAATGAGAAAGATATGTTCGACACTGTAGTGTGGAATCAAATATCCAGGAAAGTTCACCAGTCACGACCGCTGAGTTTCAATCTAGTATGTGTCCTGAGCAAACCCAAAGTCTGACTAATAATTCCATGAAAAATGGTTCAGCTGTTTTGCACGAACCATAAGCAGGCTGTACAAAAGGCATGCAAAAAAAAAATATATATATATATATATATGTAGGCCTACATTCCATATGCTGAATCATAATTTTGAATACAACAAACTGAGAAAGGTTAATAGGATCTTCGTATAGCCTATTGTGAAATGAATAACAAACTATATGCTGTTTTGTTCGTGATTGCTGGGATTAACACTCGCTGTTGCCATAAATATCTGCTTCTTTGATAATTGGAGCACATGTATTGCTTCCTTCAAGCTGAATTATGTTCGGGTACGTTTCAATGGAATAGGCTATATGTGCTTCCACAGCTATCACAGAGAGAGAGAGAGAGTTGACTGTAACTGAAGCATTCTCGCCTGATAGCGAGATGCCAATGGCTGGCGCAGAGAACCTATTAAGAACTACACCCGCTTCCAGCAAGACAGGAACAGGAGACTCGTAGCCACGCCTGGTGAGCGATAAACAATGTTATTCTGTGGTTCATTGGTCCACAGGTCCACACGCCTTCGAAGAGTATTAGTGCATCTTGCCCATGAACGCAAGACACTGTCATTCAAGGTCCAGATTGCGGGAGATGCTTACTGTAGAGAATGTCAAAGTTTGTGTTTTCTTATACTATAGGGAACAGTTATATCCACTGGAGGTAAAATAAAACTTAACTTATCTTCCACCTTCCTTTCCCACTGACATCTTTCCGTTGACGCTCATAGAAGCCACCATAGTTAGTTAGTTAGTTACTGTTGTTTTAAGGGGCGGAACTACGAGGTCATCTGCCTCTGACAAGCCACCATGTGCGTCCAACAACACAAATTCATAAAATCAGCTTGTTTCGGAATCTGTTAACTGTCAACGACAGCCTGGAGTTCAAATTGCATACGGTTTGCGTTAATAGGGACGTTGCATTTACACCTTCTCATTGTGTCCAGTCTTCAGTATCTCGGGAACATATTGCATAATATAAAGAAATGTGTAAAATGCCATCAGTAACAAAATTTTTAATACCAAATGTAATACATGATCTCTCAACCTGAGCTATCATTCAAAACCTGAAGGTTGAACACATATTTTAATTGCCCACAGTATTAAGTGGTTTGTTAATAAATTCTAACATGTAATATCAATCACCATATAATAGGCATAATGTGTTGAAACATATTCTCAGGCTAACTAACAAAGCAAGAATTAATTTCCATCAGTCAGAGATTCTAGCAAGTGAACAATTACAATCGGATTTTTTAAATATGGATACTAGATTTTTGGCCTTAATTACAAACAAACCGACAGAACTTTCGACAAATGGGATATACCAATATTGTTCTTGTTTAATTCTGCGTTAGGATACATATGCCAATTATTCTCAAGTTCAATAACTATTTTTTATATTTGTGGTTGTATGCAAAATTGTCTGGGTTTATCGCGTCTTTTCTAGGAACTGCTCACTTAAAGCTATATACATGGAAAACAACTTGGCCGAGGATATTGAAATTTGTATATGTTATAAGCACAAGTATTGGTAGTGTAAATATCAAGATGAATTTATTTGAAGCACCCAATAAAAATTTCTTATACTTTTTCCTTATTAACGTTTTCTCAGCACAGGAAAAACGTATATCAGGAAACGTGGCCTCATTTTGAAGCTCTTATTCGTGATTATCGTAAACTACGACCACTGTAAATATACAGCGTGCGAATTTATGAAGAGTAATATTAATGGGAGTTCTTGTGCGTTCTAGCTCGTGCGATTAAAAGCGGGCTTACTGGTGAAATCGAGTGCAGCCTTGCCGGCTACCATCGTAGTCCAGTGAATAGAGCAAAAAATGGGGGGTTACCTTACAAACGGTCCGGTAGTTCTAAATTTTTTGTATGTTGTCTAGGATGGTTAGTATGTGTTTAAAATGGAAAATGCACAATTTCCCCCTTCCGCGCCCGCCGCCATACTGGAACAAGAGGTTCCGTGACGAACTAAAGAGCCTACTTTTCTTAAAATTTAAGATTCATGCCAATGATTAATCTATATGGATCTATCTAGAATAATGACGAAATTAAGTTGGTAATATAGATTTTTTTAAATTAGTTCGAAATACTATATACCTGGCATAATGTAGCCTAATAGAGAACTACAGCTGGCAGCCCTGATGACTGAATATATTCTCAGTTCCATATCTTAAGGTACAGAATACAAAATTTGGTTGAATTCGAATGGATAGCATGGACGTTACATGCAGTTAAACATTGGATCAAACAGCGCGCGTAAAATCATGTTGGCAACAATGACATACATGTATTGGTCAGAAATAATCTGAAATAATATGATCTATTGTTGTGTCAATTTTGAATGAAATCCATTAGTTAGTATAGAAGTTACATGCATTTTATAACTGGACCTATCAGCAGGCTTAGAATCATGTTGGCAGCACTGGCGTAGGCCTATATTAGTTACTAATATAGAATACCAGGTACTATACATGTGCAAAGTATAGAGCTATTTGATTGCATACTTTCTGATATATTGATATTAGAGTAACAAGAATAGAGACAGTATTTATTAACAGTTGGCATCCCTGGTTACTCTTAAGAATACGCATAGTCATATCTGTTAGGTACACATAGCACACACAAAATTTGGTTGAAATCCAAATGATAGTATAGAAGTTACATGTATTTAAAGTTGGACCGCTCAGCAGGCTTAGAATCATGTTGGTAGCACTGACGTATATAAGTTAATCCAAATTAATATAGAATGTCAGGTACTATACATGTGTATAGTTTAAAGCTGTCGGATTGCATACTTTCTGATATATGGGTACTTGGATAAAATAAATTGAGAGCATTTATTAACAGTTGACAGCCCTGGTGGCTCTTAATAATACGCTCAGTCATATCTGTTTATGTACACATGGCACATACGAAATTTGGTTGAAATCCAATTGATAGTGTAGAAATTATATGCATTTAAAATTTGGACCTATCAGCTGGCTTATAATCATTTTGGCAACACTGACATGTATGGCCTCCTGGAAATTAAACTGCAATATTATTATCTATACGTGTGCCAATTTTGAAATAGCTCCCGCTCATACCTTCCAAGATATCCAACATGGAGCTCAAATTTCAATTGCGATTTTTCAGCAATTGGTAGCACTGACATCTTTTTCAAATATGGCCGTGAGATATTCAGCTATAGATCTTTCCTCCTACCAAATTTCGTTTCGATTGCTGCAGCCGTTAAGGAGTTGATAGGAAGGGGGGGGGGGACACATACACAGCCAGCCAGCCAGCCAGCCAGACAGACAGACAGAAGGACAGACAGACACACATTTGCCCGATCTCATAAGTCTACTTTTTCCTCATTTTTGCAAAATGTGAAAAGTAGGCTAAAATCGCCAATAATCGGCCTTTTCTTGAGATTCTCGCCTCTATCTCCGTTTCGGTGCATTTTAGCGAAGAAAGAGTTCTCGTCAATGTTGTAGACAATTAAATTTCCTATAATTTACGTTTTATATTTTGTTTCTAGGACTTATGGTTAGGGAAATATGTACTTTCTTAAACAATAAAAAATCACATTTTTTGGATATTTTGTCAAAATTTTAACTTTGGAACGCTGAAATTCAGTTATGGCCTGGAGAGTGTGGTAAAACCAGGTTCTTGGGATGTTTTAGGGTATGTCAGTTTTAACCCGGTAAGTGGTGGTACCTAGCGGCCAAGCCAGAACATTCGGAGAGCGTATTTTAAGAAAAATGACAAAGTGATCACACTGATGTTCGATAAAAACTCAATGAAGGTGGGAGACAAGAAGTTATCTGTTGACCCACTCACACTGTTTAACCTCATGTGTATAGCGAAACAATCAGAAGAAGATCTGCAGAACTACCTATCGTATGAACTGGCACCATTCCCTATGTCTTTGTTTAGTGAGGACGGTATGCGTGAAGGGACGAAATCATTATTATACACAGCTTTCTCGCCACTTCCACAAGACTTCCAACTACCTCAACGTTCCATGGTCGTTATTGATGGAGGGTACCTTCTGCACAAAGTTGTATGGAACAGCAGCTTGACCTTTGGAGGAATTTGCCAGTGTTACGTCAAGTACGTTCTACGTCATTATGGCACCGATGTGATGGTGATTTTTGATGGCTACATTACATTACAGATCCTTCTCATCAAGGGACCAAGACTGCAGAACGAGCAAGAAGGTACAAGGCAAACTCATCACCAGACGTGGTGTTTAACAAAGCAACTGTTAACACCACACCTCAGGATAAGTTCCTGGCCAATGAGGGGAACAAGGACCGATTTGTGAAGCTGCTCTCCAGTGAATTGCAAGCGTCAAACATATATACAGACCAAGCTTCCGAAGATGCTGACAGGTTGATAGTTGTCAAAGCTAAACACCTCTCCCCCAAGTACGACGCTGTTATCTTTGTCGGGGAAGACATTGACCTACTTGTACTGCTAACTGGCACAACACCTGCGGTAAATAATGTTTACCTCAAAAAACCAGCGAGGGGAAAACATCCAGAAGCAATCTACTCCGCCTCCTCCTACAAGTACAACTCCAACTGCTGTATCTTGCTCCTGCACGCAATATCGGGCTGTGACACCACTTCAAACATTTTTGGGTTTGGAAAGAATAAATTCTGCCAACTTTTTACGAAAGACCCATCATTGCTGGAGCAGGCTAAGAGGTTCGAGGACCCTACTGCCAGACCCCAAGAAATTTCAGCAGCAGAGGAGAAAATCTTGGTATCCCTGTATGGTGGCAGTGGAGACCAGTCGTTGAACTCTCTTCGCTATAGCAAATTGAAGACTAGTGCCATTAAACTCAACCTGGCTAAACTACCTCCAACTACTGACGCAGCACATTTCCACTTCCTGAGGACATATCACCAGATCATGCAGTGGATGGCGGATTGACAAGGACCATATCGATTTGGGCTGGTGTAGAAAAGCTGGACGACTGGAGCCCATCAGGATAAGTAGAGACGCTGCTCCCCCAAACCTGCTTAACACCATCTCATGCAGATGCACAACTGGCTGTATGGGGGCGTGTGGCTGTAGAAAGGCGAGCCTAAGTTGTTTCGTCCTTTGAAAAGTATGTAGTAGAGAAGAATGTAATAACAGGGAGGAAGTCACCATCGACGACGAAGACGACGCCGATCTACTAACTTCACTATTTGAGGAGGACAATGAAGACTCAGACTTCATTCACTCACCCCCTACAAAACGAGCGAAGCTCCAGTAAATCAGTTTTCTTTTATGTTCTTAGTTTATTCACTACTGATTTTTGTAAGATTATTGCTGTATTTTGATCTTATTTTGTTTAAATAAATGAATCTTTAAAAATGTACTTTCTGTGTTGGTGGATTGTTTGGAATTGAACATCTCCTCTCACCAGTGGATATTTAAGTGAAATATAGTACCTGCCTCATTAGAATTGCGCTGTTACATGTAAGAAGCTCAAATAAGGTCGGTATTAACTAAAAATTCAAGCCATAACTGGGAAATAGTTTGTGCATTTTCTTTAGATTAAATGTGGAGTCACAAAAGCGAAAAAAGCAATATACCCATTGTTTTAATTTTTATACTTACCCCCACTTCATATGGTTGGCTAAAGAATTACATGCATACTGTAGGTAATTAAATTCTCTACAATTATATTGTGATACTTGTTTTTCTAGAATAGGCCATAACTGAATTACAGCTTTCTAAAGTTAGAATTTTGGCAAAATATCCGAAAAATGTGATTTTTTATTGTTTAAAAAAGTAAATATTTCCGTAACCATAAGTCCTAGAAACAAAATATTGAACGTAAATTGTAGGAAATTTAATTGTCTACAAGATTGACTAGAACTCTATTTTCACTAAAATGCACCGAAACGGAAATATAGGTGAACATATCAAGAAAGTGCCAAATTTTTGCGATTTTTCCAATATGGCGGCGGGCGCGGAGGGGGAAAAATTGTGCATTTTACATTTTAAACACCTACTAGCCGTCCTAGACAACATATAAAAAATTTAGAACTACCGGACCGTTTGTAAGCTAACAGACCTGTATTCACTGGATTATCGTCCCGGGCAGTTGTGTAATGGAGTGCGAGTGACCTGGCTATGTCCATATGCTATTTTCTTTCTTCCTGTTTACTGCATATTAGCCACATCACATCACTTCCAGATGCCTCTGAGTCCACCATTGTCTGAGGGCGAACTTGCACTAGTTTTCAGTGACATTTGTTTATTTCGAAGTGAGGGGGACAATTAGGGGATAAGAGGTTTCCTGTGTATCAGAAAGTGGCATATTGTCTTGGATTATCAGTGTCATCAGTGAAGAGAATAGGAGCCAATTCAAGGGAGAATGATGAAAATCTGTCATCCAGGTCAAGAAAGAAGCAGTGTGTGAGGCCGGGATAGGTCGTCCGAACATTCAACTCGATTTTACTGTGGGCACAATAAGAAGAATTATACATGAGTTTTACATGAATAAGGTATTTCCCACAATTAAAAACCTCCGCGAGAAACTGGCAGAAAATATGTACGATTTACCTGATTATGTCAATTTCTAGGCTACGCTTTTGAAAGTAAGTAGTCAAAAGCTTGAGATTCCGAATCAAAAAAAAAATTAACAGGAAACCAGTGTTAATGTTATCTGTGAAAGTTGCTGCATCCCGACATACATTCATGAGAAGAATGAGAGTAGTTCGACACAGGGCTACAAGATCATCTTTAAGGACGAGACCTGTTGCGGACAGAACCACACCATTAAATATGGGTGGCAAGAAAACGTGGTTGATGCTTCGGAAAAACTTCGACAATTATGATCAATACGGAGGGTACATTCAGGAAATTTATGGATGGCGTGGAGGTTCAAAGACACCGTCTAGAGCTGGGAACGCATCGTAATTTTCCACACGGGAAGTAAAGAAGAAGGATTTCTTTACGGCGCAGAACTTTGTTTTATCGGCGAGAAAGGGAGTGGTGATTACCACAACGAAATGAACTCGACGAATTACGAAGAATGATTCACGAAAGTGCTGAGTTTATTGCCTCAAAGGTCGGCAGTCGTTATAGATAAAGTGCCAATGATACGTTGGTGAATCCTGCAATTAAAAACCCGAACATGTCGTGGCTGAAACCTGAACTTATAACCTGGATAACATCAAGAATATCTCGCTACCACTTGGAGTTGGCAATTACAACTATCTGACTAAATCAGAGTTGATTGTCCTTGCCAGGCCTTATTTTCAAACTCCAGTGAAGAAGCTGGAACAACTAACGGAACGACTTTGACCAGATGTAAAGCTTGTTTGTTTACCAGTGGCTCTTTGCGAGCTCAATCCAATCGAACTTAATTTGGCTTACTTTAAAGGAATAATAGCTAAAAAGAAATCTGGCTAACATATTAAAAAATGGTAGAAGTATGGAAGCAATGACTGTTTAATGCAGAGAAGCCTTGCGCACCGTTACTCCCGAACTCTGGAAACAATGTATTAAACAAGCTAAAGGTATTGAAGACCACTACTGGGAGAAAGATGGACTGTCTGAAAATGTCCCTCATTTCGAACCAGTCATAATTAACATGAATGACAGCCGTTCAGATTCATAGGAACAGAGCGTTTATTCAGACGAAGAGTACTGACTGAATTAAATATTGTACAGTTATATAAATAATGTAAATAGCCCATGCAAAATTTGTGTAGAATGGCATTTTCAAATTAAGAAGCTAACCATTTTTGAACCTGCCATTGAAAGTCTAAAGCCCGTATGTGCAAATGTGATGGAAAATGACATTTCTACGTGTGAAGAAAATCAAAGGTTGAAAGTAAACTTAAAGCTGTGTTCGTTCGTATTTTGCCGCGACCACTGCAACTTTACGCGGCAACGCTTCACCAGTCCGTCTGCTTTTATTAATTGCACGAGCCAGCGCGCACAAAACCTCCCTTCAATAACACTATTCATACATTCAATAACACTCTGTACGTTCGCAGTGGTTGTAGTTTCTGTAAATTACAAATAAGAGCTTCAAAATGACCCCAGGTTTCCTGCTGTACCTTTATCGTGGGCTGAAAAAAGTTACTTTAGAAAAAGTATAGAACTACTTATTAGGATAGTTGAAAGAAATTTAAACTTGATACTTACACTACCACTACTTGTGCCTATAACGTATAAACATGTGATTACCCTCAGACAAGTAGTTCTCCATGTATAGAGTTTTAAGTAAGCGGATCCTAGAAAAGACGCCAAGACAATATTTCATACAATCAGAAATAAAAACATAATGATTAAACTTGTGAATAATTGGCATATGTATTCTAACGCCGAACTAAACAAGTGAAATATTGGCAAAACTCATTTGTCTATAGGTCTGTCGGTTTGTTTGTAATTATGGCCTTAACTCGGGTATCCATAATGAAAAATCCTATAGGTGGGATTCACCTTCGACCTTAAGAACACTAGGTGCAAAGATGAGAGTTTATTGAACAGGTGCAATATGGTACAGAATTATTATGAGAACAAATAAGTTTCAATAATTACAAGCATGTTTACAGGTAGGTTTAATTCTAGATAGATTGCATTGTCATACCACAAATGCGTTGCAACAATTCATTCTAACAAATATATCAATATTTCATTTGGAAGAATCAAAACCGAAATTCTAACTCACAATGAGTGTGAATTACTTGTCACCTTGCATGAATGACCCAGGTACATTAAGTTCCCAATTCATATTACACCAAATGTAATTTGATGCTACGTGGTAATGGGTTTCAGTTTCTTGATTTATTTGCGATACCAATTGCACAACACCGTTCTCCCCAATTGGTCTATGATATCATTGTACATTTATAACAATGAAACAGTATCGAAAATTTAAATCTACAATAGTCATGTTGATTGTTAGAGTGATACAAGTAAACAAAAGAACATATGTTTGTACTGTATTCAAAGAATTCTGGTGTAACGAACGGCGTACGAAGACAAGTCATTGAATGCAACTTCGCCCGGTCGTCCTATGTTACTATCACAGATTTCACTGCCCATTTTGTTTCGTGTTGTGGAGTATATCCCATAATGTACGACATCCCTACGGCATAAAAAATGAAACGAAAATCCCGGTAAATAGACAAGATTGTTGCATAATACTGTGTTGCGCATTCTAAAGAAACGCCTTATAATGCAGAAAATTGAAAGTCGATGGGTTTCCCAAGAGTTGGAGTTCAACGAGGAATATTATAAGTTACCGCTCAAAGTCACTTAGAGTGCTACAGTATATTCCCAAAGGAGACGTGCATCCTCGCGCTTGATGAGACATGCGCCAGGCCGTGCGAACTTCAACTTAAACGCCAATTTAATGAGTAGCGATAATGCGGGTCATAGCCTAACCCCTCCTCAGTGTTTCTTTTTTTTTTTGTATAATCTGAGACCAGCGTTGCGATGAAAGGGGATTTTTTTTTCGTATAACCCTTTCATCGTGCCACAAGATAATGTGTGCGTACGCACGTGGCACACCCTGTAACCGATTTGCGGGAAGGCTGGGGTTGGGATGTATATTTCCATCGACCAAATTCACCGGACTTCAACGCCTGTTATTATGACTTGATCCCAAATTTTAAGGAATCACTTTGTGACATTCGTTTCCGGTCTATTCTCGAGATTCTGTAGGCAGTGGATTGCTCCATCAAGAGGAAAGTCTTGCTACAAGGATTCCACCACGCGGTCAATGAGTTATAGACAATGCTGAAGGACTGTGTACGTTTCAAGCAGGTATCATTGTTCACTTAGTAGTAAATAATTAGTTGCCACTATAGAAGTTCTACCCTAAGTAGTCTACATTGAGATTGTTGGAAATGTAATTAGGCTATATGGCAGCGATATCCGTGATGCTTAATTGGGACGATCCATTGACTGTGGTGTGAAATGACGCACATTTCTTGTATGTACTTCATATTTATACATTGCAAGCATTACTAACTTAAAGATGTATCGTAATATCATGGAGGAAAGAATACATGGTGTAAAGGTTTTTAAATGAGGACCTTGTATCCGAAAGAAAATTAACGTGTAAATAATCGATAGTTTCTCTGGCATAGAATCACATAGCGCATAAGTGCTGAATTAATTACGTGATCAGAGCGTATTTTGAGATACATCACATAAGGTCATAACATCGGCCAATCACTACCTCTCTGACCTCGAATTATCGAATACTTCTTGCCACCTCATGGTCTTCCACAACGTGAAGCGTAGTTGAAAAATCCCCGATATCTAGTGTGAATATCCGGATACACCCAATGCAATCAATTCCTAATCAAATTCTGGATATTCGTACAGGACAGAATATTGTTATCTTATCCACAAATAACTCCACGTCTAACACAAGATTACTTATAGCAAGTCACGAGCAGGTTAACAGCGCTGAAAGAGTATGCTTGTTTAAGACTTTGGCTAAGTCCTAAAGGAAAATTACGTAGTGAATACCGCATATCACACAGTAAATACTGAAATAGACAGAAATTATGGCAAAGAAGGCGGTGATCATACGGTCAGATAGCTCGTGTGAATTTTCAGGAAGGCTCTACTCCAGGTGTTATTTCCATCATGGTATGTTAACATACAGTCGTCCCAGCGTCGTTGCGCAAAAAAGAAGACATTCAATCTAATGATGCTACAACACCGAATAAACTGTAAGGCTGAAGATACGTACATTCTTTTCATTAGGAAAGTTACATCAGCGTCCTAACACGAAATTCCCGAGACAAACGTGATAATACTTTGGTTACGAACTTTGTTACAGTGACGTCATTTTGATAACCAACTTTACAAGTTGCTTCAATAATGCGATGTAAGTTACTTTAAGTGTTATGTTTTGTTTGAAACCCCGATCTAAATTCTATTTTTGCCACGTATTTTTGTTTCGAAACATTGAAATCACAACTTGAAAACTGAATTACAATTTCTTGTCGTATAAACGTATTGTTGTCTATGGCTATTAGATTGGATATCTGGATATTCTTTTATTCTTTGCGTCACGGCAGTATTGATCGGTATTGATCCTAACCTATGGACGATGAAGGTGCAGTGTGGTCGAGATCCGTAGAGAAGGAAGTGCTCGAGGTTGACGGTGACAGCACAGTAGAGCTTGGTGGATGTATGCCGAGTTCTCTAACAACATCGGCGTTGCTATGAAGCAGCATCACGTTGCCTACATTCTCTGGCGTCAAACTATAGCGCAGGGGGTTCATGACATAGCGTAGAGCAGAAAAGAGTCTCTCCACGCTCACTTGCGTAGCGGGGATGGCCAAGACCACGGTCGCCAAATCATATAGCTCCGGCTGCAGCAGACTCTGGCCTTCCCAGTACTGCAAGACGTCCATCTTGCTCTTCAGTTTTCGTGTCGTCCTATAGTATTTGTCCATTATTGGACGAAGGTCTTTCTTTATGCACCCAATTGCAGCGTTCACCTGGTATCTTCTTCGATCCTTTTGGGCTAGAAGCTGTTGCAGTTCATCGTCATCGTCAGACGCCGATGCCGTTTCTTCAGCTTCCCTTTCTTCAGATGCTTCCTCGGCCATTGTAGGTATGCTGCGAAGCCGATCCAATCGTGCCCCTAGGTTAACCAGATACACCTGGGCACTCTCAACATCTCCGGCCTCCAAAAACGAAAAATACCGCGGGTCCATGAAGAGAGCCGCTTTGAATCCTGGGTAATCAAACAAAGGGGTCCATTTCACTCCACCCCTCTTGTTTTTTAGGCCTCGCTCTCGCTTCTCCATGCACTGCAGCAAGTTCGCTGCAAGTTCCATATTTCTAGAGTGGGCTACTCGCTGAAGAGAAAGTTTGCACTTCGTCCAAATGGCGAAGAAATCACCGAGTAGCAAACCCTCTTCTTGCAAAGCGATAGTGGCCACTCGAACTGGTTCCAGAGATTCTAAGGCATTATCTACGTCCTTCCACTGCTCACTTGTAAGGCTTTTGTCTGGACACAAGTCTTCCACAAACATTTTCAAGCATTTGACTGACTTGAACATATCAAATGTTGATCCCCAGCGGGTAGCGACGTCGAGTGTTGGCAGAGCGACTTTCTCGCGTTTTGTTTGGCGGGCCATTGTCGGTGTCCTCAGATATTTCGCGAGGGTCCTGACGCCATCCGTGAGGGCCCTCCACGGCAAGGTGGACGTTGCCTTTACCGCATCGTCGACAGCCAGCTGGAGGGTGTGAGCAGCACATCTCACACTTTGAACGTGGTACATGTCAGCCACGAGTTCACATTCGGGAATATCTTCCTCTTCATCGTCCACTGCTGTTAGATCAAGTTCCTCTTCCTGGAGGAGTTGAGACACTTTTGTCATATTTGGTGCATTGTCTGTGGTGAAAGTTAGAATGTTGGCAACAGATATGTCATATTTCTCAAGTAAGAGAGTAATCTCGACTTTAATGTTTGACGCGGTATGTCGATTGAAAAGCTCGACAACACCTAGTGTCCGGACTATTAACTTTCCTTTCTCCACAAACTGTACGTTCACACCGAGGAAGTGACGATTATTTCTGGAGGTGGAGTCAACTTTCAAACATAATAGCTTTTCTTTCTGCTGATCAGCAATCGTTTGTCGTACCATGTCTGCGTACGCCGGTATAAGGGCTGGAATCGATTTGGAGTTAACAGCACATCTGAAACAAGAACATCCATGTCTTTTATGTTTTGTCCAGCAGCGTAAAGCTATGGGAAAGAAGCAAAAATATAGGATGTACTGAATCCGTAAAAAATTCTCATTCCTTATTACTATGATCAGTTTTATTATACACACACGTTTTCTTAATTGAAGTCTGAATGGAATAAAAAGTACAATTTCAACACTATGAAACAAATAAACTTCTTTTTCAAATATATATCTGTCACGGCAGTTTCAATAGCAAACGTGGGTTTCCAGCTATTAGGTCATATTGGGCAAGCCTCTGTATGAAAATAAATCGCCACCATGTTCCCCTATTACCAGTTAGCACTCTACCTCCTCTGCTTGAATACCTCTCACTTGAAATCGTTCAACAGTTAAAAGTAAGAATTGCCTCCTAGGTCTACCTACGCTTCTCGTCAACTTCTTAGGTAACCTCTATACCGCCATTTTCATCACATGACGAAACCATCTGAGTAGGCTCATGTGAAAAACTTCATGTAGTGTATTAGTTTCTAACTTAGGCTATATATCTCCATTACGAGTACCTTCCTGTCATTTCTCTCATCTATTTGTCCCAGAAATCATTCTTGTTATCCTCATATCAGTTACCTCTGCCTTATATATGAAATATAGTGAATACACCCAGCTCTCACTTCCATACAGCAAGGTTGTTCTAAATACAGAGCGATGTGTGGAGAGTTTCGTCGCAAATTGTTGCAGAATTCAATATTCTGAGTTCAGAATTCAACTGAGAACTGGTTGCATAGCCTTTTATGCCCCACGACTCTATTTATTTTCCCATACGGTACTACTATTCTGGAAGAATACACAGCTTGAGTACTTAAACTGTTACACCTGCTCCAATGTATTTCCTTCTATCTGGCATTCAACGTTCTTGCGTTTCTTACCTACCGACATGGCCTTCGTTATTAAAATGCTAATTAACATACCATACTCCCTCCATTTCTGTTCAGGCTTTAAAATATTGGTCTGTAAGCTTTAGACGGAATCCGTCATTACAACCAGGTCATCAGCGTAGGCCAGACTGGTTGGTTGAATCCTTAGTTTAGGGGCTGCGACAACGCGGTTATGTAGCCCCATGTACATTGGGTGTGTGTAGAATCTGTCTGATAACCGGTGTTAATTGTGATGGCTGTATTCGTGTGTGTTATCTGTGATTCAGGTAGAAGGACTGCAGACGATTAATTTCTTCAAGAAGTTCCTACTTTTCCTACCAAATGCTACCGGGCACGACACCTAGCTGCGGACGTGGCTACTAAATGTCATCGCAGTCAGCACCTGGCGGCGAACGTTGAAACTAATATAGCGTTACCAAACTAACCTACACATTTCAGCTTCCACAGTGTAATTAGTGGAAGGTTCTTTTTCATGCCCTAAATCTATGACATGCGACCGCCGGCTTTACTTCTCCTCCGAAGGAAGGCATACTGAGGGATTTTTAAAGCTCTTAAAAAATCCGTCGACTTCGGCCGGGTTTGAACCCGCGATCATGAGCATAGAAGCTCAGCATTCTGGTAGGCCAGACTGCTTACCTAGTTTCCACCCAGCCAGTTTATGCCCTTCATCAAATGGTACACACATAAAATAAACAGTAGTGGTGCGAGGTAACAGCCTTGCCTCAATCCTGGAACAACCGAGAATCAAGAACTCATCCTACCATCAACTCTCACTGCTGCCTGATTATCAACATAAATACGAGTACTCTGGATTACCTGTACATGCCTGAATGTGCTGAATAAGCGCCGGTCATTATTCTGTGCATTTAATACATATTGCTACTATCCAGTCCCCTATATCAAATATCGCTGCATTTCGCGGAAACGTCAAGAAGGCACACTAAAAGTCTCACTTCTCCAATGAAGTTACTAATAATTATGCCCCTAACCCTACAGAATTAAACAGGTTATGAAACATCAGTTTATGGAGGTGAAACTTAGTGAATTAGTAACTACAATCAATGTTTTTTTCTTGTTCATCCAGATACGAATTGTAATAATTCATCTTAAAATAGGCTATAATTAAAAACATTAACATCGAAAGTTATCAAAAAATGAAATGATGTTCAATAATATAAAATGTAAGATTTGTTAAGAATTATGCTTTACATTACTGGCGTCTGCCTCCTTCCGTAGTGGCTAGCATTCTTGGCTGTCACCGCAGAGGCCCGGGTTCGATTCCCGCCTCTGCCAAGGAATTAAATTCTACTCTGAGGCGTGAAACGGGGTACACTCAGCCTCGTGAGGAAAAGGTGACGGAAGCGGGTTTGATTCCTGGAACTGGTTTCCCAACTCTACTCCAGGCAAATGCGGGGATGGTACCTAACTTAAGGCCACAGCTGTATCCTTTCCGATCCTCACCTGAATTACAAATATACATGCCCAAGTACATCGGATTTAATGACCACATTGTCCAAGCCCCTTCCGATTCCTACCCAAATCCTACCTCGACTATAAATACACACATAGAGACATCACAGTGACACAGGTTATCAGACAGCTTCTAAACACACCCAAGAACACGATGTAGCAAAGCCCCTAAATAATCAGCCACATCTTCATCACTATCTTCTGACACACATGATATAAAAAATCAGCAATTTTTCATCTAGAGCATCGTCATGATTACTAGCGTTTAGAGACAGACCAGCGGGGCTAACGAAGCGATCCGAATACTCACGACCACAACCGATCATCCATCCCCCTCGAGGCAGACCAGCGGGGCAGTCATCTTTTCCTCGTTGAGACAGATCAGCGCAGCGGGGCAAGAACAACGTACCCAAAACTTCACAACTAATTAGACCGATCATTATGCAAATTCATATTCTTTCCATTTGCTTATACATAACTAACAAGTAGTTCCGTGATGAACTATACAGCCTATTTTCATATATCCTACTTATGTTTACTGTCACTCTCAACATACAAAATTTCAGTTTGATTGCTGTAATAGATTCGTAGATATTGAGAACCGACAAAATATGTCGGATGGTCGCCATGTTGGATTTTATATATGTAGGTCCTAGAGTTATGTACTGTTACATGAAGATTATTGTGTACGTGTAGCATTCAAACTTCAATCGCATGATTAGGACACAAAAAGTAACAAGGAGATTTTAAAATTTCGCACAGCTGCCATCTTGTGGTTATGGAAACAATTGAAAAACATTAGATGCCAGTGGATTAACATTTGTATAAGGATTTACTATACCAAGTTTCACTGCACTCGTATGGTTAAATTGCGAGAAACGTCCATGTGAATATTTATACTTCGCGTAGCCGCCATGTTGTATTTGTGATCACCAGGTTATTTAAAGTCCTATAGATGAACTTAAGTTCATAGCCCCTATGAACATAAGAAAAATCAGTTTGATTGCTATAATAGATTCGTAGATATTCAGAGCCGTCTAAATATTTCGGATGGTCGCCATGTTGGATTGTTAAATGTATAGGCCATAGAGTCATGTACCATTAAAGGAAAATTATTGCTTAGGCTCATTATTCAAACTTAAACTTCGATCGCATAATTACGACACAAGAAATAAAAACGTAATTATAAAATTCGCACAGCCGCCATCTTGAGGTTATGCAAACAATTGAACTGAATTAGATACCAGTGCATTACAATGTGTATAAACCTTTCCTGTACCAGATTTAATTGTGTTTGGAACATTAAATCGCGAGAAAGGTCTATTTAAATTTTCAAATACGCTTGGCCGCCATGTTCGTTTTGTAGTTAACCGGTTTTTGAAAGTCTTTTGGATGAATTTCCAGTAGTACCCTTTATTTCCGTACAAAATTCCAGGGTGATCTCGGGAATAGTTTCGGAGATATTGAATGCTGTGTAATAATTTGCACAGCCGCCATGTTGGATTGGTGAGACGTAACAAATTTTGAAGGGCACGGTCGGGGTCGTTCGGAATAGTGCTATGATCTTACCGAGTTTCATTGAAATCGCTCCGGCCGTTTAGAAGTTATTAGGACACACACACACACACACACACACACACACACACACACAAGGACAAAAGGTGATCTCATAAGCCTATTTTTTCAAAATTGAAAATAGGCTAAAAATGATAAATGTCCATGAATTAGAACCTCGGCTATCATATAATTACACTTTATTGTTACATAAATATGTTCATAATGTCATTTGTTTCACATATTTTTAATTTTAATTTAAAATAACGTATTCAGTCTCTTATTGAAAACAAACAATTTTTAGAATCACCGAATAATTCACTTGCGAAAAATTGCTATTTTACAGTAAGATACAGAATACGAAATTTTAAATTAAAAATTAACAAGATGTTCAGAAAAGAACATACAGCCTACTTTCTACTAAATACATGGGTATTGGTATTATTCTTTGTCCCCTTCAAGGAGTATCATTAAATATTGGTTGTAATAGCTTGTTGAAATACAACGTGTTACGGATATAAAACATGAATATGAGGTGCCTTTGCTAGTGCTAACTCTGTAAAAAAAATCATTCAATTCGGTTTCACCGTGTTTGAATTTTTTATGGTGAATCGATTTGCACACATACATGGCCGCTATCTGCAAACTATTGGGCTGATGACCTTGTAGTTCAGTCAAACAATGCTTCCGACAAAAAGGTATGTTGTTGCAAATTTTGGTAGAGATGTAATGATTAGGTTGGTCGTAATTTGATTTAAGCTTTTAACATTTGGGTGGCCGCCATTTAGTTTCCGTCAAGATGGCGGCGATATAAAACATGACACTGAGTTGCCATTTGAGAGTGCTACCTCTGTAGCAAATTTTGTTCAATTCGGTTTCACCGTGTTTGAATTCATAGGGGGAATCGATTTGCACACATACATGGCTGCTATCTGAAAACTATTGAGCTGATGACCTTGTAGTTTAGTCAAAAGACGCCCGCCATATAAATATATGTTGTTGCAAAATTTGGTAGAGATCGGATGTTTAGGTTAGTCGTAATTTGATTTAAGCTTTGAAAATTTGGGTGGCCGCCATTACGTTTCCGTCTAGATGGCGTTCAATTCGGTTTCACCGTGTTCGAATTGATAGGGGGGACAGACATTCAGAGTACACACACTCACAGACACACAGACACACACACACACACACACACACAGACAGACACACATTTTTTCGCCCTGCGTTGATCTCATAAGTCTACTTTCATTTTTTGCAAAAATCGAAAATAGGCTAAAAATATGTGAAACAAATGTCATTATGGTCATATATGAAACAATAAAGTGTAATTTTATGATAGCCGAGTTTCTACTTCATGGACATTTATCATTTTTAGTTATGTATAAGCAAAGGGAAAGAATATGTATTTACATAATGATCGGTCTAGGTTGTGAAGTTTCGGGTACGTTCTTATTGCCCCGCTGCGCTGATCTGTCTCAACGAGGAACAGATGACTGTCCCGCTGGTTTATCTCGAGGGGGATGGATGATCGCTTGCGGTCGTGAATATTAGGGTCGCTTCGTTAGCCCCGCTGGTCTGTCTCTAAGCGCTAGTCTATGATTCCCTCCTTTAACACCAATCGCACTTTCTCTCTCTTCTAACAATCGTTCAACGTCATTTAACTGAAATGAAGTGTTGTTTCCACCTACCCACTGTTTAAGTCTCCCCAGATAAGTTCTATTGCCTTTCAATCAGGGTGGTACGGAGGGAGGCGCAGTACAATATGACGACGCCTATGACCATGCCATGATATTGTCAATTCTGCAATTATTTCCATTTGGCTCATTATTTGAAACTAAATCATAAAGTTGGATTTTGAGCATTTCATCACAGAAAGGAATGCTATTTCGCACCAGCAACTCTTTCATCACAGTCTTGATGCTGTTGCTGGTCGGCACCTAATTCAACTTCACATTGTGATAAGAGGCATTGTCTAACACCAGGACTGAATTGGGAGGCAGGCTTGGAATGCATCTCGTAGTTAGCCAGTTTTGGTAATTATTGGCGTTCATTTTTCCGTAGTAGTCTCCTGTTTTAATTTGGGATGTGAACACTAGCAATTCTCAAGGAACAAACCAATTCGACCTCCTGCATGAACTATAATTAGTCTATAACCCTTCGAAATCAGCGCTGTGTGACCTGCTGTGGAATCATCAGCCAAGTTCTATGGTTCAGTATGAGTGCTGTGAATATGTCTGATCTTCGTAAATTATAGGTCGCCCTGACTCCCTGTATTTCTTAACTGTTAGCAAATACGCTACACGCTGAGATCTAACAATTTCCCTCTCTATGAAAGTGTATCCGTTGTTTCGTGTTTCTTCCACCTAAATCCCATATTATTCAATATTAATTTAAGACTGGTGCTCCTCCCCCCCCCCCCCCCTTTCCCCCGCCCTCCTCCCTCCGCCTCCTCTCCCCTTGAAAGTAATACTTTCCCGAAATTTCGGGACTAGATTATGAATTGTAGGTACTGTAAAAATTGTAAAAGTCATACACAGTCCGCCGAATCACACACCTGTCAAAGTCATTTACGCCTGTCACGGGTTTAAGAACGTGCTGATGTTTACCAGGTGTTACCTTCCTCCTCGCACCGAGAACCTTCTTTGATGATTGCCATAACAGTCATTTTCGATATACCAGTCGCTTTTGCCACTCGCTCTTGTACCTTTTTTAAAGGTATGGACACAGTACCAGCCACTGCCTCACTTTTTACGAAAGTGTTAATATTATACACCACTTCCCACGATTGGCTGTGTAGTGTTTTTGAAGAAAGCTTCGATGGAATAGGCGATATTGCAGTTATTCAATGTTTATACAGAGATTTAGTCAATAAAATTAACATTTGATTTGTAGCACTAGCGCTACGTGTTTTTGTCCAGTCAGAGGGTACCTTCTCTATAAAACCCATGCCAATTAGATTGTCCTATGCAACCACTTCAGCCCTGGCTTCTCCCTATACTTGACAATTTCTGGTTACATTTCATCTACTCCCAGACGCTTTGTGACACTGTAGTTTATTTACCACCCTCTCTACTTCCTCAACCATGATCCAGTTCCCATCATCATTCTCCTCCTGCATAATCTTTAAACCTACCACATTGCCAGATAGGTGAGTGCACATACCTAGTTTTCGAAGCATTGTATTTTTGTGGCATCTACTAATTTACCAGAATTGTACAAAAACTCTCCATTTCTATTATTCCTTAAAACACTCCAAGAAGGCTTCCCTGCCGATTAACCTGGTGTTCCTAATTTATCTACAAGTTGCTCCCTGATTTTCTTTTGGAAATTTATCAGATTTCCGAAATCTATCCAGCTCTCATTTCCATGCAGCAAGATCGGTCTAAATACTAAGCGATGAGAGTCGCTACTCTAACTTGTTTCTTGCAGATTGCAGTATATTTCAACTGAGAATTCATTGGATTGGCTGTTTTGCACCTCGACCCTAATTCTTTCCCCCAAATTTTCAATTATATCAGACAAATTTTATAGCTGTGCAATATGTTATTTCGAAGGTATTATAATCTAACTGGCACTTCAGTTTTATGCTAAAGGTCTTCATATTAGGCAAAGCAACTCCTTGTTATTTGGTTTGGACGATCATATTTGTTTGAAGATTAACTTTGTTCTCTGTCATTAGCTTCAATTTTACAAACAGTTATCAAACCACTGCCATTGAGCTATCTTAATAACATTTAATTATGTATCCTTAGTTTAGATATGAATGGTATCGATAGAGAGGTAAAAACATAACAACATCAAAGATATATAGGCCTAATTGTGTAATAATCTTTGGCTGGTTCGGTAAGCACGAAAGGCTATTCGAAGCCAGTCGTTTAGTCTTACGAGGAGTGTTTTAATGTTACTCCAACGTTCAACTGTATGTCTATCTGACTGTTATAGCTAGTTGTCTCCGGAATAACTGGAGCTATCGAGTTAAAATTCACTGTAAAGCGTCAACGATGAAATTGGAAGGTGAAATGTGAGCCATTTCTGGATAAAAAATCTTAAAATTTAAGTCGATCTATGAAAGTAATACAGATTCCGTGTATTTTATTGGAACCATACAAATTATTAAACGTATGAATTTTAAATGTTGTAGTAAAACATGAAACAACATGAAACGTCGCCAAAATATGAAAGCTTACTTATTTGAGGCAGGCATGGCAACGATCATAGGTTGAATGATTTTCTGAAATGCATCGTCGTCCAAAAGCTTGAATGCATGCCCATGCTCAGTGATGAGGCGCAGACTCTGTAACTGGAGTTCCGATGCAGTCATCTTGACTCCGTTTAGTGTACTGACTTTTGCACGTTTCGTACATTTTGATTCCAAAGACCTCAATGATTCCTTCTTGGCCACAGTGTTGAAGAGGTCTGTGTGATGATTTTGTACATGCTTTTTCAAGTTGCCAGAATGTCGTCCCTGCAATACAAAAGTAATGACATATGTTATCAGAACTGAAAACCAACCACCTAAAGAGTGTCATACATTTAACTTTATCCTTAATACCTAAAGACTTTATCCTTAATAATTAAAATATTAAACAGATTCAGAAGTCTTTTTTTGGTAACTTCATATCACTTTACCTCATTGTTTCAACACAGTAAATGCACAAATTAGACCTGACAAACAAGTACCTACACAAAAGTGAAACTTATATAGAGTAAAAGGTATTAGTATTCAATTGATAGCGATAAAGATAGGAAGATTGTTGCTTTACCATTACGATTATTTAAACCGATGATTAGGCCTATATGCTGACCATTAATTGGTAAATCCTTATGTGCGTAGAGAAATGTACATTGCTATGTTAATAAGCCCGAATGGATGAAAACAAGCTAAGGGAAGATTAAACGTGTAAAGAAATGTAAATACCTGAGTGAGGTAATCCAACAAAATGGCCTAGAACAGGAAGCAATTAATCTTATCACCTGACGAAAAATCTCTATGATAAGAAGTCGCTGAGCATTGGAGGAAAATTAAGACACTACAGCACGGTTGTCAAACTGGAAGCATTATATGCTTCGGAGAATTTGACTATGAACAGGCGGGGAGTAGTCGACCAGTTAGTCAAAAGAGAACGCAGGGTATTGAGAAATATTTTAGGCAACAGATGGGTTGACGGTCACTTACGTTTGAAGTCAAACGAAGAGTTATAGAAAGATAGAACCAGTGACGTCAACAATAAAAAGGAAAAGGTTGTTGTTCTATGAACACATTTTCAGAATGTCCAATGATAGTCTAACGAAGAAAATTTGGAATTTCGTGAAACCAAAGATGAAGAAATTGTCATGGTTTTAAGAATGTAACAAAGACGTTATAAAAATTGGTATTCCGTACTGCAAAATTATGAACAGGTGTGAATTCAGACATCTAATCGAAAATTACCAGGGATTTAAGGTAGGGGCAGAACCCAAAAGACGGAGGGGACCTCTTTCAGAAGATGGGAAGAAGGCGCAGAGTGATGGGCTCAAGAGATACTGGCAGGACATCAAAGCTGGCAGACGATCTAGAACGTAACATTGATTTTGATTGTTACTCCGTAGTCCATAGTGGCTAAATTCGAATGTAAAAAAAATGCGAAGTAGACTTTCTTCCTACTAAATTCGATTGTTAAGGGAACAATTCAATTCCTCGTATGGTCATTTTGTTTCTGTGCAAGGATACAAAATAGTTCTCATTGTTAGAGTCAACTCAGGTAGTATGATAGGAATATACCTAACCGCGAAATGTGTTGATACAGCATGATATGTTTATAGTGTGACGTGAGCATGGGTCAATTTGGTTTGTGGATCATTAGGCCTAAAAGAGCTCCGGAAATTGGACTTCACACGCAAGGCCCTGCGTTGCTAGAGCTTGTAGTATTTTCGATCCTGCTGCACACTTACGGACAGTCTTTAATTTATGAAGTAAGCCACAAGCGCGTGACGTCATGACCTCGTCCTCCCCACCTGCCGCTAGCTACGTGTGCGAGCGAGCTGTGTATAGTAACTTATAGTGTGGTACCCTGCGAGCCAGGCTATACTCTGTGAGCTGCCTGAATGGTATTGACATTTGGCCTGAAATTCCACGTCAGTAATCACCCCTCTGCCTCTGTCCTTTATCAAAAATGTATTGTATACATGTAATTGATCAAATAGATAAATAAAAATCGAATCGAATCTAATCTTGACCAATCCATGTTCGCATAGTTGATGTCATAATACTCTGCGGTGCAATATCACAGCCCACGTGCGTCAGTGACTGGTTAGTGCACGCGGTAGGAGCGAACAGTTTGGCAACCTCGTTCCCTGACCACATGGGAAGGCGAAACCTGTCAATCCCATTCTGGCAGCTCACAGAGTATAGTGCTTTTAGTGCCTCACGATCCAACCTTATCCTGATACACCGTCTATGCTGGAACTCACCAGTTCAGGCGCACGCGGCCAGACTGTCCCGGATAGATTTCTCAAAGCGGTTATCTTCATAATCTTCATTCAATTTCGCTAATCGGCCAACTAAGGACCACGATAAGCCTCATTTTACGTTCTGGCATTTGTTCACTTTTCGCTTGATCCACATTGTCTTCATGAGCTCACTGTGTTTAACACGACGTTCTTCTGTCCATTTCGCACGAGTTGTCAGTTTTTCGTCCCGCAAAGTCCAAAACGTCTTGATGGCTGCTTTATAAAGATTTCGGTCTTTTGCAACTTCTGCTCGTATCCCCATTTATTTTAAGATCTTTCTGGACGTTAACGTACCATGGCATTGTCATTTTTCTTTTCTTCATATTATTATTATTATCTGAGAGCCTCCGTGGCTTAGGCGGCAGCACGCCGGCCTCTCACCGCTGGGTCCGTGGTTCAAATCCCGGCCACTCCATGTGAGATCTGTGCTGGACAGCACGGAGGCAGACAGGTTTTTCTCCGGGTACTCCGGTTTTCCCTGTCAAAATTTCATTCCAGCAACACTCTCCACTATCATTTTATTTCATCTGTCATTCATTTAATCATTGCCCCAGAGGAGTGCGTCAGGCCTCGGCAGCCGGCACAGTCCATATCCTCGCCGCTAGATGGGGGCTTCATTCATTCCATTCCTGACCCGGTCGGAGACTGGAAGCAGGCTGTGGATTTTCTTTTCATTATTATTATCTGAAGAGAGAATGGCTTAAATGTTGTGACAACCCTCTCCTGCTCACCTAAAGATCTCAGGCTGAAATCCCGGAATCCTCCTTGGAGACAAGGAAGGAAGTTGGTCCAAGAGCAGTTTCAAGTGGATGAAGCTTGGCGCAACGAGTGGCCGACTTCAAATCCAGACAGATTAGCTCTTATCTCGGATCCAGTTTAGCAGCCCCCTGGTTTCGACCTTCCCAGGAGAATCTGGACGTCGCTGAACCGTATAAGAACTCAACACGGTAGATGTCAGTTCCAGAAGCACAAATGGAAAATTGCTGAGAATCCTTTCTGCAACTGTGAGATGTGCCTCAGACCATCAGTCACATCGCTATGGATTGCCCACTCCGAAGGTTCAATGGTCCAATGAAGGAGATTCATCAAGCTAGTGATGGAGCTTTAGAATGGTTCGAGAAATTAGATATCCAGGTCTAACAACACTGAAGCTACTTGCAGATCAAGGTCTCAATCTGTATATATTTGTAAATACTGTATAATGTAAATAATTGTAGCCTATATTGCATCTTTATGCCATACGAAATATATATATTATTAGACTGTTAGTATTAGCAATAAAATGTTATTGGGTACCAATAGACTACGTCTCATACTGTTCCTGAGTACATTGTAGATGAATTATCTATTGAATGGATTCATTGATAGCAAAATTTGGCGATTTATACTTGGGCATACCCAAACTTGATAAGTGATTAAAAAGTGTTGTTGTTGTTCCTTTCGCTTATTCCAAACGTACCACAAACTTTCACTCCTCTGTGAAGACTATCGTTTGCTCTAAACGACTTGTCTTGTTATGCCGATGGTGAGTGAGTGGTCAACGTGTCGGTCTACTAACCCCAAGCTTGCAGGTTCGCTCCTGGCCGTGATAAGTAATTTTTTGAAAGGCGTCGAAAATTACGACACCATGTCATACGATGTTGGCATGTTAAAGAACCCATTTGAATTCAGTAGGCCATGTTCATAATGGCAAAATTAATCTCGGGAGTTTCCGCCAACACAAAGTTCCTCATTTCTCTACTCGGCTGGAGTTCAAGGAGCTTAGATATCTAACCTCCTTGACTTCCATAGTGCTTCAAGGAACAATTCGACATGCAAGCTACCCTCTGGGTGTCAAATAACAAAGCTTGCACCCGGCACCCGAGGGCATACGATATTATTATTATTATTATTATTATTATTATTATGCCGATGGTTACTTCACATCTGATGGTGGGGTCCAGCATAAATCTTGTATCCTTCTTACAGCCAATAACAATTACTATGTCCATTGTATTTTTGCTTCTAACACGAGGTAGACACGAAAACAAGGGTCGCGAAACATTTCTGAAATGTTACAGCTTCATCCTAGATCTATGTCAGCGATTCCTAACGTTTGTAGTGAATCCCCTTTTTAATTATGGTTTTTGAACGTGAGCTAGGGAATCAGGTACTCCGCAGTGTTTGCAGCATACAGAGTCTCACAGAAAAACAAACTTTCCTTCCTCCTATTTGTGCTTGGCTACTCCATTTCATGTCTACTTCTGGATTAGTCGTTCTCCATAAAATATGGTGATTAAATACTTTCGCAATCAACCTGCAAGTTCATTTCCTTTTTTCCATATATCCGCTTCAGTCTTAAGTCTTCCTTTGGTACCTACCTAGTAAATCACCGTCCTCATCGTTATCACCATCTTCATCATAATCACCGTCATGGCAACCTCCTTCGTTGTACAAACACATTACGCACCATGTCACTATGCCTTCAAGCAATTCTTACACTCTCTATATATAAGTGGCACAGTCTCCCTACATGATGCTTGTACTTTAGAAGTTCATTCACTGAAAACTACGAAATTAGTTTCGAGGTTTTCATATTCCAAGAACTTGGAATGCAATGAAAATCCAATGTCTTAAATACGATATGTGTATTACATATAAATATGCAATTGGATTAACTCACGAGGGCTACTTACAGCATTGAACCTTGAAAATATTTTAAGGAAGCTATTCTAACAACCACCCCGGAGGTCCAGGGTTCGATTCCCGGCTCTGCCACGAAATTTGAAAAGTTGTATGAGGACTGTAACGGGGTCTACTTAGCCTCGGGTGGCCCAAATGAGTAGAGGGGGTTCGATTCCCACCTCAGCCATTCTCGAAGTGGTTTTCCGTGGTTTCCCACTTCGTCTTCGGGCAAATGCCGGGATGGCACCTACTGTAAGGCCACGGCCGCCTCCTTCCCGCTTCCTTGCCTATCCATCCCCATCTTCCCATCCCCCATGAGGCCCCTGTTCGCTTTGCATGTGAGGCCGCCTGGGCGAGGTGCTTATCACACCTCCTTAATTGTATCTACTCATACCAGATGTTCCCAGCTCTTGGACACTGCCCGTAGATGCGGTAGTGGTGAGATCCCTCGCTGAGTCCGTGGGAACCACCAACCTGGAGGGTAAAATCGATTTAAAACAATAAATATTCCAACAACTCTACGAATTGATTTGCTCTCAGGGATCCCATATCAATGTTGGAATTGCAGAATAAGAACGCAGAAAAAAGGAAACACGTGCCCACTGGCCTGGTGCAAGTCCTCGAAATGAACACCGCTTGGATGACTTACGTATCATCGATACCATTTCAGTACCTCAAACCGAAATTAAATTTCTTGGCAGGGCAGGTAATCAAACCCGGACCACCAGGGCGACAGCCAAGAACGTTAGCCGCTACACCACAAGGTGGTATCCTTCATTGTCAGTGCAATCGATTGCACGACACCATGTCATTTTTACACTACACGAACTATAATAAAAGGCTACACATTTCTTCGTATTATTGGCATTACATAGCCCCTGGTAAGTCAGGGAGACGGTTCGCATACCATACCTCTGGAGCCGAATAGTTCCAAAAACTAAGAAACGAAGCAGTTTTAGGCACTCCACCGAAAGAAATACCGACAAGCTGGTAGAAAGTCAGACAATTTTTTTTGTAATTTTCAGAGCAAAAATGTTTTACAATGAATACCACTATTGGCCTCCATACTGTTGAAATAATGAAAATTGTCCTAAAACTTCAAATGTTAGAAGGATTTCGTGTCATCTTGCTTATTTTGTTGTATTTCTTATGTGTAGGTAAATTCTATGAGGTATTGTTTCAGGCGATGTTGAAAATGAGAATAAAAATCATAAATTACCTTCGATTGCGACGGAATATTGTTCATTTTAAAATCCTCATAAATTTACTAACGCATGTTTTTTGAACTCACATATTCATGAACAGCATCAATCTAGTTAGTTGGTGAATTGAAATTCTCGTTATTTAAATACAGCTTTATAGTCCGCATGTAGCCTACAGTTTTTGGTTCTACTCGTAATTATTCCGGTTGCTATGAGGTAGGGGATGTGGTGAGACAGTTTCCTTGTGGGAATGATATTACGGATAGATGCCCTTCGTGATGCCAATCTCACGAGAGGAGTTACTAACAAATGAAATTAATGAGGTAAGGCATGAAGTGGCTGTGTGGCTGATTCCATACCGGACACTCTTACTGTCACATGCAATATTACAAATATCCTTGATTCCATTTTTAGCATTATTATATCTCAATGCACCTGCAGCATCACCCAAGAAGTATGCAAATTGCTGTATCCTTGTTGCAGATCTGGTTCATGTACGTCCAAATATCATGTTTTATACGTACGTCTTCGGTGTGTTTCTTTAATGTGTGACTTTGCTACTATGCTTTTATTCTTCCTCCCCATGCACAAAAGACGTTATGAGCATGGCAGACCACACACATATGACAAGATGTGGGCTCTAGTGCCCCTAGTGTCCAGGCTCTGCGCTCAGTAGCCTACTAAACGTACTGCTGTACCCGGTCAAATGGACAGTAGGGTTGAACGAAAAAATATTATTTTCAATTTCAATACGTAATAGTGATAAAAAGTTGCCTTTTGCTATTAATAAATCAATTGTAATGTTTGAACACGATTGGAGTAGGGTAAGAGGTGCCGCAAAGGGTTAGAAATTATGATTTTTTAGTAAAATTTATGAAATTTTAATACATTTGGATCATCAAAAAATATTGTTGTATTTATCAATTTCTGCTTAAAAATGGCAGTTATATGTGACTAAGATGCACTAACTAACAGAACGGGGGTCCAAACAGGGTTGCAGAAGCCATAGCAAGTGCCGTTCTTAAAGATGTGGGAATTATTTATGAGGAGAATAAAACTAACGTCATTGACAGGATGAAAATTCGAAGAGCTAGAGCCAGTAATCGAGAAAAAAAAGCAGTTGCAACCAGTGTCAACAATCAAGTTGGAGAGAACAAAGGGTTGTTTTTTGATGGCAGAAAGGGTAAGACAATTGTAAAAGAGAAAAAAGGGAACAAATTTTACAGAAAGACTGTCGTTGAAGAACACGTTTCGTTAGTTGAAGAGCCTGGTTCTCTTTTTCTGGCGCACTTTGCTCCTGCCTCTGGTACAGGTAAAGGCATTAAAGATAGTATTATTGGGTATTTCAATAGTAACTGTGATTTGAACTTGAACAGTGTAACTGCAATTGGATGTGATGGCACTGCTACAAACACTGGAGCTTATAATGGTGTTATCGCTCAATTAGAAAAGAATATTCATAAGTCTTTGCAGTGGCTAATATGTTTATTTCATTGCAACGAGTTGCCGTTGCGCCACCTGTTTTGTGCATTGGATGGAAATCCAAAATGACCTAATGAGTTCGGGGGAGTATTAGGCAAACCACTTGAAAAATGTTATGAGCTTCCAGTAGTTACGTACTCACCGATTAAGGACAACCTTCCAGACCTCGAAATGAAGCAAGATCTAAGTACCGATCAAAAGTATTTACTTGAAATGTGTAAATCAATCTCAAGTGGAATCTACCTCTCTGATCTAGCCATGAAGAAACCAGGAATGTTGGCACATTCACGATGCCTGACGTTGGCCAGTCGCATTCTCCGGTTGTATGTTGGAACAGAGAACCCTTCAGAAAACCTGAAAACCTTAACAGAGTATGTAGTTAAGGTGTATGCTCCCATCTGGTTTTACATTAAGATGAAGCCCTTTTGTGTAAAAAGAGCCAAACACTTATGGAGACTGATTTCGTTTTCACGTTACCTTTGCAACGAACATCTCAAAGTAATCGACCCGGTTATTCAAAGAAATGGCTACTACGCTCACCCTGAAAACATGCTTGTCTGTATGTTAAGTGATGAGATAAATGTTATTGGTTTTACGTCCCTTTTAACTACACTGGCTTTTAGAGACGCCGGGGTGCCGGAATTTTGCCCCGAAGGGGACCTTTAACGTGCCACGGCTCCCTCGCATTTGCGCACCCTCAAAAACCAGCTTACTGCACCAGGTTTCGAACCTGCAACCTTGGGCTCAGCAAGCGAGAACGTTACCCCTGAGCCACGCAGCCAGACTAAGCGATGAGAGAAAACACATAAGAGAGTTAGGCTTCCGACGACTTTTGAAGGCAAGGTCAGAAAAGAAAAATGAGGTACGGAAGTTTGTGAGACCTAAACTAAACTTCAAAGCTGAATAGTACATCGACATGATCAATTGGGCTGATGTAACAATCACGGAACCAACGATGACAAAGCACGTACATGATGAGGACTTAGCCAAGTACATAGGTGAAGCAAGAGAAGATGGCCTGTTGCATTCAATTGATTTTCCACATTTTCCCTGTCATACATAAGCAGTGGAAAGAGTAATCAAGCTTGTAACAGAATCGTCAGTCTTGTGTTTGTGGTCTAGAAGAAAGAAATGGATTTGTCAAAGCCAGAATTGCTTCACACAAGATGATGCCAAAATTTGAAACAAAGTAACACTTTACCTAAAATGTATTTGAGAACATTGAACATTGAATATTGATTTAGCTTTGTTAGAATGTTTTATTTGTCTATTATTTGCATTTTATGAATAAATGTGTGTTCTTATCTCAATGGTTATGACATTATTGCTTAGTTTAAGTACTTTTTGTTCTCTCCGATTTGGTTCATTATTTTCACTGTATTATAAAAATGAAAGGAGACATTCTAAGTAACTTAAATAAGTGTTAGTCAAAGAAAAAATCATTACATTGTCATATCTATCCCTATCTTACTGTGACAAAACCAAAAAAGTAGATTTTTAAAAGAAGAACCTTTATTTATTCATGTATTAATACCTGGTGAGTTAGCCGAGGTCGTTGCGGCATGACTGTTGGCAGTCGCTCACATCTGGGAGGCGAGGAGGTTCGAATCCCCCCGCCGGCAACCTTGAAGATGGTCTTCTGTGGTTTCCCATCTTCCTTCCAGGCAAATGCCGGGGTTGGTCCCTAACTATAGGCCACAGCCGCTACCTTCCAACTCCTCGACCCTCCCTTCCAACTTTCCTCCCCAACGGTACTTGTAGCTCACCCATTGGGTGTCCGTCTCGAAGCAGCTACAAAACTGGCCTCCTCGACCCTCCCTTCCAACTTTCCTCCCCAACGGTACTTGTAGCTCACCCATTGGGTGTCCGTTTCGAAGCAGCTACAAAACTGGCGAGCCGAACATGTCCTTGGACACTCCCGGCACTAAAAGCCATACGAAAAGAAAAAAAACCTACTAAGTGGGCCTATAAAATGATGATGGACAACAAATTTTATTTTTTGCAATTGAAAACGTGAGCTGGGTAATAAATTACCCATTCTAATAGTGATTAAGATTTGTCTTTTTATGTGAGAAGTTATTCTACAAAGTTTTATTGTGATAGAACCACATCTTAAGGTGCCGCAAAAGCGTTGAACAAAATTTTTGGTCTTGATATTTTCAAATTTTCTAGAATTTCATTTTTTATGTAATGGGTAATAAAGAAAACTTTTTTTTGCCCTATACCAACGTTCCACCCCAATGGACAGTGCTCGTGCGACTAAGCGCTGCAGTGCTAGTGTCCTGTGGTGCTGGACTGCTCTGAAATGGGCACTTTCCATTGCTAGCATTGATGCCACAACGTGAGGCGATCACAAAGTGTATCTCGGGAGTATTAGTGGGATCTGTGTACAACGTTTATTTCGTTTAAACAGCTCACGTGGGGTATGGGTGGAGGAGGAGACGAAGAGGAAATGAGCAGAATGGGGTAAACATTCTTCAAAATGGCCTAGCCATGTCGATGTTGGCGAACTAACGGGATTTTCATCATAATAAGCATCCGGCCCACTGGAGAATTGCCCAGCATGCTAGGCTTTGACCTGAAGAGTCCCGGGTTCGATTCCCCGATGGGACATTGACGATTTTTATCTCTTTTGGTTAATTCCCCTGGCATGGAGAAGGGGTACATGTGGCGTCCTCATCATCAATTCATCCACGGGTGTCAATTAGACGCACTCGGCCTTCCAGAAGCCCACACGAAATTTACTACCTCAATAAGCAGCAATAGGAGGCACTGAACACAGCCCTCCTGGAAGTGATTTTCAATGGTTACCCACTTCTACATACAAATATTGATGTTCAAATGCTATGGTGGTACATGGTAGACCTGTTGTTGTTTCATTTCGGCGTCAGTGACATCGTGGTCATTTAGCTCCGTGTACTAGGGTGTGTGTGAAGAACTAAATGAAAATGAATATTTCTGTTAAACTGTCTGTAATTAAAGTTAGGTTTAGGAAGGAGGCGGCTGTGGCCTAAAATTAGTAGAGTAGACGAGTAAGTCCACGGAAGACCACTTTTAAGTTAGATGAGATGGGAATGGAACTCACCTCCTGTCAACTTTGCTTTATGAGGCTGTGTACGCCGTTCCAGCCCTCATACCAGAGTTAAATTTCTTGGTGGAGCCAGCAATTTCTCTGGAAACTGTTGGGAATCTGTGGCTCATATTTCTCCTCAACAAGGCTAATTTTTGTTCACAACCTGTGTTATTCTGGTGTCTGTTACTAAAGTTAGGATTGGGAAGGAGGCAGCCTTTGCCTAAAGTAGACGTGGTGTAGACGAGTGAAATCACGGAAGGTCAATTATAAGTTGGCTGAGATGGGAATCAAACCCAGCTCCTGTCAGCTTTACCTCATGAGACTGAGTGTACCCCGTTTCAGCCCTCAGACCAGAGATTTCTTGGTGGGGCTGGGAATCGAGTCCGGACCTCAGGGGCAAGAGCCAAGAATACTTGTTACTGCGCCACCAGGCGGTCTGCGTAGTAGACAGATCAACTATAAGTGGAACTTACCGATTTAAATTTGAGACAAATCAATAGTAACGTCTCTAGTGGATTTAGGACGTTCCTATTTCTTACAAATTTCCTTCCTATCTTTCCTATAGGTTATATCGATACGTTTATGATGAAATTTCTCCAGAAGCTATTGGAACTCCGCGATTCATTATTCTCATCAAAAAGGGTAATTTTGGATTTCAAGAAGAAGTTCCGTGCCGAACTAAAGAGACTACTTTTCTTAAAATGTAAGATTCATGTCAATGATTAATCTATATGGACCTATCCAGAATAATGACGAAATTGAAATGGTAATATCGAAATTCTAATTAGTTCGAAATATACCTGGTATAATGTAGCCTACAGTTGGCAGCCCCAGTGACAGAATATATTCTTAGTTCCATCTCCTAAGGTACAGAATACAACATTTGTTTGAAGTCCAATGGATAGCAAGGACGTCACTTGCAGTTAGACATTGAATATATCAGCACGCGTGAAATCATGTTAGCAACAATGTAATGCATGTGTTGGTCAGAAATAATCTGAAATATTATGATCTCTTGTTGTGGCAATTTTGGATGAAATCCATTTGTTAGTATAGAAGTGACATGTATTTCAAAAGTGGACCTATCAGCAGGCTTAGAATCATGTTGACAGCACTGATGTAGATTAGTTACTTCAAATTAATCTGGAAAAGAAGTGTGAATGCAACATAATAATTCGAAAGAATAAAAAATTTGGCCTTAGGGCGTCTCGAACCCGAGATCCATTAGGCACTAAGTTGCAGCTATAGCACTCGTACACTTCTCACTTTGTAGTCTAGCTCATAGTTACGTAACTTCATGCGTATAGCTAAATGTCGAATTTTTTCAGTTAAATCGTAAACACTCAGAGGAATTCCTTTAATCAGTCAGTGCCTTTTCCTGTATTCAACGTAACGGAACTACATGACTGATTTGCATTAATAATGCCAATGAACTGCAACTATTAATCTCAATCCACAAGTTTCCTCCATCTTTGATTTCTTGCAGCTGAGCCAATAAGAACTCGTAATGCAGGTACGAATAACGTTATTGAAGCCTATACCGGAATTGTGCGTGTATACAAGCTTTTACGTTACGATCTGTAACATCTGAACGCTGATGGCCAATGATTACGGTACAACACATGTGAAATGTAACGAAGCACCTAAGGTAGGATGTTATACATTAGCTATCGTATATTCGACGTGCTATTTTTAGCTTACTTTTCACTTTTTTTAAATGATGATGAGATAGACTTATGGCATCGATCCAGGCAAATGTCTGGCTGGCTGTCTTTGTGTGTCCTCCCCATCAACCCCTAAAAGACTGCAGTTATCGAAACCAAATTCGGTTTAAGGAAATATCTATATCTGAATATCTCAGGGACATAATTAAAAACTATTTCAGTGTTACCAACTGCTAAAAATCACAATTCACGTTTAAGCTCTACGTTGGATATCTCAGACGTTATGCATGCGAAATTTTCCAAAATTAGCACACACAGGGATAATAAAATTCCAGATACATTTTAAGGAGCCCATATATGACAGTGTTGCCAAGATGATTCTAAGCCTGCTGATAAGTCCAATGTTTAAGTACATCCAACATCTATACTATCAATTGGATTTTAACCAAATTTCGTACGTGCTTTGTGTACTATAACAGATATGACTATGTTTATACTTGAGAGCCATTAGCGCTGCCAGCTGTTAATAAATGCGGCTGGCTGCGTGACTCAGGGGTAACGGTCTCGCTTGCTGAACCCAAGGTTGCAGGTTCGTATCCTGGCGCAGTTAGCTGGCATTTGAAGGTGCGCAAATGCGAGATAGCCGTGCCAGTACATTTACTGGCACGTTGAAGATCCCCTTCTGGGCAAAATTACGGCACCCCGGAGTCTCTAAAAGCCAGAGAAGTTAAAAGGGACGTAAAACCAATAACATTATTATTATTTGTTAATAAATGCTCATTCTCTTTATCCTAATACCAATATATCAGAAAGTATGCAAGCCAACAGCTCTAAATTTTGCGCACGAATAGTTCCTGAAATTTTAGATTATTTGGGAGCAACTAATGCACATCAGTGCTGCCAACATAATTCTAAGCCTGTTTATAGGGCCAATTTTTAAATGCATTTAACTTCTATACTAAGAAATGTATTTTATCCAAAAATTGGCACTATAAAGTATAGGAATAATTCAGATTAAATCTGAGCACGCATTCTTGACGTTGTTGCCAATATGATTTTACTCGCACTGATACATCCAATATTTCACAGCATGCAACGTCCATACTATCCATTGGACTTCAACCAAATTTTGTATGCGCATTCTGTACCTTAAGATATGGAACTAAGAATATATTCAGAGTCACCAAGACTGCCAACTGTAGAGCTGTATTGGAATACATTACTTCAGATATATTCCAATCTAAATAGAAAAGTTAGTATTACCAACTTAATCTCGTAATTATTCTAGATAGGTCTATGTAGATTAATCATTGGCATGAATCTTAAATATAAAGAAAATTAGGTCCTTTAGATCGTCACGGAACTACTTCATATTATTGTTAATATTATTATTATTATTATTTTACTGTGGAGTAATCAGTGCTGTGAAAATTATATTAGTTTTACGAATAGTACAAATATTCATGGTTTTGATTTGGAAAGTACAAATACGAATGATAAAATAGAATGATTTTTCCCTACCAATATCCATTATTAACATCGCCCCACTAGAACATGCGAGTAAATCGAAGTTGAAAAGTTGCATCACACAGTAGTGTTGACACAACGAAATAATTCAAAAAGAATAAAAATTCCGCCCATGGAGCGTCTCGAACCCAGGACCCATTAGGTACCAAGTTAACACCTTAGCACTCGTACACATTTCACGTACTGAGCAGAATCACAGCTTCATCCATATGGCTAAATGTCGAATGTTTTCAGTTAAATCTTAAATACTGTCAGAAATGCGTTTAATCAGTCAGTGCCTTTTCCTGTATTCAACGTAACGGAACTAAATGACTGATTTGCATTAATAATGCCAATGAACTGCAACTATTAATCTCAATCCACAAGTTTCCTCCATCTTTGATTTCTTGCAGCTGAGCCAATAAGAACTCGTAATGCAGGTACGAATAACGTTATTAAAGCCTATACCGGAATTGTGCTTGTATACAAGCTTTTACGTTACGATCTGTAACATCTGTACGCTGATGGCTAATGATTGCGGTTCAACACAAGTGAAATGTCCATAAGCAGAGGGTACTGGTCAGCACAGTATCGAAGCACCTAAGGTAGGATGTTATACATTAGCTATCGTATATTCGACGTGCTATTTTTAGCTTAATTTTCACTTTTTATTTAAATGATGATGAGATAGACTTATGGCATCGATCCAGGCAAATGTCTGTCTGTCTTTGTGTGTCTCCCCCTATCAACCCCTAAAAGACTGCAGTTATCGAAACCAAACTCGGCTAAGGAAATATCTATATCTGAATATCTCAGGGACATAATTGTAAATGATTTCAGAGTTACCAACTGCTAAAAATCACAATTCACTTTTAAACTCTACGTTGGATATCACAGACGTTATGCATGCGAAATTTTCAAAAATTAGCACACACAGGGATAATAACATTCCAGATACATTTTAAGGAGCCCATATATGACAGTGTTGCTAAGATGATTCTAAGCCTGCTGATAAGTCCAATGTTTAAGTACATCTAACATCTATACTATCAATTGGATTTTAACCAAATTTCGTACGTGCTTTGTGTACTATAACAGATATGACTATGCTTATACTTGAGAGCCATTAGGGCTGCCAACTGTTAATTAATGCGGCTGGCTGCGTGGCTCAGGGGTAACGTTCTCGCTTGCTGGGACCAAGGTTGCAGGTTCCTATCCTGGCGCAGTCAGCTGGCATTTGAGGGTGCGCAAATGCGAGAGAGCCGTGTCAGTAGATTTACTGGCACGTTTAAGATCCCCTTCTGGGCAAAATTACGGCACCCCGGAGTCTCTAAAAGCCATAGTAGTTAAAAGGGACGTAAAACCAATAACATTATTATTATTTGTTAATAAATGCTCACTCTCTTTATCCTAATACTAATATATCAGAAAATATGCAAGCCAACAGCTCTAAATTTTGCGCACGAATAGTTTCTGAAATGTTAGGTTATTTGGGAGCAACTGATGCACATCAGTGCTGCCAACATAATTCTAAGCCTGTTTATAGGGCCAATTTTTAAATGCATGTAACTTCTGTACTAAGAAATGGATTTTATCCAAAATTGGCACTATAACATATAGGAATAATTCAGATTAATTCTGAGCACGCCTTCTTGACGTTGTTGCCAATATGATTTTACTCGCACTGATACATCCAATATTTCACAGCATGCAACGTTCAGACTATCCATTGGACTTCAACCAAATTTTGTATGTGCATTCTGTACCTTAAGATATAGAACTAAGAATATATTTATAGTCACCAAGGCTGCCAACTGTAGAGCTGTATTGGAATACATTACTTCAGATATATTCCAATCTAAATAGAAAAGTTAGTATTACCAACTTAATCTCGACATTATTCTAGATAGGTCTATGTGGATTAATCATTGTCATGAACCATAAATAAAAAGAAAATTAGGCTCTTTAGATCGTCACGGAACTACTTGATATTATTGTTAATATTATTATTATTATTATTATTATTATTATTATTATTATTATTGTACTGTGGAGTAATCAGTGCTGTGATAATTATATTAGTTTCACGAATAGTACAAATATTCATGGTTTTGATTGGGAAAGTACAAATTCGAATGATGAAATAGAATGATTTTTCCCTACCAATATCCATTATTAACATCGCCCCCCTAGATCATGCGAGTAAATCGAAGTTGAAAAGTTGCATCACACAGTAGTGTTTACACAACGAAATAATTCAAAAAGAATAAAAATTCTGGCCATGGAGCGTCTCGAACCCGGGACCCATTACGTACCAAGTTAACGCCTTAGCACTCGTACACATTTCACGTCCTATGGAAGTTCACAGCTTCATCCGTATGGCTAAATGTCGAATGATTTCAGTTAAATCTTAAATACTGTCAGAAATGCGTTTAATCAGTCAGTGCCTTTCCCTGTATTCAACGTAACGGAACTAAATGACTGATTTGCATTAATAATGCCAATGAACTGCAACTATTAATCTCAATCCACAAGTTTCCTCCATCTTTGATTTCTTGCAGCTGAGCCAATGAGAACTCGTAATGCAGGTACGAATAACGTTATTGAAGCCTATACCGGAATTGTGCTTGTATACAAGCTTTTACGTTACGATCTGTAACATCTGTACGCTGATGGCCAATGATTGCGGTACAACACATGTGATATGTCCATAAGCAGAGGGTACTGGTCAGCACAGTATCAAAGCACCTAAGGTAGGATGTTATTCATTAGCTATCGTATATTCTACGTGCTATTTTTAGCTTACTTTTCACTTTTTTTTTATGATGATGAGATAGACTTATGGCATCGATCCAGGCAAATGTCTGTCTGTCTGTCTGTCTTTGTGTGTCTCCCCCTATCAACCCCTAAATGACTGCAGTTATCGAAACCAAATTCGGTTTAAGGAAATATCTATATCTGAATATCTCAGGTACATAATTGAAAATGATTTCAGAGTTACCAACTGCTAAAAATCACAATTCACTTTTAAGCTCTCAGTTGGATATCTCAGACGTTATGCATGCGAAATTTTCCAAAATTAGCACACACAGGGATAATAACATTCCAGATACATTTTAAGGAGCCCATATATGACAGTGTTGCCAAGATGATTCTAAGCCTGCTGATAAGTCCAATGTTTAAGTACATCTAACATCTATACTATCAATTGGATTTTAACCAAATTTCGTACGTGCTTTGTGTACTATAACAGATATGACTATGCTTATACTTGATAGTCAGCAGGGCTGCCAACTGCTAATGAATGCTCATTCTCTATCTTTATCCTAATACCAATAAATATATCAGAAAGTATGCTAGCCAGCACCTCTGAATGTTGCACACGTATGGTACCTAAAATTTCAGATTAACTTCGAGTAACTATTCTACATCAGTGCTGCCAACATAATTCTAAGCCTGCTGAAAATGCATGTAACTTCTATACCAACAAATGGATGTTAACCAAAATTCAGTATGCCTTCCTTCGGAGGGGAAGTAAAGCCGGCGGTCCCATGTCATATTTCAGATATCGCCTCCGTAGCGTAGCGGTCAGCATGGTTAGCTGCCGCCCCGGAGGTCCTGGGTTCGATTCCCGGCTCTGCCACGAAATTTGAAAAGTGGTACGAGGACTGGAACGGGATCTACTCAGCCTCGAGTGGCTCAAATGAGTAGAGGGTGTTCGATTCCCCTTCCGCCATCCTCGAAGTGGTTTTCCGTGGTTTCCCACTTTGTCTTCGGGAAAAGGCCGGGATGGTACATTCTTCAAGGCCACGGCCGCCTCCTTCCCTCTTCCTTGCCTATCCATCCTACCCATCCCTTACGATCCCTCATGAGGCCCCTGTTCGCTTTGCAGGTGAGGCCGCCTGGGCGAGGTGCCAATCCCACCTCACCAGTTGTATCCCTTCCGATTCGATGTTCCTAGCTCTAGGACACTGCCCATAGAGGCGGTAGTGGTGAGTTCCCTCCCTGAGTCCGTGGATTCCACCAACCTGGAGGGTAAACGACTAAAAATAAAATAAAAATTGGCGTGAATCTTAAATATAAAGAAAAGTATGCTCTTTAGATCGTCACGAAACTATTTCTCCTTATTCTTAATATTATTATCTATTGTGGAGTAAACATAGACTATTATTGAGGTATGAAAATATTAGTATACTTTCACGAATAGTACACATATTCATTGTTTTGTATGGGGAAGTACAAATTTCAATGATGGAATAGAATAATTTTCCCTTCCAATATCCATTATTAACATCATCTCCGTAGATTATGCGAATAAATCGTAGTTGGAAACTCACAAGGAAAGTAGTGTGAATGCAACATAATAATTCAAAAAGAATAAAAAATTTGGCCCTAGTGCGTCTCGAACCCGAGACTCATTGGACACTAAGTTGCAGCTATAGCACCCGTACACTTCTCACTTTGTAGCCTAGCTCATAGTTACGTAACTTCATGCGTATAGCTAAATGTCGAATTATTTCAGTTAAATCGTAAATACTGACAGTAATGCGTTCAATCAGTCAGTGCCCCTTCATGTATTCGACGTAACGCATCTTAATGACTGGTTTGCATTAATAATGCCAATGAACTGCAAATATTACTCTCAATCCACAACTTTCCTCCATGTTTGATTTCTTGCAGCTTAGCCAATCGGAACACGGAATGCTGCTGCGAATAACGTTATTCAAGCCTATACCGGAATTGTGCCTGTATACAAGCTTTAACGTTATAATCTGTACCATTTGTACTCTGATGGCCAATGATTGCGGTACAACACATGTGCTATGTCCATAAGCAGAGGGTACTGGTCAGCACAGTATAGAAACACCTAAGGTTGGATGTTATACAGTAGCTATCGTATATTCTTCGTAATATTTTAGCCTACTTTTCACATTTTGTAAAAATGAGGGAAAAGTAGACTTAAGGCATCGGTCCAGGCAAATGTCTGTCTGTCCCTCCTATACGGCTGCAGTTATTGAAACCCAATTTGGTATAAGTAAAGACCTATATTTGAATATCTCACGGGCATTTTTGAAAATTATTTTAGTGCTAGTAACTGCTGAAAATTCACAATTCACTTTTGAGCTCTATGTTGGATTTATCAGACGTTATGCATGCGAACCCTTCCAAAATTAGTACAGATAGAGATAATAACATTCCAGATATATATTTTAGGTAGCGCGTATATGACAGTGGTGCAAACATGATTTTAAGCCAGCGGATAAGTCCAATGTTTAAGTGCATCTAACTTCTAACTATCAATTGTATTTTATCCAAATTTCGTATGCGCTATTGTTACTATAACAGATATGACTATGCTCATACTTGAGAGCCAGCAGGGCTGCCAACTTCTAATGAATGCTCATTCTCTTTCTTTATCCTAATACATATATATATATAATAAAGTATGCAAGCCAACAGCTCTAAATTTTGCACACGTATGATACCTGAAATTTCAGATTAATTTCGAGTAACTAATGTACGTCAGTGCTGCCAACATAAGTCTAAGCCTGCTGAAAATGCATGTAACTTCTATACCAACAAATGGATGTTATCCAAAATTGGCACTATAAAATATAGTATTATTTCAGATTAATTCTGAGCACACGTGCATGACCTTGTTGCCAATATGATTTTACATACACTGGTAGATCCAATATTTCATAACATGCAACGTCCATACTATCCCCGTCGGATTTTTTAAGAGCGTTAAAAATCCCTCAGTATGCCTTCCTTCGGAGGGAAAGTAAAGCCGGCGGTCCCATGTCATAGATTTATGGCATGTTAAAGATCTTTCCACTAATTACACCTGTGTGAAACTAAATTGGATAGGTTAAGAATGTAAACAACGCTCTTAGGTTGCTACGTTCGTTGCCAAGAGCCGACTGCGGTGGCGTCTAGTAGCTAGTTCTGAACTAGGCCTATTAGTCGTTGACGGTGGCGTTTGGCGGCAAAAGTAGGAACTATTTGAAAATTCAAAGTTGCAGTCTCTACTTGAATTAAAAAACAGATACACACACTAATACAGTCATCACAATTAACACCGGTTATCAGACAGATTCTACACACACCCAAAGTACACGGGGCTACATGACCGCGTTGTCGCAGCCCCTAAACTAAGGAACCAACCAACCAAAAACCATACTATCCATTGGACTTTAACCGAATGTTATATGTGCATTATGTGCCTTAAGAGATGGAACTAAGGATATATTCAATCATCTAGGCTACCAACTGTAGTGCTGTATTAGAATATTTCAGGTATATTCCAATCTAATTAGAAATGTTAGTAGGCCTATTACCTATTAAATTTTGTCATGGGAAAAGGCACCTACTTTATTATTGCAATGTGCTCAAATATTTCATATAACCCTTCTTTGTATAATGTGACTAATCCCACACAACGTCGCTCTTTCTACATCACATTTAGTAACAACGTTATGGCCCTCTGTTCGAGCTGTTTCCTTAATAACGTTCTTGACGGAATATACATAATTTCTTGTCATTAAGATTGGATTTGATTAATAATAAACAAGAAATGGGAATAACATTAATTTGTAGAACTCAATTTTAGCCATCTTTTAAACAACGTTATCGTCGGTAGCACTCACAATTTTGTTCCTTAAAGATTGGGTAAGACAAATAACGAAAACCGGCGAATAACGTTTTTATGAGGAACTTCCTTTACCCGCCTTTCGAATAACGTTATTGTCAGCAGTTCGTTCAATTTCGTTCTTCGACATCAGGTTGAGCTAATAACGAAATGATGCCAATAACGTTATTCAGTTATTCACTATGTGAGCCACCCTCCCAATAACGTTATTGGTAGGGACCGGAATAATAGCGTTCTTCAATTCGGTTACTGAATTTAACGTTATTGTGATAGTATATGATAAATACGGTATTCTTGTCGAAACGAAGTAATTCGTTCTGTAACGCATTTACCTAAATGCACTCATGGAGTTTTCCGGTACATTCCCTAATTACGTTACGTTATGGTTACGGTTAAGTTATCTAGCCCTGATTTCAACGTGAGAAAGAAATGTCTCCGAAAACGAAAACTCCTAATAGTTAAAAAATCTAATACAAATTTCTATAAAAATTCACCGATATTGAATATGTGCTGTACTTACAACAGGCTCTCGGCTGACAACAATTTTGATTTTGGAATGTTCTTGCTAAATTATAGAAGACAATTACACTTACGAGGGAAGTACCCCAGCTCGAACGGCGAAAACTGATTGAAAGTGGGTTTAAAGTATACAGTTATACCTTTGTCAATAGCTATCAATGCCATTGATCTGTAAAAGTACGTGTTTGGTCGCCAGCGCCATCTGAGTAGGCTATGTGATAATGTGATCACCGTGGCATTTGAGTTTGGACTATTGCAATGCGGGAACATTGTAAATAATGGAGTATGTCTACATGTTGCCCTTGTTAAGTGCGCGTACTGTTCCATTCCGCTGCTTTTAATCACTTCATTGCAACTCCACATTTACACTTGGACGTCGAATGAAGGTCAACACAGTATCTTCTATTGTGGGAAAGATGGCTATGTCAACACGGTACTGCATGTGTAAGATTTCTTGTTGCAAGCAAGTGTTCAACCTTTTGCCAGATAATACTGCACCACATCTGTTTCTTGTTAATATAATGGTCCGAATTGCCTGTTGCACGGTAGTTTCTGCTGCGAATTGTGTTTCTGCAATCTTAGGACGCCGTAACTTCCAAACATTGAATGTACACTAATGCGGGTTTTACAGATAAATGCCCGTGATGGGTAGTAGAACAGACATAGCTTCGTATGTTTAGCGCACTGCCAGTTGGGTTTAGCCGTTCGAGTTGGGGTACTTCCCTTGTTAGTTTTGGCTGTCGAATGATTCACTATAACGAAGATATTAAATTTAGCTGCTATTCGTTTTAGGTTTCACTTTCTTACTATCTTTCATTGATATTGTATTAGTACCTAAAGATATAAATCTAGTTTTACATTATGTGACCAAATATTAACAAGTAGTTCCGTGAAGAACTATACAGCCTATTTTCATATATCCTACTTATGTTAATTGCCACTATCAACATACAACATTTCATTTTGATTGCTGTAATAGATTCGTAGATATTGAGAACCGACTAAATATTTCGGATGGTCGCCATGTTGCATTTTATACATGTAGGTCCTAGAGTTATGTACTGTCACATGAAGATTAGTGTGGACCTGCAGCATTCAAGCTTCAATCGCATGATTAGGACACAAGAAATAACAAGGAGATTTTAAAATTTCGCACAGCTGCCATCTTCTGGTTATGGAAACAATTGAAATAAATTAGATGCCAGTGGATTAACATTCGTATAAGAATTTACTGTACCAAGTTTCACTGCACTCGGATGGTTAAATTGCGAGACACGTCTATGTGAATATTTATACTTCGCGTCGCCGCCATGTTGGATTTGTGATCACCAGGTTATTTAAAGTCCTATAGGTGAATTTCAGTTCATAGCCCCTATGAACATAAAAAAATTCAGTTTGATTGCTATTCATTCATTCATTTCCGTGTCCGATCATTTCCAGAATGTAGCAACTCCGATGGCCTTGTTGTTTGCCTCGATCAGGTCCTGGGTAGTGCAGGGTTGTTCTAGTAGTGGACAAATGAGCAGGTGGGCTGGGTCTTGTGTTGCTCCACACTCGCAGGACGTGTCTCCATCAGCTGGAAGGATACCCCATTTCTGCATGTTGGTCTTGCAACGAGGGACGCCCACCCTGAGACGATTAAGTGATTTCCAAACAGGGTAAGGCAGGTCATTTCCTGGGGCTAGCTCTTCCTTAACAGGGATATCCGGCGGCAGCTTGCTCTTCCACCTGGAGATGCGGTTAGATTCCGATGTTCCCTCCAGTGGTTGAGTCCTGGCGATGAAACTCTTTCTTGATTTCAGTCGACGGACAACAGCCTGATGATTATGCAGTGGATGATGGGGATCATTAATCTGCTTCGCCCTCTCTGCATCAGCAGCAACAGCCCTTCTGATAGTTGGGGGAGCTATCCCAACAATCGGGTAAAGTTTGTCGACTGGAGTAGGCTTCATACATCCCGACAAGATTCGTATGGTCTCGTTGATGGCAATGTCAATCTGCTTGGTGTGACTGGATGCACTCCACACAGGTGAAGCGTACTCTGCAGCAGACATGCACAAAGCAAGAGCAGAAGTTCTTAGGACGTGAGGACTTGCCCCCCAGGTGGTGGCTGTGAGCTTCCTCAAAATATTGTTCCGTGAACTAACTTTCAGCCTGGTCTTATGGCAATGTTTCTTGAAGGACAGTGTTCGGTCAAGAGTAACACCTAGATACACGGGTGTTGGACAATGTTGGAGTTGTTTGCCTTGCCATGTAACATCCAGTTCCCGCCGAGCTTCTCTATTCCTTAAGTGAAATGCACATACTTGAGTCTTGTTGGGATTTGGCTTAAGATGATTGGCTTCATAGTAAGATCCAAGGGTATCTAGTGCAGAAGTCAACTTTCCCTCCACCTCTTCAAATGTTTTTCCTTGGGCAGCCACTGCAGTATCATCAGCATAGATGAAGAGCCTAGAATGTTCTGGTATGGGCTGATCGTTAGTGTAAATATTAAATAGCACAGGAGCGAGTACACTGCCTTGAGGTAAGCCGTTCTTTTGTATGCGCCATCTGCTCTTTTTACCATGGAGAAAGACTTGGAACCTTCTATTCTGCAGGAGAGTGCCAATAAGGGATGTTAGTTGGTAGTCGTTGGAGGTCTGGTACACTTTCCTCAGCAACTTTCTGTGGTTGATAGTGTCGTAAGCAGCTGTTAGATCGACAAAGGCAACTCCAGTTATCTCACCTTGTTCATACCCATCCTCGATGTGTTGAGTGAGGTTCAGTATCTGACTGCAACATGACTTTCCAGATCGAAACCCAGCTTGTTGGGGAATGAACTTATCTTCAAGGATGCCGCTAATTCGGTTGAGGATAAGGCGCTCGAAGATCTTGAAACAGTGACATAATAAGGATATTGGGCGAAAGTTTTTAGGATCGTTTGGCTCCTTACCAGGCTTAAGCAGTGCAACCACTCGGGCTTTCCTCCAGAGCCTGGGGATATAAAGCTTAGATACACACTCATTAATCATCGTAAGCAGCCATTGTAGGGTGGTCTGGCCGAACTTTTTGATCTGTTCTACTCTGATGTCATCGATGCCAGCAGCTTTATTCAATTTCAACGTGGAGATGGCAGATTCTAGTTCATTCAAGGTGAAAGGTTCTCGTAGGTTATGGTTCTCATGTCCTGATTGCTATAATAGATTCGTAGATATTCAGTATCGTCTAAATAATTCGGATGGTCGCCATGTTGGATTGTTAAATGTATAGGCCATAGAGTCATGTACCATTAAAGGAAAATTATTGCGTAGGTTCATTTTTCAAACTTTCACTTCGATCGCATGATTACGACGAAAGAAATAAAAACTTAATTTTAAAATTCGCACAGCCGCCATCTTGAGGTCATGTAAACAAATGTACTAAATTAGATACCAGTGCATTACAATGTGTATAAACATTTCCTGCACCAGATTTCATTGCATTTGGAACATTAAATCGTGAGAAAGGTCTATTTAAAATTTTCAAATTCCCTTGGCCACCATGTTCGTTTTGTAGTTAACCGGTTTTTGAATGTCTTATAGATGAATTTCCAGTAGTGACCTTTATCTCAGTACAAAATTTCAGGGTGACACCGCTAATAGTTTCAGAGATATAGAATGCCGGTGAAATATTTCGCACATCTGCCATCTTGTGGTTATGTAAACAATGGAACGAAGTTAGATGTCGGTGCATTGCAATGTGTATAAACATATACTGTACCAAGTTTTATTGCGATTGGTTGGTTAAATCGGGAGAAACGTCTATTTAAAAGTCGCGAATTCGTGGGGCCGCCATGTTGGTTTTGTAGTTACCAGTTTTTCAAAAGTCACATTGATGAACTTCTAGTAGTTCCCTTCATCACCGTACAGAATTCCAGGGTGATATCGGGAATAGTTTCGGAGATATTGAATGCTGGTGAAATATTTCGCACAGCCGCCATGTTGGATTGGTGAGACGTAACAAAATTTGAAAGGCACGGTCGGGGTCGCCCGGAATAGTGCTATGAACTTACCGAGTTTCATTGAAATCTCTCCAGCCGTTTAGAATTTATTAGGGGGGACACACACCTCACACACACACACACACACACGCGGACAAAAGGTGATCTCATAACCCTATTTTTTCATAATTGAAAATAGGCTAAAAATCGTGCCTCACTGACTGTTATTGCGACTTGAACTTGTGTATATTCCTTGTTAATTTAAATTAAAATATTTAATTTTTAATCTTCAATTTATAAGTTTTAATTTCCAATTATCAATTTTAATTTGTATTCTAATGTATTTTTATATTGTATTTTCATGTGTTATCTTGAGTCATATTGCTATATCTTCCAATTGCTGGGATTTCCTGAAAGCGTAGCTTTAGGTCCAGCAGCCAACGTTTTTGCTTTCTTGGCACCACCCAGGGGTCACGTGTAGGGCACTTAATGGTTATTCCTACGGACGTGAAGCAGCGTCAACCCCGTTTAGTTCATATCTTCTCTCAAAACCCTAACCTGCGTGCCGTATGAATCAGAACAACGGTTCACAATAATTTGTCGGACAGATGAAACAATTGGACAGTATAGGCTATAGATTAACGGCGTATCAATACCCGGAGACTAAAACCAAATATAGCAAAAGCAGAGGTCAGCTGCTTTTCTGAGCAACAAACAAGCCAACTACATTCCTAGGGTTCAATACCAGGGTCATCTACTGAAATTCAATCCTCATCCTAAATATTTAGGCGTCATCTTGGATCGATCCTTGACTTACAGTGAACATCTAGGCAAAACATCTGCTAAGATCAAAACCCGCAACAACCTCCTGCACAAACTTACAGGAACGGGCTGGGGCCCAACAGCATCCACCCTCAGAACTTCAGCACTTGCCCTAGTGTATCCAGTAGCAGAATATTGCTGCCCAGTATGGCTTAACAGCGCCCATGCAAAGAAGATAGACGTACAGCTGAACGACAGAATGAGGACTGCATCAGGAACCATCCAATCTACACCTTTGGAATGGTTACCAGTACTCTCCGACATCCCGCCTCCTCATCTTCGAAGACAAATGGCACTGAAGAGAGAATGGCTTAAATGTTGTGACAACCCTCTTCTGCCAATACATCTAGACTGCTCACCTAAAAATCTCAGGCTGAAATCCCGGAATCCTTCTTGGAGACAAGGAAGGAAGTTGGTCCAAGAGCAGTTTCAAGTGAATGAAGCTTGGCGCAATGAGTGGCTGACTTCAAATCCAGACAGATTAGGTCTTATCTCGGATCCAGTTAAGCAGCCCCCTGGTTTCGACCTTCCCAGGAAAATCTGGACGTCGCTGAACCGTATAAGAACACAACACGGTATATGTCAGTTCTGGAAGCCCAAATGGAAAATTGCCGAGAATCCTTTCTGCAACTGTGCAGATGTGCCTCAGACCATCAGTCTCATCGCTATGGGTTGCCCACTCCGAAGGTTCAATGGTCCAATGAAGGAGATTCATCAAGCTAGTGATGAAGCTTTAGAATGGTTAGAGAAATTAGATATCCAGCTCTAACAAAACTGAAGCTACTTGCAGATCAAGGTCTCAATCTGTGTATAATTGTCAATACTGTATAATGTAAATAATTGTATATTATTGCATCTTCATGCCATACGAAATATATAATATATATATATATATATATATATGTGTTATCTGTGTGTAAACAATTGTTTGCTACTGTAATTGGTGCACTGCCCTGTTGTGGCAATAAATAAGTAAGTAAATAAATAAATAAATATATAAATAAATAAATAAATACTTACTACAGACTGTACATAGGAGAAGAAGAAATGGTAAACAAATAAAGGATACTAGCGCACCCGTGCGAGAAATCTCGCATCTTCATAAACCACACTTTCCCCAAAAGGTTTATAATGAGAGACTTTTGCAAAAAGGCACACTTCTTACAAAAATGTATATTTATAAAATTAAAATGAAATTAGTCACTGCTAATGTCATTCATGTGCTGAGTCCGATTGACAGCTTACCTGTAACACTCACCGTTTATTCGATATAATATGAAATTATAAGATTTGAGTACTCATTCCTTTGATTTACTGTTTCTGAAATCCATGCAAAATGATAAAGGAAAGACCTCAGAATGTTAAAAATTACATGAAACAGGCGTCACAGCGGCCAAAATGTGAAGTGGACAGCACTTATGGAGTGTATTTTCCTACAGCAACAGTATCTGCAAATCGCACACTTCGTACATTTTGTTTTAAGTTATTTTTTAAAGAAATTATAGATATTTATGAAATTAGAGTGCAATTCGTCACTGTTAATGTCTATTCTCTTTCATTTGAATGCTCATTTGTCACGATCGGCCTCTTGTGTGCGCCGCAGGAGGGATCTATACTACTGAAATAATATACATGATGGCAAATTAAGGACAGGAAGAAAAAATGCCGTCAACCCTCGAAGAATGAGGATTGAGGTTGGGAAATAAGGAGAGACATGAAAGGCAGATAGGAAAGGGAAACAGGAGAGGGCCCGCCCCAAAGTCAGAGGAAAAAGGGGACAAAGCGGACCAAGCTCAGCAATCCCTCGGGGTCACCAACTCTCAAACTCACCAGCAGTGAGCCCCTGAGGGTGTAACACTAACCAGGGTGCATCTGAAGTGGTGGGGCTACATAGGCCTACATCCTGCCTCCTTGAGGGCCTTGAGCAGAAGGCAGGAGATAACATGAAAAGAACAAGAAGGCTGAGCCCTTGGAGAAGAAGGGTATCAGGAAAGATTAGACAAGAGCCAATTAAGGCGCGAAAGAAAGATACTCCCTAGGCCTCGGATACCCTAATACCGTCGGGGTCGGAAGAGAACAAGAGTTGACCAAGGGAGGTCGACAGGAAACAATACGGAGAGGACCACGGCACAAGAAACTGGAAGCAAGCCTGGAGTCGTCTGGGTTCCCGTGGTCGCCAACCAACGTCCTACTAGATGTGAGCCCCTGAGGGGGGGGGACATGAAAAATGAAAATCCACAGCCTGCTTCCAGTCTCCGACCGGGTCAGGAATGGAATGAATGAAGCCCCCATCTAGCGGCGAGGATATGAACTGTGCCGGCTGCCGAGGCCTGACGCACTCCTCTGGGGCAATGAGTAAATGAATGACAGATGAAATGAAATGATAGTGGAGAGTGTTGCTGGAATGACATTTTGACAGGGAAAACCGGAGTACCCGGAGAAAAACCTGTCTGCCTCCGTTTTTTTGGGGGGGGGACATAAGTTTGTAAAAATATGTGTAAAGCGTCAAACTTATTTACAGACAGTATACTGTAGTTCACTTCTATGATTGGTTGAAGGATCGAATCCTGGCGCAGTCAGTTTGCATTTGGGGGTGCGCAAATACAATGGAGGCGCGCCAGTAGATAGGTTAAAGATCCCTTCGGGGCAAAATTCTGGAAACCCGGCGTCTGTAAAAGCCGCAGTAGTTAAAAGGGACGTAAAACCAATAACATGATTATTGTTAACATTTCCTTCGTACTCGTATAGTTGCAGTGTTACGGGAACTTGCATAGCGTGAGGGACAGTCACCGATACATGTTTAATATCTTTCAAACTACTTGAACTAACTTTGAGAGGGTTTAAAGGGTTGCAGGAATACACTGAATTCTATTAAACCGGTCAAAAGCGAAAAAAGGTTACAGTTAAAAATTCAGTGAAAACACTGAATTCTTTTGGTACCTCTTGGTTGCGTCTCGTGATTATTGCTACATAGAATGAAATACTTGTGCTTAATACTGTAAAGAAAATTTATGTTGATTGTTTTTTGGCCGATTTAAAAATACTAATAGAGAAATGTTTGTTCTTATTTAATTATTTATTCCGATAACTAGCCTAGCAATAAACTGCAATACGTTCTGCTACAGTTCAGTATTAGCGTTAGCATAGCTTATGATAGCGGTTTCATAGCTATACACAGTGCAGTTGCAGTTGCTGAAAAAAGGCATTTTGAGAAAAACAAAGTTGAAGTTCAGAATTATACCATAGATTGGATAAAATCTCGGACACCATGCGAAAAAGAACGGCAATGTTCTTTGGACATATTATAGAATGGACCCAGGTAGATAAACCAACCGAACAATGAAATTCTTTGCGACCAGGAAAACCACAGTTCGCTGATATCAGGAGGTGAAGAAGGACCTAGAAGAAACGCCAACATCTGAAGCTGACGTCAGCAACGGGGAAGCATACAAAGCCAAAATTAAGAATTTCACGGGTTTTAAGAGTCATCCTACATCACGGATCCAGGCGCCATGGACTGAAGAAAGGAGGGGAATGCAGAGCGATGGAATGGAGGAATATTGGGCAAAAATAAAGATCCAGAAGCTGAAATCAAATTAACGCGGTCCACAGTCGGCCTAAACGACAGAAGAAGAAGAAGAAGAAGAAGAAGAAGAAGAAGAAGAAGAAGAAGAAGAAGAAGAAGAAGAAGAAGAAGAAGAAGAAGAAAGTTGAAGTTTGAGAAAGAAACTTTCCCAAAATTTTTAAACATTGCAGGAGATTATCGTCTTCTCTCTCCTCAGTACTTTTCTTTTACTGTCTTATTCTCACTCTGCCGTCTAGCTAGGATGAACCTAAAAGTAAAATAGCTATTTTTGGCCATTCCACATTACCCGGTTCCTTTAACAGTTTGCTTAACTGCTTTCAGCAGAGCGCCGCGACAGTAGCGTTCTGCGTTGGTGCGAGCAAACTATCAGTGAAGTTAGAAAATTTAGGACGTGAATAATCCAAAGGACGACGCCCCACTTTCCGCTCAACTAGAAGGAACATTCCCTTGGGGTGACCGGTTTACTAGACTTGCCAGGTCATGGCATACTAAAATACTCAAAACGTACGATAATTCTTGGCACAAGACCCTCAATTACTTGGTATTCCATTTATTTTTAACGAGATCCACTATTAGGTTCTTGCCACAGGCTAGAGCAAAACACGGCATTTGGCCGATATCTTAGTCCCATTCAAGGCTGTGATCTACTGAGGTATGTGTGTTGCTGAGTAATGTGGCTGTGGATGATGTGAAAGCTCCTGATCATAGTGATGTACGCGAGTGACGCTTGGACACACGAGAATCGAGCCGGGCGATTCCGAGAATGTACGAGTAACCAGTGCGAAGGACTCGACTCTCCACGATGACGTCACGATCCATTACTGCGATAAAGGACACAATGCGGCAAAATTCCCAGCACTTGCTAAACTTGCGAACGACTTTTCTCCAAGGCTGGGACACTAGAGATTTACAAGCGAAATCGATTGCAAAATGCGCACTATGTATGCTTCATACTACAACGACTCAGTAATTATAAAACAATAAATATAATAAAAATTAAGTTTCAAAAATCCTCCTAGCCGGGAACTCAACCCCGGCCTGCCGGGTAGCAGTCAGCAACTTTAACCACTCAACCAAAGATAACAGTGAGTTTTTAAGCGTTATCAACAGCCATATATACTACTACTTAGCAAATGATCACATGGAAGGAAATCTCTCTTTAGTGTATTGCGTTCTTTCTCTCTTTCATCAGTCCACTTTTTGCAGGTTTTCAATTTTGAATTTTCTATTATATCACTGTGCATTAATGAGAAACGGAACCAATAATTGTTCTTGGCCTACCGACAATATTATACATCGTGTTGTTTCCATACATGGCTCACAGATAACGCTGACAGCGTCCTCGGCCGCGATTCCGGACTCGAGTATCTCGAGTTTTAAGGTCCCAGACACGAATCCTCGCGAGTCCACTCGCAGCCCATCACTAATCAAAGCAATGGCAAACTACCTCACCTCAAATTGCCTAGACTGACTCATTGTAGTACTACTTTGGGCTTTTGAGGTTTCCATCTGGGTTTGGTCAAATCCGGGGTCTGTCATCCTCGTGATACTAAAAGGAAACCTTACGGATGTTGTTGGAAAGGAAGAGCAGAAAAAGGCTAACCACCTTACCATCCGTAACCTCCGGTTCAGATATCCGGTTAGTGATCTCAAGAACTCTAAACGCGTCGCTACGTCCCTTATTGACATGGACCTCAATTACGTATTTTATAGCCTATTTTCATGTATGAAAGTCAATGCATGTGAGATTTTCGAAGTGAAATGCCATGTCCCGTGGTTCGGATTCCACGTAAAGCGGAGGTCCCGTGGCTTATGATCGCGAGATTAATGGTCACGTCTTAAACTACAAGCTTTCTTTTTCATGTATGAAAAAATATGCTTATGCGATCACCCGTTGTCCGTGTGCGTGTGTATGTGTGTGTCCCCCTCATAAAATCTAAACGCCAGGAGCGATTTCAATGAAACTCGGCAAGGTTATATAATACTATTTCGTGTAACCCCGACCGTACCCTTTAAATTTTATTACGTCACACCAATCCAACATGGCAGTTGTACGAAATATTTCACCGGCATTATATTTCTCCGAAACTATTACTGTACTGATATCACCCTGAAATTTTGAACGGAGATAAAGGACACTGTTAGAAGTTCACCTATGTGACATGGCGGCCAAGCAAAGTTGAAATATTTAAATGGACTTTTCTCGCGATTTAACCATCCGAACACAGTGAAACATGGTACAGCAAATGTATATACACATTGTAATGCACTGACATCTAATTTAGTTGAATTGTTTACATAACCTCAAGATGGCGGCTGTGCGAAATTTTAAAATCTCGTTTTTAGCCTATTTTCAATTTTGAAATAATAGGCTCATGAGATCACCTTTTGTCCGTGTGTGTGTGCGTGTGTGTGTGTGTGTGTGTGTGAGGTGTGTGTGTGTGTCCCCCTAATAAAATCTAAACGGCTGGAGCGATATCAGTGAAACTCGGTAAGTTCATAGCACTATTCCCGGCGACCTCGACCGTGCCCTTCAAATTTTGTTACGTCTCACCAATCCAACATGGCGGCTGTGCGAAATATTTCACTAGCATTCAATATCTCCGAAACTATTACCGATATCACCCTGAAATTGTGTACGGTATTAAAGAGCACTACTAGAAGTTAACCATGAGACTTTCAAAAATCTGGTGACTACAAAACCAACATGGCGGCAAAGCGAAGTTGAGACTTTTAGATAGACTTTTCTCGCGATTTAACTATCCAAACGTAATGAAACATGGTACAGCAAATGTTTATACACATTGCAATGCACTGGAGTCTAATTTAGTTCAATTCTTTACATAACCTCAAAACGGCGGCTGTGCAAAGTATTTCACTGACATTCTATATCTCCGAAACTATTACAGATATCACCCTGCAATTTTGTACTGTGATAAAGGGTACTAATACAAGTTTACCTATGTATAATTCATAAACCTGCAAAGTACAAAAAGAACATGGCGACCAAGCGAATTTGAAATATTTTAATAGACTTTTCTCGTGAGTTAACTCTCTGAGCGCAGTGAAATGTGGTACAGTAAATGATTTTGCAGATTGTAATGTACTGCCATCTAATTTAATTCAATTGTTTACATAACCTCAAGATGGCGGCTGTGCCAAATTTTAAAATTAAGTTTTTATTTCTTGTGTCGTAATCATGCGATCGAAGTGAAAGTTTGAATAATGAACCTGGGCAATAAGTGTCCTTGAATGGTACATAACTCTATGGCCTATACATATAACAATCCTAAATGGCGAGCTTCCGAAATATTTAGACGGTTCTCAATATCTATGAATCTTTTACAGCAACCAAACTGAAATTTTTATGTTCATAGAGACTATGAACATATGTTCACCTATAGGACTTTCAGTAACCTGGTGAGCACGAATCCAGCATGGCGGCGACGCGAAGTATAAATATTTAAATGGACGTTTCTCGCGAATTAACTATCTGAGTGCCGTGAAACGTTGCACGTTAAATGCTTACACAAATGTTGATCCACTGGCATCTAATTTATTTCAATTGTTTGCATAATCCAAAGATGGCTGCTGTGCGTAATTTTAAAATCTCGTTTTTACTTCTTGTGTTCTAATCATGCGATTGAAGTTTGAATACCACACGTACACAAAAATCTTAATATAATAGTACAAAAATAAAAATCCAACCTGGCGACCATCTGAAATATTTAGACGGTTCTCAATATCTACGAATCTGTTACAGCAATTAAACTGAAATTTTGTATGTTGATAGAGGCAATTAACATGAGCAGGATATATGAAAATAGGCTGTATAGTTCTTCATGGAACTACTTGTTATTTTTTGTGTCCTTATCATGGAATTGAAGTTTGAATAATAGGCTATATCTACGCAATAATCTTTATGCAATAGTATACATAACTCCATGGCCTAGGCAATATAAAAATCCAACATGGAGACCATCCGACGGTTCTCAATGTCTACGAATCTATTGCAGCAATAAAACTGAAATTTTTAAATTTGATAGAGGCAATTAACTAAGTAGGATATATGAAAATAGGCTGTTTTGTTCTTCACGGAACTACTTGTTAGGACTGAGTTTACAAAAATTATAGTTCTTTGCGTTCCTGAACGTATTTCTGAAAATCGAGAATTCCGTAAGCTCTAATATCCGAAAGCGTGGATTCCGAAACACTTACTTCCGAAATGGTAAAGGATATTTATTTTTTCCGCATTCACTCATTCGGAAATACATTATTTTATGAATCAAATCACAACATTATTTTCACAATATTCTTTATATAATGGCTAGTGTTCTCTAAATTATATTCTCAAGTTCGGAACTAGAGGGCCTGTGCGAGAGATGTTGCATTTGTTAAACCACCCACCCGGCTTTACTGTTATGCAGGAGCAACGCGACCCAATTCTGCCAGGGGCTATCGTCATGTTTATTTGCTTGAAAGCACGCTATAAACAAATAAATATATTTTCGTTGACTTTTCAAAGAAATGCAAGATTTTTCCTGTACTATTGAGACGATTGGGAAGATTCCGGTACAAACCACACCTTCTAACTCCCTCTGGTTTAGAAGCTTGAGTTTCGTGAAACATACACCTTATACATAATATAGCTTTGGGGCTATTAGATCGAGCGAAACATTACAAACCGACGTTTCGAGACAACTGCTTGTCCCTCTATCATGGTTTGTCAAGAGAGATGGAAAGAAAGAAAAAAAAGGCATAGCCTCCCTAGATAAATGGCATAAGATAGGAAGCCATGCTACTCCATGACCTCCTGAGACCAAGAAGATGTTGGTAATGAAACTATAAAGGGCAGCCATGATTCACTTAAGGGATAACCATCACCTCTATTAAAGTTGTGTGGTTGTTAAGTTATTTCAATCACCTCCCGAATCAAACGAGTTGTGAAATGTTTCTCCATACAGATGACAGAAGTTTCATCAAAAAGAATTTGATGGTCATTCTGTATGGCATGTCCAGCAACCGCAGACTTCTCTGGTTGGCAAAGACGTAAATACCATTGTTTACTCATTCCTCCTTTCCTTCCTTCTTTCCTTCTTTCCTTCATTCTTCCTTTCCTTCTTTCTTTCTTTCTTTCCTTCTTTCTTTCCTTCTTTCTTTCTTTCTTTCTTTCACTATTTCGTTCTTTTCTTCCTTCTTTTTTCGTTCTTTCTTTCTTTCTTTCTTTCGTTCTTTTTTTCGTTCTTTCTTTCCTTCTTTCTTTCGTTCCTTCCTTCTTTCTTTCTTTCTTTCATTCTTTCTTTCGTTTTTTCCTTCTTTCTTTCTTTCTTTCTTTCTTTCTTTCTTCCTTTCTTTCTTTCTTCCTTTCTTTCTTTCGTTCTTTCTTTCGTTCTTTCTTCTTTCTTTCTTTCTTTCTTTCTTTCGTTCCTTCTTTCGTTCCTTCTTTCCTTCTTTCTTTCCTTCTTTCGTTCTTTCGTTCTTTCTTTCTTTCTTTCTTTCTTTCGTTCTTCCTTTCCTTCTTTCTTTCTTTCTTTCTTTCGTTCTTTCTTTCGTTCTTTCCTTCTTTCTTTCTTTCTTTCTTTCGTTCTTTCTTTCGTTCTTTCTTTCTTTCTTTCTTTCGTTCTTTCTTCATTTCGTTCTTTCATTCTTTCGTTCTTTCATTCTTTCGTTCTTTCTTTCGTTCCTTCTTTCGTTCTTTCTTCCTTTCTTTCGTTCTTTCTTTCGTTATTTCCTTCTTTCTTTCTTTCTTTCGTTATTTCTTTCTTCCTTTCCTTCTTTCTTTCTTTCGTTCTTTCTTTCGTTCTTTCGTTCCTTCCTTCTTTCTTCCTTTCCTTCTTTCTTTCTTTCTTTCTTTCTTTCTTTCTTTATTTCGTTCTTTCGTTCTTTCTTTCTTTCTTTCTTTCTTTCTTTCTTTCGTTCGTTCTTTCTTTCTTTCTTTCTTTCTTTCTTTCTTTCTTTCTTTCTTTCGGCCGCGTGGCTCAGGGGTAACGTTCTCGCTTGCTGAGCCCATGGTTGCAGGTTCGAAACCTGGCGCAGTCAGCTGGCATTTGAGGGTGCGCAAATGCGAGGGAGCCGTGTCAGTAGATTTACTGGCACGTTAAAGATCTCCTTCGGGGCAAAATTCCGGCGTCTCTAAAAGCCAGTGTAGTTAAAAGGGACGTAAAACCAATAACATTATTATTATTATTATTTCTCTCTTTCGTTCGTTCTTTCGTTCTTTCTTTCTTTCTTTCTTTCTTTCTTTCTTTCTTTCGTTCCTTCTTTCTTTCGGCTGCGTGGCTCAGGGGTAACGTTCTCGCTTGCTGAGCCCAAGGTTGCAGGTTCGAAACCTGGCGCAGTCAGCTGGCATTTGAGGGTGCGCAAATGCGAGGGAGCCGTGTCAGTAGATTTACTGGCACGTTAAAGATCCCCTTCGGGGCAAAATTCCGGCACCCCGGCGTCTCTAAAAGCCAGTGTAGTGAAAAGGGACGTAAAACCAATAAGATTATTATTATTATTATTATTATTATTATTATTATTATTTCTTTCTTTCTTTCTTTCTTTCTTTCGTTCTTTCTTTCTTTCGTTCTATCTTTCTTTCTTTCTTTCTTTCTTTCGTTCTTTCCTTCTTTCTTTCTTTCTTTCTTTCGGTCTTTCCTTCTTTCGGTCTTTCCTTCTTTCTTTCTTTCGTTCTTTCTTTCGTTCCTTCTTTCGTTCCTTCCTTCTTTCCTTCTTTCCTTCTTTCTTCCTTTCTTTCGTTCTTTCGTTCTTTCTTTCGTTCTTTCCTTCTTTCTTCCTTTCTTTCGTTCTTTCTTTCTTTCTTTCGTTCTTTCTTTCTTTCTTTCGTTCTTTCTTCCTTTCCTTCTTTCGTTCCTTCGTTCTTTCTTTCGTTCTTTCTTTCGTTCTTTCCTTTCCTTCTTTCTTTCTAGACAAACCTTGATAAAGGGACAAGCAGTTGTTTTGAAACGTGGGCTTTTAAAGTGTCACTTGACCTAATCGCCCCGCACCAAAGCTACATTATGTCTGCAATTGGTCAAGAACGTATACGCAACAGTACACACTTTATAGTTTTATATACAGGGTGTTTCTAAATTCCCATTACAGACATTGAGGGCTTGTAGGGGGACCAAGGCGGTTAAGTTGAGCCCAGGAACTTGTGTCTGGAAACGTACCGTCTTCCCGCTAACCACCACAGCACACGTTCACATCTCCCACATTTTTTGGCGCTCTGTCCGAACCCCTGCTGCTTGTCGTCTGGGTCCAATTACAGGTGGGGCTCGATATGACGACCACAGACGTCAACACAGACACGGTACCTCGGTACCATGTTCTGGTACACACCAAAGCCTGGTCCTCCCAACATCCGCCTGGGATTACACCGAGGTCTAGTAAACCAAGGTTTTCATGTAGGGGGAAGGGCGGGGGGGGGGGGGGGACAAAGACTGTTCGCGTCCGTAGCATTCCTTAAGCTACACGACTCCCCTGGGTGGTGCTAAAGAACGGTCACTCCGTAGGAAACCGCTACACCAAGGAGTTTAGGCAGCCGGACAATCCCAGCAATCTCCTGGCTCAAAATATTGCTTGATGTCACAAAACGTAAATACAAATAGCCCTTCTCAGGGTTTTCCAGCTAAGAACCATAGAAGGCATGAGTACTTCGAAATGTCTAGTACTACAAAAAATCCTATTACAAAATGAAATCGAATATTTGTTTATGTTCGACCCTCACTATTATGTGTCAGAAAACTGTATCATAATGATGGTCATTATAACACTGTTTTTCATTACGATACAGTTTCTCCAGCCAATCAGAGCTCGTTCATTGACCAATTAGGTAACGATACCTTCGCGCATGCGCTCAAAATCCAGCATGTCGGACATAAACACAACATCGAACTGTAATAAATTACCGACATGGAATACACACCGTCCATATGTTCGCGTAAATCAACTGGCGAATATGAGACAAGAAATAGCACTGTACCTTAATATCATCAACCCTAATTTCTACACAGCCTTCAAACGACTCCGGTGACAATATTACTGAGGGACGGCAGATGTAAACATATGGCCTGCATAATATGGCATTGCAAGCACACAGAGCGCATGCGTCGGTCGTTCAGAGATCTTGAAAGACAGAGATATGTCTCGCACTCGCTCTCCGATAACAACATTCTTGTGGCTGACTCTCAACAGATATTTATGAATATTTATGTTAAAACATATAATAAAGTTATAATTATCGTCGAACATAAACAGTCGTATGCAACTCGCCTATAATGGTAATTAAGACACTCGTAAGGAAATGATAAAACTCGCATACGCTCGTTTTATAAAAATACTCGTGTCTTAATTATAGCCATTATAGGCTCGTTGCATAATGTACTAATATAGATTTATGTAGCTAGTTGTACTTTAATAGCTGGAATTTGATTCAAATTTCATGGATGTGATAATTTAATGTCTTAATGTGCCATATGCTAAGTAAATAAATTCATGTAGGGGATATGTAACATCACGTTATCGTTCAATATCGTACGTACTCTAGTCAGTGGCGCCGAAAATTCGGGAGATTTGAACGTGTGCTGTGTTTTTTTTTTTTGCGAATAGTGGGAAGACGGTACATTTCCGGACACAAGTTCCTGTGTTTAACTTAACCGTCTTGGACCCCACTATAAGCCCACAAAGTCTGTATTGGGAATTTAGACACACCCTGTATATGATGATGGTGGTTTGCAGATGAAGCCACTTCCTCTTCGGTTGCGTCGGCATAGTTCTCCCCTTTCGGAATTCTCTCACGATGGTTTCCGGGTCTCCTTCCTCCTTCTGCACTTATTGTATGTCGGAACAGAACAACGGGTGTTCTTTGCCAACAGTTAAGGAAGCTCTCGCTGGTTACGTATCCTGGCATCATGCTGGTTCCACAATATTGAATCGGGTAACCGTTAGGGGGAGTACCTCGCGCTCTTCTGCCGGAAACATAATTTAAATGGCAAATTTTCCATTTCAGAAAACCAAGAAAAAATGGATTCAGAGGTAAGGCAATAGTTATTGTTGTTTTAAGGGGTGGAACTACGAGGTCATCTGCCCCTCCAATCGGAAGCAGCGCACTTGGAAAATGTAAGACCATTCGAAGCCTCCCCATTTTGGAACGGATACTATTCGAATAAGGAAAATGTTAATATTCCGAGTTAAGATCTTGTGAAATATTGCGTAATATTTCGGCGTAATAATAAACAATTAAGAAGTTCGCTTTCAGTTTGTATTATTTTACTAATTTCTAATAAAATTAGAAGATGAAATTGGAAAAGTAGATAGTTTTAAATACCTACGAAGTTGGGTTACAAAAGAAATGATATGCACTAAAGAAATAAAAAAAAGGATTGCAATAGCGAAAGAAGCCTTCAGTAAGAAAAGACAATTATTTTGTGGAGCAATGAAAGTAAGCCTAAGGAAGAGATTAGTGAAATGTTTTGTTTGTAGTGTAGCAATGTATGGAGCGGAAACTTGGACGCTTAGGAAAGAAGAGGAGAGAAGAATAGAGGCTTTCGAAATGAGGCTGTGCTGGAGAATGGGGAGAATAAGTTGGAAGGACAAAGTGAGAAATGAGCAAGTATTAAAGAAAGTAGGAGAAGACAGAATGATGCTAAAGAAGATAAGGAAAAGAAACATGAATTGGATTGGACCCTGCATAAGGGGAGATGGTTTGGTGAAAAGAGCATTAGAAGGGACAGTCCAAGGGAAAATCCGAAGAGGAAGAAGAAGGTTTCAGATGCAGGATTCCATCAAGACCCGATAAGGTGGAGAGACAGACCATGAGGAAACCTGCCATCAGCCAGATAAACTGATGATGATGATGATGATGATGATGATGATGATGGTTGTCAGAGGCTTACGGAATTTCTGAAACATGTGATATTTTCATGCCGCAACAATAGGTTAAAGCTTGAGGCAAACAATTTAATAGCGCTGTATTACTGCATCTCTCATTGTAGGGGGTTCCAACAATTAACATGGCAGGTCCAGTGATTTATACAAATACTAGCAACCCGACCCGGCTTCGCCCGGGAACAGTTATGAATGCATTACGTGATGAGCGCTTTTTTTTTTCAATGTCAATGACCAACGACCAATATCCGTTTTACGTCTCGGCATGATGGGTTAAAATCACTGACTGGACTATTAATTATATTATCATGGAGATGCATGTGCAACAAATTCTTGTCAGACGTAATTTAAGAATGGCGAGGTGCATGAAACACAAATCTCCCTTCCGTCCAATCTTAACTTGACTGTGAATTTTGCGGAACGAAAAGCCGAGTTGCACTTCTAAGGAAACTCCAAACACAACCACTCTTCTCTAAAATTATTAACTCAACACGACTCGACAATATGCTGCAGGCTTAATCTGGGGCAATAAGTTCGTCCGCTATCTAAGCTGTAACTCGGGTGATAGACTCGCTAGCTAGCTCGTAAACTGTCGCTTCAGTAACTGAATGGAGATTGTTGGAAGAAATGAAAACGTAAAAAAAACTTATAGTACGCGATGTATTGAAGATAGAGATATGCTCTCCCGGGCTTTTTTTGTAGAACTTTTCATGCTGAACAATTCTTACACTCATAGTATATACAGTAGATATTTTTAACGGTTTGCCCAGCGTTAGCTTAAGAAGCTCACGGACGCCAGTTTTTTTTCGACCTTTTCACTGAAATCGTTAGTGCTTGACTTCCTTTGGTCATAAATACATTATTTTCTACAGAAATCATCCTCGAGATATCCTTTACAGAATGGTGAAAACCGCATCAAAATCCATCCTGTGGTTCTACTGTCAACCAAAGTATTATGTGCACTCGAGTTTGAAGGTTGTTTGTGAAGTAACCAATAGACCTACATAAAATACAATAACATCATCATTTTCGTCGTTCTATTTTACGTTAGTTCATGTAGGTTTTCAATTTTTAATTTATATTTTAATATTTTTTATCGCAGTTGGAACAAAAAATGTGCCCGTTTCTAAGCGTGTTTCAACCATGCGTCACATTTAAGAATTATTATCTCAACACTCTGTCATCAGATCGAATGCAAATTTCAACACAATATACATTGGAATGTTGTATAACTGGTTTATTAATTTCAAAATTTGTTGTGCCCAAGAAACTAAGTTGTTATCATTTTTGTAAGGTAACTTTTTCTCGGCTCGGGGTGGTTGGAAAATATAGCTCTTGGTTGCGTTGTAATCCTTATACATCAAGAAGTTATGCTGTATGACTGTGAAATACGTAAATTAATTCACTTATTTCATATCGGTTTGTATTTGTTCGTGGAAATAAGGCATGATTCACCAGCCAGCCGCTCCGGGGTAAGCTGTACAGCGTTGCTGAGATGGAGCCCATCACTGCCGAGCGAGGCGAGGTCGTATTTCCCCGTTCAAATATAAACCGATATAAAATAAGTGAATTAATTTACGCATTTTAAAGTCTCACAGCATAACTTCTTGATGTATAAGGATTACAACGCAACCAAGAGCTATATTTTCCAACCACCCCGAGCCGAGAAAAAGTTACCTTACAAAAATGATAACAACTTTGTTTCTTGGGCACACAACATTTTGAAATTAATAAAACAGTTATACAACATTCCAATGTATATTGTGTTCAAATTTGGATTCGATTTGATGGCGGGTTTGCGTGATAATAATTCTTAAATGTGACGCATGGTTGAAACACGCTTTAAAACGGGCACTTTTTGTGTTCCAACTGCGATAAAGAAAATATTAAAATATAAACTAAAAATTTCAAACCTACATGAACTCACGTAAAATAGAACGACAAAAATGATGTTATTGGATTTTAAATATGTCTATTGGTTACGTCACAAACAACCTTCAAACTCGAGTACACATAATACTTTGGTCGACAGTAGAGTTTACCCGCAACATCCAAGAATCGGGGACTTTGTTTTATACTAAGTAGAGTTGTATTAGAAAAATCCTATAAATTCCTAAATTGACCATATAAATCCTAACAGATATAACCTAATTTTAACTTCTTAGTACCTATAAATCCGGGACTTTGTGATTACACCACCAGATGAAATGAGCGAATGTGTTCACCAGCGAGGACTGGTGCAAGGGTATTTTTGACCCAAGGCTTAAATATTGCTTTATATTTTGTTTTTGTCAGCCCTTATTTCCTGTCGCTTACTGTACCTTCCTTCCTAGGCTTGAACTTCACCCTGCAAAAGAAACATGTCCATAGCTTTTGGAACACTCAAGTTATTTCTATATTATTTACGGTCGGGTCAGATTTGCCCATGGCGCCAGTCCTCGCGTAACAATTTTCGGCTTGCGTTAGTTGGAACAATCTGTAAAAAATAAGAGGAAAATCTACCTATTTTGGTGCAGCACAATCACATAGCTCACGTTCTTGTTGATCCATGCTGAGGGTTTAGGGACACCTTGGTCGTCAGTTTCGTTGTTCACAAATACTGAGATGACTGCTTTGCCATCATTATCATAAGCAAATGGTCATTTTCTGCATGTTAAATTTGAATAAGATGTTCAGTAAAGAACATATAGCCTACTTTCTCCTAAATTCATGGGTATTGTAATAACTCTTTGTCCTTTTCAAGTAGTATAATTGAATGTTAGTTGTAGTAGCTTGTTGAAATACAACGTGCTATACGGCTATTAAACATGAATATGAGGTGCCCTTTGCTAGTGCTACCTCTGAACAAAATTGCATTCAATTCGGTTTCATCGTGTTTGAATTGATATGGTGAATAGATTTGCACACATGCATGGCCGCTATCTGCAAACTATTGGGCTGATGACCTTGTCGTTTGGTCAAAGGATGCTTATAACATAAAGGTATAGCGTTGCAGAATTTGGTAGAGATCAGATTATTAGGTTGGTCGTAATTTGATTTAAGCTTTTATCATTTGGGTGGCCGCCATTACGTTTCTGTCAAGATGGCGGCAATATAAAACATGACACTGAGGTTCCCTTTGCTAGTGCTACCTCTATACACAATTTTGTTTAATTCGGTTTCACCGTGTTTGAATAGATAGGGGGAATCGATTTGCACACAAACAGGGCCACCATACGCAAAGTATTGGGTTTATGACCTTTTAGTTTGGTCAAAAGATTCTTCATACATAAAGGTATAGTGTTGCAAAATTTGGTAGAGATCAGATTATTAGGTTGGTCGTAATTTGATTTAAGCTTTTATCATTTGGGTGGCCGCCATTTCGTTTCTGTCAAGATGGCGGCAATATAAAACATGACACTGAGGTTCCCTTAGCTAGTGCTACCTCTGTGCACAATTGTGTTTAATTCGGTTTCACCGTGTTTGAATAGCTAGGGGGAATCGATTTGCACACAAACAGGGCCACCATACGCAAAGTATTGGGTTTATGACCTTTTAGTTTGGTCAAAAGATTCTTCATACATACAGGTATAATGTTGAAAAATTTGGTAGAGATAGGATGATTAAGTTAGTCGTAATTTGATTTAAGCTTTGGACATTTGGGTGGCCGCCATTAAGTTTCCGTCAAGATGGCGGCGATATACAAAGTGGTCCACCAGCCCCTTATTATTTAGTTTTATGAAACCCAACTAGCATTGCATTTCTCCCGATGGTCGATATTGCTCTGCGCTCTGACTGTGTGACAGCAATGCAATTAGGTCATGGGTCTAGCAAAGAAAAACCGACCGTAAACTTTTCCGCGCCAAATACTATGGCCCATTCTACTAACATATGACTTATTGCTCCTTGAAAAAACACACATACACGTAATACGATCGAATTAATAGCTTACGCCACGTGATCTGTAATAGTAGAAAGTTAAATCAACACCATAAACCATGATTTAAGACTTTGACATGGACTTAAACGTTTGAGGTGGGACGGCCACAGTAAATACTGCACTTGCAGCGCTTGGTATCTACCATGTGTTGGTGGCTGAATCGGTACGTTGGTCACTAGTCGTGGCCGAGTGAGGTGCGTGTGAGAGCGCTGTGTGACTGCATTGGAAGAGTGTACGTTTCCTAATACTGGTGCTTCCGATAGTTCCACCGGTGAACTGACCTTCCGTGTGTCATTCGGACAATACTTTTTCAAGTAGTGTTCCAGATAGGACAACAAAACCAGAAAACCCAGAAAACCCCGCTGAAAATCATGTCCGGATACCAGAGGAAAAACACCGTACGCTGCCAATGGGACAGGCAGAGTTCTCGCGCCACACCAGGAGAAATTCACCGCTGGATTAGCGATACTCTGCGGTTGACTGTCGACCAAGTAGAAGCCATCCAGTTAAATGCGCAAGAAAAAACCATGTAAATCAAGGTAATCAGCATATCTACTTATCAGAAATTGTTAAATACTTTTGCAGATCCTATTAAATTTCAGTATGACTCAGGCGAAATGACTAATGTTAAGCTCTCCACAGCGGATTCCAATTTTACCACAGTGCGTATATTTAATGTCCCACTTGAAGTTCCCCCTGAAATTTTCAAATCCGTCCTGTCGAAATATGGCACTGTGAGTGAAGTCAGGAAAGAACAATGGTCTTCTGCGTATCAGTTCCCGGTGTATAATGGAATACGCGCAGTCACTATGGAAATCAAACAAGATATCCCCTCCACTGAGACCTTTGGTGGCCATTCTGTCTACATATCTTATAATGGACAGAAACAGACCTGTTTAATTTGCAATGCTAACACACATCTACGTATCAACTGCCCACAGAAAATGATTCCCCTCGGTATAACTCCTACACAACAATGACGTGCCCAATACTCGGAAGTTGTGACACAGCAAACGTCACATGAAAACATGCTTATTGATCAGTCAGCTGGGACAACACCAGAAGTGACCTCGGATACACATGACGCAGAACTGGTACCTTACACTGACCAGCTCAGCGAGCCACAGAGTGCCCCTGTGCTATCGGCAACCTGTATCGCAGTCTTAGAACCACTTATGCCGTCACTACAGGCTGCCACAGAAATTTTGTCTTCACTGCCCCCACCTTCTCTGGTACCTATCGACTCACTTAAGCAGGTTGATCGGGGATCCGAGAATGTATCTAAGAAGATTAAAACAAATGCCTCGATTGCCGTACCAGCCCAGAAGAATCAAACTGGCTCTACAAACGTTTCCGCAGCTGTGAAAAAGAAACAAAATCTTCATTCTACGTCATCTAGGGACCCACGAACGCTCTCAAACGCTGACAGCCGGCCTATGAATGGCAGTCATAAGGAACTATCTCAACCTAATTTGACATAGTGCACCAGGATAATTCTCACCTGTGTCTTCTTTCGAGTCCACCTTCCAGTATGTCTAGCACAGCTTTTATACTTCTCTTAATGGCGCAATTTCTCACTGTGGCCACGGTGAATATCAATGTAATAGAATGCCCTCTGAAATTTCAACTGTTGGAGAGATTCCTTCGAGATGCAGACATTGACATTGCCTTCATTCAAGAAGTTGCTATACCGTGTTTACCCATATCTGCCTTCTACAAACAATACATCAATACCGGTAATACGAATAGAGGGACCGGATTCCTCATAAGACATGATATCCCACTCGAAGGTGTGCTATGTCATCCATCAGGACGCATAATATCTGGACACATAAACAATACCACCCTGATAAATGTATATGCCCCATCCGGGTCTAATAAACGTGTGGAATGGAAAATGTTCTTTCAACAGAGTATACTGCCTCATCTGCATGACGTTAAGGAAAAACTTATTCTTGCAGGGGATTTCAATTGTATTCAACGCCCAGAGGATTCCACTAGTCCATACAAAGGTGTCAACCCGGCTCTCAGGACCCTTCTTACCTCCCTACACCTCATTGATGCTGTGGATAGTTTAAGGGTGCCCCTGCCCCATTACACCTGTATAAGTCACAACTCCTCATCACGAATTGACCGCATCTACTTTTCACAGGAACTTATCCAGCCTAGACGATATGAAGTGATACCTGCCAGTTTCACTAACCATCATGCTGTCGTATGTACAATCTCTTACCCCCATCCCATATTTCACATAGGAAGAGGTTATTGGAAACTGAATTGCTCGCTGTTACCGGAGGAGGAATGCCAAGATATTTTCAGACAACACTGGACTCGATGGATCCAACAAAAATGCAAATTTCGCGACTGCGCAGACTGGTGGGATATTTTGGTTAAACCAGGGATCCGCCGCGTCTTTAAGAACATATCCTACCAACGAGGTCGGGAAAGAAGGGATACAGTTGAATTTTACTATCGAGTTCTTCGCCAGCTCCAGCAAAGATCTGATGCTGGGGAGCGTATATATGACCAGATTCGGGAAGTTAAAACCAAGCTCCTGTCTCTACAGCAACGAACGCTCGCTCATATAAACGTGGCTTTAAAAGATCGTACAGTGCTCCCAGACGAAAGTGCAAGTGTATACCATATCGCCAAAGGACAACGTGAGCGGCAACGTAAATATATCCACCGCCTCCGCACCAGTACTGGAAGTGTCGTCACCTCCCCTGACGCTATACGTAGTGAAATATCACTATTTTATCAACGGTTCTACGCTCAGGCTCCAATTGATCCACAGCAGGTGACCCTATTGCTTTCATCTTGCAGTACCCATCTATCTCCGGACAACAAAACTCGGCTCAGCGCGGATATTACGGATGAAGAGATTCACTCTGTGGTTAAGCACCTCCCAAACAACCGCTCACCTGGCATTGATGGACTGCCATATGAAATGTATAAACTCTTCTGGCCTCTCATTGGCAAATAATTTTGTCATGTCCTGCGTACCATTCTCCAACGTCGTGCTCTTTGTCAATCACATCACGAGGGTACCATAGTCCTCATACCAAAAACATCCTCTCCCATGGCAGTTGGTGACTTCCGACCAGTTACTCTGCTCTGCAGTGATTATAAAGTCCTTACCAAAGTACTTGCATGCCGATTGAAGACTGTTCTACATGATATCATTGGTGATGAACAATGTTGCAGTATTCCTGGAAGAACTCTGTTAACAAACTTAGCGATACTACGGGACCTACACCTAAAAGCCGAAATGCTCCCCACTGAGCCAATGAGTTTTCTCACCTTGGATCTTGATAAAGCTTTCGATCGCATCAGTCATGAATACTTGTACATGGTCTTGCAGCACTTTGAATTTCCTGCAATCCTTATTGACTACATTCGTATGATAAATTGTAATGCTACGTCTCGTGTGCTCGTCAACGGTTTTCTTTCCCCTCTGATTCCAATACAACGATCAGTTAGGCAAGGATGTCCCCTCTCCATGCTACTTTTTGTCATTGGCCTTGAACCGTTCATTCGGACTACCCAGGTGAAGCTACAGGGTTACAAACTGTCCACACATGTTTTTGGCATGTGCGCCTATACTGATGACGTATCCATATTGATCCGCAATAATGAAGACATCTCCCACATCGAATGCGTCCTTCAGCTCTACCATATCGCCTCTGGAGCACAATCGAACCCCCAGAAAACTGCTTTGCTTCCGCTCAATAACAACTCAGTGATTACCCAAGAGCCCTGGTTCCGGATAGTAAATGAGGTGAAAATTCTTGGCATTACCTGGAAGCAATCGCTTCTGGACATGGTGCAAGCAAACTGGACTAAGGTCATTGCCAAAGTTAGGGGAGTGCTGATCCAATTTGGTCAAAGAAACCTCAATATAGTGCAACGGGTCATAGTCCTCAACGTGTTTGCGCTCTCTAAAATATGGTATGTCGCACAACTTTTCCCACTTCCCAAAATGTTTGAGAGCCAATTGGCAAAATATACAGGTTGGTTTCTATGGCAAGGATTTTTGTTCCGAGTACAACGGGAACAGTTGTATCTCCCATCCCGGCAAGGCGGGCTAGGGCTAACCGCTCATGGCATGAAATGCCGTGCACTCCTCTGCAAGAACGATATCACCATTCTTTCCCAACATGACACTTTTACGAAAGCGCTATACAAAGATATTCGAAACACAGCCCGTGGTTGTGAGAGAGCTTTGCCGAAGATATTTAGGGACCATCAACAGCACCTTCAGGAAACTGTTCGCCAAATGCCTTCAGGGACTGTTCCAACGACGAAAAGTATTTATAACATGTTGCGGCAAGTGGTACACTCCAAACCGCGAATCGAGGCCACCACCCTCTACGTCCATTGGCCCACTGTTTGGAAAAATTTTGCGGCTATGACCATTTCTTCTGCTGTACACTCCCGGGTTTTTATCTTCCTCAACGATCTCATACCAACCGCTCTACGGCGATATACCATCCGTCTTGAAGCTTACCGATGGTGTACTATATGTGGTCAAACTGATACGGCGATACACCGCTTCACATCCTGCACGCGAGTTGCCTCCACGTGGCTGTGGTGTAAGGGAAACGTATGTCAACTATTAAATGTGCCCACGGTTGACCTTGATGACAGGAAGTTGATTCGCTTGTCGGTGACCGCCTTCCCCCAAATTAAACAGACTGCCATTGTGTGGATAATGGGCCAATATGTACACTTCGTGATGGACAATGATCAACATTTCTCGTTCCTGGATCTCAGGTATCACCTGCAGAAAGAGCGTTGGAAGCTTAGTGAAAGTGGACAATTGTACGATAAATATGGACACTATCTGGATTTTCTTGTGATGTAATAGTATGGTATTTATCATATCTGAAAATTCTGTAATTCTGTAAAGAGCTAATAAAAAAAATCGGTTAAAGCCTGACCGTAGGCGGTGAGTGCGAACGCGTTGAACGGCGCTTCGAAACCAGTGGTAGGCATACTTTTTTGAACGAAAGCCCACGCTCCATTTTAGTGGGGATGTAACTACATTGCCACATTTATTCCCTTACGATGTATTTTTGTGAAGAGTACGTTGAATTTTGCTTATTTATAAAAAGAATGCGATCGAATTTGTGCGTTATGCCACGTGACCTGTAATGGCAGAAAATTAAAAAACTGGCATGGATATTAACATAACATATCAAAGTGTCGCTCCGGAGGTCCCGGTTCGATTCCCAGCTCTGCCAAGAAATTTATTACTTGTCTGAGGGTGGAAATTGGGTACACGTAGCCTCGTGAAGCAAATATGAGAAGAGGTGGGTTCGATTCCCACCTCAGCCACCCTGGAAGTGGTTTCCGTGGTTTCCCACTTCTACTCTGGCCAATTCCGGGACGGTTTCTGTCTTATGGCTACGGCCACCTCCTTCCCAATCCTTAATTGAAAATACTCACATCATTACAAGACCGCAATAACTCAGGTTATCAGACAAATTCTACACACACACCCAAGTACACTGGGCTAAAAGACCGCGATGTTCTAGCCCCTCAAATGAAACAAAACAACATATCGAAAGATATTCTGATCGCCAGTGCTTTCATCGAAATATACAGCACGTATTCCTTAGAGTTTCCCTTGGTATCAATTTTGCAAAAAATGAAAGTAGACATATGAGATCTACGCAGGGCCAAAAATTGTGTGTCTGTCTGTGTGTGTGTCTGTGTGTGAGTGTGTGTACGCTTGAATGTCCCCCCCCCCTATCAATTCGAACATGGTGATACCGAATTGAACGAAATTCGGTACAGAGGTAGCACTAGCAAAGGGCAACTCAGTGTCATGTTTTATATCGCCGCCATCTTGCCGGAAACTTAATGCTGGCCGCCCAAATGTTCATAGCTTAAATCAAATTACGACTAACCTAATCATGCGATCTCTACCAAATTTTGCAACAACATATACATATACGGCGAGCGTCTTTTGACTAAACTACCAGGTCATCAGCCTAATAGTTTGCAGATGGTGGCCATGTATGTGTGCAAATGGATTCCCCCTGTCAATTTAAACATGGTGAAACTGAATTGAACTATATTTGATATAGAGGTACAGAGGTAACACAAGCAAAGGGCACCTCAGTGTCATGCTTTATATCACCGCAATCTTGACGGAAACGTAATGGCGGCCACCCAATTTTTAAAAGCTTAAATCAAATTACTAACAACCTAATCATCTGATCTCTACTAAATTTAGCAACAACATACAGTACCTTTATGTGGTAAGCATCTTTTGACCAAACTAAAAGGTCATCAGCCCAATAGTTTGCAGATAGCGGCCATGTGTGTGTGAAAATCGATTCCCCCTATCAATTCAAACACGTTGAAACCGAATTAAACGAAATTTGATACAGAGGTAGCACTAGCGAAGGGCACCTCAGTGTCATGTTTTATATCGTCGCCATCTTGATGGAAACGGAATGGCGGCCACCCAAATGTTAAAATCTTAAATCAAATTACGACCAACCTAATCATTCGATCTCTACCAGATTTTTCAGCAACATACCTTTTTGTCGGAAGCAACTTTTGACTGAACTACAAGGTCATCAGCCCAATAATTTGCAGATAGCGGCCACGTATGTGTGCAAATCGATTCACCATATCAATTCAAACACGGTGAAACTGAATTGAATGAAATGTTGTACAGGGCACCTCATATTCATTTTTAATGTCCGTATAGCACGTTGTATTTCAACAAGCTACTACAACCAACATTCAATTATACTCCTTGAAAAGGACAAAGAATTATAACAATACCCATGCATTTAGGAGAAAGTAGGCTATATTTTCTTAACTGAACATCTTGTTTTGTTATTAAATTTGAACAAAAAGTCTTAGCATATCTTTAGGCCCGTATCACACGACACTCGCTGGCAAGGAAGCTGTTATGTTTGCTGGTACAAAAAAACCTGTATGATTCTGTTCTCTTCGTCAGTACACCTGCTTATATGATTGAAGTGTATCACACGCTAGCATTTTGTACGCTGAGTAGACCCCGTTCCAGTTCTCATACCACTTTTCAAATTTCGTGGCAAAGCCGGAAATCGAACCCAGGACCTCCGGGGTGGCAACTAATCACGCTGACCACTAAGCAACGGAGGCGACTCCATTCGAGATTATTAGAATTTTAGTAGTTCAATATTTATCCTAGAATAATAATAATAATAATATGGCACGTTCTGTATTTAGTTCATAGGAAAACACCTGAAGTAAAATTACTTCATTAAAATCCGTACGACTACGACAAAAAGGGAATGACACACTATGGGTCAAAATGACCCGGCGCCAGTTCTCAAGAGTTAAAATAACATCACCACCACTATGTTATAACTTGTTCCTCGTCCAAGTGACGTCAGACTAGAACCTGTCTTTTGTGGACTAATGCGTGAAGTATGCGCTCGTTTCCAGTAGACTGCGAGCAGTTTTCTCGTGGGAGTTCCCCCTCATCTACAAGGTTACACACAACGTATAATTGAGAACTCCCGCAGCTGCTCTTGGGTTTGCTTTCTACATGATGGAATTCCCAGCCAGAGCGCAGGTAATATACGGGAAGCATAATGAAGAAAATCCATAGCAAGTAAATATTGGATAAGTCCAACATACATGAGAATAACATGTTCAAATACACGTAAGCAATCACAACTCAACCAGCCCAGCTACCTGTCAACTTCTATATTTGTTGGTTGTTTGGTTCCTCAATTTAGGGGCTACGACAATGCAGTCATGTAGCCCCGTGTACTTTGGGTGTGTGTAGAATCTGTCTGATAACCGGTGTTAATTGAGATGGCTGTATTAGTGTGTGTTAAAGCCCGACTCAGGAATGTCTGCCGCAACGCAGTTACGCACTTTAATTCGTTCACACCTCCTCTGGAACACGTGGCACGTCCTGACTCCCCGAGTCCCGATGTAGCAACATGGTTCATTCTCTACTTGGACTTGGCCTTGATAACATAATGCTACGCAATGTAGACGAGAGCATCGCTCAACTGCTTGTCATTGTGCAACTACTTGGCAACATTACATTGGCTCCCCAACTCAGCAGCGGCTAGTATCGAAGCAGTTTGCTCTTTATTTTTAAAATAACATAAAAAGTAAACTACTGGGCGTAGAATTGTGATTCATGTTTCTAAATACTTTGTAAAATGCTGCCTTTCACCCTACTTTTACGTAGAAACCGTATCCTGTCAAACTTGACCCCTCGGTGCGCGTGATACTTCGTTTCGGTGACTCGTGACGCGAGCTGTCAGTCGTGATAATACAGTCCCACTCCTCCCACTGTTCTGAAGCCACGCCTGTCCGGTCATATCGCGGCAGAAACCACTGGTTCGGGCTATATCTGTGATTCAGGTAAGGACTGCAGACGATGAATTTCAAGTTCTTTCTACTTTTGCTACCAAATGCTACCGTCAACGACACCCAACCGTGAACTTGGCTACTAGATGCCACCGAAACCGGCACCTAGCACCGAACGTTGGAACTTTATAGAGCGTTAATCAAATCTAGCCTACAAATTAAGCTTCACACAATAAAATGTAATTAGTGGAAGGTTCTTTTACATGCCATAAATCTATGACATTAGCCTGCTGGCTTTACTTCCCCTCCGAAGGAAGGTATACTGAGGGATTTTTAACGCTCTTCAAAAAATCCGACGATTTCGGTCAGGGTTGAACCCGCGATCTTGGGCATAGAAGGTCGGCATGCTACCAACTACGCCACCGATGCCGCCACTTCTATTTTAAATGTTTTTTTTTATACTGATGTAACCGGCCACGGTGGCCGAGAGCGTGGGTTCGAATTCCTCTTCGGCCATGCTGAAAATGGTTTTCGTGGTTTCCAATTCTCACCACCAAGCGAATGCTGGAACGGTTCTTTCATTTGCTTCCAAAATCGCTTCCCTGACCCGTCCTGTAAATAAAGTAAATGGTCATTGGTTGCATTAATAAAATAATCTATACTAATATAATAAAGCTGAGGAGTTTGTGTGTTTGTGTGTTTAAACGCGCTAATCTCTGGAACTACCAGTCCGATTCAAAAAATTCTTTTCTTTTATGTGATAGCCAGATTCAAGAAGAGTAGTGTAGGCTATGTAGCATTAGGCTACACCTCTCAGGTAACCTTCAAGATTGATTTTTGTTCAGTAAGTCGGTAGAACAAGTGCTCCCGAACAGCTCCATCCGCATGCGCTGGCGTTATGGTTAGTGATACGTACACCGTTTCACCGATCTGAACCAAACTTTGTATACTTACCCTTTGGAACCCTGCGAGTAATACTGTGTACGTGAAATTTATGACAGACCAGTCTATTCCCTGCATTTTGGCCCTTTGGCACAAATCTACACCTTTTCACCGATCTGAAGCAATATTTGCATACCTACACATTGGAACCCTACGAGTGACACTGTTTACATGAAATTTTGGACAGACCACTCCATTCCCTGCTTTTAGGCGCTTTGGCTCAAATCTACACCGTTTCACCGATCTGAACCAAAATTTGTATACCTACCCTACGAAACCCTGCGAGTAACATTGTCTGCATGACATTTTGGACAGACCACTCCATTTCCTGTAATTAGGCACTTTGGCCCAAATATACACCGTTTCACCGATCTGAACCAAATGCTGCATACTTACCATATGGAACCCGACGAGTAACACAGTCTGCTTGAAATTTCGGACCGACCACTCCATTCCCTGCATTTAGGTCTTTTGGCACAAATCTACAACGTTTCACCCATCTGAACCACATTTTGTTTACTTACCCTTTGGAATCCTGCGGGTGACACTGTCCACTTTAAATTTTGGACAAACCACACCATTCCCTGTATTTAGGCCCTTTATCGCAAATCTACACCGTTTCTCCCAATTGCACCAAAGTTTACATACACTTTGAAACCCTGCTGGTAACACTGTCCACTTGATATTTTGGACAACGCTCCCCATTCCCTACATTTTGAATAACATACAAAATGAACTTGAAAATCGCGATTTATGGCCCTAGAACTATTTATGTCCGTAGTAGTGTAACTGTAAAAGTATTTTAATAAGTCTGTTGTTGACGGGCAGTTCTGGCTGCATCACGTCACCCCTACCAGAGTTCTGGTGCAAAAATAGTTGCATCTTGCGCTGTTTATAAATTGCAGTCACGGGGAGTAATTGACGCAAAAATATTTCTTAGGCCCCTTAAAACAGTTATCATCATGAAAATATTATGCCTCTGTATAATTGCAACGGTGTTGGTGCAGTACATTGTGGTTACCAGCTGCAATAACCGTTGGTGCTTTCAGATTCACCGTCATTTATTCCGAACCTTATCGTTGAGCGCTATGTGGCGATAAATGATACTATTGCTACCTCAGTAGCTCGGGACAGCCGAAGTTTTCTTAAGTGTACTGATTATTTTCCTACGGCGCTATGCGACAAAGGACGACACTCTTTGTCTCTACATTTCTAACAGCCAATGAGATATAGACCCTAGGCCGTGACTTTTATTTCACTTACTCCTCTTTCCAATATTGTTTTAAAATTTGTTTGTAAATTACATGTGCCAGTGCTGTAGTTAGTAAATAGCTGTTTCCCTATTCATAATTATCATTATTATCATTGCGGGAAAATGACGTGAATGTTACGTCCATTATACTGTACTACTTATCACCCGCACTACAATCAACACCACCACCGCCACCACCACCACCACCACCACGAAAAGTTATATTTTTCAAATATTTTTTCCTGGTAGTTTGAGTATCATGTGCCAGTTCTGTAGTAGTATTCATTATCATCCATAAAACAAATAAATCCACCGGGCGAAGCCGGGCACTACTGCTAGTATACTGATATAGGCGATCACGGAGGCAGGAGAATCTTCATGTTCTGTGCTCCATAATGCCCAACGTTTCATACGGATATTTAGATTAGCGGGGTTCAGATTAGCAGGACTCTACTGTATTAGCCAAGGACCATAAACATTTTCCATATCGCATCAAAAATTTGCATTGGAGCTGAGAATAAACATTCCAACCTATGCTCCACACAGCAAAGAGTTTATTCATCTCAAAGAAAGACTATATCAAGTTTTTGTAAAGAACAATTTTTAGTCTAATTTTGGGAATACAAACACAAAAATCTTTTAGATTTATGTCATTTTTCACAATTATTTCATATTATCAAAATGAATCACATTTGTAACACACTTGTTTATGAATTATTTTTTTTTATAAAACAAGTAGTTCCGTGAAGAACTATACAGCCTATTTTCATATATCCTACTTATGTTAATTGCCACTATCATCATACACAATTTCAGTTTGATTGCTGTAATAGATTCGTAGATATTGAGAACCGACTAAATATTTCGGATGGTCGTCATGTTGGATTTTATATATGTAGGTCCTAGAGTTATGTACTGTTACATGCAGATTATTGTGAACGTGTAGCATTCAAACTTCAATCGCATAGTTAGGACACGAGAAAAAACAAGGAGAGTTTAAAATTTTTCACAGCTGCCATCTTGAGGTTATGGAAACAATTTAAATTAATTAGATGCCAGTGGATTAACATTCGGATAAAGATTTACTGTACCAAGTTTCACTGCACGCGGATGGTTAAATTGCGAGAAACGTCCATGTGAATATTTATAATTCGCGTCACCGCCATGTTGGATTTGTGATCACCAGGTTATTTAAAGTCCTATAGGTGAACTTAAGTTCATAGCCCCTATAAACATTAAAAAATGCAGTTTGATTGCTAAAATAGATTCGTAGATATTCAGTATCGTCTAAATAATTCGGATGGTCGCCATGTTGGATTGTTAAATGTATAGGCCATAGAGTCATGTACCATTAAAGGAAAATTATTGCGTAGGTTCATTCATCAAACTTTCACTTCGATCGCATGACTACATCACAATAAATAAAATCTTAATTTTAAAATTCGCAATGCCGCCATCTTGAGGTTATGTAAACAATTGAACTAAATTAGATACCAGTGGATTACAATGTGTATAAATATTTCCTGTACCAGGTTTCAGTGCGCTTGGAACATTAAATCGCGAGAAAGGTCTATTTAAAATTTTCAAATTCGCTTGGCCGCCATGTTCGTTTTGTAGTTAACCGGTTTTTGAAAGTCTTATAGACGGACTTCCAGTAGTGCCCTTTATCTTCGTACAAAATTTCAGGGGTTTATCGCTAATAGTTTCAGAGATATAGAATGCCGGTGAAATATTTCGCACATCCGCCATCTTGTGATTATGTAAACAATTGAACGAAGTTAGATGTCGGTGCATTACAATGTATATAAACAAATATTGTACCAAGTTTCATTGCGTTTGGTTGGTCAAATCGCGAGAAACGTCTATTTAAAGTCGCAAATTCGCTTGGCCGCCATGTTGGTTTTGTTGTTACCAGGTTTTCTAAAGTCACATAAGTGAACTTATAGTAGTTCCCTCTATCACCATAGAAAATGTCAGGGTATTATCGGTAATAGTGTCGGAGATATTGAATGCTGGTGAAATATTTCGCACAGCCGCCATGTTGGATTGGTGAGTCGTAACAAAATTTGAAGGGCACGGTCGAGGACGCCGGGAATAGTGCTATGAACTTTCCGAGTTTCATTGAAATCGGTCCAGCCGTTTAGATTTTATTAGGGGGGGACACACACACGAATCACACACACACACGCACACACACACGGACAAAAGATGATCTCATAAGCCTATTTTTTCAAAATTGAAAATAGTAGTGCCCTTTATCTCCGTACAAAATTTCAGGGGTTTACCGCTAATAGTTTCAGAGATATTGAATGCCGGTGAAATATTTCGCACATCCGCCATCTTGTGATTATGTAAACAATTGAACGAAGTTAGATGTCTTAGCATTACAATGTATATAAACATATACTGTACCAAGTTTCATTGCGTTTGGTTGGTCAAATCGCGAGAAACGTCTATTTAAAAGTCGCAAATTCGCTTGGCCGCCATGTCGGTTTTGTTGTTACCAGGTTTTCAAAAGTCACATAAGTGAACTTATAGTAGTTCCCTCTATCACCATAGAAAATGTCAGGGTATTATCGGTAATAGTTTCGGAGATATTGAATGCTGGTGAAATATTTCGCACAGCCGCCATGTTGGATTGGTGAGTCGTAACAAAATTTGAAGGGCACTGTCGAGGTCGCCGGGAATAGTGCTATGAACTTTCCGAGTTTCATTGAAATCGCTCTAGCCGTTTAGATTTTATTAGGGGGGGGGGGACACACACACGAATCACACACACACACACACGCACACACACACACGGACAAAAGGTGATCACATAAGCCTATTTTTTCAAAATTGAAAATAGGCTAAAAAATGAACAGGAAATACCAAGTTTAACTTAAATTTTGTTTTCCAAAGCTTTGCTCGTAGTTTTCCATTACATTTTTTTCCTTTTTTGGAAAAACGGAAGATGACTATAATGTGGCCAAAACCGGTAATTAATTTATAAATATAAATTCAAAAATTTGATTTAAGGAGGTGTAGATATGCGGATGATACTGTTGTCATGGCAGATAAATTATCTACCCTTCAACACATGGTAAATTGCTTAGTACAGGCTGTTCCAGCCGAGATGCTCGCCAGTGAGCAATAGAGTACCCACCGCCTTGCGTAAGTAAACCTGCAACATGGAATACAGCTCTGCTGTGGGGGCTGCCGTCATTGCGCGGTGGATACATCAAGACTGGTAGGAAGCACATGGACTTGTGCTATGACCTTCACCCAGTGACGTATTGTCTATCACCCCCAGTCCCTCTCCAACCGTACTCCGAGCATTACTGCTGAGTACTCGCGTGTACGCATACTCAAACTCGTAGATTTGGAACAGCCTGGCCTAGTACAACACAGTGATGAATTCGGCTTGTGTGTTAACGCTTTAAAAACAAAAATGATGGTGTTCTCTAAAAAGACAATAAGAACAAATCTCACAATAAATAATAATATAGTTGAACAAGTGTCCTCCTTCAAATACTTGGGCACCATATTGAACGAACAATGTGACTCCAAACAAGAAATAAAATCTAGAATTGAACAGGCCAGGAAACAATTCTTTACCTTGCGGAAATTCTTTGTACGATCAGACCTCAATCTACAGTTGTGAATCCGCAAGATCCGTAGTTACATATTTTATGTCTTCTACGTGGTTGCGAATGCTGGACCATGGATCCTTCTATTGAAAAAAGAATCGATGCCTTTGAAATGTATCTATATCGTCGTCTCCTGCGCATACCTTGGATATTGAAAATTTCAAATATCAAGGTCCTACATCGGATGAAAAAGCAAAAATAACTGCTACATGTTATAAAGCACAGAAATACACAATACCTAGGTCACATCATGCGAAACGAGAGGTACCAATTATTACAGCTAATTATTGAAGGAAAGATACAAGGAAAAAGATCCGTTGGGAGACGCAGAAAGTCATGGTTGAAGGACAATAGAAGGTGGCACCGGTGTACATCGGAGGAAGCATTTCATACTGCAATGTCAAGGTCAGAGCTGGCTACGTGGATCGCCAACCTTCGTTTGGAGACGGCGTCTTAAGAAGAAGGTGTAGGGTAGTAGATTTATTAAATAACAATGAGTATGTCTTTTTAGATTGATGGTAAATAAGGAAATACGTGTTTAATTAATTTATTTAATGTCTTCAGTGAAGCCTCCGTGGCTTAGGCGGCAGCACGCCGGCCTCTCACCGCTGGGTCCGTGGTTCAAATCCCGGTCACTCCAAGTGAGATCTGTGCTGGACAAAACGGAGGCAGACAGGTTTTTCTCCGGGTACTCCGGTTTTCCCTGTCAAAATTTCATTCCAGCAGCACTCTCCACTATCATTTCATTTCATCTGTCATTCATTTAATCATTGCCCCAGAGGAGTGCGTCAGGCCTCGGCAGCCGGCACAGTTCATATCCTCGCCGCTAGATGGGGGCTCCATTCATTCCATTCCTGACCCGGTCGGAGACTGGAAGCAGGCTGTGGATTTTCAATGTCTTCAGTAGAGGTGAAGTTAGGGCTCATGGCCCTCTCTTACACTTAACCACGCGATATGGTACCAGTACATATGAGGCAATTTCGGAACAACGAAAAATTATTATGATAAATAAGGAGTAAATTAATTATGCTAATACTAATATTAATGAAAAGTCACATGAATAACGTTGATTCGACTAAATTGTTTGACATTTTGAAATCTATTGGAATAAATTACAGGGATAGGAGGGTGATATACAATCTATCCAGAAACCATTCGAGCTGAAGGACATGCGAGAGAAGCTGGTATTCAGAAAGGTGTAAGACAAGGCTGCAACTTATCACCCATACTTTTCAATCTTTACATTGAACAAGCAATGAAGGAAATTGGAGAAAAAATTAAAGTGAGAGTGAAGATTCAAGGAGAAATAATTTCAACTCTGAGATTTGCTGATGACATCGTCATCTTGGCCGACACGCCTGAGGATTTGAATGAGTTTTTGAATGGTATGGACTCCGTCTTACGGAAAGAATACCCGATGAAAATTAATAAATGTAAAACAAAAATACTGGAATGCAGCCGAAATAAATCAGAAACCTCTATGGACATCAAATTGGCAAGTAAAAAGCTGAAGGAAGTGGGAGACTTCTGTTACTTAGGAAGCAAAATAACCAGTGATGGTCGAAGCAAAGAAGATATAAAAAGTAGGTTCGCTCAGGCAAGGAAAGCATTTCTACAAAAAAGGAATCTGTTGACATAGAATATAGATTTAGGTATTAGGAAGTAATTTTTGAAAGCATTTGTCTGGAGCGTGGGGCTCTATGGAAGTGAAACTTGGACTACTGGTGCAGCAGAAAAGGGGAGAATTGAAGCATTTCAAATGTGGTGTTACAGGAGAATGATGAAGATCAGATGGGTAGATAGGGTTACAAACGAAGAGGTATTAAAACAAGTGGGAGAGGAGAGATATTTCTGGCGACTGCTAATGAAGAGAAGAGATAGGTTAGTTAGACACATTCTAAGACACCCAGGAATAATTAGCTTAGTTATGGAAGGAAGGGTTGAGGACAAGAACTGTAGGGGTAGACCAAGGTTAGAATATGTTAAACAGATTGCCTCGGATGTAGGGTGTGGTAGCTATGTAGAGATGAAACGATTAGTTCAGGACAGGGGGCATGGTCGGCTGCATCAAACCAGTCAAAAGACTGAAGACTCAAACAACAACAACATGAATAATGATAATTATAACAACAATAATAATCACAATACCACAGGCCTTTCTATAATATCCTTAGATATAACCCTAGCTCAGTCATACGTCCTATCGTCCATCACCATTCACACGGGGCAATTAGCAGTAATCAACAGGTAATCTCGGCATGCGGCCTTAAATTTATTTATTGGTATAGAATTTCTAACATCGCAGGAGTTGAATCCACAGCCGAAGAGCGGTTGAACATAGATGAGTGGTTGATGGGAATGGCGAGGGAAGAGCCCGATCGAGTGGTTCAGTTTAAGTTCATATCATTATGTAGTAATCATCATCCCCGTCCTAAGGAAGTTTAATTTTTGAAATCCTCAACTTCCCACCTAAATGAGACATACACCTTGGCCAACTTTCAAACTTTATTCCTCGACTATAGGCGCGGAGATCGATCTTTCTTGGTATCCATTGCGCGAGGTAAGGGATTTCCGAGCTACCAACCTTTAACGTTACGTGACATGACGCCATAAACGTCGCGAATGAGTGTTCCGTCTCCATGACACATTCTGTTGGAGTTCCTCTGGTGACTAGTTAGTTATTGATGTTTTAAGGGGCGGAACTACGAGGTCATCCTGGCAATTACTCAGGATCAATGTACTCTTATGTTATCGGACATTTTTTTGTTCAGTCCTCACCTCATCATGACGTTATGTATGTTGGTTTTCAAAAGTGACACTTTGATCTAGATAAAAACTCTATATTACAGTGAAACCTCTCTAAAAGACCACCCCTATTAAAAGACCATCCCTCTTAATGTCCGATTTTTCTTGGAACCGATTTTAAACCTCATTTAAGGACCACCCTTCTCCCCGACCAAAGACCAGGCATTTTCTCAGTCTGACTTCTTTCAAAAGACCACTTCTCGTCTGTCTTCCCATTGGAGATGGTGATGATGTAAACAATGGTTCTGTTGGCACAGAACTGCATCAGCATACAATGTCATTAGAAAAATTGTTATGTTACTTATAAAAAATACAATAAACGGCTCTCCTAGAAGATTGTTCGAACTCAGAACAAATTAAATGACTTCGGAACTCACTCAGAGATATTCTATAAAATGAAATTGTTTAAAAAAAAGTGCTAATCTGAAACAGAGAACAATTCGTGAATTTTTAAATGACAGAGCTCAGAAAATAACTAATTGTAATTAATTTGTACTAAATGTGAACCAATGCAGATAAATTGTAATGAAGTATTGTACCCGCTCAGCGGATGGATGCTCAGTCAGTCCACGGCTTGGCTACTGCGGTACGGGGTGTGTTACGTCCCTTCCCCAGCAGACTGAACATCCGACATGTAGACACAATCAGGTTGACAAGATTCAGGAAAAACTCAACATGACAATTTAAAAACACAAATTTTTATTCAACATAAGGAAATATTAATTCTCTCAAAACAAAAAATATAAAAACCAAAATCACTTGATATTTTCCCTTCAAGTGTCACTCACAAAAATAATCAACTCAAAATTTATCAACTTAAATCACTTGGAATTATCTCTTCAAGTTTCACTCATAAACCAAAATACATTCATTAATAAAAAAATCACTAGAATTCACTGTAATGTCATTTCATTTCTTTCTTGTGAAGTTTCAGAACTGTTTTTGTCTTGCTTAAATTAAACCCTCAATACTTATTTATATTTATTTTATTTAGGCGTCGAGCGCGCCAACCATTTACATTTAATACTTTCTCCAAGGCTTTTGGATTTTTACATTCTTTCATTTACCCTTCAGGGTCTCTCTATTATTTATGTTTACTTAGATATTTATTCATTAATGCTTTATTAAGTCCTTTGGATCTTAATAATAATTCTTTCAAAGCCTAAGATGTGCAAAATAATATAGTACTGTACAGAAAACATGTCATGTCTAAGGATCGAATCCGTAACTCTCCAGTTACCCCTCATGCATCTAGGTGATTTGCTATTTGCGCTGTGCTGTGTGCTTTATTATTTATTACTGTGGGATATTTATTTATAACAAATTACATTATTTCTTAGCTCGTCATTTGTTTATCTCTGGAAGAAGGAATTTTCTTTATCAACAATATATTATTTGACAAGTCCGTCAAATCTTAATACAACATTCAAACTTTTACTCCGGATGAATTTTTTCACACCCGCAAAAATGATTCTATAATTTATTTTGCTGGCACCTCGTTTGTTTAGATTTTAAAATATTTCCGTGCCGGCCAGACATCACTGGACGGTCGCGCCCATTAAGATATATCCTCTCTCTCTCACACAAGGGCAAGGCCACGACAAGGTCGTTCCTTCCCCTTGTGGTTCTTACAGGCGAGATTTATGATGTCTAGCTACACTCAAAGCCTTTATACTGGGGCAGCTTTAAACCTATGTTTCCAAGACTTACAAATTCATTTTACCACAGAGATTTACTTCGCTCTTTTTTATTATTATTATTATTATTATTATTATTGATCCTTTGTTCCCAGGATAGTGATATTTAATTCGGAGATGATGTATGATAGTTTACGGTTCCTATTTCCTACGACGCTTATAATACCTCCAACAATGCCTATTATTTCAACAATGCCTCCTTTTACAACAATATTATACTGCAACAAATCCTAGCTGGGACGTCCATCCTACAGCGGGAGTTACATATATTCGACGCTTTCTTTATCCTTACAATATTCGACGCTTATTTAGTGGGAATTTCTCATCCACGATTCAACAATACCTTTACAACAATATTCGACGCTTATTTAGTGGGAATTTTCATCCACGATTCAACAATACCTTTACAACAATATTCGACGCTTATTTAGTGGGAATTTTTCATCCACTATTCAACAATACCTTTACAACAATATTCGACGCTTATTTAGTTACAACACGAGGCTCCTACAACAATATATTTGGTGGGAAATTACATCCACGCATTTCGACAATTTCACTACCGTACATTTTTCATTTCACGAATAAATCTATCCGGACTTAACGCATTTTTTATATATTCACTTGATACTATATTTTATTATTTCTTTAATATTGGCCCTTACGGCAACACAACGTGCTTGGATATTATCACAACATTTGCCTGATTTCGGCATTTACACAATTTATTTCATAATTTTTGGCATAATAGCCTATAACATAATATATTCATTTGGGGGTTTTATTCCACCTTTATACTTGGATCTTTACAATTTATTTTTATTTATTGATACTTTATTTCTCGCTCTACTTTTCATTTTTGAGTTCCTAGACACGGGTCTTTAAATACGATTTTCTTATATTTTTACTTACTCATCATTTTATTTTCATTCTTATCATTTATATGAAAATGAAAATCCACAGCCTGCTTCCAGTCTCCGACCGGGTCAGGGAATGGAATGAATGGAGCCCCCATCTAGCGGCGAGGATATGAACTGTGCCGGCTGCCGAGGCCTGACGCACTCCTCTGGGGCAATGATTAAATGAATGACAGATGAAATGAAATGATAGTGGAGAGTGTTGCTGGAATGAAATGTTGACAGGGAAAACCGGAGTACCCGGAGAAAAACCTTTATATATTTACTTTAATTCATTACGATTCTTTATTCTTTCGATACTATTATTTGGTATACAATTTAACCATTATTATTTTACTTTATTCCCTTGGACGTTACAATTTAATTATGGTGCATATTTAATTCATAATTTGGCAACAATTTACGCCATTTAATTCATTATTTTAATCCTTCTTCCAAATTTATTTATTTATTACATATCTCTTTAATCGAGCTTCTTATTTCTTTCTTTTAACTAATCCCAATAACGTTTTATTTCTACCGAGGCGGTCCTCGTGGTTAACAATAATCATTTTATTTAGCATTTCAATTACTTGCACATACATATTCATCAATGAATCATCCATCAGAACTCCCCAGTCGATGAATGGTTCGATTGATATCTAGCACACAGCACAACAACAAAACATTAATAAAGTTTCATCAACTCACCCAGGCTCCGATTCCATTCTCAGGCAGCTTCACCCACCGTCTTGACATCTACTCATCCATCATAACACTCTTTCCTGACACTTTTACCTGACACTTATTCATTTTACACTTGAGACGTGGAAACATAATATAACACTCGGCACAATAGCATTTTTCAACACACGACCCTATTTCAGAGCTTTGGCAATGATGGTTCGTAGTGGTTGGTTCTTGACGATTCCTAACGTTTCTGCATTGAACGTGCTAACTGACTCCTTCCTGCTCTTGAAATCCTTGGCTCCGTGTAAGTCTCTGAACCCCACGTCCCCGTTCACACGTTCCTACTGGATTCTGGATAAAGTTTCTTGTGTTTTGTCCTTACTCGTTCCGTGATATTTCGTTATTTGAGAGATCTAATTCCTAGCTCGGTCCCTACTTTGAGAACCTTCGCTTGTCCAGGTTGTCCATTTAACGCTTTAGATCTGGAGTTTCGAACCCACAGTCTCTCTAGGTCCCTACTCCTTCATTTATGATTAATCTTGCTGATTTTTATCCTTTGAAGGATTTGTCGCTTACACGGTCTTGGTTGACGCAATGTTACTTATTAATCCGTATTTTACGAACTGTCCCTTTTTTGAATTTCGCGTTCCATAATTTTTGCCTGTGTTTCGACTTTGCCTGTGTTACTTGACTAACCCGCACTTTTACGGTCTTAGTGTTCTTTTATTTGACGCGGCGTGACTGATTTTGTCGCGATTTTTATTGATCCAGCGCATAACGCTATAGTGATCACTCAGATTACGAAACGATGACCCGAATGTTCGGTTATTACTTGACGAATTTCAATACAGCGTTCTCGCCGGCTTACTAGCTAGTTGATACGATGTGATAAAACGTCACGTCCCTCTGGACCGACTAACTGTATTAAAGATGAACTGATGCAGCACGACCCCTTCACGGTCTGCCTTAAACTGCATTATCTTGTGATACAGCGTCTCCCCTCAAGGAGTCCTTGTAAACTGCATACGGTCCTCTTGGATCACTCCCTATTTATTTGCTTCTATGAAAAATAAACTACGTTGCAAAAATTATCTCCTGAACCAATTGTGGTATACTTTTGGAAAAATATTCATTTTATAGCTTGCGCACTGAACGTCTCGTTTTCATAAAGTTTTTCCGAATCCGATCGTGGTGATGTATTTATTTAAATAAAATTCGTTCCTCTATGTGTGTGTGGGAGGCTGTTTTTTTAAATACCCCACTCCTTCTTTTAGCTTGGGTGAAGTCCCCTTCGTAAAGCGCTGACTTTGCTTTTCTATTCCGCACGTTATTTAGTGACTTTTACGTTTCTAAAATTTCTCATTTGCTAAATGAATAGCTTTTACGAAAAGTTTTCTTAAAGATTTTGGTTATCTTGGCTAATATTATTAATTTCCGCCAATTTCTCAGCTCCGCCCTCGCGCGCTGTTGTCAATTTATAGCTGAATTTGCATTTTCTCCTTGGATCTTGCATCTCTCTCTACTGTCGGTTAATCCCCTTCGTCTATTTTTAATTCTGAGTAACTGTTTTATGACTGACTGCGCGGTGATGTCATTTATGCAGCTGGCCCGTTGCGCCACACTTTTTATCAGCTCTGTGCGTCACGTATGTGCCTATTTGATATTAACCCTTTTGATACTTCAATATATCGTAAAAACGTCCTGTTTTCTCATTTTCCTGAATAGTCAAGGATTCAAGTCTTGTTCCAAAATTCATTTGGGCACAGTATGTGTTCCAACTGTACTTTATTAATATTGCAGTATAACATTATTTTTAATGCCTACCCCTATTATGAGACCACCCCTCTAAAAAACCAGTTTTCCATGGAACCGTCACTGGTCTCTTAATAGAGGTTTCACTGTAATTCTGATATTAAAATTAAAATAATTTAAAAATTCTATATCCAATTAGTAAAATAGTATTAGTTTACGGACACCCGCAAATTACATGATCACAATTCCTGTTCCTATACTTTTGGTCTCAGGCATACACAGTTTTAAATGGACCTAGAACGTGTTATATAATTATTGCAATCGAGCACATGAGTGTGTTTCCATTAAGAAATATATCCAGTTTTATAGCACGAAATAGAACCGCAGAATAAAGTCAACAGACAGACATTCTTTCACCAAGGAGGAAGCTGTTCCTGATCCAATACAGTGTTGCAACTGTAGGACTACAACGTGAAACATAGGGATCTCTGTAGCTTGAAGGGTCTTCCGCCCTGTCACGGCAAAATAATGTCTGTCTGTTGCCTTTTATGTGCGGTTCTATTTCGGGCTGTAAAACTGGTGATATTTCTTAATGAAATCACATTCATGTGTTCTATTGAAATTATAAATATTCTACAGGTATCTGTGGATATAATCCTCATAGCGTTCTGTCCAGATCGCTTCAAATACACAATTCTTTCCACACTTATCTTCATAGGTTATGAATATTCCCGAATGGGAATATGATGTTATTTCCGTTTGAGCAGATGAATTATCAATTAACTAACTGAAGTACCCGTGCTTCGCTACGCGTCATAAATAAATTAAAATGTGAAGGTGACAGTTAAAACAGGGGATAGGCGAGGTGCTGCGCAGAGGGAAATTAAGGATGGAATATTTTGTCCAACTACACCGCTCGGCGTTGACCGTGTTTTATAGCACAAATTTAGGTTCTACTCGCTAACCGTTGGAGATACCTTTCGGATAGAAAATGTAATTTTAAACCTCGTATATGCCATCTAAAGTTTGCTATTTCTTAGCGTTCTGTTTTTATTTTAAATGGAAATATGAAAGTTTGAAACCAAAGGGTGTAGTGACGTCACTAAAATGGTCGCCATCTTTAAATAGTGCAAAGTATTGAAATCAAAAGTAACCTATATGTTAACCAGGTAAATCAGCTACTTCCATGTAAAATTCATGTAAATCGGACCAGTGGTACCAGCGTGATTGAGTAATACACAGACACACATCATCTCATTTTTAGCCTCGCTTCGCTCGCGTCATAGTCGTGTCATATTGTTATTCAATGAAATGCATGTTTAACCCCATTAACGCCCCTTTAGAACCTGAATACCCAAAAATCCCTCCTTAGTAGACGTTTTCGACAAACAACTAACATATCCCCAAAATATCATTCTTCTAACTTTAATAGTTTTGGTTGGTCGATGAGAGTCAACATCCAAAAATCCTTCCTTAGTGGACGTGTTTCTTCCAGAATTTCACCCATCCCCATAGGCCCCTTAAATTGCATTTATGAAAGGACGGTCGAACACTTATTTATTTATTTATTTATTTACTTTTTAAGCTGATTGATTTCCTCAGAGTTTCAAACTCCTCGCCCATGTCGTTTAAGAGATACATGCTCCGTTAGGAATCTTTCAACCCCCACTTTTCATCCCTTTCACCTCATAATATATACTACATCGAAAAACCATTAGACATGTGTCAGCTTATTTTTAATGATTAGTATATGTGCCAAATATCACATCCCCAAATGAAACCACTCGTGAGATATTGTTATTCAATGAAATGCACGTTTACCCTCATAACACCTCTTTAGAACCTGAATATCCAAAACTCTTTCCTTAGTGGACGTTTTCGACATACAACGAACATATCCCCAAAATTTCATGCTTCTAACTTCAATAATTTTGGCTCGGTGATGATGAGTGAGTGAGTCAGTCATGACATTTTCTTTCATTTATTTTTGATAATTTCACCCCTCCCCATTAACCCCTTAAATTGGATTTATGAAACAAACGGTCAAACACCTATTTACTTATTTAAAGCTGTTTTCCCCCTGAGTTTGATGAGTGAGTAAGTGAGTCAATCAGTTAGGACACTTTCTTTCCTGTTTCCCCCCCCCCCCAGAATTTCACCCCTCTCCAAGGGCCCCTTAAATTGGATTTATGAAAAACGGTCGAACACCTATTTACTTATATTTTAAGCTGTTTTTTCCCGTCGAATTTCTAACTTCTCGCCTATGTCGTTTCAGTGATACACGCTTCGTTAAGAATCCCTCAACCCCCAATTTTCACCCCTTTCACCTCGTAATATACACCACATCGATAAACCCTTAGACCTATGTCTGATTATTTTTAATGATTAGTTTATATACCGAATATCACATCCCCAAAGAAACAACTCATGAGATATCGTTATTCAATGAAATGCACGTTTACCCCCTTAACACCTCTTTAAAACCCGAATAAACAAAAATCATTCCTTAGTTGACGTTTTGGACATACAGCGAACATATTCCCAAAATTTCATGTTTCCAACTTTAATAGTTTTCGCTGGGCGTGATGAGTGAGTGAGTCAGACAGGACATTTTCTTTCAATTATTTTTACCAGAATTTCACCCCTCCCCATGGGCCCCTTAAATTGGATTGATGAAAAAACGCTTGAACACCTATTAACTTATTTTTAAGCTGTCTTTTTCCCCTGAGTTTGATGTTTGAGTGAGTTAGTCACTTAGGACACTCAATTTCACCCCACCCCATTGGCCCCTTAAATTAATTTATTAAAAAACGGTCGAACATCGATTTACTTATTTTTTAGGTGATTTTTTTTTCGCTGAGTTTAAAATTTCTCGCCTATGTCGTTTAAGAGATAGGCCTACACGCTCCGTTAGGAATCCTTCAACCCCCAATTTTCACCCCTTTCACCTCATAATAATACACCACATCGAAAAACCCTTAGACTCATGTCTGCTTATTTTTAATGATTAATTTATATGCCGCGTATCACATCCACAAATGAAACCACTCGTGAGATATTGTTATTCAATGAAATGCAGGTTTAACCCCCTTAAAACCCCTTTAGAGCCTGAATATCCAAAAATCCTCCCTTAGTGTACGCTTTTGACGTTCACCGAACATATCCCCAAAAGGCCATGTTTCCAACTTCAATATTTTTGGCTGGGCGATGATGAGTGAGTGAATGTGTCAGGACATTTTCTTTCATTTGTTTTTCTTCAGAATTTCACCCCTCCCGATGAACCCCTTCAATTTGATTGATCAAAAAAAACTGTCGGACAGCTATTTAGTTACATTAAAGCAGTTTTTCCCCCTGAGTTTGATGAGTGAGTGAGTCAGTCAATCAGTTAGGACACTTTCTTTCCTGTCCCCCCCCCCCCAGAATTTCACCACTCCCCATGGGCCCCTAAAATTGGATTTTTGAAAAAACGGTCAAACACATATTTACTTATTTTTATGCTGATTTTTTTTCCGCTGAGTTTCAAACTCCTTGCCTATGTCGTTTAAGAGATACACGCTCCGTTAGGAATCTTTCAATCACCACTTTTCACCCCTTTCACATCATTAACACATCGAAAGACCTTCAGACACGTGTCTTCTTACTTTTTAATGATGAATTTATATGCCGTGTATCACATCCCCCAATGAAACCAATCGGGAGATATTGTTATTCAATGAAATGCAGCTTTAACCCCCTTAAGACCCCCTTTAGAACCTGAATATCCGAAAATCCTCCCTTAGTAGACGGTTTTGACATACAATGAACATATCCCCAAACTGTCATGTTTCTAACTTCAATAATTTTGGCTGGGCGATGATGAGTGAGTGAGTCAGGACATTTTCTTTCAATTTTCTTTTTTCAGAATTTCACTCCTCCCCATAAACCCCTTAAATTTGTATTTATGAAAAAACAACTGTCGAACAGCTATTTACTTACTTTAAAGCAGTTTTCGCCCCCTGAGTTTGATGAGTGAGTGAGTCAGTCAATCAGTTAGGACACTTTCTTTGCTGTCCCCCCCCCCCCCAGAATTTCATTTCTCCTCATGGGCCCCTTAAATTGGATTTATGAAAAAACGGTCAACATATTTACTTCTTTTTTATGTTGATTTTTTTTTCGTTGAGTTTCAAACTCCTTGCCTATGTCGTTCAAGAGATTCGCGCTCCGTTAGGAATCTTTCAATCCCCACTTTTCACTCCTTTCACCTCATAATATACACCACATCGAAAAACCCTCAGACACGTGTCTTCTTATTTTTAATGATGAGTTTATATGCCGAGTATCACATCCCACAATGAAACAAATCGGGAGATATTGTTATTCAATGAAACGCTGGTCTACCCCCTTAACACCCCTTTAGAACCTGAATATCCAAAAATCCTCTCTTAGTGGGCATTTGCGGCCCTTGAGGAAGCTGCATACCAAATTTCATTCCAATCCGTTCGGTGGTTTCTGAGATTTCGCGATGAATGAATGAGTGAGTGAGTGAGTGGTATTTGACAAATATATAGTAGAAGATAGTGTCAGGTCTTTGTTATGCTAAACTCGGTTGACAGTGCTGTGTGAGCAGTTGAGTAACTAACGGGATTTCAAGTAAAGATGCTCATTTTCTATACCGGTAGTGCAGAGCAAAACTGTCATCCAGACGGCCGTGTCTCGACTTGAGCTATGTTGCCATGGAAACTATCTGTCTTGCCATTCCTTCATGAGTATATTTTATGATTTGATTAGCCTGTGATTGAGTGCAAAAGGGCCAAAATCAGAAGAATGAGAAAGACTATCGTAAATTCATGTAGGCAGCGGTTCCTTCTGGGTCCTAAACTATGTGTGTGCCAAATTTGGTTGAGATTGGTGGAACGGTGTAGATTTGTATACGGAACCAACCCACCCACCCACTCACCCACCCACCCACCCACATACATACATACAGACTTTCACTTTTATATATAAGATATGATAAAATTGGTCCGGTCAACTCAAACATAAAATGAACATTAAAATGTTAAAGAAAACAAATAACTTACGTCAGGGTGGTCCAACCTTTAGTTACCCGAGGGCCAATCGAACTTTAGTATAGGAATGTGGGGGCCAGAGACATTCCAGGAAGAAAATGTATTACATATTTTACTCAAAACATTTATTAAAATTTATATTAAAATAAGTTTAATATTACTGGTTTAATATAGGCTGCCACTTCATTTTACAGTCGAGAAATTAATGTGATGATTGGCACTGCTTTCCTGATACAAGTGTGTCAATGTCCACTGTAAGTTCAGTAAGGCAAAGTCTCAGGCTCGATTCCAGTGAAGCACTTTCAATTCGATTTCTCGTTTATGATTTAATCTGTTTGAGAACAGAAAAAGCACTTTCTCACACATACGTACTGCCAAACAGCGATAACACTTGCAGGGAGAATTTAAGCAGTTTAGGAAAACGTTCTTTAGAAATCAGTTTCCAGATATTTTCAGAGACATCACACTTTTTTATTCTGGTAGCATGGGTCTGCCTGAAGATCACAAATTTCCATTTGAAGGTCGCAGGGCACCTCACTCACTTCAATATCCATGGGGTTGTTGAACAGTGCAAGTTTTGCTTTTTTGGGAGCCAAAATCCTGGAATCTGTTCTGGAACTCTTTCTTGATATCTATTATTATTTCTAGAGGCCAATAACCTAGATGTTAGGCCCCTTAAAACAACAATTATCATCATCATCATCATGTATTATTATTTCACGAAAACCGGGTGAGTTAGCCGTGGTCGTTGCGGCATGTCTGCTGGCAGTCGCTTACATCCGGGAGGCGAGGAGGTTCAAATCCCGCCGCCGGCAAACTTGAAGATGGTCTTCTGTGGTTTCCCATCTTCCTTCCAGGCAAATGCCGGGGTTGGTCCCTAACTATAGGCCACAGCCGCTACCTTCCAACTCCTCGTCCTTGTACATTCCCACTTTTCTCCCCAACGGTACTTGTAGCTCACCCATTGGGTGACTGTCTCGAAACAGCTACAAAACTGGCGAGCCGAACATGTCCTCGGACACTCCCGGCACCAAAAGTCATACGCTAAAAAAACAAAAAAAAAACACGAAACATACTAAAATTGTCGTCACTTTTTCTTCTTTCGACGGCTGACAAGATGGGAAGTGTGCCATATTATTTGCCTCCAATGCAATTTCCATTACATGAAGTTTTTTTGTGGAAGCCCTCAATATGTCCATAAAGCTGGGAGATATTTTGTTTTCTGCCTTGTAGTTTCAGGTTTAATACATTTAGATGGGATGTTAAATCTGTCAGAGAAACAAGATTTGTTAAAAACTGAATTTCTTCCAGTTTTTCTTGATACTCATGCCCAATGTTTTCATTTTTGAGAAAAGCAAGAATTTCATTCCTCAACCCAAAAAAATGTTGCAAGCAATTTTCAGCACATAGCCAACACACTTCACAGTACACTGAAATGTCACCATACTCAGCTTCCAAATTGTCCAGGAGTGCAATAAATGCTGTGTGTCTACAGGATTTATTGCCTCCCCTTATTAAGTTTACAGTATTTTTAACAGTTATCATTGCCTCACTGAGCCTTATATTTTTTCCAGAGAGAGCCTCCCGGTGGATAATGCAGTGGAAAAACAAAAAAATCAATCCTTTTTCTTTACACAGTCCTACTAAACCAATGTTAGGACCAACCATTGCTTTAGCTCCATCTGTTGCAATGCCAGAGAACTTCACAAAACCTCCATATTTAGAAACGACATCATCCAGTGTGTTGAATATGTCAATACCTTTATTGCTGGTTTCTAATGAACTTCATTCCAACAGTTCTTCATGAATTTCAAATTCTTCGTTTATTGTTCTGAAAAAGCTAAGGAGCTGCCGATGTCAACTATATCTGTGCTCTCATCTAGAGCTAGAGAGTAAAATTCTCTTGAGAGAACCTGAAACTTCACCTGCCATATCATTAATTCTTCTACTAACTGTCTGATGAGACAAGGAAATTGTTTCAAAAATTTTAGCTATCCCATTATCTCCAAATGAAGATGCCATTTTTACAGCACATCTCGTAATGAGCTCACCATCCCTAAAAGACGTTTTACTTTTAGCTAGCTCTAAACCGGCAGTGCTTGATGGTTGCTGAAATATATTCTTCTGACTTGTTAGTTTCAGCTTCAAATCATTAAACACACAACTTTTGGCCTTTCTCTAGTATTGATCGTATTTTGATTTATGAAAGCTGGTATAGTGTCTATTCACGTTATACTCCTTCGAAACACCTAGGACTTGAGAACAGATAACAAACACACAGTGTTCAGCAAAGTAACTTTCCTGCCACTTTGACTGAAATTGTCGTTTCTCATCTTCAACACGCCGTCTATTAAGTCCCGCCATATCAGGTACCGCTCTCGCAACAACAATGACAACAAACTCTCGTCGTACTATATCTCTCGAACAACCTCTCTTGTCAAAAATAACCTCTTCGAACAGCCCTGCGCTCCCTCTTATACAGAAATCCGCCACAGCACACGAACAATTGCGAACTTATCGGCAGCCAACCAGTTGTCGCCTGGAGACGGAGCCGCTTCTCGTGCCGTACGTATTCGTGGAAAGACAATTCTGATTACTGGCGTATTTTTCGGGATCTTTCCTTTCCCACCTGGCTCCTTCGTAACATTACTGAATGAAAGAGAAAATCAAAGTAGGCACGCCACGGATTATAACTGTCGAAGAGTGAAGGGCAGTAAGAAGAGCAAGGGCCAACAAAAATGAACAGGAGGGCCGCATGCGCTCCGCGGGCCGCGGGTTGGACCACACTGACTTACGTAATAACAATTAGGTTAAAATAATTAAAATTAAATTTAAATAAGTACAAATAAAATATGTTTATTAAAATTCTGCCCTATAAACGGTTAATGGTTGGTGCTACCAAAATCCATTATTAAAATAAGTTTTTGGCTCTTATGCGAAAAATTGTATGAACTTTCAATGGATTCAATTCTTCACAAATTAAGAAAGTTACAGTGATATTTACTTTTTCGAAAAAGGCCACCATTTCTACCCCTTAAACCAATTTTGCCTATTAACTAACTGGATCAAGATTTTGAATGGTTATATCTAGGGCCCGGATGTTGATGACATGTCATCCTTTTTCTGAGTTGTCTAAAACAATGCTGAAGCACATAGAAACTCCGAACGGGCCACCCCGTCTTCAAATATGTCATTTTTATTTTGCATCTTTTTGCATTTTTTCCTATCTTTCCATTTTAAGAGCATTTTTTAAGTTTGGTAGATTTTTTTGGTCTTATTTTAGAGAAATCGGCCTTTTGAGGTCATTCTTTTCTTTTTTGTTCAATTTAGTCATGTCACAGCTTTATATGAGGGAGTTACGTGTGTCTCAGAGTTAAGAAGAAGCTAGTAGCTGATACAAGATTATTAAAAATATTGAAATATTGATTCCATTTCCTTAATCAACCGGGTGTAAACTAGTCTTAGCAACAACCGTGGCGAAATCACTGCGGGTATTGCATCAAAACTGAAAAAAGTTCTGGACAAAAACACCAAGTATAAAACATTATGCAAAATCTCATACATTCTTTCTGGTGAAAACTACTGCATGGATGGGTTTGAGGAGGATTTAGCAGCAAACCACCTTCCTCACTTCAAGTACGCTCCGATCACATCAGTTGATGTTGAACGCAGTTTTTCGAGAAATAAAAACTTGTTGGCTGATAACTGCAACATCAGAATAACATTCGTAGAGCAGTGCAACTCAAGACTAAAGTGAACATAAACCTTTTGTTAAGTGCTAGAAATCTATTTTGATTGACTTTTCAGTTTGAGCTTGGGATATCATTTTTGAAATATTGGTGAGTTTATTATTATAAGATCATTTTCTCCATTTTATAGCGCATTTTTCGAATTTTTAGGTCATTTATTGCAGTCAGTTTTGAAAGTTTTAAGTGCATTTTTAAACTTTTTTACGCCATCAACATCCGGGCCCTAGCATATTTTTGTATAATTTTGATGTGAAACGCAAAGTTATGCTGAAATTTTTCGGAAGTCGCAATATTTTGCTCATTGCAATAAGTTGATTTATCATGAAATCTAAGCTACCTAAAATCTAAATTAGTCTATTTACGGTATCTATGTCTACAATTTTATAACATGACTTATTGGCTTCCACTGTTCAAGTGTCCACTCGTTGAAGCGTGTACGATTCTTAATCTTATATATAAAAGTGAAAGTCTGTATGTGGTTAAGTATGTATGTAGGCGGGTTTGTTCTGTATACAAATTTATAACTTTCCACCAATCTCAAACCAAATTTTGCATATACATACAGTAGTTCAGGACCCAGGAGAAACCGCTGGCTACATGAATTTTCGATAGTCTTTCTCATTCTTGTGATTTCGGCCTTTTGGCACTCGAGCTAAGGCTAATAAAGTCAGAAACAAGAAGTTCCGTGACGAACTAAAGAGCCTACTTTTCTTAAAATTAAAGATTCATGCCAATCTATACAGACCTATCTAGAATAACGACGAAATTAAGTTGGTAATATCGAAATTTCTAATTAGTTCGAAATATACCTGGTATAATGTAGCCTAATAGAGCACTACAGTTGGCAGCCCTGGTGACTGAATGTATTGTTAGTTCCATATCTTAAAGTACAGAATACAAAATTTGGTTGAAGTCTTATGGATAGCATGGACGTTACATGCAGTTAGACATTGGATCTATCAGCGTGAGTAAAATCAGGTTGGAAACAATGTCATGCATGTGTTGATCAGAAATAATCGGAAATATTATGATCTCTTGTTGTGCCAATTTTGGATGAAATCCATTTGTTAGTATAGAAGTTACATGTATTTTAAAATTGGACCTATCAGCATGCTTAGATTCATGTTGGCAGCATTGAAGTATATTAGTTTCTCCAAATTAATCTAGAATGTCAGGTACTATACGTGTGCAAATTTTAAAACTGTTGGCTTACATACCTTCTGATTAGGGTTAAAAATAGAGACAGCAATTATTAACAGTTGGCAGCCCTGGTTTCTCTTAAGAATAAGCATAGTCATATCTGTTATGGTACACATAGCACATACGAAATTTGGTTGAAATCCAATTGATAATATAGAAGTTACAAGTATTTAGAATTTGGTCCTATCAGCAGGCTTAGAATCATGTTGGTAGCACTGACGTACATAAGTTACTCCAAATTAATCTAGAATGTCAGGTACTATACATGTGCATAGTTTAAGGCTGTCGGCTTGCGTACTTTGTGATATAATGGTATTTGGATAAGAAAATAGAGAGAGAGCATTTATTAACAGTTGGCAGCCCTGGTGGCTTTTATGAATACGTTCAGTCATATCTGTTTATGTACACATAGTACATACGAAATTTGGTCGAAATCCAATTGATAGTGACGAAGTTATATGCATTTAAAAATTGGACTTATCAGCAAGCTTAGAATCATCTTGGCAACACTGCCATGCATGGTGGCCTGGAAATTAAACTGAAATATTATTATCTATATGTGTGCCAATTTTGGAATAGCTCCCATGGATACCTCCCATGATATCCAACATGGAGCTCAAATTTCAATTGCGGGTTTTCAGCAGTTGGTAGAACTGACATAATTTTCAAATATGGGCTTGAAATATTTGGGCATAGATCTTTACTCATACCAAATTCGGATTCGATTGCTGTAGCCGTTTAGGAGTTGATAGGGGGGGGGGACACGGAAAGACAGGCCAGACAGACAGACATTTGCCCGGATCGATCTCATAAGTCTACTTTTCCCTCATTTTTGCAAAATGTGAAAAGTAGGCTAAAAACTGATGATGGAATGGCAAGGCCGGTCGTTTGCATCAGTAGCTCAAGACGGGAACACCAAGTTTCCATCCATCTCTGTAAGAGGTTAACGGATCACTCCATTTTTTTCCACGGCAACAGTAGTTCAAGACATGACCACCAAGTTTCCATCTACAGTATCTCTGTAAGAAGTCATGCCACTACATTTTCTCCACGGCAACAGTAGTTCAAGACATGAACACCAGGTTTCCATCTAACTCTGTAAGAGGCCATGCTATCCATTTTCTATCCAAATCACGATAAGAGCATTTGGAATCTGGACGCCATAAAATTCGGAATACGTATTTTTAGCCTACTTTTCACATTTTGCAAAAATGAGGAAAAAGTAGACTTATGAGATCGGGCTAATGTGTGTCTGTCTGTCTGTCTGTCCTGTCTGTCTGTTTGTCTGTCTGTCTGTCTGGCTGGCTGTGTGTGTGTGTGCCCCCCCCCTATCAACTCCTAAACGGCTGGAGCAGTCGAAACAAAATTTGGAAGGGGTAAAGATCTATACCTGAATATCTCACGGCCATATTTGAAATTGATGTCAGTGCTACCAACTGCTGAAAACTCGCAATTGAAATTTGAGCTCCATGTTGGATACCTGGGAAGGTATGAATGGGAGCTATTTCAAAATTGGCACACGTATAGATAATAATATTGCAGTTTAATTTCCAGGAGGCCATACATGGGAGTGTTGCCAAAATGATTATAAGCCTGCTGATAGGTCCAATTTTTTTATGCATATAACTTCTACACTATCAATTGGAATTCAACCAAATTTCATATGTGCTATGTGAACATAAACAGATATGACTGAGCGTATTCTTAAGAGCCTCGAGGGCTGCCAACTGTTAATAAATGATGTCATTTTTTAAAATCCAAATGCCAATATATCAGAAAGTATGCAAGCCGACAGCTTTAAACTATGCACACGTATAGTACCTGACATTCTATATTAATTTGGAGTAACTTATATACGTCAGTGCTACCAACATGATTCTAAGCCTGCTGAGAGGTCGAATTTTAAATACATGTAACTTCTATACTATGAATTGCATTTCAACCAAATTTCGTGTGTGCTATGTGTACCATAACAGATATGACTATGCCGATTCTTAAGAGTAACCAGGGCTACCAACTGTTAATAAATGCTGTCTGTATTTTTGATAACCTAATATCAATTTATCAGAAAGTATGCAAGCCAATAGCTCTAAACTTTGCACACGTATAGTACCTGGCATTCTAGATTAATTTGGAGTAACTAATATAGGCCTACGCCAGTGCTGTCAACATGATTCTAAGCCTGCTAGGTCCAATTTTAAAATGCATGTAACTTCTATACTAACTAATGGATTTCATTCAAAATTGACACAACAATAGATCATATTATTTCAGATTATTTCTGACCAATACATGTAAGTCATTGTTGCCAACATGATTTTACGCGCGCTGTTATATCCAATATTTAACTGCATGTAACGTCCATGCTATCCATTGGACTTCAACCAAATTTTGTATTCTGTTCCTTAAGGGATGGAACAAAGAATTTATTCAGTCACCAGGGCTGCCAACTGTAGTTCTCTATTAGGCTACATTATACTAGGTATACAGTATTCGAACTAATTAGAAATGTCGATATCACAAACTTAATTTCGTCATTATTCTACATATAGCCATATAGATTAATCATTGGCATGAATCTTAAATTTTAAGAAAAGTAGGCTCTTTAGTTCGTCACGGAACTTCTTGTTTTAAATGTTATTAACAGGGGTCGTTGTAGAGAATTAAAATTTAAAAAAAAGAAATGCATTGGCCAACCCTGTGCATGCTCTGCTACGTTATTGTATTCCACTGTACTTTCCGACTAGATTTACAGTGATTTCATATTGCACTTTGGTAACATCAGAGTCGAGGAGAACTATGTTCCAAACTCACTTAGGGGAATAATGAATATACTCTGCGAAATATATTGGCATGTATCTTTCTATAACATACGTATAAAGACACCTCACGGGCAAGGCCGATTACAATAGCTAGTAGACTAATAAAAACATATCCATGGTCCTATGTTTTGGTTCTGCAACACCTTAAGTTCCATCTTTTATAATTATTTTCTTACTCCCGAAGCTACAATTTATTGTATATACAGTAGTCTACTTTTAACGACTTATTTAAAACCACCCGCCCAGCTTTAATGTCATGCGGTCTCGATGCGACACAGTTCTGCCAGGGGCGATCGTCTTGTTTATTTGTTAAAACGCACTTTACAAGCAAATAAATATGGTTCCGTTGACTTTTCAGAAATAATAATATCGTATGGCCTCGGGTGCCGGTTTGGAAGCTTTGTTATTTGACACTCAGAGGGTAGCTTGCATGTCGAATTTCGCTGTTCCTTGAAGTAAAATGAAAGTCGAGCAGGTTAGATATCTAAGCTCCTTGAACACTATAGCGCTTTCTAGTAGAGAAATTAGGAACTATGTGTTGGCGGAAACTCCCGAGATTAATTTTGCCATTATGAACACGACCTACTGAATTCAAATGGGTTTTTTAACATGCCAACATCGCATGACATGCGTATCGTATTTTTGCCGCCTTTCAAAACATCACTTACCACGGCCAGGAGCGAACCTGGAAGCTTGGGGTTAGTAGACCGACACGTTAACCACTCACCCACCGTGGCAAGCTGTTTAGAAATGAAAGATTTTTTCTGAACTATTGAGACGATTTGTAAGATTTCGGCAGTCTACGGACAGCACCTTCTAACTCCCTCTGGTTTAGGAGCTTGAGTTTTGAGAAACATACACCTTAGTGATGATGATGATATTCCTTTGTTAAACCCTCTAAATTCCAAGCGTCCACGTACGTCCACTGTTCATAGTCCCTCACTGAAGGTTTGTTCACTATTGCACTACGCACTTCCTAGTGGTGGATTAACCGTCTTCATTAGAGAACAAGTAGTTCCGTGACGAACTTAAGAGCCTACTTTTCTTCAAATTATGGAGACCATATGAACAGTTGGCAGACCTAGCGACTCTAAATATACTCTTAGTTCCATCTCTTAAGGTCCACATTGCACGTGATAAATTTGGTTGAGATCCAATAGATAGTATGCATGATTCATGTATTTAAATATTACATTTATCAGCATGCGTGAAATCAGGTTGGCGACACTGCCATAAATTGGACGCTCAAACTTAAATTGAAATAGTATGATCTATATATGTGCCAATTTTGAAGGACTTTCTTTTATTTAGTATGGAAGTTACATGTGAGTCAACATTAAACGCGTAGAATCATGTCGGTTATTGAAAATTAACCTACATTTGCAGATACTATATGAATGCAAAATTTAGAACTGTTGGCCTGTATACTTTCTGATATATCGAGATTAGGATAAAAATGTATTGATTGCATTTTTTAACAGTTGGCACCCTGTTGGCACAAAAAAATGCATATTCATATCTACTCCGTTGCGCAAATCACATACCAAATTTGGTTGAAATCCAATAGATAGTATGGAAGTTACATGCATTTAAAGATTGGACCTAATCGGCAGGCATAGAATCATGTTGGCTTGAATTCTACGCAACAGAAGCAATGGTGGACAGAATATGGACAAACGAGAACCAGGAGATGAGACATGTGGTAACAAGACTCGCCATCCACGGTTTCCACCAAAAGATCTGTAAAAATGTTAAATATCATGAACCGAATGAAGAATGCATATGTTCTCTGAGCAATAACCCCTGCGACAAATACCACAACACATCATGCAGCAAACGGACAAAGAGCATAGTTGAATACAGTAAAGATTAATCTACCTGTAATACTTATTTGTAAGCACACCTTATAACTGTCCATTATGGCCACTTGGCTGCAATACATATTTATTAACACTCTCATGCATTGACTCCTGTAAATTAGTCTGATGTAATATTATCTATATGTGTGTCAATTTTGGAACTATTCCCATGCATATCTTCCAAGATATCCAACATAGACCTCAATTTTAAATTGTGATTTTTCAGCAGTTGGTAGCACTGAAGTCATTTTCAAATATAGCCTTGCGATATTCACGCATAGCTCTTTACTCATACCAAATTTGGTTTCGATAGCTGCAGCCGTTTAGGAGTTGATAGGGGAGACACACACACAGACAGAAGGACAGAAGGACAGACGGACGGACAGACAGACGGACAGACATTTGCCCGGATTGATCTCATAAGTCTACTTTTCCCTCATTTTTACAAAATGTGAAAAGTAGGCTAAAAATGCTATCGTTTATAAGGGAATGGAGGAAGCTAGCAACGTTGAGGAATGGGAATAGAGATTTTTACGTTCGAGAATTTTACGGTATGTTGTTCCCCCTAGTGCTCCCTTCTTTTGCTTTGGCATCCACGGGAATCCAGCTGAGTCCAGCAGTGGTTTCACTTAGTCATGCGGGGCTCCTTTCTTTCATATTTCCTGTCGTCCTCCCTTGGTCAACGCGTGTTCTCTTCCGATCCCGACGGTATTAGGATACACGAGACCTTAGGTATCAATAATTTTTTCCGCCTTAATTTTCCCTTGTCTCATCTTTCTTAATCCCCTCATATTCGACGGCTCACACCTCTTTCTTTCTTTCTTTTCATGGTAAGTCCTGATTTCTGCAAAAGGTTGTAATGGAGGCTACACCCACCACTTGTTCCAGTTTTCTTCTTTTTCCATTAACTTTGGGGCGGACTCTCTCCTCTCCTCCTTCCTTTTTTGTTGAGTTTTAAGAGTTCACAACCAAACGTCTAAAGAATGTGGCAAGTAGACTTGTAATCCCTAACACCGCCACTTTGTCGGGACTTGAACAAAAGAGGGCCCTCAATCTTAGTTTCATTCCTTTCATTTTAATTCTTTTTAATTAGTTTTCCTCAACATATCGTCTTCTTGTCTCTTTACGGAGTTAAAGGAAAATTAACATGATACTTAATTTTAAGTGAAAACTCCTCGCCCCTTTTGTCATCACAACCACTAAGAGAGTTACGATCACTCACGTGAGGCTTTCAATCTGGTGGTGCATTGTCGCACCGCTAGAATATTATACCTGGGGGAGGGGGAAATGATAGACAGGGAGCAAAGATTCGAAGTTTACTATAGTGTAGTTAAATTGATATTTAAATATCAATATTTAAAGTTTAAAATTAAATAATTAAATAAATTATGCAGCTGAATGTTTGTGTCTGACAAAGAAAGGAATTATCAAAAAAGTTGGATCTAATAGAGAGAAAAATTCTCAGGAAGATTGAAAAGAAGGGCCATGTTCTTTGGACATATACACAGAATAGACTCGGTTAGATTAACCAACCGGATAAAGCGATTCTTTGCGACCAGGAAGACCACAGTTTGCTGGTATCAGGAGGTAAAGAAGGACCTAGAAGAAATGGCAACATCTAAAGCTGAAATCAGCAACAAGGAAGCATACAAAGCCGAAATTAAAAGGGGGCAGGTACACCTTTAGAAGTGTAAAAACCGCAGATATTTAAAATAGTTTGCCTCTGTATCCCTTTGTTCTGTTGATATGAAATTTTTCACACTCCTAGAAATGCCCTTCATCTTTAGTTAACAACTTGAATATTTGCAATTAACTTTCCCTAGTTATTAAAAATTATCATTTCAAAAAATTGGACTAATTTATACTTTTATCATGCTTTTCCTTGATAATTTCTACAAAACTTCAAATTTCTGGAAGATTATAGTTTTAGAATGTTCATAATGCTTGTGTTAACAATGTGAACTAACATCTTTTGCCTATCTTTTGAAATAATATTTTATTCTCCCTTTTTTATAAGAGTATATTTTTTTGACACATTATTGACATTTTAGCAGAGGCCTCCGTGGCTTAGGCGGCAGCACGCCGGCCTCTCACCGCTGAGTCCGTGGTTCAAATCCCGGTCACTCCATGTGAGGTCTGTGCTGGACAGAACGGAGGCAGACAGGTTTTTCTCCGGGTACTCCGGTTTTCCCTGTCAAAATTTCATTCCAGCAACACTCTCCACTATCATTTCATTTCATCTGTCATTCATTTAATCATTGCCCCAGAGGAGTGCGTCAGGCCTCGGCAGCCGGCACAGTTCATATCCTCGCCGCTAGATAGGGGCTTCATTCATTCCATTCCTGACCCGGTCGGAGACTGGAAGCAGGCTGTGGATTTTCATTTCATTGACATTTTAGCGAGCTATGTTCACTCAGAAAATACAAAAAACAAATGTTAAAGCAATGATTCTAATACACATTCTTAAGACACAAGAGATACATTTGTATACAAAATTTCATAAAAATATCTCAGAAACTCCCCCTCCCCCCCCCCCCCCATTGGTAAGTTTAACGCTCGTTCCCCAAGCTTTAATTTTTCTTTTGTTTTCCTTCATAACTCAAACAGTTTTTGAGATATTTTGATGAAATTTTGTATATACATGTATCTCGTGTGTCTTAAGAGTGTGAACTACTGTCGACCAAAGTATTATGTGTACTCGAGTTTGAAGGTTGTTTGTGAAGTATCCAATAGACCTACATAAAATCAAATAACATCATCATTTTTGTCGTTCTATTTTACGTTAGCTCATGTAGGTTTGGAATTTTTAATTTATATTTTAATATTTTTTGTCGCAGTTGGAACACAAAAAGAGCACGTTTTTAAACGTGTTTCAACCATGCGTCACATTTAAGAATTATTATCTCAAAAACCCGTCATCAGATCGAATCCAAATTTTAACACAATATACATTGGAATGTTGTATAACTGGTTTATTAATTTCAAATTGTTGCGTGTCCAAGAAATAAAGTTGTTATCATTTTTGTAAGGTAACTTTTTCTCGGCTCGGGGTGATTGGAAAATGTAGTTCTTAGTTGCGATGTGATCCTTATACATCAAAAAGTTATGCTGTATGACTGTGAAATACGTAAATTAACTCACTTATGTTATGTCGGTTTGTATTTGTAGGCGGAAATAACACATCGTTCACCACCTACCCGCTCCGGGAAAGCTGTACAGCGTTGCTGTGATGGAGCCCATCACTTCCGAGCGAGGCACGCCATGATGCGTGATGGGCTCTATTTCGGCAACGCTGTACAGCTTTTCCGCCTACAAATACAAACCGATATAAAATAAGTGAGTTAATTTACGTATTTCACAGTCATACAGCATAACTTTTTGATGTATAAGGATTACATCGCAACTAAGAACTACATTTTCCAACCACCCCGAGCCGAGAAAAAGTTACCTTACAAAAATGATAACTTTTTTTCTTAGACACGCAACATTTTGAAATTAATAAACCAGTTATACAACATTCCAATGTATATTGTGTTAAAATTTGGATTCGATCTGATGACGGGTTTTTGAGATAATAATTCTTAAATGTGACGCATGGTTGAAACACGCTTAAAAACGTGGACTTTTTGTGCTCCAACTGCGACAAAAAATATTAAAATATAAATTAAAAATTCCAAACCTACATGAGCTAACGTGCAATAGAACGACGAAAATGATGATGTTATTTGATTTTATGTAGGTCTATTGGTTACTTCACAAACAACCTTCAAACTCGAGTGCACATAATACTTTGGTCGACAGTAGAACCATTGCTGTCACTTTTGGTTTTTGTATTTTCTGAGTGAACATAGCTCACTAAAATGTCAAAAAAACGTCAAATATCTACTCTTATAAAAAGGGTGAAAAAATATTATTTCAAAAGATAGGCAAAAGATTTTAGTTCACATTGTTAACACAAGCATTATGAACATTCTAAAACTATAATCTTCCAGAAATTTGAAGTTTAGTAGAAATTATCAAGGTAAAGCATGATCAAGGTATAAATTAGTCCAATTTTTTGAAATTATTATTTTTAATAACTAGGGAAATTTAATTGCAAATATTCAAGTTGAAAACTAAAGATAAAGGACAGTTCTAAGAGTGTGTAAAATTTCATATCAACAGAACAAAGGAATACCGAGGAAAACTATTTTAAATATCTGTGGTTTTTACACTTGTAAAGGTGTACCTCCCCCCTTTATGAATTTCATGGGTTGTAAGAGTCATCCTACATCCCGACCCAGGCACCATGAACTGAAGAATGGGGAGAATGCAGAGCGATAGAATGAAGGAGTATTGGGTAAAAATAAAGATCCAGAATCTGAAATCAAATTAACGTGTTTCACAGTCAGCCTAAACCACAGAAGAAGTAGAATTAAAGAAATTAGAAAAATAACAATTTACAGTTAAAAGTTCAATATTTAATATTCAATATTTATATTTAGATTTATTAAAAACTAATGAAATCCACCATTATAGCAAATTATTGTCCACCCCGTGGTGCAGTGGCTAGTATTGTAGATCTCTCTTCTTTACATGCAATTGGATGCTATTCAGAATAATATATCAATATTGTTGGATGCACGCTGGACACGAAAGGCAGATCAAACTGTAGGATTTTGTATAATATTAAGAGGAAATACAGTGCAGAAGAACACAAACTTCAGTCTCGGAGCACCCAGACATGGCCCATGAAATGAGTGTTGGAGACTCAAGTCATGTACCATGTATATCCAATTACGCTCGTGTTCCTTGCAATTTAAGAAAACCTGTTCTGCCTCTCTCAAGTTCCCAATGAGAGATGAGACCACAAACCAGTTCTAAACTTGACCTCCCGGGAAAGTACGAGGCTCTAAACAGTGTACGAAGAAGAGACCAGCCGGTAATAAAAATAATTATAGTTGGGATGTCACGATGATGACGTCATGAGAGGGTGCCCCCCTGGGGTTTCTCGTTCGTAAACACAGCCACGTGTATAAAAGCGTTAGCACGCCTGGCAGCCGGCATCACTTGGCAAGGTTACTCTGGTGTGTTAGTGCGAATCAACAGCCGCACAATGAGGTTGTTGGCGGTTTGGATAACGTTCACCATAGCAGCAGTGACATTTGGGTCGCAGGATGTGCCACAAGACGACAGTAAGTAACAGTGATTTATTCAAATTGGAAACAACCCTTCTCGTTTGCATTTGTTTGGAGTAGAAGTGGGAACATTTCTGCGATGGCTGAAATACAGCAGTGCTTCACAGAGTAAACCAGGATGTATACAAGTATAACACAGGAGTAGCTTCATGTAATAATAATAAAATAATATTAATTCACCATTCAACATTCATTAGAAAATCCAGAAGACAGCAATATTGGACAGCTGTAATATCAGTAATAACTAGGGCTCGGATTCAAGCATATTTGCATATTTTTTCCCCTGAATAGTACACATTGAAAGAAGCCTTTCGGTGGAATTTTCACCTCTCTGGGACCAACAGAATTGCAATTTATCGAGCATATAAATGCATAAAACCGCGGTTTTCAGAATATAAGCATATAAATGCGTATTCTTGTGGTTTTCGTCTAAATAGTTTGTTTTCCTTCGATTCCCCCCCCCCCCCCGGCCTTTTCCGAATTTGGGCCCTGACCATCCTTAAGGTTCGAAAACAGAAATAATTATTGAAAAGCCTATCTGGTGCGAATAATAGAACCGCAGGTTTTTAACCTTTAGTGAGGTCGTTCTCGTCATTGAAACTTTTATTGACTTATTTAAGAAAATCATTCAAAACTGAAAACATAGAAAAAAAATTCTTGTTGTACAGACCAATGCAGATCTACTTCATTGACTCGCCTAATTTTGAACATTTTGTAAATGAACTTTTAAACTGTAACTTTTATAAGGAAACTTATTTTGAAACTTGAATGCGAGTATATCGCAGTGTATCATACATACAATTAGAAAATAAAGCCCCTATATAAATATATGTTATTGGTTTTTTCGTTTCACTTTCCTTTCTATAGTTTTTAAAGGTGTGTTTCGAGCATATTCTGCATATTTAACCGCATATAATGGTTTTTTCGAGCATATCTATCGAGCATATATTGGGGTTTTCAAGCATATGTATCGAGCATAAAACACACAGTTTTCGAGCATATCTGGATATTTTATCGAGCATATCGATCCGTGCCCTAGTAATAACTGTGGCTAAAGTTCCGCCTAATCAATACCGTTTATTTTAATAAATGCTTATTTTGTGGTCATTGGGTACATATTTCGAGGCCTAATTGTTTAGGCCCCTTCATCAGCCGACATTGATCAAAAATGACAAAGAAAACATGTGGTTGAAAAGCTTATCACTAAAAAACATTGTTATCAATAAACCTATTATGGTGCACCATAAGGAATTTGGAAGCTGTTTACCCTACAGATACAATAACATAATAAGTAACGTCTACAAACCACAATGTAGCGTGTGTTTATCTTCAAATTTATTATAGTCACCGCATATTTTCGGAAGATTTTACCGAAATGAAGAATGCCCAATGCAGTGATCTACTAGATAAAGTGACATTTTTAGAGTTTAATCATATTGTGTTTAGATTTCAAATTTGAACTTTTTTTTTTAAATCGTTTCTTTCTTCTATGGAACACGTTATTTCAACTGCCTTTTCCCTCGTTCTTTCACATTGGCCCAGTATTCGCGCATTCTTCATCGGTGAGCTTCCTTTCGTTCTTCGGTCCACTTCTTGCCGGTTTTCAATATGGGTTTTGGTGAAAACTCTGTATTTCCCAAAGTTTCTTCTTCAAAGAGTCACGTTCCAAGATTTCAATATCCCGAGTTCTTGTAGGTCTTTTTCCACCTCTGTAAACCAGATCCCATTGGTGTTTTTACCCACAAAGTAGGCACAGATTCAATCGGACAATCTTCCGGAGTTCATTCGTGTTAAATGGCCATAAAAGGAGAGTCTTCTTTTGCGAATGGTGTCCGTTATTTTCTCCACATGTAGATAGAGTTCATCGCTGTGTCGTCTTCTATACTCTCCTCGTTCCTTGACTGGGCTCAAGATCTTTCTCAGAATCTTTCTCTCTTTGGCTTCGAGTTTTTATTTATTTATTTATTTATATTCACTGTGGGGTTTGAAGCCATTTTTCAGTGTTGCCTAAGCAAACAAAAGTTTGGTGCTTTTCAGTCGGTCAACACGAATGTACTTAAAAAGAACTGGGTTATTACCGGTATTAATACACTAGGATGACCAGTTTCGATCGTCAAGTGATCATCATCAGATCCTTTACACTTAGGCTATAACATCTATGTTAGAGAATATGTACGATTGTACATATTGTAAATATTTTTCACCTGTATTCTCAAACATAGATGTTATAGCCTAAGTGTAATGTATCTGATGATGATCGCTTGACGATCGAAACTGGTCATCCTAGTGTATTTATTAATCTCATGTAATTTATATCAGGATTAGGGCATAACTCAGCTCTTTTTGGGTACATTCGTGTTGACCGACGTAAAAGCACCAAACGTTTTTTAAAATTTATATTCATTCACTTATTATTTTATTGTATCTTTAGGACAAACATCTTCCATCTTTCCTGATGGTGCACCATGATAGGTTTATTGATAACAATGTTTTTTAGTGTTAAGCTTTACAACAACCTGTTTTCTTTGACATATTTGATCTATATCGGCTGATGAAGGGGCCTAAACAATTAGGCCTCGAAATATGTACCCAATGACCACAAAATAAGCATTTATTAAAATAAACGGTATTGATTAGGCGGAACTTTTGCCACAATTATTAGACTACTAATTAGTTCATCAATACGGAACCAGCATGAATCTGTCAAATAATTAAAGCTGTAATATTGTCAGAAAATTCTTGAATAGTGATTGAATATCATCCAAGCTTCTTGTGTACGCCCATCGAAGTTTTGTAGAAGACCAGAAAAACTTGTGATATTTGTGATATTATTATTATTATTATAATTAACTAGTGAACCCAACCGAGAACTCTCGTATGTGTATAAGCCACCCACCCGCCTTTCGTGGTATGCGGGCTTGACGCGATACAGTTCTGGCAGGGGCTATCGTTTTGTTTATTTGTGAAACCGTACTTTTTCTTTTTAAATGTTGATTTTTATGAAATCAGAGTGTAATTGATGACCGCTGCGGGTAATTATTTTTCCTTTGAATGTTGGTTTGTTACGATCGGTTACTTAACCTCCCGGGAAAGTACGAAACTCCCATGTTAAGTTTTGTGAAACATACTCCCTAGCGTTTAATATAGACTATGATGTAGTAATAGCCTACTAATAATAATGTCATTGGTCTTACGTCCCTGTAACAACTGTGGTTTTTAGAGACGCCGGGGTGCCGGAATTTATCCCCGAATGGGATCTTGAACATGCCAGTATATCTACTGACACGACTCCCTTGCATTTGCACATCCTCAAAAGCCAGTTGACTGCACCAGGATTCGATCCTACAACCTTGAGTCCAGCAAGCAAGAACGTTACCGCTGAGCCACGCATCATAATGTTTTGAGTTTTAAGTCTCCTTTGACTACTGTGATTATCGAGACCACGGGCTGCCGTTATTTTGTCATGAAGGGCAATTTCAACGTGCCGGTAAATCTATTGACACGGGTTATTCGCGTTTGCGCACCCTCATATGCCACGCAGATGGTCTATAGACAACATTCAAATAACCATATCACACTTGATCATATAGGCTATGTATAAAATCATAAGTGTGTGTGTTGGTTACTCAAGCAAATCTGCACTCCTCCACTACTGTGCCTGAGGTACTCATATGTGTCGTAGAAGTCAAATTTTAAATTTGAAATCCATGTGTTGATGGGGCACACGGTAGATATGCATAAGATAGGCAATATTCTATATGAATGATCGGACATAGCTTATTTTACGCCCATCATTTTCAGAAACAATATTCGTAGTAATCCCGAAAACTACATTTTAAGGGCCTAAAATCAACAGTTTCCAAAATACAGTAAAACCCCGTTTCTACGCGCCCGCTTGTTACGTTATCCCGGTTATTACACTCTTTTGGTAAATACCCTGAGCGATTCGTAATATAACGCTTCTAAATCCCGCTTATAGTGCTTTTTACATGTAAAAAAGAGGAACAATTCAGTGAAAATTGCAACAACAAAAAATTACTTGATTTGTTTAATAGTCAAATAATAATAATAATAATATATTTTTAAATATCGTATGGCCTGGGGTGCCGGGTGCAAGCTTTGTTATTTGACGCTCTAAGGCCAGCTTGCATGTCAAATTTTGTTGTTCCTTGGAACGCTATGATAGTCAAGTAGGTTAGATATCTAAGCTTCTTAACACCATAGCGCTTTCTAGTAGAGAGTGGACGAACTTTTGTATTGGCGGAAAATCCCGAGATGAACTTTGCCATTATGAACACAGCCTACTGTATTAATAAAATGGGTTCTTTAACAGGCCAACAACGTATGACATGCGTGCCGTGATTTTTGTCGCACTTTCAAAAAATCTCTTACCACGGCCAGGAGCGAACCTGCAAGCTTGGGGTTGGCAGTCCAACACATAACCACTCACCCACCGTCTAATAATAATAATAATAATAATAATAAAATACTGTACATTACTGAAATATTGTTTCAAAATCGTATTCCCACTACACAAACCATTTCTCGTCTAGTGCGCTGTCCCGCATATTACGTGTTTAAACCACAGTCCCTTGAAGAACGTAAATACGTTTTTTTCTCTCTGTATTTCCAAAGGTCTCTCCGCTCTTGGAAACTGATCATGAAATGGTCAATCGTAACCAAGTACAAGTTTATTAGTCTTGAATGGTCGTGGTAGCTTCCTGCCTATGATAGGGTCATGGATTTGAGGATAGCAATATTTGCAGAATATGAAATATAAATATTTCACTCAGAGCCCGCGCGCCCCACTTTGAGGATCGCTGCTCTAGAGGATGGCAAGGCGGGAAAGCAAATGCCCTGTGAACGGTGTATCAACCACACTCTTAAAACGGAGTTATGTCTTGGAACGTTCAGTGTCTTGATTACTTCAATGTCTTTCCTTCTTTCTATAATTGAGCAGGCAACTTGCTTACTTGTCGACCTTCTTCGCTTCCACGTAAAATCCCACACCATTCACTCATGACCTCACCTTGTATTGACACTAATACGCGTAATAAAACTTCCCAGCTGTTGCATTCCAAACCAACTCTGTGTATAATTACTATTGAAATATTCGAAAGGCGTAAGTAACGGACTTAGAACTGTATATTATAAACATGCAACGTTCGGCTTTGTGGATGAGTTAAATGCACGCTACATTTTGGCTCGAAGTTTACTAGATTGGGTATTGGCCGCGTCGTAGAATTTTAAACTCGTATGGTTAACCTCTCTGGCTCGGAGATTAATACAGAAGAAAGGAAGCTTGTACTTTTACGTGGCTGAGTTTCCCAGTCAGCTATTTGCTACCCCAGTGCTGAGTTACTTTCAATCTGCTTTTTTCTAAATGTAGAAGTCATGATTTTTAGCCTATTTCAATCTATATATATAAAATAAAGTCGTGTTAGTTACACTATTTATAACTCAAGAACGGCTGAACCGATTTGGCTGAAAATTGGTGTGGAGGTAGCTTAGAACCGGGAGACGGACATAGAATACTCTTTTTTAAAATCCCGTGACGTGACATAAAACGTCAAAGAGAATACAAGTCACTATAAAACGTAACGCATATGACAGCTAAGGCAAGTCGTTTCCAGGCAACAGTAGCTCTTGTCGAGACACGGCCGACTGGATGAGAGCAGCACTCTCCACTACCGGTATAGAAAATGAGGCTCTTAACATGAAATCCCGTTAGTTATTCAACGTAATTTGTATAGGGGTAGTAAATCCAATTTATAATAGATGGCGCGAGTAGCTTCAACAAAATGGCGTGCGTTTGTTTCAAGAAAGTCCCACATGCGTTCATATACCATTCATCTCATTGCGATGAAACTTGGGTGAGATGTTCTGTACACTTCAGGTAAGGTTTCTGGCTGAGTAAATCCACTTAACAATTGGTAGCGCACGAGTAGATTCAACAAATGAGTGACGATGGGCGAAGCGTTTCAACAAAGTCCTGTATGCGTTCATATACCATTCGTCAGATAGCGATGAAACTTGGGTGAGAGGTTGTGTACACTACAGGCAAGGTTTCTGGCTTATTAAATCCATGTTATAATAGGTAGCGCACGAGTAGATTCAACAAATGAGCGATGACGCGTGAAGCGTTTCAACCAAGTCCCGTATGCGTTCATATACTATTCGTCTGATAGCGATGAAACTTGGGTGAGATGTTGTGTACACTTCAGGGAAGCTTTCTGGGTTAGTAAATCCCCTTTACAATAGGCATCGCACAAGTAGATTAAACAAATGAGTGACGACGCGCGAAGTGTTTCAACATAGTCCCGTATGCGTTCATATACCATTCGTCCGATAGCGACTAAACTTAGGTAAGTTGTTGTGTACACTTTAGGGAAGGTTTCTGGCTTAGTACATCCACTTTACAATAGGTATCGCACAAGTAGATTCAACAAATGAGCGCCGGCAGGCGAATCGTTTATAAAAAGTCCCGTATGCGTTCATATACCATTCATCCGATTGCTATGAAACTTTGGTGAATTGTTATGCACCCTCCAGGAAAGTTTTCTGACTTAGTAAATTCTTTTTACAATAGGTAGCGCACGAGTAGATTCAAGAAATGAGTAACGGCACACGTATCGTTTAAAAAAGTTCCGTATGCGTTCATATGCCATTCATGTGATTGCAATGACATTTGGTAAAAGTTGTTTCCACTCCCGTGAAGATTTCTGATTTTGTAAATCAATTTTAAAATATGCTAGCGCACGAGTAGATTCAACTAATGAGCGACAGCGCGTGAATCGTTTCAACCAAGTCCCGTATGCGTTCATATGCCATTCATTTCACTGCGATGAAACTTTGGTGAGATGTTGAGCACGCTCCCAGGATGTATTTTGAGATAATAAAATCAATTTTACAATAGTTTAGAGGTGGTTAACGGAAAAAGAAAAAAAATATTGGGTATCCAAAAGTACTTCAACAAACAAAGTTACAACGCCAACACTTTTTTTGATTGGCATTGCAACGCATGCCCGGTACAGCTAGTTTATGAATAAATAGGCTTATGAGATCACTTTTTGTCCATGTGTGTGTGTGTGTGTGTGTGTGTGTGTGTGTGTGTCGCCCTAATAACTCCAAAAGGCTGGAGCGATGTCAATGAAACTCAGTAAAGTCTTAGTAGTATTTTGGACGTCCCTGACCATGCCCTTCAAATTTTATTACGTGCCACCAATCCAACATGGCGGCTGTGCGAAATATTTCACCAGCATTCTATATCTCCGAAACTATTACTGATATCACCCGGAAATTGCGTACACTAGTTCATCTATGTAACTTTCAAGAACCTGTAAAGTACAAAACGAACATGGTAGCCAAGCGAAGTTGAAACATTTTAATAGACTTTTCTCGCGATTTAACCATCTGAGCGCAGTGAAATATGGTACATTGTACCATCTAATTTTGTTCATTGTTTACACAACCTCAAGATGGCGGCTGTGCGATATTTTTGTGTATTTATCATGCGATCAAAGTGAACGTTTGAATAATGAACCTTCGCAATATTCGTCATCTAATAACACATAACTCTATGGCCTACATATATACAAATCCAACATGGCGACCATCCGAAATATTTAGATGTTTCTCAATACCTACGAATCTACTGTATTTCAGCAATCAAACTGAATTTTTGTATGTTGATAGAGGCAATTAACATAAGTAGGATATATGAAAATAGGCTGTATAGTTCTTCACGGAACTACTTGTTAACTTATCAGAGGGGCTTAATCTAGTAACACTTCGGGAGTGATGAACCTAGTAGAAAACTACTTAAATTAGCCGAAATATCTTCTGTAATGATGAATTATAATTGTGGAAATGGTGTCGTAGTAGATGTTTACTCCTCCACCATCCCTTTTTGATGTGTAACATCTTTCCGCTCGGTTGCTGGATAGTTTTGTGGGAGTGATTTTGAAAATTGGGGAAGGAAGTGAATCGGGCGGAAGTGGATCGAACGGAAGTGGATCGGACGGAAGTGAAGACGCACTGCCAGCTGGATGTACAATTGAAGATGTGTGTATTGGAAACAAGGTAGAGTGTGCTCTGTAGCGCGAGAATGTTGTGGCAATACAGTAGGCAGTGCATTTAGCAGGCACTGGTATGACGAGCACAGTGGCAAATGTTTCACCGAATTTCATTTGTCATTGAGCAGTTTATGAAGCTTCACGTTCAAGGTTGAATATCACATGGGGTAGGACAAAGACGACAAATGACATTTAAGTAAGCGGCATTATTGTCAAGCTGTGGGTGAGTAGTCAAACATTAAATGCATAACAGAATGTTGTTATATGAGTGGAATAAAAGCTGTATTTTCATCATATGTGAGACTAGGTCATTTCATGATTGTAGGAAGCCATGTTTTGATTGTTTACGACGAACTGTATGAGAGCCTTGATAATAATGAATGTTATAGTTACTGAGGAATGTGCTCACAGTATTTGAGAGTATAGTCGACGTTGTGTGTCACTTTGTTATTATGAATTACTAGCAGAAGTACCCACTCTTCAAACGGTCTTCGGTATTAATAACCAGACGTAATGAATTGAGCTACTGTTGCAATGGTTAGGGGCTTGGAACCTGTTTGTCGACAAAGATATATGATTAGTTGAAACATGCTCTGAAGCTAATTTACCTAACGTGTACTTCCTGACGTGAAAATAAAATTGAAAACCTCGTAGACGAAACGCAATTATACACGTCACATAAAAACTGACCCTCACTGTTGTGTCAAGTCCGCATCCAGAGGAAGACCCCTTTAATAAATTATAAAGGCTTGTGGTGCATGGAAATTCAGGTTTTTTTAGCCTCCAATCGCCCAAATTCCTAAAAGCGAAAAAATAAAATAAAAAATAAATTATTTCAATCCAGGAATTTTTGAAAATAATGTTGCTGTTTGAAGATATAATAGACCTTCTGTACGACATATCGCACGTTTTAGTCTTGTGAAAAAATCTAGGGTACCCCTTGACCCCCTTAAGCGCATTGATGAATTTTACAGTTTTTGTTGGTTCCGTGATAACTTTATAGCCATTTGCAAACTTTCACAGAAATTTAATAAATGGAGTGGCATTACTTCTTGTATAAATAGATAGAAAGTCGGTTGTGACTTTTTGAGACACTGTTGTCATGGATACTGGCTTGCATTTATACATTAGTTTATTAAATGAAATTAGTTTTCTGGGAATATCTCGGAAACTCTTGGTTTTAGAGCCTCAAAATGTAGTTTTCGGGGACCCTTTACGGCTGTTTAAGGGCCCCGAGTTTTTTTTCTGACACCAGGGGGCTGAAAATAAGCTTTGTCTCGTCGTTGTAGGCCGTAGTATAATAATAATAATAATAATAATTACAATAATAATATAACAATATAGGGATAGGGATATAATAGACCTTCCGTACCACAACAGCACGTGTAAATCGCGTGAAAAAATTCTAGAGTACCCATTGACCCCCTTAAGCGAATTATATGTATTGATTAATTTTACAACTTAATTTGGTTCCGTTATAACCTTATAGCCGTTTGCAAACTATCTCAGTAACGTAATAAATGACTGCGGTGGCGTCTAGTAGCTAAGTTCTGAACTTGGCCTAGTAGTCGTTGACGGTGGCGCTTGGCGGAAAAGTAAGAACTATTTGAAAAATTCTAAATTGCAGGACTTAATTTAAAAAACAGATAACACACACTAATACAGTCATCACAATTATCACCGGTTATCAGACAGATTCTACACACACCCAAAGTACACGGGGCTACATGACCGCGTTGTCGCAGCCCCTAAACTTAAGAACCAACCAACCAACGTAATAAATGGAATTGTATTGCGTCTTACAGCAATAGATGGACCTGTGAGTTTTTCTGTTGCCATGGTAACCGGCTTACTTTCTTTCGTTATTGTATTAAATGAAATTGATTTTCTGGGAATATCTCTAAAACTGTTGGTTTTAGGGCCTTAAAATGTGGTTTTCGGGGTCCCTTTGGGGCCCCCGAGTTTTGCTTCTCACATTGAGGGGCTGAAAATGAGCTTTGGCTCGCCCTTCTACGCGTATTTCAGCAAGTATTTTAAGGTGGTAGGCCCCCTTTTATGATTGGTACAGAGAAGAGTTACATCAATGATTAGTGTCGTGCCTCTGAAGGATATCTGAACCAAATTTTACGTTGATCCACCCAGCCGTTCTCGAGTTATAAGGGAACAACCACTTTGTCCACAGACAGACAGACAGACAAACAGACAGACATACAGACAGACAAAAAAAATATTTTCACGCGTATCCGTCATAAAACAGTCTGAAACGCGTAAATAACGCAAATTTCCGTAGAAATTCAGAAAAAAACAGACAAACTTTCATTCTTATATATATAGATAGATAGATTAATGTAAAAGGAAGGAAGGAAGCTTGTAGTTTTGCGTGTCCGTTAATCTCACGATCATGATCCACGGTACCTCCCTTTTACGTGGAATGCGAACCACAGGACATGGCATTTCAATTCGAAAATCTCACATGTATTGACCGGGAATCAAACCAGGTCTACCTTGGTGAGAGACTAACAGCTTGACCGCTGCGCCACAAATGTGACAGTAGCATATCTCCAATTCAATCTATACATTCATCATAGTACCTGTATGAAAATGGAGTGTAAATTAACATTTTAAGAATGTCCAAGCTGTGTAGTATACTAGTAGGATAACATGTCAGATGTTACACATCATATGCGACTACTGTAAGGCTCGTATCTTTTTTTAATTCATAACACGACTTATATCCTCATCATCTGCCAGTCATGTATTAGGCCAGGTGTCCTGTTACGGTCTCCTTCCATCTTTTAGCTGGACGTCCAATAGATCAAACCCCCTTTGGTTGGTATCGTACAATCTGTTTGGGACTCGTCCCCTAGGCATTCTGTTGACGTGGTCTCTCCGGTTCTTCCTATAGGTTCCTATGTAGTTTAATACAGGTTCTGTCTTTAGTTCTTTCATGACGTCCTCATTTCTTTTGTGGTCCCAACGTGTGTATCCTGCTGTGCGTCTCATAAACTTCATCTCAGCAGCAGTGATCCTAGTTTCATCTCCCATGCTTCACTTCCATATGTGAGGACAGGTCTAGCTAGTGTTTTGTAGACTCATAGTCTTGTGTCCCTCTGGACTGAGGATGGTTTCATTATCGATTTCACTGTGCCTATGGTTTTATTATACTTTATGATCTTATTAGAAATATCTGCATCATTGTCGAATGATATAGGGTAGCCTATGTAGTTGAATGTGTTTACTCTTTCCAACAGTTTGTTGTTGAGGCAGATCTTACTCGGAATTTGTTCTTTGCCCTTGAAAGAGAGTACTTTTGTTTTTTCTGAAGATATTTCCATGTCATATTCAGTGGCTATTCTACTGACATGATGTATGGAACGTTGTAGGTCGTCCTCTGTGCTGGCGAATGGTGCTTGGTCATCGGCGTACAGAAGCGTGCCTAATTTCAGGTTTCTGTTGATTGTGATACTGCCGTGGGGGAGACGTCTCCAATCATTTATAAGGACATTCATGTTGATCGGTCTCCATGGTGTAACTGTGTTGTTAACTCTGACTGCTATCAAGTCGCTTGAATTTAGTTTAGACTTATATAGGCCTACATAGTGAAATTTCAGTTGGGTCAGCCATTGTGGGAGTGATTTATAGGACAAATAAAATATTGCCAACCCTACGCATACGGTACCAGGGGATGTTTGTTTTATGCTGCGTTCGCTCCGCTCGATTCGTTCGATTCTTTGTATTTCTATGCTAAGAAGGCTTTACAAATAAAAATAAGCCTAACCTGGAGCTAACCTTGCTTACTTATAGTACAAGCAGTAATTTTCGGCCAGACAGAAGCCAATAGTAACTCGCTCCGCTTGCTGAGCTCGTTACGTAAGACCTGTGTAGTATATTTTGTCTACCATACATTGGCAACAGTGAAACGACGCCTTGATAACTGTTGAAGACACCTAATGCTCCTCTTTCAGTAACAGTTGAACAACGACAAGCCATGACAATTGCTGTAGTTGAATCAACAATAAATAACCACTAAAGTCATATGTTAACGTAATTTAGCACATATTAAATGGACAGTAAGTAATGACTGCCGGAATATCAAATTAGGTATCAAAATCATGAAAATGACATGAAAGTTTGATGCTTTTCCAGTCGGTCAACACGAATTTTTCCCAAAAGAGATGGGATAATCCTGAAAGAAATTACATGAGATTAATAAATACGCTTGGATGACCAGTTTCAATCGTCAAGCGATCATCATCAGATCCATTACACTTCGGCCCTAAAATTTATATCAGAAAGTATGGGTGACAATATTTACAATCTGTACACTTATATACAGTAGTAGCAGTATGAGTTGAGATAATTCAACTCGTCAATATTTGTAAGTTGTGGTCTATGTGATGTTTTGTTAAAATACTGGATGAATATCTATGACTTAAGTAATTTTTCTAAGTTTTCCCTTATTGATTTTGATGTTATGCAAATGTCCACTTAACAATACACAATTATCTTTTTATATATCACTTGATGTCAATATACACTTTGAGACATGTTTCGGCTCTGTGAGCCTTCTTCAGTCAAAATCACTAAAAAATTCCCCTAAACAGTCTAATGTTTGGTCTCTCAATAAAAATTTGTAAAACATTTTTACATCGTCAAGATGATTAAAACACATGAATATAAAATGCTTAAAGAATTAAAAAATAATTTAAAAATGTACAAAATTTCGAAACGTGGGCCACATTCTTGTTGATCCATTTTCAAACAGGGGACCCCATTGTACGAGCGTCTTGAAAAAGGATCGTGTCTAAATATGTCATGTAGAAACAGGTAATCGGAAGTTGTTTGTTTAGTGCTTTGCAAATGTTTTCAACAACCGCAGTTTGGAGACCATGAACTGTCACCTCACAACTTTGAAAGAGATACCACAAATGTCACAAATGTTTTACAAACTTTTATTGAGAGACCAAACATTAGACTGTTTTAGGAGAATTTTTGAGTGATTTTGACTGAAGAAGGCTCACAGAGCCGAAACATGTCTCAAAATGTATATTGACATCAAGTGATATATAAAAAGATAATTTTGTATTGTAAAGTGGACATTTGCATAACATATAAAATACTGGAGTTGGTGGTTGATCTCCAAACTTGCTTGTTTACAGTGAATATGTGGTCAATGCAGGTTGTATTGTACCGGCTACTTATCTGATGATGTCTTGCGCCGTCCTGATGAGAGCAGTTGTCTTGGTCACTAGCTACTCTCAACTGGGACCATCTCTTTTGGGAAAAACTCGTGTTGACCGACTGA